>OX577867.1:3966569-6366569 GCA_951213275.1 Idaea straminata | reverse complement strand
GATTGCATGGCGCGTTCACTTATCATCGTGTTGCTTGCAAATTATTTAATCGTTAATTTATGTTCGCTTTTTGAATTTAAAGATTTTTCTGTTTGAAAAGAGAGTTCGAATACCTACTTATTCTTTTTGATTTTAGGCTCCAAGGGTAAAAAAGACTACACTGTCATTGAAAAGATGGTAATCTGTAAAGTCGGTTTACGGACGATAATTTTACGTGATAACGTCATAAGAAAACGATGAAAAATTGAGTATTTTTCCTTTATATATTTTTTCTATTATATAAGTCTTCTATTAGTCACTCGTTACCATAACACAAGCCCATACAAACAATATACAACAAACGTTTACCATGACGCCGTCATGGTACCGGAACATGACGGTGTCTGTTACATCAATTTATTAGTCAAAAATATTTGAAAGCAAGCCAATATCTTCTTTGGAAGTGAACATTGTCCTTTTAATATTGTTAGTTGCAATTCAAAAAATCTGATTAACAGAAAAACAACGAATAAAATAACCAAATTCATCCCTTATCTTAATGACCTTACGGTACAAAATTGCATGCTGCAAAATTAAATTTGCGTGTTCAAACACAATGCTAAGAAATAAGGGATTTGAAAAACATTTGCCTTATTTAAGCGAATTATGTGAACATTATGCTAATTAAATGTTTGTGGGCAATCGTAGGTATTAAAATTATTTTAATTGGAATTTTTAATTAAAAACATATAGGGTGGTCGAATAAGTGACGTACAAAAGTAAAAATTTGGTACCTCACATCTGGGGGTGTTCGAAAATAACGCGATGTTTTGTATTTTTTGTAGTTTTCGAGTTATGAATTTTTGTAGATTTTTTTAGTTTTGTAGTTTTTTTTTTGTAGTAGACGAAAAAGGGTTATTCTAAACATTTTTTTACGAATTTTGAAAATTCGAATTCGGTAATAGAAAGTTATCTTGTCTAAGTGGGTAAGTCACTATATCTTAATCCTAGTTAAATAGTTTGGGACTAGATGGCGATTTGTACGATACCATTAATAGGTATTAATGTTTATTTATTATGAAACTAATATACCTGCATAAATTAATTTAGCATAATTATTCCTTATGAAAATTGTTTCGCGCTAAGGAGGATTTTTAAAGAACCATTAACTTGAGATGCACGGGCGAAAAACCGCAGGACATAGCCAAAAATATTTGTATTTATCTTTCTGTACTCATAAGTAATAATATAAAGAGAAAAAAAAATGTTTGTTTTTTTGGATCCGAATTTAGTAGACCGATATTGATAAAACTTTGTCTGCTGATACATTGATTCATTGGAAAAAAGATAGGCTTTTTTATGCCAATATTCTCAGAGGATTAGCACTTACGCGGGTGAAATCGCTTAGACTGCTAGTTTCATTACAAAAACTAACAGACAAACACATTAACAATAAAAAAAGCCATTTGTAGATACATACCTTTAAAAGGTAATTATAGAAACAAAAGAAATAAACAGCAATTTAGAAAGGTCATACGAACTAGTATATCGAGTGATTAGCGCTGGTAATTGAATAACCGTGTTAGTTGCCGGCATAATCGGCTCGTATCGTTAGCGTAATGCCACTTCTGCACGCGAACACATACTCTTTGGTTAAATGTTTATTTTGCCTACAATCCTGACCGATTTTAGAGACGTTTTAATATTTAATTCTATTTCTATGCGTTTAAATGTGAAAATCACATGCATGAGCAGTAATTTGCATTTTTTCGTAAACATAAAATATTTTCATTATGATTTCACATTTTATAAATAAAACCTAATATTAAACCTAGTCTTTTTTTATTTTCAGCCTTTTGTTTTCTTTCAGAAAGTCTTACGGATAAACTACTTATATACTCTTTTTTTTGTAAAATATACTTAAATTACGTGGAACCAGACTACAGACAAATATCTAAGCATAAATACTTGTCTGAGGCAAGAATCGAACCCGCAACCCTGTGTTGGCAGCCCGGTATGGTGACCATTGTGCCAATTGGGTTGTCAAATAAGACTCTTATTGGAATAATCTAAAACTAGATCATTACACAAAAAAGATTTAAAAAATCCTGTATAATTAAGTTATTTTAGATTAAGTTATTTAAATTAAGTTATGTTAGTTTTTGACGACCCAGTTGGCACAATGGTCACCATGCCAGACTGCCAAACACAGGGTTGCGGGTTCGATTCCCGCCTCAGACACGTATTTATGCTTAGATATTTTGTCTGTGGTCTGGTTGTTTCTATGTATTATAAGTATATATTTACAAAAGAAAAGTATGTAAGTAGTATATCCGTTGTCTAGCACCCATAACACAAATCTAGTAACTTAGCTTGGGGCTAGATGGCAATATGTGGAATGTCCTGCAATATATGTTTGTCCTGCAATATTTTCCATCCAAAAGTTGCCTGGAAGAAATCGCTTTCAGCGATAAGGCCGCCCATTTGTGCAACTTATACTTTCTAGCTATTACTTTACTTTGTGTTTATCGTGTTCTGTTTCTTTCTGTGTTGTACAAATAAATTTATCTATCTATCTACAATCACGAAATCCTTAAACCTAACATTCGATGCAAAACGCACCCCGCAAAGTATAGGATCAAGAGAAATCGGTAAACAATCGTAGGATCATGTTGACAAGATGATAGGATACAAAAGGCTAAGGAGAATTTGCATTTCATTGACTGAACGACATTGTAGGACGCGAGGCATTGACAGTTCAATTTAAATTAAATAGCAAAATTAAACTATGTAATCTATACTTAATATTATAAAGCTGAAGAGTTTCTTTGTTTGTTTGAACGCGCTAATCTCAGGAACAACTGGTTCGAATTGAAAAATTATTTTTGTATTGGATAGTTCATTTCTCGAGGAAGGCTGTAGGCTACTTTTTATCCTGATATTCCCACGGGATCGGGAGTTACGCGGGTAAAACTGCGGAGCGCTGCTAGTCTATACTAATATTATAAAGCTGAAGAGTTTCTTTGTTTGTTTGAACGCGCTAATCTCAGGAACTACTGGTTCGAATTGATAAAAATATTTTGTGTTACATAGTCCATTTGTCGAGGAAGACTATAGGCTACTCTTCATTTTGATATTCCTTACTTCCGACTTACGCGGGTGAAACCGCGGGGCGCAGCTAGTCCCTATATATATAAAATTCTCGGGTCGCGATGTTAGTTGCCAAACTCCTCCGTAACGGCTGAACCGATTTGTTTGGAAATTTATGTGTATATTCGTTAGGTCTGATAATCGAAGAACATCTTAAAAAATCATTTTTTTGGAAATGGCTAAACAACGTTTACCGGGACATATTTACAAAAATAAAAGTATATTTCCGTTGTCCAGTCGCCATGACACAAGCCTAGTTGTTTAACTTGGGGCCAGATGGCAATATGTGAAATGTCTCACAATATTTGTTATTTATTATTTAATTTTATTATTCTAAAAAAAATAATAACTACATAAAATTCATATAATTTTCTATGTTCAACATTTACCTACTCAATAAATCAATAATTTAGACACTAACATTTGACTACAATAAAATTTTAAAAAGGTAGATAGGTAGGTACCTATTTTTAAATGATGTTGACAAAATAAACACAAGGCTTAAAAGAATTTTCATTTCAATAAAAAAAACCTGGGTGAAAAGAACCTGGCTTTTTTTACGTCGCCCCCGAAACCTAAATTTATGAAAATCGTGGGAGTCTTTTCTGAGATCCTGATTACATATATACCTACAAGAATTGCTCGTTTAAATATATGTATTATTAGATTAATATATGTATTACTAGATTGATATATGTATTGCTAGATTGATATATGGATTACTAGATTGATATATGTATTACTACATATGTAAGAATGTATTGGTCTTTATTTAAAAGAAAAAGAGATACATATTTATTCACATAATAAACACAAAAAATGAAGTGACGAGTAAGTCAAATAACCCGCCCCTTATCGTATACCCAGCGTAAAGGTTCCCATAATGCTAGAAGCATTGCCACGCTGAATGGCGATGGCTAACCTCTGCACCAGAAACGAGCCGGAGCGGGAGTCACCCCCATTCCCCCTGTTACTAGATTGAAATATGTATTACTAGATTGATAGCTGTGAATAGCATGGCAATAATTAATAGGTAATCTAGATTAGGTGTTCCTAAGGCCAATATTACATAAAATAATGTAATAAGGTTAGCAACATAAACCACAAACAGGATATCACGATAAACCTTTAATTGTTAAAAATAATAACACTAATCAATTAACTATGCCTAATTAAAACAAAAACAAATAATTATGGGTTTTTCCTATTCATTGTTTATGCTTATAATAACGCCGTTATAATTAAAATTATTGTGGTTACCTATAAGTCCTTGTACTTTGTATTTGTTAACGGGCTGTTTTCCGCAATTAGACTCTTGCCCAGCACCTACTACCCTCTCAGCTTAGTCGGCCATATCCAGAGGAGAGAACTTGTCAATACTGCTGGAGCCAACTAAGCCGTGGGTTTCATCACGATGTTTTCCTTCACCGTAAGAGCAATGTCAATTAAAGCACATACATTTTTATTAAGAAAAATTCATTTGTGCACGACCAGGATTTGAACCCAGGACCGTCAGAATGAAAGTCGGGGTATCTACCACTAAGCCAACACCGCTACCTATAACTCCTTGCTGGTTATATATAACTTTCATATTCATATTTTTCATATGCATTTAATCTTTCATAAACACGGGTATTACAAAGTTATTATTAAATTTAAATTTGGTACAGCCATGTTCCACCATATTGGCATATGAATTATTTTAAAATTACAGTCACCTATCAAATCTATAATCAATTAGCTAATTAAATAAAAGAATACAACAAAAATATTAAAACATAAAAATAAAATGATTGAAATTAAAATTATAATAAATTGTTATGTCAAATAGGTATCTCTTTTGTCCAATACTTAATATTATCATTAAAGAAGTCTCTTATGTCATAATATGCTCTTTCCGCAAGAAAGCCATTGAGTGCGGTTTTAAACCTTCTATTATCACCTATAGACCTGATCGATAATGGAATTTTATTATAAATAATGGGTGCCATGCAATTTATACTCATTCTGCGAAGAAGGGTATGACACTTGTGAGTTGTTTTTAAGGATCCCACAAGACGACTCTCAGTGGGATATTGTTTAAAATATTGATAGTTGCTTCTGACAAAATTTGAAATCTCAGAAATATAAATAGACGGTAATGTGAGAATCTTAAATTGACGAAAATATGGTTCACAGGATACATCTGGTTTCAAGCCGAAAATCGACCTAAGACATTTCTTTTGAGCCTTAAAAACAGTTTGTTTGTCTGTCGTATTGCCCCAAAACATTATACCGTATCGGAGGATCAATGCAACATATCCATGATAGGCTGCCAGAAGTGTTTTGGAATTAGCAACCATTCGTAGTTTATTAAGCGCATAGGAAAATTGATGTAGCCTTTTGACTAGATCATTTATATGAGGTTTCCAAGACAGTTTATTGTCTATGGTAACTACACAATTCATAATAATTTACATACTTACAATTATTTCATAATAACATTATCAATTTAACTAATTAATTATACAAAATTACTAATTTATAGGTAAACTAATCAGGCTGTAATAAATTGTTAAATTATTTTGAAATAAATAATCTCCTAATCTATATTATTATGTATGTACTTAGGAGAAGACGTAGTTTGCCGATCCCAAAAAAATAGGATAACAGTAAGAAGGAGAAAAGGCGCAACAAAAATCACACAGAAGAACAAAAGAGTAAACAAATCTAGTGATAAAATAAGTTTTAAAAATGATTTTCGGATAATCCAAATTTAATGATCAATGAAACCAAATTTAATCTAATGAAAAAAACTGAGTCAGTCAAAATTTAAATCTAATACCGAATTTTTTTTCTTCTATTTTCATAAAATCAATAAAAATAGAATTCTACCTACTGCCGAGGAGAAAAAATGCAACAAAAATTACACAGACGAACAGAAAAGTAAAAAAAATCTCGTGGTAAAGTAAGTTCAGATTTAAAAAGATTTTCGCATAAACAAAATTTAAATCTAATGAAAATAATGTGACTGACTATATGTGTGGTTTTCATAAAAAGCAATAAATGTAGAATTCTACCTACTGCCGTATAAAGCCTATACCTACCCACGCTTAGGCTTTTCAGGCAAGCATATTTATAACCGCACACTACAGTCGTAATAAACAGTACTCATACTAATGAAGGCGGTTTTATAAAAGACAAGAACAGACAAGGCTTACAAGAATTACCAGAATCTAACCTACATTCTAAGCCTTAGATTTAAAACATTTTTTGAATTTTCATAAATAAAAATTGATGGTATTGATTAATTACATAATTTAAACGAAGAAATCTAAAATAATATAGAAATAATTGTAGATGAGACATCTACTGAAATTCTAAAAGCATTTAAATCTACACTACCTACTTGCGACTAAAATCACCACGATTAAACATTACATCAACGTCCATCAGTGAAAGTAGGTGTACACATCAATAAATCAATAGAAAGCATTGAATGATGAAAATCTATCAAATCAACAAAAATGACAAAATTTAGAAAGTCTACAGACAGATGCTAATTTAATTAGAAAAGTACCTAACTATTGAAGCAAACAGCAATCTCTAGAAATAAAGTTTAGAAAAGTTACTGACCTGTCATATGTCCAACAGGAAAATGTGACTGGAAGAGGGGTCCGAAGGAAGGCACCACAGGAGAAGGTCCTGGCCAGCCCAGGCCGTGGTAGGCTACCGCCGCCGCGGCTAGCGCACTGAACGGCGTCGGCCTCACCAACCGCCCCTTGTCGCCAGACTGTCTCTCTTCATCTTCACTCTGCGTACCATTTTGTAAGTCTTCTACATCTACTATAGAGTCCTCTTGATTAACAGAATCTTCGTACTCATCATCTGAAGACGTAACAGTCGCAGATGCATTTAAATTCAAAGGCGGCGTCGATGAAGATGGTCGAGGAGATAACGATTTCCCGCCGGGAAGTTCAGGTTGCGCTGACGGAGATTGTCTCAAAGGAGACTCCGGTATCGTCCTGTGATGTCTTATCATTTCAGCAGTCTCATCGTCTTGGTTTGATTTCGTATCCGCGAGAATGGATGCAACGCTAAAGCTGATTCGGTTCGTTTTGGGAGGTTCTGTAGCCTCCGCCGGGCTGCTTGGGTACCTTGAGACGCTCTGTATCGCCATGTTCACTTCCTGCTCGTCGTAACTGTGTTTCTTTAACATTGAACGCTGGTGAGTTCCATTTAGCACAGTCGGTTTACACTTGTTCGCGATCAGGGGATCGTGTACGCATGCGGGCGCGGTCGGAGGTTGACTGGTGATCGGGCTCCGCTGCGGACCCTCGCTCCGGCGAAGGCGGAGCTAACGGTGACTCCGCCTCGCCACTAAACCCGTCCTGCTCCGCCAATCGACCGAATTGATCCGAGCGGGGGCCGAGGGGAGAGCGATTTAGCACGCTCTTATCTCGTTAGTCTCCTTTGTGATACTCGATTTTTTTTTTGTAAGAATCAAAACATAATTACCTTTTGTAGGGGTTCGCGCGTTTTGATCGTACACTTTACGTCCGCCACCAGAGGTATAAAGTATAAAAATATAATGAGGAGTTGTGAATGCCGCTTGTTAAATCCTTTTTGAGCGAATCTTATGCCCTTTGTGGTATTAGCGCCCGCGTTGAGGGGGTATCGTCGGGCAGGCAGAGCGTTCTGCGCGCGGTGCTTACGGATCCGTTTCAAATTAGCGTCCGTGATTTACTGTTGCTTCATTGACTGCAATCATTGTCAAAATTATTTCATGCCGTGATTTATTGACACTTAATTTTTAGTTTATTTCATAAATATTGTCATTTTATCTTTTATTTATTACTGAATGCCTTTGCTTTTCATATTTGAGTTAATAAATCTTTGTTCCTTACTTATTCTATTTCTTTCTTTTATCTTTAACTTATAAAATCGATATAATATCAAAAAATAGGCTTCAACAAATGTCTTCCTCGATAAAATATCATTGGAAATAAGTATCATTCATTTCTTCATTAGCAATTTAATTTATTGCACTCTCTATTCGAAGGTGTTGAAGCCATTGTAAAACAATATAATTAAATTAAACAAACACGCTATCACTTCACAGTTAGTTTCACAAACACGAGGTATCCCGTCTGTCTGACACCCTACTATCATAACCGTGAAAACTAGGGGTGACATCCATTATCCACCCTCTCTTTCTAACAAGACGAACGTATAATTTTTTGTCTCACCCCACTGTCTGTCGCTTAGTCGGTACTAAATAGGTGTTTAGTATTCCAAAGGGAGTCTCTTAATTACTTGGGGTGCGAAGAAAAATAGTGTATGTCAATGTTCGATTATATTTATATCTTTTTAGATTGTATTGCCTTGTCTTAGGGTTCTTTTTTGTTGGATTGTCAGTGTTTATTGGCTTGGTTTTCTTTATTAAATGAACCTCTACGGGATATTAATGCGGTAGTATTATTATATTGGGATTGAGAAGGGTGGTTATTGATTTTTGATAGACATATGGTCGGTGTAGTGTCGTTTAATGTTTGGGAAATGTTTGCTTTGAGACGTTAAGTTGATTGAAGAGGTTCTTTTGGTCGTTTTATTGTTGTGATTTTTGTGGGGTTCCTTTTTATATCGTTAATAGTAACTTACACTTACTTAAATGATAAGTGTAACCTTTTCGTACTTGTGCCGCCTTTTGAGCCATAGATTCTTTTTATATTTAAGTTTCCTGATTCATTGACCTATTAAATCAATGGTTTCCTGTTTTAGTTTATATTACTACGTCCGCGTAGGAGTTTTTTTTTAGTAATTTCTTAACGGATGTCTACGTCATAATAGCTTCTATCTGTACCTATGCCTAATTTTATCCCGATCGGTGCATTGGTTTAAGCTGTGCGTTGATACATCAGTTATTCGGGACTTTGAATTTTATTATTATATATTACTAGCTGCGCCCGTGGGAATATCGGGATCACGGGGATAACGATATGGGGATAGCCTATGTGTTAATCCAGGTATCTAACTATCTACGTACCGAGTTTCATTGCATCGATCCAGTAGTTTTTGCGTGAAGGAGTAACAAATATAGGTACACACACACACACACCCACAAACTTTCACATTTATAATATTAGTAGGACTACCGACCCGCCCCGGCTTCGCACAGCTATATTATGCATGTTTTATACATAGGTATAAACATTCCTCTTGAATCACTCTATCTATTAAAAATGCCGCATCAAAATCCGTTGCGTAGTTTTAAAGATCTAAGCATAGATAGGGACAGACAGCGGAAAGTGACTTTGTTTTATACTATGTAATGATATAGGACTAATAATTTTTTTTGTTTAATTTTATAGTGCACTAAAGTGTTTATCTATCTATCTATCTTGTTAACAGCAGCAGCAGCGACAGAATTTACTAAGATCCATTCGTCGTATTTATTTTTAACCGACTTCAAACAAAAGGAGGAGGTTCTCAATTCGTCGCGCATATATATATTATTATATGTTATAGTACTTTATCAAACTTAAAAATCATCCTATATAAATATTGTTATAGCCTAAAATTATTAAAAGGCAATATTAAATGCTTTGCCTTTACTATTTTAGTCCACCCACAAAAACACTCTTAAATCATTTTCATGCATACCACAAATATTTTGTTCCCGCATCCCTCATATTTCGGCTCATAGTCAAAATTTCGAATCATTTATACTGAAAAACGAATTCCTTGACACGTGAAAAGAATAATATGTCTAATTAATAATAAGACATAATTTGGGTACTAATTAAGTATGCTGTAGTTACCAGTTCTAGGCAGGTACTTGTTTTTACAACATTTATCATTACAAAGCCACTTTTCTATCTGACAGTCCCTATGTAGGTATGCGTAGATCTGTAAAACTACGCAACGGATTTTAATGCGGTTTTTTTAAATATATAGATAGAGTGATTCAAGAGAAAGGTTTATTGTATAATATATGCATAATATAGCCGTGCGAAGCCGGGGTGGATCGCGAGTCTTCTATACATATAAAATTCTTTGTCCTGACTGACTGACGGATCAACGCACAGCCTAAACCGCTGATCGTAGAGACCTGAAACTCGGAGTGTGTGTTTTTGTGTGATATAGGCATCCGATAAGAAAGTATTTTCTGAAATTTTTCGGTTTAAGAGGTGAAAAATGGGGGCAAAGTTTTTTAGAACAACGTGATTCTTTGGTCCAACTACTCCAAAGCTTTCGACTTCTACGCGTACGAAGTCGCGGGCAAAAGCTAGTTTAAATATAAAATTCAAAGTCTTGACTGACTGTTATTTTAGCACAGCTCAAACTAATGCAATGGATAGATCAGATTATTGGCATAGGTAGGTACAGATAGCAATTATGACGCATCAGCGAAATTTTTTTTATTGGAATATTCAATTCCAACATCATGTAAAAGCTATTTTAGTAAAATCTTTGTTTTTCTGCTTTTCAGTCATGTTTCAATTGACCACTATAATAGTTTTCTTTTTAAGAAATTTCTTATTTTTCTTCTTATATCCTTTTTATTTTACCTTCCATGAGATTTTATTGATATGACAGAACTCTTTTTTAAATTACAGAACTGTCATTTCTATTTTTGTTTTGTATTTTTTAACCCCTCAACTAATGAAGAGAGTTTTCTATTTTTAAAGTTTGTCAGTTCACGCTTGACTATTTTTTCGATAAATTGCTTCCATTAGAATGTTTATGCTTTATGTTCATTTTAACTATTAGTTATAACGTAAATCATATGGGTACCATTAAAAATATGTATGAGAAATGGAGACATAAAAATTTCATTGGAATATGTAATTTAGTATCTTTAATCTAACTACTGAGGAGGTTCACAGCTAAGCGATGCTCGCTGATCGTCATGCGGGTTAAGTGACGCCTAGAGCGGTCATTACTTCGATGGGTGACCAATTAGTAGTGTGGCAAAAATGTATTTTCCTGAGCCCCTCCGTGCTTCGGAAGGCACGTTAGGCGGTTGGTCCCGGTTGCTACCTCTAGTAGCAGTCGTTAGGTCGAGTTAGAGGCCTTAAGGCGATCTGAAAACTCTAACAATAGGTGAGCCACACCACTATACGAGAAGAAGAAGCTAACTGATAACACTTGTGAGGATACATTGATTCATTGGGAATAACATAGGCTACTTTATATTCCGATATTCCCACGGGATCGGGAGTTACGCGGGTAAAGCGGAGCGCTGCTTGTATCTAATATTGTGATTTTAAAACAGCAGTTTTTACTGAATAGGTTAACTTCTGGCTAGCTGCTATCGAATAGGTTAATAATGTAAAAAAAATTTGAACCCAACTTCAAGTATTTTTCAAAGAAGAACGGCAAAATGCACCTGCCAATTACCTAAATTTCGTCGTATTTTTGACGCCCTCAATTGCTAGATTATTTCTCCAATAACAAAACACATCGGCTACACATCTGTAGACTTCTTTCTGGTAGCTCTGCGATGGATTTTGTGCCATTTTCTGAAATTTTACCCAGAGGTTTCTATGGAAATATCGTTATTAATTAATCGTAAATAACTACTAAGAAGGTTTTTTTTGCCATTTTAATAATGAAAGCTTTCGTATTTTCATGTACCATGTGGTCTGTAAATTATTACATATTTTGAAAATATTAAACACATATTTAAAATACCATAGCACACCTGAGGACGATTAACACGAATGTCAAAATAGAATTCAAAACTAAAATATTTCCTTCCAGGCCAAATTAACCAGAAGACATCATTTAACTTACAAAAACGAACAATTAGGTGCAAATTGCAACACTCTTAAAACAAAGTAACAAAGTTGAAAATTCATTAACTTTCAATTTTGTACCCGTAGATGATAAAATAGCAACTCGGTGTCACATAATTGCTAGTGAAGCCCAAACATGGACTATTCACATCTAAAATTATCGATAAAATGTTTAGATTGGAGATAAAATAATCGATTAAGTGCACAAAGATGGCGTGATTACAATTATGTTTATTTCATACCATTAAAAAGTAATGATATTTTTTATTGCATTCGGTATCTAGTGGTTGGATAATCATAACGTTTCTAACTATGAGTCGAGTTGATTTTAGTGAGTGTCTTTATGGGTTTAATGGCGGTTTTATAGCGTTCTTTTACTGTATAAGGTAGTTCTACTGTTATTTTATGAAAATTTATTATCGATATGTGATAATGATCCATTATTAATTTTAATTCGCTTCGTTTCAATGATAATGAGATTGCAATGCTCGTACACTTTAAAAGGTAAATTAATGGGTTTGTGCTTTTTTAATTTTGTAAGATCGAAATACTTACTGAGTAAGTGGTTATTGACAATTTTTTGAATAAACAATATTTTATTTTTACATATATATAAATAAATCATTATATATAGAATAAGATATACATATTTAACATTAAAAATACAAATAAATGAAGTGACCAGTTAGTCAAATAACCCGCCCCTTATCGTACCCGGCGTAAAGGTTCCCATAATGCTAGAAGCATTGCCACGCTGAATGGCGATGGCTAACCTCTGCGCCAGAAACGAGCCGGAGCGGGAGTCACCCCCATTCCCCCTGTTACTAGATTGAAATATGTATTACTAGATTGATAGCTGTGAATAGCATGGCAATAATTAATAGGTAATCTAGATTAGGTGTTCCTAAGGCCAAATTTATTTATGGTCATTTTAGACATTTTTGAACACAACATTTAAAAGTATTCGTTTATCGATATCGATATTTAGATGAAAAACGTCAAATATCGACATTCCCAACTCTAAACAATCATAACTAAACCAAGGCATAGACAATTTGTAACATCCTAACGAGTCTCACATTACATGGTATTCATAAATCATAATTTTTTCGGCGGCAAAAAACTGAACGGCAAAATGTGTGCTAATTGACGTGTTCCTGGTTGTAATTATTATTTGGTATGAGTTCATCGACGATGGAATAGCTTAATTAGGAGATATTATGGGTGTAACGTTTCCTGTAGGTTACCTCAGAAAGATCGTCGTAAGAGACGTGAGCACGCTTTACATTGGTTTTTTTTCCGGTGGCTTCATGCGATTGATTCTAACGTCGTCATCACTAGACCAAATTGGACCTTCTAATTCTAAATCAAATAATTTCATAGAAATTAGAAAGGAAAAATTATTTATTTTAAAAAATGTCGTGGATTCATTAGGATGCAAATTAAGAAGGAGTCATGAGGCTTTGGAAATAAGCCGCTAATCCTAACTAATTTTATAAATTCGTTTGTCTATTTTTTTGTTTGTTTTTTCTTTACCGGTCAAACGACCGGACCGATTTGGATGTAAATTGGCATAGTGATAGTTTAATGGATGGAGAAGAACTTTTGATCCCGATATTCCAGGATAGTTTACAATAATTTAAATCAAGTCGCCTTTGAGGACCAAGCACTTATATTTCAAAGGTTACAAGTGACGAATCGCTTTTGAGGACCTGGATGCCTATATAAATTCACAAGTCATGGTACCAAGTGGTTCGTCACGTTCCATCATGTTGTCTAACCATTGCCGTTTTCCTTCTAGGCGACCTCATCGTCGTACTTTCCGTAAAAAAGTGTAAAAAAATGCGTCTTAAAAAATTGCAACTGAGACGAGACTCGAACTCGCATCTCTTGAATACCGTTAAAGTGCGCTTACCAATTACGCCACTCAGTTTATAAAATATATGTGTAGGCCCATGTATAATTTATTTTTTATTTTTTTTTTTAATATTATATATAACTTAATACTAACAATGGACCTCGAACTAGGAACATGTCCTGTATCTCGAGGGTCCAGGAAAGATTACAATTGAAAGAAATAATTAAGTGAAACCGTGGAGATTAGACAGTAAACTATTACTCACATATGTATAATGGAACATAACATAAAGCATTAAATTTATTAAATCTACTCAGGCTCTGTAAAATGTATATATATATGTATTTGTGTAAGAGTGTGTTGTGTGAGTTAGACGTGTCCCAAGACAAGCAGAGTCCCCACCATCCTAGGCCAAAATTCAGACAATGGGTGTGTGTGATGGTTGTATATATGTGTATTAAGGTAGTGTATGATGTGAGTCGTGTGTCGTTTCATAAGCTCGGGATTTTTCACCTCACCCCAAAATCAAAAGACCTTGGGTAGATGAATGTGCTCGAGCCCAATTGGTAAGGAATTGGTCCGCGATCATTAAAAAATAATAGATAATAATAAATAATAATAGAAAATAAATACAAGTTATCGACACAAAGCACGCAAGGGTTCAGGGTTCCAAGAGTAATCCCCAACAACAATATCCTCCGCCTGTTGATATGACATAGCACAAAGCAAGGCAGAGATCTTAGTTTTGGCAGAATTTCCTCTCAACCCCCTAATATCACATATTTCGAGGATGCGATTATACACGACGTTGTGGACGAAACTAGGAAGACGGCGTGCAAAGGCAGAGTTAGCTTTTACTATAGGCGCTCTAAATAGCCGTCTCCTCATAGGACCAGGGTCAGTACTTGAGAGGTTTTTGTTGATGTATAAGGTCACCTTAAGAATGAAGAGCTTCCGAACAGACAGAAGTTGGGTTTCTTTAAAAAGCAAGTCAGTCGGAAAACGAAAATGCTTTCTGAACGCAACTTTATAACAGACCGTTGGGCCCTTTCTAATCCCAGCATAGCCGTCTTCCCAGCACCTCCCCACACCTTTATGCAATAAGTGAGAGACTCACAGAGAGCTGTGTAAACAAGCCTCAATGTGTATTTATCTGCAACGTCACGCAGCAGCCTCATAATATGTACAAGTTTTTTTACTCTGTTACTCATAAGGATTAGGTGAGGTTGAAATGAGAGTCTTTGATCAATCTCAATCCCTAAATACCTAATTGATCTACTACGTGCAATTACAGGACAAGAGCAATGACTGGTAGAGTCACAAAATGAGTGAACACTAAGGTCGGGTAAAGAGATTGGATCGGTGGAGGCTGTCTTTCTGAAACACACGAGTTTAGTTTTCTTGATATTTAGGGATAGCAGGTTAGCATTGAGATAGTCACAAACAAGATTGAGCCCTCTTTGTATAATTAACAAAATATTGATAAACGATTCCAAAACGATTATTTTAAACTAGCAACGCTCCGCGTAACTCCCGATCCCGTGGACTATGGACTATTCAACACAAAAATATTTTTTTAATTCGAATCAGTAGTTCCTGACTAGCTTTATAATATAGAGGAAGTCACCTTACACTAAAGTAGGGACCTGGGTGATTTCCCCCAGGTCACAGGTCTTCACAGGAGACTTTCTACAGATCCTTATATCTAGTGGTAAATACTGTTTATAGAACCCAACCCACCAATTTTGTCCCCAGGTCACAGGTCTTTCTCCATGCAGGTATTCCAGGTCTAGTGGTAAAGGCTGTATAGAAAACTCAACCCAACAATTTCGTCTCATACAAAAACAAACATCCACCTTTCGAAGAACTCATTTGTTCGATTACTAAACGGAATTTTAATCGGTTCAGATAAAAGGTTTTGCCCTAAATTGTCCGCGCACTCTTTATCGGTCCAATTAAAATTTCGAAGCCAAAATGGCTTCCACGTTTCGCCATTTTGGTAGGACCTGATAAAAAACTCGTGTCTGTTTATTTTATAGACATGGTTAGGAATTGAGTTTTGTCTTTATTGTATCTGACCTATATTTTTACGGTTCCGTACTTAAAGGGTAATAACGGGACCCTATTACTAAGACTCCACCGTCCGGCTGTCTGTCAATAATTTGTCGACCCAGTTGGCACAATGGTCACCACGCCGGCCTGCCAAACACAGGGTTGCGGGTTGGATTCCCGCCTCAGACAAGTATTTATGCTTAGATATTTGTTTGTGGTCTGGTTGTTTCTATGTATTATAAGTATATATTTACAAAAGAAAAGTATATAAGTAGTATATCCGTTGTCTAGCACCCATAACGCAAGTGTAGTTACTTAGCTTGGGGCTAGATGGCGATGTGTGGAATGTCCTGCAATATTTATTTAATTATTTATATTCTGAAGGGGTTCGGAAATCGGCTGCATCAATAGATTTTACCCACGAAAACTGTAATTTGAACCACCGGATTAAGGTATCGTTAGATTTGTTTTATTATTCTCTAAATGCGGGATTTATAATCTTGTGCTTGTCTAATAATAAAAAAAAACAAATAGTTGTCCGTCATAAGAAAGACTAGACTTAATATACCTACTACATAAACTAGATTAAATTGAACTAAGTACTAAAACTTCACTACTTTTTAAATTAAATATTTAAGTATTGGGGCATAATTTTTTAAGTTGTCTTAGAAACCGATCTAAGGTTCACATAAAGAAAACAACGAATGCCATTCAGTAAACCGGCAATTCAACAAGAAACAATACTTTAGCTATTAGAGATAATAAAAACAGGGGCGTGGCTGAACTATCATTAAAGTAGACCCATCTATTGTTAAATTTGGTTCAGTTTATCGCCGATTAGTCTAGCTGACCGGTGTAGTATAACATAAAATAGTAGACATTAAGCTTAAATAAACTAAATAGCAGTTGCCCACGACTTTGTACGCGTGGTAGTTGGTTTTATATACGGAAAAGTTCTTCTTGAATTATTTTATCTATTAAAAAAATCCGTTGAGTAGTTTTAAAGATAAAATGTAGTTGGTTGGAAAGACAGCGGGAAGCGACTGACAAATGTATGTAGTTGGTTTTATATACTAAGCATACATAGGGACAGACAGCGGGAAGCGACTTTGTTTTTATACAATGTAGTGGTGCTGAATTTTATAGAATGTAGTTGGTTTTATATACGTAAACCTTCCTCTTGAACCATTCTGCTGAACTTTATCCCTGTAATTTGTAGCGACTTTTCGAACATCGACATTCATCTTAGGTATCTAAGCCCGACCGAGGACATTTAATTTATCCAATCAACCAATCAAATAGGTCATATAAAATTGATTAGTATACACATTAACCTAGTTAGTAACCATCCAATTCATTATAAATTATATTAAACATAATGACTATTTTTTCTTTTTTTTTTTCACTTAGCAGTTTGGGGGGAAAAATTAGTTTGTAAGAAAATGTGTACTTTTTTTAGATAAATAAATTTAAAAAAATAGATGTCGAATCATATCAATAATGTCAGTAAAGAACAACTGATTAAACAGCAATAACTTCATGTCCCGATTTCTGTGAGCCTGCACCGTTCAACACTGGTTCAAGTAGTGGCAGTCCAACCAATCGCAAATGCATTGTCTATTCATTAACGTTATACTGTACTTGCTCCAAGAGTCGCCTGCGTCGGTCAATCAAAGCGCTTCTAAGCCCACATGGCGCCAACTTCACGGTCCAAATGTTAGAATATGACGGAAAAATCATCGTATTTCACGCCCACTGTCCTCTATTGCCCATTTGAACACTATTCGAGGACACTATTGTAATGAAGAACAGATGCTTTCGAAATTACACGGTTTACGAGTGTTTAAGAATTTATTAGGAGGCGCATGGAGGCATTAAATAATAAATAATATATTGCAGGACATTCCACACATCGCTATCTAGCCCCAAGCTAAGTAACTAGACTTGTGTTGTGGGTGCTAGACAACGGATATACTACTTATCTACTTTTCTTATGTAAAAATATATTTATAACTAGCTGCGCCCCGCGGTTTCACCCGCGTAAGTTCCGATCCCGCGGGAATATCGGGATAAAAAGTAGCCTATGTGTTAATCCATGTCTCCAGCTATCTAGATACCAAGTTTCATAGCAATCTGTACAGTAGATTTTGCGTGAAGGAGTAACAAACACACACGCACACACACGCACACACAAACTTTCACATTTATAATATTAGTAGGATAGACATAAACAACCGGACCACGGACAAATATCTAAGCATAAATACTTGTCTGAGGCGGGAATCGAACCCTGTGTTTGGCAGTCCGGCATGGTGACCATTGTGCCAACTGGGTCGTCGTTGAGAAATTATTGCAAGGACAAAAAAACGTATTTATACTTATTTCGCACTTCTAAATAGACTTGCTTAGTATCTTCGCCGACAGATCGTTTATGTTACGGATTTTTCTAGTCTAAAAATTACCGTTCTAAAATGACAAGGTAGGTAACTAAGCACAATCAACGGTCAAAAGTCTCTTCCCACCGTAACGTTTACAATCCTGTGCAGCACTATTAGAACATTATAACAACGTAACCTGTGAATCGAACCCACGTCGTCGGTTGGTGTAGCGCAATGAAATCCGGTAAAATAGTTATAATATGGTATTAATACTTAAACCTTTTGCTCTTAAATAGTATGAACATTTTGCAAACTTGAATTATAATTAGCAAATATATGAATTAGATCCATAGACAGTAGACCTATAAAATTCAATGTTACTATTAAAATAATTTATCACTAAAACAAGCATCTGTTCTATTTGAAACTTTTTTCCACAAAACAGAAAAACAGTCATTCAATGTCCCGTGCCACACCTGCTTACAGAACGACTAATTCGTTTTCTATGAGGTTCTTATATCACCACAATGAGACCACCAAGGAACACTCAAAATAACCATTGTCCAACACACATTGCACAGAAATAAATTTTGTTTCAATGATATTTGAGTGGCTATTGTATTTATGGAAAAAAATGTAATAAAATTTAAGTTTTATGTGATTTTTCGTTTGACCGTTGGATTTTGCAGTTTCTATGCGGTCATTTATCTACCTACTTAGGTACCTATGTCCAGTAATTTCTAAGTTATAGAGATTTCTGAGGATACAATTTATGTAACTTGCACCTTCCGGTGAATTAGTGAAAGAATTGTATTTTTTTTTAGTTATTATAATTTTCATTTAACAAATATAATGTAACTAGCAGCGCTCCGCAGTTTCACCCGCGTAACTCCCGATCCCGTGGGAATATCAGGATAAAAAGTAGCCTATAGCCTTCCTCGATAAATGGACTATCCAACACAAAAATATTTTTTCAATTCGAATTAGTAGTTCCTGAGATTAGCGCGTTTAAACAAACAAACTCTTCAGCTTTATAATATAAGTATAGATATAAACTTAATCAGTAGGCTCCATTTTTGTAAACTGGCTTGCTTTCTATGAGAGAGAGAGAGAGAGAGAAACAGACAGAGAAACACGTGTAAGCCGTGCTACAACTATAGCAAAAAGTGTCGTTACAACTTTTGGTCTTAATATTTTCCGTCTAGCCGCCTTTCGCAACGCGCGATAAGGAACTTCGTTCCAAAAAATGACAGAGAAGTTTCATCTTATGCAAATTTTATACAATGCTTAATTAAATCTATCGATTGGCGATATCACTAATAGAAATAAATCTTATCTAAGGGGGAGGTCTGTCGCTCTACACACGATCGAACATGGTACGGAACGTACCAAGTTCGTTGTGCGGACCGCACCGGGTTCGATCGTCTACTAGTGCTTTTATAGCGAAGCAACTTTAAAGTCAATTGCTTTCTGCAGCTTTTTAATTCACTAGTATGCAACTTTAACTTGTATTATACAGTCTTAATTTACCATACAACTTTTAAGTTACTTTCTGCACTCTTTCCACTATTATACAACACCAAACTGCTTTGTGCACTCGTAATAATAATTCAAAATTGTGCAACTTTTAATTGCTTTTTGCTCGCTCTACTCGCTATTATGCAACTTTAAGTAAATAAAGTCCAATGAATTTTAATCAAACGAGTGTTTAAGCTTTTGCATAGCTTTTATCGCGGGTTTTGAGCGCGGGGACCGAATCAAGAAATTTCGTGACGAAAATAAAACCTAACACCCCCCCACTTCGCCTACTAGGTAGCTCGGCCGAATGTTCGCTTAACGTGTATGTATATGGTACTCGCACGATGCAATAGCTTTACCGCGGCAGTTCCCGAGTGCCACACGTTTTTTTATTTTTTTATTTGTCCCTTATTTGTATTTTTATTTAATTAATTTGTTGTTAATTTAGGAATTTGTGTTCTAATGTAGGTACTATAAGTGTTATTTTATTAAATGAGGCAAAACAGATGTCTCGTGAAATTGGATGACTTAAAAAAAGGAAGGGTATTGTTAGTCTCCTAAATCCAGTAGTAGGTAGGTATGTACCTACTTAATTACTTACGCGGTCAATCTCCAAAGTAACCCAAAAGTTTGCTTACTCTAATACATCTTAAGTACAAGACAGTAAACAAGGTGTGTCAAGAATGGGATACTTCATAGAAAAAATTCTTCATTTCTTGAAGAACTAACTGAAAAAAGACTTTAAAAAATATCTACAAGTCTGGAAAAAATAACCCAAATTTTTCAAAGGTTTGAGAAACTTCTAAATGTAATAACTGCCTAAATATTTAGAATTTTCGAGATGTTGATAAAAAACTTTTCCTGAAATTTTTCATCCTCCAGTCCAGTGTTTCTCCCCCAGGAGATTCAATTTTAGGACTAAGAAAGATAAACAGATGCTTCACTCACAACTAGGTTTCATAAAATAGGTATATGCTTTGACTTTAATGTTGGTTGGGTGAGCTTAAGGTGGAAGGGTACCGGCGCTCTCTCCATACAAACGTCGTCGACTGTTTTCTCCCTGGATAATGACACTAACACAAATATTTTCGCGCCATAAATCCTGCCATAAATATTAAATATGCCCCTATGTCTTGGTTTTTTCATTTCTAAGTTTCATTTTTCTTACTATAAAAGAGTTTTTTGGCGATAACACATAAAATAAGAAATGTAATATGTATATGTTTATATGCCTAATATGTATTAACTATGACTCATAAGCTTTAGACACGTCATCAAGCGGCTAAACTATAGAACAAGATGCCGAAAGCTTTTCCCCTAAGCAAGTACCTCAAGCTCCGTGATCTTTGCAAGTGACTGAGTGTGTGGGCGCCGCCGGACAAACATACAAACATCCTTTGCTGTGCCGACACACCGCGACCATCGAATTAGTTAAGCCGTTTGTGTTTGCTGTATCCTAAGGTCTTACCTTCATCTGTTTTGTGGACAATAGGGTAAAAATTTAATAGTCATTTCTTTGTCACCTGACAAAAAACATTGTTGGATTTTAAAATGGTTATTTTCACTTCTACTTCTTTTCATGGCGATTCCGTTTTACCTAGTGTTCTATTTTTTTGACGTGAAAGCGTCTAATAAATCGATGAACAAATGCACTCACAAAAAAGTGTGACGTCATGACACGTTACCGTTATTGACAAGGTAACCATAGCAACGTATCAAAGTACCTATGCACAAAATGGTAATGTCAACGATACAAAAGAGTTTTTTATGACGTTATCACGTACAATTATCGTCCGTTAACCGACTTTACAGACAACCAGTTTTTTCTTTTTATTACGAAATTTATTTAAAACGGGATATATCATAAAAAACATAGGTAACTAAGGTAACTAAATAACTTTAGGAAGTCAAAAAACATCCTTTTTATGTCTTCAAAACGCGAATAAGAAGAAGATGATGAAATAGAAGAAAAAAGAAGAGGATTTTTGAAAATTCGCTAAAAGGCCTATACAAATTTGTTATTCGTAATAACTATTATGTATTCTTTAAAAAAATATTTTTTTATTACAATTCCTTCACTAATTAATCGAAAGAAACTACGTTCTATCCGGGTGTCCCTTGACACCTCTCAAGTTTTTTGATCCAGGCAGAGTATTCTTGAATGTTAGGCTGGACGATCGATTTTTTCAAAAAAAAAAAAAATTTCTACGAAATTTGGTGAAAACTTACCTTATTATGTCCCAAATACACTGTAATTTATTTGATTTAAAATATTTATTTTTTTGCCTCAGTCAAACCGACGATGCAACGAATACGTTATGTTCTAACGTAACGACGACCCAATTGGCACAATAGTGACCATGCCGGACTACCAAACACAGGGTTGCGGGTTCGATTCCCGCTTCAGACAAGTATTTATGCTTAGATATTTGTCTGTGGTCTGGTTGTTTCTATATATTATAAGTATATATTTACAAAAGAAAAGTGTATAAGTAATACATTCTAGCACCCATAACACAAGTCTAGTTACTTAGCTTGGGGGCTAGATGGCGATGTGTGGAATGTCCTGTAATATTTATTTATTTATTTAACGTTCCTTTGTGTCAAGCAACGGTACAAATAACGAGTTATCTGAAGAGATCAGCTTGTAAGGTTAGCTTGGGAGTAAATAAGTGTTGAACTACTAGGCAAATTGACGTGGATATTCTGGATATGCTATATTGTGTAACTTTAATTCAAATAAGTTAACTAAAGTTGCCAATCTCTTTGCAATGAGCAAAAATCTATACATATGAAATCCTTTGTCCTGACTGACTGACGGATCAACGCACAGCCTAAACCGCTGATCGTAAAGGCCTGAAACTTGGAGGGTGTGTTCTTTGTATGACGTAGACATCCGATAAGAAAGGGTTTTCCAAAATTCTACCCCTTAGGGGGTGAATAAGGGGGGCAAAGTTTGTATGGGACAACGTGATTACTTGGTCTATTTTCGACTTCCTACGCGGACGAAGACGCGGGCAAAAGCTAGTCATCCTATGAAAGTGCAATAATAATTGGCCTTTAAGAATCTAGTCTAGATTATTTATAGAATTTAACCCATGATATTGTTTTATTATTTACAGTACCTGGATGACCGAGCTTTGCTCGGTATTTTTTTTTTTTACTTTGAGGTTAGACAACCTCAAAGCAAACACTCATTGACTTCGTGTTACTTAACAACGCCATCTGCTGGAATAACTTTATTGCTCACAAAAAATAGTATTAGTAGTTCGCCAATAGATGTCAGGAAGAGTAATATTTTTCAGATAAAAAAAAGTAAGTTTCGATAAAACGCTCGATTCGATTTATCGCCCCCGAAACCACCTATATACCAAATTTCATAAAAATCGTTGGAGCCGATTCCGAGATTCCAATTATATTTATATATATATACAACAATTGCTCATTTAAAGATATAAGATATATTACTTATAGAGGGAGTAGGCTTGCCCAGCACCCTTGCTAAACACCCTCTCGGCTTAGTCGAACATGTCCAGAGGAAAGAACTTGTCTAAAGCTCAAAAGCAAAGTAGATCGCCGAAGAGCAACAACCATAAAGATCTTTTTATAGTAACTGTTTTTTTAAGAATAAAATTCAAATTTAAAATTCGAACGTTCTTTGTTCAAACGGTTCGATCCTAATCTATTAAAGACGCCGGCGCTATTCGTAAAAAAATCATTGAACACTGTGTGTGTGGTAGGTATTTAAGTGGTACTTATTGATTCTATGTCAAATATTGGTACTGTCACGGCAATTAGCTGGTGGGAGAGCGGCATGACCCGACGACGCTGGTACACTACGGATGAACGGGAACGAGACCACTTTATATTCGAACCTAGGACTTTTATTCAAACTACCAGAAATAAATAAATAAATATTGCAGGACATCCCACACATCACCATCTAGCCCCAAGCTAAGTAACTAGACTTGTGTTAAGGTATCCCTTAACACAAGTATAGTTACTTAGCTTGGGACAACGGATATACTACTAAATATGTTTAATTATTATATGTTTCTTCTAAATATGTTTAATTATTATAACTTAGGATTTTTATTCAGACTACCAGAAATAAATAAATAAATATTGCAGGACATTCCACACATCGCCATCTAGCCCCAAGCTAAGTAACTACACTTGTGTTAAGGGATAGACAACGGATATACTACTAAATATCTTTAATTATTATGTTGTTTAAATGGTTAATTATTTTTTACGTGATAACGTTTTATAATTATGAATGCACTCGCAAAAAATGTGACATCATCGCTCACGTTCCGTTAGTGGTACCATAGCAACGTATTGAAGTATGCAAAATGGTAATGTGTCAGGTTCTGTTGACATGATAGGTAACCATAGCAACGTATTATTTTATCATTGTTTTCTTATATTTTCACGTAAAACTATCGTCCGTAAACCGACTTTACATTTTTTTAGACAATTAAAATTAACTTTTCCAGAATTGTTTAAAATAGTTTAAACGTTTTGTATGATCTGCACTTTGGTTGTAATACACTGTCCAAAAACCTTTATAACGGCTAGTGAAGTGACTGCATAACTATTCCAGGCAGCAACAAAAAGGTTTGTTGCTGCCTGGAATAGTTATGACCACAGGTTGACTATTTTTTGGGTTACGTAGCTCAAAAGGTAAAAAAAAGAACGCCTATAAGATCACTCTCCGATTTTTTTAAATTTTTTCGACACTTTAGGACTTTTTGCCATAAAGAACCTGCTTAATTGTAAAATCACCTTCATATCGGATGCATAACGATTGCTTTTATTTACACACAGCCACTGTGAATTCAAATTAATTAAGGAAAAATATGTACCCAAATTTTTCCCAGTTCATACGTTTAGTAGTCTCATAATAATGTATTCTCGGTTAATGAACAGTTTGCAATCAATTAAGCAATAATTCAACTAGGTCCGGTTAGATGCCATTTATAAAATAAACCTCTTTTAGCATACCTAACTATAAGTATATTTTTTATTATTCCTATCGTCTTCTCAGTGAATTGGCTCGACCGATTCAGATGAAAATTAATATTAACACAGATAGAGCCTTGAGGGAAAGCAACTCACAGTGTCTCACAGATAAAGCTTTGGGGAAAAGCTAAATATTTATTCTATATATATTATATATCTATATATATTTAAAGAAATAAATAAATATTGCAGGACAATCCACACAGCACCACCTAGCCCCAAGTTAAGTAACTAGACTTGTGTTATGGGTGCTAGACAACGGATATACTACTTATATACTTCCCTTTTGTAAATAAATACTTATAATACATAGAAACAACCAGACCACAGACAAATATCTAAGCATAAATACTTGTCTGAGGCGGGAATCGAACCCGCAACCCTGTGTTTGGCAGTTCGGCAAGGTGACCATCGTGCCAACTGGGTCGTCAAATATATTTATATATTTATAAACATCAGGTAAATATCGAAATAACACTAGTTAACGTGACTTCTACTTAACTTTAAGATTGAATATGATCGCGTAAAAACAAAAATGAGTTTAGAAAAAATTACAATACCAAAAATAGAGAAATAAAAACTTGAGAGGTGTCAAGGGACACCCGGATCGAACGAAGTTTCTTTCGATTAATTAGTGAAGGAATTGTAATAAAATCAAAAAGTGTCGTTACAACTTTTTGTCTTAATTTTTTCCGTCTAGCCCCCTTTCGCAAGCCATAAGGAACTTCGTTCAAAAAATAAATTTTAGTTATAAAAAAATCAAAATTGTTTCAATTCGTATACCTAGTGTTTGTTATGTTTAAAAAGTATACCTTAATATTTACCTATTCAGGTATAATATAGTTCAGGTAGAATTTAATAAGTAGGTTCGGTAGAAATTCTTATTTATTAAATTCTCCAATAGATTGGAACGATCAATAAACGATAATCATCTATAATATAAAAATGAATCGCAAAATATGTTGGTAAGCGCATCACGCCTAAACGGCTGGACCGATTTCGCTAATTCTTTTTTTGTTGTATTTGTTATTGTTAGGAGAAGGTTCTTATGAAAGAAAAAATTAAGAAAGTTGCGCAGAAAATTATTACGCGGGTGAAACCGCGGGGCGCAGCTAGTACTTAATAAAATGATGAGAATAATGAGACATTGTGGCCCATTTGTGGCCATAACGGATTTAATATCATCTTACAGCAGTTAATTTAGCTGCAATAGATTATTAAATACAGTATGCGTCTTAAGTCCACTATCAATTTGCTACCATAATACTATCAACAAGTATTGGACTTACGACCTTCTTCTAATAGACGTTACACACAAACATAAATAATTACTTGAAAACAAAAGTACTCAGTGTGATTATTATTTTCAACATGTTAGCTATGTATTTAGTTGGTCGAGTGATATAAGCCGCCACCCGCTATATCAACCGACGTGGATTCGATCCACGGGTTACGTTGTTATAATGTTCAAATAGTGCTGCACAGGATTGTAAACGTTATGGTGCCGGTGGTCTTTTGAACGTTGATTTTATGTAAAAAGCCTAAAAATTAGTGTAACACTAAAATTAAAAAATTAGTGTAAAAATTAGTCTACACAAGAAAGAGTAATTTTATATTTTTTATATTTTATAGTACCTAAAAAACTTTAACTAGTAAACAAGGGAAACAAAGTAAAAAATAGATGTTTTTCTTAGACTTAACGAATATACACAAAAAATATATACAAATCGGTTCAGCCGTTTTGGTAGACATAGGTAACTAACACTGCAACACGAGAATTATATTTAAATAAATAAATTATATATATACAGTTTTTTTTAAATAAATAAATTATATATATATACAGTTTTTTTTTAAATAAATAAATTATATATATACAATGTGTTTCAGCGAAGGGGTTTTAATATGAAAGGGGGTTGTTCTAGACGTATAAGCGAACAAAGTTTGGGCAAAGTTTGTATAGGAAAACGTGATTCCTTGGTCCAATCTACTTCAAATTTTGCATAAACATTCTTTAGCAGAATTGATGGAACCCGTATTTCATATTTTATTAAAAATTTATCCCCTAACGGGGTTAAAAAGGGGTAGAAAGTTATTTTAGGGGGGATTTGCTCCGACTCGAACTCCTTGGTGCTTTTGATTTAAATTAAGTAAGTACATTTTATTTTGACACGTTTGAAACTCAAACCAATTAAGTCAACAAAAAAAATCCTGTTAGAACTATTTTCGACTCCTGCTCGTACGAAGTCGCGGGCAAAAGCTAGTACAGCTATAAAATCTTCACTAATATACCTACATACAACTTATAAAGCGTCGTAGCGAGCTATTAGAGTTAAACCAACTAGTTAAAGACGTTCATTCTGGTACTTATACCCATTAAGGATTTCTCTTCGTCGTGCACGTTCTAGGGTTAGGACCTCGAAAAGAGGGACTATTCTGGAGTTTTTGAGATAAATCACATGATGTGTTTTAAACGACTTTTTTATGAAAAGAGTAATGAAGATGTTTGAGTATATTTTTATGAATTTCATAAGTTGATTCCAATATTTCTAATGGTAAAATTATAAGTTTAATCTTAAAAATAAATATTTTAAAAGTGCTTCAAACTCTTTTATCTTCTAAAGATATAAAATGCTTTATCCTGAATAACTGACTGACTGACTGACGGATCAACGCACAGTTGAAACCGCTGATCGTAGAGACCTGAACCTTGGATGGTGTGTTCTTTGTATGTCGTAGGCATCCGATAAGAAAGGATTTTCCGAAATTCTACCCCTTAGGGGGTGAAAAAGGGGGGCAAAGTTTGTATGGGACAACGTGATTTTTTATCCCAATCTACTTCAATTTTTCGACTTCTACGCAGACGAAGTCGCGGGAAAGTCGCTTGTTGGTCTATATAATCCCAAATCGAAAGAAGAATAACGCTTAATAAATGATCTATCAACCGATAAACTTACTCAATTATTATAATATTGATAAACAGTATATTGTGCCAAATGATTAAATAAAATTATCACAAATCGACAATTGGTTATTAGTTTAAACAAAATATTAGACCCAATCATAAAACTCAAAAGGGAAAATTAAAAAAAATACACCTTAAAGGCAGGTGCTAATAAAGCTACCAAAATCGACCTTTGTTTTAAGCAACTCAAAGTAATCAAATACTTTATTTTTGTTATTTGGATATAAATGGATATTGTAGTTTAATAACCATATTTTTGTTTGTTGTGGTTGAAAACATGATATGAACAACTTCGTTCGATAAAAAAAATGTTAGAAAACAGATAATTATTAGATCGTTTATCGGGTTTTAGTCAAAAATAGTTAACGTTTTTTTCTAAAAATGAATCAAATGATAGGTTTTGACCTCTAGGAACTATATTTGTGGATAATAATGCTAAAATGTTTTGCATATCGATCAAATATAACAGTTAGCACGCAGCACGCTACGTTTTTGAGAGCGGGGGCTAAGGTAATGTGAATACCTGCACACGGTACTGGAAGAGCGCCTTAAACAATGAATCTAGCAGCCCCCATATTTATTTATTTTTTATGACACCTATCTAAGAAAACTTGGACTAATAAAACGAATCCAACGCAACGATACCTAAGTACATCTAGTGGTTTACAAATACAAATATATTTATCAAAACTCATTGGACATTATAAACTAAGCACTAAATATTAAAGAGATCAAAAATAACACATATGCCTGAAATAGGTAATCCTGTATCTCAAGCTAAAAAGGACCCGCGTTAACTTATAAAATAAATTAAAATAATTGACTTGCAAAATACTAACTAGAAACAATAATTAGGTAAAAAAGGTTTTGAAGATATGCGGGGAATAAAGAATATTAAAATCATACAAGAGAGGCACGAAAAACATACCCTTTCCTTGCAGTCGGGTAAAAAATAACAGTCTCAAACGCTTCGTATTAATCTCAAACCCGCTTATTCCAAAACGAGGTTTAAGGATAGTCCGAGATGTGGATACCTTAGATGTAGACACAGATTTACTCGGAACTATCGTCTAAACACTATCCCTATATAATCTATAATCTAAACACTATCCCTATATAATCTATAGTCTAAACACTATCCCTATATAATCTATAGTCTAAACACTATCCCTATATAATCTATAGTCTAAACACTATCCCTATATAATCTATAGTCTAAACACTATCCCTATATAATCTATAGTCTAAACACTATCCCTATATAATCTATAGTCTAAACACTATCCCTATATAATCTATAGTCTAAACACTATCCCCATATAATCTATAGGGATAATGTTTAGACTATAGTTCACGAGTAAATCTCTGTACCTTAGATTTAGACACAGACTTACTCGTGAACTATAGTCTAAACACTATCCCTATATAATCTATAGTCTAAACACTATATAATCTATATATGGAACTAGCTGTGCCCTGCGGTTTCACCCGCGTAAGTCTCGTACCAAAAGTTTCATCGCAATCGGTCAAGTAGTTTTTGTTAGTGTGAAAAAGTAACAAATATAACAAACTTTCACATTTAATTTTATAATATAAGTAGGATAAGGGGGAAAGAGTTTGAAAATAAAAATCCGCCTCCCAGAATAGTCCACCACGTATCTCACTAGCTATCAACTAGCAAAGCGCGAGGCTCGTCTAATTTGTAATTACCGCGCTAAAAGCTGATTATTAAGTCATTACGTTCGCGACAATGCACGATCGGCCGGGCCTTTACTAACACTTAAAGCTGTATACACGTATATACGACCTTTATAAGGTTAGATCGCTGTAGTGACTAATAAAGTGAATACAAAACGTATGATGTAGATCAGCTGTTTAGGCTGTGCGTTGATCCGTCAGTCAGTCAGTCAGTAGTTCAGGACAAAGCATTTTATATGTATAGATAGCTTTTGGTTGAAAACAAAGAACACGCCCTAACAATGATCTAATTGGTTTAATAGTTGCTAATGTAGTTTGAACGACTACTCCGTAATGGTTATCACTATTAAACTTGTATGGGAAATGGTATCTTTAAGATGTTCTCAATATTATACAGGACGGTCTTTTTAGGGTTCCGTAAAAGGTAAAAAAGGAACCCTTATAGGAACCCCTCTCTTGTCCGTCTGTCCGTCTGTCCGTCTGTCCGTCTGTCCGTCTGTTCATGTGTCAACACCGATTTTTAATATCTATCTATATCTAGATGACCTCTGAGACGCTTCGTCGGGCGGACGCCCGCTTGCGAAGCAGAAGGTTACGGGTTCGATTCCCACCTCAAACAAATATTTATGTAGAATAGAATATAATTTAGAGTTTCTGTATTTAGGTATATTATGTAAGTATTTATTTACAAAAAAGGTATTTAAATATTCTATCCATTGTCTAAATACCATAACACAAGTCTAGCTGCTTAACTACGGGGCTAGATGCCGCTGTGTGCATTGTCCTGCAATATATATTTATTTACTAAGGCCGCATTCCTCATGTGAAGTTTTTTGTGTTAGAATGTGTGTGTGTATATTTGTTACTCCTTCACGCAAAAACTACTACACCGATTGCGATGAAACACGATATGTAAATAGCTGAAAACCTGGTTTACCAAATAGGCTACTTTTATCCCGATATTCCCGCGGGATCAGACCTACGTCGATGAAACGGCAGAGCGAAGCTAGTATTGAAACAAATGGTCGAAAAATAATTTGCAAATTTTGACAGACAACTTACATACGAACAGTACAAGTTAAATAAAAGGTTGTAATAAACACAAAGAAGTAAGTAAATAACTAGAAAAAGACATACATATTTAACATTCTTCTTCTTTCTTTGTCCTGCCCTTTTCCCAATTCAGTTGGGGTCGCGCCTCCTTGTACGTTTGCGCCAGGTCCTTCGATCCTGGGTTGTCATTGTAGAGATATCGAGAGCCATAATGTCCCTAGCAACATTGGTCCACCAGGTGGCGGGCGGTCTTCCTCTTCCCCGGGGCTTCGTGGGCATATTCAGAATAGTTTTCACTGAGTAGCTATATAAATAAATAATAAATAAATATTGCAGGACATTCTACACATCGCCATCTAGCCCCAAGCTAAGTAACTAGACTTATGTTATGGGTGCTAGACAACGGATACTTATATTACTTTTCTTTTGTAAATATATACTTATAATACATAGAAACAACCAGACCACAGACAAATATCTAAGCATAAATACTTGTCTGAAGCGGGAATCGAACCCGCAACCCTGTGTTTGACAGTCCGGCATGGTAACCATTGTGCCAACTGGGTCGTCAACTGGGTCGTCAACTGGGTCGTATGTAGGTAATCGGTGGTACGGCCATATAATACATATTTAACATTATAAATACAAAAAATGAAGTGACCAGTTATCAAATAACCCACCCCTTATCGTACCCGGCGTAAAGGTTCCCCTAATGCTAGAACATTGCCACGCTGAAGTAAGTACAGTCGGCTGCATAATTGCAAACCCCGGTAGAGTTCAAAAATTACTATTATTGGCATGTTTTCATTCTAATACTTTTGTTTGATAAATTCACAAGTTAGACGACTTTAAACTTCACCTAAAGCGGGTGCCTAAAATCATGCTTCTCTTAAAAACATTCTTATAACAGCTGTTTTGGAGCTCTACGGTGGGTCTGCAATTATCCAGCCGACCGTACACGTTAAAGTTGCAACTGTAGAAAACTCAGAGTTCCCATAGGAAAACTACAAAGTAAAATAAACATCCTTTATTAGGCTTGTTCATATTGTTTTCCATAGACAAACATTGAACAAATGTGATACTAATTATATTAGCAAATTACAGGCTTAAATACTGTGAGAATTGACTATGGGAAATGAAGATTGATGAGTACCCCATGGTTGTTTTAAGTATGTTTACTTTATTAGGAGAAGTTAGGTAAGGTTTTACGAATTGTAACTATTTAATTGGTGAACACCGTACTGCACTCACAAAAAAGTGTCATGTTACGGGAACATGAGTGAAAGTTATTGACAAGGTAACCATAGCAACGTAGTATCGTTGCTATGGTTACCATTAAAGTTTTTTTATGACGTTATCACGTAAAATTATCGTCCGTAAAACGACTTTACAGAAAAAAATTATGGAGTTTCCGTATCTCAAAAGGTAAAAAAGGAACCATTATAAGATCACTTTCTGGTCCGTCTGTCTGTCTGTCCGTGTGTATTTTTTTTGTATCTTATCGCGGGTTGGCGAGCGAGGGGACCTAGGCATTCATTTCACGTTCACGTTACGAAAAACAGTAAGAGAAACTAATCTCATAATCTTAATATAAAAAAACTTGAGAGGTGTCAAGGGAAACCCGGATGGAACGAAGTTTCTTTCAATTAATTAGTGAAGGAATTGTAATAAAATCAAAAAGTGTCGTTACAACTTTTAGTCTTAATTTTTCCCGCTAGCCCCCTTTTGCAACGCGCCATAAGGAACTTCGTTCCAATAAAAATAGGTAACGGAACACCAAAAAAATGTTTTTTTTTTTAGTTTTCTGTGGCTTTTCTTCTGCCTTTATGCAAATATGTCCTGATAATTTGGGATTTTGCTTGGGCCGGTAAAGTTTTTTGTTCCACTGCCGTCTTCTTTACTTTCGCGTCCCGCGAAGGCCCTCGTTTATTTGGAGGTATTTGAGTCAGTTTACAATAGGCATCGAGACTGAGCACGCTGTGGTTTTATAATAGACATAGCCACTTCGTTGGCCCCAACAATGGAGTGGTACCCGACCGGGTTTCCCCAGGCAAAAAAAGGTATTTTTTAGAAAAGTGTGCATGTTACATATGCTGGTCTATTTATTCATCATAATTATCATATCAGCCACAGGACGTTCACTGCTGAACATAGGCCTCAAGAGGCCACAAAGATAAACCTCATAGGCTTCAAAGATAGGCCTCATAGGCCTCAAAGACTTCCAAAGCGATTGGTCGCATAATACTCTTTGCGTCCAACGACTTTCCGCGACCTTAATTGTTATTAAAACATTTTTTTTTTACAAATTCCGGTGTGCCTGTCCTGTTACATCCCTAGTGTTGTCGACGAAGAGTTAAAATTGTTCAGTATATATTCCACGTTCCTTATTAAAGGTGTGCCCACACTTGATGTGAGTCAAACACGATAATTTGGTGTAGTTACGTGCTAGTGTCTCGAACCTCTAATGAGATATAATAAGTGCCACCCAGTGAGTGGCGACCATAACTGTTGTCTAATGTGGAGTAGGCTTATTTAGGGGAAGGCCTTATTACAGTGCAGAAGCATCGAAAGTAAAAATAACTAATAATAGCCGATCTCCTCCAGTAGGATATAGCACCTCAAGAAGTAGAGGCTTCTTTTAAGAGTATTTTAGCACCTCAATAACGCTTGAGAATTTTTATGAGATGGGAGATTTATATTTGATTATTTAGATTTGATTATTTAAAGGTACAAATATGATATCTGTCTCGAAAAATCAAGAAATTCCGTAACGATAATAAAACCTCACACTCCCCACTCCGCCTACCATGTAGCTCGGCCGAGCGTTTATTTAACGTGTATGTATATGGTGTCGCGAATTGCGAATAATTATACACGTAGAATGAAATGTCAATAAAGAATAATAACTAGGCAAGAATTAGAATTTGAGATAATGGAATGTATTTTTTAGGCATAGGGGAAAATGGGGAAAAAATGGCGGTAGAGGTTATGTGAAGATGAGAATGATAGTTAGACTTATGACATATGGTACTACTGTACAAAATATGAAATCCGTCTCTACGTCTATCTTAACAGATAAAAAGTTGGAAGCAACGTACGATAAGAGTTTCGTTGTTTGTTTTCTTTTGTGGTACGAAGCTCTTTATTTTATTATTTTTAGTAAAACGAAGTGAAATTAGATAAAGCTTATTAGTTCAAATTTGACAACGGACTTAATTTTCATTTTTAAATATATATTTTGATTGTTCAATTGTCAAATAATAGGTGTATAAAAGTCTCATCTAAAAAATAAAGCTCTATAAAAGCCTCATCTATACTACCTCAGCACAGAGATTGCTCAGCGATCGGTGAGCGTTGGCAACGACTTCATTAGAGCTCGCCAACCGCTCGGTCACGACGCGAGCGACGGTTTCCCGCTGCACCACTATGCAGCTTATTTACTTCTAATAGATAACCTGGGATGAGTTAGGGCTTGCGGAAGTTTTACAACACTTAATTATAATTATGTACAAAAACAAAAAACTTGAGAGGTGTTAAGGGACACCCGGGTGGAACGAAGTTTCATTCGATTAATTAGTGAAGGAATTGTAATGAAATCAAAAAATGTCATTACAGCATTTGGTCTTAATTTTTTCCGTCTAGCCCCCTTTCGCAACGCGCGATAAGGAACTTCGTTCCAAAAAAAAACTAATAGCGCTCCGCGATTTTAATCGGATAGATGAGTCCCGATCCCATGGGAATACCGGAATAAAACGCCTATGCTTACTCTAAAAGATTAATGTATCAAAATCAAATCGATCAAGTAGTTTAGTTTTACATTCAGCATCCCTCCTCGTACCCACGTCACACCTTATCTGTGCAAACAAAAAATATTGAAAATGGAGGAGAGACACAAGCTTCACTTTGCATGTCTTATGTTTGGGATAGTAAAGTTAAAAAAACCGGCGTATCTTTACGACAAACTCACATGGGCTGATGACTTTAGGCATTTTTCTAGCCGACCAGGTAAACATGTGCTCAATTGGCCCCGACATCATTCGGTGGCATTCCGTGGCGCTTTTCGTTATGCGGCCGCCGGGTGCTGGAACGATATTCCTCCTCCTTTGCGTGCCCTGAAGACAGTGGTACAGTTTAGAAAACAGTATAAAGCCGTACTGCTGCAAAAACAAATTTCACATGCGGCGGTTACTTACGTTTAGTTTGTGCACGTCCCGTGTGGAGGCTATCGTTCTGCTGCGGGCGGTTGCGCTGGCGCTACTATTTTATTATTTATTATTATTCTTCCACGTGGGGACAAGGGACATGCTCGCATGAGGAATGTTAATTAAATGATCCCTTTTGCCTTACGATTTCTAGGTTACTTTCCTTTTTGACGTGGCGTGGCGGCATGTGACAATCACGTGTTCATAGTTGTGCGTGTTGTTACGTCACTGTCTTATTTTGACAGTGACGTTTCTTAGTTAACTTCTTTTCTTATATTTTTTTCTTATATTTATTTCTTTCTTCTTAAACAGGGTAAGGGTTTTATTTTTTATTTATTTCTTTTTGTTTATATCTATTATTATTACCTTTGATTCATGTTTATTAATTAGGCCAAATTATTATATTTTATATTATTATGTTTAATAGTTTATGAGTAGGTTGGTTCTCTCTTTTGCTGGGGGAGGGGGGCGTAAAGGGGTTTACAGCGGTGCCTTCTGCATCGCTGCGCTTGGGCCGGCCGGAAGACCAGCGCTGCAGTCCAGCATCTTGCTGGCTACAGTTTTTATGCTGAGGCTGGTCCATTTGGGTCAGCACACGGCATCCCAGTTTGTTTTTGTGTTTTTTCTTGTGCGTATTTATTGTATTTATTTTCTTAGTTCCTATTTCTTTCTTTTTTGTTTTGTATCTGTCTGTGTGCTTTTCCAATAAATATTTATTCTATTCTATTCTATTCTATTCTATTCTAGTTTCAGAGCCTTATTATTTTTAAAGGAAATATTATTTTACTAGCTGTCCTGGCAAACGTTGTTTTGCCATATTTACAAAAATAAAATTGATACTTGCCGATTCTCGGACCTAACGAATATACACAAAAAATTTCATACAAATCGGTTGAGCCGTTTAGGTGGAGTTTGGCCACACACGAGAATTTTTTATTGGGGATAGCTGCGCCCCGCGGTTTCACCCGCGTAATAATTTTCTGCGCAACTTTCTTAATTTTTTATTTCATAAAAACCTTCTCTTGACAATATCAAAGACAACAAAAAAAGAATTGGCCAAATTGATCCAGGCGTTGTTGAGTTATGCGCTTACCAACACATTTTGCGATTCATTTTTATATTATACATTTATTTGCAATTTGATTAGACATGATTTTACATTGCTTATATGGATTAACTTCTGAAATAAATGTTTTAATAAATTAAATAATCTTCTTATCTATACATATATTTATCTAAACATATAAAATTCTTTGTCCTGAATGACTGACTGACGGATGGCACAGCCTAAACCGCTGATCGTAGAGACCTGAAACTTGGAGGGTGTGTTCTTTGTATGACGTAGACATCCGATAAGAAAGGATTTCCCGAAATTCGAAAAAAAGGGGGGCAAATTTTGTATGGGACAAAGTGATTCCATGGTTTATTTTCGACTTCTACGCGGACAAAGTCGCGGGCAAAAGCTAAATTTAATATAAAATTTAAATTGTATTTTTTAAATTTATGTACAGTCGGCTGCATAAATGCAGCCTCGAGTAGAGTTCAAAAATTACTATTATTGGCATGATTTAATTCTAATATTTTTGTTTGATAAATTCACGAGTTAGAAGACTTTAAACTTCAAATTAAGCAGGTGCCTAGAATCTTGCTTGTGTTGAAAACATTCTTATAGCAGCCGTTTTGGAGCTCTACGGTGGATCTGCAATTATGCACCCGACTACCTACGTTATAATTTAATTGACTACGAGTACAACCGCAAATCTTAAAGCTAATAATTGTTTTTCATAGTTCAATACTCACATCAATCATTTTGCTAAAATTTCATCACTGATTACTCACGAGTGTGTTGTATTTCATCATCACATATGCCTACTTCAAGAAGCTCTAAAGTAGCGGTTTTAAACTCTATTATAAAGCAATAGGTGCTATTTCACACTAATTAGTTGTAAAAATTATTGACAATTGTAATTAATAAAGGTTTCGTATGTTTAATTGTGACATTAGCGGTTTTTTTTTCTTAGAACAATGACACAAGATTTTGATTTGTTGTGACCACAACTCACAATGTAACAACTGTTATTTTTAGAAATTTTAAATGACTTATTAATAATTTGACGACTCAGTTGGCACAATGGTCACCATGCAGGACTGCCAAATACAGGGTCGCGGGTTCGATTCCCGCCTCAGACAAGTATTTATGCTTATATTTGATATATAGATATTTGTCTTTGGTCTGGTTGTTTCTATGTATTATAAAGTATATATTTACAAAAGAAAAGTCTATAAGTAGTATATCCGTTGTCTATCACTCATAGTGCAAGTCTAGTTACTTAGCTTGGGGCTAGATGGCGATGTGTGGAATGTCCTGCAATATTTATTTATTAAATTTATTTTGTAGTTATAGTTGCTAATAACGTTAATAAACGTATTGATTTTCAATGTGTGAGATAATGAGACCTCTCACTTATTTATCCTATCCTACTAATATTATAAATGTGAAAGTTTGTGTGTATGTATGTTAGTTACTTCTTCACGCAAAAACGACTGGACCGATTGCGATGAAACTCGATGGCTGAAGACCTGAATTAACACATAGGCTACTTTTTATCCCGACATTCCTACGGTATCGGGACTTATGCGGGTGAAACCTAATAAAGGTGGATCTTTAGAACTTTTGGCGACCTCTGTGGCATAGTGGATCAATTCCCCTCCGATGAAGATCCGATTCCCGCGAATTATTTGTGTTTAGATATTTGATTCCGTAAACAATATGTTTTGTGGTTTGGTGGTTTCTGCGTGTGTATTTACAAAAAACGTATATAAGTATTATATCCGTTGTTTAGTTACCATACGACAAGCTTTGTTGCCTTCCTTGTACGCTCCGGTATAGAAGGCGAAGGAATAATCAGTACTGCTCCCAAAACTTAATAATTCCGCTTACCAACACTTAACACTCGAGTTTTGATCGGGCCGCCCGCGCCGGCTGTATTTTTTTACTTTCGCTTGCTCAACTTTTTAATCCCCAACGCAAAAACGACGGGGTATTATAAGTTTGAAGTGTTTCTCTCTCTCTCTGTGTGTTTGTGTGTGTGTGTTTGTGTATGTGGCATTGTAGCTCCTGAACGGATAAACTGATTTTGATTTAGTTTTTTTTCTAAACAACACCTAATTGCCATTTTTCACAATAAATAAATAAATATTGCAGGACATTTAACACATCGCCATCTAGCCCCAAGCTAAGTAACTAGACGTGTGTTATGGGTGCTAGACAACGGATATACTACTTAAATACTTTTATTTTGTAAATATATACATATACAATGGTTTAATTTCTTACGTTTTGTTTTTCCAACATCTTATTTACCAAGCTTTATAATAGTTCCAATTGACACAGTTAAAGAGCTAAAAGTGCAACAACATGTTTAGCGTTAATTTAAAATGCTAAACCGATTTTAATAAACCAAACATGTTTCATAAAAGAAAAAGCATACGTAAAATGTAGCTAATTTAAGACCCACGATTATCTGTCAGCGCTATCGCTTTGTTTTCAGTTTGTTCGACAATTAGCGAGTTAACCAGCTACTTGTTTTATTTTACAGATATTGGTGGCGCTAGTGTCTATGCAATGTGATAATTTTTAGAGAGATTTTATTAGTTTTACAAACATTCGTCCGCATATAGAACTTGGTTGAACTTTAAGCCTTGTGCCTTTGTCTTATACAAAGTTGCAGAACATTGTAGGTTTTAAACATCTTCTTTAAGGAATTAGAATTTTGTATATTGAATTAAAGGTTTATTTCCCTTACGTTGGATTTTGATTACTTACTGTTAGGGTTTCGTACTTTTAAAGGGAAAAAAGAAACCCTTTTAAGATCACTCTCTTGTTTAGAGTTCATTCTACTCCTACTACTGTTTTCCGCAATTAGATCCTTTTTGATTGGGTCTTTTTTGCGTGAGAATGGAGTAGGCTTGCCCAGCACCTATACCCTCTCAGCCTAGTCGACCATTTCCTGAGGAGAGAGCTTGTCAATACTTCTTTAGCCAACTAAGCCGCGGGTTTCATCACGATGTTTTCCTTCACCGTAAGAGCAATGTCAATTAGCGCACATAATTTTTTCTTATGAAAAATACATTGGTGCATGATCCGAATATCTAATATTATAAATGTAAAAGTTTGTGTGTTTATGTATGTTTGTTTGTACATTTGTCATTAACTAGGTAGCTAGAAACCTAGATTAACACATAGGCTACTTTTCCGATATTTTCACGGAATCGGAACTTACGCGGGTGAAACCGGGACTCAGCTAGTAATAAGTATAAAATTGAAAGTTCTGACTGGCTGTAGATCAACGCACTGCTCAAGCAATGGACGGAGCGGCCTAATACAGTTAGCTATTATGACGTAGGCATCTACGAAAATATTTTTTGGAAAATTCAACAGCAACAAAAATGCTATAAAAGAGTGACGACCCAGTTGGCACAATGGTCACCATGCCGGACTGCCAAACACAGGGTTGCGGGTTCGATTCCCGCCTCCGACAAGTATTTATGCTTAGATATTTGTTTGGGGTCTGGTTGTTTCTATGTATTATAAGTATATAAGAAAAGTATATATAAGTAGTGTATCCGTTGTCTATCGCCCATAACCCAAGTCTAGTTACTTACCTTGGGGCTAGATGGCGATGTGTGGAATGTCTTGCAATATTTATTTATTTATTTATTGTAAACACCACTTCACCGACCCACTGTACCACTATTACAAAATGGTAGTCTGATTTTTTGGCGGCAAACACAAATCCGCATCTCTGTAAACTCTGCGGTAGTCCAAAAAGAGTCCAAAATAAAAAAATATTACTTCTCCAACTTTAGTATATTTGAACGTTCATTAATTTAGTGCCAACAAAGGAGGCTAATGCACGCCACAATCCGACGGCAGCTAAAAAAGAAATCATTCTTATGAGGAAAGGGTACCGACGCTCTCCCCATACAAACGTAGTCGACTACATTTACAAAAATATTTGCTCTAGTGTCATTACACTACAGCAAATATTTTTGTTGCATAAAACTTATAACTGCCATGACCAAGCCCTTATGTTTTGTTTTTTAAATCTTAATTTATATGATAATTAGAAAATGAAAAAACGATGGATTAGCTATAGGTTTTATGCAACAAAAATATTTGTGCTAGTGTCATTATCCACGAAGGAAACAGTCGACTTGCGTCGTTTGTATGGAGAGATCGCTGGTACCCTTACCTCTTAATTCAAAATAAATATCCTTCGATATTTAAAAGGACTCCTCAGTCACAATAGGGTCCGCTTCAAGAGTGGTCATCTGAAGTAATTTAAAATTATATTGAGAGAACGACAAAAGGCGATTGTCCAGTTGAGCTATAAAGCCGGCGTTTTTCTACAGTGAATTAGTGGAGATTATTCTCAAATAGCGAATAGGTAATAAATCAATATGAGAGCGAGTGTCCATTGATTCTTCGTTCTTCTGTGTCTGTGAGTAGGCGTGATTGTCGATGGTAATCTTCATAAATTAAAGTAACATCGATAAGTCAAATTGTATGGACAGCTTGAATGGACGGTCTCATTTCGCGAACAATCAGTCATTTGATAAATGTATGAGTTATGGTGGAATTTTCTAGTTATAAGTAGGTATTTGTCGATGCGTTTAGTTGGTCGTAATATCTTTGGATTCAATGGCGTTTAATCAAAGAACTTATTGAGCTTTTGTCTGTTGTAAATGTAGTGTAATTTCATATTGGATATACTCTGTTTTGTCCCTCATTGCTGTAGTGTAATTTCATATTGGATATACTCTGTTTTGTCCTTCATAAATTATAGCCTCACATTAAAATATTTATTTATATTAGGGTTAAGGCCAACCTGACCTGTAAAACATAGTATGGAAATGTCATATAATCAACATAAAATTGGGAGATAGTCTGCAAGAGATGGTTTTAAGTGATACTGAAAATGCAGCCATTTCGAACACCTATTCTTTTGAAGATGTAATTTATCATTGTATTTCTATCTATCTTATAGTTTACTGCGCCTCACACCTACACCCGTTAAGTCCCGGTCCCTTAGGTAATTTTGGAACAAAAGCTCCAGCTATCTACAAATCAAGTTTCATTGAAATCGTTTAAGAAGTTTTTGTATGAAGAGTAACAAACATACATACCACATTGAGTTAGCAATTTGACACTGGACAGATAAGGAATTGGACAGCCTTTTATACAATTTAGGATAGAATACAATATAGTGGATTTATGTCCAAATACTCGAACGACTCTCAAATATTTAGAGGTCCCCTAAATATTGAGGACACTCCTATCATATATAAATACCAGCAGCGCTCCACGGTCTCACTCGCGTAACTCCCGAAGGAAGGAAAAAGGCTATTGGCTACTTTATATCCAGATGGATATAAAGTAGCCAATAATAGCCTTCCTCAATAAATGGACTATCCAACACAAAAATATTTTTTCAATTCGAACCCGTAGTTCCCGAGATTAGCACATTAAGACAAACAAACTCTTCTGCTTTATAATATTAGTATAGATACACTTAAAATGTATTTTTAATCGTCACTTAAGTTAAGTAGCCTTTCAGTATTCAGGCGTTAAAGTCTAAAATAGTCTAAATTTTAGACAATTATTGAACCAAAAGACCACCAGTTAGTCTATTGAACGGCTAGCCTGACAGAATTAGCATAAAGTTATATGGCATTGGACACCAACAAATGTCCTTATCTCCCCCGAAGCCTCCAGATTGCTCCGTACAAGCCTCTTAATTGGTCATCAATATGCGACCTAATAAGCGAGTACGGTGGGACGAAACTGTGGCGTAGAAACGTAGAATCTAAACTAATATTATAAAGCTGAAGAGTTTGTATGAACGCGCTAATCTCAGGAACTACTGATTCGAATTGAAAAATTCTTTTGTTTTAGATAGTCCGTTTATTGAGGAAGGCTATAGGCAAATTTTTATCCCGATATTCCCACGGGATCGGGAGTTACGCGGGTAAAACCGCGGAACGCTGCTAGTAATATTATAAAGCTAAAGAGTTTGTTTATTTGAACGCGCTAATCTCAGGAACTACTGGTTCGAATTGGAAAATTATTTTTGTGTTTGATAGTCCATTTATCGAGAAAGGTTTGAGGCTACTTTTTATTTTGATATTCTCACGGGATTGGTACTTATGCGGGTAAAACCGTGGGGCGCAGCTAGTCTATTATGTGTTTGTAAATTGTTTTGCTAAAGAGAAGGGGTATTAAAATAACAACTTCCACGACAAACACAGGAATGAAGAAATGAACACGACAAAGAAATTTTTTTATTGAAAGTAACTTGCACATCCCATATGCTCAGGGCTATTTTTGTCTCCGAATTGGGTGATTTTTAGATATTTTAAGAAGCAGTAAAAGAAGAAACAAGTAAAAATAATAATTTAGGATTTGATATCGACCGACTGTACTATCGAATGCTTAAATACTAGAAGTCGATGTAAACTTGCATTAAAAAGGCCAGCACATGTCGGCGAACGGCTAGGCTATCAAAAGCTTTAAGGCTGCTTATGCTGCTAAACGAAACGCGCCAGAAATACCCATCGCTTACAACTAACATTGTTGATTGAAGCGTATGTGTTTTGTTTGTCTCAAAAGCGCTGAGATGGAATTGTAGAAATCTTTACCGATATTTTGGGATAATTTGAGACGAAAATTCCTTGTCATTTCAAAGTTAGACTAGTTTTAATTCTTAATTTTAAGATAGCTTCACAACTTGAGGGATTTTTTGGCTCAAAGTCACACCAAAATGTCGGTAAAGATCTCACCTATAATTCTATCTCAGCATTTTTGAGAAAAACAAAATACATTCGTAACAATCAATTTAAAGACAAAGCATTTTATATGTATAGATATACAGAAAAATATCGTCAAATTTAGTAGTTTAGAATATAATAGAATAGAATATAATTTATTCGAACAAACACACGACATAGTATAGATACAATAAGAAACAGTAAGAGATAGTTACAAATAACAGAAATTACAAAAAAAGACAATAAAAATAAAAAGTATCTGAGAAGTCGTGTTTTGCCCGAATGGGTGGAAAGCCTCAGCATATGCTGCAGATACGCAGGCGCATCTGCAGCGCTGGTCTTCCGGCCGCACCCTGTGGGAGTTTCTCTCCACCTGTACCGTAATCCGTAGTTAATTAAGATGTAGGCAGAACGTGGTCGCTGTCCGCTAACGAGCCGCTAACACATCTGCTTGGAACTACTTACTTAAACGTACCCACACATCGTTGATTTACTTATACACTATACTCTGGTTATATTGACGACCCAGTGGGCACAATGGTCACCATGCCGGGCTGACAAACACAGGGTTGCGGGTTCGATTCCCGCCTCAGGCAAGTATTTATGCTTTGATATTTGTCCGTGGTCTGGTTGTTTATTTGTATTATAAGTATATTTACAAAAAATATATAAATAATAATAATAAAATAAGTATTTATTCAGGCAACTTGACCTATACATGGAATTTTAACAAAGTTCACAATCACAATATTACGTAGTAGTCAATCAGGTCATACAATCAAATTAAATTCATCCAAACTAGACATATTTAGTACCTACTTAATAGTATGTCAAAAATTAAATCAGAATTAAATGAAATATGTCATAAATAAATAAATTCAAATCAATAAAATTAAATACATTACATATAGGTAGTATATCCGTTGTCTAGCACCCATTACACAAGTCTAGTTACTTAGCTTGGGGCTAGATTTCGATGTGTGGAATGTCCTGCAATATTTATTTTATTTATGTCTATCGTATACACTAGATATATAGGTTTTACACGCAGCTTCACTCTTAAAATGGAGTGACGTACAAATTTGAACAATTTTGGACGATTAGATCTCCTTTTATAAAAAACTAGCAGCGCTTCGCGATTTCACCCGCGTCTCTTCTGATCCCGTGGGAATATCGGGATAAATAGTAGCCAATGCCAATGAATCAATGTACCTTCATACCAAGTTTCATACAATCAAAATCGGTCTAGTGGTTTCGGAGCCTATTCCTAACAGAAAAAAAATTCTAAAAAAAGTCTTTCCTCTTATTATAAGATTATCTCTACTATTGTGGCATAAACTTTATATTGCTCAAAATGTCATATTCTTTTTTAATAAAAAATAACCTCAAGCTAATAAGCTGCAAGCTACATTTTTATTGTTAACTAGCTGCGCCCCGCGGTTTCACCCGCGTAAGTCCCGATCCCGTGGGAATATCGGTTATTCGATTTTTTCTCGCCTTTTAAACCTTCCCTAGACCTCCACGAACATTTCAAGACTAAGATAAGATAAATCCGTTCAGCCGTTCTCGAGTTTTAGTGAGACTAACGAACAGCAATTGATTTTTATATATATAGATAGATAGATTTAAAAGTGTTTATCACAAAGTCACAACACCGATCAATAAATCATCGATATAATTAACTAAATTCATACAAATTCAAAGTCATACTTAATGAATTATAAATTTCAATATTTCTGACGTCAAACCAGCGGCACCCTTTTGCCACCCGACACCCAGTGGCACTCCGCACACTGATTAAAGCCAGACAAGTATCGTTAGGGTACGGCTAAAACATAGATGTATCACATATATCACGTCGCACATTGACATAGTGTCGCCATCAAAAATCGGTGCCAACATGTCGGTTTACTCGCACATGGATACTTGACAAATAAAGGAAAAATTACGAAATTAAAAAAAAAGTAGAAGATTTTTTTGTACTTAGGTACAACTTTACGAGAAAGTGTTAATTTGCCCATATGTTTTTATCATGTTGACTCACCTAATAGAGACTATAAACCTTAGTATCTGGTATGAATTTCAACTTGCAAGGTTCACCCGTTCGTGAAAAAATCGGTGGTGACACACGGACAGACCGACAGACTGAGAAGTAAGTGATCTTATAAAGGTACCATTTTTACGTTTTGAGGTACGTTACCTAAAAACTATCTAAGCAAAGAGATACAAAGTGTATGAGTGACGCGAGTGAGACGGGGTGCTATGACTTTGAATTGCCAATCACAAGAACACATCGAATGCCAAGCCAAAGCTAGCGATATAAAAACAAAATACTCTGTTTTCATCCATTCATCAATGTGAACATCCAAGCTTACGTCAATCTATCGCAGTCAAATTTCTTTCAACAAAACTAAAGTCAAAACTCTTTATTCATTTGAAAACAATATGCATGAAATCACATTGAAACTTCTTAAATACTAAGTTAGGATAAGCCCTGGGAACGCACCCACCAATGAGAAGAAGCCACAAAAAACTCATGGCGTTTTTCTTTTTTTTGTGATCACACTCATAAAGCCGTGGGGTCGCGGCGTAAGAATATCGTCCCCTCCAACTCAGCCCGTGGATGTCGTAAAAGCCGACTAAGGGATTCTACCAGAGGAAGGGCAGCAGCTTCCTTCTGAGTATTTAATACCTAACTGCGATCACCAATCCGCCTGCCAAGCGTGGTGATTATGGCAAAACCCCCCTTACATGACGGATGCAAGCAGAGAACGGCCCCCAGTCCCCGGCAGCTCCGCTATTCCTGGTCACGGTAGCGGCCATGGTAACGGCGGGGCAGGGGGTGCTAAGAATCTCCGGAAGAGATCGAGCTACCAAACTAAATACCGACGACCCTTGCACCTGGTAACATACAACGCGCGAACTTTGAGGACCGACGAGATGATAATAGAGCTGGAAGAAGCGGTGGACAAGTTGCAGTGGGATATCATAGGGTTATCAGAAGTCCGAAGAGAGGGAGAGGACACGATCACCCTTAATTCCGGCAACTTGTTCTACCACCGGGAGGGCGACCAGCTGTCCCAACATGGTATCGGGTTTCTCGTCCACAAGTCTCTCGTCAACAACATTGTTAAGATCGAGAGCGTTTCGAGCAGGGTGGCGTACCTTATACTCAGAATCACCAACCGGTATTCGCTGAAGGTCATACAGGTATACGCACCACACTCGAAACGCCCCGACGATGAAGTGGAGGTCATGTACGACGATATTGCACGTGTCATGCATGCCTCGAAAACACACTACACGGTTGTGATGGGGGACTTCAATGCGCGGCTTGGCAAGAAGAGCGGTGACGAACTGAGAGTGGGCCAGTTTGGATTTGGACAGCGAGACCAAAGGGGCCAGCGATTAGCCGACTTCATGGAAAAAGAGGGACTCTTCGCGATGAACTCTTTTTTCGAGAAGCGGTCGTCCAGGAAATGGACGTGGCTGAGCCCACGCGGTTTTAAGCATGAGATAGACTTTATCATGACGAACCACAAGCACATATTCAATGACGTCTCTGTGATCAACAGGGTGAAAACCGGCAGCGATCATCGCTTAGTAAGAGCGTCATTGAATATCAATGTTAAGCTAGAACGGTCTCGTCTGGTAAAGTCTACGGTACGCCCAAATCCTGTCCAAATACAAAATCCCGAAAGCTTTCAGTTGGAGCTACAAAACCGCTTTGAATGCCTCGCGGAATGCGCAACAGTGGACGAGTTGAACAATGGGCTGGTGGAAACTGTCCAAGCGGTCGGATCGGAGTTCTTTGAGACCCGCCGCAGAAATAAAACACAGAGACTCTCGGATCACACTCTGCAGTTAATGGCAGAGAGAAGTGAAATGAGGCTGCAGTCTTCGGCAGATATGTCAAGATACGGTGTGCTCAACAGACAGATCTCGAAGTCCATCCGACGCGATTTGCGCTCCTACAGTACTAACTGTATTGTGAGCGCAATAGAGCGGAACAAGGGCTCGAAAGTGTTCGCGAGAGATCTGTCTTTTGGACAAAACCAGTTGACAAGGCTGAAGACCGATAGCGGCAGCATCATATCCTCCAAGCCTGAGATCCTGAGAGAGCTTGAAAAGTTTTATGGACAGCTATACACCTCGTTGCAATGCCCTGCAAACAACACGGCGGGCGATGCAAGAGCCCGTTTAACCCGATACTATACCGAAGATATCCCGGACGTCAGCCTGTACGAGATAAGGACGGCTCTCAAACAGCTCAAAAACAATAAGGCACCGGGGGATGACGGAATAACGACAGAACTTCTGAAGGCGGGTGGAGCACCGGTACTTAAAGTCCTTCAGAGGCTGTTCAACTCCGTCATTCTCGAGGGACAAACGCCAGAGGCGTGGAACAGGAGCGTGGTGGTACTGTTCCATAAGAAGGGTGACAAAGCCCTTCTAAAGAACTATAGGCCCATCTCACTGTTGAGCCACGTCTATAAGCTGTTTTCGAGAGTTATCACCAACCGTCTTTCTCGAAGGTTTGACGACTTCCAGCCTCCCGAACAAGCCGGGTTCCGAAAAGGCTTTAGTACCGTAGACCACATTCATACACTCCGGCAGATTATACAGAAGACAGAGGAGTATAATCGGCCGTTATGTCTTGCGTTTGTGGACTACGAGAAAGCCTTTGATTCAGTCGAAACCTGGGCAGTGCTACAGTCCCTCCAGCGGTGCCAAATCGACTACCGGTATATCCAAGTGCTGAAGTGTTTGTATAGCAACGCCACTATGTCTATCCGGCTTCAGAACCAGAGCACAAATCCGATCCCATTGCAAAAAGGGGTGAGACAGGGAGACGTTATCTCTCCGAAACTGTTCACCTCTGCATTGGAGGATATATTTAAGCTCTTGGACTGGGACGGATATGGCATCAATATCAATGGCGATTACATCACTCACCTTCGGTTTGCCGACGATATAGTCATCATGGCAGAATCGCTGGAGGACCTCAGCAGGATGCTGAGAGACCTCAACACCGTCTCCGGACAGGTGGGTCTTAAAATGAACATGGGTAAGACAAAGATCATGTCGAACGCCCATGTCGTACCCATACCTGTTCACATCGGAGACGATGTTATCGAAGTTGTTGATCACTATATCTACCTAGGCCAAATGGTCCAACTAGGTAAATCCAACTTCGATAAAGAGGTCAGCCGACGAATCCAACTCGGTTGGGCAGCGTTCGGGAAGCTTCGCAATATCTTCTCGTCACAAATACCACAGAGCCTCAAGACGAAGGTTTTCAACCAATGTGTGTTACCAGTGATGACATACGGATTCGAGACGTGGTCGCTGACTATAGGCCTCGTTCAAAAGCTCAGAGTCGCTCAGCGGGCTATGGAGAGAGCTATGCTCGGAGTTTCTCTACGTGATAGAATCCGAAATACGGAAATCCGTAGAAGAACCAAAATCACCGACATAGCCCTCAGGATTAGTAAGCTGAAGTGGCAATGGGCAGGTCATATAGCTCGCAGAACTGACAACCGCTGGGGAGTAAAGGTTCTCGAGTGGCGGCCGCGATGCAACGCGAAACGGAGTGTTGGGAGACCAGCTGCCCGGTGGACCGACGACATTGTAGCGGTCGTGGGTAGTCGGTGGATGGAGGCGGCTCAGGACCGCTGTTTGTGGCGTCGTATGGGGGAGGCCTATGTCCAGCAGTGGACGTGCATGGGCTGACATGATGATGACACTCATAAAGGTCAAGATTTTAAATATTTGAACGTATTATTTGACATGCGAGTCTACTTCCAATAATTTCCATACAATTGTTGTACATGACGGTGACATCGATGAACAACGTGTGATGTGCGATGCATCTTTGGCAAAGCCTTATTAAACGTGGCCAAAAATGAAACTAAAAGTTATGATAAAATAAGGTTCAATTTGGTTTGGATTGTCAGGTTAGTGAAGACACTAGCTCCCCCAATCACGTTCAGTAAGATTCTTGTCTGATATACTGCGTATACGCACCCACAAGTCGACACGCTTCGTTACAGAATTTGCAGAACGCCTTCCAAATTTGAATTATTGCCATTCTTTAAAAATGAGCTTTAATTTTTTTATATGTGGCCAGTTTGCGACTTTGCTATAGACATTTATAATTCAAATTGGATAGAAAGAATAAGTTACCTAGCTATAACTATTAGGTACCTAGTTACTACATATTAATTAATAAATTATTACCTATTAAACAAAATAATATTATTAATATTACATTGTTTATTTAAAAACGTATGGAAAAACCATAGTTTTGTAATCCTTTTGTGGTCAATTATTAAAAATAAAGTTCGGTTAATGATATTGCGTAAAATAGAAGTACCTACCTAGTACCTACGATATTTAATGTTATAATAACTAACTATAATCTATATATAAACATATAAAATGCTTTGTCCTGAATGACTGACTGACTGACGGATCAACGCACAGCCTAAACCGCTGATCGTAGAGACCTGAGACTTGGAGGGTGTGTTCTTTGTATGACGTAGGCATCCGATAAGAAAGGATTTTTCGAAATTCTACCCCTAAGGGCGTGAAAAAGGGGGCAAAGTTTGTATGGAACAACTCGATTCCTTCGTCCAATTTAATGATAAAATGGGACGAGTTCAAGGAGAACATGTCTATTAACAGGTTCAAAACTTTTATAAAGCATAAATTAGACTTGTGTTATGGGTGCTAGACAACAGATATACTACTTATATACTTTTCATTTGTAAATAGGTATATACTTATAATACATAGAAACAAGCAGACCAAAGACAAATATCTAAGCATAAATAGTTCTCTGAGGCAGAAATCGAACCCGCAACCATGTGTTTGGCAGTCCGGCATAGTGATCATTGTGCCAACTGGGTCGTCAAACCCAGTTGGCACAATGGCGTGGTGGGATCAATAGATACCTAGATAAGTTTATTTATACAACACAGGAAGAAACAGAACACGATAAACACAAAGTAAAGAAATAGCTAGAAAGTATAAGTTGCACAAATGGTAGCCTTATCGCTGAAACAGATTTCTTCCAGGCAACCTTTTCTTGAGATCTTAAATTAAAAAAGTTTAAAAAAATCGAACCATTTGCTTTTCTGAAGTTGCTAATTAATTAAACATAACAGAACTAACCTACTACATAACATGAATTAATAAATAATTACATATGAAACAAAATATGTAATACATATTATTAATATATACATTTACCTACTTTGTTTATTTAACAAATGAATGGAAAACCCGTAGATTTGTTATGATTATTTCCTTTTTGTGGTAAATGGTTTGAAATACAGTTAGTTTAGTCATATTATGTAACGTTTCGTACCTACTTTAATTTTAGATATATATATACATACATATATATATATATCACACACAAAAAAACGAACTAGTATTCTGTTTTTAAAAACAGAAATACATAATCTGTGAAAATTTCAACTCTCTAGCTATCACGGTTCATGAGATACAGCCTGGTGACAGACAGACGGAGAGGAGCCTTAGTAAAAGGGTCCTATTTTTTTATTTATATTAAAAATTTAACATGTTCGATTCCTGGCTACAGTAATAGTAAATTTTTGCAAAAAGCATTTTTTTTAATCGGTCACCTAACTCTATTTAGCATTTTTCGCTATCTCTTAGAACTAGCTGCGCTCCGCGGTTTCACCAGATCCCGTGGGAATATCAAGATGAAAAGTAGCCCATAGCCTTCCTCGATAAATGGACTATCCAACACAAATATATTTAATGAATTCGACCCAGTAGTTTCTGAGATTAGCGCGTTCAAACAAACAAAAAAACAACTCTTCAGCTTTATAATATTACTAGCTGCGCTCCGCGGTTTCACCCGCGTAAGTCCCGATCCCGTGGGAATATCAAGATGAAGAGTAGCCTATAGCCTTTCCCGATAAATGGACTAACCAATACAAAAATATTTTTTGAATTTGAACCAGTAGTTCCTGAGATCAGCGTGTTCAAACAAACAAATAAACTCTTCAGTTTTATAATATAAGTATAGAAGTGTAGATTTAGGATATAGCCCTAAAGGTCCGTTTAAAAAATTCACCTCGTATAAAATCGAATTGAGGACATCCTTTTTCTGAAGTCGGTTAAAAAAATGGCGAACGTTTTTGAAAAATTCGTGGTTAAAACGAAAACACGTGACGTCACAGCTCATTAGAATGCGGCAGCAGTTTGAAACGTTTGAAGCAAAGGGCGTCAACAAATTCACTGACCTATGACAAGAGGCGCCAATTTTTTATACGTCTGCTTATTTGGCTGTTTAGGTGGATTATTAAGGGTTTCCGGTCTGGCAGTTATAGGTTTTGTGGCCCAAAAATATTTGTGCTAGTGTCATTATCCAGGGAGAAAACAGTCGACTACGTTTGTATGGAGAGAGCGCCGGTACCCTTTCACCTTAAAAATAAAATTAGGAATATAATTTATAGGCTACTAAACACAACCGTGATATTAATACACTAGCAGCGCTCTGCGGTTTCACCCGCGGGGAATATCGGGATAAAAAGTAGCCTATAGTCTTCCTCTATAAATGGACTATCCAACACAAAAATAATTTACCAATTCGCACCAGTAGTTCCTGAGCTTAGCGCGTTCAAACAAACAAACTCTTTAGCTTTATACTTATTAGAGCGGTGTTGGCTTAGTGGTAGATACCTCGACTTTCATTCTGAAGGTCGTGCTTTCGAATCCCGGCCGGCCGTGCACCAATGTATTTTTGTTAAGAAAAAATTATGTGCTCTAATTGACATTGCTCTTACGGTGAAGGAAATCATCGTGATGAAACCCGTGGCTAAGTATAGGCTCCAGAAGTATTGACAAGTTCTTTCCTCTGGAAATGGTCGACTAGGCTGAGAGGGTAGTAGGGGCTGGGCAAGCCTACTCCATTCTCATGCAAAAAAGACCCAATTAAAAAGGGTCTAATTGCGGAAAACAGCCCGTTCAAGTTCAAATAGATACATTCGCAGATGATTTGTATGCTTCGACCATGACACCTATATGTGACGACCCAGTTGGCACAATGGTCACCATGCCGAACTGCCGAACACAGGGTTGCGGGTTCGATTCCCGCCTCACACAAGTATTTATGGTTAGATATTTGTCTGTGGTCTGGTTGTTGTATTATAAGAATATATTTACAAAAGAAAAGTATATAATTAGTATATCCGTTGTCTAGCACCCATAAGACAAGTCTAGTTACTTAGCTTGGGGCTAGATGGCGATGTGTGGAATGTCCTGCAATATTTATTTATTATTATTATTTATGTTTGCATGTGTTATTTCACTGAATAGTCTTTAAGTTTCAAACTTTTCTAACTCCACGAATGTCGTGAACACGAAACTGTCAAACCGGCCGCAAACACGCGTTCGTGATCCACATTTTGGTCAGAAATTCTTAGGAGGAATCGTACCGACGCTCTCTCAAGTACCTAAATTGTTTGTACAAATATTTTTGTTGCATAAAACTTATAACTGCCATGACCATGCCACTATGTTTTGTATCTTTTTAGTTTTTAAAATCTTAATTTCTATGATAATTAGAAAATGATAAAACCAAGACATAGGGGTATAGTCATGGCAGTTATAGGTTTTATACCACAAAATATTTGCTCTAGTGTCATTATCCAGGAAGGAAACAGTCGACTACGTTTGTATGAAGAGAGCGCCGGTACCCTTTCACCTTAAGCAAAATGTATTACGTGATGTTAGCGGCATTTAAGATATAATACCTAATAGGACGAATAAATAGAATAATAATATATTGTACCAAAATAGATTATTATTTGCGTGATGTTGGTGTTATAAATACTATATGCAATATTATTGAAAATTAATTATTGATAGTATTATTATTTTGTATTTAGTACACACGTATAATATAATTATAGTTAAGAGAACTGAAAAATAGTACTCACTTCGGAGCGCTGTAAAACCTTAGCTATTGACTTGATGAAAAAATGTTGCGAATAAAAGTTGTTCCTCAAAAAACGATCTACAAAAATGATCAGATATAATTTTTTCGTAAAATGATAAAAAATAAGTTACATCGAAAAACATAATTTTTTTCTCGAATTTCTGAACATTTTCGCTTATAACTTCTTTATTTATAGTTCTACGACAAAAAGTTATTGGACCAAAGTTGTTGAGAATTTAATTTGCAACAAAAAATGTTAACAACTTTTTTTGATTAAATAAATAGTTCAAGAGATACATCGTAAAAACCATTTCAACCCCTATTTTCAAGATGGCGGCCGTGGGCCAAGAGTGGCGACCCCACAAACTTGGTTTTAGCTTTACACTGACCCCCCCTACACATCAAAAAAATAAAATTGCGTCCTCTGAAAAACGCAACCCCAAATGTAACTTTTCAATGGACTATACACCGAACGATAAATAGTATTTATGCGAGAAAATGCTAGGTATTCTAAATAAACCAAAACCACATCGCGAACGAAGTCGCGGGCAACAGCTAGTTTATTATATGAGCAAACGAACAAGAATAATCGAGGCACATACATTAAAAAAAATCCCGATGAATTGAGAACCTCCTCCATTTTTTGAAGTCGGTTAAAAATCGCGGTCAAAAACATAATTCCTCATAGGTCCTTTTGCCGTGGTCGGGTAATGAATAAAAATGAAGTAAAATAGGTAATGATTACATAAATTAAAAATTTAAAAAACCCCCGACACAAAATAATAAAAATACTATGACCGTCGAAAGCTTAAAACAAGCAAAAAAACTATGAAAAAAAACCCTACCAAAAGAAAAAAAATAACCCCGAAATTATGACCCTACGTAAGTACACCTGAATTTTTGATCAAATATTATCGCGTCGGGGGACCGTTCTTTTTTCGAGTCAATTTAATATAATGTTAAGAGTCGTCGTAAAAAAAATTGTTTTAGCATTTATTTGGATAGTTAAGTTGTGTAAGTAGTTCGTTTTTAAGTAGTTTCATTTGTAATTCTTAATACTTGTTTTAACATTTTCGTTGAAATTTGAATATTATCATTTTATGAAGGTGTTTTTATAGGTAAAGAGAATAATCTGGATTATCACAGTGCCATCAACTTAAATTTATTACCACAGAACTGTAGTTCCTGGGACATGGATTAGATTAGTTGGCTCGCTTTCTAAATCTTATAGGTATCCAATTTTAAAATCAATATTTTTGAAATGTCATTTCCATGAATTCTGTACCAGTAAGTTTTTTTTTTTAATTATGTCTCCGCAATGCTTGTGCATTTAGCCAGTGTCAAGTTATATTTTGCATCAAATTATGACCCGATTTTTCATAAATCTGGCCTAAAGTGTTTCAAAACAGTCAAAGTCGTCATAGTCCGTCATAGTCCTTCAAGTCAGGGGCTATAGTAAAGCGGTGGTAAGGTTACCATAACCTTAATAGGAGATTTGGAGGCAACGAGAAAACTTCATGTTTGACACTGATTTTTACTTTCACTACACTTGTGCACTTTCACAGCACTAAATTGAATAACATTCCACCAGAATTATACAATTAAACTCGGGTTACAACTAAGTTTCATGAAAATAAAACTGCAGCACGACATGTTGTTAACTCGTTCCCGCCAAAACTCCCACCAGTAGTTGTATTCATTCGAAAATTTATTTCTAATATCATCATCATCTTCCTGCCCTTATCCCAATTTATTTGGGGTCGGCGCAGTATGTCTTCTTCTTCCATTCACTCCTATTAGTCGTCATCTCATCGTTAACATTCATCTCTCTCATGTCTTGTCTCACGCAGTCCATCCATCTTTTCTTGGGTCGTCCTCTTCCTCTCCATCCTTCTACATTCATACTCATCACTCTCTAGTTACATGCGTCTCTTCTCTTCTCATCACATGTCCATACCAACTCAAACGGTTCCCTTTTACTTTTTCAGTAACTGGTGCTACTTTCAGGCTTCCTCTGATATACTCATTTCTTATTTTATCCATCCTCGTTACTCCACACATCAATCTTAGCATTCTCATCTCCGCTGCATGCAATCTTCTCTCATCCTTCTTCTTCACGGCCCAGCATTCCGATCCATACATGACGACAGGTCTTATCACAGCTTTATAGATTTTACCCTTCAGTTTTAAAATTTATTTCTAATATGTTTTATCAAAATTGACTATACCTATTGACCAAAGCCAATACAATCACTAAGTTTGACAGAAACGCCAGACGCCTTCAACAAAAGTTTTTAATTAGGTGCGTTCCGTTTTTAATAGTAGGTTCTTTAAATCTTTTATAATCTCATACTTTTTTTTATTTCTTCGTAAAAACAGAAATAGTCTAAAGTATTTGAGTGGCAATATCCATTTCTAATGCTTCAGAAATTCACAAAATAAAGTGCGTTAAAACCAATTTCGTACACCACTTTTGACGTGATAACGCCTTATAAATTGATGTACTGTATGGTTACTTGACTGATAGCAACGTTATTGACAAGTAACCATAGCAACGTTATTGACAAGTAACCATAGCAACGTTATTGACAAGTAACCATAGCAATGTTATTGTTTTTCGAACGGTTCTAAAATACTGCTGCATATTATAAATGTGAAAGTTTGTGTGTGTATGTATGTTTGTTACTCCTTTACGCTAAAACTACTGGACCGATTGCGATGAAATTTGGTATGTAGATAGCTGGAGGTCTGGATTAACATTCTTTTTATCTCGATATTCCAGCGGGATCGGGACTTACGCGGGAGAAACCGCGGGGCGGAGTAATTACCTATATTCTGTGGTTCTAGTTTTTTTTTTTTTACTACCAACCTTGTTTAATTTAACGACATTATTGCATACAAATAGCTATGAATAATGTATCTAATACTAAATAACTAATACTAGTAAAATTATGTATATTTTAATATTTATTCACCAGCTTCACAATACTATCTACACGTCTACCACCTACGTATAAAACGCGTAGGTGTCCCATTAGAAAAAAAAACTCAAAACCATAACAACAAACCAATAAATATATACTTAAATATAACAGTTAAAATATAAATCTAATGGAATCCCATTAAAAATCACCCAATATATTAAATAAAGTGAATGGGACAGTCGTATTGAACGATCATTAAAGTAGAAATCCTTTAAAAAATTTACATTACTCCAAACATCTACACTAATAAAAGCTGAAAGGTTTGTTTGTTTGAACAAGCTACAACTACGGCCATGATTTCGTAAGACTAATTCGATGATATCGATCGTGGAATACGATTTCAGAAATACCATTTTTTAATGAAAAAATTTGCCCGCGACTTCGTCCGCGTAGAAGTCGAAAACTTGAAGTAGATTGGAACAAAAAATCATGTTGTCCCATACAAACTTTGCCCCCTTAGGAGTAAAAATTCGGAAAATCCTTTCTTATCGGATGCCTACGTCATACAAAGAACACACCCTCCAAGTTTTAGGTCTCTACGATCAGCGGTTTAGGCTGTGCGTTGATCCGTCAGTCATCAGGACGATTTATTAGCGAACGGTGGAGCTTTCTGTGCACCTAAACAAACACCTTTTGTTTTATGAATTTTGGTTATTTTTTTTTTTTGAAAATGCGTGTTTTAAAACAAAGTTCACATAGACTTAGAACAGTAAATAAAACATAAGAAATAAGTTTAATCTCAAGGTTAATGACCTCTCCGTGTAAGGAACAGCTGATTTTCAGGTAGGAGCGGAGCATCAATCAAAAATGTTGCAAACATGGGAAAAAATATTCGAAAGTGACGCAAAAATCATTTTAAAAAGTACTAAAAAATCTCACTATAACCTTTTTAAAATAATGCATTATTCACGAAGGTGTTTCTACCATAAACTATATTTTATTAGGTCCTGAATTAACGCAAGTGAAACCGTGAGGCACAGCTAGTCAACTAATAAAACTTATTGTCGCACAACATTCACTAGTTTATGAGTTATTTGTAATAAATTATATAGTATAATAATAATAAATTGTAGAATAATTCGGTAGTAGATTGTAATAAATCCATAATAAGGTGTCGTTAAGGTTTTTTTATTTACAGACTCCGTTTAGTTTCTATTGTTAGATTTTTTGCTGTTGTAAACATCTGTTGGGCTCTATTGTAGTATACGATGAAATTTTAGACACAATGGTTTCACATACGCACATTTTTAAAGGGTCACCTCTAATTTTGCTTGTCAAATATTTACGACTCGACGACTAAAAGTATTCAACTAGTATATCCGTTGTCTAGCACCCATAACACAAGTCTAGTTACTTAGGGACTAGATGGCGATGTGTGGAATGTCCTGCAATATTTATTTTTATTTATTATTTACAAGTGACCCGCTGTACTTTACTGATCCATTTTAAATATATTTACTTACTAGCTGCACCCTGCGGTTTCACCCGCGTAAGTCCCGATCCGGTGCGAATATCGGGATAAAAATTAGCATGTATGTTAATTTATACCTCCAGCTATCTACATACCGAATTTCATTGCAATCGATTTAGCACACATACAAACATTCACATTTATAATATTAGTAGGATATACGTCAAAACAGTGTCTAAAATGTCTCGTTATACTGCACAGAATGACAGTTTATAATAAAAGTTAGAAGAGCATCATCTATTATGCTACCGTTGAGCATTACAACACTGTGGTTTATATAACACACAGTTCATGAACTTTACACACTCAAAACCTATGGTTTGATAGTCTATTTTAACTACTGGGTAAGATTTAGATCAAGTTTTATAGTGAACATGTGAACCGATTATTATTTTTTTGAATTCTTTCCTGAAATAAAAATAAAAGTTTTTAAGACCCATATCACACGGGCTATTTAAAAAAAAGTTTAAGGCTGCTTATGCTACCAAACGCAACGCGCCAGAAATACCCGGCGCTTACAACTACCATTGTTGATTGTAACGAATATGTTTTGTTTTTCTCAAAAATGCTGGGATGGAATTGTAGGTGAAACCGTTACCAATATTTTGGGGTAATTTGAGACATAAATTCCTTGTAATTTCAAAGCTAGACTAGTTTTAATTCTTAATTTTAGGATAGCTTTAAAACTATTGGAAATGTTTGGCTCAAAGTCACACCAAAATTTCGGTAAAGATTTCACCTACAACCCATCTCAACACTTTTGAGAAAAATAAAACACATTTGTAACAATCAACAATGTTCACCAACGAAGGCGACCGTTGTCGGTAGTAACTATTTAGTAGGCTGTGTACCAAGGTCGTTGGCGTATCGCATTAAGCCCTTAAGACATTAAGCTAGCTGGAAGAAAAGTTTAGATAAGCAGACATATGTAATTAGGTGGTCTGAAGACATAATAACTCTTGCTGGAGCAGATTGGTCCAGGGCGATTGGTGCCAGGACAATTTTGAAAATACTTCACGATATTCAGTGAAGATAACTGGAAGAGAAGTTTAGATAGGTGGGTGGACAGAATCAGGTGGTCTGAATACACAATATCTCATGATGGAGCAGCTTTGTTGAGAATGTTGGAATGTTGGGTGATAGGAAGGTGTGAAGGAACTTTGGAGAGGCATACGTATGTTGAGTGAGATGGAGAGAAGAGAGAAGAGATTTGTAAATGAAGAGAAAAAAGGTTTGTATATGTTCCTATTTTATGCTCCAATCCCAAATTCCATATTTTTAACCGACTTCAAAAAAGGAGGAGGTTCTCAATTCGTCGCGTATATATTTATCTATATTTTTTATGTATGTTCGCCGATTACTCGAAAACGCCTGGACCGATTTGGAAAATTCTTTTTTATACCTGTAATTTCAACGATGACGATCATTCCTCGCTTTTGTAACAAAATAAAAAAAAACTAAAAATAAAAATGTATAGACGACGTGTTGCTAAAAACTTTAATAAATTTATTAGAATAGCTGCGTTCCGCAGTTTCACCCACATAAGCTGAACTTCCACAAATATATATTTTTTTATAAATTATCCAAATCGGTCCACCAGTTCTCATTGTAGTGGGCATGACCAAGATAAATAGGAATTCATTTTCAAATAATAGATATAATAATAAATAATAAATAAATCAATATTGCAAGACATTCCACATATCGCCATCTAGCCCCAAGTTAAGTAACTAGACTTGTGTTATGGGTGCTAGACAACGGATATACTACTTATATACTTTTCTTTTGTAAATATATACTTGTAATACATAGAAACAACCAGACCACAGACAAATATCTAAGCATAAATACTTGTCTGAGGCGGGAATCGAACCCGCAACCCTAGGTTTGGAAGTCCGGCATGGTGACCATTGTGCCAATTGGGTCGTCAAATATCTTCTCTATACATATAAAATTCTTTGCCCTGATTGACTGACTGACGGACGCACAGCCTAAACCGCTGATCGTAGAGACCTGAAACTTGGAGGGTGTGTTCTTTGTATGACGTAGGCATCTGATAATAAAGGATTTTTCGTGATAAAGGGGGGGGGCAAAGTTTGTATGGGACAACGTGATTTCTTGGTCCAATCTACTAAAAATACGCAGATGAAGTCGCGGGCAAAAGCTAGTATTGGATAAAATGTTAACAAAGTTAATTAAATCAAAAAAAACAATCACTTGTTAACTCCCTTTTTAAATCAGCTAAAAATAATCCTTGTTAACACCACAAATTCCCATCATAACTACGAGACCCATAAAATCAGATCAGTCACCGTAAGTTACTATAGCATATGTAAATAATAAATATAAGTTACACGTTTACTTAATAACCGCTTGCCGGGGGTTCGAATCCCGGCAGCGGCATTAAATATCATATTTTTCCATATCACTGCAGGGTTGGGGTTGGAAATTATTGGGACGATTTTATACAATATAATGCAATTGTTTTATTATAATTGTATAATATTAGTATTACCAGTCACCAGTTACAGTAAAAACAATTCTATTGTTAACATAGTAAACACATTACCCTACTTTGAGACGCGCAATCGGGTAAAAATACAGCAATAAACTGCTCTTTGTTTGGTGTGACTGGCTGGACAGATACTGGATGCAGATCGACGCACATGCAGTTTTGAAAAAAATTGTAAAGTAGTGATGAAAGAGACTTTAATGTAAGACTTAAACAACTAGTCTTAAAAGAAAAGACTCGGTTGGGGACTTAAAAGACTTATACCATCTTATACGACTAAGATGACTCAGTCTTTTAAAAAGGATTGACGATTTAGTCTTGTTTCAACAGCTTAAACAGCTAAAGCGGGAAGTCTGTGGCATTTAAGCTAAAAGGGATTCGAGGGGGAATTGTGGGATCGGAAGTCGTGACTAGTGTAGAATGAAATCGGGTACAATTGGGATTTTTTGTAGAGATGGGATCGGGTAGAGTAGGGACGAAGCTTAGGCAACACCCGTTGTCGCTTAGCAATTGTGACACGAATTGAACTAACAAAACTTTTATCCCATTCTCTCCTTACTGACATTGCTTCAGTCCAACATAACCACGTCTATAGATCAAGCATAACCCTCAAGCTTAGCTTGGCTTAGCCGTTGATCCAAACATAGGGGACCTCCACCATTTGAATTTATTAATGCATTTGTCATAAAATCATAACGATATTGCGTTTTATATTACACGACCTTTTTTAATTTCCGTTCCGTTGTTAAACCGTATTTGATAAGGTTTTTATTGTTTTGATGATTAGCCTTTTTTTGTTGAAAGTAGAACACTATTGAAAATAAATAAGGTGTAGGTAGTTATTTTGTGTTTTTGTTTCTTTTCTCCGCTATTCATTGTTTTCCTCTTATAAAATGCCGTGTGCTTATCTAATAAACATTATTTGATTCTACTCATTAAATTGAGGAAAGACGGACCAGAATAACTAATAGGTATGTGATGCAACTTCTAGCTATTTTTAGGAGTATTTGTTTTCCATATTACAACCTCTATAGACATATTATGAAATACGCAAAGTCACAGAAGATTTCTTATTTTTAAATTTTGTATTAACCTTTGTTGACCCAGGCAAAGGTCTCTCTCATTTGTTTCCAAGCCTATCGGTCCTGTTTAGTTTGGCCAGTCTTCATCGAATTCATCCAAATCAACACGCCATCTTTAACGGGGTCAGCCCCGACTACTTTACTTTACCATGCTTCTATTATTTGAAAAAGCAAATTCACAAAGTAATGAAATAAGTATTTGAACACAAATAAACGTAAATAGTATAAGTACCTCCTTAATAAATTAAACCATAAAAACGCAAACGCAGTCTAAAGACTTATCGATAATCATAGACAATTGCTCTCCCAACTGAGTTGATTATTGTTTGCTGACAAATTGAAAGATCGGCAAGCTATCGCCCGATCAAAAAATCAATAGTCCGCAGACACAAACTGATGACAAAAACATTTCAAAACGATCAAACTCCCAAAAATTTCTTATTTTAAAAATCTATTATCATTAAATTTGAGAATCATTAATAACTAGTTATGAATGACTCCTTAAAATTGTAAAGATTTAACATCTGACAGTGAGGAGAAATGCGTGAAACATGTGCTCAGGAGCATCTTTTCATCACTAACAATCATTTATCATTCGTCTATCATTTTTCATTCACTTTTGATTTTTTAAATACTTACAGAAAATGCCGACAAGTAAATACTATCATCTAATGATACAATTAATGATTAATTGAATTTCTTTCAATTATTTTTGTAACTTTCTATGCGTGTAGCGTTTAAAGGGTTAAATTTTTTCAAAATGAAAACTTATTTTTTAACAAATAAGGTTTTATTTCGAAAATTATTTCCAATGGCGTCGGCAGGTCTGATGCAGTGTGAAATCTATGTTTTTCTAGCAAGAATGACTGGTTTAAATTCATTGATGGAATTCAAAAGTTGTCTCTTGAGACTTCATTCACGAAATTCTAACATCTTTAAAATGAATTTAATGTCTCATTTTATGGATATTTGTATGAGTGCTTCAATACAAATTATATTATGCATAGGTTGGTTTCAAGTTTTATCACCACACCATAACATAAGTGCCTATAGTATGGGAATATCAAAATAAAAAGTAGCCTATAGCCTCCCTCGATAAATGGACTATCCAACACAAAAAGAATGTTTCGAACCAGTTCTTCCTAAAATAAGCGCGTTCAAACAAACAAATTCTTCAGCTTTATGATATCTATACTATCTATACTAATATTATAAAGCTGAAGAGTTTGTTTATTTGAACGCGCTAATCTCAGGAACTACTGGTTCGAATTGAAAAAATCTTTGTGTTGGATAGTCCATTTATCGAGGAAGGCTATAGGCTATTTTTTATCCCGAAATTCCCACGAGATCAGGAGTTACGGAGGTGAAACCGCGGAGCGCTGCTAGTTAGTATAGATACCAATTATTATGTCATGGCGTAGTGGGCGAAAACCTTAATCCTAGAATCGTATGATCCAGTAATAGAAAAATAACAAATTCTTCCTCGTTTCAGTTAACTAATTCAATAAATTATAATATTTTAGGTAATAATTATGTAAAACAATAACCTTATCTAATGTAAAATTCCCTTATTGATATCATTTATTAGAATTACAAACACACAAACATTTTAATTAGAAATAATAATTATAGTAAATCGACGTAAACAAACGTGTCGGTTTTACCACCGGAAAAGATTAGTAGGTAAATAACATAATCTTATTTATCCCAAAATACCTAATTGGGGAAAAAGATGGCACCGGTAAATTCCCATTTTCCCTGGGGCATTCCGTTTAGGAGAAATTAAGGATACCCCATCATCCAACAAATATAATAAACATAATAGGCATTTTCCTAATCTCTATACTTCTAAACTAATATTATAAAGCTGAAGAGTTTGTTTGTTTGAACGCGCTAATCTCAGGAACTACTGGTTCGAATTTATAAATTATTTTTGTTTGGGATAGTCCATTTATCCAGGAGGCTACAGGCTAATATTTATTTTGATCGCCACGGGATCGGGACTTACGCGGGTGAAACCGCGGAGCGTATTAATCTTAACTAATATTCTTAACTAATATTAAAAATCCCAAAAGTTTTTTATTTAATTATTTGTTACCTCGCCACGGTCTATAAACTAGACCGATTAGTATAAAATCGCAAAGCAAGAAAATAATCTTCGCGATAAACGATATATAATAATTTCTTGTTAATCTTACTAATATCTTATCTTATCTTACTAACATTATAAATGTGAAAGTTTGTGTGTGTGTATGTTTGTTACTCCTTCACACTAAAACCACTGAACCCATTACGATGAAACTCAGTATTTTTTTTTAGTTTTTTTTTTACAGTTTTTTTCATAATTTGCGCAAAACTTGCCAAGGTAAGCCTCGGCCGACCAAGATAGTAGAAGCTAACAAAAGTCGACTACCCTAGCAAGGTATGTAGGTTCTATTTTTTATGAGGTAGGGTTTCTTGCATTGGGCTCCCGGACTAATAGTGAGAGCATATTATCTTGATTCAAAAAAACTTTTAGCTATTGCATTTTTACCGCGGGCTTTGAGCGCGTATCGAATCAAGAAATTCCGTAACGAAAATAAAACCTCTACCCCCCATTCCGCCTACCATGTAGCTCGGCCTAGCGTTTGCTTACCGTGTATGTATATGGTACGACATTTTTTCATTCTTATTAACAGCCGTTTTGGAGCTCTACGTTGAGTCTGCAATTATGCAGCCAGCGTACCTACCAGCCATTTCTTTCTCCAATATCAAAACACCCCGATCAATGACTTTTAAATCTGACGTTTAAATAATGCTTAAAGCATTATTATAGGCCACTTTAGCTCCCCTAGCTGTAATAGGCCCGCACAACACTTATTGTAAAGAGTATATTTATATACAGGGGACAAATGTTCAGTGAATGATTCGACAATTACGTTACACTGTTGAATTTATTGAATTAAATTGTTTGAGTGATATATTCTTGTGAATGTAGGGTCTTAACGAGATAACAAGAGCATGGTCGTGATTTTGTCTAATAATAAAAGGTACTTACTGTCTATGGACGACTAGCTGCGCCCCACGGTGAAGGAATTGTATTTTTTTAAGTTATAATAATATTTTTTTATTATTAACAAATATAATTTAATTTAAACTTAATGAATAGGCTCAATTTTAGTAATTGCTTTCTATGAGAGAGAGCCGCTGGCTTACAACTATAGCAAAAAGTGTCGTTCCAACTTTTGGTCTTCATTTTTTCCGTCTAGCCCCTTTCGCAACGCGCGATAAGGAACTTCGTTCCAAAAAGTGTGGTACTCGGGGACTGCCGAGGTAAAGCTATTGCATTGTGCGAGCTTCGTACAGTCGTAACATATCCTCTTAAAACCGCCCAGTATATTAAGTTGTACGAGTAAAGAGAAAGTAAAATTGTATATTTTCTAAGTTGTATATAGTATTGCATATGACTCTTATACTGCCAATCTATATATATAAAAGAAAGTCGTGTTAGTTACACCATTTATAACTCGGGAACAGCTAAATCGATTTGGCTGAAAATTGGTGGGGAGGTAGCTTAGAGCCAGGAGACGGACATAAGATACTTTTTATCCCAATATGCCCACGGGATCGGGACTTACGCGGGTGAAACCGCGGGCCGCAGCTAGTTATGTATATTTGTTTCGTAATAAAAGTAGCAGGAAAAAGTTTAACAACTGATATTATATTATTTTAGTTATAAATCAACGATATTTTCCTGTTTTCAATACAGTAACTAATTAGCAATTAGCTATTTATTCTCATTATTATTTTATTTTTGTCAATAAAATTTTACCGCGTGAAAAGGGGTTATCACGTTAGTTGCCTTAACAATTGAATAACTATTTTTATTAGGTAGTTAGTTACTTAATAATGAATTTCCTGTTATGATTATGTTTAGAATTAATTAAAAAACTAGCGTCATACAAGAAGCTTTTAAAACGAAACGCCCAAACTTGTTTTTCTGAAACATTGTTCATAAAAAGCAAAGGTTTTTTTTATTTCTATTACTAGTAACTATTATTAGTTTTAACAATCTTTTTTAAGGTTTCGTACCCAAAGGGTAGAAACGGGATCCTATTACTAAGACTTCGCTGTCCGTCCGTCTGTCTGTCACCAGGCTGCATCTCATGAACCGTGATAGCTAGAGACTTGAAATTTTAAAAGATGTATTTCTGTTGCTGCTATAACAACAAATAATAAAAATAGAAAAATTAAAATAAAAAGAGTATGTTTTTAAGAATTTTAGGCTACTAAACTTAGTAACCCAAAGAGGTTGGATTAGCAATATTTGTTTCTAATTATTATGTATTTGTGAATTCGCAAAGTTTAGGAAATTTTTAATATTGAATGGTGACTCCCGCTCCGGCTCGTTTTTGGCGCAGAGGTTAGCCATCGCCATTCAGCGTGGCAATGCTTCTAGCATTATGGGAACCTTTACGCTGGGTACGATAAGGGGCGGGTTATTTGACTAACTGGTCACTTCATTTTTTGTATTTAAAATGTTAAATATTTAAAGGTTAGAGCATTAAGTAAGTGATAGCCTTATAGGTAAATAATAGTGTTGTCAATATTAAAAATTCGCAAAGTGAAAATTAGTCAAAAGAATAGACCAACTTAATTAACTAAAATAGAAGAACTTTTGATCGATTTTAAATATTTTTTACACGTGGATTTATTTAACCTCAATATATTTTCTTAACTGATATTGCGTTTATTATTGCTATTTTTTTTGACATAATGGATGAAATAAAGGTAATTCAAAGTATTTTACGCATTGAAATAAAATAGCACGCAGAACGTTGGCAATACCTACCTTTATGAAACTTATTTTACGCTGGGTACGATAAGGGGTGGGTTATTTGACTAACTGGTCACTTCATTTTTTGTATTTATAATGTTAAATATGTATGTCTAATTAAGCTTTTAATAGGAAATAAATAAATTGTAATACTTTATAATATTGAAACTATCCTGAACAATAAAAGCTATCTCTTCTCCCTTCTATCTTTCTTCTCTTTTCCCAGTTGGCACAATGGTCACCATGCCAAACTGCCAAACACAGGGTTGCGGGTTCGATTCCCACCTCAGACATGTATTTATGCTTAGATATTTGTCTGTGGTCTGATTGTTTATATGTATTATAAGTATATTTTACAAAAGAAAAGTATTTATGTAGTATACCCGTTGTCTAGCACCCATAACACAAGTCTAGTTACTTAACTTGGGGCTAGATGGCGATGTGTGGAATGTCCTGTTATATTTATTTATTCTATATTAATGTTTTATTTATTACAAAGATTCTACAGTAATTATACTATGACATGTCCTAACTTAAAAAATACTTATAATTGGTTATCTTCATACCTGATACTTTGTTCTAGGGATAACTTTCTCTATGTTTTAGTTCAATGTTTCACTTTATATAAGTATTATGAATAAGTGGAAACATTGTTGGATTAAGGGTTTTTTTTATATATATAGTTGTAAATAATTCTATCATAGTTCTGTATGTTTCCCAAATAAACGAAAATAAATAAATAAATATTGCAGGACATTTCACACATCGCCATCTAGCCCCAAGCTAAGTAACTAGACTTGTGTGATGGGTGCTAGACAACGGATATACTACTTATATACTTTTCTTTTGTAAATATATACTTATAATATATAGAAACAACCTGACCACAGACAAATATCTTAACATAAATACTTGTCTGAGGCAGGAATCGAACCCGCAACCCTGTGTTTGGCAATCCGGCATGGTGACCATTGTGCCAACTGGCTCGTCAAAAACTTATTGTCGAACTTAGACCAAATTGACTCTACATTCAAAGTAAATAAATAATCTTTAAAGCTCCGATCAAATCGTCTTCCAAATATCATATGCCCATTGCACCGTGACGCCTTGACAGTTCGAACACATCATTCGATTCACAAATATAATTGTTTAATGTACCAGAAATGAGCAAATTCGTTTTTAAACGGCTATCAGCCGGTCATTAAAATGGCAGTGAATACGGTACGGAACGCACCGTGTGTAGGGTGGCCATGTTTCTAATATCCATTTTTGATTGGAAGAGAAAAATGGGGAGAATGGGGCAGGTAGGTATAGATTTATTTTGGTAGTTATTTTTTTAGATACAGAGTGGATCGTTTTGTGATATTATAGCGGGCATCACATTGGTTTTTTATTTAATTTTACTAGTTTTACACGAGCAAAAAAATATTTTGTATGAATCTCTCGAGCTCTTTAAAGACAAGATTTATACTTTCTCTTATTATATAAATATCGCCAATCAACAGATTATTGTTTTTTTTTTAAATTGACACACCTTCAATACAAATCACGTGGTCTTGCGTTGAAGAAAAAAATGGTAGACAAGTTTCAGCTTACTTTTTACAAAACAATTGTCGATTGGCGATATCGTTAGTGGAAACTGGAAAATAATCTTGGAAAATAATAAGGAGGCATTTTGTACGATTACGTCACAGACTTAGCGACAAATGATTATCGACATACTATGACGAAATTTTGACGTGCTAAAGTCTTATAAATCGATATTTCGGTGAATATTCACAAAATAGTGTGACGTCATCGCTAACGTACCGTTATTGACAAGGTAACCATAGTAACGTGTTATCGTTGCTATGGTTACTATCAATGTTTTCTTATGACGTTATCACGTAAAATTATCTTCCGTAAACCGACTTTACCGACAATCAGTAGTTTTTTAAGACTCTGATTTGAATAAGTAATATTTAAAAAAATATCTACAGAAGAAGTAATATTTAAAAAAATATCTACTGAAGAAGTAACATTTATAAAACTAATCTATCTACTATTTAAAACCATGGACACATCACAGTAGTGTATTAAGAGCTCTTAATAATAGGCTCAGTTACAATAGGCCAGCGTTTGTCATTCCATACAATAGCAGTAGAAGTGACACTGTTTGGACATCTGTGGTTCCATTTCATACCTACAGTGCGTTCGAGTACCCTTACTTAAACGTACTTTAGTTTGCTTATTTATCACCTTTTCATATGAGCATTAAAAATAGTCATTTCTGAAATTGTTACAAATGTGACTCTTATACAGCTTAAAGTCTTATAATGATGCCAGAGGAAACCAATTCCCCCTTATTCCAAAACGAGGTTTAAGGATAGTCCGAGATGTAGATTGAAACCTTAGTTTTAGACACAGATTTACTCATGAACTATAGTCTAAACACTATCCCTATAGATTATATAGGGAACTAAAGTCTAAACATTATCCCTTTATATTATATAGGGAACTATAGTCTAAGCACTATCCCCATAGATTATATATGGAACTATAGACTAAACACTATCCCCATAGATTATATAGGGATCTATAGTCTAAACACTATCTCTATAGATTTTATAAGCAACTATGGTTTAAACACTATCCCTATAGATTATATAGGAGATTATAGTCTAAACACTATTCCTATATATTATATAGGGAACTAAAGTCTAAACACAATCCCTATAGATTACATAGGGATAGTTTTTAGACTATAGTTCACGAGTAAATCTGTGTCTAAATCTAAGGTTTAAATCTACATCTCGGACTATCCTTAAACCTCGTTTTGGAATAAGGGGGATTGAGTTTTATTAATGAGTTGATTTAAATGTAAGTTAACGATTGGTTTTTTGAATTTATTATACATTTATATTTTACGGAAAACCGTATCGGAATCGGTCCAACCGTTTTGGAGTAGTAAATGGAAGCATTAGAGTGCACAAAACACACACCGTCTCACTCTAAATGCATAATTGCATACACCGTCCTCCGTTCCGTCGCGGGTAAAAAGTAGAGAAGTAAATTAGGTAAAATTTTTCTAGGATTTCGTTTCTAAAAGTTCTAAATTCTAAACCAATTTTATAACAGAATTTATTTAGCTAATCTAAACTTTCACAAGCCAATCTTAAATAACGATCAATTACAAAAATGATTAACAATTTAAACACAATGGACATCCAATTTTCAAACTTGTATTACATTAACTAAGATACCGGCATTAAATTTGAACAGGCTAGTAATCATACAAATGCTTTAAAACGCCCCACCTCGAAAATTCGACCGTTTTAAACGGATCCGCCAAACCACCTCTTATAAACAAGATTCGTTTGAATACCACTCAAAATGGAGTTCTAATTAAACGGGTCGTAGGGTAAACTCCCCGTTTTCGGTACCCTATTAAGTGATGGGTAATTTAGAAATACATAAAGTACATAATAGGGTCCTTAACTTGAGCTTAATGAGGTGAAAATGGTACGTTTACCCGGTCGGTTGTACAATGTACATTCACGTAATGGCGATCGATTTGTATTGCAAAATTGAATGTGAAATATTTATTTTGTGAACATTTTTTGTGAAATCTATACTAACTGTTAGTTGTGTTATACATACTGTTTGTTTGAACGCGCTAATCTCAGGAACTACTGGTTCGAATTGAAAAAATCTTTTTGTCCATCCAAAAAATCCATTTATCGAGGAAGGCTATAGGCTACTTTTTATCCCGAAATTCCCATGGGATCAGGAGTTACGGGGGTGAAACCGCGGAGCGCTGCTAGTTTTAAAGTAATTCTCAAAAAAAAATGCTCATAGCTCAATATTACACTTATACTGTGGCATTAGTTTAACTTAAGTTTCATGTAAGTTAGTTTTTAAATAATATTGTTTCTAACTATGGACGCATGTCTGATACTACTTTTTTTAATACAATATCAATTATTCTAGTTGAAAATATTTAAATGATAATCATTGTGAAAACTAACTTCTACCATAAATAGAGCAGACCATAATTGACCCTCTTAACATTTGACATTATAAACAACCATGAAAAACAGTTATCCCAAAAAGAATTTACAGCAGTAAAAATAATGCTAACAAAAGTCATACTCCAAAAAAAATCTTTGTCCTAATAAAAACCCTTTTATCATTCACAATAATACCAGCAGATGTTCCATTGATTTCATTACGATTTAATGCCATAAATAATTTGATTAGTCTCATATTTATCAACATAAAACCATCTCACGGAAAAACGTCAAGCATTCATCGGTTTTAAAATATTCTTTACAATTTGGGACAACCGTTTAGAAGCCACTAATGTTATCTTGATAATGTTTTGAAAAAATCTATGACAATTTTATTAAGAATTGAGCAAAAAAAGGTTCTTTAGAAGCTGTATAGCCAACTCTATTTCCTATATCAGAAGTTGTATAAAGCCTTTATAAAGGTTTAGAATGATACCATTTATTGGTTTATATTCGCGTTTATGCTGTCAGTTATTATGAAAAGGTGTAAAAGATACGTTTTGTACAAAGGATAGTTTTTGCGAGGATTCTAAAGCACGCGTTGATGTAGTTGTATCTATCCTAAGAATTCTTCTTTTTTTCTAATTTTTATAATTAAATTATTATTATGCAACCGCAAATTTACGAAACAGCTTTATGAAGTATCAGATAATTTAACTTGCTTTTTGGTAAATAACAACTTAACAAGCCACGGATTTCTAAATTTCCTAATTATTATTTTGCTTTAAGAAGTATCCAGGTTTATTAAAAAATGTCCAACCCACAGTATTTATCCCGCTTTTATTTCTACTATTTTTGAGGGTTACACATTAAAATAACTAAGTTCATTATAATCATTAACTATGTTCGAAATAACTACGGTCGATTCAACTACTTTTTAATTTACCTAAGTTTGATTCAACTAAGATTATTGAGCTAACGAACGATTGATCTAATGGTTTCTTAAGGTATTGGATGTTTCAACTATGTATGAAAATATATCTAATGTACGAAACACCTATTTAAAAAAAATCCAATTTTATATAATTCGGGGTGTATTATATAAAAAAAAAACGATAACTTTAATAATAATGACCTTAGAAGAATTAGAATACAATTTTGATAGGGGGCAATAGGCACCTTTTTCCCGTGGGTTACGGGACGGGGTGTCCATTTACACCGGGATCAACCCGAATAGGAGAAAACTCCACAACATTAAATATGACCTTAGATAATAATTTTAATAATTCGTATGCCTGTTAGGTAGAATATAGAGATGTTATACGTGTATTTATGTCAACTGTACCACCTATTTTCACGATTAAATGATTATGATTATAAAAATTTGATTTTTTGCTAGAAATGAATTCTACCTAGTTATTTTACTTAGTTAGGGATCGTAGGTGAAAAACCGTAGATGAATTCTGTAGTTGAATAAACCATAGGTGAATTGATAGTCTATACATATAATAAATCTGTAGACATCAAAAAATCTGTAATTGTAAGATATCCAGAAAAAAAATACACAGGTCGCCTTAAAATCGTTAGCTGAACACGATAGGGTACTTTTTAGAATTTTTGTCTGTTTGTCTGTTTGTCTGTTTGTCTGTCTGTTTGTTTGTTTGAACCAAGTAATCTCATAAACTACAGAACAGATTTTAAAAAGGTCCACACGAATATGTTCAGAATATATCAGAATAACATTTAGGGTATGTTTTAATTTAACTTTAATACAATAATTAAGATATTTGATAAAAAAACATTTAAAAAATAAGAAATCGCAATATTTTTCCGTGGTAAAACGTAATCGAACGTCAGAAGGGAACAGTACCCTTACCACGGGTTTTTTACGTATTCGATTAAACATACTATATTGAGTATTCACTATGAAACTTCCTAAAAATCAACTTACTAGGTCCACCCGTCTCTGAGAATATCGGGAGTGACACACCGACAGACAAACGGACAAAAGAGTGATCGAAAAAGGGTTTCTTTTATTTCGAGTTCTTCAAAAAGTCATGGTAGGGGTGCAGTACATGCCTCCGTTCAAGATGACAGCTGACATAAAACCAAATAGTTTGCATTTAATACTACCTACGTGAAACTGAAAATGAGGTTAGTACAAAGAGGTACTACTACATAATATTACCGATCTCCTTTACCGAAGACCTCCGATGTTACACTTCTATCGCGCTTTTCTCCTGCTATAGTTTGAATTATGAGTTCAAGTACAGTGCGTTTTGCGTTATTTTGCCTCTGACAGCTGTTTCTGTTAGGTTGGCATTACCCGTCATTCTTGCTGACAAGTACCTATAACATAGCGTGAAGCTCCTTTCGTTTTTATTTAAATTTTTAATTTTAAACGTGTTAATCATGCCAAAAAGGATTCAAAGTAGCGGCAGAAAAATTGTATTCTCAGTTCGTAATTTTTGTGAACGGGAAAAAGCTAATGGAGGACCAATAATCCCATTTGAAGATGTTCGTCGACGTGTAGCCGCCATGACTGGTAAGTAAATTAGTGTTACCTGCTATTCATAGTTTCCCGTTATTAAGGATCGAAAGTTATTTGTTTTGCTAATAGATTATATTGTTTAGAATTATGCAGGCACGATGTTTTAATTGTCTAATACATTCCGTACATAGGTAGGTATATCAATAATTATATTTGTTATAAAACATAGTATTTGATTTTTTTTATATATACTAGCAGCGCCCTGCGGTTTACCCGCGGAAGTCCCGATCAATTTTTTTTCTTTGATACAAACCTTTGTCATTTAAATTATGTGTTATTTAATAACAAGATTAATTTAAAAAATGTATATGTGCATGTAAAATAATGTAATGTTTTGTATTTCAGGCATTTCTGAGAGAACCGTCACCACCATTACCAAAGAGTGTGAGGTTGCTGCTTCCACTTCTAAGAAAATATCTTCTCCCAGAAAAAAACGCTGCCAATCGAATAAAATTCAGTTAGATGATTTTGAACTATGTGCAATCAGAACTAAAATACATCAAATGTACGTAGTCAGAAAGGAGGTGCCTACTTTGTGCAAGCTTTTGGCTGAATTAAAAATTGATATTAACTTCAATGGAGGTCGTACCACACTATGGAAAATAATTCGGCAAATCGGATTTAGATTTAAAAAATGTGGCTCTAAAAGAAAACTTTTAATGGAACGATATGACATTGTAGCTTGGAGGTACAGATACTTGAATATTTTAAGAAAAAATCGAAATGAAGGCCGATGTATCATATATCTTGATGAAACTTATATACACGCTTCATATGCTGTCAACAAATGTTGGCAGATGGAAAATGAAAAAGGTGTTTTAAAAAGCGATTCAGTTGGTGCACGCTGGATCATCGTTCATGCAGGTGGCGAAATGGGGTTTATTCCAAATGCACAGTTAATATTTAAATCGCAGTCGAAATCAGGAGATTACCACGATGATATGAACAGGACGAATTTCATGAAATGGCTAAAAGACAAACTCATTCCCAATTTACCGCCTAATAGTTTAATTGTTATGGATAATGCGCCCTATCACACTGTGAAGGTGAACAAGGCACCAACCATGAGCTCTACCAAAACCGATATGCAAAATTGGATCACAAATAAGGGGTTATCTTATCTTCCCACTATGGTGAAAGCTCAATTATATGAAATTATAAAAGAGCATAAAGAAGCTCCAATATATGAAGCTGATCAACTCCTTGAAGCGCATGGACACAAAGTGGCTAGGTTACCACCATACCACTGCGAACTCAATCCCATAGAATTTATGTGGAGCCTCTTAAAAAGGCGTATAGCTGCTAAAAATGTTGGACAGGAAGCAGACAAGATACTACAATTAACAGAAGAAGCGTTCCAATCGATTACTGCAGAAGACTGGCAGAAGCAGTGTCAACATGTGTGCCACATTGAACAACAGTTTATTAAAACAGATGGAATTATGGACTCTGAAATCGAAAAATTTATTATAGAATTAAATGACGAGACTGATACAGAGTCGGACAGCAGCAGCTCCAACGATTCACGTTCAGCAGCAGACAGTGACGAACCACTACAACTAGCGACCCGCATGGATCACTCCTATTCAAAATAAATAAAACCTATGAAAATGTTGTTTTAATTTAGTGGTTTAATACCTATGTATGTAGATAAATGCAAACTTGAAGTACACAAAACTAATTCAAATACCTACCCTTATTATTTTACAAAACTATCGGCGCCGGTGCAGTTTTACCCGCATAAGTCCAGATCCCGTACCTATGAATATTGAGATAAAAAGATACCCACATACCAAGTCACATTAAAATCGGTTTAGTAGTTCCAAAGATTACAAACCTACATTCTAACATCCAAACTTTACCGCTTACTGTAATTGACAAATTTAACTACGAAAATATTTCGCAGTTATATACTGGGAATCCTACAAAACTTAAGCGGCAACACAGAGCTCAGGTTAGCCAACATGACAGCCAGAGGCAAAATAACGCTGAACGCACTGTAGCGGAAACCTTAGATAGTAAAAACAAAAAAGAATTCAAATCCAAATCGCTCCAAGAGTTTACGAGTAATCAGCGAACATACATAAAAAAATATATATTTACGTGACGAATTGAGAACGTCCATCTTTTTTGATGTCGGTTAAAAAATATACAGGTAATAGTCATTTGTAAAAATCATTTTTTTTTCCAAAATTACGTAGCCCTGCCAGGTACCTAATAAAAAAAACTGGTTATTTTTGTCAAGAATTCAGAAAATGGGATTCATAGGACATTTTGTGCTAATAGAAATTGGACTTAGTTTTAACTTATCATATTGTTGTTTATTATGTTTTATTTGTGAAAAATTAACAAAAATAGTACATTGTTACCCAAGGTGTGAAAGTCACTCATTGAGTCCCGAGACGGAGTTTGGCGCCCGAGCGTAGCGAGGGCGCTAATACTTCGAGGGACTAAATGAGTGACTTTCACACCTTGGGCAAACAAAACAAACCCGAGATAAACACTGTGCTTTTCATTACGAATAAACATAAAATTCTTCCTAATAACGAGAGTGAATGAGAGACTCCATACTACCTGATCCTCTTACAAGGTTGGGACCTTATGTAGATTTTTTGCTTTTGCTATTTGTTTTCAACATGTTTTCAATACTCAAATACGTCGGTACTAACCGAAGAGATTTTTATAAATTAGTTTATCCAACACTGAGTGATGACGCGAAGTCCGTAGATTTAAATTACAGTTTTTGTAACACGGTTTGTCTAGAAAATGTTATTTACACAAAATACACAATCATAAATGAAAAACCAGATTAAACTTAACACAAAAACATAATAAAATAACAAAAGATAATACTAATTAAAATCATTCAAAATGCAAGCATTTCCCGCCAGTATTTTTTACTCAAGAAACGACACTGACCGCACGGTCACATAAAGCCACATCTGCAACATCTTGACAGGGCGCCGGTAGAGTCGCAGCATGGTCATACGTCGCTTTGACCATTTTCATCTTTACATTTATTTTATTAAATAAGATATCTTGAACTAAATATATCTACCTGAATTCGATTACTAAGAAAAAACCTATTATGTACTAAACTCTGGCAGTATGGATGAGCCGTGCGAAGCCATAATTGTTATTCTTTGGTGTTACCTAAATCAAGGAGGTTAGGTTTTTGAAGTCCCTAATGCGTAATGATACTGATACTGGCTACAAACACATTGCACAAGCCGCGCGAAGCCATAATTTAACATGACACCTGTCAGTGAAAGCTATTTTCCCTAGGGCCGAAAGTTTTTCTTTCTACACGCTCTTCAGGCATCTTTAGACCTACTTTCGTAGTATGAGTAAGAATTGCCTTTGCCAAATCAATTAAAAATATAGTTTAAAAACAATGTAACTACCTATTTTGTTTTTATAACTTACACCGAATGATAAATTGTATCTATGCAGAAAAATGCTAGGTATTCTAAATAACCCAAAACCACATCGCGATCGAAGTCGCGGGCAACAGCTAGTAGTTAAATAAATAAATATAAATATTGCAGGACATTCCACACATCGCCATCTAGCCCCAAGCTATGTAACTAGACTTGTGTTATGGGTGCTAGACAACGGATATACTTACTCTTTTGTACATAGAAACAACCAGACCCCAGACAAATATTTAAGCATAAATACTTGTCTGAGGCGGGAATCGAACCCGCAACCCTGTGTTTGGCAGTTCAGCATGGTGACCATTGTGCTAACTGGGTCGTCGAAGTAGTTAAATTAATCGTAGTTATTTCGTACATTAGGTATTTCGTTCATTAGTTATTACAAAAATATGTGAAACCACCATTAGGTATTTTAAAACAGTAGGTATTATGACCGTAGTTATTTCGAAAATAGTTATAATAAACTTAGTTATTATAATGTGTAACCTTTTTAAGTCTTTAATTAAGTTACAAGATTTGACCCGAACAAACATACATACATACATATACAGAGCGGTGTTGGCTTAGTGGTAGAAACCTCGACTTTCATTCTGAAGGTCGTGGGTTCGAATCCCAGCTGGTCGTGCACCAATGGATTTTTCTTATGAAAAATGTATGTGCGCTAATTGACATTGCTCTTACGGTGAAGGAAAACATCGTGATGAAACCCGCAGCTTAGTTAGTTCCAGAAGTAATTACATGTTCTCTCCTCTGGACACGGTCGACTAAGCTGAGAGGGTAGTAGGTACTGGGCAAGCCTACTCCATCCTCACGTTAAATGAACCCAATTAAAAAAATAGAAAAAAAAGAAAAAACCATATATACATACATTGCAAGTTAAATAAAAGCTTTTAAAAAGATGAAATTAACGAATAACATTCTGAGTAGTTTCTTTAAAAGATTATTAGTACTTCCCACTTCCCTTATTTGCTATAAATATAAAGTAAAATGTAACTTATCATTCTCATTTAACAAAATACTAACCAACAATAAATAACAGCATCAAAGGGAAAAACTACGCATTGTTTTTTATTCAGTCCATAACGTTTCTTTTTTTATGGCATTGTCTCATCTTATATTCGGCTAACAAAGATATAAAATATTCATAATATAAAAGATGGGACATCTCCACATATTAACAGAAAGTTAGATCCTGATTCTAGTGTAAACTAGCAAACTCCGTTTCGCCACCAGATTTTCCTGAATTTTCTTTGCTATAAACCTCACGGAGCCCGAGACCTTTCCAACGAATGCAAAACCGTGGAAATCGGTTCGTGCGTTCTGGAGTTATAGCGTCAGGAAGGAAAACCCGACTTATTTTTATATATTAGATTACGCCTCAGTATTTTCACATTTCAGTGTAAACTTGACTAGGTAACTATTTATAAAGGTTCTTGTCTTTTTAACTAAAGAAAAAATGGGGGGAATTCTCAAATCGACGCGTATATTTTATTTTTGATATATGACTAAATTGATGGAACACCTGTATTCACAAAAAAGTGTCATGGTAATATTGTGTGACGTTATACGTCATGGTAACTTAGGAATCAGAGTTATTCATAATATAATATCGATCATCTGGGCTTGTGTTATGATGTGACGAGTGACAAATTATTATTAAACTTTTAAAGGAAAAATATGAAAATAATATATTTATACTTAAATGAAAAAAAATCATCGATTTCTTAGTAAACCGACAGACAACCATTTTTTTTTCTTTATTCCACTGTGATTTAAGTCTCTTTGTTCGGCTACCCTTTCTCTTGTGGACAGATAAAAATAAACCTTGTTAGAAGGAGTCGTGTTTAAATCCCGAAAACAAACAACGACCTAAAACAACCAAACACCAGGTTGCCACTTAACCACATCACTTTAAAATACAAACCTAAATTGATCTCTTGTTTAGTTAATATTTCTCTGAAAACAGAGCTCTTCGATACTTGGTCGTGTAGACTATAGACAAATATTTTTCGAACAATTTTTGAATAGAATAGGGAAGTAACAAGTTCGAATTTTAAATAAATGGGGCGCCAGAGATTATAGCGGTTAAAGCGCTATTTGGGTGTTTGCTTTTCAAAATGGTGGTATAGTAGTGTTTTCGCATTAGCACCTTTTAGTGTATGCGCTTTTAAGGAGCTTCGTGTGTGGCCTGTGTTTTATGGACAGAACGATTTCAGTGTTAACAAGTGTAATTAACTGTGTTTAAACAGACACATTTGGGTATCACAGATTTGTACTTTGTAAACGGGTAATCGAGGCAAACGTGAACAATGTTAAGTTCTTTTTATTATTCTTAAGTGTTTACTTAAGTTCAGTAAATTCCTTTGTCAGGCGTGTTACTTTTGAGTCAATGGGCAACTTAAACACAAATCCTACTAATATTATAAATGTGAAATTTTGTATGTATATGTTTGTTACTCCTTCACGCAAAAACTACTGAACCGATTGCGATGAAACTCGCTGTATCTAGATAGCTAGAGACTTGGATTAACACAAAGGCTACTTTTTATAATTTTTTTTTTGGGATATAAAGTAAAACCGATATTCTCACGGGACTTACGCGGGTGAAACCGCGGGGCGCAGCTATTGAATGTATACCTACTTTAGAAATCTTTACTTGTCGTTTTTTACACACACAAAAGTGTAGGTATTCTTTTTAGTTTCTAATTAGCAGTGTTGCAAATATCCTACACACCTCGAAACTTAGGTGGAATTGGAAAAAGCAGGCCTACCTACGCGTACCTATTTCCAGCCTAAGATATTATTAAAATTTTGCTTTGTAATTATTTATTTTTCCCGATAATTACTATAAAATCCACACATTTTGTTTTTTTTGTACATATATTCCGGTTTCTTGATTTAAATTTTGAATTGCAAACATTTTATTTTACCGACAATAATTAAAAGAATAGAATAAATAATAACATCCATAACACACATTCCAGAAAAAAAACAATTTAAAATAAAACAGAAAAAATTAGAAAACAATCACAAAGAATAATTGGTAAGAAGAAAGAAATCGGTGTCCCACAAATAGACGGACAAGAAAGTGACCTAATAAGGGTTATTTTTTACCTCTCTAAAAATAATAAATGAATTCTAAAATCGAAACTTTTCTAGAGATATTTCGGTTTTCTGAACTAGCAACCCAACCCCTGCTGTATAATTGACGGACAATTTTGCACGGGTTATTTTTTACCTCTCTAAAAATAATTATTAATTAATTCTAAAATCGAAACTTTTCTAGCGATATTTCGGTTTTCTGAACTGGCAGCCCAACCCCTGCTGTATAATTGCTGATATACTACCAACATACAACTGAACAAATGCTCAAAGTTTTCCTATTTATTCTATTAGCCAAGGCGGAACTATAAACAACGATTTTAGAAGTTCCTAGTTTTCATTGAAGATAATACCAAATATTCTGTAAGGCGAAAGCAGACTCCTTTAGATTGCCCGATTTTACTTGTTGGTCGATTAAAATAAATAAATAAAGCAAGACTATGCACACGGTATCATCTTGTACCCCAGTAGACTTGTGTTATGGTAACCAGATAGCGAATAGATAGTTTTTTTTTACCTTACAAATAGAAACACTCAGACCACAACAAATATTGGTTTTACAGAAACTTCTGTAAAACCAATATGTGCACAAATACTTGTTCGTCGGCGGGAGTCGAACCCACTACCTTCTACATCGCAAGCGGTTGTTTGATCACCGCACTACATAGATCGTTTTTGGGGTTCCGTAAAATTTCAATCTGTGAAAATTTCAATTTGCAAATTGAAATTTTCTCAAATAATGTATTTCTGTTGCCGCTATAACAACAAATACTAAAAACATAATATCACGGAACCCTTCGTTCGCGAGTCCTACTCGCACTTGGTCGGTTTTTTTTACTTAATTTAATCGTCGGCTAGCTATCAACCGATCAAAAAGTCTGTAGCTCTGCGATCGGCTTTACAGTAAACTTTGCTAAGTAATGTTGGTTGGTTTTCTAGTTTTATAGTAGTTTAGAAACAGTATTTTAGTATCCAATACTGGTATTGAGGAGGCTCACAGCTAAGCGAAGCGCGCTGATAGTTTACGGTCGTGCGGGTTAAGCGACGCCTGGCGCGGTCATACTTCGATGGGTGACCAATTAGTGGTGTGGAAAAAATGTGTTTTCGTAAGCCCCTCCGTGCTTCAGAAGGCACGTTAAGCCGTTGGTCCCGGTTGTTACCTCTAGTAGCAGTCGTTAGGTTAAGTTAAACTTAAGGCGACCTGAAAACTCTAACAAAATAGGTGAGCCACACCACTATACGAGTTAAATTAAAATTGAATCAATAACCCGCGAGAAATCAATTATAAACTTCAGGATCACTGTATCTACTTGTCCGGAAAAAAACATCGCGAACCGAAAACTCATTTCGCCAAATAATGTCCGCGTCCCCGTAAGTACCCCTATTATCATCCCTTAGACTTTTATTAAAAAAAACTCTGCCATCTCCGCTAAATTGTTCGCACTCGGGAATATGAAAGTCGTTATTTAGAAAGATTGCCTTTTTCGTATTATTTCAGTATAAATTTCAGTTAAACCTCAGAGCCCTCTTCAGGCGCTATCTACATTTTATTGCTGAGAAGGATTCCGAAGGTTTTTGAATGCAATTTATATCTTAATAGAGAAGGTCGGATTTAATTAAAGTAGAGTAAAATTGAGAAGGGAGCTTTTCCGCTGCTTTTGTTAAAATATGAGGTTATACTTTATAGGTATTTTTAAACCTGCTAAAAGACAAATAAGCAGCTTATATAAACTTTATTCATGACTATCTGCGCCCCGCGGTTTCACCCGCGTAAGTCCCGATCCCGTGAGAATATCGGGATAAAAAGTAAAACCGATATTCTCACGGGACTTACGCGGGTGAAACCGCGGGGCGCAGCTATTGAATGTATACCTACTTTAGAAATCTTTACTTGTCGTTTTTTACACACACAAAAGTGTAGGTATTCTTTTTAGTTTCTAATTAGCAGTGTTGCAAAATTAGCAGTGTGTTGTTAAATTGAGAAGGGAGCTTTTCCGCTGCTTTTGTTAAAATATGAGGTTATACTTTATAGGTATTTTTAAACCCTGAATGGAAACGAGGCGTGTTAGAAATATGTAATAGTGAACTTTCTTATTTACAAAAGACAAATAAGCAGCTTATATAAACTTTATTCATGACTATCTGCGCCCCGCGGTTTCACCCGCGTAAGTCCCGATCCCGTGGGAATATTGGGATAAAAAGTAGCCTATATGTTAATCGAGGTCTCCAGCTATCTACATACCAAATTTCATTGCAATCGGTTTAGTACTTTTAGCGTGAAGGAGTAACAAACATACACACACACATTCACACACACAAACTTTCACATTTATTATATTAGTAGGAGTAGGATAGTATTTTCTAAGGTTTTCGCGACTTGAACTCATAATTATAAATATATTTGAACGGATATATTCGCATTTTTTTTTAATTTTAATTTTAGATCTGATGTTTCGGGAACTTTGCAGATCCCATCTCATCTCAGTCGGCCTGTGACCACAGGCCGACTGAGATGACATTCGTCTTACAAAAAATATTATGTGAAATGCTGTCAAACTACCGTCTGCTTAAAATTAATAAAAAAGTTTCATCTAACGCAGAATTGACTAACGGTCTCTCGAGGTATTGCAGCTGTTGCTTGCGGGGCTTGAGACCTAACTAAATGTAGTACTGGGTCCCAAACCGGCGGTACTCTCCAACCATCCTCTCTATTAAAATTATTCACGAGTTAAATACACCTAAGAAAAAGTAGGTAGGTATTATGTATGTACTTATTTGGTGTAATTTTGATAGTTTTGTTTTAATAATAATACCTAAACTTATTCCCCCCTTATTCCAAAACGAGGTTTAAGGATAGTCCAAAATGTGGATTTAAACCTTAGATTTAGGCACGGATCTACTCGTGAACTATAGTCTAAATACTATCCCTATAGATTAAATAGGGAACTATAGTCTAAACACTATCCCTATCTATACTCATATTATAAAGCTGAAGAGTTTGTTTGTTAGAACGCGCTAATCTCAGGAACTGCTGGTTTGAATTGAAAAAATGTTTTTGTGTTGGACAGTCCATTTATCGAGGAAGACTAAATGGTACTTTTTATTTTGATATTCCCACGGGATCGGGACTTATGCGGGTGAAACCGTGGGGCGTAGCTAGTAGATTATATAAGGATTGTGTTTAGACTATAGTACACGAGTAAATCTGTGTCTAAATCTAAGCTTTCAATCCACATCTCGGACTATCCTTAAACCTCGTTTTGGAATAAGGGGGATTGCGTTGTATTATTTAAGAAGAGTTAATTAGTCGGTAAAAAAAAATCCATGAGTCAAAGTTTCGTAAAAATGTAATAAAAATACGTTGTTATCTTCAGTATAATAATCTTAAAAACGGCTTTCGAGTAAACTTATTATTTGTTTGTTTAACTAACAACTAAAAGAAACGTCAAATCATTGAAATAAACAATGCGACATATCAAAACATTGAAAATCCGAAATAAATCAAAGGAAATAACAACCATCACTTTATTACATCCCAGGATAAACCGATAAACCTCATATCATTAGAGACTTTCAATTAAACCACCCTGTAATCTCTCTGAGCGATTACACTGCATTAATTGGAGGGGAAACTACCCTTAAAACGAGCTACCCTATCACAAACCAATAAACGCCATTTTCCTTTGACAACAATCACAAACATTTGTTAATATTTGCGAATTGATATCAATTGTTTTGATCGAATTATTTTGTGCTTTAATTCTGAGAAATAAAGTCGTATTTAGATTGATTGTTTAGGAAAGTTAACATGCACAAAAAGATGGTAGATAACGTTTTAATGCGATTAACTTTGTGTTAAGTGACATGGAGCTAATGATTTGATTTGGTCCTTTTTTTCTGTAATGGAACACATTTATTTTTATAGCGCGTTAAAAGGAGATGATAGAGCTTTTGTTATTGAAATTATTTGTTAAGTGGACTGAAAACGAAAAGAAGTAATGAAGCATTTTCAGCCTGAAGCAAGAATACTGTAATAGAACCTTAAAGTGCTGAGTAAATCCTCAATTCGATTATATATTTTTATTTGAAGGCTGTACCGTGTGTCTACTTTTAGAGAACTAGTTGCCAAGATTGTGGAAGGTTTGTAAATTGAATATATTATTATTTTGTGTATAATTGGCTAGTAATTGATGTTTAATGGTTTTGTGTAATTGATGTATTGGAATAATATCTGTTTGTAATATCATATTTCTTGTTTAATTTGATGAATTCTGAGAGGTTTCCCTACATCGGTACCGTAGAGCCGTAGAGCTCCAAAACGGCTGTTATAATAGTACATTACGATATTTAGTGTCGTAAATTGATCTTTGCATAGAGGCGGTTTATAACGCGCGAGCGGTAGCGAGCGTATCATAAGAAGCCAAGATGCAAAGATCAATTCCACACGTATATCGTACGACGTTTTTTATCACAGTTGCGAATAAAAGAAAAGACTAGAAAAGAAAACAAAATAATAATTAACAAAATATTTGTGATAAGTCTATGTTTACATTTTTTTAAGGCAGATTTTTTTGTTATCTATGCTCCGGAAAGGCAGGCTAAAGACTTTTAACCTATAGGTACATCCTCGTCTGACATACAATATTTTTTAGGGTTTTTTCTATTTGTTTTGCGTCGGGGGTTAAGAACAAAATACAATGGTACGGAAAAACAATATATTTAAGTAAAGAAAAAACAAAAAATAAACAACTCAATTTTTAACCGATTTCTAAGTCATTATCACGTAAAATTTTCGTTCGTAAACCGACTTTAGAGACAACCATTTTTGCTAGCTAAAAAACTCTTTGGTATCTACCTTTTTTATACATCAAAACAGTATAACCCAGATAAATTAAGAATGTTTCACCTACCTAACATGTAATTAGCAGTAAGATACGTATTTAACTTATCGGGATAACTTTACAGCACTAGTTAACAAATCTAAAACGCACGCGTGCATAATATGTTGGATTATGAGCCTAAAAGCCGTTGAATAAGATCCACTTTATGAGCAACTGTGATAAAAAAATGTTTTCAACACAAGCAAGATTCTAGACACCAGCTTTAATTGAAGTTAAAAGTCTTCTAACTCATTAATTTATCAAACAAAAATTATTAGAATGAAAACATGCCTATAATAGTAATATTAGAACTCTACCGGGGGCTGCAATTATGTACTGTAAGTACGTATGTTATTAAGGAAGTACTTACCTATAGATAAGAAACCTTAAATTGGTATTTAAGGGTGTAGATCGTGAAAATCACCGAAAAGAGTGTTACGATTTTTCATATTTAACCTATTTACATATGATTGATATCAATGATAATTTGTATATATTACAATCAAAGACCAATAAGTATGTTCATGCTTAAATTAAACTCTTAAACCTAATAGTTGTTTTATAATAAACGTCAACAAACGCACAAAATTGAGTAAAAATGCAAAAACATGACTTCGTATTTTTCAGATTTAACCCCATAAATCAACACAAATTGATAAAAAGAAACACTTTTTGAACACTGAAGAAACCAATAAGTATAGCTGTATACTTTTTTTTATACCTTTACAAACAAAGACTTCCTCTTTTAAAGCCCTAAAATCTAGATATATTTTAAGGTAAATTTTTCATACACAAATGTATGGGATAAAACGTTCGTTTCATTCGTGCAATCTCGGTGGTCAACAGCGGCAGTTCCTTTCTGTAAGTGAACGCGACACCACGCTTGTCGGCTGCAGACAGCAGAATTACGTATTGTGTATTTGTGTTTTTTGTAAAAAACTGTAAGTATAACATTTTTATAATTAATTTATTTTCAGTTAGTAGAAAGTATCGATATAATGAATGTCTGAAAGAAAACCATGATGGAACTAGATATAAATCGTAAAAAATACAATATCTACACTAATAGGTATTATAAAGAGGAAAGATTTGGATTTTTGTATGTAACGAATAAACTCAAAAAGTACTGGACCGATTTTAATAATTCTTTTATCATTCGAAAGCTACATTATCACTGAGTAACATAGGCTATTTTTTTCGCAGGACTGATTGAATTTGAGTGTCATGCCAGGGAAAAGAAAGTTTTGTACGCATTATAAAAATATGAAAGCCAAAAGATCTCGGAATAAAATGTAAGTTCCTCCCTACTTATTTATTATCGCATTTGAACAGGGTACATTACAAAGCTAATAGAATATGTCATATGATTTAGATCGCCCGATTCAGACATATACCTACAATAACATGTGGGTATATGTCAAATTGTGGAAGTAGGTAGGCGACAGCGCAACTTTGTCGACATACCCGCCAAACAGACGCGAGGCGCCTAGCGTCTGGCTTAGGGTTGTACAAAATAAATAAAAAGTGGATAATATTGATGAATAATATTTCCAGTATTGAAAATAAAGAAAACCTTGGGGCCGAGACTCTGAGCAACAATGCTACGCGCTGTATAGAGGTAAGTTGTTATACGTAATTCTTGTAGACTTGTTACATAAATAAATAAACTACTTAGTTAGTGATGGGCGAAGACAAAATCTCAATACCTACCTATAGATTTTTTCTTGCAATATTTATTATTTTCATCGAGAGACAAACACCTTAGTACCGAAATACTTCTCAATTACTTTCTCAAAAGAAAATTTACGTTCAAATAGGTGACGTCATAAAAAAACAATACCTAATGCGTAAAGAAACTATAATTTCTATTCATCAGGAACCTAATATTGTATTAATTCTTTTGCATTTTTTTAAATTTTTAATTATTTTTTATAAAAAAAATCAAGCCATTATCTTTCTTTACAGGAACTAGTTATTGAAAACGACCAAGAGGGAAAGGTGGATGAAATGGAAGTTGGGCGTAGAGGCCATAGGGGACCACGGTCCAATGGATTGTAAGTTAAGTTACCTCAGTATAATAGGTGAAGTAAAAGTTGGTCTGGACTCAAAACTCATCATGAAATGTAGTATGTGTAGTATGAAATTTACTGTGTGTTTGATTGAAAAGAAAGAAGATAGAATGGAAGTGAATCATCAAATTGTATCTGCAGCAGTAGCCCTACCAATCATGTCACCTTCATTATACAATGAAATTAATAATACGGTTTGCGATTGGTGGGAAAAGACAGCAGCACATTCCATGGCAGAAGCTGTCAAGGAAGAAGCGGAGTACGCAGTGTCTATAGGTAGTGTTGATAAAAATGGTACACCATTAATATCTGTTGCTGTTGACGGTTGTTGGAGCAAGAGATCTTATGGTAAGAATTTTTCCGCCTTGTCCGGCGCAGCTGCGATAATTGGCATTAAAACTAATAAAGTATTGTTTTTTGGAGTTAAAAATAAATACTGCGTAGTTTGTGCACGAGCCGCAAAGAACGACAGTCAGCCCTCGGAACACCGTTGTTTCAAGAATTATTCGGGATCATCTACCGGTATGGAATCGACCATAATAGTTGAGGGGTTTAAACGTTCCATTGTTGATCACGGTGTAATTTATAATAAATTTGTAGCAGACGGCGATTCCAGTACTTATAAAAAAATATTAGATTCGCGACCGTACGGTAATTTAACAGTAGAGAAAATTGAATGCAAAAATCATCTTTTACGAAACTACTGCAATAGCTTGGAGAAACTGTCGAAAGACACTAAGTATCCTTGCGAATTGCGGAAATTCCTAAAAGAAAGGTATTTGCGTTTAAGAACGGGTGTAAAATGCGCTATTAAATATTGGGGCGATCAAAATCAGTCACTCGAAGAAAAAATAAAAAATCTTAGTGAAGATATCCTAAATGGTCCACAACACGTATTTGGTAATCACCAATATTGCAAGGAGTATTTCTGTAGACCTGATACTCGTCGAATAGAACCTGTTGGGTTGCTTCCAGCAATTGTTGGATGCGGATTAATGGACGCGGTACACATTTTAAGTAAAAGACTGTCATATCATTCTAGAAGTTTAATTCATAATTGTACAAGTAATATAGTTGAAAGTTTTAACGCAGTGATTGCCAAATTAGTAGGGGGTAAGCGTGTAAATTATTCTTCCCGTGGTTCTTATGCGGGCCGATGCGCAGCTGCTGTTGTGTCTTTTAATACAGGATCGATTCATAGTAAAACTCATGAAGTAATATTTAAATCTAGTCCTAATCCTTTGATCGCGAAAGTGGAAAATTGTAATCGTAAAATCCGTTTAATTGCTAAACCTAAATTAAGATTGAAAAAGAGCCACAGCGCTGTATCGAAAGACGCTCACTATGGACCAAACTGCGAAAAACCTGATCTGAGTCCAGAATTATATGAGAAAGCCAAGTCATCTTTTTTAGCCGATTTAAAGTTGTCTTGTGCTGAAAGAGAGGAGCTTGAAAGGTCGACCCATTTGCAAAGAAGTAGTTCTGAGTGGATGAGTACAAGGAGAAAATTACTAACCTCATCATCGTTCGGGGAAGTTTGTAAAAAACGAGAGAGCACAAGTTGTGCTGTTCTTGTTCGTAAAATCGTTTATGGTAGTAATATCTCCAGTTTGCCTGCTGTACGGTACGGTATCGAAAACGAAGAAACCGCAATTAAACAGTTAGAAATTCAAGAGAATATTAGTATACAAGGTTGCGGTTTGTTCGTCGACGATCAATATGAATTTCTTGGTACTACACCAGATGGCATTTATGCAAACGGTTTAATTGAAATTAAGTGCCCACATTCTTTAGCTGGCATGACTCTTGATGAAGCAATGGCCAAACATACCTTTTGGGTTAAGGACAAGGCTTCCAAGGGTTATGTCATAAATAAAAATCATAACTGGTATTTCCAAATTCAGGGACAGGTACATATTACTAAAAGAAACGTTTGCATGCTTGGCATCTGGTTTGGTGCTACTGTACCTATGAAAGTTTATATTATAGAAAAGGACGACAAATTTTGGGAGGAGAAAATGGAGATGAAATTAGTTAGGTTTTATTACGATTGCCTACTTCCAGAATTAGTTGATCCTCGGCAGTCACGAAGCATGCCCATTCGTGACGCGCCCAGTATCATAGAGGCTATGAAAGAGAGGAAAGAAAGAGCTTTACGTGTTATGAAAGAGAAGAACGCCTAATGATTTTGAAAGATACAGGTAACTTAACTACCCAGCCAGTCGATTCACGTAAACACGCCAGTCCAAAAGTCGTTTTAACTTAGGAACTTAGAAATCGCCTTTTGGTTTTCTGTTTTAAACGCACTTACTTATCTAGTCTTGGATTGTCATAAATCTTCCAATAGCTCAATTACTATACAATTTCTGAGTTACCTGGTGTAAAGAATCATAAAAATTGGTTAAAAAATACAGCGAATTGAGGATTCTCCTTTTTTTAAGTCGGTTAAAAGGGCTAAATTTGCAAAAAACGAAGTGACGTCACTGCGCTACGGTTTTTATTACTTACGTGAATCGGGCAGCTGGTAACGTTTTCATTCTGATAGGTTTTGTGATAGCCATTGATTTTATCATCAAATTAGCAGAAATCAGAACTTGATCCGTAATCGAATGAAAAACCATTAGAATTTTGAACTCATATTTCGTTATTGTTTAATTACATACTTTTAATTAGTATATTAATAATTTACAAACTTCTGTTAAAATTAGTAAATAAATGAATTATTTACTAATTTTTGTACAACCCTAGCACGCTTTTGAGATAGCGAGTAATGGCGACTCATATTTGTTATTGTGTAGTAAATAAATCATTTTTATACTTGTGTTTCATTTATTGACATTTTTTTTTAAACCCTAGGATTTTTTTTTAGATATCGACGAGGTGATCGTAAACAAAAAGTAAGTATTTGAGTTTACGCAATAGGCACATTTCCTTGCGTAGAGATAAACACACTTCCTACTGAATTTGCAATTATTTTATTGAATGAATATTTTACGAATTAGAATAAATTTTGGTAGTGAAATTACAAATAAATAAATAGTTGGAATCAGTCAGATGTCAAATGATAGAAAAACATAAAAATTGTGTCTCAACAATCTATTAAAAAGAATCAACAGCTAGTTTCCAAAAATTCAACGTTATTGTTATGCTGTAAATATTCAAGTTCAATAACAATTTCTCAACGTGGAACGTTTGTTGCAAAACATTTTGAAAATCGCGCTCTCTAGGTCATTCATCCGCCCCGTCGGATGTTACATTAAACTTTGGCGCTGCGGTCGCTCGAAATCGAGATCTCAGGCCAACAATCTACACCCTTAACGGCTAACCTACATGTAGTGGTACTTCTTATAGTGTATACTTACGTCCTAAATATTTCTTTAAGATGCCACCCACCTTCTCTACTTACTTAATTTTAAGACTACTGTAAACTTTTTTGATTATTAAATATTTATTACTAGCTGCGCCCTGCGGCTTCACTCGCGTAAAACTTTCTGCGCAACTTTCTTAATTTTTTATTTCATAAGAACCTTCTCCTGATAATAACAAACAGACCAAAAAAAGAATTGGCCAAATTGGTCCAGGCGTTGTTGAGTTATGCGCTTACCAACACATTTTGCGATTCATTTTTATATTATAGACTAGCTACGCCCCGCGGTTTCACCAGCGTAATAATTTTCTGCTCAACTTTCTTAATTATTTCTTTCATACGAACCTTCTCCGGACAATAACAAACACAACAAAAAAAGAATTGGCCAAATTGGTCCAGGCGTTGTTGAGTTATGCGCTTACCAACACATTTTGCGATTCATTTTTATATTATAGATTATTATTATTATCTGTTATACGTCCTGTATCACGGGGCTATGGAGCCCCGGACCTTTGGAAGGCATGCGTGGAGCCGAAGCCAACACGTAGAGGCCCTTTACAATAACAAGTATAATAGCAAGCAATGGGGTGGATTCTAAACCGGCGATTATCCCTGTCTACACTATAAAGTGCAACCAAGGACAACCTCCGGTTTGGATAAAACTATTGATAATTGATTATTATTATTATTATTTAAGATATAAAATTCATATTTTAAAAAAAATATTATTATTATTATTAAAAAAAAAATAGATATTAAATAAATATAGCAGTACATTTTTTACACATTGCCATCTATCCCCAAGCTAAGATACAAGTTAAGATAAGTATAAGATACTATACTTAATAAATCTTTACTTTCTATAAAAATACAATGACTTGGGTAACAGGAAATAAAAACAAACAAATCAATACAGCTTTTGTCATGTATGATGACATAAGCATTGAGCAAGAACTTTTAGGGAACTCTGTCCCCCACACTAAGTCTCTAATGAGCTTGTACAGCGGGGTAACAGAGACTCGCTTTAGGATTATATTATCCTATCCTACTAATCCTATCCTATAATATTATAAATCTGAAACTTTGTGTGTGTGTATGTGTGTGTGTGAGTGTGTGTGTGTATGTTTGTTACTCCTTCACGCCAAAACTACTGAACCGATTGCAATGAAATTCGGTATGTAGATAGCTGGAGGCCTGGATTAACACATATGCTACTTTTTATCCCGATATTCCCACGGGATCGGAACTTATGCGGGTGAAACCGCGGGGCGCAGCTAGTATCTACTAATTTACAATGCTAAAACTGATTTGTTTGTCTAGTTTAATATACTCAAAACTTTACTTATATCAAATCAAAAGTGGTTGTAAATTGAAAATATGTCATGAATGAAGACGCCGCAAACGTAAGTGAGTACATCAATAGTGGAGCAATCTACCCAAAACTAATTTAGTTAAACGTTTCGTCGAGTTTCAATAGAGGCTCCGCTTCGTCCCACTCGGCGGAAATGACAGCGGCAAACGTCACACGTTCACCTGTCATAAACAAATCAAACATGGCCGGCCCGCCCGATATATTAATAAGACAATAAGACATTAGTTCGCTACAAAATGCCTCCGCATTCGCGAATAATTAAATCGTAAAGTCCCCTCTACGCCGCCTACGGCAGACGTCTATTTACTCCTTTTTCATTCAACACAATAGCTGCTGCAATCTGACTCCTTCAATTCCGTTACGTCATTTTATTGTCAGAATACACAAACCAAAATACACTCTACAGAGTCCAAGGTACGCGTCACATTGGTAAGTCACGGTCGTATTTTATAAGGCGTATTCTATAGGGACTATTAATTTGAGCGCGACGGACCCCGCCTACCGAGTATCGCGTTTCCACACATGTCGGATTGTATTGCCGTCTCGTTCGCTCCGCGTCGCTTATTAAAATTCCTCGGTGTGTAGCTGCGTCTCTGTCAGGCACGCGAGAGGAGAGGCGGTCCGCGACTCGCGGTTTTCGCTCCAATACTAGCGCGATTTCCACCGCGCCGCCACGCGAATCGAACGCGGACATCTCGCGGCACGAGCTGAACCTCGACTCACCCTGCCGGAAAACAGCATACACTTTCCATAATCATATTCTAATTTTCAACTCTTGTGCTTGTTCATAGTGAAATTTTACTGTGACTCGAGTGTTTTTGGCACAAACTTTAAAAACGTGATTCAGTGTAAACAAACAAACGTTTTAATAAACCAGAAAGAGATTAACCGTGAAAGAAAATTTTATGCATTTAACAATGAACTAATTACAACAATGATACAGTAAACTCTGAACATTCAAGGATCGACCACGAAAACAGAAGAAGTAAATTCCAAAAAGAAAAACAAAAAATAAACAAGATATCAATTAGACACTGCAAACAATGATATGGCGGCACTGAGGCTGTAGATAAAGAAATGCCATCAAACAGATGAGATGAAGACATCGCTCGAATGCGAGCGCGCCGACACCGCCGAGCCCGGCGGCAAGGGCCGGATCTCGTTCAGCGTAGACTCTCTACTCGGTAGTAAAACGGAAACACAACCCGCTGATACAAACAGCAATGATGCTGAGAGTACGGACGCAGCGCCGGAGACCGACGACAGTGACGTCGATATCGAAGACGTCGAGTCCAACGCTGGCGATGATAGGGATGATAGAGATATCGCTAATGATGGAGATGAGATGGAAAGCAGAGGCGGCGGAGTTATCATACCGCAGCCGCTGTTGCCGCGACTGTATCAGGGACCAGCGCCGCCGCCGACCTGGCCTTTTGGTGCCTTCCCTTGGATGGCTCCTAACCCCATGTTTAGAACTGGCTCACCCAACAGTAAGTTTATAATAACCAATAAACTCGAGACTTTTATGATCATGGAAGCCGTGACATCGTAAATATTAAATTCAATTTATGTAGGTTAGTAAAATTATTGTAGGAAAATTAAACAAAACTAAATCATATAATACCAACAGCATTAAATTGATTATAACTAAGGTATAATCCACAGAACGCGTATGGTGTGACTAAATTGTGAACATTAAATTCTCGTAGGTTACTTACATAAACACAACCACTTCATTTAACAATTTATAACATTACTAAGTAGGTCCTACATAATCGGTGGAGTTAAAAAAATACTATATTATTGGAATGTTTTCATTCTTATAATTTTTGTTTCATTAATTGATGAGTTAGAAGGCTTTAAACTTCACTTTAAGCAGGTTTCTAGAATCTTGCTCGTGTTAAAAACATTCTTATAACAGCCGTTTTGGAGCTCTACGATGGGTCTGCAATTATGCAGCCGACCGTACTTACCTATAAAGATATAAAATACACACAATCGCACGCACGTGTCAGAGATTTTTACCAAGTCAGAATTTGACAGTACAATCTTTAAAAACAGACAGACGGACCAGAGAATGATCTTATAAGGGTTAATTTTTCTCCTTTTGAAGTACGGAACCCTAAAAATACAAAAAACATAGTAGTTTATATCATAACCGCCTTCATTTGACATTAAGTAATTGCACATTTATTTAGACATTTTTATGTTTATCGATATATATTCTGGAATCAGTGGGAATAATATTCTGGCTGCATAGGAACAACCCGTATTTCCATCTAATAATATGAAAATATATTCGGAATGGAAATTGCCTAATCATTAACTGACAATCGACAGTTAACATCGTATTTAGTTTTAATTTAGAATCGATGCCCATGACAACATGCCCATGAGTTTTTCTAAACTAAGTAATTCTAAAACGCTTAATACGAACCGCTTAGATGGCGCTATTGGCCAAGGGTCGGCCAAAGTTTTTACGGCCAAAATATCATTTGTTAATTTCTAATATCTGTCAATGCTGAAACCTCACAATAAGCACATACTGACTTGCGTTTTAAAAAAAAAACTCAAAGATTTTGGTAGTTACTTAGAAGTTTTGATTTTATTTTGATTTTATTTGAAAATTCGCTTCAGAAAATCTTTAAGGTTCACTACGAGGCCTAGTAGTTTTTTCTGCCATTGTCACTGTTAAATAATAATACCTACCTTTTGAATTTTAATAAACCATAAAAATCGTAACATTTTTACATTAACTGGTCATGGTCATCTTCAAATATTTTTTTTTATTCAGAAAGCCTAGTTTTTGCCTTTATTTTCTTTATCTCTTCTATTTGGTTTTTATAATAACTTATTTTTTACATCTTTGATCTAGATCTAATTCTAGATTTTTTTATACATCGCTAGCGATTTTAATTCATACCATTCTGGGACATGGCATGTATTAGATGGAGTAGGCTTACCCAGAACCTCTACTACCGTCTCAGCTTAGTCGACCGTGTTCAGAGGAAAGAACTGGTCAATACGTCTGTAGTCAACTAAGCCGTGAGTTTCATCACGATGATAGCCTTCACTGTTATGTTAATTAGCCCACATTAAACATAACACTAACCAAGCCGGAACCTGCACAGGCCCGTGCAGCCACAAAAGGAGGCCGGTTCGGAAAAGTTTTTGTTCCACTGCCGTCTTCCTACCTTCACTCACGTCCCCTCGATACCCCCTATTTATTCGGGGGTCTTTGAGTCACTAGCGTATAGGTATCTGCTAGGAAAGCGTACTACATCTTAGACCGCATCATCGCTTACCATCGTGATAGTAGTCAAACACTCACATAATAACAAAATGGTTGTCTGTAAAGTCGGTTTACGGACGATAATTTTACGTGATAACGTCATAAGAAAACGATAAAAAATGATTTTTATACAATATTTTTTTTCCTTTATATTAGTCTTCTATATTCGTCACTCGTCACAATAATACAAGCTAAGATGACCGTTATTATTATCCACGAACACGAGACGCGTGTCGTTTACCATAATGCGTCATGGTACCGGAACATGATATATTTTTGTGAATGCCGATGTTTATCAATTTATTAAACGTTATCACGTCAAAAACACAATTCTATTGGCGTAGATACTAAATTTAAATTGTACTAAAAGGTCAATAAAATCACCCAAAATAATGAATCTATTTATATTCACTCCATTGCATTTAAATTTTTCAATTTAAAATATTTAAATTGTAAACTGTTAAATTATTTTTGGAAACAATGTTCCTAATCAAAATATCTAATTTTAATGGTTTAATGTGAAAGGTTAATTTCTACGTTCTTTTGTATTTAAATTAGTATTTCCTGCTAAATATTTACATTTAGGTAATTAAATCTATTTTAATTTGTTATTGTACCTACTGAGGTTCAAAGAACTTAAAATTTAGATTTACAAAAGGTGGCAGGGTTAGAAAAGTTATCGTTCCACTACACAGAAAAAAAAGGTTTCTAGAAGTGGGAAATAATCCTCCCCCTATAGACGCTAAAAAATAATTTCTATTGTAAATATTTTCGAAAATAATAAGCAGTAGGTAGGTATAGGTATTCTGAAAGAACACTGCTTTGAAATCAAGAATACTGCTTATCATTTTAGGACTATTTCAAATAAAATAAATATATAAGGACATTCCACACATCGCCATCTAGCCCCAAGCTAAGTAACTAGACTTGTGTTATGGGTGCTAGACAACGGATATTCCACTTATATACTTTTCTTTTGTAAATATATACTTATAATACATAAAAAAGACCAGACCACAGACAAATATTTAAGCATAAATACTTGTCTGAGGTGGGAATCGAACCCGCAACCCTGTGTTTGCCAGTCCAGCATGGTGACCATTGTGCCAACTGGGTGGTCAAGCTAACTTCAAGAAATTATTCTTTCCTCAGAATCATTTCTCACTTCAAGAAATCCTTTTTCAGTGTGCCGTCTTTCTAACTTTACTCATGTGCCTCGAATAACCCTATTTATTTGGAGGTCTTCAAGTCACTAATAGGTTTCTTCTAGTCACTTAAAATGTTATTCATCGGCTGACAGCTCGTCGAACGTCAACCTAAGGAATATGATACAAATTCAATAAGTAAAAATTTGTTTAAAGAAATATACTTGGTATCAAGCTTACTGACCAGAAACACGGAACTGCGCACCCAAACTAAAATGAAGTTCGCTGGCCACATTGCATTGGTGTCGAATATAAATAACAGGGCTGGCCATATCTGTCACATGTCCAACGAGATGTGGGCAAAACCTACCACAGACTGAGTCCTGAACAGCAGCGACCCCATGGCAGGCCTAGAAGGAGATGGTGGGATGTATTGCACTCACATCTGAGCGACTGGACCCAGCTGGCACAGGGAACACTGGTAAGAGGGGAGGCCTTTGCCCTGCAGTAGGACGTAATGGGCTGAAAATAAATAAAATCATTTCCCAAATAAACCTCACATGATCCTAAAGGTATCATAGAAACAGTGAGAGAACACGATATTTTCTTCAATCGTTTTACAATGCATCATTAACAATAATGACGATAGCTGACGACAGTTCGATGACAACCAATCGTTAATCATTTTCTAATTAAATACACATAGAAGCCTACTTCACCAACATAAGTAACGTTAGACGTAACTGTGAATTAAAACAAGGAGTTCACAAAACGAGTGCGGTATCTACCTTCGAAAAGTGTAACACAGAATACCACATCTTCGTAAGTTTAGGTACTAATACGAATCATTTAACAACGAATGCACGCTACCACGAAATACTTAACATCAAGACCATGCGATCTCGAATAACTAAAACTGTAAATAATTAATACGAATCACATACAACGAATACAAAAAACTTATAGCCTAAGTCACGCTATAACCGAACCTCTAATGTATCGTCTATCACAAACGTCATCAATAACTGACGACCCAGTTGGCACAATGGTCACCATGCCGGACTGCCAAAAACAGGGTTGCGGGTTCGATTCCCGCCACAGACATGTATTTATGCTTAGATATTTGTCTGTGGTCTGTTGTTTCTATGTATTATAAGTATATATTTACAAAAGAAAAGTATATAAGTAGTATATCCGTTGTCTAGCACCCATAACACAAGTCTAGTAACTTACCTTGGGGCTAGATGGCGATGTGTAGAATGTCCTGCAATATTTATTTATTTAACTGGTCATAGATATCTTGCAGTTTTTTTAACTGACTTAATGCTGCTGCCATCTATGGGCGTCTAGAACTACTGACTAATGGGATACCGAAATAATCTTCTTCTTCGTATCGAAAGCAAAAATTAAAAGGAAATTGATTAGCGTCAGATCCGCTTGCTCCAGTGTACTGCCAGATCTTTGGCGTTGCTATTAGCTATTAGGGAATTTGACATGGATCTCTCATCTTTCCAGGTTCACCCTGCAGCGACCAATAATTTGTTAAGTAACTTCAACACTACGCCACGCCTTTAAGACCTTACCTGGGTTAAAATGGAATAGATTAAAAAAAAATTAAAAAAAAATAGATTTTATCATACCATGAATTTCTTGTGCCTTCATTTCATTGGTGCGTTCCGAAAACACACATCCTAACTTAGTTTTTAAAACGTTTCAAATATGATGTAAGTGAATAAAAAAAAAAAAGAAATTTTGACTTTTAAATCTCTTATTTCGTTTTTGTGCATGTTCAGTTTAACTAAGCTCATTAAAACTAAGTTATCAGAAATTGTGTAACTGGCTCCCATGTCTGATTTATAAAGCACCTCTGGGAGACACAAATGATATGAGAACCAACGCGTTTCCTCTAATTGTTTAATATTACATCATTTTAATTTGCAAAAACTGAACACGTAATTGATAAATCTTTTTGTAGACCCTACGGCCATTGTATTATAGTTACACCGAAATCGGAGAGAAATTAGGTCATTGACCCAAGGTTTTGTTAGTCTGTAATATCACCCAGAAGGACTATTCCGTAAATAACATTGTTGAAACTACCTTGCAAAATAATTCCAATTGCATTTCGATAGCAAAAAATATTCTTGAGAATACCAAAAATACCATACAAACGTAGTCGACTGTTTCCTCCCTGGATAATGACACTAGAGCAAATATTTTTGTTGTATAAAACTGCCATGACCATGCCCCTATGTTTCGGTTTTTTCAATTTTTTTTTAATCTTAATTTCTATGAGAATTAGAAAATGAAAAAACCAAAACATAGGGCATAGTGATGACAGTTATAGGTTTTATGGCACAAAAATATTTGTGCTAGTATCATTATCCAGGGAGGAAACAGTCGACTACGTTTGTATGGAGAGAGCGCCGGTACCTTAAGGGTATTTTAAGCTATTTTAAGGGTATTTTTTGTAATGGAAATGCAATTGGAATTATACCTTGCACCTGATGAATAAGCATCTAGGTCCTTAATGGCGACTCCAATAAAATTATTGAAGTCGCCTTTAAGGATTTAATCACCTGTGAATTAACATAACCACCCAGGTGCTCAAAAGCGACTCGTTACCAATTGACGACCCAGTTGGCACAATGGTCACCATGCCGGACTGCCAAACACAGGGTTGTGGGTTCGATTCCCGCCTCAGACAAGTATTTATGCTCAGATATTTGTCTGTGGTCTGGTTGTTTCTATGTATTATAAGTATATATTTACAAAATAAAAAGTATATAAGTAGTATATCCGTTGTCTAGCATCGATAACACAAGTGTAGTTACTTAGCTTGGGGCTAGATGGCGATGTGTGGAATGTCTTGCAATATTTATTATTTATTTATTTAATATGTACTAATCCCCTATTTCCTTCCTGAGTAATGGCTATATAGCATATATTTTTTTTATTTAAAACTTTTTTTGCTGTACACATGCCCTTTGCTTTCCATTTTCCATTTATTATGTGGGCCTTCAGGGCTTTATCCTAAATTGTAAGATATAGCGAAAATTCTGAAAGGAGTTGCTTGCCCGATTTTGACAAAAAGACAGAAGTGAAAACTTGATTATTAACGTTGAGCATGTTTGATATTTTGGAATGGTTAGGGAATAATTTTGCACCAATTGCTTTATCAGTATAAAAGTACTATCATTTATGTGGTAGAATACAATATTCATTTATTGCGCTATCGTACACAAACATGACAATTTATATTACATTAAAAATTTAACACTTTAAAACTATAGCTGTCTACTCTCCATCCGTCTTACGCTTTTTCGATCAGGTCACGTGTCCTGACGCGAGTTTAAGATTTTATACCCATTACAGAAAAAGTGCTCAACGCCGCTAAAGAAGTTTTCACTTCAAAAACTAAAACTGAATCATTCAAATAAGGTCAAAATAATAATTCTATATTTTTATACCAAGCGATAATGTTGCCGATAATGGAATTTTTTTGGAAACAAACATAGTATGGCAAATAAAAGGATTCTCGTGTTGCGGTGCTAGTTACCAATCTCCTCCTAAACAGCTGAACTGATTTGTATGAATTTTTTTGAGTATATTCGTTAGGTCTGAGAATGGAACAAAATATATATTCTCAATGATTTTTTATTTTTTAAAGTGCATGGCATGCACTGGTTTATCTAAAAATATTATTTAATAAAATATTCGTCTTCAAAAATTGCAACTGAGACGAGACTCGAACTCGCATCCCTTGAATGCCGTTCAAGTGCCGTTCAAATACCGTTCAAATGACGCTACTCAGTCAAGTTCAGTCATATATATTTTTATTTTTTTTATTATATTTTTTAGTTTTTTGTTAATGGCAAAACAACGTTTGCCGGGACAGCTCGTATTTCTATAAAATAGGAAAACCAAGGGAGATATTCTGTTACTAGTAAGTAGTAAATGCTCTAGTCTATAACCACCAACTCACCTTAAGTGTTGGATAATCTCCCTTGTTATTTAAACATCAATAAACTGTCAACTGATACCCATACCTAACTTAGTAAGCTCATTAGTACTAACATCCTCTTAACTTATAAATAACCTTTAATAAAACGTCACTTATCTTTATCTTAGTAACGCCATGTTCTTTAAAGTGCAAATAGGGACCAAAGGCAAAAGGTTTGCCGCCGATAATTAAAATTGTTTATTTAATTGGGGAATTGATTAGGTAGAGCCCACGCCAGTGTGCCACTAACCGCCACAATTGGAGATGCATTGCAAATAAAGCTGCGACCCTAGGTAGGAAGAAGGGTGACGATACCCGTGCATCATCGACATGATCACGACCAATCTGTCAATAGTGCCCGACTAAGAAGAGACTCCAGTATGCAGCCAGGTCTTTGGAGTTGTTATTAGGCTGTTATTCATTGTTAATTTCGAGGAAAGGGTATCGGGGGCTCTCTCCATTCAAACGTAGGTGACTGTTTTTTCCCTGGATAATGACACGAGAGCAAATATTTTTGTTGCATAAAACTTATAACTGCCATGATCATGCTCCTATATTTTGTTTTTTTGTTTTTAATCTTAATTTCTATGATATTTAGAAAATGAAAAAAACCAAAACATAGCGGCATAGTCATGGCAGTTAAAGGTTTTATGCAACAAAAATATATGTGCTAGTGTCATTATCCAGGGAGGAAACAATCGACTACGTTTGTATGGAGAGAACGCCGGTACCCTTTCACCTTAATGCATGGATAGTTGTTGTTAGATAACTTTTGTCAGTGACTTCGGCATTTTGCTTTTGGTTCCTATTTGCACCTGAAAAAGCCCTCTCTACACTGTTGCTACAATGTTGCGAGTTAACAAGTCGATTACTGATAACCTGTAGTTAGTTTTACTAGCCCTAAAGGTCAACGCCCAATATTCGGTATCATTTTAGAACGTGAACTACAATAAAATAATTCGCATGAAAAGGTCATGACTCTATGACAAAAGGTTTAAAAAAAGGAATAATCTCAGAGAAAATTAATAAATAAATAAAATTAATAAATATTGCAGGCCATTCCACACATCGCCATCTAGCCCCAATGTAACGGATATACTACTTATATACTTTTCTTTTGTAAATATATACTTATAATACATAGAAACAACCAGACCAAAGACAAATATCTAAGCATAAATACTTGTCTGAGGCGGGAATCGAACCCGGTCATCGGTGAGCATTGTGCCAACTGAGTCGTCAAATTTTGATTTCAGGAATATGTTCCTAGAAGGTATGATACGGTATGGTGGGCAAAGACTTTTATCATTTAATAAAAGGTACATGCGGGTAATAAGAGCTAAAAGGTTTTATAAAAAAATTGATATTAGTGACAAAATAAAATATAAACAAATGAATTAATTGTTTTCAGATTGACAAAAATTTAAATATTTAGTTTTCCCTCATCATCATCTTCCTGCCCTTATCTCAATTTCTTTGGGATCGGCGCAGTGTGTCTTCTTCTTCCATTCACTCCTATTACTCGTCATCTCATCGTTAACATTCATCTCTCTCATGTCTTGTCTCACGCAGTCCATCCATCTTTTCTTAGGTCGTCTTCTTCCTCTCCATCCCTCTACATTCATACTCATCACTCTTCTAGTTACATGCGTCTCTTCTCTTCTCTTCTCATCACATGTCCATACCAACTCAAACCTTTAACTTTTTCAGTTTTCAAATAGAAAAACAAGTTGCTTTTTCCAAAAAACTTCATACAAACACCCAGATGGAACGAAATTTCTTTCGATATAAGTGAAGGAATTGTAATAAAATCAAAAAGTGTCGTTCCAACTTTTAGTCTTAATTTTTTCCGTCTAGCCCCCTTTCGCAACGCGCCATAAGGAACTACTTTCCAAAAACCTAAACATTTAAGACGATAACAGACCGCAGATTTTTCGATCGGCCGATCAAAGAATATGTAGTCTATGTCCGTTCACTTCTACGTTATCGGTGTGTCAAGTTAATTAATATTTTTAAACGTCGACTGACCAATAGAAACTGCATTTACTGATTGATTAACTAATCCTGTTTTATGGGCTATTTAATAGCCCGCTAACATGAAATTATTGGATATTGACTTGCGATTTGATTATTTTCTAATACATGGTATTTTAAATTTATTGCAGAAATAAAATATTGCTTTTTTATTGTAGAGAGAAAATATTGTTTATTTTGCTCGTATTAATTTTTGAACGGTTACTTCCTGTTGATTGAACTTTCTGGTCAAACTAATTTGTTCAAATGAACTGACCAACTCTTATTTCCTTTCTGGAAAATGCCTCTAACTAGAGTGTTTTTGTTTCTTTTTTTTTCATAAAACCTAGGTTTATAAATGCACTTGAGACTATTTTCCTATTTTTCTAAATAATATTTACTTAAACAAGCCTGACCCTCTAAAACCCTTAAAATCTAAAGAGAAAAGGGTACCGGGCGCTCTCTCCATACAAACGTAGTCGACTGTGTCCTACCTGGATAATGACACTAGAGCAAATATTTTTGTTGCATAAAACTTATAACTGCCATGACCATGCACCTATGTTTTGTTTTTTGTTTTTTAAATCTTAATTTCTATAATAATTAGAAAATAAAAAAAACCAAGACATAGTCATGGCAGTTATAGATTTTATGCAACAAAAAAATTTGTGCTAGTGTCATTATCCAGGGAGGAAACAGTCGACTACGCTTGTATGAAGAAAGCGCCGGTATAATACCCTTTCACCTAATGTGATCTAATGCAATAGATTCCAACTCAATAAAAAAAACTTGGTAATACCAACATTATTGAGATAAAACAAAGAAATCAATAAATGGTCATAGAGAATGTAGAACCCTGCCCTAATACGCTACATCGATTGTACCCACATAGTGGCGTAACCGTATCGAAATCGATAACCATAACACACGATACATCGATATGTAATCGAGATATCGATTCAATATACTGTTTGATTGGTGCTCTCCAATCAAATAATTGGCATTTTCTTCACGCTTGCGCTGTTATTGGTCTCAATACTCGTGTTTAAAACATATTATATTACGACCAGGTGCTAATAAACCTACCAAAATCGACTTGTTTTAAGCAACTCTAAGTAATCAAATACTCTTTTTTTGTTTTTTGGATATAAATGGATATTGTAGTTTAATAACCATATTTTTGTTTATTGTGGTTGAAAACATGATATGAACAACTTCGTTCGATAAAAAATTTTTTTAGAAAACAGAGAATTATTTGATCGTTTATCGGGTTTTAGTCAAAAATAGTTAACGTTTGTCAAATGATAGGTTTTGACCTCTAGGAACTATATTTGTGGATAATAATACGTAAGTGTTTTGCATATCGATCAAATATAACAGTTAGCACGCAGCACGCTACGTCTTTGAGAGCGGGGGCTAAGGTAATGTGAATACCTACATAGGGTACTGGAAGAGCGCCTTAAGTTTATTGTGCTTTTCAATTTATGTAGTCCGCGTAGGTCCCCAGTTGTTGCAAAACGGACCCCAACTCACCGAACTGCTAGTCTTTCGACTAGCGCTGGTCTTCCGTTGAGACCGTAATCCTGACAGCGGCCGTATTTCTCGAACTTTAAATTATTTTTTTTTTAATTATGGCTTCGCACGGCTTGTGCATTTAGCCAGTGTCAAGTTATATTTGCATCAAATTATGACCCGATTTTTCATAAATCGGGCCTAAAGTGTTCCAAAACAGTCAAAGTCGTCATGGTCCGTCAAGTCAGGGGCTATAGTAAAGCGGTGGCAAGTTTACCATAACCTTAATAGGAGATTTGGAGGCAACGAAAACTTCATGTTTGACACTGATTTTTACTTTCACTACACTTGTGCACTTTCACAGAACTAAATTGAATAACATTCCACCAGAATTATACAATTCTACTCGGGTTACAACTAAGTTTCATGAAAATAAAACTGCAGCACGACATGTTGTTAACTCGTTCCCGCCAAAAAACTCTATTTTATTTTTAGCCTTTCAACTCTCTCCTGTCTAGTGTCACCTGGGTCCAGACCCTGCGATGCAAAATTAGAATAATTTTATTATTAACATGCAATTTTTTGCTCATATCATACATAGGATATGAGCAAAAATCTTAGATCTTAAATCTTCGAGAGATTACAGGATTACTCTAAAAACAACATACTAAACAGATAGTTCTATCACCTTTTCTTCGATAACAACTGGTTATAGAACTGGCACAACATTGTAGTAAGTACGTACGCATGTGTAGAATTTTTTAAATATTTGTTAACTTCTATGTTACGTTTCTTGGAAACGATTTCCAGTTACATTGGTATCCATAATTGCGATTCGATTAAGGCAAGTCGTGACAATTTCTATTCGTAATGACAGCGAAGAGCGATTTAGGCGAAAGGGTACCGGTGCTCTCTCCATACAAACGTAGTCGACTGTTTCCTTCCTGGATAATGACACTAGAGCAAATATTTTTGTTGCATAAAACTTATAACTGCCATGACTTATGTTTTTTTTTTGTTTTTAAAATCTTAATTTCTATGATAAATAGAAAAAGAAATAAACCAAGACATTGGGGCATGTTTATGGCAGTTATAAGTTATTATAAGCAACCAAAATATTTGGTCTAGTGTCATTATCCAGGGAGGAAACATTCGACTACGTTTGTATAGAGAGAGCGCCCGGTACCCTTTCCTCTTAAGGCTATACACATCTCGCCTAACCGCTCGAACAGAATTTTGATTTTACACCTAAATTTTTACTGGCCAATTTAGAGGCCGGTCATGATTTATTTTTTGTTGTTATTTATTTTACGAATTATTGGTTTATTTATAATCGACTAAAATAATGTAGTGTTTAAATACAGGGTTATTGGAAATTATACTAGCAAGCCGTTGAGGGCTACTTTTGTGCACCTAAACAAATATTTACGACTTTTGCAAATTCAAATTTTTTTTTTGAAAATATTTAGGTTAGGTTTACCTGAAAACAGCTGTTCCTCAGGCGGAGAGGTCATTAACCATAAAATATTACAATTTTTTTTAGTTTTATCTACTGTTCTTAGTTCGAATGACCTTTCTTTTTAAAAAATCAGCTATTTTTTGAATTTACATAACCTCAACATTTTTTTTTTTTCGATTTTCCAAAAGTCTTAGACCAAAAGTTGTTTGTTACAGTGCACAGAAGTAGCCCTCAACGGCTTGCTAGTATAATTACCAATAACCCTGTATATTCCAAGCTCGCCTAATGGTCCATTTGCAAATAGCCGCTTTTCAGGTTCTAGAATTCACCATCATAAGGGTGAATTTTCGTAAAAACCCCTTTTTGAGTAACCTTACTTCACGAAAAACATACCTTTCTTATATCTATAAGACCAGCGGTTTAAACTGTGCGGTGATCCTTGATATTATCATTTGAATTTATCATATCATAGCTTATATTGTCATATAATATTGAAACGAAGTTCCTTATCGCACGTTGCGTAAGGGGGCTAGACGGAGAAAATTAAGACCAAAAGTTGTAACGACACTTTTTGCTATGGTTGTAAGCCATACGGCGTGTGCGTGTTTCTCTATCTGTCTCTCTCTCTCATAGAAAGCAAGCCAGTTATTTTCGTTTCGTTTTTTTTCGTTCCATCCGGGTGTCCCTTGACACCTCTCAAGTTTTTTTTTGGTGTTGATTTCATGAACCGATACCACTTCATTTGATTATAGGTACTTACCAACATACAATAGTACATTGTTACCCTAGGTGTGAAAGTCACTCATTGAGTCCCGAGACGGAGTTTGGCTGTAGTTCGAGGGACTTAATGAGTCTTTTACCCGAGGTAAACACTGTGCTTTTCATTACGAATAATACATAAAATTCTTCCTAATAACGAGAGTGAATGAGAGACTCCATACTACCTGATCCTCTTACAAGGTTGAGACCAAAGAGGTTATATATTATGTAGTGTTTTGCAAAGCAAGGAGGTTAGGTTTTTGAAGTTCCTAATGCGTAATGATACTGATACTGGCTACAAGCCCATTGCACACGTCGTGCGAAGCCATAATTTGACATGACAGCTGTCAGTGAAAGCGATTCTCCCTAGGGCTAAAAGTTTTTCTTTCTACACGCTCTTATGGCACCTTTACACCTACTTTCGGAGTATGAGTAATGAGAAATATTTTGCAATCCTTTTTCGTAATCAATTCAATATGGCCAACTAACAGAAACTAACGTGTGACAGAATGTAATGCATCAGTACGAATGTCAGCTCCCTTCAAACCTCAAAGTGATAAATGTTCACATACTAACGTCAATTACCGAACGATGAGAGCTATAAAACAGACTCACAATGAGTTATCAATCAGTGTTATGCTAATTAGGATTGTTCTTGAGCTCATTTACATTGTATATTGGATATATAGTAGTTACGCTTGCCTACTTCTTCCTAAGCCAGTCTATTACTGCTTTTAATGCCCGAATAATCAAACAACTCTCAAATATTTGGGGGTCGCTCCTATCTTATTCAAAAATGTTAAGAATATTTGAGCAAGAAAGCAAGGCAATATTTGAGCATATACACAAATAGAAAAAATGTGATATAATTTTTTTTCTACATTATAATTATATTGATTTTATTTCGTGCACTGTGAAAAAAAGATGCAGTTTTTTTTCCTATTAATTATGGCTTCGCACGGCTTGAGCATTTAGCCAGTGTCAAGTTATATTTTGCATCAAATTATGACCCGAGAATGACGAAATTAAAAGCGAGATTTTAGATAATAAGGAGAAGAACATAATTAGTTAACAAATTAGAAATACATATTCGAATTAGGTTTTATAATTGAATTAGAGCTATTTGTTAATGATTGAACTGACTGTTAATCTGTTTGTCATACTTCCAATACCTTAAAATCTAAGCTCTAAAACTGGAAACCTATTCCATATGCGCCATACTTTGTCAATTACATTTTACTTACTAACCCCTGACGCAAAAACAGGGGTGTTATAAGTTTGACGTGTCTATGGCATCATAGCTCCCGAACGGATAAACCGATTTTGAATTGGTTTGACAGGTGAATTAGTCGATAGTGTTTTTGGCTATGATTAATCAAAATCGGTTTAGATGTTCAAAAGTTATATGCAATTTTCCTTATCAGTCGGGGTTTTTTTTAATTTGTCTGACAAATATTATATGATTGATATGCTTTTTTTATATATATAAAAGGTCTTATTCATGATAAACAATTAAATACCCTACCTACTGAACCCCGCCATTTTGACGTAACAAGCTTTCATCAGACTCCAGCAATTAAAAATAACAGTTGAATATAATAAATTACGACAAAAAACAAGTCACTTTTATTACAGAGAAATGCTGTATTTATTAATCGTATTTATTTTATTCTAAAGCGCTCAGTACACCATCAATTCAAGTTCAACGCAACGCCTCAATCTCAAACGTCAACCATAGAACTGAGCACGTATGCAATAAGCTTTTTGTAAATGACGTCTTTGTTCAACTGCCAAAAATGTTGAAGAGGATGATGATGACATAGTTTATTGTACAGATCCACATCATTACAGAAAAAAAAAGCTGAAAATTATAAGCTAAAAAAACAGATTTTCACACCACACACACACACAGAAACAATTAGTATTATTTTGTTCGTTTAAACAATAACCTGAAATTACCTTTACAAAAAAATGCTTAAAAATATCTTCATAAAAACCCGCTACAATGAATAAAACTTTTGGAAAAATTTATTCTAACAAATCGCTACAAATTATTGAGTTTAATCCTAAAAATTACCTTCTTATTAAATACATATTACTCGTCATAGAGCCAATACCTACTAATAAAAGAGACGGACTTGGTTTGAAACGAACACATCATCAAGCCTGGTTTGACATGTCACTTTGGCATTTGTTGCCATTTCATGCTTGCACAGTTTGACGTTTGAAATTGAGGCGTTGTTTAACGGTGTAATGGACGCTTAACATTAATGCCACATTTGTGATCGTATTCATTGTACTTTAAAGTACATTACGGCATTAACACTTAACAAAAATGGCGACCGCAAGGCATTAAATAAGGTATGTGAATTGTGCCCAAAAACGTCAAGCACAGAGGATATTAAATAAATAATTACACATTTGTCAGATGGGCCTAAAAAGCCGTATGTCTGCAGGCAAGTTGCCTTATTTGGTGCGTCATGTTGGCAACAGTGGTGCAGGTGAACGCCAATTACTGCGGAGCGCAAAAAGCGCGAGACGACAAATTGTGAAATTGTAAGTTGCCTCCTGGACACTTAGCGTGGAGTGAGTATAGTGGGGCTGACCTATTAAGTAACGACCATCATGTTCTTAACGCATTCTTTTTTTTATAATTATTGACAAAGTCAAAGTGACGGTATTTTTCCCGTGATATTTTTATATGAAACGCTGTCAAAAAATTTACACGTCCCGTCCGGCACGGGAAAGATCACGTTACGTATGTCTAAAGTCCACGGACAATTTAGATTCCTTATTTTTGTCACCATTTTTTTATTCCCCTGCCCACCAAATTTAAATAAATAAATATAAATATTACAGGACATTCCACACATCGCCATCTAGCCCCAAGTTAAGTAACTAGACTTGTGTTACGGGTGCTAGACAACGGATATACAATTTTTTTTTTTTTGTAAATATATACTTATAATACATAGAAACAACCAGACCACAGACAAATATCTAAGCATAAATATTTGTCTAAGGCGGGAATCGAACCCGCAACCCTGTGTTTGGCAGTCCGGCATGGTGACCATTGTGCCAACTGGGTCGTCAAAAAATATGCAAATACGCTATATTTTCGAAACAGATGAAGCAAAACTGATACCTATTCGATTAATCTATATTTATAATATTCCATAAAATAACAAGTGCCAAGGGAATCAACAGTAGAATCTCATTTCGTTGAATCACCCTTAACTACACTTACTTATAGCAAACATAAAAATAAAAAACAACACATTAAAAACAAATAACAAGAAATTTCAATCCAATTAAATAAGTATTTTTTAAATAATGTGCAAAACTTCGCAATAAACATGTTGATTCCCGATTCATGAAATAATAGTCTAACCACGTTTTACTACCACTCATGATTATTAATAACAATAATTGGCATAAAAATAATATTATAATTATATCAAAATCCTACTAATATTATTGATGTGAAAGTTTGTTTGTGTGTGTTACTCCTTCTTGTTGTTACTCCTTCATGCAAAACTACTGGACCGATTGCGATAAAACTCGGTATCTAGATAGCTGGAGACCAGCCTACAATTTTTATTTTTTATGCTACTTTTTATCTCGATATTCGTCCGGTATAAGGACTTACGCGGTTGAAACCGCGGGGCCCAGCTAGTAAAATATAAAAGAAAATTATATAAAAAACAAATAAAATATAAGAGTCTACGCTCATACTACTATTTACAAAAGAAGAAACTACAGACTCGATCCTTATGTGCAGTCGGCGTTAATCTTAATATATTAAATTCATAACAATTTGGTATTTTATAGTTCCTGCACATTGATCAAGTCATTTTGTAAATTAAGTTATTAAAGTTGAATAAAACTTGAAATAATGATTGGATTGTTTTATGATTATAATCGAGTGCGTTGATGTCTTTTATTAGCAAAAAAGAAAAAAATACTTACTAATAATACTTGGTATTATAAAAAGTTTTTAAAATACAGGGTAATGACCACAAGCGCGATTATTCCATGACTTTGAACGGTGATGAATTCTAAGATAGCCAGTGTCTTCATGTTTTTGTGTTTTTAAGGTTAAAGGGTACCGGCGCTCTCTCCATACAAACATAGTCGACTGTTTCTTCCCTGGATAATGACACTAGCACAAATATTTTTGTTGCTTATTTTTGTTAAAACACACAGACCAGAAACAAATACTTGGAAAGCGGGAATCGAACCCGCAACTTTCTGCGACTGCTTCGGCGTCAATATAACAAAAATAATAAATAAAAATAAATATTGCAGGACATTCCACACATCGCCATCTAGCCCCAAGCTAAGTAACTAGACTTATGTTATGGGTGCTAGACAACGGATATTCTGCTTATATACTTTTCTTTTGTAAACATATACATATAATACATAGACACAACCAGACCACAGACAAGTATCTAAACATACTTGTCTGAGGCGGGAATCGAACCCGCAACCCTATGTTTGGAATTGACAGTGACCATTGTGCCAACTGTGTCGTCAATATAGATGAAACATGACAACTATCCAGTAAAACGACTATCCAATGAAACGCAACTAATTTCTGTTTTCTCTATCAAGATTGTTACAAACTAGTTACTTTACTTTGTATAAAACACTGTGATACCATACATAGATCGTTAATCCATTAATCATTAGAGCTATCGCAGAATATTGACTTTTATCGGCCGATTATCCGCCCATAATCCGCCAATGATAGATATTTAGAACATTATAGTCAATGTTCATTTCAGACTTTCTAATTGGGTCATTGTTCAAGCTTATGACTTAAGTTACTTATAAAAGGAGACTGGGACCTATGGGCTAGATTGTAGGAAGTTGAGAAATAGCTTCAAAAATTGCTAATTTTTTTCTATATTAATACTTTAAAAATCAGTCTAATTCACAATCTAGAAACTGAAAACTTGAAAAAACTGCACTCGAAAAAGAAACATTGGCTGTATACACAAATCGTACGAAGCCATAACTACTGTCATACTGAGCACTAGCTCAGTGTTGTCAACTGAGTTCAATTTGCACATTATTTGTAACTTTGACTCTTCCATTGTCGTGTGCCCTCCACAAAAACTTTATTATTATATATTTTATTTGACATTTTTTACCTACCTAACCTCGACTACATAGTTATATTTAACAGGTTATTGTATATTTAGTGTTTTCCCTACTGTTAAATCTTTTTTTAAACAATGTCGCAACTCCATTTTTTTTCTTTTTCTACATAAAAAAGATCCTTTTGAATTTTAATTTGTAGCAACACTGAACTCATTCGTTTGTTTCCGATCGAGCGATAAGTGTTTTGAGTTTTGTTTTCGTTTTATTTATTGACCACCTGCACCTGCACCTGGACTTCTGAACCTGAAAACCCTGACTCACCATAGCTACCACAGCGGAAACCGATATTCTTGCCTTCACGACTGACCTGGACTCGTCATTTTGGATTTTACCGCTGAAAAATCATAAAAATAGGTAGCTCATAACTTTACTCTCTGATTGCCAAATCCCGTAAAATTTTCAGGGTTAGTTTAATAATGTATTAGGTATTATTTGGCACCAGTTTCATCCTTCTACATCCAGGCCCCAGATCCTAAGAAACGATCCCCGTCTCCTTTTTTGGTTTTTTTCCAGCTAGTTTTAAAATAAAGAGATAGGTCAATCATCTTCTCTATTTTGGTCATTGTAACAAATTAAACCTTATCAAAGAAAAAAGCTCTATGATCCATTACCGGCAACAGTGCAAGGAAGGCTGAATTGGAGAAAAATAAAAAAGTTAAAAATTAAGGTTAATTTTGGTACTTACAAGTTATCGCGAAAATCTAAATTTCCCTATATCTATCTTTTTATGGTGTTGACTCAGGGGACCTTAATTTTTATACACCTAAATAGGGACTATAGATCTCAATATCTGGTATAAATTTCAACTTGCTATGATGTCCATTCGTTCCAGAGCAAAATATGGTGACACATCAGTCAGACGGACATACAAGTGATCTTATAAGGGTTCCTTTGTTTATCTTTTGAAGTACGGAACCCTAATTCACCACGTCTCTAGTTCGCCTTAAGTTAAAGCGGTTAGAAAACTATCGCTCGCCTAAAAATCTCTAGTCTGCGGGAGCCCTATCGTCGATTTTCCTAGAAACTTAAGAAAAACGTACTCGGACTGTACTGCATCAATAATATCAACTAATTCACCGTAAAATAGTAGCAGACTATATTTCTTGTTAATTGATCATTCGTGTTTGTAATACTTTGTCTGTGTTGGTAGTACAGGCGTTTAGAAAAACGTTTAATTTATTATTTTTTGGCGTCGCATAATTTTCATCTGATTTCAGACAAAAAATCTAGTTTAAATTGTACTATCAATTTAGAAGTTAGAAAACACTACAATGGTACAAATTAATTAAAAGTTTTTTTAGTCTAAATTAGTTTCCCTGGCCCAAAAGGCTCTTTGGAATGCCGATCCGTTGGCCAAAGTAGCAGCCAGGCCTTTGGCCACCTGAAGCAATTAATTGTACTTACAAAATCTAGGTATAGACATTTTTGCAAGACGCTTAACAACTTAAAAAGATGTTAAATACTTAGTCGATTATTTTTCATAAATTATGCATTATGCAAATTATGCAAGATGCTTTTATTTTGAGAAATAGATCGCTATTAGCTACTTTTTAAAAGCTTTTATTTAACTTGAAATGTAATGTATGTTTAGTTTAGTTTTACGGGGCTGTTTCCACACTTAGATAGATAGATATCATCATCATCATCATCATGTCAGCCCATGCACGTCCACTGCTGGACATAGGCCTCCCCCATACGACGCCACAAACAGCGGTCCTGAGCCGATAGATAGATATATGGGGGCTTATTAATAACTCCGTATTTGTTGAAATTATTCGTCTTTATTTTAAATCTAATTTTCCAAATCGTCTGCCGAGCCGTCTTTTTCAATCGTCGTCGTCTTAATTCTCTAATTCTTAACCTATCTGCTTTCTCCCTTTCTCCTTACACTGTTTTCCAATCTTGCCTCTCATTCACGCCTTACTATCGTCATCTCGCATACACATTAAGAATCATACGCAGTCAAAAACGTTTCAATCGTCCCTTACACTTTCTTTAGCATCCTATCAATCTAATCAAACTCCTATCAAACATTCTTCTCTGGAACATTACGCATTACGGTCCCTTTCACTCAGAATCCTACAGATAGATAACTTTATTACTTTATAGATTACTTAGCCTCATTATTTGGGCCATTGTGCGTATGTATGTATGTTATTCGGATCCCCGTACGCGGGTGAAACCACGGGGCGTAGATAGTTACTAAATATTTCCAATTAACAGGTACTGGTTATTACATTTCAATTTCATCATAGAACAATTTAATTGGATCAAATTCAAGATTTAAATGTAACACAAATCTATAAATTAATTAAGTCGTAAAACAAAACATGTAAACGCATTCTGTAACAAAATTAGCATACTAGATTGCTTTAAACCAAAGTTTAAACCATCTCATTTAAACACGAGCATTGAAATTGATACAAGAAACTGACGAAAGCGAAATGTGACTAGTCTGTTCAGTTTTCCACTTCAGTCTGTGGGAGGAATTATTAACAAAGTCAAAGTAAAAAAAAATCCTTTGGATGCTTAATACATTTGTACTGTTCACTCAATGTTTATTGAGTAAAAACGGGGGTTTTCATAAGAATTAAACTAGGTACAAACTACGTCACATGACCTTATACAATATTGATTCCTGTGTAACCTTGGCCTTGGCATATTTCATATCAGTGCAGGTGCGATGCAATATCAAATTACTATGTTTACATTATAGTTTTGTCTATAACTTTTACCACTGGTTTCGCTTGCCTGTATTCTTATAGCACAAGTCATTCCTGACAAGACTGACTGAAAATAGTAAAAAAAAACTCATACTGACGAAAGCGAAATCTGACGGATGCGTCATAAATCAATAACTTTGGGTATTTCCATCCAAACTTAATGATTTATAAAACGCCAACTACATTAAATCTATGCTATAGAGTACTGTAGTGGGTGGGACATATATTAGATGGAGTAGGCTTGTCCAAGACCTACCACCTTCTCATATGTATTGACCAATTCTTTCTTCTGGATATGGTGGATTGATACAAAGACTCAATATTATACTACCAGAAGTAGACCGGACAACAGTAACAAACTTTAATCTCAAAAAAATATTTCAACTTTAACCTCAAAAAAATAATTCAAATCATTCTTGTGATGTTTGTAGATACTATTACCGTTATCACAGGCATATAGACAATTTGACCGGCACCTTTTATACCGGAACACAGCAATGCAAGGTTTATTCTAATCGTAAATTTTAAGAAAATCAAAGGACAGCTTGCTTTTTCTACGAAGTACGACCCCATGGGTTTCTTGCGCCTTCTTCTCATTGGTAGGGCGCGTTCCGAAGCCACACATCCTAACTTAATTTTTAGGGCGTCACCATGTGATCTTGTACCTAGGTATTAAGTATCCAAAGGAAATAAAGATTTTTGACTTAGACTTTGACTTTGAAGGTATCAGGGTGTCACGCTGCGTAGAAAAAAATACAAGAGCAAAGTTGTACTACTAATAAAAGTATCATAACAACATTTTTTTTAATAATTGTGGCTTCGTTCGCGTTGCCCGATTTTAAGAAATCGGGCTCAAACTGTCTCAAAACAGTCAAAGTCGTCAAGTTCGTCAAGGCATTTGTAAAGCGGTGGCAGCTGTGCTACAGCCTTGTTGGAGATTTTGGAGGCAACGCGAAAAGTTCATGTTCGAAATTCGACATTGATTTTACTTTTACTACACGGAAATGAATTAAATAATATTCCACCAGAATTTTACAATTCAACTCTGTTGACAACTAAATTTCATGTAAATAAAACTGCAGCACGACATTTTGTTGTCTCGTTCCCGCCAAAACCCCAAATTAAGATTAGCAACTTCTCTCCTTAGTCGTTCCCTCAATACTAAGGATCGTGACTTGGTGCAGTTGATCCACTGTCTTCCTCCAGATGTTCGGATACCTGGTCGGTCAATCGCTTGGGGCTCCGCGCTCGTGGTCTTTTACCCTTAACCTTCCCCGTCACCATTAGGCGCTCGAGATTGTCCAAGCCTCTGCGCGCGACATGACCAAAGTATTGCAGCATACGTTGTAAGCATATGGTAGAGAGCCTCGGTGATCGTGCTAACTGCAGATCCTCTAGAATGGAGACATTAGTGCGGTGAGCGGTCTACAGTATCTGCAAGATTAGCAACCTAATTGAATTGTTTTCTTTTGTTTATGTCTATCAGTCAATAGAAAAGTCTGTAGACTGTAGACCCTTTACCACTCAAACGTTCAACTTAATTGGTGGCCATTTCATTGAATAGGTACGTATAGTCTATGGTTTAAAATGGCGGCAACGATTGGCGCGCGCGGGAAAATAAATACGTTTCGAGATGGATATTATATCTTCATTAGCGTTCGGACTCTTGCATTGATATGTCCACAGGTGGAAGCATGGTGGAAGCTATTGAAATTGTTGTATTTTATCACTGTGAACGTACCGACAGACTTAGTTCAGGTTGGTTATATTGCGTATCTTTAGTCCTTGCCTTTTTCGTTTGACTCGAATTGGCCAGAGTCATATATTTAAGAGATTAACTAAATAATTAATATTGAGTTTGCTCTACTTAATTAACCTATGGTATGGAATAAGTTTTCGTCATTGGTATTGTTCTGGTTGTTTATGACGTCTGTAGAAAGATACTACTATAGATCTACAGGAATAGGTATGTAGCTATCACGAAATCTCTAAAAATACTTGTTGTAATTTGTAGAAACTTCTATGTATTCTGTGTTTATAGGAAATTTATTTCACTTTAAAGAGACACTAGCACAACGAGTCTGATATTTCAAAATCAGGCACAATGAGACACTTTGATCTCAAAGCAATCAAAGTTCGTCAAGTTCGATTTTTACTTTCACAATACTTCGATGGAACTTAATTCGACTGGCCCACCGATGACCAGTAGACTGTAACCAAAAGAAAAGAATACTGTCAAGACTATTTGTCAATACAAATAAAGCCAACTAAGCCATGGGTTTCATCACTATGTCTTACTACACCGTAAGAGCAATGTAAATTAGTGCTCATATTTTATTCACAAAAACAATTCTTTGATACACTGTTAACCGAGATTCAAACCCACGACCTTCGGCATGAAAATCGAGGTATCTTCCACTAAGTAGATATAAGCTACTATAATTTAAAAATTAACTTTAATTAAAAGAAGGAAATCAAAAACCTCGACCCCATAAAAATTACTAAATCTAATTTACAAGGTACAAAGCTCAGCGTTCCCTTATCATCATTAATTAAGTTCCTGGCGCGGTGTCATTAGCCGGATAATGCGGGAATCGATACAATATCGATTTGAATATTAAAACATCGATTCAATCGAGTGTATAATCGATTTAGTCCGACCATTGTCCTGCTTCCGGTTGCTGAAGCCTATTAACTGCCCCAATATACGAATATTAATTATGTATTTAAATATTAATTGAATTTTGAGAGTGAATTGTTTAATTTTGAATTGAAGTTGTTTATAGATACATATTAAGCAAGTAGGTACCTATATAAGGACAATTGGAGTCACTTTATCAAAACTTATTTAAATATTTTTGTTTTAGCCTTAAGGTGAAAGGGTACCGGCGCTCTCTCCATACAAACGTAGTCGACTGTTTCCTCCCTGGATAATGACACTAGCACAAATATTTTTGTGCCATAAAACCTATAACTGCCATGACTATGCCCATATGCTTTTTTTGTTATTAGTAGGGAGAAAACAGTCGACCAAACGCAAAATATTCTTACTACTTCAAAATTAATTTTGTTTTAGTACTTTGGATTATTGAGTAATTTAATAATTATAACTAATAGGTATATGCGGTTTTACCCGCGTAAGTTTTGATACTGTTAGAATATCAGGATAAAAAGTAGCCATATGCTTCTTCCAGGATGCAATATATCATGCCAAATTTCATCATAATCCGAGCGTATTCGTTACAAACAATTTTTTTTTAAAGTATCGCTTCTATTCCAAGCACTTTCACATTATATAGGTAACAAATATCAATTTATGTCAAACTACCTTTCATTCGCGAACTTATCAGCTTAAGAAGAAAAGGTTCCGGGCTCTCTCTCCATACAAACGTAGTCGACTGTTTCCTCCCTGAATAATGACACTAGAGCAAATTTTTTTGTTGCATAAAACTTATAACTGCCAAGCCCCTATGTTTTGTATTTTTTTAAATCTTAATTTCTATGATAATTAGAAAATGAAAAAAACCAAGACATAGGGGCATAGTCATGGCAGTTATAGGTTTTATGCAACAAAAATATTTGTGCTAGTGTCATTATCCAGGGAGGAAACTGTCGACTACGTTTGTATGGCTCTCCAATTACCCTTTCACCTTAAGGGTTGAATTTCCCATACCTAATCGTTCCTTATTGGATGCCTGTGACTACGTCAGGTGTGTGCTCGATCCCTCCATTACCTATGCTGTGCGTTGACATATCAATTAGTTAGTCAGTACTTTGAATTTTATATGTATAAATACTTACGTTTAATTTCTCTCCGCTGCACTCGCTCACTTTGCGTTCAGTTTTACAACTGAACATTAAAATTAACTACCGAATTTCACACTGAATGATACAGTGCAGAAATAGTATATTTCCGGGTTGTTACTTAGGATGAGGAAGGTAATTCTCAGAGGTGGTCGAAGACGGTTAAAGTTTTTGTCATAAATTAACAATTATTTTAAGCTAGTTATTATTAGTAGCTGTTTCCCGCGATTTCTTACGCATGGTAATTTTGTTTTCTATACATTTAAAATGCTTTGTCCTGAACGACTGACTGACGGATCAACGCACAGCCTAAACCGCTGATCGCAGAGACTTGAAACTTGGAGGGTGTGTTCTTTCTATGACGTAGGTATCCGATAAGGTTTTTGAAAAATGCAAACCTTACGCGGACGAAGTCGCGGGCGAAAGCTAGTATATACAAAAACCTTCCTCTTGAATCACTCTAGCTATTTAAAAAAACCGCATCGAAATCCGTTGCATACATAGGGACTTGCAGACAGCGGAAAGTGATTTGGTGTCATATTAAGTAGTGATACTCTACTTTTTAGTAGTCGGATAAAAAAATGTTTGAAACACCTGATTCTAGCCATAACTCCCAATGTTCTTCCGGAATCCATCGTTCTGCTAGCAGGACGTACGTTAACCTTTATACAAAACTAGCTTTTGCCCGCGACTTCGTCCGCATATAAGTCGAAATGGACCAAGGAATCACGCTGTCCCATACAAACATTGCCCCCCTTTTTCACCCCCTTAAGAGTAGAATTTCGGAAAATTCTTTCCTATCGCATGCCTACGTCATACAAAGAACACACCCTACAAGTTTCAAGTCTCTGCGATCAGCGGTTTAGGCTGTGCGTTGATCCGTCAGTCCGTCAGTCATTCAGGACAAAGCATTTTATATGTACAGAAGATATATAATTAGAAGATTAAGTACTGCTATGTATGGCAGAAGACCTTCTAAAATCACAGTTGTTTGGACGATCTATCATTAAAAGTCATTACAGTGGCGACCAAATAGATTTTATTCTGTATCTGGTAACGAGAAATAGGAAAATTTTCTTTCTTTGCAACTGGTTACAAAACACAAATAAAAAAATAGATTTGAGAATAAAAATAAATTTTGACTTCAGTCTGCAATTACTTACATTATTTGTTTAGGTATTAATATTTAAATTATATCAACTAAATAGGAAATTTAATTCTAAATGCAGAAAGGTATTAATGTTATGAATTAGTTAAACCAAAATTAGGATAAATGGGATAAAAGGGACTACCCCCCTCAGGCGGCCATTTTGTTAGTAGGGTATTTAGGTTTATACCCAGACCTACAGTCGGAAGGAACAAAATATCTCGAAAATGAAGTCGTTGTCCTAGCGAAAACTGTTTTAGATCCAGTAGCGATCTCAGCACTAATTCAATCAGTCTTTTTCCTCATTCAGTTACGTTTCTATCTCCAGCCGGCCCACCAAGCGGTCCACCGGTGGTCAGATGCCAGCTCAGAAAACACAAGCCGAACCGTAAACCTCGGACGCCGTTCACAACACAGCAACTCCTGGCGTTGGAGAAGAAATTCAGAGACAAACAGTATTTGAGCATCGCTGAGAGAGCAGAGTTCTCGTCTTCCTTGCGACTTACTGAGACACAGGTAAAAATCTTCAATCTCTTGCTTCCAATTTCAATAAAAACCGGCCAAGTGCGAGTCGGACCCCGCGCGCAGGCTTCTGTGCCATGTTGGTATGGGAGCCCCACAAATTTTCTGTTTTTAGTATTTATTGTTATAGCGGCAATAGAAATACATAATCTGTGAAAAGTTCATCACGGTTCATGAGTAACAGACAGACGGACAGTGAAGTCTTAGCAATAGGGTCCCGTTTTTACCCTTTGAGTACAGAACCCTAAAAATTACCACGCCAAAAAGACCTATCTACTTGAATCAAACAAATAGCATTTTAATAATCTAGTGACGAGCAAACGAACAAAGCGAGATATCTCATTAGTGGCTAGATTCTGCTCTACAGGGAAAATTTAGGGTTTTTTCATTTTTTTATTCCTAGTTTGCCTTTTACCAAAATATTATTGAAACCTTGAATTTGAAATAATTTTTATTTCCAGGTAAAAATCTGGTTCCAAAATCGTCGAGCGAAAGCGAAACGTCTCCAAGAGGCTGAAATAGAGAAACTGCGGCTATCAGCCCGACCACTTCTACCACCTTCCTTCGCATTATTCGGAGGAGGTGGTGCACCTCCTTTGTTCGCTGCTATGGCAGCTGCAAGCAGGCCTCAGTTAAGCTTCCTAGGAGGACCTCCAAGTCACCAGCATGCTATAAACATGAATATACTTAATTCTTTACAGCCGCATTGACGTTTAGATCACGCGGAAACGCGTGAGAGTAAGTAGCTGTAGTTGTTTAGATTCAGAACTGCTATTAGTACAAGATCCCTTTAAAAACGACCTTCATCGACCTGTTTAATGGATGAAAAGTACTTTACATCGAACTAATGCGCCCCGCGGTTTCACTCGCGTTTGAATTTTCATTTTTTTCTTTCATATAAATTTTCTCTTGACAATAACAAACACAACAAAAAAAATTGCGATCGGTCAAGCCGTGTGCGTGATACCGTGACCAAGGAAAATAGGGATTCATTTTAATATATTATATAGATTAATTAAATAGATCAATAGATCAGATATTGCAAATGGGTTGCCTAAAAAAATCAGTCCAGAATTAATAAATTAGGTTTTATTTAGTATTTTCACTGGTTTGGTTAATAAACAAATTCCATAAAAATGAAATACATAATCTTTATTGTAAACTAACTTTAATTCATTAACCAGACCACTGCAAATTACTAGTATCGATTTACCTGCCAACCTAAGAATTGTGACGGAGCAACTAACGTTTGGATGGAATTAAAATAAGTGAAAGACAAAATAAGTAAAGGAAAAAAACAAAAATTAAATTGTTAATCAATCATATTCTGGACTGAAATTTATTAGACAACTTTTTCAATATGGTTATTATCCTATTTAATTTGATATAAAATACTTTTTATCCATTAAAAAGCTCGATAAAGGCTATTCTTAAAGGGATCTTAGACTATGTAGGCTACAGATTTTCCATTTGGCTATAGTTTGGAGTCAGTATAAAGCGTTCGATTGGCTTCAACTGTCACCGAACTGTTGATTTCAGACTAGTCTGTGGATTGCGAGGGTTCATAATTTTATGTTTTTTGAAATGAACCCGATTTTGAGTAATTGAGGCAATGAGTGCTCAAAAAAAAGATAAAAAAGATAATCAGTAGATAGGACCCTTAACCCAATTATGAAGATTGAGAGGCAAAAATAATTTGTCCTTAATGCTTTGTAAAAATTAAATAAAAACTTTTTAAATAAAATCCTGTACAATACCTTAAAAATTATATCACACTGAATATTTTGGGCTAGTAAAGAAAAGTGCAATAAATGCGAAAGTGCAAAAAGTCTACACCTACGAGTCTAAGATCGATTTTATTCATAGAAATATTGTTATTGTAAATAAATAATTTTAAGGATAGTTAATTAACCCGCCATTTTAAATCAAAAAATTTCCTTATTGACACAGATTAATACATAACACTTACTTTAAAAAAGTTAATAGATGTAGAATTTGTAAATTTTAACCACAAGAGTCTTTGGTAGGCCCGTCTCCGGCCAAAGACTCTTGAGCACCAATTTGTCGAGCGATTCAGAAATAGTTTAAAAAAAACGGATTTAAAAATAATGTCATTTATGTTAGCCATGTTGTCTTTCTTGTCGAACCGTCTCACGACGCGTCATGTCGCACGACCAGTCGTGTAGGTTTGTTCCGAGCTTAATTTTAACTAATTTTAAAGCATAACTTTATTTTCTGATTCCTATAAAATTAATGTACTTAATTATTTATTTAATTTAATACCGATAAGTAACATATATTAAGCTAAGTAATTAAGTATAGTTAAGCAACATTTGAGCTGAACTTAATAGCTGTAGATTTTTTAATGCAGTTTTCTAAGTAATAGAAATTAACTCATAACGATTTAATAACACTCAATTAAAATTACGTTTAAAATGATTAGTTTTACTATAAAACATATAACGATTAAGAGTGTTTTTCGAAAAGGAGTTTGTTTCAAAAATCATCTTTTTGCAAATTTTTCTTATATTATTTTTGAAAAACAACAATTTATGTTATAAAAAAAATTGTAAATATAATTACTAAAATTGAAGTTTTATAAATTTTTGTACCTTAAAATCTTTAGAACGCCTAAAATTGTGTCATATTTTTTATCATCCGCATAGAAAAACAATATTGTGAAGCTCTATGCAAACAGTGCAATAAGTCGCTTCGCAACTTGGATCAACTACACAAAACTTTTCCTCGGCAGTCTCAAATGATGATGGTAAAGCAATAAAGCATACACAAATAGGAAACATATGACTAAATTCGTTTTTCTAGATTACAATGTGATTGTTAGTATTTTGTAAACTAGAAATGTGGAAAATAGCATTTAAAGTCACGTGTTTTTTTTTAATTTTCTGCATCAGCATCTGACACTACACAGGAACTTTAACAACCTAACCTCCTTGCAAACAAATAATTTTAGATCGAAGTATTGCTATCATTCTTTTAAAAAAAAATTCAAGCTAAACGTCTCGAACAATCTCTTTTAATATTAATCCTTTGAATGCGTTCTACGAGTAGTATGGTTTTGTTTCCTAATTTGCAAGAGAGACGCGTCGCAGGATTCTTGCGACTTCACGCACTGGTTTGTGTAGAGCTTTTAAAACTTAATTCTGTACAAATTATAGTGATATGGCTAAACTAATAGATAAAGTTTTGTTAGTTAAATATTATGTTTTATTCATAAAAATAAGTATTCACATATGTAAATTATTGATTAAATTATAAATTTGTTCTAAGTGAATTTGATTTTTATTCAACACTAACCTTTAATACTCACGATTTCATACAACCTATGTTTTTATAATGAATCATTATTAAGATATGTAACTTAAAAAAAAAAAAAATTTTTGCTTTGACAAATCATAGTCAGGTTAAAAGTTTGTGCCTACTTAGAGTTTTTTGTCGACTATCAAATATGGGGAAAGACCTTTCTTTTTCTTTTGAATTGGATAATTTCGGTGACATCTAATGCAATTTGGGTAAAATATTGGCGAAAATTAGGTGGTGGTGTCTATTTCGTTACTCAAAAAGCTGCACGCCGCGGATTCAGCAAAGCTTATCACTGGCTCTAGTGAAAGAAGATTATTGTCATCGCACTTAGGTCAAATTTTATTTAGCAAAAATTATTGGCACGTGCCATACATGAAAATGGGCTAATTAACCCTTTCTTTTGATACCCCACACGGTACATTTTAATTATTTTTATATTTTAATTCATGACTCTATGTCCTCTAGAGGGCGCCATATTTAATTTATTGTGACGTTATATAACCAGAAGACCATTGAGACGCTTCTAACGATACCTCAATTTTTAAATTATAGTAAGAAGTTTTGAAGTTACGTGGGAACAGATGAACATACATAAATACATACTTACATACATACTTACATACATACTTACACACATACTTACATACATACTTACATACATACTTACATACATACATTCATACGGGTCAAAAACATAACCCTCCTTTTGGCTTCGCCGTAGTCGGAAATTAGAAAAAAAATCGAAATTTCCACTTCCTCTCCGACTGATTCCTAAATCAAAAATATTTTCCAATAACGGGTAAGTATTTTAATTACAATCCTTCACCATTACATTGTAAAAGCCACCTGCAGAAACATACAAAAAAACCTATCTTTATACACTTTCCACTCTTGAGCAATGAACATCCTTCAGTTTTCTGCTGTCGTTACTCGCTAATTGGTACCGTCAGCAAATAAAAACTGGTCATTCCATAATCGATGTTAATGCTTTTTAATGCACAGATTTGTATGCTGCGTTGAGTTGAGACAGGTGAGGGAGTTTAGGGATGGGAACGATTGTACAGTCTTGTAGTCTTGAAAAAAATTAAATCTAAAAAACCAACCAGTCCAAAATCAACTTTCAAGGTCCATCCAATCCTGAGAAGATCGGTGGTGAAACATGGATTAACAGACGGACAAAAGAGTGATCTTATAAGGGTTCCTTTTTTTTCCTTTTTAAGTACGGAACCCTAAAAATACTGACGAAAAAGGCCAGGAAGACATAATGTCAGTATTTACGAAACATTTGGTAAGTATACATAAGTGCTAAAGTTTGGATAGTTTTTAAAGGGTTAGAATCTTCGGAACTATTAAACCGATGTTGATAATTCTTTTACATATAGAAAGCTACATTATCGAGTTTTATTAAGATTACTATTTATTGTGATATTCCTTCGGAATCGGGACATACGAGCATGGAACATCGAAGTGCTGCAAATGCTCAATCAGGTTTGATGTCTGAGATCGAGGTGGAAGCTTGTAAATGGTCTCATAGTCCTTTAAATGGACTGTCAAGTTCACATCACTACTCTACCATCGGCAGATCATTAATTACTCATTCATTTATTTATTTATTTACCAAAATGGCTGCTTATTTCTATACGTGGCTGGCAATTTATTGTAATTGGTCATTTTATTCGTAATGATGGTCTTTTTATGGACTATCCGGTGTGAGACGCCATTTTTGTAATTTTCGAAATGTGAGAAAGATCTACTGGTGATACTTTAAGTAGGTAGGTACTTAAAAAAGTTATTAAATTATTTATCTCGCTTTTATTTTTAATTTGTGCCAATTGCACTGCTCGGTAAAAGGCTTCCTTTTTTACTGTTCCATGTCAAATGCCAGCTAGGTCCCATTTCTACGATGCTAGTCTTAAAAACAGTATAGCATTTTAAGTAATATTTAGTATTCTTAATATTTAGTATTCTTCTACTTAATTGATATTGATAAGGAAATACCTATCTTAACTAGATATTATTACGTAGAAAAAACTTTTTTAAAACAGTCAACAAAGTCTAGAAATTGACGGCTTTGTTTGGTAATTTTGTTGGGATTATTTGGAAAAAGTATGCAGCAGTGGAAATAAAAGCTAACATTTCAGGTAGACAGCCATATATATTGTAATGACATTCTAAAGGTGAAAAAACATCAATCACCAAACCAGCCTGTGAGATAAGACCATGAAGGTGATACATGTAAACATTTATTTCAACACACCTCCTTCAACTACATGGTCTCATTAACAATAATACCTAATTGTTCCGCACACACAAACCTAAATTAGAAGTCATAGATTCGTGCCTTACACGGGACAAAGGCTTAGTGAGTATATCTGCCAACATCTTATCAGTCGACAAATATTCCAAACTTATTGCTTTATTCTCACGCAGTACATCTTTCATAAAGAAATAACGGATATCAATGTGCTTACTTTTAGCGTGGTAAACACCGTTATCCTCAGTTAAGCAAATGGCACTTAAGTTATCAGCATGCATTCTTACCTTAGAAAAATTGTTTAAACCTAGTTCGTTCAATAAACTATTTAAGTACATAGCCTCTTTCATAGCTTCCGCCAAACTCACGAACTCGGCCTCACAGGTCGACGTTGCTACGATGCGTTGCTTATGTGAAGCCCATGAGATACCTGCACCTCCTAAAATGAAAACGTATCCACTAAAGGAACGTCTATCAAACGTACAACTACCCCAATCCGCATCCGCATACCCATGAATGCATAAACCAGTCGGTTTAAATACCAAACTGTAACTTATCGTACCTTTTAAATAACGAAGAATGCTTTTTGCTGCTTTCCAGTGGCTTTGTTGCGGATTCTCCACGAACTGCGCTAGTTTCGCCGTTGAATTTGCTATATCCGGCCTCGTTGCAACACTTAAATACATGAGCGAACCTATTAGTTATCTGTAGGGAAATGCTTTCCGCTCCTCTGTTTCTTTAGTGCTCAACACTGGCTTCCCTATCTCCATAGGAGTCTTGACGGGATTGCAGTTCTCCATATTGAATTTCTTTAATATATCATTGATATATTTTTCCTGTGACAAATAGTATTTGTCCCCTTTTCGTTTTATATCAATTCCTAAGCAAAAGTTTGCTCGACCAAAATCTTTAAGTTCGAACCTTTTTGCTAGTTCATGCTTGAAGGTATCAATAACTGACCTCTTTTGACTCGTTATCAAAATATCATCAACATAAACTACTACAAATAGATCTGATCCGTCTTTATGTCGCTTGTGATATAAACATGGCTCATTTACAGTCGGTTTCAAACCCATTTCTTTTAACTTCATATCAAGTTTTATGTTCCATTGACGTCCGGCCTGTTTTAGTCCATACAAAGATTTCTTTAAATGACAGATATTTCCACCTTCTTTTAAATCTTCAAGCATCTTCATTGCTCTCTTACCAGTGAGGCTCTTAACACCATCACATTTTACAAGTTTTTCCAAACTCTCTTTCAGCAACTCTGGGATCTTCATATAAATATCTTCGTTCAGATCGCCGTTTAAATATGCCGTATTAATATCTATCTGATCAATGTCCATATTCATTTCGACAGCTAATGCGACCAACAAACGTACGGTTGATAGTCTCGCTACCGGCGCATATGTCCTGTGATAATCCAGGCCTGATCGTTGACTATAACCCTTCGCTACAAGTCTTGCCTTCTTCTTCTCAGTTTTATCGACATTAAGCTTCGTTGTTAACACATATCGACATCCCACGACATTACGATCAATCGGTTTCTTTACTATTTTCCACGTGTCGTTCTTCACTAAGCTCCGAATTTCCGATAAAATAGCTTCTTCCCATTGACTTTTTTCGTCACTAGACAAAGCATCTTTCAACGAAGTTTCAATAGTTCCAGCAAAATCATCCGTGTCAAAAAATTCATCTTCGCCCCTCGATGATTCACTTTCTCTATTTTCTTGAACTTCAACCATATTGTAGATTTTACGAGGTCGCCCTACGTGACCTCTTTCAATCCTCGGTCTACCAGGACCTCTTTTCAGAGTAGTTACTCTTTCACCCTCAGCACTTTCCGTACTGACTATACTTGGTTCCTCATTCGATGGTTCTGGCAAGTTCTGTATTTCGATGAAATTTCTCGGTGTACATGGTACTTCATGTGACGTACTTGGCGTACTCGTAGTCGGCGTAGTCGGTACTTGACGTGACGTACTTGGCGTACTCTCCTCATGTAGCGTACATGGTGTACTTGGCGTACTCGGCGTACTCGGTACTTGACTTGTTGACACAATAGTTTGATTACTTACATTTTGACGAATCGGTTCATTTGACAGACTTTCCAATGGAATTTCTATTTCAATACTCTTCCTCACAACATCCTTCTCACATTGTGACTCAAGCAGCGATTGATCTGAGGTATTACTTTTATTATCAAAGAATCTTCCTTCTTGAAATCTTACATCCCTGGACACGATAAACTTTCTCCACTCCGGAATCCACAGCTTGTAACCGACAGCTTCTTCTGGATATCCTACAAAATAACCAACAATAGTACGTGATGCAAATTTATCTTTCCCTGGCTCTTTAACTAAGACATGAACTTTTGTACCGAATGTTCTCAAATAACTTACGTTCACAGGCTTATTGAACCATTTTTCATACGGAGTTCTGCCGTTTAAACTGTTTGTTGGACATCTATTGCGAATATAACACGCAGTTGCAATCGCTTCTGCCCAAAAACTCGGTGGCAATCCTGACGATATAAGCATACACCTGGCCATTTCTATGAGTGTTCTATTTTTCCGTTCAGCTACTCCATTACTTTGCGGAGTATAAGGGGTCGTATACCTCCTTCTAATCCCATTTTCGTGTAAAAATTTATCAAAAAATTTGTTTTTATATTCCGTGCCATTATCACTTTGAAATGTTTTGATTTTTACACCAGTCAAATTTTCGACGTGACATTTGAAAATTTTAAATTTTGACAATACGTCACATTTATTTTTCAACATAAATACTTCACACCAACGAGTATGGTCGTCGATAAAAGTCACGAAGTATTTATTACCTCCGTTCGATTGAACTCTCATTGGGCCTACAACATCAGAATAGATGATTCCCAATTTTTCACTACAGGGCTCCCTGGACTTCACAAAAGGCAACGCAACCATCTTACCCTTAGCGCACACGTCACAATCCTGAAGGTTACTACCAACCTTCGATAGGTTAAAACCCGATTTCTTCAGTACTTTCATAAGATCCCTAGCATTCAAATGTCCCATACGCTCATGCCATTCATATAAATTCACACCATTCCCTGATACTGCCGATGCCGAGGCATCCAGTTCCCTTAAGTAATATAAATCCCCTCGTCTATCAGCCGTTAGCTTAACCTCACCGTCTTTCACAGCGTAAGCTATATCGCGCTTAAATATAACATCGCAGCCTCGTTCAGTGAGCTTGGCGATCGAAACTAGACTATTACGTAAATCAGGAACTAACAACGTATCTTGAAACTCTATTTTACGCGTACCGTCATTATTACATGCTAATATCTTAACTGTACCCTTACCTTGTACGGATGACAAAGATTCTGTGGCTAATTTTAATATTTGACTCGATGGCAGTACCTCATTAAACCTTGTCCCGTCATTGCACATATGAGAAGTGCAGCCGCTATCAAAGAGCCACTCATGTCGGCGTTTGATATCAACAGCAAGGCACTCATCTGAAACTTCAATACAAGTTAAAGTTTCAACGCACTTTTCACTTTTACACGACTCTACTAATCTGGTTTCCGAAGTACTTTCCTTATTTTTGCATTCCGATGCCTTATGTCCCAACTTGTGACATTTAAAACATTTGTATTTAAACTTCTTATCTCCAGTCTTTTGTCCCTTCTTAGGTCCTATGTACTTATTTACATACATAGCGCCTTCTATGTTTTCAGCTTTGGTGTTTCCTCTCGAATTACATTCTTCGACTATCTTCACCCGCAGTTGCTCAGGCGTCGGAAGCTCGTCCCTTGACTCTATCGCACATCTAAAGTTTTCATAACTAGCTGGCAAGCTATATAAAAGCATTATCGCTAATAAATCGTCATGAATCTTTATGCCCATTTCATCAAGTTTGTCGACGGCTTCGAAAAAAAAATCCAAGTGTTCGCTCACCTTATCGCTTTCGCTCATTTTATGTAGCATGAGCCTCTTCATCAAGGTTGCCTTCTTGGCGGGGCCTCGTGATGCGAACAATCTCTCTAACTTTAACCATAGCTCTCTCGCAGTAGTCACCTTCTTAACATGACGTACAACACTCGGATCCATTGCCAGAATAAGTTCAGACTTTGCTTTTCTATCCGCAGTCTCCCAAAGTAACTTATTAGCATCATCCGTCGGCTTTGGCCTCTCACCTGATATATATTCCCAGAAATCATTTCTTACTAATAAAGCTTCTATTTGAATCTTCCAGGAATCGTAATTTTCGCCTTTTAAGGGCTCCACTCGTACGGTCGTCATATCGTACTTTTTATTAATTTAGATTCCTTATTCACTTTTTGCAATACTCTGGAGCCTTCGCCCCTGGGCCCATAACCCTTGTTGGGATTATTTGGAAAAAGTATGCAGCAGTGGAAATAAAAGCTAACATTTCAGGTAGACAGCCATATATATTGTAATGACATTCTAAAGGTGAAAAAACATCAATCACCAAACCAGCCTGTGAGATAAGACCATGAAGGTGATACATGTAAACATTTATTTCAACAAATTTCGCCCTTATTTGACTTTTTAATATTTTGAAATGATCAGTAGAATATTTGACTCAACGGAATTGACATGTACTTTAAGTATAAAAGTTCCTTAAAAATAAAGAAAAAAAAAATTTAATTTTCTTTTTTTTTAATCAGTAGAATAATGTAGCTTAAAGTTTTATTGTATTTTACATAATTTCGCCTAATTAAAAAAAACAGAATCCGATCTGTGAATAAGGCTTTTATAATAATAATAATAATTGCTTACGCACGTTGCTACATATCATTTCCGTGAACTTAGGTTCATGAATCATAAATATTCAAATTCCACGAGTATCGATCTATTTTTTAATAATAATGTTTCGTTTAATTAGCACAAGTTCCTAATTTTCGAATTCCCTACAAAATTCAAGACAATCTACAAAAACAACAATTTGTAAAAAATAAAAAGTCAACAAAGCATTTTAAGTTATAATTATGTAAAAATACTGTAATTAAACATATTTAAAATTAATTAATACATACTTTTAACGGTCACTGTAATTAATATTTTCCTAATTAATTACGCTTAATAAAAAAAACATGCCCATTAAAAAGAAGGTTGCATGCCTTTTACCGATTGTGGAATAATGAAGCCAAAAAGTACCCAATTTGTCATAATTTAAAACGAAACTTATTTCGCTGAAAGCAACCTCCGTTTATACAAGGTGTAATAACAACTTTTTTTGATAAAAGCTGTCATAACCAAAAAGATAGTTTGGCAAAAAAGGCTATAGTGGTCTTAAATTAAAAGTAGTACTTATTAATTCCATGGTGAAAAGTAATAAATAACAACACACTTTCAAAATATTGATATTCACAAAATAAAAACAAAAAACATTTTAAAAATCTAGTTTTTTTAATAAATTTAGTATCGAATATAACTATGTAAATTTAAACGGTTTTGACAATATAGGTACTTAAAATATTTATTTAAAAAAACATTGGTCGTCTGTAAAGTCGGTTTACAGACAATAATTTTACGTGATAATGTCATAAGAAAACATTGATGGTAACCATGGAAACAATAATACGTTGCTATGGTTACATGTCAAAAACATGGCGCATGACGTAATACTTTTTGTGAGTGAGTACGGAATATGAACCTTGTCGGAGCATTTAACTTCCATTAGGAGTTTTATTTGGTGTAAGTTGAAATTTTAGTACAACGACTCTCTCTGAATATCCTATGTATTCGATAATATTGTTCTACTACATATTACCACCTATTGGTCACCAAGAACCCCAAAAACAAAAATAAAATAGATCTTTAGAACTACCCCATTTAGATAATAATATCATAGCTGTTACACCTTGTATCATCGATAATTGGTCAAAAATACAAGAATTAAACATTACTTTATAGTTTATCTGATTGAAATACCAGAGTAACCCTTTGCTTCCAATTTAGATTGTTGGCATATTTTGGCTTCTGGCCGCGTCCCTCGCGCCTTGTTCGACCACCACATTCGTAATGATTGTGATCATAAAATATGGACTGGTTCAGATGAGTAACGTCCTTCTAGCGATTGAAATGTTAGTTGAATATACTTAAATAAAATTAAGCTGAAATAACACATAGTTAATCTTTTTAATCCACTTTTTTTTTTCTTCTATTAATTATGGCTTCGCACTGCTTGTGCATTTAGCCAGTGTCAAGTTATATTTTGCATCAAATTATGACCCGATTTTTCATAGATCGGGCCTAAAGTGTTTCAAAACAGTCAAACTCGTTATAGTCCGTCAAGTCAGGGGCTATAGTAAAGCGGTGGCAAGTTTACCATAACCTTAATAGGAGATTTGGAGGCAACGAGAAAACTTCATGTTTGACACTGATTTTTACTTTCACTACACTTTTGCACTTCCACAGAACTAAATTGAATAACTTTCCACCAGAATTATACAATTCTACTCGGGTTCCAACTAAGTTTCATGAAAATAAAACTGCAGCACGACATGTTGTTTTCAACACTCGTTCCCGCGAAAACTCCAAATCCAATCGTTTAGTTAAGCTATTACACCGTTTTTGAGAATTAAGACGAAAAAGGCCGCATTAAAAAGTCCCCGTTCATTTCCATTTCCCGTAGAAACTACTAGCTTTTGCCCGCGACTTCGTCCGCGTAGAAGTTGAAAATGGACCAAGTAATCACGTCGTCCCATACACACTTTGCCCCCATTTTTTACCCCTTAGGAATTTCAGAAAATCCTTTCTTATCGGATGCCTACGTCACACAAAGAACACACCCTCAAAATTTCAGGTCTCAACGATCAGCGGTTTAGGCTGTGCGTTGATCCGTTAGTCAGACGTTCAGGACAGAGAATTTTATATGTAGAAGTAGAAGATTTAATTTTTTAGGCGAAAAAGCGTTGTTTCTAATAGCAGTTGAAATTAAAAACATATTTTTTGACGTAAGAGCGTCTTATAAATTAATGTTCACAAAAAAGTGTGACGTCATCGCTCACGTTATTGACAAGGTAACCATAGCAACGTATTATCGTTGTTACCTTCAATGTTTTCTTATGACGTTATCTCGTAAACTTATCGTCAGTAAACCGACTTTACAGACCACCAAATGTTTTATCATAATACATTTTCCTTACTTAATTGTGGCATCCATGGATGACATTAATGCTAGTAAAAAAACACCACAGTAATCTCAAAAAAATTACCACATATTATTTTCAAAGTTTTTTGTACTCTATTCTGTCAAAAGATTATAATAGTACGAGACCATATTTGAAGTCATTTTAACCGTATTTGAAGCTAAGAACGCATACTTTAAGGTAAAAAATACGTGTGGCACTCGGTGACTGCCACGGTAAAACTATTGCATCGTGCGAGCTTCGTACAGTCCTACCATATACATACACGTTAAGCGAACGCTCGGCTGAGCTACATGGTAGGCGGAGTAGGGGGTGTTAGGTTATTTTCGTTACGGATTTTCTTGATTCGGTCGCCGCGCTCAAAAAGTTATGCAATAGCCTAAAATGAATTATTCCAATTGGGTTACCAACACCAACGCCGTTTTTTTACCTACCATTAGGCAGGGTAAAAAAATGTGGCATCGTGCGAGCTTCGTACAGTCGTACCATACGCTCGGCCGAGCTACATGGTAGGCGGAGTGGAGGATGTTAGGTTTTAGTTTCGTTACGGAATTTCTTGATTCGGTAGCCGCGCTCAAAGCTTGAACCAAGAAAATTTGTCCAAATTGGATGTACAGTCGGCTGCATAATTGCAGCCCTTGGTAGAGTTAAAAAATTACTATTATTGGATTGTTTGCATTCTAATAAATTTTGTTTGATTAATTGATGAGTTAGAAGACTTTAAACTTCACCTATAGCAGGTATCTAGAATCTTGTTCGTGTTGAAAACATTCTTATAACAGCCGTTTTGGAGCGCTACGGTGGGTCTGTAATTATGCAGCCGACCGTACCTTCTTCTGTACTTACCATCGATATCCATGTTAAGTGAGGGAATTTCGAGAACGCATAGTAAAACCGAGTTAATTTAAATTCGCGTGGGCGCGTCTGGTTTAATATGCAAGTGCCACCTATAAGTAATAAGAACACGCCCTTAGCTATCGATTCATTTGTCCCGCCAGCGGGTAGGAGTATGTATTAATAACTGTATGATTGGATGTTGAGATTTCAATCTTACAAGACGGCAGCGCGAGTGGCAGCACAAGCGGCAGGGAAATGACGCACTTTCTACTTAACATCCTACTATAATAATATTATAAATGTGAAAGTTTGTGTGTGTGTGTGTGTATTGTGTATGTTTGTTACTCCTTCACGCAAAAACAATATAGTACCGATTGCGATGAAACTCAGTATCTAGATATAAATGTGAAAGTTTGTGTGTGTGTGTGTGTATTGTGTATGTTTGTTACTCCTTCACGCAAAAACAATATAGTACCGATTGCGATGAAACTCAGTATCTAGATATAAATGTGAAAGTTTGTGTGTGTGTGTGTGTATTGTGTATGTTTGTTACTCCTTCACGCAAAAACAATATAGTACCGATTGCGATGAAACTCAGTATCTAGATATAAATGTGAAAGTTTGTGTGTGTGTGTGTGTATTGTGTATGTTTGTTACTCCTTCACGCAAAAACAATATAGTACCGATTGCGATGAAACTCAGTATCTAGATATAAATGTGAAAGTTTGTGTGTGTGTGTGTGTATTGTGTATGTTTGTTACTCCTTCACGCAAAAACAATATAGTACCGATTGCGATGAAACTCAGTATCTAGATATAAATGTGAAAGTTTGTGTGTGTGTTGTGTATGTATGTTTGTAACTCCTTCACGCAAAAACTATTCAGGACCGATTGCGATGAAACACAGTATCAAGATATAAATGTTAAAGTTTGTGTGTGTGTGTTGTGTATTGTGTATGTTTGTTACTCCTTCACGCTAAAACAATATAGGACCGATTGCGATGAAACTCAGTATCTAGATATAAATGTGAAAGTTTGTGTGTGTGTGTTGTGTATTGTGTATGTTTGTAACTCCTTCACGCAAAAACTATTCAAGACCGATTGCGATGAAACTCAGTAACTTCTATACATATAAAATTCTTTGTCCTGACTGCCTGACTGACGGATCAACGCACAGCCTAAACCGCTCATCTTAGAGACCTGAAACTTGGAGGGTGTGTTATTTGTGTGACGTAGGTATCCGACAAGAAAGGATTTTCCGAAATTCTAAGGGGGTGAAAAAGGGAGTTTGTATGGGACAACGTGATTCCTAGGTCCTCGACTTCTATGCGAACGAAGTCGACACAAAAGCTAGTCTATACATATAAAATGCTTTGTCCTGAATGCCTGACTAACTGATCAACGCACGGCCTAAACCGCTGATCGTAGAGACCTGAAACTTGAAGGGGGTGTTCTTTGTGTGATGTTGGCATCCGATAAAAAAGGGTTTTCCGAAATTCTACCCCTAAGGGGTGAAAAAGTTTGTATGGGACAACGTGATTCCTTGGTCTACTTTCGACTTCTACGCGGACGAAGTCGCGGGCAAAAGCTAGTTATATTATAAATGTGAAAGTTTGTGTGTGTATGTATGTTTGTTACTCTTTCACGCTAAGACTACTAACCAGATTGCAATGAAACTCGGTATGTAGATAGCTAAAGACCTGGATTAATATATAGGCTACTTTTTATCCCAATATTTCCATGGGATCGGGACTTACGCGGATGAAACCGCGGGGCGCAGCTTGTAAGTACATAGTGTATTCAATTCTTTTGTACATTTAGGAAGATTTTATTTTCAATTTTAAGCGATGTCTCTGATTGATTAAGATCAATACTTGTACTTCTCTTGTATTGTGTAAGGTTGTCTGTAAGAAATCGCTATCAGCGATAAGGCCGCCCATTTGTGAAACTGACACTTTTTCTGTTTTATTTTTTCGATCGTCTTTCACTTGGACTAGGGGGACGGATGAGCGTGAAAAAATCTAAAGCACACCCGTTTTATATGATAGAGTTTTTAAAAAAACCTAAGTATCACATATAAAACGGATGTGCAGGAGGAGCGAGGAAACAGTCGAATACGTTTGCATGGAGAGAGAGCCGGTACACTTTCCTCTTTTCCAAGGGCTTCCTAAAAAAGTAAAAAAAGACGATTGAAAAAGAAGGAAAATTGATCGAAATAGAAACAAAAGACCACTTACTTTATGCCTTCTCGTAAAGTGGATACAATATTTTAGTAAGTGTTGACGTTATTCTAGTACATTTTATGTAGACTTTTGACAAGGTAGTTAGATGGAAAATATTTCAAGCGGAAACTCTTTAAGTTCTTTTTTCTCTTTTTTTTTCTTTTCTCTTTGACCTGGTAACTCAGTCAGCCTTATAGGCACCCTTCTATTTGGACTTTTAGTTTTTATCAAATGTAAGTATGTGCAGGTTGATTATTTAGGTTTTTATTATTTCTTAATCATACCATCGAATATAATAAAACAATAAAACACGTTTTATATTCACCTAAGATATTGGCAGTACACCGGGAACGCCTTAGGGCATATTTTGACAGTTAAGACAAAATATGAAAGATTATTTGTCTGAGAACATGGCCGCTCGGCTGATGGTTTAATTAGCCCTGAGGCAACGGCACTTAGCCATACAGCATACAGCCAATTGAAGGGTAGGGTTGTCACACGTCATTATACCGTTCTATACGACACCTTTATGGACAATTTTAGGGGTAGGCTAGACGTTTGTAATGTGGTTTATCGGTATTTATCAAATACCGTGGTATTTACTGATTGTATTGATGGATGACAGTATTTACCATGCATGACTTGCCTAATTATGTTTATTTCGTTGCTGGAATGTAATTCATCAGTATTTACATTATAAACTGAACGTCTAATTGTGGGAGTAAGCCACGAACCCTAACCTTCACCTTAGAGTTGGGTAGACGTTCAGTTTATAATGTGGTTCATCAGTATTTATCAAATACCGTGGTATTTACTGATCGTATTGATGGATGTCAGTACTTACCATGCATATCTTACCTGTTTATTCCGTCAATGGAATGTAATCTATCAGTATTTATCATAATGATGAAGCACCTTAAAACTGTACGTTGAACCTTCGCCTTGGAGTTGACTAGGCATTCAGTTTAGAATGTGGTTCATCAGTATCTATCAAATACCGTGGTATTTATTGATCGTATTGATGGATGTCAGTATTTACCATGCATGCCTTGAATGTACCTAATCCATCAGTATTTATCGTAATGATGAACCAAATTACAAACTAAACGTCTAGCATTCGCCTTGAGGTTGGCTAGACGTTCAGTTTATAATGTGGTTCATCAGTAATTATCAAATACCGTGGTATTTACTGATTGCGTAAGCTAGTGTATTGATGGTTTTCAGTACTTAATGTGCATGTTTATCCCGTTGATGGTATGAAATCCATCAGTATTTATCATACTGATGAATCACATAATAAACTGAACGTCTAGCCTTCGCCTTAGATTGACGATAAATCCGCTCACTACGTGATTGCTGAATCGAATCATCGTATTTCATGATTGTTATTAACTTTCATGTTTCTTCCTAGTTGTAAAACTATCAATGAACAACTAGTTCGATATAAATGTGCTTATCCCTTAGGGGAGTGTCGATTGAATTTTTTATTGACCTTAAACATGAAATTCTTTGAGAGTTTATTATTTTATCCACTTAGCTTGTCGAGATCTAAACTATTATAAATTATGAAAATGAAATAAATAGTTTTACAGCAATAAAAAAATAAAAGATCTATTTAAAAAAAGCATAATACCCAGCTGCGGCCACGTGATTGGATGCTTTTTTCCCGTTTGTGGAAACCGGAATAACTTTGGGATTTACATAGTTTCAAGTCGCAAAAACCTTAGAGAATACTATACTTGACTTATTTAAAACTTACCTACTTATAACTTTATTTCAATTTTGTCTAAGTTCTGTGTTTTCAATAGGTAACATAATGTACTATAATTACTGAAGAATCTTTGTTAATAAAAAATAAAACACAAATCTTTCTGGTTAATTAAATCAGTGACAGCCCTATACATTGATCTGTGTTAGTTATTGCTAAGAGGCCATGAAAATTGTTTTACGCCTTTCCAATGTCTTCGGACCTCTTCATTTCGCCTGCTAAATTGAAACAAGTAAATTGGCAACTCACCGTCTACACGGACAGCTTAACAAATTAATGTTTTTGATATAATCGAAGTTTGGTTGCGTTGCTTTACGGTGTTATGTGAAATTAATGTTTTTTTACCAGTGACTGGTGTGTTGGAATTTCATCTTAAGAGGAAAGGGTACTGGCGCTCTCTCCATACAAACGTAGTCGACTGTTTTCTCCCTATACAAATATGTTTGTGCCATAAAACCTAAAACTGCCATGACTATGCCCCTATGTCTTACTTTTTTCATTTTCTAATTATCATAGAAATTAAGATTTCAAAAACAAAATAACATAGGGCCATAGTCATGGCAGTTATAAGTTTTATGAAACAATAATATTTGCCCTAGTGTCCTTATCCAGGGAGGAAACAGTCGACTACGTTTGTATGGAGAGAGCGCCCGGTACTCTTTCCTCCTGAGAATTTTTTTGAAGGTCCAGTTTATTTGGGTGTCTTTGAGTCACGAGAGCACGTGCAAATATAAAGCTATCTTCTATTTAGACCCAGGACAAGAGGTTACGTCAATATCCTTCCAAAAAAATTTGCGAAACCACACCTAGTGGCAAAATTTATAGAAGAGCTGAGCTGGTTCTCCTCCTGACAAGTGGAACTTCTCGCAAAAGGGACCAAAAAAAGAGGTCTTATTGCGGAAAACAGCCCGTATACAAGTACAAGTAGGTATTTTCTAGGAAAGCGTCTTAGGCTGCATCGTCACCTACCATCAGGGCGCGACTTTCTTAACTTTTTAAAAGCTTTTATTCTTAACTTTTTAAAAGCTTTTATTTAACTTGCAATGTTTGTTTGTTCGGTTGGAATCTTGCAAGTTAATTTTTATCCACTTCCCGATTATTTCTTTCATAAGAACCTTCTTCTGACAATAAATAACACAACAAAAAAGAATTAGCGAAATTGGTCCAGCCGTTCGCATGCCGTGATATAGAGAAATATAGGGATTCATTTTTATACAATGTGTTTCAGCGAGGGGTTTTCACACGAAAGGGGGTTATTCTAGACGTCTAGGCGATCAACTTTTGTTCGACAACTTTTGGAAATTCGAACTTTTTTTTTCAATAAATCTAAGGGAATTTTACTTGATAATTCACCTAATCAAATAAAAAATCAAAATCAAAATCGGTTCATCCGTTCAGGAGCTACAATGCCACAGACAGACACGCACACAGACACGTCAAACTTTTATCACTCCGTCGTTTTTGCGTCGGGGGTTTAAAATCAGCTGTTTCATACAAAAACTTCGAACGAAATGTTCGAATTTCCAAAAGTCGTAGAACAAAAGTTATTCTTTAGACCTCTAGATCAACCCCCTTTCGTCTCGATAATTCCAAGGAAAATTTTACTTGAAAATCAGCTGTTTCATACAAAAACTTCGAACAAAATTTTCGAATTTCCAAAAGTCGTAGAACAAAAGTTATTCGCCTAGACGTCTAGAATAACTCCCTTTCGTATTAAAACCCCTACTCTGAAACACATTGTAGGTATAGATTGCTCTATATTTGACAAGGTTCTAAATTGCTATCCAGAAAATCATTATTATTAGGAATGTCTTTACTGAGTGAAATATTAAAATAATTAGCATTTCAATAATTGCTAACAACATAATCAATATCTTAACTTATACCAAAGCAATTAACTTAAAGCGATATATCTCTCGAATTAATCGATTCGAGCGATTTTAATAATCGATACAGATCCGATGAATTATATTTATTTGTTTACCGTGAGATAATCGAATTGCTTTTTGCGGTATGACGTTCGATTAATTAGTAGGCGTGATATTGTGATGTATTGTGGTTGTTTATTTTTAATAAGAGTTATTTGCAGTAGGTAGGTAGACTACTCAAAATAATCGCCGGTAGAGATTCCGTCTAAAAAATACACGCATTATACTACATCATCATCATCATCTTCCTGCCCTTATCCCAGTTTATTTGTGGTCGGCGCAATATGTCTTCTTCTTCCATTCACTCCTATTAGTCGTCATCTCATCTCTCTCATGTCTTGTCTCACGCAGTCCATCCATCTTTTCTTAGGTCGTCCTCTTCCTCTCAATCCCTCTACATTCATACTACACACACATTATACACGCATTATACTACATTACAAAATATATATATATATATTTACCTAATAAAAAAGTTCAGAAATAATACTCTCATTACAGAAAATATTAGTAATTATGAAAATTCTCTAAACTCTAGGTAAATTAGAATAAATTCCCCATTGTGGCAGAAAAAATCATGTATTAAAAATACACGCATAATACTACATTACAAAAAAAAAATATATATATTTACCTAATAAAAAAAGTTTAGAAAGAATACTCTCATTTACAGAAAAAATTAGGAATTAATTCTCTAAACTCTAGGTACATTAGAATAAATTCCCCAATTTTGACAAAAAAAAATTCATAGCTAGGAATTATTTTCAACAATAATTTTTTTGAATCTTTTTTTTGTTTTTCCTGGTAGTAACAAGTACCTACGAAGGTTTAAAAGGGAGGGGCCTACAGGTGTTTGGCATAGGTACACTGAATATGAATGAATCATTAAATAAAACCCGCCAAGTGTGAGTTAGACTCGCGGAGGGCCCGGTACCATTACTATCAACACTTAACGAGCAAAAAACCCTAAAAAATATTGTATGTCAGATGAGGCTGTATAGGTTAAAGTCTTTTGCCTGAGCATTTGAGAGTATAATTAACAAAAAAACTGCCTAAAAAAGTAAACATGAAAATAACCTAAAATTCTTAAAAGCATACTCAAAAATATTTACATTTTTTCTGTTTTTGGTATTTGTTATAGCGGCAACAGAAATACATCATCTGTGAAAATTTCAACTCTTTATCACAGTTCATGAGATACAGCGTGGTGACAGACAGACAGACGGACAGTGAAGTCTTAGTAATAGGGTCCCATTTTACCCTAAATCAACAAACAGAGATATACTTTTAAACCATTCATAGTTAGCTAAATGAATACTTGAATAGTGGACCATGAGTGGACCACACGAGCTCCGCTTTCCAAGTATACTACCCGCTGAGATGTTCTGCCAGTTCTGCTCACATTCAGTACTGTTGGCAAAACAACATTTTTACACCTACATAATATAATTTTCACCTTCGAATTCAAGGGAGATAATAGCATTGGTTTATTATTAATAATAATCTATACATATAAAATACTTTGTCCTGAATGACTGACTGACGGATCAACGCACAGCCTAAACCGTTGATCGTAGATATCTGAAACTTGGGTGTGTTCTTTGCCTGACGTAAACATCCGGTAAGAAAGGATTTTCCGAAATTCTACTCCTAAGGGGATGAAAAAGGGGGCAAAGTTTCTTTGGAACAACGTGATTCCTTGGTCCAATGTATTTTAAATGCATACACATTCTTTCGACTTCTACGCGGACGAAGTCGCGGGGAAAAGCTAGTAATATGAATAATAATTAAGAACTATATTATTACCTAGCTTTTACCCGCAATTTCATCCGGGAAGAAGTCGAAAATGGACCAAGGAATCACGTTGTCCCGTACAAACTTTGCCCCCTTTTGGGTGGAAAAGGGGGCAAAGTTTGTATGGGACAACGGAACCTAAGGAGTAATTTCAGAAAATCCTTTCTTATCGGATGTTTACGTCATACAAAAACCACACCCTCCAAGTTTCAGATATCTACGATCAACGGTTTAGGCTGTGCGTTGATCCGTCAGTCAGTCAGTTATTTAGGACAAAGCATTCATATAGATAAGTATAGATAGACATACAAAATCGTTTAATTACTTTATAGAAAATAATAAGTAACGCCCCGCGGCCTATGTCTTCTCCAGACTATGGATCACCCTTGTAAAAAATATAGTTCTTTAAATCTAATCTAGATGATTTATCTAATCTAGATGATGGCACGGGAAAAAGGGATAACAGAGTTTGTAAGGTACCAGCGACAAACAAGCGCCACCGTAATTGAAAACGAAACATTTCGTAAAAATAGGGAACATATAAAATTATTTGAGTAAATAAATATTTGCTTCATTGACAATCTGAAAACACCGTACAATTGTTTGTTTTCTTGTGATTTTGTTACTAATATCAAGGTTTTAAAAAAAACATCTAGTGGCCCTTATTAAATTAAGGGGTTGTAACAAGAGCCGCCTAAAAAAAAATTTAACTAAGAGAATAATTAACTTAAGATATAGATTGTCCAGTTCGTTTTAGCTTGAAAAAATATTTAACCAAAAATCACGTTTTTACTGTAAGCATATAAGGATAAAAACAGGGGGTGGCCCTTATCAAATATATGGAATCTAAAATAGTGAAAAACAAGGTATATTTATTTGAAAAGTATGCGTAACTTGATATTATCGAAAATAGAAACAACGTTTAAAAAAAAAATAAGTTTCTCTTGTTTTAGACTTACGAAATCTTATGTGGCCCTTATTACACTCCCACGTTATTTTTTACGGATTTCCATATAAAAATGTCAGTTTTTTAATGAAATTACTAAATTTACCTCAAATTGGCAACTCTAATATCCACATTTAACGCCAGTGTTGCAAGTTCCAGAAATAACCCATCTTAGGCAGAATTTAATAGTTTTGTAGATCAAATTTTGCTTAATAAGCGACGCAGTTCAAGTCGCTAATCTGAATCTCTACCACTGACGAGATGGCGGATATTTATTTATTTATTTTCATTTATGTTAGCATTTCTAATGGTTCTTTATAATTATGCGTAAGTAAAATGTAAAAAACATTAATATGTTTTTTACATTTTACTTACGCTAATTAATATTAGAAGTGTATTTTTTAGATAGTGGGCCTTGTTACGCGCCGGCCCTGGTTTGTCGCCGGTACCTTATAACACTTTAACTGAACCACCCAAAACGAAAATTTCACAAAACAAAAATCTATAACAGCACTTTTCTCAGTTCCTTAAAAAAGCAGAATATGAACAATCAATGAATTTAACACCTTACTAGAATGGATTTGCCGCCAGTGTAGCTGAATTTCGAGATTTACTTAGTAAGAGATAGAGTTTAAAATTAATTGCGATAATGTTTTTGCTGACCGTACGTCGTACAAGTGTCGCGGACTAACTGTGCAGTCTCAACTCGCTAATTAGCCGCTTCGATTCCCGGTACCAGCAAGCACCTATACAACTTTTTACGCAATATAATTTAAAAACCAATAAAGATAGTTATCCTGTTACAATTAGAGTTTTCCTTTAATTAAGAATGCCTTTGGTCTGCCATCTCTTTTACTCTTATGTATTCTGTCGCAGGAGACTGGAAGTAATTATATTAATAAGCAATTATAAGCGGTTATGGTATTGTCTGCACGTTTTGGCGGTTAATGTTGGTAAGGGTAGCAAAAAAGTTGTGTTTTAATAATAAATTGAATTGATTTAAATAGTGTTGCTCTAGTGGTAGATCCCTCGATTTTTATTCTGAAAGACGTGGCTTCGAATCCCTGACGGCCTTGAACCAATGGTATTTTTCTTAGGAAAAAAATATTGCGATAAATTGATATTGCACTTACGGCGAAGGAAAACATCGTGATGAAACCCGCGGCTTAGTACCACTACTCCGCGATTTCACCTACGTCAGTTTAAGTCCTGAAACCTGAAATACTATTAAAATGGTCATATGACTTTGACAGAACACAATTTTATGATTTATTCTAATTTATTAGTATATTAGGACAAATTAATGTATTTTTTTTTTAATTTTGTTCAACATGAAAAAATAGGTATTGTACTCAGGAATTTATGTTCGATTTATTCAAATCTAAAAAGTTTTTCGGTAATAAATATCGCTTATGGTTTAGTGATCTGGTAGGAATAAGGGGGCCCTGGGCAAGTGCTCAGAGTGCCGAGTGGGTAAGAGGGGTCTGCTCATACCAAATTTTATTAAAATCTATCCAATAGTTTAAGGGCCTACATGACATTGGCTATATGAGTACACGAAGATATGATTGAGGAAAAAAAATGCAATAAAAATCTTTCAGTCAACTCGACTCCTTTCTCTCATTAAGATAACAAATTTTATCGCACACCTTTATACGAGACGTTCAAAAACAAAATTAAACACAGCGTATGCGACACACGCTTAATTGACTCCAAATTCTTAGAACGTAATTTCACAAATTACTTTTAGCTACCGGATTTTAAGATGGACATCGGTGACATGGAACCTTGTCGCTTTAAAGCTGGTAGAATCCGTTTTACAAAAGAAATTCCGCAGGCAAAACGCTGTTTTTAGAACGAAGTTCCTTATTTTTTACCCGACTACGGCGAAGCCAAAAGAGAGGGGTTATGTGTTTTGAAATGTATGTATGTTTACTACTGACTATAATTTAACAATTGAAGTATCGTTAGAAGCGTCTCAACTCAATGGTGTGCTGGTTATTTTCGAGTTTTATTTGCAATCAGTTTTATTGAAACTTGAAGCAAAAGGATTCGTGACATTACGAATGTGCAGTGAAAGCAGCTACCTTTTTGTAGTTGGACCTTTTCTAGGCCATGATGTCTTTTCAGTCTCTTATTTTAGGTTCGCGAGTGATGAGATTCACCGTCAGCATAACGCTGCCCGTGATCTTTTTAGCGCATAATTTTTAGGAATTCTTTATAAACATAAGCATTGTAGACCGAACTTACTATAAACACTTAATTAAAAAGCTGTCTAAGCGACCAATCCAACTCACTTGCAAACACTAAATAATTTATCCAACATAATTACGGGGGAGGGAAGTGACTCACTTGAATTGTTTTTACTCGACTTATTAGCCAAAAGAGGCTAATAATCTACCGTCATATTCGTAGACAACTTACTTACTTTTTAGACACATCCTAACTTAGTTTTTAAGACGTTTCTATTTGGTCGATGTCAATTGTATTAAGCATCCAAAGGAATAAACAATTTTGACTTGACTTGAGACATTTCGCCATTTATATCTTAAACATTGTGCTTGTTCGGCAATTTGCATACAAAAACATTTTAGAAGTAAAGATCAGAATGGCTTATTAGTTCCAGCAACTGCCGCAGTACATCTTCAGTGAAACGGACTCTAACATTCTCTTTTTAAACTACACAAGTTAGTGTGACAAGGTTTTAAGAAAACAGGTTCATTCAAAAAAAGTTGAATCTTGGTCCTTCGTTTCGTGGGCGGGTGAAAATTTTGTTTGTTTCGAAGTGTTTATTTAAAACTAATGAATTGGTTTATAAAAGTACACTTAGCTTATAAAATTAATACTGGAAAAGTGTTTTTTTGCCTAAGAATGCTTGGTTTAAACACCGTAATCTGATAATATTTTAAGTTCAAGGAAAAATGCCGAACTAATCAATCTTCTAAGGAAACGAGAAAGTAATTCTTAGTTTCCTAGTTTCTAAACATTATACCTTATTACCTATGTTAAGTGCAATAATTCTTAGAATCAATCGCTGATACTTAATTATGTAGTTAAAGTATAGGAAAAACTTAGAAAAACCTATAACTTATCTATCTACAAAATAGTTTAAATATCATTTGGCATTCACAATACATAATTAAACAACTCACTCTCTTTTTACTAACTTGATATATACAGTTTTCTAAATAATTATATTGAACAATAACATAATTTAGCAATCAGAAATTAAATTGTTCTGCTAACTGTGAGATCAGATTAATTGTCATCTCTTTGTAGTTACATTGAAACGAAAACATTGATTGATACAAATTATTGAATGAAAACTTTTTGCGCAATGGCTGAATGGAGCTGGCGCACTTTGCCATAAAAAAAAGTTTGTGAAGTGCGTTCTTCATGCGTTCTTATTTTTATGTTAGCAGTACTTAACAAAATTTTGAATGAAGAATTGTGACACACAGCGCGAAATGTGTATTTTTTTGCAAAATACGGACAATAAACGCGAATATCTTAAATAATTGATATTTAAACCCAATGTTTTGACAATGGCTACCCACAGAGACATTAATACGAGGTCCATTCTTAGATTTATCGACTTTAATGACGAATTACTTCCATTACAATGTAAAATATTGACTCCAACAGTTCCTTATTTAAAAACGAATAATAACTTTTTTTTTCGAATCGATTTAGTACCTACCAATCGTTCGTATCTCTTGACGTGTCTTTACATTGTCTGGAATCGAGTGACGGGGCAGTTTATCGATTAAAATCGATTTTATTGGATACAATTGAAGACCCTTTGTTTGTTAATACAGGAGTTCTACGTATTGTCTTTTTAATGGCCATAATTGTTGTTACAGTGACGTGGAAAAGGCTTACTATTTGAAAAAGTATCCATTAAAAAATGCACACATCAAATTAAGTAAATTTTGGTAGTCTAACTTTACTGTATCATACATAAAATATAATTATTTATTTGGAGTTAAATTGTATAATTTCGGTACCATTTTATTCAATTTAATTTAATGAAGATAAACAAATGCATTTAGTGAATGTAATATTGCGTTCTATACTTACCAAAATAAACAAAAAGCTCCAAAGCTCTTTTGGCAAATTATGTGCTTTTGTAATTTTTTGTGTACGTGAATTGTGATAACTGGTTAGGTACCAGAAAGAACAGAATAGAATATTTCAATTGAGGTACATAACCTCAATTGAAATATTCAATTGAAGAACAGAACAGAATATTTCAATTGCGGTACATAACCTTAATGGAAATATTGTATTGAAGGACAGAACAGAATATTTCAATTGCGGTACATAACCTTAATGGAAATATTCTATTGAAGGACAGAACAGAATATTTCAATTGCGGTACATAACCTCAATTGAAATATTCTGTTCTTGCACTCTTTGTATTTGAAGTAATCCTACATTTAGGTATCAATAAATTTTTGGCAGTTTTATCAATTTTTATTAGTCCGTAGGATGAGTCTACCGATTTAAAAATCTATGTAAACTCATCCCATAGGATAAGTATACTCGTAGGATGAGTCTACCAAAAGCCTTTAATACAAGCAGGATGTCATTTGCTTATAAACAAACTTACCTTCCCATCACGGCTGCGTAAAAAGCATTCCCATGGCCGTTTGCATACCATTAATGATGTTTTCATTCGAATACGAATATCGATTTTTTTTCATTCGAGTATTCGAATATCGATTTTTTCGTTCCGATCGGGTCGTATGCAAATATTGTACGTTTTGCATCCTCCGAAACTGCGTTCGTCCTAATTTGGATGCGCCCGATGTCGTTAAAGGTAGCAAAATAAATAAATAAATAAATAACGAGAACAATAAATATAATTACGCACGACAAAAAGTGTTTCGATTAAGTTGAAGTTTCTTTTTTTGGCATACGTTTTATATTGACTCTACCTACATATAAAAAAATGATATTATATAAAACTAGCTTTTGCCCGCGACTTCGTCCGCGTAGAAGTCGAATATAAACCAAGTAATCACGTTGTCCCATACAAACTTTGCCCCCATTTTTCACCCCCTTAGAATTTCGGAAAATCCTTTCTTATCGGATGCCTACGTCACACAAAGAACGCACCCTCCAAGTTTCAGGTCTCTACGATCAGCGGTTTAGGCTGTGCGTTGATCCGTCAGTCAGTCATTCAGGATAAACAATAATAATTCATATTGACTTTATATGCAATCGTATTTTTTAGAAATAGAGGTCATTGTTGGTATTTTCCTAATTTCCACTTCCCTGAAAAAAACTACCAAAGCTTGATGTATTTTTTACTCTGATAACACCATTGTTTACATTTTTGATCTAAGTTTCAGAAATAGAGTATAGATAGATTAAGTAGATGGGTAGTACTTTTTATGGTTCCGTAGCCAAAGGGTGAAAACGGGAGCCTTTACTAAGACTCCACTGTCTGTCTGTCTGTCACCGGGCTGTATCTCATGAACCGTGATAGCTAGACAGTTGAAATTTTCACAGATGATGTATTTCTGTTGCCACTATAACAACAAATAAGTACAAAAACAAAATATAATGGTAGGGCCCTTTGTCCGACTCGTACTTGGCCGATTTTTACGTACACTTGCATTTGACCTCATCTCAATTGGAAGCGGCGATGAGATTGAGGATAGGCATACTTGCTTAGAAGGCCTATTCACTCTTAACTTGAAAACTCCAAGGACTTATTATGGGTTTTATAGGAAAGTAGGTTATTTAATTTTGTAACTTTTAGTTCAAATATCGTGAAATCCACTTTCTTCACCTAAACCGCTAACTTTGTAAAATAAGTTTAAAATGTTATAAAGACAAAGAAATTCCCAAAGGTTTTTCTATCTTATTCCACTTAATTTTTTATTTATTTTGTTAATCATGACAGGTAGCAGTTCAAAGTTGTCACAGTATAATAAAATTTATTGCACCAATTAGTAGCATCCACGTGAAGGCATACTATAGTATTATATATTCTGTGGTGAAGGGTTTATCTCGACCATCGCTCACAATCTGGGAGGTAACGGTCGATAATGACCAAATTTCGGAGAACGAATCTTTTTATTTCACATCTACTTTAAACATTTTAGGAAGCGAGAATGTAACAAGTTAATTGGATTAAAATATTCTGATGCCGAACGGTCGCGTATTTTCAATTATGCTTCAAAACCACGGATGAAATTGAAACTCTGCTTTGATTCAGCCCAAAAACACAGGTACGTAGAGTTTAGAGATGTTGGTAAACACATAGAAATGCGGCTCAGTGCATGATCAACCAAGCATACACTATTGAGAAGGGTAGGTATTTTGGTAATGAAGGTATTTCTGATGAGTTGAAATGTAGATTAACAGAGTTAATAGATTTTTTAAATTTTCTGCAGTAAGTAAGTTGTTTGTTATATGTCCTATATCACGGGACTATGGAGTCCTGGACCTTTAGAAGGCATGCGTTGGGCCGAAGCCAACACGTAGATGCTCTTTACAATAACAAGTTTAATGGCAAAGTATGATGTGCACATCAAACCGGCGATTATCCCTGTCTGTACTATAAAATGCAGCCAAGAACAACCTCTGGTTTGATTAGAACTATTGATAAACTACAGGAGAAAATTGTTATTTTTGCAGAATGTAAATTCGTCCCCACCTCTAGCGCGTCTGCACAACATTGTTACAGAGACCAATTGGAGTTGGGTTTAGAATGGGTTTCGATTTACGCAACCGGGTGCTTAGTACATCGTAGATTAATTAGTGTGCTACCGGTTGCTCTCATAACTGGATTAAGAGATAAACGAATAGTTGCCACTGTAATTGACTATAGGTACCTACCTACTCACATACCTATAGTTTTTATTCAAATAGTTTGATGTTTCTATTCGATGCGACGAAGTAGTTAATTCTCATAATGATAACGTCTTTTTAAATTATTTAAAGATTAGTTTGTTTGGTTTGTTGACGCGACTAGTTCGGGCATCTTAATTTCTTTAGGAATATTTTAACTTTTAAACTGTTAATGCGGTTGGCGATGCGTAAAGAAAGAAAAACGTGTGGCACTCGGCGACTGCCGCGGTAAAACTATTGCATTGTGCGAGCTTCGTCAGTACAGTCGTACCAAATACATACACATTAAGCGAACGCTCGGCCGAGCTACATGGCATGTAGCTCGGCCTGTTAGATTTTGTTTTCGTTACGGAATTTCTTGATTCGGTCGCCGCGGTCAAAGCCCGCGATAAAAGCTATGCAATAATTTAAAAAAATTGAACTTATCCTACTCTATTGATATTTAAAAAAAATAACATCACCCAAATAAATGAATGAAATTAATGGGTCAAAAGTCGACAAAAAATTAAGAGATGCCCATTTCACGGTAACAAAATAAATGTTATATTCCACAAAATCCCACGAGATGAACAAAATGAAGACGTAATATTAACTGAATCATGAATAGTGCCCAAGAGTTTTTGCAATAATATCTACAAATGAATGAACACTCATGAATGAATGAACTTTTTTCTAACCTGTATTCGAAAAAGCTTATAACGATAAAAATTTGTATTGTCCAGTTATTATTTATGATCTTAGAGTTATTTTTGTCAATGGTTTTAGTAGAAAAAAAAAGGGAACCGTTTTCATTGAGCTGCGTTGTGAAATAAAATGCCTTTGCCTGCCTACTTCTCGATAGGTAAGTTTAAAAAAAAAACAAATGGTAGCCGTTAATCGCCTATTAAGAGAGTTTGGGAGTTTTGGCGGGAACGAGTTAACAACATGTCGTGCTGCAGTTTTATTTTCATGAAACTTAGTTGTAAACCGAGTTGAATTGTATAATTCTGGTGAAAAGTTATTCAATTTAGTTCTGTGGAAGTGCAAAAGTGTAGTGAAAGTAAAAATTAGTGTCAAACATGCAGTTTTCTCGTTGCCTCCAAATCTCCTATTAAGGTTATGGTAAACTTACCACCGCTTTACTATAGCCCCTGACTTGACGGACTATGACGACTTTGACTGTATTGAAACACTTTAGGCCCGATATGAAAAATCGGGTCATAATTTGATGCAAAATATAACTTGACACTGGCTAAATGCACACGTGCGAAGCCATAATAAAAGAAAAAAAAAAGAGAGTTTGCATTTAATTGGTTCATAGTAACTTTTTAAGTTTTGCAAGTAAAATATTTATATTTATTTGCTTTCCAAATAAAAGAAAGAAATTGCATGTTTTAAATCATACCTTGTAAGAATAATAAATAATGAACTTTGACGGATTAAAAATCTTAGTGAGGAAAATTATACTTAATTAAGGCATTCGTATAGCTAATTTAATCTAGGTTTATCATAGATATTTAGCGCGAAGCATTAAATTTGTCCCTAAGAATTTGTATATAAAAAATGACCTAGCTCATAATTCCCACGGAATAAAATATGGCAAAATAATTCGATTGACCGCAGCCAATATGTAATGGCGCGAAATATTTTTTTCTAAAGGTTGGCAACAAATCCCGCTCTCCCACGCAAAAAGGTTTCTTATTGAAAAAAGAAACACTTCACCTGACCGAATAAAATTGATTTGATATTTTTACGGGTTATTAATTTTTGTAATTTTTACTATCATAGAGAATAGAGATTGATAAATATCACTAATAGAATCGTGAGAGAAAATTTGGAATACACGGTGTCCCTGAATGGCTTTTTTGAACAGAAATAGGTTGCTTTACTAGGTAATTCATATGTTTTGACAAATTAGCAAGCAAATCTATGGAAATTCGTTTATTTTTAGAAAAGTACTAGCTGCGCCCCACGGTTTCGACCGAATTTCTGAATCAAAAGTATTCTAGGTCCTTCATCCCCTAAACTACTGCTATGTAATTTTTTTGCCATCATATTTGGTCCAGTCGCTTGACCGTGAGGAAGGAACAAACAAACTTTCAGATTTATAATAATAGTTAGGACTAGGAACTTAGGATTAAGTAAGATAGATAAATCTTTTTTTTATTGCACACACCATTTTAAAATTACATTACATATAAATTAAATTTAAATATTAAATATTTTAGGACATTCGACACATCGCCATCTAACCCCAAGTTAAGTAACTAGACTTGTGTTATGGATGCTAGACAACGGATATATTACTTATATACTTTTCTTTTGTAAATATATACACATAATACATAGAAACAACCAGACCACAGACAAATATCTAAGCATAAATACTTGTCTGAGGCGGGAATCGAACCCGCAACCCTGTGTTTAGCAGTCCGGCATGGTGCCCATTGTGCCAACTGGGATATAAATAAACATAACTTAAGTCTAAGTGTTACAAAGGGGGATTGCCTTATTAAGTACACTATTAAGTAGTGTAAAGAACAAAGTGCCCACATCAAAATTAACGTAAGTTATCTAAAATAATGGTATGTATAGCTACTTATAAAATGGAACAAATGGAGCAATACATTAACAAAAACCAATTTGAACAACATAAATTACATTCTAAAATATAGCAGTCATATTCGCACGAAAATTTCCCAGCTATAATCTGTGTAAACGAGCCACGCGCGTCGCGCACCCTCATGAATAAAACTAGCTGGTGTATAAATTCAAATTTCCTCTCTACCACACGCTCATTTCCATATCTCGGCCGCTCTCCCCTATGCTTTATTAAAACTCCAGTGCAAAAACCGACACTAAAGTTATTCGCTATCTACGTTCGGAAATGGCATTATCGGCCGCGGGGCCCGAAGCGCACACGTCTCAGCCAATAGGGCATTCTTATCAGAAAATGACTCATTTCAAATGACAGAGTGTTCTAAAGCGTTTTCTGATATGAAATGCCGCAATCGCTCCGCAAACCTCGGACCCAATTTCAGCCCTATTCGAAAGTGGCTCGCGCTGTTTTTCTTTGAACACAGTCTGTGCACTTACGCCCGTAAAATGAAAACATTCGTTGGGAGAGGAAATTGGAATAAGAAAATTTGGGGTGTAAAATGAAAGATAGACGAGTGCTAATTTCCGGCGATTACTACGTCTCTTTCTTTCCCGCACATTTATTGCGGGGAATGTATTCTGGGGTGGCATATCACTGTCTTTTTCTAACATGGAAGCTTACCGTATTATAAAGTGTGTTTGTTGTAAGTACGAGGGACTCAAATTACTTTTGAATTTTAGATAATAACATGACCTCAATATTATTTTAATAGGTTTTCGCAAATTAGTTTGAAACAGACAAGAACTTACTTAGTGCAGAGAACTGACATGCTATATCGAACTAGATAACTTTATCATTTGCAACAACAAAGTTAATTTTAAATTTCTCAGTATTGAATAACTGCATCCCGTAGCTCGATACGTCCGCATCGGGCGAGCGTTCAATAACAAATGACGACTTCGGCCGAGTTCCGTCAATCGCTCGCTACCGGAATGTATCGACTACCCGCAAACAATTCGCTTCACGCCAACAACATCTATTGAATAAACTTCAGCTTCGGAATTATGTTCGAACTATTTATTACGAAACTAAAGCAATTTCACTGTGAAAATGAGAGAAGGTAATATAATTGGAAATTGGTAGATATATTAAATTAACGGTTATAAAATTATGTAGAGTAATAGTTCATGAAAATCAATAATGTAAGAACAAAGGCTGTAACTATGAGCTGTGTTCAGAAACAGTCAATGTTTATGCCACATTCAAACAGTGCAAAGTTTGGGTCGTTTCATTTGAATGATGCCTGTTTCAGACAATGAATAACAAAGAAGCCCTTGTGCTGAGTTTAAATTTTACAAACATCTCATATGAGTTAAAATACGAACGCAAATAAAACATTATTGTTTTACAAAATGTTCTCGTTCACTGAATATCATTCAAAAATACATTTTGTAGGTAGGTACATCAAAAGTCACTAAACTTTATTCTAAATTAATGAACCACATCCAGAAAAATAGGGCCCTATCAAATTAAAGTTCCTTCAAGTAAAAAGCCAGACAGTGCAATTAATTCAAATCGATTTCCACTTAACCAAACCTTCGCTGTGAACGATCAGAATTTCAAATACAGCTTCGAGAAACCCGACCAGCATGGTGTAAACGTTCTTTTTTGATTCCAATATGCCATTTAAATGGGACGCGCCAAAAGAAATAGTAGTAGCAGCCCAGTTAGGTTGGCCAGCCTGATGCTATCTTGGCAGTTGGCACACCTGACCGACGCTAATTGGACAATAAATCAATTCTTCCCGCTTCTTATTGGCGAATCGTGGCATTCCAATATTGAAAATTTGGCCGCGCGATATTGACAACATGATAAAAAACAATAGGCGGTTATCTCTTTCTTTTGTGTTCATCTCTAGACCCCGGTTCTTATTAAGGCTCGATCGTTTTGTGTTTTTGTTTGTGTCGGGCCCAATGTCTTATCGGTTAGACAATTTGTTTTGAGGAGCTCGTTATTGAATTATTAATACTTATTGATATTCGGTAGTATGTAAGTATGTTGTGTCAATATGGCAACCGTTCGTTCCGTGGAAATAGTAATGATGACAGAGCAGTCGTATGATCTATAGTCGTAATAAAATAAACATTACCGCGATAAAATGAATAAATAATGTTAATAGAGCAAAGTGCGCGGGCGTCATCCATTATTAGAGTTATTAACAAAGAGAACGAGCGCGGGGCTAATCTGGGCTCGCTCCGAGCATAATTAAATTCTCCGAACAAGCGAGCTATTAAAGCGAAACGGTAGCGCGACGCCCATTACCAAACGGAACGTGCATAATTATTTTGTTCCCGCCTTTTTTTCTTATTACAAGTTCGATTTTCGAAAGCTCGCGCTAATGTAGCGTCGCTGGCCGGAGGCACGAAGTCTTGTAAACAATGTTCTCGTAAAATCTTATTCAATTACCTTACGCGTTCATTTATTACAATAAATTGATTAGTTTTCTTTTAATTAGCTCGGATCGAAGTCGTAACCAAAACGAACGTAATGTAAATATGCTTTGGCGTTGAAACGTGTATATTTTACATACGCAGCAGACGTTGACAAAAACCCTATAGTTTTTCTAACCAGACCACCAGGGTATTCAAATGAGGCATATCATTAACCGTACGGTATAAACAATGTCGTAAAATGACAGGTAGCAGAGGTTGTGACATCCTTCGTAATAATATTTATTCCATTCGGTTAATCTTGTCTTGTTGATCGGAACCCTAGTCGTACTGTTAACATATATTTTGACAGATGACATAAGTTTGGCGCCGTATCACCAGTTTGTCATCTCGGCTACGATGAAATAACAATTCTGTTATTATAATAAGCTTCTGTCTTACGTTGAGATTAAGAGATCGATATTTCTATTTATATGGAGTAAGTATAAGTAAGTATTGTCTGCTACCACAGAATATATAATAAGTAAAACACACCTAAGTAACTACAGCTGAAATCAGAATTTGGCCAAAATGAATAATGCAATCGATAATAAATCAAAAGACTCACCGTTCAGTCAATACAAACTAACATTATTAGGTAAGTTACTTACTCGATTTTTTTTTTTTTTGTAAATTAACCCATTTAGAAATCAAAACGTAACATTATTTTGTGAAACGCGCTTTTAGATCATTATTTTCCGACTACTGAAACCATTGTAAAGCCTTAAAATATCCAAAATTAAGATGGATTAGCTTCATCTGCCAGAATGGTGTCGATTTGCCGTGCCGTAAGATGAGACGTTACACTTTTTGACTTGCGTGATGTTAGAGTTAGGGTTAGTTTATACCTTAGGTATCTTGACACTCATTGTCAATTTGGTGAACCTCACCTCTGACACACATTGACACATGTAAAATATGATTTCAAAACTTCTTTTGATCCTTTTTGCCCAAACCTATATAAGCCTTTATGAAACAATGATATAATTTCATGAACACCTTTACTTGTAGAGACATAGAGTTGATAATTATTTTTGTGAAGTTGGCACTTTGTCTTTGGCTGGATAGGAAGTGACGTAGCATAAGTGGCACAAAGAGTCTGAAAGACTGGATATTGGCGTCCAAGTGCACAGCCTTAACTACGAAGAAACAAAAAGAGTCAGCAAAGAAGAAGTTGCTAATGCAAAACAGTAAGGCTCTACCATACTGGGCTCTACATATAAACATATTAAAATGTTTTATTTAACTACTTTCAATTCAATCAATTATTCTTTTAATTAATTGTTTAAAACTCACCTGTAGACACATGTCGAGTTGTCACTTATACGTATTTGTCAAAGGCGCATAGCTTGCATTCTTCGTTAGCGGCCATGCATCATATTTAGTTTTGAGGGCTTGACAAGAAGGCTCGTGCTCAAGTTTTGATAAGCATCGGTTCAGAGAATTTTGAATAGGTACGACTGAACGCTTACGAGGTGTGGCAGGCTCCAATCCATTTACAATTTACGTAGGTAGGTACCTAACTATATTAGCAAAATATTAGTATGTAGTACCTATTACTTAACAACCTACTATTATACTCACTTACGCTGGCTCAGCGAGGCGAAGTAGATCTTGGCCTTCGACACCAAAAGACGCCATTGCGCCCTACTTGAACGGACTGTTTTCCACAATTAGACCCTTTTTAATTGGGTCCTTTTTGCGTGAGGATGGAGTATGCTTGGCCAGCACCTACTATCCTCTCAGCTTAGTCGACCATTTCCCTTGTGAATACTTATGGAGCCAACTATGCCGCGGGTTTCATCACGATGTTTTCCTTCACCTTAAGAGCAATGTCAATTAGTGCACTTTTTTTTAAAGAAAAGTACATCGGTGCACGGCCGGACGGGATGCGAACCCACGACCTTTAGAATAAAAGTCGAGGTATCTACCACTAGCCAAAACCGCTCTTCATTGCACCCTATTCTGTGCCTCTTGCTGCCAGTAAACTTACGTATAAGTGCACAAATAATAATTCTTCAAGGAATTTATATTTAATTTATTTTGGGCTACTAAATAAATACAGCAAATACTTATTTCATTTTTAACCACTCAGCATTTTTATAATACCCGCTCACATCAATACTCAAGTAAACTGGCAGTTTGACACTGGCTGGTTATTTTTGACACTGGCAGTTTTAGTTGCGAGCTAGACTGCCAGTGTCAAAAATAAAGCAAAAAGCGAGGACGTCAACTACAATATTCAAAACCGTCAACGTCAGCGTCACTTTAGTCATTCTCAATTTGTTTTCTTTCATGCCCAAACAAACGGAATTTTGTCTGAATATTCTCACATTTTGTGTTTTTATATTAGAATTCCTATATAATATTGACACATTACATTATTCTTTATTGATACAAATAAAATATAATATAGTTTTCTCCACACAATGGCCGACGACGAAGGTAACTAAAATCATAACCTCATAATTTACTACTTTTCTTACATTTTCACTGCAAATATCTATTAAACCACTCAAAATTACTTACTTTACCCATTTAACTATCAGAATTCTCAAATTACCAACTCTGGAAATGCAAATGTCCTGCAATATTTATTTATTTATTTTTAAACTATGTAATCTAACAAATAAGTATCTTGATCAATTTTCAAGGGCCATCGGACAGTAGTCTTCTTGTGATCATAGTGGACACGAATCCTAATCAAAGATACATAACTGAGGATCCCAAGGTGTTGACAAACTGCCTCGATGCTGTAATAGCGTTTGCAAACTCACATTTGATGCAGAAAACTAGAAATCAGTTGGCGGTGATCGGTTGCCATTTTCATAAAAGGTATCATGATTTAAAACCTTATATAAGCATTCATTGTATCTGTGGTACAATATCTGCATATTTCTGACTAGCTGCATATTTTTAATCTCTTACATAAGTAAAACCCATAGAGCTCAACTAGTAATGAATATTTAAGCAAGACATACAAATGAAAATATTTATTTAATTTTAACATCATTCAATTTTTATTTAATTTTGACATAATTTAATCTTGACATAATTTAATTTTATTTGATTCGTTTTTTTTATTATTTGATATTTCGGATTTTGACTATGAATTGATTAATTATTATTACCTACTATTTGTACGCCATTGTATGGCTAAATATGAAGAAACAATATCCTATTTTGTAACACCACTATGTACCATATTTAATGCAAATAAATAATTCTGATTCTGATTCTGAAACAAGAAATATAAAAACTTCTGAAATTGTGGTGTAGTCAGAAGCATATAAAATATGATATGAAACTGTCTATACCCACCTTTATATGTGAAGGCATTTAAGTTATTGTGTTGTCTGTCAGTCATGTATGCTACTATCTTAAAGTTCTTATGAAATATTTTTATAATATATTTCAGCGAATATTTGTATCCGTCACCCGGCAAACCTTTAGATGTAAGGCAAATAGACGGACAGTATGAATTATTTACACTTGTCGAGAAAACTATTAAGACTAGGTAAGTTTTTGAAGTCTATAGGTTGAGGGCTCCGATTTCACTCTCATAGGCAGTGATATGTCAACCAGTGGTAGATATGTATTTGCGAAATAAAATTGGCCATAATTCCTCGGGTGTTTTTGCATGCATGAAGACACGTCAAATTATTGTGTCACTATGAAAGAATGCAAAGTTCGGAGTTAACCACTCGTTAACTGTTACATCTCACTGCGTGTGGTCATACTGTCCACTTTGGTATCTTAATTTCTTTTACTTTAGGGACTTATCACAGAAAATATGGGTCTCAACCGAGAGAGGAGGCTCACTCCTCTTTTTACCCACTATGGCGAAGCCAAAAGGGAGGGTTATGTTTTTGACCCGTATGTATGTTTACCTGTTCCCACCTAACTTCAAAACTATTTGCTATAATTTAACAATTGAGGTATTGTTATGCTCTTTTGTGATAAAGTTATGATGTGGTTTTAGATTAGTGAACTTGGTGAAGAGTCAACCTCAAGAAGAAAAACCTGGAGAGTCTCTCATTGCTGGTGCCTTGGCGATGGCCCTCTGCTTCATAGCAAGGGTAAGTAAAACAGAAGGAGTCAAGGAATCTCTTTTTAATGTATCTCCAACATTCACATCTTGTCTATGGTACACTCACAGACGCGTTATACTTATACAATGAGTTTCAGCGAAGGGGGTTGTTTTAGACGTCTAGGCGACAAATTTTGAAAATTCGAACATGTTTTTTTTGTGGGAATTCCTTGTTGTTTTTGTGGGAAGCCAATTCTGTGGGAATTTTTACTAGACTTTTTCATTTTTTCATACTTTTTCATAGAAATACGAACAAAATGTTCTAATTTCCAAAAGTCGTAGATCAAAAGTTATTCGCCTAGACGTCTAGAATAACCCCCTATTAAAACCTCTTTGCTCAAACACATTGTATATGGGCTGCTTAGTTACTAGAGGTTTTTAGTTAGGTCCTCTTTGTGTGAGAATGGAGTAGGCTTGTCCTTTATACTACCCTCTTAGATTAGCCAACCGCGTTCAGAGGAAAGAACTTGTCAATATGTTTGGAACCAACTACCATTAATAACACACCTACATTTTGTGTAAGAAAAATCCATTCTTGCAATCGCAGTAGCTACCAAGAAGGTTTTCATTGTTTTAACAAGTGGTTAAATAGCCAAGTACTTTATTATAATTTTGACATCTTATTACTCTATTTAATGTGAATATTAATAAATGATTGATCCGAAATGATTGATTGAAATGATTTATTAGGGGTGTAATTTTTTTAACCCCTAATTTTTTTTTTATTTATTTAAATCTTAATTTCTATGATAATTAGAAAATGAACCAAAACATAGGGTCATAGTCATGGCAGGTATAGGTTATATGGCACAAAAATATTTGTGCTAGTGTCACTAACCAAGGAGGAAACAGTCGACTATGTTTTTCAACCTTTTCACCTTTAACCTTTATTTATTTTAATTGAATAATCGACATGTTTCAGATACGTCGTGAAACGCCCCCCGGTCTCCGTCTAAGCAGCCGCATATTGATTGTGACGGGCAGCTCGGATACTGCAGCCCAATATATCAACTATATGAATGTGTTCTTTACTGCTCAGGTATTACAATGGCTAATATTGGAGTCTGTTTTGCAACAATTTATAAGTTCAGTTTATAATAGACGTACAACTACTTTGTATTTTTAACCGACTTCAAAAAAAGGAGGAGGTTCTCAATTCGGTTTTATGTATTTTTATAGTTGCAAATAATATTCTATTCTATGATTAATGGGAAAAGTATATATTAATTAAACCGCTGAACCAGCATTGGAGGAAGACATAGTTTATTTTTATTGAGTTCCATTGACTCCATTAACAGTACACCGTCAATGGGGACAACGGGCACAATGACTTCCCGTTGTCCCCATAATGGGGACAACAATACACCGTGTAATAAAACAGGCTTGACAGTTTTCAGTAACTATTTAAAAAGTAGCAATAAAAATTATACATTCATTGTCTTCTATACTTTGAACTTGTACTTGTATACGGTCTGCTTTTCCGCAATTAGACCCTTTTTAATTGGGTTCTTTTTGCGTGAGGATGGAGTAGGCTTGCCCAGCTCCTACTGCCCTCTCAGCTTAGTCGACCATGTCCAGAGGAGAGAACTTGTCAATACTTCTGGAGCCAATTAAGCCACGGGTTTCATAACGATGTTTTCCTTCACCGTAAGAGCAATGTTTTCTTAAGAAAAATACACTGGTGCACCCATGATCTTCAGAATGAAAGTCGAGGTATCTAGCACTAAGCCAACACCGCTCTCATTAATTTAAATTGTCGCACAAAAACAGTTGATGACGTCGCAGGCCAATATTTAAAGACTCAATCAATGTATGTTTTTATTTAAACCTGTTTAAAACCTATTGTATGTAATATTCCAGAAACAGCAAGTATTGATCGACGTGTGTTCGCTGGACAAACACTTGAGTTTGTTACAACAAGGCTGTGACATCACAGGGGGATTGTACCTGAAGGTGCCTTCACTTGAAGGATTACTGCAATATCTATTGGTAAATACTCGTTCGGCAAAAACGGCCCGTACCCCAGACTCTTAAGAGACTAAGGTAACGGAATGTCCCATTAAAAGTTCATGCAGTACTACTCAAACAGAATTACACTACTTAATTTTGTCATCTCCATTCATTCGTCACACAGCCATTGGTAAATACTCGTTCGGGAAGGGCGGCCCGTACCCCAGACTCTTTAGAGACTAGGGTAACGGAATGTATTTGAAGGTGCCTTCACTTGAAGGATTACTGCAATATCAATTGGTAAATACTCCTTCGGAAAAAACGGCCCGTACCCTAGACTCTTAAGAGACTAGGGTAACGGAATGTCCCATTAAGAGTTTATGCAGCACTACTCAAACATAATTACACTACTTAATTTTGTCATCTCCATTTATTCGTCGTACAACGTAATTGAATCCTCTGGGAAATCCCAGATACCCTAAACGTTTTACTTCGTCATTCCTTATTCGTACAGCAAGTGATTGGAAAAAGCCTGCGTCTGTCTTTCCTGACGTGTACAACTTGGGGGTCTGCAAGTCACGAGTGAACAGGTATCTTCTAGGAAAGTGTGCTACATATTAGACCGCTTTGTCACCTACCATCAGGCAGATGTGATAGTGGTCAACGCTAACCTAATAATTCCGTTTGTTTCCAGTGGGTATTTCTACCGGAAGCATCTGAACGTACCAAGCTAGTGTTGCCTGGAAGAGGCCGCGTCGACTACAGGGCCGCCTGCTTCTGTCATAGAGAACTACTCACTATTGGTTTTGTCTGTTCAGTCTGTCTCAGTGGTATGCATTCACTTTATAATAGCTTTAGCCCGCGACTTCGTCCGCGTAGAAGTCGAAAATAGTTCTAATAGGATTGAACCAAGGAATCAAGGTATCCCATACAAAGTCCCCCTCACATGTCACTCTTTAAGAGGTAGTATTTTGGAAAATACTTGACTTGAGATGCTTACGCCACACAAAGAATACAGCCTCCAAATTTCAGGTCTCTACGATCAGCGGTTTAGGCTGTGCGTTGATCCGTCAGTCAGTCATTCAGGACAAAGCATTTTATTATGTAAAGATAGAAGATATACTTGTTATCTATTCTATTCTTATAATTTAAACGTCCCTCCGGTGCGCCTGTCAGTTTAAACGCGATAATTTCAAAAAAACACTGAACAAATTTTCATACTTTTACACTAAGGGGTGGGCTAATTCAAGAGAAAGCCCTAAAACTGCTATTAGAATGTTTTCAACTCAAGCAAGGTTTTAAGATCCTGTTCGAGTTGAGTTTAAAGTCTTTCAACTCATAAATTGACAACCCAGTTGGCACAATGGTCACCATGCCGGACTGCTAAACACAGGGTTGCGGGTTCGATTCCCGCCCAGACATGTATTTTATGCTTACATTGCTCTTACGGTGAAGGAAAACATCGTGATGAAACCCGCGGCTTAGTTGGCTCTAAAAGTATTGACAAGTTATCTCCTTCTTAGGGTAGTAGGTGCTGGGGAAGCCTACTCCATCCTCAATCAAAAAAGACCCAATTAAAAAGGGTCTAATTACGGAAAACAGCCCGTTCAAATACAAGTACCCTCAGTCCTTTGCTTACATAATAAAACTGATAATTGTTTTTTTTTTCAGTATTTTGCAAATTCAGCCCTATATGCACAACTTGCCAGTAAGTATTTTTTCAAATATTTAAAACTTTTACATTACGACGACTTCTGTTACGCGGTGGGAGAACACCCGTCTGCCATGCAGAATGTTGCGGGTTCGATTCCCACCGTCGCTCGTTGATTTATGTAATATAACTCCCGATCCCGTTTCTCGTCCCATTTCAACGACCCAGTTGGCACAATGGTCACCATGCCGGACTGCCAAACACAGGGTTGCGGGTTCGATTCCCGCCTCAGACATGTATTTATGCTTAGATATTTGTCTGTGGTCTGGTTGTTTCTATGTATTATAAGTATATATTTACAAAATAAAAGTAATTAAGTAGTATATACGTTATCTAGCACCCATAACACAAGTCTAGTTACTTAGCTTGGGGCTAGATGGCGATGTGTGGAATGTCCTGCAATATAATTTATTTATATATTATTTTTCTTTTACAGTACCGTGTTCAAGATTGGTGGCCCTCTACCTATAAAGCCTAAGAAGAAGAAGATAAAATTATAGTTCCACTAGTTGTGCTTCCCGGATTCACCTTCACCCTATTCGTGTGAGAATTCCGTTATTATGTACCTACTACTTGTAAATATACTAATTATTAAACGTAAGTAAGTCTTAACTTTATTTTGACTTTACTCCCAGTTGCAGTGGAGTAGGTACGGTCGGGTGCATAATTGCAGACCCACCGTAGAGCTCCAAAACGGTAATGTTTTCAACACAAGCAAGATTCTAGACACATGCTTAATTTGAAGTTTAAAGTCGTCTAACTCGTGAATTTATCAAACAAAAATATTACAATGAAAACATACCAATAATAGTCATTTTTTAACTCTACCGGGGGCTGCAATAATGCAGCCGACTGTACGCAAAACTCTTTGTTTTTGTACCTAAATATAATGTACTAAGCAAGTAGTTCTTATTTTAACTATAATACTTAATAAGAACCCATGGACATGACTTTAATTGCTCCATTTTAAATAATGCCTTCAAATATTTGTAAGATTGATCTTTATGAGCGTGATCACAATATAAACTAGTTTCTTGTGCTTTCTTCTCATTGGTGGGCGCGTTCCGAAGGCACACATCCTAAGTTTTTAAGACGTTTCATAAACTCTTCAGCTTTATAAGTATATAAAGCTGAGCTTGTTTGTTTGAACGCGCTACTCTCAGGAACTACTGGTTCGAATTGAAAAATTCTTATTGTGTTGGATAGTCCATTTATCGAGGAAGGCTATAGGCTACTTTTTATCCTGATATTCCCACGGGATCGGGAGTTACGCGGGTGAAACCGCGTAGCGCAGCTAGTAATATTATTAAGCTGGAGAGTTTGGGTGTCTGTTTGAACGCGCTAATCTCAAGAACTACTGGTTCAAATTAAAAAAATATTTTTGTGTTGCATAGTCCATTTATCGAGTAAGGCTATGGGCTACTTTTTATTTTGATATTCCCACGGGATCGGGACTTATAAATAATATAACGGTAACAGAAATACATCATCTGTGAAAATTTCAACTCTCTAACTATCATGGTTAATGAGATACAGCATGGTGACAGACAGACAGACGTTCGGACAGCAAAGTGTTAGTAATCGGTTCCCGTCTTTACCCTTTGGGTACGGGACCCGAAAAAGTAGTCTTTGTTATTTCTTAGGATTTAGAGTTTTCTCATACCAAGTTCCATCAATCTCATCACCTCAGTCTGCCTGTGACCATGAGAGCTGTAAAATTTTCGAACAATCAGGGGAAAAAAACGTACTTATACATCCTTTAAAGTAGTTTCTATAAATTAATTTACTATGGATTTTTTCAAGACCCCAACACAAATTATTTTTTATTTGCTTCCAAATATTGACTTTTTTGTTTGACCGCTAAAAACAAAAAGGTGAAATAACAGCTTAGATATCAAAAATGATTTATTATCAACATATATATTTTCTACAATTCATTCACAGCCGTTGTGCAATATTAATTTAGCCACAATAGATTTAATTTTATAGATATTAATGATAACGTATAATCAGTTCTTAGAAAGGCCGGCTTGTATGACTAAATCATTTAAACCACATTTTCCATACACAAACACATACACTTAAATAAACAATCATTTAGATACACTAGATACACGAAAGTTAATACAGGGTGAACTTTTTAAATGGGCCTTCAGGGCTATCCTAATCTATAAGCGGAAAATACTTAAAGGAGTTGCGTGCCTGATTTTGACAAAAATTAAATGTGCATTATTTTTGAAGAAATCATTACCCTAGCCTGAAATTACCTGATCATTATCAAAAAAAAAAATACCAATCGATAAGTGTTGAATAGAGAAAAACTTCTGAAAAGAAAGAGTATAGCAAATATGTTCTAAATTCTCTAACTTGAAATTAGTAAAAACATAATACTACTTCTAGTGCTGCAGTTTGTTACGTCATTTAATTTCTGTCGCACTTTTATTTTTTTTCAAAATCGTGCACGCAATTCCTTTCTGCATTTTTCGCTATCTTCTATATAAGAAAGTCGTGTTTGTAACACTTATAACTCGAGAACGGCTGGACCGATTGCAATGAAACTCGGTATGTAGATAGCTGGAGACCTGGATTAACACATAGGCTACTTTTTCCATCGGGACTTACGCGGGTGAAACCGCGGGACGCAGCTAGTTTCTTATAAGTTTAAGGAAGGCCTATTTAAAAAACTCAGCATGTATACCTACTTACATAGATATTAGCATGTCCGCGCGTGGAAGGACAGGCACAGTATAAAAATATAACAGTATTTAAATTAAGCGGTGTTCTTGAATAACATACCTAATGCCGCCCGGTACATAAAGACTTGCCAGGGCTTCTGGGTTACTTATTTGATAATGCAATAGACCAATGAGAAATGTTATGCCAAAATGTAAAAACCTTAAAACTAACTAACGAACGACAATTGAATTTTTAAAAGGGTCTTCTGGGCTATTCTAAACTATACTAAACTATAAGAGATATCTAAAAATGCTAAAAGGAGTTGCGTGTCCGATTTTGACAAAAATAAAACTGCATGAGTAGATTTTTAGTTGGCAAAGTATGTGAAACTCTTAATCCTGTAATCCTTAAGATCTGTAGTACTTACCATACTTTATGCAAATCAATATCTTATCTTTTAAAACTCCTTATAACCTTTTTCGTTATCTCATAATTTAGGAAGTGACCCTAAAGGCCCATTTAAAAAATTCATCCTGTATATCGCGTAGCGTTGCCACGTTTTTCATTCACCTAGGAAAAGGACTTAATCACTAGTACTTTAGATTAAGGGGCAAATTACACTACAACTGCATACAAATTAATTGGACCACAGGCCTCTAAATAAATAAATATTGCAGGACATTCCACACATCACCATCTAGCCCCAAGCTAAGTAACTGTATTATGGGTGCTAGACAACGGATATACTACTTAAATACTTTTATTTTGTAAATATATACTTATAATACATAGAAACAACCAGACCACGGACAAATATCTAAGCATAAATACTTGTCTGAGGCGGGAATCGAACCCGCAACCCTGTGTTTGGCAGTCCGGCATGGTGACCATTGTGCCAAATGGGCCTTTTGAGTCCTGTGGTTCAACTAATTGGACTGAAATTGACAATATCTACAATATTATACAGAAGAAAGATTTTTTTGTTTGTATCGTAGAGGTTTCGAAACTACTAGACCAATTTTGATGAAACTTGGTATGAGGGTACATTGATTCATTGGGAATAGCATAAGCTACTTACTATCCCGATATTCCCACAGGATCGGGAGTAATGAGAAACCGCGGAGATATTTTTAAATAACCCTAAAATTACCTACTTAAAATTAAATTACAAACGTTAGCTAAGACTTATCTATTATCTCAAAAGCGATGTCAATTTCCTCTTCAGGTGATTTGCTGACGTCACACTGTTTCTCAACTATAGCACTTCTAGATACCTTGCGTTGGTTTTCACAGGGATTAGCTTTGGGAATCTGTTGATTGTGGACGTGGTATTCTTTGGTTTTTGGTTTCTCTATTGTTTGGAGGTCCTGAAAATTAAAATGAAATTATAAAGGGCTAGCTGCTACATTAGCCAATGGATTGCCTCCCAAAAAAGCAATGCAGCGAGGCAATATTTCAATTGACAAGTTCCTTATCGCGGGTTGACGGACCTAGCTGAGCAAAAATGTTAAGCGTAACGTGTTACGAAAAACCGGAAGAGAAAGAGAGAATGAAGGAGACCGTTAAAAAAATGGTAAAATGACTTCGTACCAAACGCGTGTCCAACGACACGTTAATTATTTTTTTCCTTTTATCTGCCATCGGATAATTTGATCTTCATGGATTCAGCTTAAATAGGTGATATTCCATTGAATATCAAACATATAATCTTCTATAATTTTACCATTCTACTACCCTATAATTTAATTTAACAAAGAAACTTATGTTCTTCGGTGCAGCTCTCTCCATACAAACGTAGTCGACTGTTTTCTCCCTGGATAATGACACTAGAGCAAATATTTTTGTTGCATAAAACTTATAACTGCCATAACCATGCCCCTATGTTTTGTTTCTTTGTTTTTTAAATCTTAATTTCTATGATAGTTAGAAAATGAAAAAAACCAAAACATAGGAGCATAGTCATGGCAGTTATAGGTTTTAAGGTACAACAATATAAATGCTAGTGTCATTATCCAGGGAGGAAACAGTCGAATACGTTTGTATAGAGAGAGCGCTAGTACCCTTTCACCTTAAAGCGATTTATTCTAGGCAACCTTAGGATGGAGAAGGTCTGTTTAGCTTAACTGGTAACCAACTTACTTATAGAAGTTTCTAGGTTCGAAACATTCGGCATTCATTCACTAATGTTGTGATATAGATAACTAGCTGACAATCAAAATAAGCATCATAGATATTAAACGTGCTATGTTGGTAGGTACTTAGGCCTATCATTGCTCAAGGGCGTTTTGTCTCCCGCAGACTTGCTGCGTGATACGTACATGCTGGCCACGCCCCAGTTTCATAATGTAGGCTTAGTCGGCTGCATAATTGCAGCCCTCGGTAGAGTTCGAAAATTACTATTATTTGAAAGTTTGCATTCTAATAATTTTTGTTTGATAAATTGATGAGTTAGAAGACTTTAAACTTCAACTAAAGCAGTTGTCTAGAAGCTTGCTTGTGTTGAAAACATTCTTATAACAGCAGTTTTGGAGCTCTATCGCGGGTCTGCAACTATGCGCCGCCCGTACATTAAAAAAATTATACGTGTCGCGGGACACGCGTTTGGAAAGATATTTGAACCTTTTTTTTGACGTGATAACGTCTTATTAATTGGAATGCACTCGCAAAAAAGTGTGACGTCATCACTCACGTTCCGTTATTGACAAGGTAACCATAGCAACGTATTATTTCATCAATGTTTTCAGACGTAAAATTATCGTCCGTTAACCGAATTTACAGACAACCATTTTTTTATTTTCTTTCTATTATATAAGCGATTAGTTATCGGTTTCCTTCATTCTCTCTTTCTGTTACGGTTTTTCGTAACGCGTGACGCGTTATATTTTCTCTCTGAGTTTGGAGTGGGTTGTCGTCTAAAAGGTTTTCGGGGACAAAAATTTATAAAACATTTTACTTACATCACCATAAAGTTCCAAAGACAACGAGTGTCGTTTCCTATAGGCCTGTTTTAACCTCCCAGATCTTGACATAGACAATTTTCTTCTATGATCGAGCGGGGCTGCATCCTGTTCCGTTTCCGGTTCGTTCTCGACGCGGGAGTTCTTTCTCTTTTCATTTGGTAGAAATATTGATTTTATAAACTTGGCCATTTTCTATCAAATTTAAAAAATATGGGTTCGTGTGAATATGTTACTAATTTAAGGTTTGAACATGATTGTTTCCTGTAAATAAAAAAGTTTTTATTAAGTTAGCAAAAAAGTACAGTATTTTTTGTGCTTCTTAGGGTTCCGTAGAAAAAGGAAAAAAACGGGACTAAGATCTGTCTGTCTATCTGTTACCTAATTGTATCTCATGAACCGTGATAGCTAAATAGTTGAAATTTTTACAGTAATGTATTTTTGTTGCCGCTACAAAAACAAATAGGTACTAAAATACAGGAAAAAAAAAGTGGGGCGACATGGTACACTACGTGCGCGAATCAGACTCGCACTTGGCCGATTTTGTAGTCTATACTAATACTAGCGATCCGCTCCGGCTTCGCACGGCTATATTATGCATGTATCTATATCTATAAAAATCAATGCCACTTTTCGTTGTAATTTTATAACTCAAGAACGGGCTCACTTATCCAAACCAATGTTTAAGCTTTGTTCGTACTATTAAGTAGATGGTTTATGTTAAGTTTGCACAAAATTGGTCGAGCGGTTCTTCATTTATCACATTTTTTTGTAAATTAATTCAATAAATGGTGGATCATTTTGTTAATGAGGATTTTGCTGTCAAATCTTTATACGTAGCGAAGCACGTACCGAGCCGCTAGTTATACATATAAACCTTCCTCTTGAATCACTCTATCTATTTAAATAAACCGCATCAAAATCCGTTGCGTAGTTTTAAAGTTCTAAGCATTCATAGGGACAGACAGCGGAAAGTGACTTCGTTTTAAGCTATTATAAAGAGGAAAGATTTGATTCTTTGTTTGCTATGAATAGGCTCCGAAACTACTGGACCGATTTTGATGAAACTTGCTGTGAGGATACATTGATTCATTGGGAGTGTCATAGGCTTTTTATTCCGATATCCTTCGGAATCGGAATTGAGGCGGGTGAAGCCCCGAGGTGATGCTAGTTGTTTATAATAAGAGATTTGTTCGTGTCATATGAGCTTATCTTCAGAAAAACTTCACTTGCGCGATCTAGGATCTCCGATCGGCTTAGTGTCGCCACAAGGGTTTCAGAATCCTGTCAGAATATTGGAATGAATAGTATCCTACGTTGATTCTTGGAGATGGCATTGTAGATTCATACAAAGTTTTATCAAAATCGGTTTCGGAAATTACCCATTACAATTATTTATCTATCATCTATTCAAACTTTACTTCTTTATTATACCTAATGATGTAAGTTTATAGACAAATGAAGTTTTAACTAATCAGTAAGTAATCTTATCTTTTTATTACAAGTTTTATCAAATGCAACGTAGCATTATGTACCTTATTAAGGCTTGCACTCGCTTAGGGTTCCGGTCCCAAAGGGTAAAAACGGACCCTATATAAATAAATAAATATTGCAGGACAATCCACACAGCGCCATCTAGCCCCAAGTTAAGTAACTAGACTTTTGTTATGGGTACTAGACAACGGATATACTACTTATGTACTTTTCTTTTGTTATAATACTTAGAAACAACCAGACCACAGACAAATATCTAAGCATAAATACTTGTCTGAGGCGGGAATCGAACCCGTAACCCTGTGTTTGGCAGTCCGGCAAGGTGACCATTGTGCCAACTGGGTCGTCGACGTCGATATAACTAAGACTTCACTGTCTGTCTGTCACCAGGCTATATATCCTGAACTGTGATAGCTAGACAGTTATAATTTTCAATTGATTATTTCCAGGATTGTTTCAGTTGTCATTATAATAACAAATACAAAAAACAGAAAATTACCCTTCGTGCGCAAGTCCGACTCGCACTTGGCCGGTTTTTTATATTTAAGTAAACAAGAGTAACAAATTTTAATCTAAAAAATTTGTACCTATATAATACTTCCAATGAATCAATGTATCCTCATACCAAGTTTCATCCAAATCGATCCAGTAATTTGGGAGCCTATATTCAATGCAAAAAAACAATCAAATCTCTTTATAATATTAGTAGGTAGCTGTAGATTAGCCAGGCTTCGCACAGGTAGCAAAATATAACTATTTTTTTCTGCTTTATTTAAGTTAATTTACGCAAAACAATAACATTTACACCCTTTCCTCACGAATCACTCCGTCCATTTGTGAAAACCGTATGAATATGCGTTTAATACTTTTCGAGTTAATCGCGGTCATACAGACACGGCTGAAGGACTTTGCTTTAAAGTAAAGATAGATATATATTTAAAAAACCTCCGACTTTTATCCCTCATAACTTTCAGATGGTTGATCAAACATAGCTAAGAACACTCCCGACGAATTCACCTTTCAAACAAATGAAACGAAATCAAAATCAGTTCAGTCGTCCGGAAGCTATGATGCCACAGACAAACACACACAGACACGTCAAACTTATAACGCCCCGTCGGAGGTTAGAAATAGGGTAGGGGGCAGGAAAAATAACTATTATTACACTAAGAAAATAAACTTACCTTAATTAAACAAAAAAAACCCGAATAGCAATAATCCAATCACAAAAACAGAGATTAGGTATAGATAAGCAAACTGCTTAGAAACACTAATAAAACTGTACCACTGATAAGCGATTGTTATAAACTGAAACTTGCCAATTTGATAACACGTTCGTTCAGTAAACATTCAAACTGCAATATGTACATTGTAAGTAGCTACGCTATTACCATATTTTCATCTAAGATAAGATTGTGAAGAAAAGTGGTATCAATTGATACCACTTTTCTGATAGTAGGTAAGTATAATGATAGATAACTTTGTTATATTGTGTAGGGTTAACATGTGAGCGTATCCAGGGCGGAGTAATGGAGGGGCAAGGGCCTCAATTCGCGCGGCCAGTGGAAAACGACGAGATGGGCCGTTGTGGACAGTCACACGATTAACGTACGTGAAAATAGTGCACATAGCTACACCCCACGGTTTCATCACTACGCCTAAACTATCTCTTTAATTTCATATAATTTCATTCAAATCGGTCTACTGGTTTCGGAGATACAAACTCATAAACTTTACCTATTTATAATACATATTAGTATAAGTACATTTGTGCCTATTTAATGAATTTTCATAAACGCTCGCTCACGCGAATTGACTTTATGCAAGGACATAAAAATTAAATATACCTACTTCATTAAAAGGACTGGACGAATAGGCCAATGGAATCCCAACTTCTCAATCATGCCACGACCTTGGGGCTAATTTTGACTATAGTAGTTCTTTGGTAACTTGCAAAAACAGATTACGCTAGTACGAATTAGCAAATAAAAAGACCTGCTAACCTCAAAGTGTTGTGTTTACAGGAAAATCTAATTGACTTTTTAACTGACTCTAATAAACGGAAGAGTTTCACAATTCATCGCGTATTTTTTTTATGTAGTATGTGACCGATTATTGAAAACTGTTTGCCCAGTTTGCCCACGCTGGACCAAGTCCTGAGTACTACCCATAATTATCATACTAATGGCAAACGTTAATTTGATTTCATGATAGCAATTTGTATATTTTTAGCGGTTTATTATCTCTGTATTCATATCTATTCCTACTGTATACAGTGTGTCATAAAAACACTGTAACCCCTAAAAGGTACAAGTAGGTCTCCCTGGACCTTACCCTAAAATTTTAAAAAGTTGCAAAAAGTAACAAAATGTTTTTTTTAACATATCTTTGGGAAAATTTCCCCATTAGGGAGAAAGGGTACCGAACGCTCTCTCCATACAAATGTAGTCGACTGTTTCCTCCCTGGACAATGACACTAGAGCAAATATTTGTGTTGCATAAAACCTATAACTGCCATGACTTTGCCCCTACGTCTTGGTTTTTTCATTTTCTATGTTTTTAAGAAATTAAGATTTAAAGATTTAAAAACATAGGGGCATGGTCATGGCGGTTATAAGTTTTATGCAATACAAATTTCCTCTTAAGGCGCTCTTCCAGTACCGTGTGCAGGTATTCACATTACCTTAGCCCCCGCTCTCAAAGACGTAGCGTGCTGCGTGCTAACTGTTATATTTGATCGATATGCAAAACATTTTAGCATTATTATCCACAAATATCGTTCCTAGAGGTCAAAACCTATCATTTGATTCATTTTTAGAAACAAACGTTAACTATTTTTGAATAAAACCCGATAAACGATCTAATAATTCTCTGTTTTCTAACATTTTTTTTATCGAACGAAGTTGTTCATATCATGTTTTCAACCACAATAAACAAAAATATGGTTATTAAACTAAAATATCTATTTATATCCAAATAACAATAAAAGAGTATTTGATTACTTTGAGTTGCTTAAAACAAAGGTCGATTTTGGTAGCTTTATTAGCACCTAGCCTTAAGATAATTGACAACGAATCACACATACTTTGTCCCTCCCATAATATCTGTCCAGTTGCTTTTAAGCCACCATAGGCATATACACCATCCTATCCTACTTATATTATAAATGTGAAAGTTTGTGTGTGTGTGTGTGTTTGTTACTCCTTCTAAAACCACTGGGCCGATTGCAATGAAACTCAGAACCTACATAGCTGGAGACCTGGATTAACACATAGGCTACTTTTTATCCCGATATTCCCACGGGATCGGGACTAACGCGGGTGAAACCGCGGGCCGCAGTTAGTAGACAATAAAACTCTTTGTAGTTGCCACAAGCTACTTCTAAATTGACGACCCAATTGGCCCAATGGTCACCACGCCGGACTGCCAAACACAGGGTTGCGGGTTCTATTCCCGCCTCAGACAAGTATTTATGCTTAGATATTTGTCTGTGGTCTGGTTGTTTCTATGTATTATAAGTATATATCTACAAAAGAAAAGTATATAAGTAGTATATCCGTTGTCTAGCACCCATAACACAAATCTAGTTACTTAGCTTGGGGCTAGATGGCGATGTGTGTAATGTCCTGCAATATTTATTCATTTATATTTATTTAAATAAAACAATAAAATAGACGTATCATTTTATAATTTTGTACACAAATCGAACACTAGATAATAAGTATAAAAATAAATGTCAACCCCAAGGCGCTGTCCTAATTGCACATCAACATTCGATGCGATTTCATGAAACAATTTGGTCGCGTCGCATGATCGTGCTGTCAATAGCCGGGTCCTGACTGAGCGAGCATCCTCGCGAGGCAACCTCGGGCGTTTGCCTCGCGATGTTTGCAGCCTCGGTCTGTACTGAAGAGATTGCCGCGGGCGAGGCACCTGATCGACCGAGGATTTGCCACGCGAGGTTACCACGCGAGGCAAATCCTCGGTCGATTTACCTCGCGAGGCAAATCCTCGGTGGGCCTAAGTCTGCTAATACAATGGTGTATCAATAAAGTGTCGATGGAATCGTTATAGACATTTATTGTCAAAAATATGACATTACATGTCAAATTGGTATTCTTCTAATGTTAACTATTCTATCGAAACACCACTGATGCACCACTGACTCACTTTGGTATTCTGCTCTAGAATCGTGGCTCAATGGAATCTCGATAGTTGTCAAAACGGTATATCGCTTAGCAACATATACAATGTTGCTAGGCAACACCAGCGACATATCTATTACCATTCCATTGAGACTCCATAGCGATTCTATTGCGATGTTATTAAAACTTTAGCAGAATACCAAATAAAGTAACAATCTCGATATAATATCAACAGAGCCTCGATATAATGACAATGGTAAATCCATTCATGCGAAATAGCAGAATAAGGTGCCTCGCCCGCGGCAATCTTTTCAGTACAGACCGAGGCTGCAAACATCGCGATGCAAACGCCCGAGGTTGCCTCGCGAGGATACTCGCTCAGTCCGGAACTGGCCAATTAGGATATTCATTAGATTACAATTAGTGTGTAGATTACAATTAGATTAGTGTGTTCGATCGCACAATTATACGCACATTTTCATCGGAACGCAAACATGGCTCGCACGATGATGTGCAATTAAAACGGGCGCCTAAGATTTTAGATGATTAAAATATTTACAAATGTAATTATAATAAAGCGGTACAATCATGCAACAAAAGTTAAGACCCATCATAGAGCTCCAAAGCTTCTATAATGTTTTCACTCAAGCAAGATTCTTAAGGTCCTGCTTGAATTGAATTTTAAAGTCGTTCAACTCATGTCATTAGAGAAATATTAAGAGGAAAGGGTACCGGGCGCTCTCTCCATACAAACGTAGTCGACTGTTTTCTCTCTGGATAATGACATAGGGTTATTTTTGTTGTATAAAACTTATAACTGCCATGACCATGCCCCTATGTTTTAATTTTTTAATTTAACTCTTCATTTCTATAATAATTAGAAAATGAAAAAACCAAGACATAGTCATGGCAGTTATAGGTTTTATGCAACAAAAATATTTGTGCTAGTGTCATTATCCCGGGAGGAAACAGTCGACTACGTTTGTAAGGAGAGAGCGCCGGTACCCTTTCACCATAGCAACGTATTATCGTTGCTATGGTTACCATCAATGATTTCTTATGACGTTATCACGTAAAATTATCGTCCGTAAACCGACTTTACAGACAACCATTTTTTGACATATTTTCTGTAGCGAAACTGTCAAATTTTTAAGTTTAACCCTCGGTTTTGAAAATTCTATATTTCGTTAATGTAGCAAGCGCCATGTTTACAAATGATATCTAGTGAACATGGCGCGTGCAATAGTGCCGAAACAAAGAGATATGCCGTTTTAAATAGCTTTAGTATTGACTAAACAGAAACAGAGTTTAAAAGAGGCTTAAAGCTGGGTTTACATTATAAAAGTTCACAAATATTGAAAAAAAAAAAAACCCTCATTTTATAGTGTAAATGCCGCTTTTTTCATATTTTATTCTAAATGACAAAATATTGATTTATTTAATATTTATAATATGAAATTGAATATTTAATGGAAAAATAGTATTATACGATTTTTACAATTAAAAAAAACTATACATTTATATACTATAAGTGAATAATTTATCTGCGCGCCATAACACAAGCCTAGTTGCTTAGCTTGGGGCTAGATGGCGCTATGCAACATCCTGCAATATTTATTTATTAGGCACAAACTTTCATTGAATTAGGTCATATTTAATTTAACTAATTTAATTCTATGCTAATATTATAAAGAGGAAAGATTTCATTGTTTGTTTGTATTAAATAGGTTCCGAAACAACTACGACGACGACCCAGTTGGCACAATGGTCACCATGCCGGACTGCCAAACACAGGGTTGCGGGTTCGATTCCCGCCTCAGACAAGTATTTATGCTTAGATATTTGTCTGTGGTCTGGTTGTTTCTATGTATTATAAGTATATATTTACAAAAGAAAAGTATATAAGTAATATATCCGTTGTCTAGCACCCATAACACAAGTCTAGTACTTAGCTTGGGGCTAGATGGCGATGTGGGTCAAATTAGTGGGTCCACGAGAAAACAGTCGGAATGTCCTGCAATATTTATTATTTATTTACTGAACCGATTTAGATGAAATTTGATATGAGGATACATTGATTCATTGACAATAACATAGGCTAATTTTTATCCCGGTATTGCTACGGGATCGGGAGTTACGCGGGTGAAGCCGTGGCGCGCTGCTAGTATTAAAACAATATTTTGAATTTCTTTGATTAATTTACTCGGAAGATCGATTTAGATCCAAAAATACACCCTAAAAGTTGAAAAAATCTTAACAGGAAAATATCATAAAATTTACAATTAACGCATCATACATACTTTATTTACATAATTACATTTCTTAATTTAGAATTCTTACTAAATGTAAGAAAAAAGTTAATATTTTGACAAAAAAAACATCTTTTACACTAATTTTGCGTTCACTTCATATTATTACTAGCTTTTGCCCTCGACTTTGGTTGCGTAAGGGGTTGAAATATCCAAAATCCTTTCTTAGCTGATGCGTACGTTATAATAACACTAAAGGCAAATTCTTGTAAATATTCCAAATGCATTTCTATTACAAAAAATACCCTCAAAATCGTTTTCGTATTTTCTAAAGTTTTCGCGACTTGAACTCATAATTGTATGTATTTGAACAGCGGTGTTGGCTTAGTGGTAGATACCCCGATTTTCGTTCTGAAAGTCGTGGGTTCGAATCCCAGCCGGCCGTGCACCAATGTATTTTTCTTAAGAAAAAATTATGTGCGCTAATTGACATTGCTCTTACGGTGAAGGAAAACATCGTGATGAAACCCGCGGCTTAGTTGGCTCCAGAAGTATTGAAAAGTTCTCTCCTCTGGACATGGTCGACTAAGCTGAGAGGGTAGTAGGTGCTGGGCAAGCCTACTCCATCCTCACGCAAAAAAGACCCAATTAAAAGGAGTCTAGTTGCGGAAAAAAGCCCGTATGCATACATACATTACATACATACATGTATTTGAACAGATATTATCGCGTTTTAATATTGTTATTAACCTGACGTTTAGTTTTGGGAATGATGCGTTAGATGTAATCCTTTTTAATTTTAAGTAGACGGTAGTTTGAGAGCATTTCCCAAAATATTTTTTTGTAAGATGAATTTTTCATTTTAGTCTGTGACCATGGGATCTTAAAAGTGCCCAAAACGCCAGGTTTATGACAAATCTAGCTTTTGCTCGCGACTTCGTCCGCGTAGAAGTCGAATTTGAAGTACCTAATAGACTGGACCAAGAAATCTCGTAGTCCCATACGAACTTTGCCCCCTTTTTAACTCCCTTAGGGGTAGAATTTCAGAAAATCCTTTCATATCGGATGCCTACGTCATAAAACACACCCTCCAAGTTTCAGGTCCCTACGATTAGCGGTTTGTGCTGTGCGTTGATCCGTCAGTCAATCAGTCAGTCAGGATAAAGCATTTTATATGTATAGATATAGATTAAAACGCGAATATATCCGTTAAAATAAAGAGAGAGAATAAAAAAGGTCTAATGTTCCGAAAAGAGCTGCCTAGGGGGGGGGGGCAATACGCCAACGACCTTGCTACACAGCTTACTAAATAGTTACTACCGGCACCGGTCGCCTTCGTTGGTGAACATTGTTGATTGTTACAAATGTGTTTTGTTTTCTCAAAAGTGCTGATATGAAATTGTAGGTGAGATTTTTACCGACATTTTGGTGTAACTTTGAGCCAAAAATTCCCTATAGTTTTGAAGCTATCCTAAAATTAAGAATTAAAACTAGATAACTTTGAAATTACAAGGAATTTTCGTCTCAAATTACCCCAAAATATCGGTAAAGATTTCACGTACAATTCCAACTCAGCACTTTTGAGAAAAACAAAACACATTCGTTATAATCAACAATGTTAGTTGTAAGCGATGGGTACTTCTGGCGCGTTGCGTTTGGCGGCATAAATAGACTTAAGCTATCATACATAAAAATAAAAGGTTTAGTTAATATGGAGTAGTGCGAGTACTTTTATATTTGGCTTATTCACCAGTCAACAGTATCTGCCGGTAACTTAATGTTTTGCGTAATAATATCTTCAACAATAGTTCAGACAATAGTAGTTGAAAAAAGGTATTCTACATGCGCGGTTTACAAAATAGTTCTATCGATTTCTAATTGGCTAATTTTTACGAGAAACTGCAGTTTTTACTTTGTTTTTTTTTTCGTACACATATAACTATAAATGATTATTTCTGTTTTAAAACTTTTCTGATATTTAACCAAAGCAAACTGAACTGAATTGTTTAAAATACGCAAGCACAAGTACATCAAATCGCAAGTAATCTAAACCATAGAACAAAGTAATAAGTAGAAGTGGTATTTTTAAGCTAGGTTCGACACACAGCCTCGAGTTGATCTGCCTCAACTTGAGCATGCCGCGGGCTGAATGATGTCTCCAGAGGCACAAAATAGAGAAACGAAGCAGCATAACCTCTGCTTGATCCATTTGGTCAAGCAGAGCGAACGGGATCATACGGCTCACATTGAGGCGTCTTTGAGTTGAACTTTTACTGACACTGAATTGACTCACTTGTTTTCCAGTAGCCATGGCCGATCTACGTTTCCGTTTTCACTGAAAGTACGGCTCACACTGAGGTGTCTTTGAACATGAACTTTTACTGACATAAATTGGCTCAACGCCCGGTGCCAGGCCGGTTTGTTTCATGTCGCGACAGGTCTTGACTCGCGGCATGATCACCGAAGCACTGCTCGACTCGAGGCTGCCTCTAATGGAGACAGCTTTAAAACAAGTAAGTACTTAAAAGCGGACTTACTGTATTTATAACTTCTTCCATGCAAATTGACTTACTTACCACTTCCACTTAAGGTTGAATGTTACCCAGACGCCCTCGAAATTCAAAATTATTTTCAGTTATATAAAATATGTAACGTTAAACTGTAACACTAAAACATTTCTCAAATACTAAAAGATTATTTATAAACGAAAACTACATTTAAAAGGATAGTTTTCGTGGGCAATTGAAAAGTTATGTTCTAGAGTCCAAGATTATAATATTTTAGGCTTTACTAGATTGCCTTTTTTCTCTAAACTAGTTCCAAATCATTCGATAAATGGATCTAATCGTACCATAGTCTCAAATCAAGAAAATGCATTTTTTTCCCGGTCAAAAGTCGAAGATTGCCAAGTCAGCTCATACATAAACTTCATCGATTTTTTTCTTGTCATAGATTTCTTACAATTTTTTTAATCCGGTACGATGTGCTACCATACATCGATGCACAATGGAAATAGTCTTTTCAATAATCCCTATTCGATTACAAAGTCATTATTACGAAAAAAAAAAAACAAATATTTTCGAATTTGGCGTACATTCGGTACGATAAAAAAAAACTCCTCTATTCCATGATCTAAACTACTTGTTCGGCATCATCCCTGCTAGCCATAGCATCGCTAATAGATGTCGCCACATGTCTATACAATCTTAAATTAGATTCGGTATAATCTAATATTTTTCTACTTGAATGCCGTATGTACAACATTTGTTTATGATATATTTTTAGTGCCCCTTTCAAGGTTATGTAAGTGAGACCGCCCAGTATCGTTCGATGAAGGTTATTTTGTATGGATTTGAAGAAAATCCGTCCCATTATCGTGGATATTGTTGGTAGAAGTAGCGCTGAGCAAAATATTCGAGTGGGAGAGAGATGGGAGGATGCTGAGTTTGAGTTGTTTACTGTTGCTGATACAGAGATGGAGCCTCGATCGCCTTCCACACTGGAAAAGGTAAAAAATAGATTATTAGTTCATCAACTGGCAGACAGGTGGCGCTGCTTGGAAAATGTATGAATCGACCTATACAGGATTATTGGTAATTAAAGTAACAAGCCGTTGAGGGCTACTTCTGTGCACCTTAAAAAATTACTTTTGGAAATTCGAAAAAAAAAAACATTTTGAGGTTCCTAAAAAACGAAAAACAGCTGATTTTTTTAAAATAAAGTTCATTCAGACTCATAGCAGTAGACAAAACCTAAAAAATAAGTACAATTTTAAAGTTATTGACTTCTCTGTGTAAGGAACACCTGAGTTTCAAGTAACCCTAACCTCAAAATTTTCAATTTTTTTTTCGATTTCTGTGCACAGAAGTAGCCTTCAACGGCTATAATCCATTGCTACTAATATTAGTATCACTACATAGTATAAAACAAAGTCGCTTTCTGTGTCCCTATGTCCCTTGTATGCTTAAATCTTTAAAACTACTCAACGGATTTTGATGCGGTTTTTTTAATAGATAGAGTGATTCAAGAGGAAGGTTTATATGTATAATACATGCATAATATAGCCGTGCGAAGCCGGAGCGGGTCGCTAGTTAGTAATATTATAAATGTGACAGTTTGTGTGTGTGTGTATGTATGTTTGTTACTCCTTCACGCAAAAACTTCCGATGAAACTCTGTAACTAGATAGCTGGAGACCTGAATTAACACATAGGCTACTTTTTATCCCGATATTCCCACGGGATCGGGACTAACGCGGGTAAAACCGCAGGGCGCAGCTAGTAACCCTATATATGCCAGTTGACAGGTAATAAGTTGTTAGCCAATTTTGACGACCCAGTTGGCACAATGGTCACCATGCCGGACTGCCAAACACAGGGTTGCAGGTTCGATTCCCGCCTCAGACGAGTATTTATGCTCATATATTTGTCCGTGGTCTGGTTGTTTCTATGTATTACAAGTATATATTTACAAAAGAAAAGTATATAAGTAGTATATCCGTTGTCTAGCACCCATAACACAAGTCTAGTTACTTAACATGGGGCTAGATGGCGATGTGTGGAATGTCTTGCAATATTTATTTATTTAATTAGTAAATGAAATAGGTACATTTCAGACGGAGCTGTCAAACAAAAATAACCGGCTAAGTGCGAGTTGGATTCGCGCACGAGAATTCCGTACCATTTTATTCTGTTTTTAGTATATGTTGTTATAGCGGCAACAGAAATACATCATCTATGAAAATTTTAAATCTCTAGCTATCACGGTTCATGAGATACAGCCTGGGCACTGACTGACAGACAGTGGAGTCTTAGTAAAAGAGTCCCGTTTTTACCCTTTGGGTACGGAACCCTAAAAAGATGGTATTATGGAAATCAGTAAACGGAAAGTACATTTTATGTTTCGTTATGGCTCGTTTCGGGAATCGAACCCACTACCTTGTAAGTCGCAGAATTGTGACTTATTCAGTCCCCTTTAAGAGCGGTCTCTAGATGATTGTAGATCGAAATATTTAACTTTTGAAATCAAGTGATCCTGTGAAGTGAAGTGATCAAGTGGCACAGGAGTGTACACATGCTAAGCTTTTGGGTTCGATTCCCGCCCCCGCAACAAATATTTGATTGCGAACCAAATGTTTCTGGAGGTATTTGGAATAAAAAGTGTTATAAGCATTCTATCCGTTGTCTCGACACCATAACACGAGCCCAGTTTCTTAGCTCGAGGCCAGAATGGCGCTGTGTGGAATGTCCTATTATCTTGTATCTTTAAATGAGCAATTCTTGTATATATATATATATATAATTGGAATCTCGGAATCGGCTCCAACGATTTTCATGAAATTTGGTATATAGGGGGTTTCGGGGGCGATAAATCGATCTAGCTAGGAATCATTTTTAGAAAATGTCATTTTATTCGTGTTTTATCGAAACTTACTTTTTTTTATCTGAAAAATATGACTCTTCCTGACATCTATTGGCGAACTACTAATACTATTTTTTGTAAGCAATAAAGTTATTCCAGCAGATGGCGTTGTTAAGTAACACGAAGTCAATGAGTGTTTGCTTTGAAGTTAGACTAAGTAAAAAAAAAAATACCGAGCAAAGCTCGGTCATCCAGGTACTTATAATAATATAATAAATTAATATTTATTTATATTTATTACTTACTTCCCAAAAGGCAGAATGTATGATAGGGCCGGTATTTTGGTGCAGTATTTCCTAAGGAACAACAGCACTGAGTCCTCCCAGTTGTACATCTTAGCGCTGATCAGCGTGACGGGTATGGTAGGCAGCAGAACAAGGAGGACCAAGGGGTCAGCTGACTCCATCATCTCGAGACCTTCCCTGTGACCGACCACCTGGAAGTTAACACGGTTTTAATTAGTATAATAGAATTTGTGTTAAGGCGAAGTATGACCTGGAAACCCCTTTCCCCCGCGCGCCGCGAAATGGCCTTTTTAACTATGTTTTATGTAATAAATAAACTTATATCTATTTTAGTGAAAAACCATCTGTACTACTTTATGTGATTTGATGTAAGGTTTATGAAAATACTAGCTGCGGCCCGCGGTTTCACCCGCGTAAGTCCCGATCCCGTGGGAATATCGAAAAAAATATCCTATGTCCGTCTTCTGATTGTAAGCTACCTCCCCACCAATTTTCAGCCAAATCGGTTTAGCCGTTCCCGAGTTATAAATGGTGTAACTAACACGACTTTCTTTTATATATATAGATAAATTTTGTATATTTGTGTTTTCTTTACAATCGCCGCATAGTTGTAAAATATTCAAAAAATTATCAATTTTCATGAGCTTTTTTCTATCGAGACAAATCACTCTAATCGTGTTTCGTAGTGTATGACAATACAAAGCATATATTCACCTTTACGACAGTAGGAATATCATTCTATGAATTTTAGCGGTTGATACCCAAAAACTGTTGCTAAGACACCTCTGTCGCGATATTTTACGCTTTTGGTCTTACCACTTCGTCTTAATTATAAGGGATATGCTAAGTTAGGACTTAAATAATGATGGCAGCGTGAGCATATACACAAATAGAAAAATATGTTTAAATTCATGTAAAATTCTCAGTTTTTCTGAGTTTCTTGTGCCTTCTTCTCATTGGTAGGCGCGTGGTAGGTGGCACACATCCAAACTTAATTTTTAAGACATTGCAATGTGATTTCATGCAAATTGTATGAGTACAAATTACTTTGTCTGCGAATCAGATATACCTAGTGCCGCACGCACTAAACGTGATTTTTAACCGACTTCAAAAAAAGAGGAGGTTCTAAATTCGTCGCGTACTTATATATATTTTTTATGGATGTTCGCCGATTACTCGAAAACGCCTGGATCGATTTGGAAATTTCTTTTTTGATTGAAAGGGGATAATTAAGTTTACACGTCTAAAATAAAAAACCCAGCCAAGTGCGAGTCGGACTCGTGCACTAACGGTTCCGTACCATTACGATCGATATATTTTTTAGCAAAATACCCTAAAAAATATTGTATGTCAGACGAGACTGTCTATGTTAAAAAATTATAAACATGAAAATGACCTAAAATTCTTAAAAACATACTCAAAAATATTGACTTTTTTCTATTTTTAGTATTTATTGTTATAGTGCCAACAGAAATACATCATCTGTGAAAATTTCAACGGTTCATGAGATACAGCCTGGTAACGGGCAGACAGAAGGACGAAGAGAGAAGTCTTAGTAATAGGGTTTTAATCTCTGGGTACGGAACCCTGAAAATCGAAGATCATTTTACTAAGCTGTATGTAATAACCAGTGGTCGGCGTAGGTAGTGCCATTTCGTGGGATTCGTCAATCGTGGCATAACGTGGACATACCCTCTCATCTCAAAATTCCGGGATTATAAGATTCACTTTCGATAAAATATTAACATAAAATAAATATTTACAATACATAATCAAGTAAATCTAAAGTAATACTGGCGGAGGCGGGGATCGAACCCGCAACCCTGTAATTAACATTCCGGCATGGTGACCATTGTGCCAACTGGGTCGTCAAATCAAATGAAAATTAAATATAATATAATAAAATAATATTGCTTGATAGATAGCTACGTAATCTATAGTCCCAGAACAATATAATTTTTTATACCTAAACCTTCCTCGAGAACCACTCTATCCATTGGTGAAAACATGCATGCAAATCGGTGTAGTAGTTTTTGAATTTATAGCTAACAGACAGACGCGGCAGATGACTTTGTTTTATAATATGTAGTGACTAGCTTTTGCCCGCGACGTGCGCTTAGAAGCCGGAAATGGACCGAAGAATCACGTTGTCCCATACAAACTCTGTCCCTCTTTTTCACCCCCTTAGAAGTCAAATTACGGAAAATATAATTTTATCGGATGCCTACGTCACACAAAGAATACAGCCTCCAAGTTTTAGGTCTCTACGATCAGCGGTTTAGGCTGTGCGTTGATCCGTCAGTCACTCAGTCAGAACAAAGAATTTAATATGTATAGAAGAAGATACGTATATGGATCATTGACAAGGTCCTTAAAACTTTTCACTTAAAACTTTTCAATGTTTTATGGACTTTGTCCATAAAACATTGAAATCTGGGACATATTTACCGTTATTCGACACAGAATTAAGTGGTAATTGATAAATAGGACACAAATATTAGTAGGTCTATATTGACTTTTAAACACGCTAGTGAAACCGGCAGTAAAGGTTTGGGCACACCAGCGGTCGGCGCAAAGTCCGTCGGCGCGTTAATTGAAAAAAAAACAGTATTAGTCCAATATTTGACAACCCAGTTGGCACAATGGTCACCAAGCCGGACTGCCAAACACTGGGTTGAGGGTTCGATTCCCGCCTCAGACAAGTATTTATGCTTAGATATTTATCTATGGTCTGGTTGTTTCTATGTATTATGAGTTTTACAAATGAAAAGCATATAAGTAGTATATCCGTTGTCTAGCACCCATAACACAAGTTTAGTTACTTAGCTTGGGGCTAGATGGCGATGTGTGGAATGTCCTGCAATATTTATTTACTTATTATTATTTAATATTCCAGTATTAGAAATGCCCGGTAGTAGGCTCCGGAATATTAATAACACGTATGTGGGCTCTATTATAATAAGGTATATGACATGTCCATTAACAGGTGAAAAAAAATATTAAGCAAAAATTGCGAGGTTAGGCGTATTATGATACTTCGTCGTACCTTAATGATAAGGACCCATGGACATAACTTTAATGGCTCCATTTCAAATATATCTTCAAAAATATTTGTTATCTTAACTTTGTGAGCATGATCACAAAAAAGAAAAAAAAACCTATGAGTTTCTTGTGCCTTCTTCTCATTGGTGGGCGCGTTCCGAAGGCACACATCCTAACTTATTTTTTTTAAGACGCTTCAAAGTGATGTAATGCACTGCATAACTCCTATTGAATAATTTTTAAGCTATTGCATAGCTTTTATCGCGGGCTTTGAGCGCGGCGACCGAATCAAGAAATTCCGTAACGAAAATAAAACCTAACACCCCCCACTCCGCCTGCCATGTAGCTCGGCCGAGCGTTCGCTTAACGTGTATGTATGTATGTATATGGTACGACTGTACGAAGCTCGCACGATGCAATATCTTTACTGCGGCAGTCCCCGAGTGCCACACGTTTTTTTTTTACTTTGATTTACTTAATTTTTAAGTCAAGCCTATTGTATGATACCAAATGAATAAAGAGTTTTGATTTTGATTTTTCATTTAGTAGCTATGACGTCATCACATTTAGTTTAAAGGAATATCACAAAACCCAACATTCATATTTAGACAAAAGTCACACTTTATCATTTCTTAGTGGTTAGAATCTAACCACAATAAATAAAGCTAATAATCTGAGTAAATATTCATCAATTCAAGACTTTGACTCATTTATGATACTAATTATTTTCTGATTTTATTTGGAACTTCCTTGTGCCCGCGACTTCGTCCGCGTAGAAGTCGAAAATGGACCAGGGAATCACCTTGTCCCATACAAACTTAACCCCCCTTTGGCACCCCTACAGCGGGCGAACACCCAACGAGTTTTACTTCTTTTTCTAAGTCCACTAGACTCATTTTAGGATTCCGTGCCTCAAAAGGTAAAAAAAGAAACCCTTATAAGATCACTCTCTTGTCCATCAGTCCGTGTGTCACCCATGATTTTCTCAGGAAAGGGTGGGTATTATTAAATACTCTTGCTAGGTCCACCTAGCAAAAGTATCTATACTAATATTATAAAGCTGAAGAGTTTGTTTGTTTGAACGCGCTAATCTCAGGAACTACTGGTTCGAATTGAAAAATTATTTTTGTGTTGGATAGTCTATTTATCGAGGAAGGCTATAGGCTACTTTTTATTTTGATATTCTCACGTGATTGGGACTTACGTGGGTTAAACCGCGGAGTGCTGCTAGTTTAATAATAATAATATCAATCATCTGGGCTTGTGTTATGGTGACGAGTGACGAATATATAAAGGAAAAGGCTTATTTAAAGGAAAAAAAAGGAAAAAAGTATATAAGGAATAACAAAAAATATCTCAATTTTTCATCGTTTTCTTATGAAATTATCACGTAAAATTATCGTCTATAAACCGACTTTACAGACAACAATTTTTTTTATAAGTACAAATAAGTATGTATTAAGGTATTTAATCCGTTGTCTATCTACCATAACAGCCTAGTTGCTAAGCTTAGGGCTAGATGGCGCTGTATAAATTGTCTTGCAATATTCATTATCTCTTTTTCCTTCCGCAAACATCTTTCAATATTTTGTACGAGATAAACCGGCACACGAAAATGAGTCATAAGTCTATAAAGAATAAGGTCCAGTTACCCGTAACTGTAATGGACATTCACCGTTTATCAGTCACCTTAGGGTTCATCTACACTTGATATGAAACGTTGATTAAGAGGAAAGGGTACCCGGCTCTCTCTCCGTACAAACGTAGTCGACTGTTTCCTGCCTGGATAATGACACTAGAGCAAATATTTTTGTGCTACCTATATGCAACAAAAATATTTGCTCAGTTTTAAAGATCTAAGCATCCATAGACAAACAGCGGGAAGCGACTTTGTTTTATACTATGTGGTGATAGTTAACTAGCAGCGCTCCGCGGTTTCACCCGCGTAACTCTCGTTTCCGTGGGAATATAGGGATAAAAATAGCCTATGTTATTCCCAATTAATCAATGTATCCTCATACCAAGTTTCATCAAAATCGGTCTAGAAGTTTCGGAGCCTATTTGTAGCAAACAAAAAAAAACCTCTTTGTAATATTCAATCATATACACTTTTTGGACTATCAAGTACGTTTTTCAACATGATGCCCTAGTTCTAGCCGACCGAAACTTTCAGGGTTTATTCTTCATGAAAGCCAGTAGTTTTTAAGATAGGTTGCAGAAAAAAATAATCCGTGAAATATTTTTTTAGAACCATACAAAGGTAATGTAAATATTAGATTTTGAAAAAAAATTACTTAAATGGTTTTATTTTGAGTTTTATAAATCTAAGACTATTATTTGTTTAAGGGTACAAAAGGTCCACTATTGAACTTGTTTTACAAAAAAAGGCAGAATCGCAGACCTGATAGTTTGGCTGCAATTGCGAAGTTCAGGGTGAAATCTGATTTTGACAAAAAATTCACTAAAACCCAAATAACATTTGAACCACTCAATATTGCAGAACATACAGAGGGGTTAAATCGATAGGTACTGAGGTCCCCGACACCCCAGCAACCGATGATCCAACCCCCTTGTTACACCGTGTATATCGGGATATCTTGTGTTTCTATGTTTCTTACTAACTACTAGTTTATAAGTCATACCAACAATACTTTGGACTTAAAAGTCTGAAATAAATGAATTGAATTATGTTATATCTCAAATTAAACTCGCAAATTTATTAATTGTGGTTTATTAATGCTAGGCACATGTAGTGGTTGGACGGGCCGGGGAGAGAGAGAGGGTGACACATTAGACATTGACAGATGAAATCGAAGATGCGTTCGAGATCATATCTCACAAATAAATTGAATATTAGTGTAGATATAGTACGTGTGAACGTTCTCTTATGTTTGTTGAATACAAATTGATATTAGTAGTTTTATCTCGATATTTATCATTGAACAGATGATGGAGTTCAAGGGCAATTGACATTACGCAGTATGAAGGTATGTACCTTAGCCTACTGAAAGAGATGAAGGTTTCATTGGTTTACTAGCTATATCCCGCGGTTTATATCCTGACTAGCTGCGCCCCGCGGTTTCACCCGCGTAAGTTCCGATTCCGTGTGAATACCAGGATAAAAAGTCTATGTTATTCTCAATCAATCACTGTATCCTCATACCAAATTTCATCAAAAACGATCCAGTAGTTTCAGAGCCTATCGTTACAAACAAAAAATATTTCCTCTTTATAATATTAGTATAGATATTCTAGCTGTGCCAATCGGTTTTACACGCGCGATATGTCCCGATATTCGCAGAGGAGCAAGTATTTTGATTCCATGCGAATATCGCGAAAAAGTAGCCCCTATAATATATATATTATAGGGCCTACTTTTTTGTAGTTTATAAACTACTAGCTGCGCCCCGCGGTTTCACCCGCGTAAGTCCCGATCTCGTGGGATTTTCGGGATAAAAAGTAGCCTATGTGTTAATCTAGGTCTCCAGCTATCTAGATACCGAGTTTCATCGCAATCGGTCCAGTGGTTTTTGCGTGAAGAAGTAACAAACACACACACACACACGCACACACAAACTTTCACGTTTATAATATTAGTAGGATAATAGGTATTCCTGATAGTTCAATTCTGTTAAACTATAATACAACATATTATGTTGTTACTTATTCTTGAAAGTTAAATTCTGTTATTGCCTTCCGAAAATCTCAAATACGCGCCGAATAATAGATTATATCGCTTTTAGGCGATAAGGCCGCCCTTTGTGCCCCTTATGCCAACTAGCTTATGTTTTATTTTGCTTAATGGCATTTCCTGGGTACCTAAAAAAAATAAAAATTCATCTACATCTTAAATCCATTTTATTGTGCATTTTCTGTCAGTCAGCCAGCCGGTACATTAATTGTGATAGATAGATAGATAAAACATACAAAAAATAGATATATGTCGCGAGACACGCTTTTGGAACCTCCCTTTACCCTTATAGGGAGATTAGTTATCAGTCTCCTTTATTCTCTCTTTCTCATACGGTTTTTCGTTTCACGTTTTCGTAACGCGTTACATTTTTTCACCGCTAAGTCCCCTCGCCAAGCCGCGATAAGTAATTTCGTTCCAAAAACAAAATTTATAAAAAATAATTTCTCAAGAATTCTAATAAGTAAAAGCGTAAAATCGTTTTGTTTACTTTTAATGGTCATCTATTAATCTACTCAGATAACGTTATTTATCACTTATCATTGCAATTAGGGTGATGTAATATTGGAAGGGAATGTATACCGAATAAGCGTGAAATTCAAAGATTTTTCGTACACTAACTCAAATAATAAGTAGTTTTGAAGTTACGTGGGAACAGATGAACATACAGAATACATACGGAAACAGATACATAACCCTCCCTTTTAGCTTCGCCGTAGTCCGGTAAAAATTAAATTGTAATGTTGTAACTGCGACTTTATAACGTACTTTTTTTTACTATTAAACCTTCAAATTACAATCAAATTTAAATTACGGTTGATTGGAAATGACGGGACATAATTTCATAAACAACTTGTGAAATTATGTCTCGTCAAACCAAAAAAACCGCCGTAAGCCATGTAACAGTCTAGTATTGTAAAAAGTAAAGTTTCAAAGCAATAGCAAGTTTTCATCCGTGAAAAATTATGAGTGTCAGACTACAAATTAAGATTACATACAGTTAGCAACAGAATTCTTGGAATGTTTTCATTCTAATAATGTTTGTCTAATAACTTCATGAGTAGAAAGACTTCAACTTCCAAAGCGGGACCTTAGAATCTTGCTTGAGTTGAAAACATTCTAATAATAGCAGTTTTGGAGCTCAACGGCGGAGACTGCATTTTTGTTGCCTAATTGTATAGCAAACCCAGCCAACCCTATTATGCCCATTAAGGCCACTATAGGTTGCCCGCCAGTACCTACGTATATTACTTCATGTTAGTTACTACTATTATTTTATATAAGGATAACATTGCGCCGCGACACAAGCTCATGGACTTGTTTCCGTTTCCTTCTTCGATTTTACCTCTCGTCGCGCGCGCAATGTGACCGGGTTGCACACAATAAACTTTGTGTTCGAACTTAGTGCGTGTTTCATTAAATATCCCTCGAACGCGTACTAAAATTGTATACTATATTCCGATTTCTAACTGGATAGGTAATTGTTACTAATACTTATTATCATTTCAATTTCGCGAGCATCCAGTGTCCCATCCTATTAAATAAAATTATGGTTTGTTTGAACGATTATTGACCATTAATGTATAAAGTTGTAAGTAGTAGCGCTGGGAAATTATTATCAGTATAGAATTATAGATAGTACCTAGATTCCAGTGACCTTTCACCTCGCGTGCTATTTTTAACAAAAACAAATAACGCGAAAGTAAATAGCTACCTTTGAACCTTATCACAAAAAGTACCAAATTATGAATTGTTAGTATTTACTGAATATCAAATTAATGTTATAAATAAATGTGAAAGTTTGTGTACTTCTGCGAGAGTGTGTTTGTTACCCCATGAGTTTCTTGTGCCTCCTTCTCATTGGTGGGCGCGTTCCGAAGGCACACATCCTAACTTAGTTTTTAAGACGTTTCTACGTGATATCTGTACTTTTATATTAGGTAACCAAAGGAATAAAAAAAATTGAATTTGACTTTGTTACCTCTTCACACAAAAACTATTGAACATCACTATTGTGATGAAACTTTTAGATGCTCATGCTACATCTTGGACAGTCGTCATTTACCATTATATAAGTGTGACAGTGGTCAAACGCTGACCTATCACTTGTAAAAAAAAATGAATGTGTTGGAGAACACGGATTTGGAACGAAGTCCCTTTACTTTAGCATTGTGTTTCTAGATTTTTGAAATGCAAGACCTTATTTGGATATCCCGTCCTTGGTTGTAATAGTACAAAACTTTACAGCTTATATTACAGTTTTTGTTTCACATTTTTTTCTTAATGCTTAACCTTTTTTTTTAATTTTTTTCTTAACCCGCGTAGAGAAACTTCTTTCCAAAAAAGAATAACATACCTGCATTACAGTGACAGCTCCATAAGTAATAGCCGTCCAATAAATAGACCCAAGCAGCACCCCGCCAGCGATGAACGGACATATCTTATGTGTCATATCTTCTAAAGCATCGAGTAGTGACACGAAGGCACCCATCGAAGGGAACACTACTATGTATTCTGCTTTACATTGTGGACAAAGGACTTTGCGAGTTATGTTGCCTCGTTGTTTCTCATCTACCCAGCGTTGAAGGCAGCTTTGGTGAACCTATAAAATAGATACACAAATCAAAAACTTTGAGCGTGTTGACTCCGACACACAATTGGAGTTTTTTAAAGTGGAATGTCTTACAATTATCTAAAATCAAGTTCATAAATCTAACAGATGGCACTAATCAATCCTCTTTGTTAGCTCTGTAGTGGCTCCGTAGCTAATCCAAGCTCTTTGTTGAAAGATAAAGAAAGCGAAGTGAAACTTCTTGCTATCCATAAAATTTTCATACTTGGAGCTTTAAATAAAATCAATTCTTATAGAGTAAACTCTAAAAAAGATATGGGCTAAAATTGAAATCTGACTTTTAAGCTGCTTATGCTGCCAAACGCAACGCGCCAGTAAGAGCCGTCACTTACAACTAACATTGTTGATTGTATGTGTTTTGTTCTTCTTAAAAGTGCTGAGATGGAATTGTAGGTGAAATCTTTACAGATATTTTGGGGTAATTTGAGACGAAAATTCCCTATAGGTTTGAAGCTGTCCTAAAAGTTTAAGTGATTTCCTTTTTTGTGATAAGAGAATAAATCTATTTTTATTTATTTTACTTTTTTAAAGGTTGATTTAGTCAAGATTTTAGTTTCCTAAATACTTTTGCAGATTAACTTTGGTCTTAAGTAGGTAAATGACACCAATTCATCATTGATTTAGGATATATTGACATGTATTCATTGTTAGATGTTATTGATAACATTCTTGCAGTTTGACATTGCCTCTCAGTTTCAGGGCAATGCACTTTAACAAGCATTAAGTACTTTGTAAGTAACAAGTTGATCCAAGGATGCAAGGAGATAGTCACAATAAGATTAAATTCTTGTAAGGTAGGTAGGTAAGGTTCTGACTGACTGCTATACATAGCCGTTTCTTATAATAGGTACTAGCTTCACCCCGCAGTGTCATATGCATTAGTCTAAGTGTCATATGCATTAGAAATAAAAAGTAAAAAAAACCCGTGTTAATCTAGGTCTCTAGCTATCTACATACCAACTTTCATCGCAATCGTTCCAGTAGTTTTTGCGTAGAGGAGTAACAAACATATTAAGATAAACCACATTTTTAATATTAGTAGGTTAATACCTATGTCGTATTTGGGAACTAAAATGTTTTAAAAACTAATACCAGAGGGACTAATGTTTGTAGACTTGAACTTCTAAAACAGAATCACTTTGAAAAGAAAGTCGTCATCAAACTTATTTTCACCTAGAAATATCATAAATTAAAATAACCCAGACCAACCGCATACCTCAATAACAATTTATAAATATCAACTACGCAGCTAAATAGACGATAAATTTCTTGAAATAGTGCGTAAAGTTTAGAGCGTACCCATCGTGTGGTTCCGATACATTTACAAGGCTGCACCCAGGCCGCAAGCCTGTCGTCGGCCTCCGTAGCAAAGCACACCCAACAGGACTTCGCATTTTCGTCTTCCACTGGTTCCAAAGCAGAATCAACTTTGGGATCCGGTACACTTTGATTCTCAGACATTTTGATAACACAAGTCACAACAATCCGATGTTTATCTTTTCCTTCGCTTTTAATAATGAAATTTCTCAAGGAAGAAACAGTAATTAAGGGTTGCGAATACTTAGCTAATTTTTAACTGTTCAAAATGAAATAATTTAGAATTTTTATCAGAGAAAACACATTGCACAGCTGTTTCCTGTTTTATTTCGCAAGGTTTGACTTTTTTCTTCCTTTCTTCTGCTGTCGGAGATATTGACTGACGTTCTTTCAGACTCGGTGATTGTCAAAAAGATTTGGCCAGTGATTGTGCGTGACTGGTTTCGTTGATTTGATTCGTTTGATTGGATCGCAATATACCACGAGATTTCCACTCGATCGATACAAGCGAAATCGATTTTTTCTTGTAGCTGATAATTCTTGAAATTTTTACCCTATCTGTCAAATTATTATTCATGATAATACCAATATCATTGCCATAAATCTGTCAATGCCACGATGTATTTTGTTCGACTTGACGTTTCTGACGTTTATCACTTGTCGTTGTGCAACAGGGTTGCACAGCGGAGAAAATAATTTTATTTCAAACGGAATAATATACTGGATAGCTACTAACTTTCTAAAATAGTGTAACTTAAGTAGAAGATATTAATTACTAAGAGTTCAGTGAAGAAGTTCTGGATAAAAATGTAAGTTTTATACAACTTTCACAATTAATGGTCTCTTGTACACAATTTGAATTAAAGTTTTATTTTTTACTTAGCGCTAAATGCCTCGTTTCTCCAGATTTACAGATAACTTCGTCAAAACAACTTTATTAGATAATTTCTTGTACTATGAATTTGTTTACATAAACCTCACAGCTTTACATAATACAACACCTACTTACGTCTTTAAAACTAAAAATTACGAAACTCTAGTTAAGTATATACCATATAGGACTGCGGAAGAGCCCTAACTTGTTCTCGCAGTCCCGACACTAAGGCAAGTGAGGAACCGGTGGAGGTTTTAGTGGGTAAACCTCTGGTGGCCTTCACCTTCAGACCTGAGGTAACCCCCCTATGAGTGCTTCCTCTGATGATGCTTATAAGCGCATTTTCACCTTAATAATTTAAATACGGTAAATAGCATATAGGTAGGTAAGCACTCAGTTAAAAGTTAATTTTGAGCTCAGTCATTTAGGGTACAAACTCGCAGTTTAATTTACCTAGAAGTTTATGTAAGTAAAAATTAAGCGTAAATTAATTAAACTGAGATAAAATCACATTAAAATATCGTTTAACACTAGCTTTAGGTACCAAAAAGGCCACAATGCTGATCACAAGTCATCTGAAGGTTGTACATTATTTATTTCCAATCCTAATAATTTCGCCCTGTAAAAATATCACTTTACCAATTTTTTACCAGCCAATAGACATCTTTCTGTTTTTAAAATCCTGTAGCATAGTCTGCCATTTATCAAGGCATAATGGAACTACTATTTTTTTTTGTGTTAGCCTTAATCCCCTGAACAGGGGATCATAATAAGGGGATTTGTGGAATAAGCTATTGTAACAGGCCCTTACATTTAATGTAAATAATTTACACAGCATCAGCAACTTTAACCATGCTGTTCCGGGCGCTGTAGTACTTGAGACATGTTGACTTAGACGGTCCCAGTTGGCACAATGGTCACCATGCCGGACTGCCAAACACAGGGTTGTGGGTTCGATTCCCGCCTCAGACAAGTATTTATGCTTAGATATTTGTCTGTGGTCTGGTTGTTTCTATTTATTATAAGTATATATTTACAAAAGAAAAGTATATGAGAAGTATATTCGTTGTCTAACTTCCATAACACAAGTTTAGTTGCTTAGCTTGGAGCTAGATGGCGATGTGTGAAATGTTCTGCAGTATTTACTATATTAAGCACGATTTGACTTATTTTAAACTAGTCTAGTTACTTAGCTTAGGGCTAGATGTGTGGAATGTCTTGCAGTATAAAAAAAGTATTAGATAGAGTAAGCTCTGCCCAGAATACCACTTTCTCAGCTTAGTCAACTATGTCCAAAAGAAAGAACTTTTCAATCAATATGTCTGGAGTTAAGCTAAGCTATGTCTACAGTTATGGTAACAGACTAGGTACAATGTATTTAACTTTTAAATTAACTTCATTCTGAAACCCTGAAACAAATTCATCACTGAACACCATTGGTAAACAGCACAGTCATAAATTATTCAACTATCCTGATGTCCCCTAGCTGCCGTCATGCTGATCATAATAAAAGAACACCTAATCAAATATGTACATATGAATTCTTTTGAAATTTAAAATTGAATTAAACTAGAGGTATTACCACAAGTTGTTTATGCACTCGTTCAAACAAACATTCCATATTATGTATTTCCCACAAAACTTTAAAACTGCAATCAGCCAATATACATGAGCCGAGGAAGCACTGGGGGTTACCGATAGATAATATAAATTAGTATCTCTGTTTAGGCCCTAAACAGAGAAACTCTTTTGGTCGCTCTGAACTTTAATAGCTGAAATAGAAGTCGCGATAGAAGGCATAATTCTATATATTTTATGTATAGTTTTGAGCTATTTACGTGTTGACTGATTCTAGTCTTGAAGTTTAATTGTAAATATTAAATACGGTATGTTTGATCGAGTATGTAAACAAATCGTGGAAGAGGTACAGAATATCTTCCCATCTACCACCTACCAGACTTACAATTCCTTTGAGAAATTCATGTTAAAAGAAATAGCATATTGACAGGTTTTCTATACCTATCTAAGGCCATTTAAGTTATCTTTTTAATAAATTATTATTACTATTTTTTTATTAAGAGTCTATATACTTACCGACTGCATATGCATGCTTTTTTTTATTTATTAAATCCATTTTATTAATTGATAGTTGTAAAGTTATCCTAACACACATTTTTAAGGTTCGATATCTCAATACAATAAACGCGACCCTAATAAGATCACTCGATGTCCGTCTGTCTGTATGTCAACACGCTAGGTAAGAGATGGCGAGTTGAAATCAACCGCAGTAAACAGTAGAGATCTAAGTTCAATTTTACCTACTTGTGACTTGATAGCCTTGAACGGCTCACTGAACGGGGAACGGAACCTCGCAATTTGCGGGCGGGCAGTCTTACCGTGTTTCACGTTACGAACGCGCGCGCGTCTCCTCTCAATGTAATTCAATTCTTGTGTCATCCCGTGAACTTTCTATATTACATCATATTAACAAAAACAAGTTTGTCTAACCGTTAACCACGTGATTATTAGTCAAACGTAAGTTAATTGTTACTTTATAACTGTAACTACTAGCTGTGCCCTGCGGTTTTACTCGAGTGTCTCTCTAAAAGTGTCATGCATTTTCAACAAACATAGTTATAACGAACTACAAACTTAAACGGCCCTTTTTACTCCTTTAATAGAGGTCGAATTTCCAAAAAATATTTCTTAGTGCTCGCCTACGTCCTTTTGCAAAGTTTCAGACAAATAGTTTCAGAGATTTCGCAATGAGTCTTTTAATATATAACTAGCAACCCGCTCCGGCTTCGTACGACTATATTATGCATGTATTATACATATAAACCTTCCTCTTGAATGACTATATATTAAAAAAAATCCGTTGCGTAGTTTTAAAGATCTAAACATACATAGGGACAGGCAGACGGCGGGAAGCGACTTTGTTTTATACTATGTAGTGAAGATTTCTAGCTCTACATAGTAATAAGTCCTGATATATCCTGAATATACTAAACAAATCCGGGTATCACTACCAAAAAAGCGGGGCTAAACGCTAGTCTATACATATAAAATGCTTTGTCCTGAACGACTGACTGACTGACGGATCAACGCATAGCCCAAACCGCTGATCGTAGAGACCTGAAACTTGGAGGGTGTGTTCTTTGTATGACGTAGGTATAAGATAAGAAAAGATTTTTCAAAATTCTGCCCGTAAGGGGGTGAAAAGGGGGGCAAAAGTTGTATGGGACAGTTTGATTCCTGGGTCCAAACTACTAATTCTACGCGGACGAAGTCGCGGGCAAATGCTAGTTTTACAATAATAAAATAACCTAGGTCTACAGCTATCACAAAGGTTCAAAGACGCGGATCTGTAGCTGGTGTTACATGTATACTAGGTATCTGATTTTGTTAGATATCATGTTTGTACCGTTATCTCGTATTCGAGTGAGTAAATAAATGCACGTAGACTCTCAAGAATAAGCAGGCTAAATCCACAGTACGAAATACTTCAATGATTAAATAGTAGTAATGCAAACTCCTTCCCCCTTATTCAAAAACGAGGTTTAAAGATAGTCCGAGATGTGGATTTAAACTTTACATTTACTCGTGAACTATGGTCTAAACACATTTTTCTAACAAGATTGCCCGGAATATGATTGGTTTGTTTTATGAGAAAATCGGACCATATAGCATTTTTATCCGTTACATATTGATTACTTACCATTGTGTTAAAGAAAACGGATCACAAGACAATCCATCGATTAAAAACTACCGGCTGGGTTGGCCTCGTATGAATGGTCTATTGTAGGTGCAAGTACCTAAATATCTGTTGGATACATACTACTATATTAAGTTTGACGACCCAGTTGGCACAATGGTCACCATGCCGGACTGCCAAACACAGGGTTGCGGGTTCGATTCCCGACTCAGACATGTATTTATGCTTAGATATTTGTCTTGTTTCTATGTATTATAAGTATATATTTACAAAAGAAAAGTATATGAGAAGTATATTCGTTGTCTAACTTCCATAACACAAGTGTAGTTGCTTAGCTTGGAGCTAGATGGCGATGTGTGAAATGTTCTGCAATATTTACTATATTAAGTACGATTTGACTTATTTTAAACTGGTCTTTTTATTGGAGGGTTACAAGTAGAACCCCACAAAGCGGCATTAAAGGTTCCTATGTCTCCGCCTTATAAATTAAAATAAAATAAATAGATTTTTATTTCAGGCGGAACACCTATAGGTACAAATTCAAAGATATCATAATTACACTAGCTTTTGCCCGCGACTTCGTTCACGTAGATGTCGAAAATTTGAAGTAGATTGGACGAAGGAATCACGTTGTCCCGTACAAACTGTGCCCCTCTTTTTCACCTCCTTAGGGGTAGAATTTCGGAAAATCCTTTCTTATCGGAAGCCTGCGTCACACAAAGAACACACCCTAAAAGTTTCAGGTCAGTCAGTCATTTAGGACAAAGAATTTGATATGTATAGATCATAATTATACAGATGTTAGAATTAAAAAAATTATGAGAGTCTATTTCGATTATTCTTTTTTAATTTGAACGCTAGTAACTTAATTTATGTGCGCTAATTGACATTGCTCTTACGGTGAAGAAAACATCGTTCATCCATTTATCGAGGAAGGCTATAGGTTACTTTTTATTTTGATATACCCACGGGATCGGGACTTTTTGAAAAACCGCGGAACGCAGCTAGTATTAAGTATAACACATTTATTAGAATCCGTCAAATAAAAACAGCAAGTCATGAAGCAAAACCATCATCAAATCATTAAATATACACATAATAAACAGCATAGTAATAAATAACATACCTCACTTAATGATGACTACATTATTTACGTAATGACACCCACTTGTAGTGTTTACTTATGTTTAGAATACAAACAAACTACTTCTTTTCTATTTGTACTCTAGAGAACAGCATCTATATAAATTTCTTACTGGTGGGCATTATGCTTCATCCAGGCTCTTCCACTCCTATGGGTCTTAAGTCTGTAACCTAATTTTTTTTTAAATAAATAAATATTGCAGGACATTCCACATATCGCCATCTAGCCCCAAGCTAAGTAACGAAACTTGTGTTGTGGGTGCTAGACAACTGATATACTACTTATACGCCCCGCGATTTCACCCGCGTAAGTCCCGAACACAGCGTCATCTATTGGGTGTATTTGCAACCTAGATGTCAAACAATATTGAAGAATTTTATCGATGAATCAACGTACGCCGCCATCTATGAGAACTTCATAAAACTAAACAATAAATAAACACTTGCTTAAGAAACCATTAATTGAACATTTTATTCGATTACATTCACGACAATAGCTAATAATTGAGATGATAACTATCCTATCCAGTAAGTTAGACCAAAATACGGGTACATGTGAAATTTGATTTAAATCGGTTCAGTAGTTTTGGAGTTTATTTGCAACATACATCGAGACACAAGATTTTTATATATACAGAAAGAAGCAACCAGACCACAGACACAATATCTAAGCATAAATAATTGTCTGCTTTTCTAGAAGATGCCTGCTCACTCGCGACTTTAAGACCCCAAAATTGTACACATCACTAAATACAGACGCTCTGTTTTAATGTTACATACCTGGATGACCGAGCTTTGCTCGGTATTATTTTCTTAGTCTAACCTCAAAGCAAACACTCATCGTGTTACTTAACAACGCCATCTGCTGGAATAACTTTATAAAAAATAGTATTAGTAGTTCGCCAATAGATGTTAGGAAGAGTCATATTTTTCAGTTTAAATTGGGACTACTCAAACGCCTTAAAACACGAATAAAATGACATTTTCTAAAAATGATTCCTAGCTAGATCGATTTATCGCCCCCGAAACCCCCTATATACCAAATTTCATGAAAATCGTTGGAGCCGATTCCGAGATTCCAATTATATATATATATACAAGAATTGCTCATTTAAAGATATAAGATATGGCTTCTTGTTGTATTCTTGCGTGTAACTTCTAAAAAGTTAAACAACTCGGATCTTAATAACCCAATGTATAAACGAAGGAAATCTATAAATATTAAATTTCAAATCCTGACTGACAACGCATCAATCAGACAGATCAGGCTATTTGCAGACAAATAGCCTACCAGAGCTCGATGTCACGGGCAAAAGCTAATAAACAATATTTACCCTTTACAGATCAAAAGTTATCATGATTGGATAAAAGAGGAATTACTAGAGTTGAAATTTTCTTATTATTATAATAATTTCCTTATTTATCCCCATTTGCATACTTACGCAGTTAAAAGATAAAATACAACAATAACCTAGTCATTTCTATTAATTTATATGTTCAAAGTGTGAACAAATCTCGGAGGAAGTAACAATAGAATAAAATCGTAGAAATAATTATATTCTATTACTACTGTTAAACTAGTATATTTTTTAGGCAAACATATATCCAAAAAGATTAGATTAGAATGAATCTATTATAGAAGAGCACACGGACAAGAAAATTAATTAAAAATGAAAATAAAAATAGGGAAAAAGGAAAAAAATAGAGGGAGAGGGTGGGTAAAATAAGTAGGGGGGGTAATTATTAAAAATTGTATGGAAAATTGTTATTAAGTGTACCTTTTGTAGACGAAATCTATTCCTACATTTTGGTATTTATAATTTAAAGCCTAAACGACACCTGTGGCACTGCGGGGGAACACCCACGCGCAGAAGGTTACGGGTTCCCGCCTCAAACAAAAAATTATGGACAGTATTTGTTCTCAATAAAAATCTATCAATAAAAAGTATGTATTTACAAATTAAAGTATATCATATAATATGTATTCTATCCATCCGCTGTCCGCAGGCTAGATGGTGCTGTGTTAAAAATTCCTTTCGTTTCTAATCCTATCCAAACCTAAATCGAAAAACAGGCCAAGTGCGAGTTGGACTCGCGCACGAAAGGTTCCGTACATATTCTGTTTTTAGTATTTGTTGTTATAGCGGCAACAGAAATACTCTGTGAAAATTTCAACTGCCTTGCTAGCCACGGTTCACAAGCTTGGGGTCTGGGGTGACAGAAAGACGTATAGTGGAGTCTTAGTAAAAAGGTAAAATTTGAGCAAATGGGGGTATATTGCACCAACTGAGGAGCAATGCGAGTGTGGAGCCCCATCGCAGTCCATGATGCACCTACTCCAATGCCCATTGTACCCTAACACCTGCGCATTGGAAGACCTGGTAGAGGGCAACGCTGCTTCAGTTGCAGTGGCTAGCTACTGGGCAGTAAAAATTTGACTAGTCGAACGTCACTGACTTGAAAAGAAGAAGTAAAAAGGTCCCGTTTTTACCCTCTGGGTACGGGAACCCTAAAAAAGACGGCATGCAAATTATGTGTTAAAACTTTTCTTTCTGAGCAAAATGCACGCAGAGTACCTACCTACTTAGATTAAAATCAGAAGACATTCTACTTTGCGTAGATATACTTAATATTTATAGTTACTTAATTTAAATCACCTAAAAGATTATATTATCGTATAAATCGTAATTTATTTGGCTGTATACAATAAAATGATTGTCCGTATTTCCCTTATCAATTCATATCAATGAAAACAACATTAGTACTTAAATACCGACTGTCGATTATATTTACTTTACTTTAGAATAAACTAGCGACTCGCCCCGGTTTTGTACGGCTATATAATGCATGTATTTTACATATAAACCTTCCTCTTGAATCTCTCTAAAAACACTCACTCACTTTCACTCTTCCTCTTGAATCAGTTCTTTTCCATCTAAAGGTTGCCTGGAAGAAATCGCTTTCAGCGGTAAGGCCGCCCATTTGTGCAACTTATACTTTCTAGCTTTTACTTTACTTTGTGTTTATCGTGTTCTGTTTCTTTCTGTGTTGTACAAGTAAAGTTATCTATCTATCTATCTACTCTATCTATTAAAAAAACCGCATTAAAATCCGTTGCGTAGTTTTATAAAGATTGCATACATAGTTACAGCAGCGGGAAGCGACTTTTTTATACTACTAGCTGCGCTCCGCGGTTTCACCTGCGTAATCATTTTCTGCGCAACTTTCTTAATAATTTCTTTCATAAAAACCTTCTCTTGACAATATCAAAGATAACAAAAAAAGAATTGGCCAAATTGGTCCAGGCGTTGTTGAGTTATGCGCTTACCAACACATTTTGCGATTCATTTTTATATTATAAGAAGATGTAGTGATAGTGATAGAATAAAGAATTTTAAACGACCTTGGTTATTTTAACTACTAAAGATATATAAAACGGGAAATTTACCGTGTTTCGTGTTTAGTTTCAAGCATCATAGAGTCAAGTTGAATATTATTATGATATTGTTTCATACACTATTTTCAACGAGCCAACAACGTTAAAAATGGTCTACACAAAATAACAAAAAAACCGGCCAAGTGTGAGTCGGACTCGCGCACGAAGGGTTCCGTACCATTAGATCTGTTTTTAGTTTTTGGTGTTATCGCGGCAACACAACAGAAAAACATCATGTGTGAAAATTTCAACTGTCTAGCTATCACGGTTTATGAGATACAGCCTGGTGACAGACAGGCAGACGGACGGGCAATGGAGTCTTGGCAAAAGGGTCCCGTTTTTACCCTTTGGGTACGGAACTCTCAAAATATGGTAAATATTCAAAATAAATCCATCATCATATCAGCCCATACACGTCCACTGCTGGACATAGGCCTCCCCCATATTATGACGCCACAAACAGCGGTCCTGAGCCGCCTCCATCCACCGACTACCAGCAACCGCTGTTTTAAATTACTTTTTATCACAGTTGCTCATAAAGTGGATCTTATTCAATCGCTTTTAAACTCATAATCCAACGTATTACGCACGCGTGCGTTATGCATTACCTCGACGCCACTAGTGTGTAAAAAGTTATCCGGATGAGTTAAATTGGTATCTTACTGCTAATTACATGTTAGGTTTCCTTTACGCCGCTTCTCACTACGCCGCTCTGTGCTTGTACGTAAGTTCCACTTACCCCCGACAAATGGAATAAACCCTAAAAATATTGTATGTCACACGAGGCTGTATAGGTTAAAAGTCTTTTGCCTGGCCTTTCGGGAGCATAATTAACATAAAAATATAGCCTAAAAAAATTTAACAGACTTATCATCACCAAATATTTTGTTATTTATTTTATTTTCAAGTCTTTTCTTTTATTCACAACTGTGATAAAAAATGTCGTACGATACACGTGTGGATTGATTATTTAATCTCGACGCTCTGTAGACGCATTCGCGTTCCACTCGCGCGTCATGAAATGATCAATTTACCACACTTGTATCGCAATGTACTATTAAAATAAATAGATTAAATTACAATTTAAGGTAATGAATCGTCTGGTAGATATTTGCAGTCCATTCAAAGGGGCAAACAGGTCACGCGAACATCCAATGTGGATAAATAAAGGTATTTCAATAAAACGGAGGCTACTTCCCGTTTCTTTAACTTCCCGTTTCTACAACCACACAAAATACCTACACAAAAGTAGCGTTTCTACAACTTTTTAATCTCCATACATTTATTCCCATTTCTACAACCATGTACTTACGTACGGTACTGTCACGTACAATTACTTCATATTTTTTATTAATTCGTAGAACATCTTAAATCAGCGCATTCTCGTATGCTCGTTTTTAGCACTCATACTGACTTGTACCTAGCAGCACTTAGTAGGAAGCGCGCGGGGAACGGTGTGAAGTGCGGGGATGTGAGGGTGGTTAGAGCGGGTGCGCATTCGCAAACTAAAACGGTAAAACGGATATTCATATTGCACTTTAACCAAAGGTATGAAAGAGATAGCAATATATAATTGAAATTTATTGTGTCTCATCTAAACTCGGTAAGTACTTGTTTACTTTCTTCAACGATTGTAACATAAAGAAGCTACTGGAAGATTATAAAAGTAAGAACATTTCCTTGGAAGATTGCCTGTTACAATTATCAAAAATCTCATCCATAACACTATAATTTTTTCATGTGTTATTAAATATCACACTGACTACAGACTTTTCAAATAACTTTTTTGTTCAGATATTGTTTTATTTTTTAAGTACTTCTGCAGAATCTGCATTTTTTTTAAATATTTTAGAGACTATTTTTAATAAGAGACTATTTATGTTTGTAGTTCAATCAGACGAACTGTTGTTTTATTAAACTAAGTATAGTAGAGTTATATTTTTTTGTAGTCAAATCAGACGAACTGTGATTATTTTAGTAAACTAAGTATAGTAGAGTTATTTTTTGTAGTCAAATCAGACGAACTGTGATTGTTTTAGTAAACTAAGTATAGTAGAGTTATTTTTTGTAGTCAAATCAGACGAACTGTGATTATTTTATTCATATTCATAATATTCATATTCATAAATTTATTCATAATTTGCATTATACGTCAATCTGTTATATTTTACATTTTGTATGAAATATTAATAATTAAAACTTAAAGTAAATAGCAATAAAAAGAGAAATGTCAGAAAATAAAGAAATACAATGTCAAGTTAGGTACTTACAAGGTATAACAATTTATAATTTAATAGCCAAAAATTCGTCAATGCTGTAGAAGCACCGCTTAATAAGCCACTGTTTGAGTATAGTTTTAAAAAGTCCAAGGTTACCGGCACTTGTTACATCGTCAGGTAGCCTATTGTAGACATGTGGACTCATGGGGTGTATAGCACGCGAGGCCTTCACCAACCGGCTGGAAAGACCGAGCAACCTGCTACCATGACGAAGTGGGTATCTTGCAAAGTCCGATCTCTTTGGGAATTCATGTAGGCGTTCACGGGCGTACAAAGCAATATGAAGGATTAACAAGCAAGGTAACGTCAAGATCTCTAGCTCGATGAAATAATCCTTGGCGCATTCGTCAGGCTGTATACGCCCGATAGCTCTCACAGCACGACGCTGCATGCGGAAGACGCGCTCCAAATCGGCTCCAGGCCGTACTGTAGGAGAGACTGGACTGTTGCAAAGTAGCACGTACGGACCGTGTTTTTAGGGAGCGTCACGGCGAGGCGGTTCAATGCAAAGCAGGCCTTAGCCAACCTCGCACACAGCTGTTCGATATGGGACTCCCAACACAAGGTTTGGTCTAATCGAAAGCCGAGAAAAGAAGCCGTCCCCACCTGATTCACCCGGACCCCATCTACGTCCACCATCAAGTCGCGACGTCTACGTCCTGAGAGGTCAAAGCGAATAAAATGGGTCTTAGACAAGTTTAATTTAAGACCATTTAATTTAAACCAATCGTGCAGTTTGCCCGCGACCTCCGTCAAACGACTTTCTAGGTTTGGCTCATTATCAGCTGTGACAACGGCAGCCACGTCATCCGCATACATAAACAGCTCAGCATTTTCTATGTACTTCGGTAGGTCGTTCAGCAGTAATGAAAAGAGGAGATTTGATAAGGCTGATCCCTGGGGAACTCCTATACTCGTATCGAGACCTTTTGATTTTATGTTGCCACTGTCGCCCATCACAAACTGAGTTCTGTCTCTCATGAAGCTTAGCAACAGATTGTGAGCTTTTGAGTTGATACCATACCATTGCAGCTTTCGAGATAGTACTTTATGATCTGCCACGTCAAATGCTTTCTTTTTTTATTAAACTAACTATAGTAGAATTATATTTTGTAGTCAAATCAGACGAACTGCGATTATTTTATTAAACTAAGTAGTAGAGTTATTTTTGTAATCGAACCAAACGATTTGTGATTTTTATTAAACTTAATAGTAAGAATATTTTTTTGTAGTCAAATCAGACGAACTGTGATTTTTCTATGAAACTTAGCTTTAAGTAATATTTACATTTCACCTTTAAGTATTTAACTGGTGTCACAATGCGATTACAAATCCTATCTGAAATTATAATGTAGTTTTTTACACGACTGTACTTGATTGTCAAAAAGTTGTAGAAACGGGAACTTAAACAAAGGGTTTAAAAAGTTGTAGAACCGGGAATAAATGTATGAAGGTTTAAAAGTTGTAGAAACGCTACTTTTGTGTAGGTACTTTGGGTGGTTGTAGAAACGGGAAGTTAAAGAAACGGGAAGTAGCCAAAACGGATACGTATTATTATGATTTCGTTTAATTTCGGACGTACCTACTTTCGATTAATTTCCTATTATTATCGGCTTTGAACTTTTTGCAGTTTTTATAAAATAATACAAATTGAATTATTTTTAGTGTAATGAAGGAAGGAAATACGTTTTGTTTAATTTGATTAAGGCTATTTATGCTGCCAAACGCAACGCGCCAGAAATACCCTTCGCTTACAACTAACATTTTTGTATGTAACAAATGTGTTTTGTTTTTCTCTAAAGTGAATGTTTACCGATATTTTGGAACAATTTGAGCCGAAAATTTCTTGTCATTTCACAGGTAGACTAGTTTTAGTTCTTAATTTTGGGATAGCTTCAAAACTATAGGGAATTTTGGTTCAAAGTTACACCAAAATGTCGGTAAAAACTTTTCACTTTTGAGAAAAACAAAACACATTCGTAACAAACAACAATTTTCATCAACGAAAGGGACCGGTGCTTAATTGGCATTGGACTCCCCTTAAGCCTATTTATTTATGGGGTTTTCCATACATATTTCTGTAATTACTGGTATTCCTGTTACCATATTAATCATACTGAACCTTTTTGTTTTTGTAAATCCCAGGTTATAAATAGTAACTCGAGTTTTAGACGTGATAACGTATAAATCGATGAACACCGCGCCGGCATTCACAAAAAAGTGTGACGGCATCGCGTAACGTGAACGTGAGTTTTATTGATAGTAACCATAGCAACGATGTTTTTTGAGACGTTATCACATCAAATTATCGTCAGTCTTTCAGACTTTCGTCAGACTTTACAGACAACCATTTTTTTGGTTAACTTATATTTTAGGCCTATTTTTAACCGACTTAAAACGGGGGAGGTTCTCAATTCGGTTGTATGTATTGTTTTTATGGCTGTTCGCGCATATCTTATTATTTTTTTAACTTGATAAATCTTTTTCTGTTGGAAAGGGTCTACCTCAAGGGTGGTTTTGAACATTCGGAAGAGTAAGAACTGGCCAAGTGCGGACTCGCACACGAAGGGTTCCGTACCATTAGATTTGTTATTAGTATTCGTTGTAATGGCGGCTACAGAAATACATCATCTGTGAAAATTTCAACAGTCTAGCTATAACGGTTCATAAGATACAGCCTGGTGAGAGACAGACGGAAAATGGAGTCTTAGCAAAAGTGTCCCGTTTTACCCACTGTGTACGGAACCGAAAAATAAATTAAATTCCCTATGTATGTATGTAGACTAATTTTTGCCCGCGACTTCGTCCGCGTAGAAGTCGCAAGAATGTTTATTCAAAACTAGCAGCGCCCCGCGGTTTCACCCGCGTAAGTCCCGATCCCGTGGCAATATCGGTTATTCGTTTTTTTCTTGCCTTCTAAACCTTCCCTAGACCTCCACGAACATTTCAAGACTAAGATAAGATAAATCCGTTCAGCCGTTCTCGAGTTTTAATCAGACTAACGAACAACAATTCATTTTTATTTATATAGATTGAAGTAGATTGAACCGAGAAATCACGTTCTCCCATACAAACTTTGCCCCCATTTTTAAGCCCTCAGCGGTAGAATTTCGGAAAATCCTTTCTTATCTGATGCCTACGTTATACAAATAACACACCTTCCAAGTTTCATGTCTCTATGATCGGCGGTTTAGGCTGTGCCTTGATCCGTCAGTCAGTCAGGGCAAAGAATTTTATATGTATAGAAGAAGATACGCTGATTTGACTGGCGTGTTTCTTGAGGTTTCTAGATGTTGTTAAAATAAAGTTTTTCTTGAGGCTTAATTGCATTTGATGATTATATTTCACAAGATTATTGAAGTCATGTTACAAAATGCCACATCGGCCTCAATCAGTGCACAGTTCACCTCCGTATTGACCTTGTGCGAGTTACTTGTACGAGAATATCTTTTGAATATCTATATGTAGGTATGTACCTAGTTATGTGGTTTAGTTACTTACCTACTTTAGATGACGATAAATCGTGACAATCCTGTTTGTTTTTTCTTTTTGAACTGATTTTTACGTCAGTCTTGATGTAATCGTTGAGTAATTGTTAGCTTGCGATTTTGAAACGATCATTTTAAATTAATATCTCTTTATATTAAGGATCCCTAAGGAATTATATTAAATTAAGCATGCTTAGCTGCAGTTTTTAGCTGAGGTCGATCCATTTGGGTCAGCACACGACTCCTCATTTATGTTGTTTTTCTTAATCACTATTTTGTTTTTTATGTAATTAATTTTCATTTTCATGTTCATTTCTTTCTTCCTGTGTTTGTCGAGTGTTTGTACTCAATACAAGTTTTTCTTTTTTTTCTTTCTAAATTATATTGATTTTCATTTCAGACAGAACCCTTAGTATACTACAGTTTAGGTACATATAATTAATTATCAACATATTATTATAACTCAAATGATCAGTAAATCAAATAAATTCATAAATATTATCAAGTAACCATTCAAACTTGTGTAATTTAAAGAATTTCAGTAAAAGGAAATGTCATAATTTCATTATACAGATGTAGAGTTGCATTTTAATACTTTATCGGTTCACCAGAATCTCCTCAACTGCAAGGGAATCAAGGACCTTAGACCGCCTCGTCACCCAAATGAAGAATAGTGCCCAAACTCTGATCTAATAGTAGATTCCACTGCTGTTTTTCTACCTTCCTGGTGTCTTTTGAAGGCCCCGCTTATTAGAGGGTCTTCAAGTAATCAGTGTGTCCTTTAGGTGGCAAGAGAATCGAGGACCATAAACAAATTAGAAACATTGGCCAAATTCTGTTCTAATAATACATTCTACTGCCGTTTTTTTACATTCACTGGTGTTCCTCATAGGCCCCGCTTATTCGAGTGTCTTCAAGTCATGAGTGTCTTCTACATGGCAAGGGAATCGAGGACCTTAGAGCACTTTGTCTCCCAAATCAGAAACAGTAGCCAAACTCTGATCTATTAGTAGATTCCACTGCCGTTTTTATACCTTTAATGGTGTCCCTTGTAGGGTTTCGCTTATTTGAGTGTCTTCAAGTCATGAGTGTCTTCTACGTGGCAAGGGAATCGAGGACCTTAGAACACTTTGTCTCCCAAATGAGAAACAGTAGCCAAACTCTGATCTAATAGAAGATTCCACTGCCGTTTTTATACCTTTAATGGGGTCCCTTGTAGGGTTTCGCTTATTTGAGGGTCTTCAAGTCATGAGTGTCTTCTACGTGGCAAGGTAATCGAGGACCATAAAGCACTTTGTCTCCCAAAGGAGAAACAGTAGCCAAACTCTGATCTAATAGTAGATTCCACTCTTCTACCTCTAATGGTGTCCCTCGTAGGCTTTCGCTTATTTGAGGGTCTTCAAGTCCCAAGTGTATCCTTTAGGTGGCAAGAGAATCGAGGCCCTTAGACCACCTAGTCTCTCAAATGAAAAACATTGACCAAACACTGATCTAATAGATGGTCCCACTGCCATTCTGCCTTCACTCGTCTTCGAGACAACTTTACAGGTATCTTCTAGGAAAGCGTGCTACGTCTCAGACCGCATCGTCACTTACCATCAGATTAATTAGTGGTCAAACAGTGACCTATAAAAATGGTAAACATCATAAAATTCTGATTCTTAAAGTGAAAGGGTACCGGCGGTCTCTCCATACAAACGTAGTTTCCTGGATAATGACACTAGCACAAATATTTTTGTGCATAAAACCTATAACTGCCATGACTTTGCCCCTATGTTTTGGGATTTTTTCATTTTCTAATTATCATAGGAATTAAGATTAGTAAAAAAAGGTGCGTGGTCATGGCAGTTATAAGTTTTATGCAACAAAAATATTTGTTCGTGTGTGTTGTAAGGAAACAGTCGACTACGTTTGTATGGAGAGAGCGCCGGTACCCTTTCCTCTTAACGGTATAAAATAACCTTGCCGTAACCTGTCAAATAAATCACTCAATTACAAAATCAATTTGATACCAAACTTCATTGCGCAATTGATATTTTGATATTTAATTAATTTATCGATGCTTATTTGAAGAGGTTCTGTCTATTACCTTTACAAATCTTATTTATTAATTTGAATTCATTTTAAGTTATTCCTTATTCGTGCAGCAAGGGAATTGAATCAGTTGCCTGCGTCTGTCTTTCCTAGTGTGTTCGATTTGGAGGTCTTCAAGTCGCTAGTGAACAAGTATCTTCTAGGAAAACGTCCTACATCTTAGACCGCATCGTCACCTACCATCAGGCTGGTGTGATAAAACGCTGCCCTATCTATACTAATATTATAAAGCTGAGTTTGTTTGTTTCAACGCGCTAATCTCAGAAACTACTGGTTCCAATTGAAAAAATATTTTTGTTTTGTATTATAGTCCATTTATCGAGAAAGGCTATAGGATACTTTTTTCGGAGTTACGGGGGTGAAACCACAAAGCGCTGCTAGTCATTTGTAAAACAAAAAAAAAAGTGCGAATTGATCATTATTCCGATATACGAAAATTCCTTGTCGTTTCTAAGCTTATCCAAACTTAAGTCGAAAAAGACGTCATAAAGTGTTTTTTACCTAAAAATTTGAATTAACAACAATTTGATATTATATAGGCGAAATGCATTTTCCTCTTGACTCTTATTTACGCCATAAGCTTTATTAACAAAACTGGTTTTCCCTTTTAATCATCAACATATTAAGAATATAGTATTTTTTTTTAAATACCTACTCAAAGCGTCTGACGTTGTTTGTTCATCTCATTCACCTCAATAAAAGGATATTATACAGGGTTATCTTATATCTTTAAATGAGCAATTCTTGTATATATATATATATACTTGGAATCTCGGAATCGGCTCCAACGATTTTCATAAAATTTGGTATATAGGGGGTTTCGGGGGCGATAAATCGATCTAGCTAGGAATCATTTTTAGAAAATGTCATTTTATTCGTGTTTTATCGAAACTTACTTGTTTTTTTATCTAAAAAATATGACTCTTCCTGACATCTATTGGCGAACTACTAATACTATTTTTGTGAGCAATAAAGTTATTCTAGCAGATGGCGTTGTTAAGTAACACGAAGTCAATGAGTGTTTGCTTTGAGGTAAGACTAAGTAAAAAAAAAATCATCCAGGTATTGGTAATTATACTAGCAAGCCGTTGAGGGGTACAACTTTTGTACTAAGACTTTTGGAAATTCGAAAAAAAATGAATTTTTTTAAGGTTATGTAAATTATAAAAAGAGCTGATTTATTAAAACAAAGGTCATTCAGACTAAGAACAGTAGATAAAACTTAAAAAATAAGTAAAATTTTATGGTTAAAGGCCTCTCCGTGTGAGGAACAGCTGATTTTCAGGTAAACCTAACCTTAAAAATTTTAAAGAAAATGTTCGAATTTCCAAAAGTCGTAGAACAAAAGTTGTTTGTTACGGTGCACAGAGGCAGCCCTAAACGGCTTGCTACTATAATTACCAATAACCCTGTAGAGTCGAGACGTGCCCATATCCTGTTTCTGATCCGCCAGTTCGCTGGGGTCTAGATTGACTGTGTCATAATTGGTACCTACTGATTTTGCAATAGCATTCCTCAAGCTTAATACCTAAGTGTTGATAAACTATGAGTTTTATGGTACTGAACTTATTTATCAACTTTTTAACGGAATTATTTGCTATTGCGGTTCGGGCATAACTTCTTTACTATCACTAAATAGTATAAAACAAACAGCTTCTGTCTGTCAAACAGTCTGTGTTTCCCTATGTATGCTTAGATCTTTAAAACTTCGCAACGGAATTTCTTGCCGTTTTTTAAGGCTATTTTTGCTGCCAAACTCAACGCGCCACAAATACCTGCCGCTTGTAACTAACATTGTTGATTGTAACGAATGTGTTTTGTTTTTCTCAAAAGTGCTGATAGAATCGTAGGTGAGATCTTTACCGACATATTGGGGTAATTTGAGACGTAAATTCCTTGTCATTTCAAAGCTAGACTAGTTTTAATGCTTAATTTTAGGATAGCTTGAAAACTATAGGGAATTTTTGGCATAAAAACACACCGAAATGTTGGTGAAAATCTCACCTACAATTCCATCTTATCACTTTTGAGAAAAATAAAACAAATTCGTAACAATTTTCACCAACGAAGGCGACCGGTGCCGGTATTAACTATTTAGTAAGCTGTGTACCAAGGTATGGATCCCCTTGAAAATAGATAAAGTGATTCAAGAGGAAGGTTTTAGTATATCAAACAAAGTAACGCGCACGAAGTCGCGGGCAACAGCTAGTTGTTTATAAACTGTTTTTAGCTATTCATTTTTTGTTAGAAACGGTATTCAATAAAATGGTGGTCCTTAAGATTGGTCCCATAATTTGATGAAGACCTGATGAGGATCTTCAAAGTGATGAACATAATTGCACCGCGCAAAATTTTGCCAGTAAAAACGACCTTCGGCAAGTTTTCAATTGATGCTAAGTCAAAAAGTTATCAGTCCGTCTGTGTCTGTCCGTCCGTCCATCTGATATTTATTTTGCGGGCAGCTTCAACCTGTTACTTTAGTATTAGAAATGCGCGCGCATCCTAAAATTTCACTCTCGCAGCTTCAACCTGTTTTACTTTTGGGTTACGCAGCTGCAACATAATCTTTAGTGTTACAGTGACGCGCGCGCATCTTAAAATTTCACTCTCATCATTTTTTCATAACGCGCCTAAAGAAGTACTTATAACTTCAAAAATGTTCACAAAACTTCCAGAATGTTTTGTATAAAATATTTCAGAATAACAATAGTCTTTAAATTATGTTTTATGTAGATTGTAGATAACTTATAAATATTTTAATCGTGTACCAGAGTACAAGGTTGCCTTTTAGTCACTTACGTTTCGCTTGGACGCTTTCCCGATCAAACCCGGATCGTTATAAGAATTTAAAAGATTCTTGGCCTTAAAAATGTCTTTACCTTGCAAAGTGTCTGTACAGAGCGTGCAATTGTAAAATTGATGAGTCTTGCTCATGTCTTGCTACGTTTTTTATTCGACAGTTCTTGCAAACCAACTAAACGTAAAAAAAACTAATTGCCTTTACATATATTTTAGTTCTAAGGCCACAACATCCTTTAATGTTTCTAATGTTCAATAGCTGTGGGCTACGACTTTGTTCGCGAATTGTTTTGAGACGAATATTGGTAACTTTAGATGTTTGAAAATTCCGGTAAAAACTACTAAAACGATTTTGAAATATAGACTACTTTCTTACACTTTTAAGTTTTACCACTATCTCACCTAATTGTAAGTGACAATGCGGTATTGACACACGTCCGGATTTGATCGGATCCGACATCCATTTTCGGCCAAGTGCGAGTCGGACTCCCGCTCCAAGGGTTCCGTACCATGTTGTATTTGAGCCCCACTAATTTTTTTTCGACAATAGAAATATATTATCTGTGAAAATTCTAACTCTCTACCTATCACGATTCATGAGATACAACCGGATGACAGACAGGCAGACAGACAAACGGACGGACGGAACGGATAGACGGACGGACTGACGGAATGACAGTGAAGTCTTACTAATAGGTACCCTAGATCGGGCCGATTAAATTGTGACGTGTGTTAACACCGAAGCACGCTATCTAGAAGTTACCTGTTTACTCGCGACTTGAATACACACGTCAGGAAAGACAGACGCAGGCAACTGATTCCATTCCCTTGCAGCATGAATAATGGAACAAGGAATTTATAATTATATTGAAATAGGTCCCAACCATCATACCTAATACCTACATCACACTGATTGCACATTGCATAGTAATTACTATCTTGAATGCAGATTGTATTAAGATTTATAACAATAATCCAGCGCCCCGTAATTCTCACTAATTCCTTTAAAAAACCTTATTTGCTATTATCAGTACTAATTAATAAAGCTATATCAGTTCTTATCTCTACGTGACTTGTCCCATATATTACATTATTCGACGTAACCACAGATTAAGTAATAGATAGTATGGTTCTATAGATTTTTCATGATTAATTATGGCCTCTATTACTATGGTATTAGATATCACGTGTATAGATATTATTTTTTAATAATTTTTATCAGGGGCGGATTGTGGATTTGTGAGGCCTTGGGCTAATGCTACTAAGGCCCTTGGCTAAACCTAATTATACCTTGTATACGGGCTGTTTTCCGCAATTAAACCTTTTTAGTTGGGTCCTTTTTGCGTGAGGTTGGAGTTGGCTTGCCCAGAACTTATACTACCCTCTCATCGTATTTGAGCTTACCTAATTACTCATCTAGTTGCAATTTTATCAAAAAACGGTCTACTCAGGCTGGGCTCAATCTGACTTATTATTGCACTAGGCTAGTCTTAGTAAGACAGTCTAATTAAACACGTGGTCTAAGTGTAATAAATCTTCCAGTGTTGCTAACCTCATGATTGCATTTTTTCTTATTTCCAATTCTCGTTGTATTATTTAAATTTTAGTCAATTAATTAGTTTACATATTTTACTAGATAAATGAGAACATATTTTTTTTGTTTTTACTATAAATTAAGTTACTTTTAAAAATTCATTATTGTATATCCGGGATGGACCAACTGTTGATACCTACCTACCTACTACATTATGTCCTGTCGTACACAGTTTTTCAATAAATATTCTTTGAATATGGTCTATTGTTTGTATCCACTGGGCCCTGGGCTGCCCAAAAAGCTCTTAGGTAAATCCGCCCCTGCTTTTTATTGCTGCTGTGATTATTATAGGCCTTGTTGAAAACGTGATAATATTTTCGACAGTCCCCAATGTGCCGCGGTAGTGCGTACGCGACCATGTGTCAGTGTTAATATTTAGTTTAAATAGTTTTTTTATTTAGGATTTTTTTTTATATTTCTAAAGGTAAGGCAATTTATTTTATGTGATATTTTGGCAAATCCGCTAGTTTCAACAAAAAAATATCGGAAAGTACCACTTATCGATTTTAATAATCACTTTACTATTTTAAAATGAGATGAAATATCTTAACATCAAGATAAGATAGTGTCAGTAAAATATTTAGGGCAAAGGATGAATTACATATTTTTCCAAAGACTTAGTTATTTGTTCATTCATTCATTATGTACATTACTTTTTTTCTGTTTTTAGTATTTGTTGTTATAGCAGCAACAGAAATACATAATCAGTAAAAATTTCAACGTTCTAGCTATCACGGTTCATGAGATACAGCCTGATGACAGACAGACATACGGAAGTCTTAGTAATAGAGTCCCGTTTTTACCCTTTGGTTAAGGAACCCAAATGGTTTAAACTTTAAAGGTTTTTGTTTTACTAATATGTAATTTATCTTTTGCCCTAAATCACTGAGGCACAGCGATGTAGGAGTCATTGCTGTGCCCTGAGTGATTCCTGAGTGATGTCCAAAGGCAAAGTTATTTGATAATTAGGTGAATTATTAAAAGTAATTATGCATTCCTCAATTATACAGTAGGCTGCATACATTAAATTAATTTATGCAAAATAAATTAATACGATGACACTATTGGAAACCTATTTTTTTTTTATAAACCTGTTTTTAATAATAAAATACGTCATTTTACTAAAGTTGAAGACTAAAAAATGTGGCATTTTATATTATAAATATCATGATTATGTAGGGTCATTGCCGTGCCCCAGAGTTTTGCGATAATTTTTTACTTTGATTAACTTTTTTTACTATTTTTCATTAATAATGAATCATCAATACATAATCGATTATTTGTCGTCAAATCTACGAAAAAAAAGGTTTCTTTGAAGCAAAAAATAATCCTCTCCGGACGCTAGAGAATAATTTCCTGGTTTTTTTAGTAAAAAATCGTAAAACCGTGTAAGCTGTATAAGCTGTTAAGCCGTGTAAGCTGTTCTTATTTAAAAGCAATATTCTTAAATTAAAAATACGAATTCACACACGGATTCTGAAAAAAACTTACCCAATAGAGGGATATTATAAGTTTGACATGTTTATCTGGGTGGCATGGTAGCTCCCTAACGGATGAACCGATTTTGATTTAGCTTCTTCGAAAAAGGGGCAGATTAGAAACGGCTGTTGCTGAACCTGCTCTTTTTGCCACAATTTTTTGTATATTTAATTTTTTATGAAATTTTTGAGCATAAAGTATTGTTCAGTTTTAGTTTCAGACAACACAAAATAGTCCAAAATGTGTTCAATTAGGCTTCTCTATAATTATTATTGGAATGTTTTCATTCTAATAATGTTTGTCTAATAAATTCATGAGTTGAAAGACTTTAAAATTCAACTCAAAGTATATTTTTTATGAATTATTCTTGAGCATAAACAATTATTTATTTATTGTTTCAGATATACAAAAATAGGCCAAAATGTGTCCAATTTGGCCTCTGCACCTGATTATCCTGTATATGTTGGCATTATGCCCATTATGGGTGATCTGCCAGACGTTGCCCAACTTGCAGGCAACGTTCGACCCTGCCGAGCTCACCGTCCATATGAGTGATTATGATTACGTCGACGTTACTGTCAATGGTAAGAATATCTCGAATATCACGGCTTCGTCAACAGTAGCGTAGTGAGGGGGGGGGGGCAGAGGGGCGGACCGCCCCGGGCGCCACCATTGGAAGGCGGCACGAGTCGCCCCGCTTCCTTAAATAGTTTTGAAATAATTCTTTTTTGCTCAATTCTTCATAACGTTACGTTTTTTCTCACAAACTTACCAAAATTATTATTTGTATGATATTGTTTTGACGAAAAGGGCGGTGAATTTCCAACAGTATTGTTTTTATGGCGTTAAAAGGGCGGCAAATTGTAAAGATTATTATTTTTAAGACGTCAAAAGAGCGGCACATTATAACTTTGCCCCGGGCGACAGTGACCCACGCTACGTCACTGTTCGTCAGACAGAACGCGTTCCAAGCACGCGTTTCAGGTAAAAAGGTTTCCTAAAGTGAGAAATAATCCTTTCCACGCTAGAGAATAATTTCTTGTTTACAGTAAACAATCATAAAAAATAAGCAGTATTCTAAATTTAAAAGAAAAGACAAAAAAAAGTGACGTTGTCTAGCCGCTTAGTTGACTAATTTCTTTCGGGCTAGAGAGCGCTGTGTGAATTTCGTATAGATTCATTAAAAATTGCGTTTCTTTAATGGCAAAAATAAACACTATTAAATGCGTTAATATTTTAATTACGATTTCTAGTTGCAAAAACCTAAAACAACACAAAAAAAACCTATTTGTTAACTAGCTGCGCCCCGCGGTTTCACACGCGTAATGACGCGTAAGTCCCGATCCCGAAGTAAAAAAGTAGCCTATGTGTTAATCCAGGTATTAGATACCGTTTCATCGCAATCGGCCCAGTACTTTTTGCGTGAATGAGTAACAAACACACATACACACACACAAACTTTCACATTTATAATATTAGTAGGATTATGTCAATGATCCGGCACCATTATTCTGCCAGTATACAAAACTACCTTTTTATGTAATTGTGACATAGATAAAACAACTATTCTAATTTTACGAAATACTTATTTAGAGAGAAAAACTACTAAGTTATCGATAATACATCCTAAAATTGTGAAAGTTTTATTACTACGTACAGTTGGCGACAGAAGTGCAAACACACCGTAGAGTTCTAAAATTACTATTATATGAATGTTTTCATTCTAATCTATACTAATATAATATTATAGCTGTTGCCCGCGACTTTGTACGCGTGGTATTTATATTTTAACTAGCTTTTGCCCGCGACTTCGTCCGCGTAGAAGTCGAAAACTTAACCAAGGAATCATGTTGTCCCATACAAACTTTACCCCCCTTTTTCACCCCCTTAGGGGTAGAATTTCGGAAAATCCTTTCTTATCGGATGCCTACGTCACACAAAAACCACACCTTTCAAGTTTCAGGTCTCTACGATCAGCGGTTTAGGCTGTGCGTTGATCCGTCAGTCAGTCAGTCAGTCAGTAGTTCAGGACAAAGCATTTTATATGTATAGATAAAGCTGAAGAGTTTGTTTGTTTAAACGCGCTAATCTCAGGAACGCATTGAAAAATTATTTTTGTGTTGGATAGTCCATTTCTCGACGAAGGCTATAGGCTACTTTTCATTTTGATACTCCCACGGGATCGGGACTTACGCGGGTGAAACCGCGGAGTGCAGTTAGTTACATCCTAAAATTGTAAACGTTTTACTACTACGAACAGTCGGCAACAGAATTACAGACCCACCGAAGAGTTGTAAAATTACTAGAATGTTTTCATTCCAATAATGTTTGTGTCATAAAAATTAAACTTATTTTCAAAGAGGACTTCATCTTGCCTGAGTTGAAAACATTCTTATAATAGCGTTTTGGAGCTCTACGACGAGTGCAATTTCGTCGCCTGATTGTACGGTCGGCTGCATAATTGTAGACCCACCGTAGAGCTCCAAAACGGCTGTTATAAGAATGTTTTAACACAAGCAAGATGCTAGGCACTTGCTTTAGTTGAAGTTTAAAGTCTTTTAACTCATGAATTTACCAAACAAAAATTATTTGAATGAAAACATTCCAATAATAGTAATTTTAGAACTCTACGGTGAGTCTGCACTTTTGTTGCCGGAATGTACAATAATCTAATTCAAGTAAGGACGTTTCATGCTGAAGTTTCTAGACTAGAGATATATCTTTCATTCCGAAGGTCGTCAGTTTGAATCCTGACCTGCTTAGACAAACGAATTATTTTTTCTATGTGAAAAATGTATGTAGGTACGCTTTTGCCCGTAGAAGTCGGAAGAATGTTTATGCAAAATTTAACGTAGATTGGTCCAAGGAATCACGTCGTTTACCCATACAAACTTTGCCCCCCTTTCTACCCACTTAGGAGTAGAATTTCAGAATATCTTTCTTATCGGATGACTACGTAACACAAAGAACACACCCTCCAAGTTTCAGATCTCTGCGATCAGCGGTTTAGGCTGTGCGTTGATCCGTCAGTCAGGACAAAGAATTTTATATGTATAGAAGACTAGCTTGAACCCGCGAATTCGTCCCCGTAGGAGTTGACTTTTTCAAAATCCTTTCTTATCGGATGCCTACGTCACACAAAGAACACACCCTCCAAGTTTCAGGTTTCTACTATCAGCGGTTTAGACTGTGCGTTGGTCCGTCAGTCAGTCAGTCAATCAGGACAAAGCATTTTATACATGAAAATATTTCACACGTGAGACACGTGAATTGCCTTAAGGCGCTCTTCCAGTACCGTGTGTAGGTATTCACATTACCTTAGCCCCCGCTCACAAAGACGTAATGTGCTGCGTGCTAACTGTTATATTTGATCGATATGCAAAACATTTTAGCATTATTGTCCACAAAAATAGTTCCTAGGGGTCAAAACCTATCATTTGATTCATTTTTAGAAGCAAACGTTAACTATTTTTGAATAAAACCCAATAAACGATCTAATAATAAATATCATGTTTTCAACCACAATAAACAAAAATATGGTTATTAAACTACAAAATCCATTTATATCAAAATAACAAAAAAAGAGTATTTGATTACTTAGAGTTGTTTAAAACAAAGGTCGATTTTGGTAGCTTTATTAGCACCTGGCCTTAAAGAATTATGGCCCTACCTGCATAGCATAGCATGTAATGGATAAGAAATTCTGTATAAAGCATATAGATCAGATGTTAAAGCCAATATTATTAAAGTCTAGTCTAGATCATTATTTCGGTATCAGTAGTTTTAAAATACCTCTGTAACTTAGTTTAAAAAGCCATACTTTTAAAAATCTGTATATATAAAAATCTTGTGTCACGATGTATGTTGCCAATAAACTCCAAAACTACTGAACCGATTTCAATCAAATTTCACATGTACCCGTATTTTGGTCTAACTTACTAGATAGGATAGTTATCATCTCAATTATTCGCTTATGTCAGGAATGTAAACGAATAAAATGTATCAATTAATGGTTTCTTAAGCAAGTGTTTATTGACTGTTTAGTTTTATGAAGTTCTCATAGACGGCGGTGTACGTTGATTCATCGATAAAATTCTTTAATATTGTTTGACATCTAGGTTGCAAATACATCCAGTAGATGGCGCTGTGTTCGGGACTTACGCGGGTCACTATAAAAATGCGACTGCCCGATATCTATGGCCAATATTACGACATCTCTAAATATGAGGTCGAATTTCTTGAACATGTTTTTCGAAGGTTAATGAAGGATACTTAAAAGTAATCGAGTTCGTGTCTCGAGTAATTGATGCATGAGTCATACTATGTATCAAAAGGTGATCTACTTTCTACGAATTCAATAATGATTTGTTATCGTATAGCACCTTGGAAATTTCTTGATACAACACTACATAGTATAATACAAAGTCGCTTCCCGCTGTCTGACCCTATGTATGTGACGACCCAGTTGGCACAATGGGCACCATGCCGGAATGCCAAACACAGGTTTGTGGGTTCGATTCCCGCCTCAGACATGTATTTATGCTTAGATATTTGTCTGTGGTCTGGTTGTTTCTATGTATTAAAAGTATATATTTAAAAAAGAAAACTATATAAGTAGTATCGTTATCTAGCACCCATAACACAAGTCTAGTAACTTGGCTTGGGGCTAGATGGCGATGTGTGGAATGTCCTGCAATATTGATTTATTATTTATTTATGTATGCTTAGATCTTTAAAACTTCGCAACGGATTTGAATGCGGTTTTTTTTCAATAGATAGAGTGATTCAAGAGGAAGGTTTTGGTTTATAAAACAAAACTACCACGCGTACTAAGCCGCGGGCAATAGCTAATAGCGACTTCCTTCAGAGAAATCTAAAGAAAGTCTTAAGTTACAAATAACCGGGAAGTGGATCTAAATTAAGTTGCAAGATTTGACCCGAACAAACATACATACATACTTACATACATACATACATTGCAAGTAAAATAGAAGCTTTAAAATAGTTACCATTAGTAAAAATAAATAAAATACCTGCGAATACTAATAAAGTCCATCTGCCACCTTAATTAAAAAATAAATATTTCGTAATAATAGGAAAAACCACTTAATAACATGTCGTTAGATAAATATTTGCTGTATTGACAATCTGGAAATCAATTAATTTGTTTATTTTCTTGTTTATTTGTCACAAATATCAAAGTTTTTAAAAACCTTTTAGTGTCCCTTATTAACCGCAGGTACAGTCGCCTACATAATTGCAGCCCCCGGTAGAGTTCGAAAATTACTATTAATGGAATGTTTGCATTCTAATAATTTTTGTTTGATAAATTGATGAGTTAGAAGACTTTAAACTTTAACTAAAGCAGGTGTCTAGAATCTTGCTTGTGTTGAAAACATTCTTATAACAGCCGTTTTGGAGCTCAACGGTGGGTCTGCAATTATGCAGCCGACCGTACCTAATTACCATTCCACTCAAAATGATGATAAGTGAGTAAAATTAAACAAAAAGAAGCTATTAATTTAAATGGAGTAGGTTCAATGCTTATCGTTTTATTTTGGTGGAAAAAAAATACGTTAGGTTAACGACCTAACTTCTTTCTCAATTATAAATAATTAAATGAAAATATTAATTAAAATTAATTTTAGAGGTCGATTTTCCAAAATCCTTTCTTAGTGCTCCTTTACGTACTAAAAAGATTAATCAAAATCGGTTAAGAAACAAAGAAGATATGCGCGAACATAAATAAAAAACATACAACTGAATTGAGAACCTCCTCCTTTTTCAGACTCGTAGTTCAGAGATTTCGTGATAAGTATTTTACTCTTTTATATACATAGACTAATTTTGCCCGCGACTTCGTCTGCGTAAAAGTTGAAGAATTATTTTCATTGGGACAATCTCATACAAACCTTGGCCCCCTTTTTCACCCCCTAAGGGGTGGAATTACGGAAAATCCTTTCTTAACGTATCAAACAAAGAACACACCCTCCAAGTTTCAGGTCTCTACGATCAGCGGTTAAGACTGTGCGTTGATCCGTCAGTCAGGACAAAGCATTCTAAATGTATACTAGCTTTTACACTCGACTTCGTCCGCGTAGAAGTTGAAAATGGACCAAGGAATCACGTCTTCCCATACAAACTTTGCCCCCTTTTTTACCCCCTTAGGAGTTGAATTTCAGAAAATGACAAATCATTTTATATATATAACTAGCTGCGCCCCGCGTTGTAACCTGCGTATCGGGATGAAAAGTACCCTATATGTTAATCCAGGTCTCCAGCTATCCACATACCGAGCACCATGGCAATTGGTCCAGTAGTTTTTGCGTGAAGGAGTAACACACATACTTACGCACACACACACAAACTTTCACATTTATAAGATTAGTAGGATATAGATAGACAAAGGAGATTAGTTTACAAGTTTCTTAGTAATTATAAGTTTCAAGAATTTTATTATACAGTATCTTTATTGTTTTTTACAGGTACGGGCATGCAAGCAGGGGACCAATTCACGTTAGAAACAGGGAACGAACATTTAGCAAGTGCATATTGGAACTCAACGTATTCTTTAACGGATGAACAAGCTGAAACGGGACTGTGGAGGGGCAGGATACGAGTCGAAGGAAACTTTATTGGTAAGATAATTTAGATAAAGGGGAATGCGCGATTTGTATGTGTGGTAGGCTGTGCGCTTTAGGATCTCTTTACTAATTGATAGCTCTTTAAAAAGCTGTATCTTTAAAAATCTTAATTTTTATCTAAACTTGTTCAACCATTTTGAACACAATTTGTAACTGGAGCTTTCTATCAAAAATGTCTGGACTAAACGTTGGGTACACGTTGGGGGTGATTTAGCGATTTTTTGACTCAAAAACAAAATATGACAATTTTTGCTAAATCACAAAAAAGAGGTAAGGTACTTAGATATTTAACAAAAATAGAAAATAAATTACATATGAAACATAACTATTATTTAATAAAATATAAGGGTTTCTTATTTACCTTTTGATGTAAGGAACCCTAAAAATAATCATCACAATCGGTTGAACCTTTAAGTAATCCCTGAATATAATAAAAAAACATACGTGACGAATTGAGAACCTTCTTTTTTGAAGTCGATTAACAACAACTTACTACAGAAAAATGCAATAGTAATACGAATAAACTAGGTCAAACAGGAAAAAAAACTTCAGATACGATCGAGTTTTAAAGTTATTGACCTTGTGGTCATATCTTGTTACATAATTCGAACTTATTTCCTCTTATTTCTTCGTGAGATTAGCGGTTAAACTATGTTATAATGTTGTTTAAATATTAGTACAAATTGAACACGTTTTGGGCACGACTCTTTATTTTATTTTGAACAATCAAATCATTGTGACTTTAAACTATCTTTAAACTGGCGAATCCGTAAATCCGGGGCCAATAGTTCGATCACAGAGCTGACTGGACACTGAAAAAAAAAACATTGTGAATTTTTCTCACGTTCATGTTATTGTAAAACTTATTTATAGTAACATACCAAATGTTTGCAGGTATTATAGGATAGAAAAGGAAACGCTTTTTCGTCCCACTTTAAACCTGTATAACAACATTAATATAAAAATTAATTAATTAACTAAACACGTGTCGAAACACAGAACACTAATCATTGCCTTGCCTCATTAGTGGGAAGAGAGCGGTGCACATTGCATCTTGTTTTGGCACTAGGTTCGGAACTTAAGAGGAATGGGTACCGGGAGCTCTCTCCATACAAACGTAGCCGACTGTTTTCTCTGTGGATAATGACACTAGCACAAATATTGTTGTTGCATAAAACTTATAACTGCCATGACCATGTCCCTATGTTTTGTTTTTAAAATCTTAATTTCTATGATCATTAGAAAATAAAAAACAAGACATAGGGGCATAGTCATGGCAGTTATAGGTTTTATGGCACAAAAATATTTGTATAACACCTATAACAGTCTACTATGTTTGTATGGAGAGAGCGCCGGTACCCTTTCACCTTAAAACTAAATATTAATACTAAAATAATTGTTATGCAGTTCCGTAAAGTAACGCCTGACACAATTAATTATCCGTATATCCGTTGTCTAGCACCCATAACACAAGTCTAGTTACTTAGCTTGGGGCTAGATGGCGATGTGTGGAATGTCCTGCAATATTTATTTTGACGTGATATCGTCTAATAAATTGATACACCTGCATTCACAAAAAACATGACGTCATGCGTCATGTTTCAAGTTGGCAATGTTACCATCAATGTTTCCTTATGACGTTATCACGTAAAATTATCGTCCGGAAACCGACTGTACATACAACCATTTCTTCATTTTTATTATATTTTTTATTTTTTTAAATTTAACCGAGTATAAGTTTGATCTAACTTGACATTATAATCCCCGTTTCCAGGTAGAACAGAGCTCGTGGTGAGCAAGCAACGCGGCGCCCAGACCGTTACCATCCAGGATGGAAGCCTGCCTGTCATCATCATCAGACCACAACGAGTCATTGATACTATATTCGTTACCAGTGTCGCCACTTTTGTAAGTAGCTTTTTTTATCTATCACCACCACTATCATGCCTGATGGTAGGTGACGATGCGGTCTAAGATGTAGCACGGATTTCCTAGAAGATACCTGTTCACTCGCGACTTGAAGCCCCTCAAGTTATACATGTCAGGAAAGACAGACGCAGGCAACTGATTCCAATCCCTTGCTGTACGAATAAGGAATGACGAAGCAAAACGCTTAAGCCGCACCAAGTGGTATTTCTACCATGAATTGGTCACGCATATCAGTTTGCCCGGTTGTATAACGAAATCCTACTTCCTACTAATATTATAAACTAGCTGCGGTTTCACCCGCATAAGTCCCGATGCCGTGGGAATATCGGGATAAAAAGTTACCTATATGTTAAGGTCTCCAGCTATCTAGATACCGAGTTTCATCGCAATCGGTCCAGTGGTTTTTTGAAAGAGTAACAAACATACACACGCACACACACACTTTCACATTTATAATATTAGTAGGATGTGAAAGTTTGTGTATGTTTGTTACTCGTTCAACTCGATCTGGTTCAACACATAGGCTACTTTTTATCCCAAAATTCCCACGGGATCCGGACTTATGCGGGTGAAACCGCGGGGCGCAGCTAGTAATAGAAATGACAAAATTAAGTCGTGAAACTTTTATAAAAAAAGGTACAAGGATTCTATCTGTTATCTGGCGCCCACAATACAAGCCTAGTTGCTTACCTAGGGGCTAGATGGTGCTGTGTAAATTGTCCTACAATATTTATTTGACGACCCAGTTGGCACAATGGTTACCACGCCGGACTGCCAAACACAGGGTTGCGGGTTCGATTCCCGCCTCAGACAAGTATTTGTGCTTAGATATTTGTCTGTGGTCTGGTTGTTTCTATGTATTTTATGTATATATTTACAAAAGAAAAGTATTTACGTAGTATATCCGTTGTTTAGCACCCATAACACAAGTCTAGTTACTTAGTTTGGGGCTAGATGGCGATGTGTGGAATGTCCTGTAATATTTATTTATTATTGCAATTAAATTCCAATTACTTGACTAATTTCGATAATGTTTTGTTTCAGGTATCATTAATTTTCATAAACTTTGGTTGTGCGATGCACTGGCCTACTGTGAAAGAATTTTTAAAGAAACCCATAGGACCGCTTATAGGAATGGCTGGACAATTCTTATTTATGCCACTTGTAAGTATCTATTACTAGCAGCTCTCCGCGGTTTTACCCGCGTAACTCCCGATCCCGTTTGAATATTAGGATAAAAAGTAGCCTATGTTATTGTCAATGAATCAATGTGTCCTCATACCAAGTTCCATCAAAATCGGTCTAGTATTTGTGGAGCCTATAAAATGCAAACAAACAAATCTTTCCTCTTTATAAAATTGACATCTGACATAAGTGAGTTTTTGTTTTTGTTTTGGTGCAATAAAGTATTTTATCTATCTATCTAAGAGCGGTGTTAGCCTAGTCCTCGACTTAAGCCAAAGGTTATGGGTTCGAAATCCGATTGGTCGGATTTTCTTAGAAAAAAATGATGTGTGCTAATCATCACACGTATTGAAAAGTTACTAAAAAAGTTTCATTTCTTTCCTTAGTCGACTGCGCTTACTCCATCCAATACATGTCCCTAATATCAAGGTTTTAAAAACCTTTTATTAGCCCTCATTACCAACACCTTTGTATGTATTCTATATGTATATCTGCCTCAGACAAGTATTTATGCTTATATATTTGTCTGTGGTCTGGTTGTTTCTATGTATTATAAGTATATATTTACAAAAAAAACAAGTATATAAGTAGTATATCCGTTGTCTAGCACCCATAACACAAGTCTAGTGACTTAGCTTGGGGCTAGATAGCGACGTGTGGAATGTCCTGTAATATTTGACGACCCAGTTGGCACAATGGTCACCATGCCGGACTGCCAAACACAGGGTTGCGGGTTCGATTCTCGCCTCAGACAAGTATTTATGCTTAGATATTTGTCTGTGGTCTGGTTGTTTCTATGTATTATAAGTATATATTTACAAAAAAAAGTATATAAGTAGTATATCCGTTATCTAGCACCCATAACACAAGTCTAGTTACTTAGCTTGGGGCTAGATGGCGATGTGTGGAATGTCTTGAAATATTTATCTATTTATATATATTTTTTTATTATATTCCAGAGTTCCTTCGGCCTCGGTTTCCTAATATTCCCGGACTCGCCAGAGATGCGTCTAGGCATGTTCTTCACGGGCGTGTCTCCAGGCGGTGGGGCGTCTAACATATGGACGTTCATCCTTGGGGGAAACCTTAACCTCTCGCTCACTATGAGCTCCATATCCACGCTCGCTTCATTCGGTAAGTTTATTAAAAAAACCGGCCAAGTGTGAGTCAAACTTGCGCACTACCGTTATATTCTGTTTTTAGTATCTGTAGTTATAGCGGCAAAACATATACATCATCTGGGAAAATTTCAACTGTGTAGCTATCACGGTTTATAAGACAGCCTAGTGACAGACAGACGGACGGACACTGAAGTCTTAGTAATATTGTCCTGTTTTCATGCTTTGGGTACAAAACCCTAAAAACGTTTAAATGTACAAAGGTACAGATGTATCATAAAGATAGTTACATAAACTAATTAAAGGGGACAGATACAATTTAGGCACAATAAAGTACTTGTATTATTATATTTGTACACGGACTTTTTTCCGCAATTAGACCTTTTTTAAGGGTCTACTTGCGGAAAACGTTAAACCCAATTAAAAACCAAAACATGGGGGCATAGTCATAGCAGTTATAAGTTTTATGGCACAAAAATATTTGTGCTAGTTTCATTATCCAGGGAGGAAACAGTCGACTACGTTTGTATGGAGAGTGCGCCGGTACCCTTTCACCTTAAGCTATTACATACCTAATTTCAACACAATCTGTTTAGTGGTATTTGCGTGAAGGAGTAACAAACATACAAAAACACACACTAACGCCCGTATTCATAAATAGTACTTTAGTTGCTCTTGGATAAGTGAACGCACTGCGCTAAATGCGGCCTTATGATTGGTTAATTTTGTGCTGCTCTCTTCACTCTACTATATTATTTTCGGCTCTATGCGTTCGCGCGTACTATGCAATCTCATAGGGTTGATTACGAATACGGGTGTAATATAAAAAAATTCACTTGCCCCGCTTTTTGTGCCTGTGGCGGTCTAGACGTCTGGGAGTTGGGGGGCCGAGGGTTTGGCATTTGTGAGGGAGATTGGCCGTCGCCTCCGTGACAGGGGGTTTGATCCGCGTTCCGGGGCATTCCTGGTGCAAAGGCTGTCGATAGCGGTTCAGCGGGGTAACGCCGCTTGCATATTGTCCAGCTTTGCACCGGGAACGCTGGGGAGGGGTTCGAATAGGTTTAGTTTTAATTTTTAGATTTTGTTTGTTTATATCTTGTATTTAGTTCGTAGTTAATTCCTTGTATTTGTATTTATTTATTAAATTGAATATATATCTAGAGGTTATAAAAATTCACATTTATAATCTTAGTGGGATTTCAACGCTTGTTTTATGTTTCCAGGTTTCATGCCAGCGTGGTTGTTCTCCCTGGGTCAAGTTGTCTTCGCAAACGCAAACATTGGAGTGCCCTACAGAAACGTCGCTACCTTCGTTATAGGTACGTATCTTTTATTCGATTCCCGCCTCAGACATGTATTTATGCTTAGATATTTGTCTGTGGTCTGGTTGGTTCTAAGTATTATAAGTATATTTACAAAAGAAAAGTATATAAGTAGTAAATCCGTTGTCTAGCACCCATAATACAAGTCTAGTTACTGAGCTTGGGGCTAGATGGCGATTAAAAAAACCAAACACATCAAACTTATATCACCCCTGTATTGGGTAGGGTGTTAAGATTTCATTTAGTGGTATTGATAGAAGTTGTTTGAGTGAGAATATAAGTTGTTAAGAGATAGCGAAAAATGCTGAAAGGAGCCCCGATTTTGACAGAAACTAAATATATACTTATAATACATAGAAATCACCAGACCCCAGACAAGTATCTAAACATAAATTAAATACTTGTCTGAGGCGGGAATCGAACCCGCAACCCTGTGTTTGGCAGTCTGGCATAGTGACCATTGTGCCAACTGGGTCGTCTGTGGCATCGTAGCTCCCGAACGGATGAACCGATTGTAATAATAGTTTTTTTCATTGAATAACCCGTATTTTCACCATATTCCAGGTCTAATAGTACCACTAGCCATTGGTCTGGGAATGCAGCGTTGGACGCCGCGTCTCGCCGCCTTCATGGTACGGATCCTCAAAGGATTCTCAACGACATTACTGTTGTTTATCATTATATTCGCTATTGTCACGAATATTTACATTTTCGAGCTATTTAATTGGCGGGTAAGTGGTTGAAAATTGTTTATTATGAGACTAGCTTTTGTTGTCGACTTTGTTCGTACTTCTTGGAGTAAAACCACGGGGGTAACATGGGTTAGTATCCCGTTTTAAATACCATCGTTTTGTCACTAGTCTATACATTAAAACGCTTTGTCCTGAACTACTGACTGACTGACGGATCAACGCACAGCCAAAACCGCTGATCGTAGAGACCTGAACTTGAAAGGTGTGTTTTTTGTGTGACGTAGACATCGGATAAGAAAGGATTTTCCGAAATTCGACCCCTAAGGGAGTGAAAAAGGGGGGCAAAGTTTGTATGGCACAACGTGATTCCTTGTTCCATTTTTAACTTCTACGCGTACGAAGTCGCGGGCAAAAGCTAGTATAGTTATAAAAAACTGGTATTTGCCATATTAAAAACATTGTAAATACCAGTTTTAAATAACTTCTTAATAAAATTTGAAACTGGTATTTACCATGTTAAAAACATGATAAAGACCAGTTTTACATAACTTGCGAACTGTACCCAAAGGGCTTCACCGTCCATCTGTCTGTCTGTCCGTCCGTCTGTCTTCTGTCTGTCTGTCACCAGGCTGTATCTCATGAACCGTGATAGCTAGACTGTTGAATTTTTCACAGATTATGTATTTCTGTTGCCGCTATAACAACAAATACTAAAAACCGAAAGAAAAAAAATGGGGCTCCCAAACAGCATGGTACGGAACCCTTTGTGCACCAGTCCGACTCGCATTTGGCCGGTTTTTGTTTTGATTTCTGATTGTTAATTAACTTTATCACCCGACTGCAAGAAAAAGGTTTTGTTTTTGGCGATTATCTTGTACGTTTGTATGTTTTTATCTTTTACAGATCGTTGTAGCAGGTATGGGCATGCCCTGGCTCGGCTATATAGCCGGATACCTAGTAGCCCGGCTGTGCAAGCAGCCGCACCCGGACGCGCTCGCCATCTCCATCGAGACTGGCATACAGAACACTGGAATCGCTATATTCCTGCTGCGATACGCATTACCTCAACCTGAAGCGGATCTAACTACGGGTAATCTATACATATAAAATGCTTTGTCCTGACTGACTGACTGAACCGCTGATCGTAGAGGATGCGTACGTCACACAAGGAACACACCCTCCAAGTTTCAGGTTTCTACGATCAGCGGTTTAGGCTGTGCGTTGATCCCTCAGTCAGTCATTTATATGTATGTATAATTTTATTATATTATTATTTACAGTGATTCCAGTATCAGCAGCCATAATGACACCGATCCCTATGACCTGCATATATATTTATCAAAAATTAAAGGCTTGGTGAGTACACTTTAAACGCTATTATGCTTGATTTTATAATAATTTTAACTGTTAAGTTTGTTTTGCTTGAGAATGAAAGCAATCACTAATTGAATGAAAAAGTATGGGTTTATTTGAATTTTGGGTTAAATAAAATATTTGATTTTTGAAATGTTTGCAACTCATTACGGGCAGTGTTGTTTTGCTACAATCATATTTATGTAAATCAAAAAAATATAATATTAAAAAATCATTATGGGTTCGATTCCCATTTTTTTGTATGTATAGAAGATGCGCCACGCGGTTTCATTTCGATATTTTTTATTTACTTTACCTGACAATAACGAAAACCAAAAAAGAATATTCAATTTGGTGCAGTCGTTGGGAAGTAATGCGTTATACATTTTTATTTTTAAAGAAGATTCTGTTAAATTTATTTTATTTTTATATTGAAAAAAAGTTTGTTTTTTATTTCCATATTCACGTACCGTCATACCATACGTTTTGTCGTCTCAGTTTGGGAGGTACGTAGCCCACGCGTGGGAAAGGTGAAGGGTTTCCTATTTCCATTCATATTTCATACAATATTCATACAATTTTTGTGCTTCTTGGTTCAAACATTTACCCCCTTATTCCAAAACATGGTTTAAGAATAGACCAAGATGTTTATTTAAACCTTAGATTTAGACACAGATTTACTCGTGAACTTTAGTCTAAACACTATCCTTATAGATTATATAGGGAACTATAGTCTAAACACCATCCCTATAAATCTATAGGGATAGGTATTGTTTAGACTATAGTTCACGAGTAATTCTAAGGTTTAAATTCACATCTCAGACTATCGTTAAACCTCGTTTTGGAATAAGGGGGTTAAACTTTATCCCCCTTATTCCAAAACGAGGTTTAAGAATAGACCATTAAGTGGATTTAATAAACCTTAGATTTAGACACATATTTACTCATGAACTTTAGTCTAAACACTAATTTTATAGATTATACATGGATTTAGTCTAAACACCATCCCTATAAATATATAGGGATAGTGTTTAAACTATAGTTCACGAGTGAATCTAAGGTTTAAATCCACATCTCGGACTATCCTTAAATCTCGTTTTGGAATAAGGGGGTTAAACTTTATCCCCTTTTATTCCCAAACGAGGTTTAAGGACAGTCCCAGATGTGGATTTAGATCTTAGATTTAGACACAGATTTACTCGTGATAGTGTTTAGTTAGACTATAGTTTCCTATATAATCTATAGGGATAGTGTTTAGACTATAGTTCACGAGTAAATCTTTGTCTAAATCTAAGATCTAAATCCACATCTGGGTCTATTCTTAAACGTCGTTTTGGAATAAGCGGGTTAAACTTTATGCCATCGACTCTAATCCGTCACACTCAAGTGGAGTGTGACGAATTAGACTCGATGGCATAAAGTTTAAACTGTACAGTCGGAGTTAGATTTGCAGACCCACCGTAGTGTTCTAAAAATACTATTATTGGAATGTTTTATTTCTAAAAATGTTTTTCTAATTCAGAAGTTGAAAGACTTTAAAACTTCCTCAAGCAGGACCTTAAGGTGAATGGGTACCGGGGGCTCTCTCCATACAAACGTAGTCGACTGTTTCCTCCCTGGATAATGACACTAGAGCAAATATTTTTGTTGCATAAAACCTATAACTGCCATGACTATGTCCCTATGTTTCGGTTTTTTTCATTTTCTAATTATCATAGAAATTAAGATATAAAAAACAAAACAAAAGGCAAGGTTATGGTTTTATGCAACAAAAATATTTGCTCTAGTGAAATTATCTAGATTGAACACTTCCCACATCGTCCACTTCTCAAAAAGCCACTTCTCAATATTACCATTTCCCATGATGACCACTTAATAAAAACTACTTTCTCTGCAGTGGGTCTGCAATTTTGTTGCCTGATTATACTTTTTTATTTTTATCTGTATTGAAATTACGGGATCGATTTTGATGAAGCTTGATATGAGGATACAATGAGTCCTTGAGTTTTTATGCTTTACGTGGGTAAAATAATTTATAACCTAATAAGAAATCATCATTCATTGTGCCTAATTGTTTACTTTGGTTTCTGTTGGTGAAGTTACTATGCTTTGGTGATGGTTTTAAATGTAATATTTATAGAGAAAAGATATTTTTGTCTGTAACCACAAGAAGATGGGTCGGGAAAGTATTTTTTCTACTGCCGACTTCCTACCTTCGGTCTCGTCCCTCGAATGCCCCCGTTTATTTGAGGGTCAGGTATAGCGTTTATGTGTCTTCTAGAATGCACATCTTAGACCGCATCGTCACTTACCATCGTGTGAAATAATGGTCAAACGGTGACCTTTTATTATATAAAAAACGAATAAAACTACTGGACAGATTTTTTTGAAATTTGGTATGAGGATATAAAAATTTCCTTAGGTGTATAGAAACTACTTTTTTTCCTGATCTATATTCTATCTGGATCGAGATTTATGCGAGTGAAACCGGGGATGCTGCTAGTTTTTTGGGGTTCGGTACCGAAAGGGTAAAAACGGAACTCTTTTAGTTTTTAAGAGAGTAATTTGCCTTGCTACTAACACGATGCGCCCGCGCTTTGATGCCACGCACACAAACGTAATTTACTATTATTCGTACGTATGCACTATTTAATCGTCTGTGTGTGTATGTACCATAGACAAATTATATGTACAGTCGAAGTCAGAATTGCAGACCCGAGCTCCAAAACTGGTTATTATTAGAATGTTTTCAGTACAGCTCCAAGAGCTGCTCCACTCCTTCTGGAGTGAAACTAATATGGGTTCTACACTGGACGGACACCATGCATGACAAGCTCACTCATCCTCCTAACCAGTTGCTGAATGTCTTAGGGACAGATTGCAATGTAAAATAATAAAAAAAAAACTAAAGCAAGATTCTAAGGTCTTGCTCGAAGTTTAAAGTCTTCCAACTCATGAATTTAATAGATAAACATTCCAATATTAGTAATTTTAGATCTCTACGGTGGGTCTGCAATTCTGACTTTGAGCGTAAATATATGTTGGACGTTAAAGAACATAAATGTAGAAAAGGAGTTTTGGCGGGAACGAGTTAACAACATGTCGTACTGCAGTTTTATTTTCATGAAACTTATTTGCAACCCGAGTTGAATTGTATAATTCTGGTGGAATGTTATTCAATTTAGTTCTGTGAAAGTGCACGAGTGTAGTGAAAGTAAAAATCAGTGTCAAAATTGAAGTTTTCTCGTTGCCTCCAAATCTCCTATTAAGGTTATGGTAAACTTGCCACCGCTTTACTATAGCCCCTGACTTGACGGACTATGATGACTTTGATTGTTTTGAAACACTTTAAGCCCGATTTACGAAAAATCGGGTCATAATTTGATGCAAAATATAACTTGACACTGGCTAAATGCACAAGCCGTGCGAAGCCATAATTAATAGAAAAAAATATAGGTAAAAAAAAATAAGTAAAATAACTATAGGTTTTTGAAAGCCTTCAAATTCCATCCTTGAATTAGTCGCACTTCCAGTAAATGTTATGTAGCAAAAATTTGTCTACCTCCTTCGTCCTCTGAAGGAGATTATGTTTACGTAACGAAAGAGGTCTACATAGTAAAAAAAATTATATAAATAATACTAAGTATTTATATTTGTATGTTATTAATATGTTCCTACTGTAATTCTTCTGAAACTAGGGGACCGATTTTGATGAAATTTTGCGTAATCTTGGTGTGGCTAATCCTTGAAAGTAACATGCTACTTTTATCTTCATAAATTTTTTGTTTGTAACGAATGGGCTCCGAAACTACTTGACCCATTTTAATGAAACTTGGTATGAGGATACATTGATTCATTGGGAGTGATATAGGATACTTTTTATCACGATATTGCCAAGGGATCGGGGGTTACGCGGGGGAAACCGCGAGTTGGTGCAAGTTATTAATAAAATAATCTTTTAATTTATTTATAGATTTTATATATATTATGTTATTCTTCTAAAATTTTATTTTAGTACTTTTAATAAGTACTTAAGGGGAAACGGTACCGGGGGCTCTCTCCATACAAACGTAGTCCACTGTTTCTCCCTGGATAAAGACATTAGAGCAAATATTTTTGTTGCATAAAACTTATAACTGCCATGACCATGCCCCTATGTTTCGTTTTTATTTTTTAAATCTTAATTTCTATGATAATTAGAAAATGAAAAAACCAAAACATAGGGGCATAGTCATGACAGTTATAGGTTTTATGGCCCAAAAATATTTGCCTTAGTGTCATTATCCAGGGAGGAAACAGTCGACTACGTTTGTATGGAGTGAAAGCCGGTACCCTTTCACCTTAATGCATGCCTGCAATGGGTCAATTATTGTAACTTAATTTTAAAACTACCTACCATCCATTGTACACAATTTATGCAATAAACATTATCTTATGTATTTTCCAGCTTTGGCAACCGAAACAACCCAAAAAAAATCTTGGATGAAAGTGCCAGCCCAGTATCAGAAACACCTGAGCCCGTTACCATCAGCGCAACCATTGATGAACCCAAACCATAGTTCTGTTTAATTATTAAAGTAGCTGTGCTATCAGGGACGGATCAACGTAAGGGCTTTTGAACAAACATACATACATATACTGCAAGTCAAATACAAGCTTTTAAAAAAATAACGATGTTGGAATATCGGTAATTCCAAAAGTAAAAGGTCGTATTAGCCCGTGGCCCCACAAATTCACGATCCGCCCCTGTATGCTATGCTGTGCAGGTGTAAATCCTGCCTAAGGAAAACATTTTAGAAGGTATTTCGATATGTATCGTTTCTATTAATATTATTGTCAATTTTATATGAACTTTCTCTATAAGAAAACTGTTTTGTAAGAACAAATTTTTGGAACAATTTTCTATGAACAACATTTTTTGTTCAACTATTTTTAACATATTACATACTTTGTCGACAATTAAGAAAACTATTTTTCTATGAACAACATTTTGGAACATTTTTTTGTTCAATAGTTTTAAAATGAACAATTTTTTTGAAAGTTTCATATTTATGGTGTCTACATTTATTGTTTAAAGAGCAAAGTTATATTTTTACCCGACTATGGCGAAGCCAAGGGAGGGGTTATGTTTTTGGAAATTAATTTATTGAATTGTTGTTGCAAACCTTCATATGTTTTGGTTTTTGCAATGGAATGGCATTCCGTCTTGTCATTTTTTTAGGGCTAAATTACACTATTTCGATATATAAAAATGACAAAAAAAATAAATTTAAACAACTAAAAAAATTCAGTGGTGTCTGGGACAGACGGACAAGAGAGTGATCTCATAATGGTTCCATTTTTTTAAAGTTTTGATGTACGGATACCTGTACATACATCTGTAGAAAATTTTTATTCAATTTTGAACTTTACTTTAAAGGGTGTAATGTCGTTATTTCGAATCTGTCTCGAAATTTTGTGTACTTTTTCGCGGTTTTTCCCGTTAAAAAAACTTTTCACAATCGAATTAGTGTGATTTAAGTCTTTATATTTTCACCTATAAAACTGCACATCAGGGGAAGTGGGGAACACATTTTTTTTTAATTACAGTGTGCATAGAATTAGAATTTGTGACTAGACTGTTTTTTAATATAAGGGTTATAAGTTCATATATGCAAACCTTGAGGCTAGATTGCTGTCGCTTGATGTAAGTTCTAAAACAAACAATAAAATTTAATCTTGTAATTTTATCCAAAATTTTAAAATTGTCACATAAAAATACTATCAAGTTCAACTAATTATTATATTTAAATTATAGGTACATATTATATAAAATCTGTGGTTTTGGAACGATGTGTCGCACGAGGAGAAACCACAAGAAAATCATGGGAGTTTTTTTTAAATAATCATGTTCAAATAACAGTCCAGTTTACAAAAATGAAGGCATATTTGTTGCAATTAAAATTATTTCCATAGGTTATTATCGTTTAATTAAAAAAAATATAAATAAAAAAGATTATTTACCAAAAAAAAATGTCAACGCAATCGATCTACGTGTTACTAATAAATGGTGATGCTTAAAGTATGTAGTTACAAGTTTAAGTAACAGTGGCCCCTGCGCTAAGCAAGGCTTGTATCGCTGGAGACCAAAGTGACCTAAATTTCTCCCAATATTATTCCTAACAGTTGAAAGGTTTACATAATATGAGCCAAATACCCTGTACATAAAGGCATTTTGAAGTTAGTTCTAGTTCTTATTTGGTCAATTAATTTTTGCTTTTATTTTTAGGTTTTTTTTTAAAGGCGCTGTTGATTTTGAATTTTATAATGATCATTCACCAGCAATAATTGTTCAAAATCGTTCGCTTTGAGAAGTAATTTCATCTTGAAGTACATATGTCTAATAGAAATGTCATTTTACTCTTCTTGATTAGTGATTACAGTCACTGGCGTAGCGTTGGTCACTATCGCCCGGGGCGAAGTCATAATTTGACGCCCTAAAGACGTCATAAAAATAACCATGTTGACAATTATCCGCCCTTTAGACGTCATAAAAATAATAATGTTTGTGTTTATGAGAAAACCCGTAAGATATGAACGAATTGAGCAAAAAATATATAATTCAAAATCATGTAAGTGTAAGGGCGACTTGTGATTTGCAACACCTGTATTGGGAGGGACGGACATTCAATAAAGAGCTAATTTCTTGAAAGTTAATTGACTGACTGACGCTAATTTCTTGAAAGTTAATGGACTGACTGACTGACTGACTGCCAGTGACTGCACAAAATATTTTTTCCCAATTTTGCCGTCCCCCTAAAGACGGCGCCCGGGGCGTCCACCCCTCGCTACGCTACTGATTGCAGTATAGTTTTAACAGATTTCTACAGCGTCTTAATTAAAAGTAACTTTTCGCAGTCGGCTTCGCTTAATATGTATTAGCAAGATCTCAAGTTTTTCACATGACTGGTTTTATAGGTGAAACAGATGTGAAATTACTGGTAGCTGATCGTAACAGTATTGTTATGTTGTGAGGGATCGATTTTATGTTTAAGATTAATATAAAATAAATGATTTTTAAAAAGTTACCTCTTGGGTTTTTTTCTACATGTGTGATTTCACGGAAAGACCTGTTACAAAAGAACAGCGGGCCGATTGCCGTATTCTTATGCAGCGCGTCTTGACTGCGTTTGCGTCATAACTATAGATTTCGTATTGCCCTAATTTCTTAAAAAGCACACGTCACGCAAACGTAAACGTCGCGCGCTCGCAGTATCGCGCTAAATTTTGACGTGACATAAAAAGGAAATAAATGACAAATTAATTGTCACCTAGGAAGATAAGTATCGGTCAAAACATAGTACCGAGTTTTGGCGGGAACGAGTTAACAACATGTCGTGCTGCAGTTTTATTTTCATGAAACTTAGATGTAACCCGAGTTGAATTGTATAATTCTGGTGGAATGTTATTCAATTTAGTTCTGTGAAAGTGCACAAGTGTAGTGAAAGTAAAAATCAGTGTCAAACATGCAGTTTTCACGTTGCCTCCAAATCTCCTATTAAGGTTATGGTAAACTTGCCACCGCTTTACTATAACCCCTGACTTGACGGACTATGACGACTTTGACTGTATTGAAACACTTTAGGCCCGATTTATGAAAAATCGGGTCATAATTTGGTGCAAAATATAACTTGACACTGGCTAAATGCACACGTGCGAAGCCATAATAAAAGAAAAAAAAAAAAAAAAACATAGTACCGTTCACTCTCATTGCTATACTTTTTTCCTCGACTCACTTGACATTAGCAGAATTGCGCCCTTACGTCAGCAATCAGCCATACAAAAAAGTTGAATTGAATTGAAAAAAAATCGTACGGCAAACGTAGTATTTTAAATCCTCTTTGTACGGCAATAGCTTGTTTCACGCGTAGGATCACGTAGGATGCGCGTAGATGAAGTAATGATGGACTTCCTTCATGGATGAAGTAGACGTGCAGTTAAAGTAACGGTTAATGTTTGCGTGCACGTGACATATGCGTCAACTGGTCGTGCACTCGACTAATGCGTCATAAGTTACGGCGATTGGGGGCCAGGTGTTCTCGCTAAGTCACACTGTGTGCTACATCTTAGTCCGCATCGTCCCCTACCATCAGGCAGGTGTGATAGTGGTCACCTGCTGATATGTAAAGAAAAAAATAGGCTTGCCCAGCACCAGTTCTACACTCTCAACTTAGCCGACCGCGTCCAAAAGAAATAACTTGTCAATACGTCTGTCTGGCCAATGAGTCAACTAAACCGCGGGTTACATCCATTAATATATCTGCTGACGAGTTTGTTTGTTTGTTTGAACGCGCTAATCACAGGAACTACTGGGTCGAATTGAAAAATTCGTTTGTGTGGGATAGTCCATTTACCGAGGCTTTTTTCATTTTGATATTCCCACGGGATCGGGAGTCTAGACTAATATTATAAGCTGAAGAGTTTGTTTGTTCACGCTATTCTCAGGAACTACTGGTTCGAATTGTAAAATTATTTTTGTGTTGGATAGTCCATTTGTTGACGAAGGCTTTATATTTCGTAGGAGTTACGCGGGTGAAACCGCGGAGCGCTGCTAGTGGGCAATATTTGTAAAATAATACGATTTGGCTGTGTTTCTGTGATTTCTACTATATTTGTTACATTACTGGGTTCGTTTACTGGTACGGACTATTGTTTGCACTCGGGTTTGTTTCAGTCCTGCGGAGGTAATACTTTTGGAGTAGCTAATTTCTTAACTCTGTCCGATATTACATATTTCAGCGCGTTTGGAGGTACCTAAAAAAGAAATAATCATTACAAAAATTAATGGGGGTGACTCCCGCTCCAATTTCTTTTAAAAATTCGCAGCAAAAACTTACTTTAATTGGATTTCTATACCACTCTTCTTGTGACAATCTCTTGTATAGTTTGTATTCTGGTAAATAGATCAATTGTTTGATTCTGGGCATCAATTGTTCGATTGGTTTGTTTTGGCCTCTCTGTGAATATAAATATTTTGTAAATAAAGTTTGTTTTCTTTTCTTATGGCGGAACGAAAAGTCATAGAAATAAGGCAGAACGAAAGGCCCTGAAAATTTCCAAAATTCGTAGAACAAAAGTTGTTCGCCTAGACGTCTAGAACAACCCCCTTTCGTATTAAAACCCCTTCGCTGACACACATTGTATAGGTACATTAAAAGTCATCAAAATAATTCCATATAATACTTCCCTACCATACTTTCCTAGGCAAGACTTTTCTATTTTAAATAAAGCCAACCCGATTTACAAGAACAACGATTTCTCAACGAATACCTTGACAGGTGGTGGTTTGAAGTCCGTCTTCGGTCCAGCTATATTTCCAATATAATCCATGTGTTTCTTCCATTCGCTTTCAGACCATCCCTTCTTCTTCTTAACCTCTTTAGTGTCTCCTTTCTTCAAATCGATGACGCAGTTCGCTAGTTTAGAGTAACATGTTGCGTTGGCAGCTTCGATCATGCGATCGATATTTTGTATACGATCCGAACTGAATCGATTCTTGTAAGTGCGTTTTGTTAGTAGGAAACGTCTGGTGAATAAATAAATATATTAGAAGCTTAAAGGGTTCACTATAATATATCCTATTAAGGCAATTTATGCTGCCAAACGCCTGAAATACCCGTCGTCGCTTACAACTAACATTGTTGATTGCAACGAATGTGTTTCGTTTTTCTTAAAAATGCTGAGATGGATTTTTAGGTGAGATTTTTACCGACATTTTGGTTTAATTTGAGACGAAAATTCCTTGTCATTTTAAAGCTAGACTAGTTTTAATTTTTTAATTTTAGGATAGCTTCAAAACTATAGAGAATTTTTAGCTCAAACTCACACCAAAATGTCGGTAAAAATCTCACCTACAAATCCATCTCAGCACTTTTGAGAAAAACACAATACATTCGTAACAATCAACAATTTTCACCAACGAAGGCGACCGACGCCGGTAGTAACTATTTAAAAATGTGAAAGTTTGTGTTTCTTTGTATGTTTGTTACTCTTCACGCAAAAACTACTGGAGCGATTGTGATGAAATTCGGTATAAGTAGCTGGAGTGTTTGTATCCCGATATTTCCACGGGATCGGAACTTACGTGAATGAAACCACAGGGCGCAGCTAGTAATAAACGTCCAATACGAAAAAAAGAAGGTAGGTAGGTATATAGTTTTTTTTTTAAATATGGCGACGCTGTGGCGATCTTGCCACGTTTGGAAGCGTAGCCGAACGACAGGCCGCTTTGTGGAGACTGGATACTCTGGCGTCATGGCGACTTAGCCACAGTGGCCAGTAAAATGATGGTAAAATGTAAAATTATGTGTAAATTGCACCTCATTTCAGTGAGTGAGTGCTTCTTTCCTCATTGGCGATTGTTGACCAGTTTCAACAATCACCAATGAGGAAGGAATCACTTGTTTTTTTTGTGATAGACAGTAGCCAGTGGCTACTCTATTTGGCCACCTAGGCTATAAGTAGCCATGGATACGTAGCCGGGTAGGGCGTCCCGGTGAGGTAGGGTCCTTACTTACCGTAAATAAGGCCAAGCTGCATCATTGACTCTGTCAGATATCTGACCACGGAGTGCTGACTTCCTTATGCCTCTAGGAGTAAACGCTGGCATGCCTTCATCGGTCTCTAAGATGTACTTTCTCGGGACGCTTAGAATGTTCAGTCTTTTAGATATTTTATACGGATAGTTGCTCGTGGGCAGGTCGTACTTTGGCTTACCCATTTTAGATTGATAATTGAAGATTAGGTATTGTTAGTTTGATATATGGTTGGATGGTGGTGCGGTTACATTTTTGGTTAATTTCTTGGTTATTTCGTGTCCATTTTGGTTGGGTTTTTATTTTTTGTTGATGATGCGTAGATTTTGGATGGCTTTGTTGTTGATATGTGACGTTTTGACAGTTTCGTGTTTAATTATGGAAGTTTTTTTTTGTCGTAAAAAGTTTTGTTGTGTTTACTTAAAGTTTCGTTTATTTTTTCAAAGAGATTGGAACGGCGACTCTTTTACTATTTTTAAAAGCCTTTGGACATTTTAGCATAGTACCTAACTTAAAATGCCGCGGTGCATTTCGAGATCCATGCCAATCGATAGTGGTTCACTTCGCTTTCAGTGTGAAAATATTATTTGTTCGCCGTAATGCCCTCTATAGATATGTATGGGTCTCGAAATGCACCGCGCATTTTTGAAAAATCGCAGTACAACACCTTTTGTTAAATATCCCGTTTCCGAGACGCTTTAGAGGTTTAGAGTGTAAGCCTTATTTGATCACTGTAATGCCCTCTATCGATTGGCATGGGTCACGAAATGTCCCGCGCCACAAAAATACTATGTCAAGCTCCCATGCTAAATGTCCGGACCCCTTTGATACAGAAAATAGTGTATCAATGACCTTAGATACTTTTTCAAAGGTGGGGGTCGATAAAATGGCGGTTTTTAATAGTTATGCGCATGTGTTGCTCCATATTTTTTTCCTAAGTCAATGCTTGTAAACGAGCTGTTTTTTTGAGTTTTGGCGGGAACGAGTTAACAACATGTCGTGCTGCAGTTTTATTTTCATGAAACTTAGATGTAACCCGAGTTGAATTGTATAATTCTGGTGGAATGTTATTCAATTTAGTTCTGTGAAAGTGCACAAGTGTAGTGAAAGTAAAAATCAGTGTCAAACATGCAGTTTTCTCGTTGCCTCCAAATCTCCTATTAAGGTTATGGTAAACTTGCCACCGCTTTACTATAGCCCCTGACTTGACGGACTATGACGACTTTGACTGTATTGAAACACTTTAGGCCCGATTTATGAAAAATCGGGTCATAATTTGATGCAAAATATAACTTGACACTGGCTAAATGCACACGTGCGAAGCCATAATAAAAGAAAAAAAAAAAAAAAAAACGAGCTGTTTATTCCTATTATGTCTATGGTGGTTACTCCTATATTTTTAACGTTTGACAACACAAAAACTTAGGTCAATAAAGTGGCGAATAGGTCGTAGCATCTTGTCACGAATTATGGTGTGGTGGATTCACCTTTGTAAGTTATTCAATTTTCAAATGGTGTTTGCTCTTTGCTCCTATTTTTAACGTTTGACAGTCACTGACAGCACAAAAACTTGGGCCAACAAAATGGCGAATAGGTAGTGACCAAGTCTTAAAATAAGAATATGGGACGCTTCCTTTGGTTTGTTTCCTCATTGGTATAACTTAAATAAAAATATAATGTTGTATGGGAGCCCCACATTTTTTTTGTTGTTATAGCGGCAACCTTCGACCATACGCGGCAACAGATATACATAATCTGTGAAAATTTCAACTGTCTAGCTATCACGGTTTATGAGGTACAGCCTGGTGACAGACAGACAGACGGACGGACAGACAGTGAACTGTTAATAATAGGGTTAAAAACAAACAAAATTAACGATCCAATCGTTTTATTACATATTTCTATATACAATGGTAACGCAATAATAAATAAATAACAAAATGAAATACTGTACTGATAGAACAGATCATAAAAACTCATAGAAATAAATTATGCTTATAAAATAATGGGGATCTTCACTAATAAAACCTAAAAAATACTCACAAAAACATACATCATTCGACATTAGTTAATTTGTATTCGAAAGTATGTTTTAGTAAGAAGTGTTTTGGGATGTTTTTTTAGGGATGACTGAGACTGAATATGACTGCGTTCGTGAAATCTTTGGTAGTTGACTGTCCTCCGAGATCCTTTGTCCTCACTTTGCCGTCTTGCAACACCCTGAATGGAAAAAAAAATTTGAAATATGACCACAAATTGCGAAAATATCGGATAACTTACAATAAGCCAAATAGACATCTCCTCTTTTTAAGTCGGTTCATAATACATGCTTTATTATTTTAGACTTCTTGGCATTCATATATATCTCACAATTTGTTGAACAAGTTGTAATGAAATTGTCTGTGTAATTTGATTTGAATTATTGTCTAGCCGGGAATTGAATCCGTTCCCACCATGATGGAAGCTGTTACTTTGTAAATTGCTACATTTGTAGTTCCCTAAATTTATTTGGACTAGAGCACTAGTCAGTGGTAGGTGGGTAAGAATGGATTTTTTCCACCTATCTCTACTGGGAGAGATGCCTGGAAATTGACTTATTTGGAGAGTAACATTTGACGACTCAGTTGGCACAATGGTCACCATGCCAGACTGCCAAACACAGGGTTGCGGGTTCGATTCCCGCCTCAGACGAGTATTTATGCTTAGATATTTGTCTGTGGTCTGGTTGTTTCTATGTATTATAAATATATATTTACAAAAGAAAAGTAAATATGTAGTATATCCGTTGTCTAGCACCCATAACACAAGTCTAGTTACTTAGCTTGGGGCTAGGTGGCGATGTGTGAAATGTCCTTGCAATATTTATTTATTTATCCTTACTTGTTAATAGCCGCCTTAATCATTTTAGAATAAGCATGTAGATTGACATGGGCGAGCAGGTTGGCGGAGCAGAGCAGCATGGCGGTCGGGTTTGCGATGTTCTTGCCCACCGCGCCGGAGAACACGTGACGGGCACCCTGAAAATAATCATATAACAGATAAGGCCCTGGATGTAAAAAAAATAACGGATACCGTCTTCAGAACAAACAAGTGAGCCCATAGTAAGCCAGTTCGCTACACCTACACGCCGAAAGCGCCCATATTGGCACCATAGTAAACCACCGCCAGTCATTACGCTCCGTCACCTCGTCGTGTAGGTGTAGTGAACTGGCTTACTATGGGTGCCTCACTTGTTTGTTCTGAAGACGGTATCCGTTATTTTTTCTACATCCATGGATAAGGTATAGTCAAAAAAGGACTAGTTATGCCTTGATAAATACCAACACCACTTAGCCACAAAAAGCACTAAGGCATTAAAAGACTGAAAGATGTCTATGCCCGGTAGAAATCCACTTTGTAATGATACTTTTAGGGGTGGAATTTCGAAAAACACTTTTTTTAGTAGTTTAGCTATCCACTTTCATGTCTCTAAGACAAGCGGTTTAAGCTGTATGTCGATTAATCACTCAATTTCAAGTTTCTTCTTATTCGGAGATCCATTTAAGGATGACCTTCATCGATCTGTTTAATGGATGAAAAGTATTAAATATCAAATTAAATAGGCATATAAATATATTGCAAATGGGTTGCCTAAAAAAATTCAGTCCAGAACGATTTATTTTTATTTTTTTGTTTTCAGACTTTTCACTAGTTTGGTCAATAGATAAATTTCATACCAATGACAAACATAAACTTTATTTTAACTTAACTTTAATTCATTTACTAGACCAGTGCTAATGACTAATATCGATTTACCTGCCTACCCACGAGCGGTGACGGCAACCTAACGTTTGCATATTCTATAAGCTTCTTACTTTCTATTGGTACGGAATTTGTCTCTAAAACAAGCCGTTGAAAGGTTTAAAAAAACCAAACAAAAATCATATTCTGTTCTGAAATTTTTAGGCAACCCATTTGCAATATATTTATTTGCCTACTTAGTACCCTCGTTCCGTGGCGTAGGGGCAGATGTCTCATATGGGACGCAACTTGCGTCAACACGTTCGCGGTGAGTCATCTGCCTCTCACAGCAAGAGTGGCCGGTGTGGCGGCCGAGGTAGCTGCAGGGAGTAAGCACGCCAAATATGCCCCGCATGCTCAGAGTTATATTTTTTTGCCTGTGGCGGTCGAGACGTCTGGAAGTTGGGGGGCCGAGGGTTTGGCATTTGTGAGGGAGATTGGCCGTCGCCTCCGTGACAGGGGGTTTGATCCGCGTTCCGGGGCATTCCTGGTGCAAAGGCTGTCGATAGCGGTTCAGCGGGGTAACGCCGCTTGCATATTGTCCAGCTTTGCACCGGGAACGCTAAGGGAGGGGCTTGTTTGAATAGGTTTAGTTTTAATTTTTAGATTTTATTTGTTTATATTTGATTATTATAATATAATTATCATTTATTCAGTTTTTTTAAATAAATAAATTATGAATATGACTTAGTATGATATAATATACTTTTCATCCATTAAACAGTTCGATGAAGGTCGTCCTTAAAGGGATCTCCGACTACTGCTTGTATTGGCAATCTAATTTTATTTTTATTTAGCGCCATTATCGAGCGAATCCGAAATAGTATAAAAAGCGAGTCCAGTATTCCCAATTACTCTTCCAGATCTCCTTTACCTGTTCAAAGACAGCACAGTCTGGGCTGTAGCTGGCACCTGCCACGACTCCTGCGCCCCCTACAAATCCACTAGCCAAGTGGTCCACCATCTGCATGGGTCAGTTGTCTACCATCATCTTTACCTGTTCAAAGACAGCATAGTCCGGGCTGTAGCTGGCACCTGCCACGACTCCTGCGCCCCCTACAAATCCACTAGCCAAGTGGTCCACCATCTGCATGGGTCAGTTGTCTATAATCATTTTTACCTGTTCAAAGACAGCATAGTCCGGGCTGTAGCTGGCACCTGCCACGACTCCTGCGCCCCCTACAAGTCCACTAGCCAAGTGGTCCACCATCTGCATGGTGCAGTTGTCTACTATCATCTTTACCTGTTCAAAGACAGCATAGTCCGGGCTGTAGCTGGCACCTGCCACGACTCCAGCGCCACATACAAGTCCACTAGCCAAGTTATCCACCATCTGCATGGTGCAGTTGTCTACTATCATCTTTACCTGTTCAAAGACAGCATAGTCCGGGCTGTAGCTGGCACCTGCCATGACTCCAGCGCAATCTACAAGTCCACTCGCCAAGCGGTCCACCATCTGCATGGTGCAGTTGTCTACTATCATATTTACCTGTTCAAAGACAGCACAGTCCGGGCTGTAGCTGGCACCTGCCACGACTCCAGCGCAATCTACAAGTCCACTCGCCAAGCGGTCCACATCTTCATGGTGCAGTTGTCTACTATCATCTTTACCTGTTCAAAGACAGCACAGTCCGGGCTGTAGCTGGCACCTGCCACGACTCCAGCGCCACCTACAAGTCCACTCGCCAAGTTGTCGACAATGTTCCCGTAAAGGTTCGGTGTCACCATCACGTCGAACTGGTTAGGATTGGACACCATCTGCATGGTGCAGTTGTCTACTATCATCTTCTCGAATTGGATACGGGGGTACAGTTTTGCCATCTGAAATTAGAGAAATATTTAAAACCAGACTTAACTACAAAATCTCGAAGCTCTCCCTTAGCCGTTCGTTATTCGCATGGCGAAGGAATGAAATCAGTTGAGGGAGTCTGTCTTTCCTGATGTAGAACAGAACAGTAGGCTGATTCAAGGCAACCGAAACGAAAAAAAAATTTGTTGCTCTTTCACTCCCGCGACTTTTGACGTGTTGCTATCCTTGTCTTTTAAGTTTTATTCGTTTCGGTAGCCTTCCGATGGTTTGTGAATCAGGGGGCAGGTAAATTTTTAGTAAGCACGACTGACTAGTCTCTTATTAAAAAAAATTGAGCCATAATTGTTTTATTACATATTTATATATAGACAAGACAGACTCCCGTCTTTCCTGATGTCGAACAGAAAGTAGGCGGATTTACCAACCGTCGGAAGGCAACCGAAAAACGGATTTTTTTTTGTTGCTCTTTCACTCCCGCGACTTTTGACATGTTGCTATCCTTGTCTTTTCAGTTTTATTCGTTTCGGTAGTTTTCCGATGGTTTGTGAAGCAGGGGGCAGGTAAATTTTTAGTAAGCATGACAGCCTAGTCTCTTATTAAAAAAAAATGAGCCATAATTGTTTTTAAACGACGGGGTGTTATAAGTTAGACGTGTCTGTGTGTCTCTCTGTGGCATCGTAGCTTCCGAACGGATGAACCGATTTTGATTTAGTTTTTTTTTTTGTTTGAAAGGTAATTTTTTTGTGGTCTGTAAATACCGTACCTCCTCACAACTACGTAGAAACAGCCCGTCTCCAAGTTTCATAATGTTAGCCTTGTGTACAGCAGTAACCTTCTTACGTCCCATCTTGACAGCGTAGTCGAACGCGAATTTCGCTATACGTTCCGATTTCGTTGCGGTTATTATCTTCAGGCACTCCACAACCCCTGTAACATTACATGTATTTTAGTTAAGGATTTCTGTTTTGCTAGCTGCGCTTTGCGGTTTTACCCGAATTAGTCTGGGACCTCCGAACAAAAAAAAGACAGTCAGAAGGCCAATTCTAGTAAATAACATTGTTTAAGGCGCTCTTCCAGTACCGTGTGTAGGTATTCACATTACCTTAGCCCGCGCTCTCAAAGACGTAGCGTGCTGCGTGCTAACTGTTATATTTGATCGATATGTAAAACATTTTAGCATTATTATCCACAAATATAGTCCCTAGAGGTCAAAACCTATCATTTGATTCATTTTTAGAAACAAACGTTAACTATTTTTTAATAAAACCCGATAAACGATCTAATCATTCTCTGTTTTCTAACATTTTTTTTACCGAACGAAGTTGTTCATATCATGTTTTCAACCACAATAAACAAAAATATGGTTATTAAACTACAATATCCATTTATATCAAAATAACAAAAAAAGAGTATTTGATTACTTTTAAGTTTGAGTTGCTTAAAACAAAGGTCGATTTTGGTAGCTTTTTTAGCACCTGGCCTTAAGCGAACGCTCGGCCGAGCTACATGGTAGGCGGAGTGGGGGGTGTTAGGTTTTATTTTCATTACGGAATTTCTTGATTCGGCCGCCGCACTCAAACCTCGCGTTAAAAGCTATGCAATAGCTTAAAAACCCTAAAGATTACGATTACAAAAAATATCCTAATAGTAAGTAGCTCAAAATACGCTCAAAGTCAGATTTTTGAAAATAAAAACGACTTTGAGGGTTTATTTTGTAATCGAAATGCAGTCGGAATGATATTACAATGTAATTTGATCAATTTTATTTACGAGAATTGGCTTTTAGATTACGGAAATGCAGATCCACCGTAATGTTCAAAACATACTTCTTACAACTCAATCAAACTTAATTTAGTAGTAATTTGTTCTTCTGTAGGTACAGTCTGCTGCATAATTGCAGCCCCCGGTAGAGTTTAGAAATTACTATTATTGGCATGTTTCCATTCTAATAATTTTTGTTTGATAAATTCATGAGTTAGAAAGAAGACTTTAAACTTCAACTAAAGTAGATGCCTAGAATCTTGCTTGTGTTGAAAACATTCTTATAACAGACGTTCTTGGAGTTCTACGGTGGGTCTGCAATTATGCAGCCGACCGTACATAATGTTATTTGTAAAAATGTATTTATATATTTTATTTATTTTTAGCCTATTCCGTTTCACTGCACGCCAAAGGCCTCCCTCTCCTCTTTCCAATGTTCCCTGTCTAGTGCCAGCTGGTTCCAGTCCCTACGATGCGAGTTCAACTCGTCCCGCTATATTTACAACAATTTAATCGAAGTGAGGAGGGTCACAGCTAAGCGACGCTCGCTGATCGTTTACGGTCGTGCGGGTTAAGCGACGCCTGGCGCAGTCATTACTAATTGGCCACCCATCGAAGTAATGACCGCGCCAGGCGTCGCTTAACCCGCACGACCGTAAACGATCAGCGAGCGTCGCTTAGCTGTGAGTTAGAACACTCCGATGAATATGTATTTTTGTCACCGATTATGCATATACTATAAAATGAAAAAATACTACCCATTCGTGAGAATTTCGGTATATCAATACTGCGTTTATTTGTTAGTAGTTTAGGCGGGGGACGATATTTCCGTCGCGCGCTACCGAGACTGGGCACCGTGTGCGCGGGCCAAGTGGAAACCACTGCGAATTATACATACAATATGGGGAATTTTCTATGTACATACATTAGTCACAAACATGAAAAAATGGCCCAGTAAAAGTGCACTCATTCATTTAAAAATAAAAACACATATTTTTGAGAAATTTGTAATATTTTTTATTGAATTGTAAAGTGGACATGTTTCGATTATGTATGGGATAAAATACAATCACAAAATCACTATCAATATCACAACTCTCTTCAAAAATACGTGTTTTTATTTTAAGATTAAAAAGTGCACTCTTATTGGGAAATCCTATACTTATTTTGTTTGTCAAACTCTAGCTTCATTAAAATACTGGGCTTGCTCGGCGCCATCTGGCCTAAGTCTGCACTTCACGTTAGGTAGCGACTTGACGTGAACCACGTTGGCGTACAAATCTAGTGCGTTACGTAGTTTTATGTTCAAGGTCCCTATCTATCTATCTATAAATCTTACCAGGCACAGATTCATGTTCCAAAGCAGAGTATTCCCTCTCGGTCTGTTCTCTAATAATGATACAATCGAAGTCATGATGTCTGCACTTCACGTTAGGTAGCGACTTGACGTGAACCATGTTAGCGTACAAATCTAGTGCGTTACGTAGTTTCATGTTCAAGGTCCCTATCTATCTATCTATAAATCTTACCAGGCACAGATTCATGTTCCAAAGCAGAGTATTCCCCCTCGGTCTGTTCTCTTATAATGATACAATCGACGTCATGATGTCTGCACTTTACGTTAGGTAGCGACTTGACGTGAACCACGTTAGCATACAGGTCTAGTGCGTTACGTAGCTTCATGTTCAAGGTCTGGAGTTCACCAGTGTGGGAGAAGTCTGGGGTTGCCAGAATACCCTAGAAAAAAAATTAACTAACTTACACAAGGTCATTTAGACAATCTAGGATACTGACATGCGCATTGACAACCAAGCAAACAGCCGCAAATAAGACGCTAATTGGCTACAGTGAAAGGAGCAGCACAAAATTTACCAATCATAGTGCGCATTTAGCGCTGTGCGTTCACTTATCCAAGAGCAACTTAAAAACTGTTTGTGAATAAGACCGTAATACCCGTATTCACAATCGACCCTATCAGTTACCTGAGTGCGCGCGAACGCATAGAGCAGCAAATAAAACGCTAATTGGCTAGAGTGAAGAGAGCAGCACAAAATAACCAATCATAGGGCCGCATTTAGCGCAGTACGTTCACTTATCCAAGAGCAACTTAAAAACAGAAGTTTTTAATGTTTACCTTAATACAGATTTTATTCCTAGCAATGGATGCGACGACATCTTCGAGCGGCGCGCTCAGCGTCGGGTTCACTTCAGAGAAGAAAAAGCTCTCGAAATCCACTGGGATCCCTGCCGACTGGAAAACAAATAATTATCACACTAAATTCTCATTTATATTTTTAGTTCAAACTATAGCACAGGCTTCATTTTTGTAGGTGGGTTCATATATGGAATGACCAGCTGTGTTCTTCAATCATGAATACAATGATTTGATTATGCTTGTCATTAAGAGACATGAATGTGCAACATATATTTATTAACTAGCAGCCCGCGTAACTCCTGATCCCGTGTGAATATCGGGATAAAAAGTAGCATATGGCCTTCCTCGATAAATGTACTATCAACACAAACATAATTTTTTATCACAGTTGCTCATAAAGTGGATCTTATTCAACGGCTTTTAAGCTCATAATCCAACATATTATGCACGCGTGCGTTTTACATTGCCAACCTAGTGCTGTAAAGTTATCCCGATAGGTTAAATACGTATCTTACTGCTAATTACATACTGTTTTGATGTATAAAAAAGGTAGGTACCAAAGAGTTTTTTAGCTAGCAAAAATGGTTGTCTCTAAAGTCGGTTTACGAACGAAAATTTTACGGGATAATGACTTAGAAAACGATTAAAAATTGAGTTATGTTTATTTTTTGTTTTTTCTTTACTTAAATATATTGTTTTTCCGTACGAGCGTATTTTTGTTCCGCGCATTGTATTTTGTTCCTAACCCCCGACGCAAAAACAAATAGAAAAAACCCTAAAAAATATTGTATGTCGACGAGGCTGTATAGGTTAAAAGTCTTTAGCCTGGCATTTCCGGAGCATAATTAACAAAAAAATATTGCCTTAAAAAAATGTAAACATAGACTTATCACAAGTTTTGTTAATTATTATTTTGTTTTCTTTTCAAGTCTTTTCTTTTATTCGCAACTGTGATAAAAAACGTCGTACGATATACGTGTGGAATTGATATTTGCATCTTGGCTTCTTTAACACGCTCGCTGCCGCTCGCGCGTCATAAACCGCCTCTATGCAAAGATCAATTTACCACACTTATATCGTAATGTACTATTTCAATTCGAACCAGTAGTTCCTAAGATTAGCGCTTCAAACAAACAAACTCTTCAGCTTTATAATATTAGTATAGATATTATGATTGATAAGAATGACATGTTGTTGCTATCAATTCGACTGAAATATTTTATTATTATTTCGTTTTATAAAGTGTATCACCTTTTTTAAGAGGTTTTTAGAAAGCACCGACCAAAACCAAGTGTTTCTTACACTTGTCAAACTAGAAGACAGTGCAAAACATATATATGTCAATTACATTAATTCCTCAAAAAAATCTATTTAAATGATACCAATTTTGTAAAATAGTAAGTATCTATCAAAAGAGAACAACAAAAAATTAATATTTGCCTATTGATCCCTCACCAGCTTAGTCCCAATTAAAATAAAAGTACCTGGATGACCGAGCTTTGCTCGGTATTTTTTTTTTCTTACTTAGTCTAACCTCAAAGCAAACACTCATTGACTTCGTGTTACTTAACAACGCCATCTGCTGGAATAACTTTATTGCTCACAATAAATAGTATTAGTAGTTCGCCAATAGATGTCAGGAAGAGTCATATTTTTCAGATAGAAAAAAGTAAGTTTCGATAAAACACGAATAAAATGACATTTTCTAAAAATGATTCCTAGCTAGATCGATTTATCGCCCCCGAAACCCCCTATATACCAAATTTCATAAAAATCGTTGGAGCCGATTCCGAGATTCCAATTATATATATATATATTTACAAGAATTGCTCATTTAAAGATATAAGATATACAGCATATAGACATACCTTGAAGACTTCCTGAACAGAGTACACCATTTCAGGTCCGACACCATCTCCGGGAATAAGCGTACATTTGATACGACCTTCCTTTGATGCATTAGCGTGCTGAAATGTTTTAAAATTTATATTATAGCAAATGACATAGATAATCCCTGTGCAAAATATTTTTTATACACCTGTGTTTTTTAAGATATAAATTATGACAAATAATTTGGTAAAAAAAAAACATTACTTATTAGCCAATTAAATTATACTAGAATATAATAAAAACATAATAATTAGCAAATGTATGATAATAGAAGAATACTTCTATGACTAATTTAAAGGTCAATCAAATCATAAAAAATAATTTTCCACAATAAATCCCAAAGATGATAATGTAGTATGACAATGTATACCTTTTTAATTAAAATCCCATTAAAAAAGTAGACTTAAGAGCGTACACTTTTGCTTTCTCCCATACAAATATATTACGCTATTTCCTTTCTGAATAAAGCTTTTTTTATCGTGAAACCTCAGGTTTGCTGTACTTATCTGTTTACTTTTAGACGTGATAACGTCTAACTGCACTCACAAAAACGTGTGACGTCACGCTCACGTTACGGGTTACCATAGCAACGTATTATCGTTGTTATGGTTACCATCAATGTTTTGTTACGACGTTATCACGTAAGAAATTTCTAACGAAGCTACTTAAAAAATTATGAAAAACCTTCATAAAAAACTTTAATAAAGTTTTTCACAGACGCATGTGTACAGCAAACCTTGGTTTGATAAAAAAAAAATAATAGCTCTAGAGGCCTTGTTCAGGAAAAAGAGGAATACATTTGGAGAAAGCCTAGCAGCTCTTTTTCCAGAAACCCTACGATCCCGTTTTAAGTATGCGATACAATCCCCTTTTGTTAAAAGTTAATCAATGCATATCTGGACAATACAACGGAATTGGACATTTTACAAAACATTCAATACAATGTGGGATAAAAATACAGCATAATGCAACAATAATTTTTGAACATACCTTTTTAAACCAATAAATTAATTAAATGTGCCCGTGATTTAACTTGCATCAAGCAACATGCTAATACTAAACAATTACTACTCACAAACAATTCAAGGTCCACTTCCACTCTTAGTTTTATTTTCTATATTAATATTATAACGAAAGTTTTTGACTTTTAAATGTTTTTAAAATCAATGCAAAAATCAAAAGATGGATGTGGGTTTACATAAATATGACTCATTTATTATTATGAGCCTGTAGTGTCCCACTGCAGGGCAAAGGCATCTCTACTCCCTTTCTACTGATCGCGATCTTGTGCGACGAATTGCCAATTTGTCCAAGTCATCTCGCCACCTTCGGCGTGATCTGCCGGGTTGGTGTTTTCAATTGGTTGACTCATAAATTTAATAATATTTAATTCAAAGTCCTGACTGACAAATATATCAATATAGAGTTCAAACTAATGGATAGATCACTTTAAAACTTGGCATACAGATAGCAATTATAAAGTAGGCATAAGCAGAGAGAATGTTGGAAAATTCTACTTGTAGAAGTCGCTCGCTAATAAAAAAAAGTATTTTATAAATTGTAATCAATTTTAGGGTTTTTGTTTGCCATAGATATGCTCTGAAACTTCTGGACTAATTTTAATGAAACTTAATATGAGGATATATTGAATCCATGGAAGTAACATAGGCTAGTTTTTTATCCAGATATTCTATCTGGATTGTGAATTACATGGGGGCTCTACACTCTTATTAAAATACTAGCAGCGCTCCGCATTTCACCCGCGTAACTCCCGATCCCGTGGGAATATCAGGATAAAAAGTAGCCTATAGCCTTCCTCGATAAATGGACTATCCAACACAAAAATAATTTTTCAATTCGAACCAGTAGTTCTTGAGATTAGCGCGTTCAAACAAACAAACTAACAAACTCTTCAGCTTTATAATATTATTAAACTATTTTGAGTAATTTCTTCTTCAGGTGGACCTTAAATTGTTCAGAGAATCTATTATTATACTCCATAGGTACATAATATACAAAGGTGCATGCTAAACATAAATCTTATAGACTTACAGATTATACGCAGACATCTGCTAAAACTTAAAAGAAATCATATGAAAAGTATCTTTACACAAAACAAATTTACACCAAAATAACAAAACAGTGAGTAAAAATTTGCAAAAAACAATTTTGATGTCTAATTATATTATACATAGTACAATTTCAATTCCAATAAAAATATACTTAGTTTCTAATTGTAGCAGTTACTTCAGAACCTTTTACTTTTATTTTACAAAAAACTAATATATAGACTTACAACAAATAATCTTGCTATATGATTTTACACCGAAACAAGTAATGAAACAACAACTTCTTCGAAATGGAAACTCTAAAGCCGGGGACACATTGCCGCGACTGATAAGTGTGCACGGTCATTTGGCAGCCAACGGCCCAGATCGCTCTGGAACTTCTGTGGCCGTCGAACGCTCAAGGGCGGGCGTCGAACGCACAAGGTTACATCCCATAGTGTTTACAGTAGTTATATACATTTACATTACACAGATGCCTATAGATGTCTGAGCAATATGTGCTTTAGGTGCTTGTTATTTAATAGCACTTTCCTGAATATCAATAAATGTAGGAATTATTTATCCTAGAGCAAAAAAGTGATATTATAAGTTTGACTCTCCTCGTATATGGGCTGTTTTTCTACTTCTAGACCTCTTTAGTTGCATCCTTTTTGCATTAGGATGGAGTAGACTTGAATACCTATACTACCCTGTCAGTGTCCAGAGGAAAGATCTAGTCAATATGTCTGGAGACTACTAAACTGCAGGTTTCGTCACAATGTTTTCCATCATCATAGGAGCAATGTCAATTATTGCATATAATTTTTTTATAAGAAAAATCCCTTGGCATGTCTGGCTGAAAATCGAACCCACAACTTATCAAATATATAAAAAATATATATATATATATTACAGGACATTCCACACATCGCCATCTAGCCCCAAGTTAAGTAACTAGACTTGTGTTATGGGTGCTAGACAACGGATATACTACATACATACTTTTCTTTTGTAAATATATACTTATAGTACATAGAAACAACCAGACCACAGACAAATATCTAAGCATAAATATTTGTCTGAGGCGGGAATCGAACCCGCAACCCTGTGTTTGGCAGTCCGGCATAATGACCATAGTGCCAACTGGGTCGCCAATAAAGTATCTATGACTAGGACAAAACTGCTTTTAGTTTGAACCCATTTCTGTCAGTTATTTTGCATCATAGACAAAGTAAATTAACATGAGATAATTAATTTATAATTGTTTCATTACTTGTTACCAAGGGGTATTAGTAGACAGTTAGTATTCTCACCAAGGAGCCCATTGGCGCGAAACGTACGTTTTTGTCAGCATTTACCGAACTCGTGTGTACTCCTTTTGAGAGCTGAGCACCCTGAAAAAAAGGGGAAAATAATATTTTTATAAAAGATTTACATAGAAGTTTTGATTTCAAGCCAATTAAGGATGGTGCTATATTGTCTGAGACGTCTATTTCATGGTGCTTGTTCGCCTAGCACCTTTACAACTCTTAGCTTAGGCCACCATATCCAACTCTACTGTAGGTGCGCTTTTAGCAGCAAAGAAAAATTTCCTATCGAGTTTGTCACGTGAGGTTGTTTATTATTAACTCAGATGATAAAATTTCCTTCGTTTCCTTAGGCATTTAAAGTTCAATGAAATAACGACGAATAACAAGGAAAACCTTGCAGTTTAATTCAAGAAAATATACCATCATAGATATCCTATAGCACGCAGGGTTACGAAACACTTCTTTACACCGAAAAAAACATTGTAATACTGATAAAGCATGGATTCTTACCTGGACCAGGGCACGGAATACATTGCGGTTGATCAGCGACATGTTAATTATCACCTTTTTAACCTTAAAAAAGGCTTTTTACAAGGAAAAAATATTTTTGGAACGTCTGCGCTCGCCAAAAATGTACTGGATATATTCGTTCCGTTTCGCCAAAAGTGACAGTGACATTCAGGTGACATTTACATTTTGTCAAGGTCAACTCTGGTTGGCATGCGTAGAATGGAACGTATTTTTAAATCGATTCATTTGATTTTTTTATAATCTGTGGTCTTTCAGTTTTCAGGCGACATTAGCGCCACCAACGGAAATCACCAAAAAGTTTGCATTGATTTTACGTCATTCTTGAGTGCCAGAGACGGCGCAACATTTGAACGTGTTGTGCAGAATTTTTAGTGATTTTACAAAAAAACCAACAAAATGTGTTTGCTACGGGCTTTTTAAAAACTATTTGTCCTCGGATATTTCAAATTACATAACTGGATTGTGATTCTCAAATTTTATCAGTGTACAGTCAGGGCTAAAGGTAAGGAAATTTTAATTTATTGTTTCTGTATGGTTTATTTTTTTCCTTGCTTATTTATTACATAATTCGGAGTTGAATCCTTAGAAAGACATTTTCAGGACCTAATTAATAATTTTTCACTTGGTTTAACATCATTTTGCTAAAGAATTATGTAATAATATACCCCTTGAACAAAACCTTAGAACCATGGTTCCGATTATTGATTTTGTCCATTTCTGGAGCTGAAGATAGCGTTAGTTACCTACCTATCTACTGAAATGAGATGTTTTATCTGATTTAATGAACGTAAGTATTACAAAGAATGTTTGTGACAGCACTTGAAGATAAAAAGGGTCAGGTCAGAACCTTACCCAAGTTGATAAGGATGATAAATTATATAAATTACCTATTTTAACTTAACTTTTAATTAGTATTGCACTGCGGTTTTACCCGCGTATGTAATCCAGTGGAAAATCGGGATATGATAGCCTATGTTACTACCAAGACCAAGGTTTTAAAACCTTGATAGCAACAAAATCTTTTATTTCTTTTCTTTTTATTTCTTTAAGTCTTATCCAATATAACAAGTTTCATCAAAATCGGTCAATAGTTTCAGAACTTCACGACCAGAAAAAGAGAAAATCTAAGTAGAACGCTCTAAACCACCTATGCTAAACTTAAGTAAAAAAAGGATTTCACGAATTCTGCCGCGCGGTGGAAACACGCCTGCGATGCAGGAGGTTGCGGGTTCGATTCCTGATATTAAACAAATACTTATGTCTGGAAGCAAATATTTGTTGCAGACGGGATGTTTCTATATCTTAAAAATATATATTCTGTTGTTCGCCTACCATAACACAAGCCAAGTTAGCTTGGGACTAGATGACCCATATGTCAATTTATTATTTATTAAGAACGTACACAGCCCCACTACAGGCAAAGGCAGCTCTACCATTCTCCCATTGATCGCGATCCGTAGCAATTGCACACAAAAATAACATTGATATATTTATTTATATTTATTTTGGAATATCTAAAGGTATCAGGCAAACTGAAATATATCTTCCTTTTTTTACTGTAGTTTACTTATCAACTACTATTAATAACAGGCGAGTTACTGATAGTATCACGGTAAATTGATAACGTTATCAAACGTCATTCGTTTTATAAGGGTAACTAATTTTACCAAAACGTATAATCTAATTAGGTACCTAATCTAATTTATACAGCGCTAGCAAATTTAATCCATGCTATTTTATTAAATGGAATAGGCTTGCCCAGGGCCTCTATTTTTGCATCGCTCGTGTGATATAGCATCGTCTTATACGCCTACAAGTCATGCTCGAATCCCAAGTCGCAATGACACCAATTTTCTGTATTTTTGAATCGTTCGTCGTCGAAATTTGTAATGCTATTTTTTATTCGTTTTACGCAAAAATTGAAATATAAGTAATTACCGACGAACATCCGAAATAATCCCAAAAGATATAAATATTTTCCAAAGATCGTTTCCGAATGTTTGACGGTTTGACGTTTATTCTACCACTCGCCTGTCGGCGATGCGTGGTGGAGACCACTCGTTACGATCGAGCGATTCAAAAATAGCGAATTTCCGATGTCGAACGAATATCAGTAGAAACCTAGCGCTCGACGCGGGGCGAACGATTCAAAAATAGGGCTCCAGAACCGATACCCTCCTAGCTTAGTCGACTGGAGATAATTAAACCGCGGGTTTCATCACGATGTTTTACTTCACTAGAAGGGCAATGTTAATTATTGCTATTGATAGAGATTTGATTTTCATTCCGAAGGTCGTGGTTGTGAATCCCATTTATATCTGCCTAACGCTATATTATTATTTTTTATAATGAAAGGTCAGCGTTTGACCACTATTACACCAGCCTGATAAGTGACGATGCGGCCTACCTAATAAATTTATTGGATTAACCTCAGCTTTACTTGTCTATACCTACCTAAAAAAATGTACAAACTAGCAAACATTTTAAGAACAACATTTTTTAATAGTTTCACAATATTTTATTCCATTTATTGCTGCTAAATTTACTTAAAATCTTTCTTTTACTTAGCCACAGCTGGGAAAAGGCCTCCCCCATTTCCCTCCCCTAAAATCAGATACCGAAAATCCTGAAAATATTGGTTAGTTACCTACAGTACCTACTTCCGGGAGTATCCGGTATTTTCGATTTCGGAATTTGTTTTATACTCTATACCTAGCTACAACTTTTAATTCGGTATGTTTAGATGTCATTCGCGTAATTTATTTAGTGACCTTTTCTTTTACGTAGGTAGAAATTTTGTCACAGTCATACGCAAATATCTATCGTAATTTGGGTTTGGGTATACCTAAACTATATAAACTCACTAGCGGCCCGGTACGTGCTTCGCTACGTATAATGACAAAAGAATAATAAAATAAATAAATAAATATTACAGGACATTCCACACATCGCCGTCTAGCCCCATGTTAAGTAACTAGACTTGTGTTATGGGTGCTAGACAACGGATATACTACATAAATACTTTTCTTTTGTAAATATATACTTATAATACATAGAAACAACCAGACCACAGACAAATATCTAAGCATAAATATTTGTCTAAGGCGGGAATCGAACCCGCAACCCTGTGTTTGGTAGTCTGGCATGGTGACCATTGTGCCAACTGGGTCGTCAATAATACACCCGTAATTCACTTCAACAGTTCAGAGAAAAGTACACGCACACATGATCCGCCATTTATTGAATTCATTTGTTACAAAAAATGTGATAAATGAAGAACCGATCGACCGATTTTGTGCAAACTTCACATAAACCACTACTAAATAGTCCGAACAAAGCTTAAACATTGATTTGGATAGGTGAGCCCGTTCTTGAGTTATTAAATTACAACGAAAAATGGCATTGATTTTTATAGATAAACTTATAATATAAAGGAAGAGAGGACAAAAAGTCTGTACTTATCTACTATGAAGAAAATAAAATATAAAATATTCTGGTAACAAATATACCTAATAAGTTTCTTGAAGAAGACCCTAAGTAAATGTAAATAGAGTATTTACTTTTATCTCGTCTATTAATAATTCAAAAGTAAACTTGTGATAACAACGAGTCCTTGTTTGGAGTTATATTCAATTAAATACTTCCTATACGAGTATTAGTTGTAATATTTCTTTTATTAGAAGTCATGCACAATTAAACCTAATACTTACCCACTATGCTTCCGGAAATGTTTATGCCGGCTAAAAAGGTAGAAAAAACTTGAGAGGTGTCAAAGTACACCCGGATGGAACGAAGTTCCTTTCGATTAATTAGTGAAGGAATTGTAATAAAATCAAAAAGTGTCGTTACAACTTCTGGTCTTAATTTTTTCCGTCTAGCCATCTTCGTTTCCAAAAAACTCAAATAATTGTTGTTGATTTTATTAACACAGGAGGCCTAATATTTTTTTACTAGCGAGAGGTCTTTACTAGGTCAGCCAATCGCGGTGCGCGCTTTGCTAAGTCTCGCTAAGCAACGACCCGTGATTGGCTGACCGGTGAAATAATGAGGAGCAGGCTAAAAAATATTATAGTTTTGTAACTGAGGGTATTGATTTATCTTTAGAAATATAAATAGTATTTTTTTTAAATCAAAATAAGAAGTGTACAGCATTTTACAACGCTCTGACTTGGACAACTGTTAATTAAAAAACGAAAATAATTAATTAGTCGGGAAGTACAATGACAAATTAAAAATAACTAAAATGATATTTTTTTGTTTTGTTTCCTTTAATTTTCTGTGAAGTATGACAAAAAGCACTAATGTGTCACTTGAGTAAAAATAAGAATTTGATTCTTTCCTAAGATCTTACTCAACAAAAAAATAATTAGCGAAATTGGTCCAGCCATTCACGCGTGATGTTGTGACCGTGACCAAGTAAAATTTCCTTTGATTTGCCATAATAGGTTTGTTTCCAAGAATTGATCACTATCAGCAACACTATCGATTGGTACTAAAAATAGGTGATTATTTTTTTGCAAAATCAATAGGTTCGATTCCTGGCTAGGGTAATGACTTTTTCAAAAATCTAATTATGCAGTTTTAGTTTGTGTAAAAACGGGGACGCACCTCCTTTCATCATTTTTCGCTAATTTTTTTTTTAAATCTTTTTTCTGTTTTTCATTAAGTATATTTTTTATACAGCTCAAGCATAGATAGAGCTATAGCTCTGAAGGCCAAGGTAGAAAATTCAGCCTGTATGTATAGATTATTTAAAATGTCCTATTTTCTTCCCGCAGGTAACAATGGCACCTCCTCCAATCGACTTAAGCAAGCCGAAATACGACCAAAGCACTTACATTGGTCGAGCGAAGCACTTCTTTCGACTAACAAATCCACTGAACTCACTCGCTACGGACGCCCAACTCGAAGAGGCCAAGAAAATTGTTTGTGAATACAAGTAAATATTCGAACCTAACTTACCTATAATAACACTTATTAAAATCTATACATACGCCCGAATACTGAAAGGCTAACTTGGCGATTAAATTAACATTGAAGTAAATGCTTCAATAGAAAGGAGCGCCTTAAATATTTAGGGAACCCCTAAATATTATTTGAAAGTCGTTTAAGTATTCGGGCCTTAGTTTAGTACTACAAAAAGTGCACACTGCTGAGAAAACTGCACAGACTTTGAAGAGTAATGTATGAGAAGGTGGTTCAAGGTGCTATAGAAATCTAGCAATGAGCAATTTACTGCATTATAAGGAGCTATTCTGCTTATCTCTCCAAAGATTACTCATCAGATCTTTACAAAATTTACATGGGAGCAATTTGAAATTACTAAGGTGGTGATTTTTAGCAGCCTTTTTGCCCATTTTTGGGAAAAGTATCAATTAAAAAACCCCGATGACAAACAATTTTTATAGATTTGTAAAACCTGTTTACGAAGTTTGAATACCAGACCTGTTAAATACCAGGTACGTTGGTATTCAACAGGTCGTATTTTACATTACGTACATACTAATAATTACAAACAGACAGACGAAAGCAAATTTTGTTTAGACTTGAACCAGAGACGCTTTGCTTGCTCGGTCAATAAGCCACCATACAGGACTGTTATATTAAATGACCATAGCGCCCGAATACTGAAAGGCTACTTATCTTAAGTGGAGATTACTAAATCTATCTATAATATAAAAATGAATCGCAAAATGTGTTGGTAAGCGCATAACTCAACAACGCCTGGACCAATTTGGCTAATTCTTTTTTTGGTCTGTTTGTTATTATTAGGAGAAGGTTTTTATGAAATAAAAAAATAAGAAAGTTGCGCAGAAAATTATTACGCGGGTGAAACCGCGGGGCGCAGCTAGTTAAATAAATAAATATTGCATGACATTCCACACATCGCCATCTAGCCCCAAGCTAAGTAACTAGACTTTTTATGTTTTTGTGTTATGGGTGCTAGACAACTGATATACTTTTCTTTTGTAAATATATACTTATAATACATAGAAACAACCAGACCACAGACAAATATCTAAGCATACGGGAATCCCTGTGTTTGACAGTCCCTGTGTTTGACATGGTGACCATTGTGCAAATGGGTCGTCACAATTGACATTTAAGTATATGCATCAATAGGATAGGAGCATCTTAAATATTTAGTTGACCCCTAAATATTGAGAGTCGTTTGAGTGCTCGGGCATAAAACACTTAAATTGGTCGATCGAAACTCTTCTTGCCACTAAAACAATTCACTGACTCTTTTGGTTCGGACGCCGAAATAAAGGACTATTTATCATTCTTGACGTACCTGTTTACAAAATTAAATTATTTCGTAATTACCTACTTATCTTTGTATTTGACTTTCAAATCAGTAATCGTTTTTAAAGTAATCGGAGTCAATGACACGAAAGCAATTGAATGTAGTTTGCAAATGTAATAAAATCCGAATATTTTAAACTCTTGTCTGATTGTTTTAAACATAGTCGACGAGTAGGTACAGAGCAGCTACGTTATCAAAATTGTTGTCATTTTTACTTAACAACAACTGTGGTAACGTTAATATTATGCTTATGAGTTTAATTTCAGTAACATCCGCGGCACTATGGGACATGTATTAGATCAGCCTTTCCCAAAGTGGGTGATAACGATCGCTTGTGAGCGCTGCAGGCCTAAAGAGACCCAAAAAATTGGTGCGTTGGGTGCGCTCAAGTTTCAAGTTAACTCTTGTGGGTTATTGTAAAAGTCTCGTTTACAATTAATGTTTAATCTCCGCTAATATAGCTCACAATAATTAATTGAATTTTATGATATCGTAGTTTTTAATTATAAGTGAAAAAATGGGGCGTTAAAGAATAATTTATTCTCAAAGTGGGCAAAAGACAAAATAAGTTTGGGAACCCCTGTTTTAGATGGAGTAGGCTTACCCAGCACCTACACCATTTTCATTTCTAAACGCTATTTCAGAAGTCATATTTCGCGATCACCATCATCAAATAGTCTTAAGGGATCAGTGCCTCGATTCACTAAGGTTTAAGTCGTTGAGCGTTTGTGATTAGGGCGCGATTGCCATACAAAACTGGAGTTCTCGCTCTCTAATCACACACGTATCGAGACACAGGGACTCTATTTTTGAATCGCTCGTATACGCCTACAAGTCATCCTCGACTTCCAAGTCGCATTACACCAATTTTCTGTATTTTTGAATCATTCGTCGTCGAAATTTAAAAAGTCAATTTTTATTCGTTTTCCTAAAAATTGAAAACCGATAATTACCGACGAACATCTGAAATAATCCTAAAAGATATAAATATTTTTCAAAGATCGTTTCCGAATGTTTGACAGTGATTGTTTGATGTTTACTCTACCACCCGCCTGTCGGAGACCACTCGTTACGATCGAGGGATTCAAAAATAGGGAAAATATACTATCATTTTCTTATTTCGATACAGGAAATCAAAAAAAATGCCACCGGATTTCGATGAGGAAAAACTATGGGCGATGAAGTATTTGTACGACAGCGCATATCACCCTGATACTGGTGAGAAGATGTTCGTACTAGGACGGATGGCTGCGCAGGCGCCGATGAATACAATTATAACTGGATGTAAGTACAATCAGCGCTCAAAAGTTCACTAGTAGTTTAATGTTTACAACCCTGAGACTATTTTAAATACTCCATGTAGTGTTACTATGTAACCTGTGGATCAAACCCATGTTGGTTGGTGGAGCGGGTGGCGGCTTATACCACTCACTCAACTAAAGACATAGCTAACATGTTGAAAATAGTAATCACACTTAGTACCTACTTTTATTTCAAGTATTTTTATGTGTGTGTGTCTATTCCAAGAAGGTCGTAAGTCCAATACTGGTTCATAGTATCATTGTAGCGCATTGATAAATCACTTATGACGCATGCTGTTCATGTCAATTAAGCAAGGCCTAGGTGCCATCTAGTTCATAGGTTTTTTTTGTCAAAGGTAGTCCTAAGAGGTTTATAGGAACCTATGATCTAGTTTATAGTACTGCTTGGAACAACGCACCCTTTATAAATATAAATATTTTAGGACATTCCACACATCGCCATCTAGCCCCAAGCTAAGTAACTAGACTTGTGTTATGGGTGCTAGACAACGGATATACTACTTATATACTTTTCTTTTGTAAATATATACTTATAACCAGACCACAGACAAATATTTAAGCATAAATACTTGTCTGAGGCGGGAATCGAACCCGCAACCCTGTGTTTGGCAGTCTGGCATGGTGACCATTGTGCCAACTGGGTCGTTTATGATGACTGTCAGTAAAAGGCTTTGGTCAAATTAACTTCGCTGTCAAATCTATGATGATATTTCTCACTCAGCCATAACCAAAGGGAGCAATGAAGGTACACTTCGTTGATTCTGCTAATTAAAAATATTGTGACGAATAACAGAAACAAGGAAGATAACAAGTAAGGCTGCGGAATGTAAACAAACTTCGATCGCCTTTCTTTTCCTGACAATTGTTTGTTATTTTTAGCGATATCATATTCCGCACTTTAGGTGGTTCTTACCTAAAATTCTGACTGCTATAAGATCTTCTACATCAAGGTCACAAGTTTGGATGTGTGAGGTGCTAAGTACCTCCAAATTGAAGATCTTTTACAACAGGGTCACCAATTTGGCGGTGTGAGGTGGTAAGCACCTCTAAACGGAAAATCTTTCACATCAGCGTCACCAGTCCAGAGATGTAAGGTAGAACGCATCTTCAAAAGAAAGTACTCCCACATTAAGGTTATCAGGAATAAAGTCGTATGCAACTCCGAAAGGAAGATTTTACACATCAGGATCATCGGGTGTGAGGTCGTATGCACCTCCAAAGAAAAGATCATTCGAATTGAACCGGTTTAGAGGTGTGGGGTATGCACCTCCGATAGGAAGATCTTCTACCGAGCTGGTGTTACCCGGAAACTGCGACTTGACAAGAGAACTTACATCTTATCTCGTCAACTTTAGAAAAACTTCATTTGTTCGATTAAATACTTGCAATCGCCATCTTAAAAACGTCGTCGTAACATTGTCTAAACTTCATAATTGTTTTCAGGTATGATAACATTCTACAAAACAAGTGGAGCGACAGTGTTCTGGCAGTGGGTGAATCAGACGTTTAACGCTGTTGTAAACTACACTAACAGATCGGGAGATGCACCGATACCTACCAAGTAATAAAATACTAGATTCACTTATTTATATAGACTAGTTTCTAATCGTTCGATAAGTCGATCAGGTTTACTTATTTATTTAGACTAGCTTCGAATCTTTCGATAGGTGGATTAGATTGCGCGGTCAATAAATACTATATTTACTTACTAATTCAGACTAGCTTCGAATCTTTCGATAGGTGGATTAGATAGCGCGCTCTATAAATACTAGATTTACTTACTTATTCAGACTAGCTTCGAATCTTTCGATAGGTGGATTAGATGACGCGGTCTATAAATACTAGATTTACTTACTAATTCAGACTAGCTTCGAATCTTTCGATAGGTGGATTAGATAGCGCGCTCTGTAAATACTATATTTACTTAGTTATTCAGATTAGCTTCGAATCTTTCGATAGGTGGATCAGATGGCGCGCTCTATAAATGCTAGATTTACTTACTTATTTAGACTAGCTTCGAATCTTTCGATAGGTGGATCAGATGGCGCGCTCTATAAATACTAGATTTACTTACTTATTTAGACTAGCTTCGAATCCTTCAATAGGTGGATTAGATGGCTCGCACTATAAGCACCTAAGCTCTAGCAGCTTACCAGATAAATGAAACTAGAAATTGTCAAATAAAATGATGTTTTACTGGTCATGGACATCTATCAGTTCTTTTATCTAGTAGCGAGTGATATTTAAGAGATGCTGCCATATATGGAGGTATAAGAAACTAGTCTTTTTTTAGGGTTCTGTACCCAAAGGGTAAAAACGGGACCCTATTATCTACTAAGACTTCACCGTCCATCCGTCCGTCTGTCTGGCTGTTCCATGCTCTGCAGACGGTCTCAACGGGGCAACAGATGATGCAGTTCGTAGCTAAGTTTTGCGCGACAACACTGTGAGCATATTTTGGTCACGTTACAAGCGAAGACACAAGCGCACAAACTAATGGGTAGACGAGTCCCTATACTATCGCATTCTCTGCCAGTTTATGAATTAACGAATGTCTTAATTGTCAACAGTCAATTGTTATCGTCGTACTGCGCTGCGTGCGGTGGTGCTATGGGTACGGCACTTTTCCTTAACAGCAAAGTTAAGGTAAGCATAATTATAACGATGGAAAAAATTAACAGAAAGATAACTTTATTTGTACAAACAGAAAGAAACAGAACATGATAAACACAAAGTAAAGTAATAGCTAGAAAGTATAAGTTCCACAAATGGGCGGCCTTATCGCTGAAAAGAACTGATTCAGCTTTAATAGTAGGTTGTGAATAATTTAACTTATAATAGGTGATGATATACACTATTTACATAATTATGGTTTTAAATATTTAATTAATAATACATACCAAATAATTATATTCATAGATACATACAAATAAGTACAAGTAAGTAAGCAAGTAAGTAATAGGTACTACCTACTTAGGTATAAGTTCATAATTTGGTAAACAACCAAATGGCGAATATTTTACTACACTAGGTCATTACTTAGAAATATAGACTTTAAATTAATTTTTAAGCTAGTATTCTGTATGATTATTTGATTATGCCCAATGATGAAACCCACGGCTCAGTTAGTCCAGATTCCAGACTTCTAAAATCATCCATTCGTCGTCTAAATCTCATCCATCCGGAAAATGGTGACAGTTGGAAATTTATTTTTTACATATGTATAGTCTACGAGGAAGTTCTAAATGTCTAATCGGGATTTTTTTTACCAAAAATCTTGTTTTTAGGGTAGGTAAGGTAAAAACGGGATACTTTTAATAAGACTCCACTGTCCGTCTGTCTGTCACCAGGCTGTATCTCATGAACCGTGATAGCTAGATAGTTGAATTTTTTACAAAGAATGTTTACAATCCTGTGCAGCACTATTTGAACATTATAACAACGTAACATGTGGATCGAACCCACGGCGGTTGTTGTAGCGGGTGGCGGCTTATACCACTCAACCAACTAAAGACATAGCTAACATGTTGAAAATAATAATCACACTGAGTACTTTTTTTTCAATTATTTATGTTTGTGTGTAACGTCTATTAGAAGAAAGTCCAATACTTGTTATAGTATTACTAGCTGTGCCCCGCGGTTTCACCTGCGTAAGTCCCGATCCTGTGGGAATATCGAAAAAAATATCCTATGTCCGTCTTCTGATTGTAAGCTACCCCCACCAATTTTCAGCCAAATCGGTTTAGCCGTTCCCGAGTTATAAATGGTGTAACTAACACGACTTTCTTTTATATATATATAGATTGTAGCAAACTGATAGTGTACTTATGACTCCTACTGTACTTCTGTTGCCGCTATAACAACAAATATTAAAAACAAAATAAAATGGTACGAAACCCATCGCGCGCGAACCCGACTCGCACTTGGCCGGTTTTATTAAAAAGACCATGTTAATCAATCTACCCAAAACTAGTTCTCGCAAACAAACTTCGATCACTAATAAATCAAAATTTTATCAAAACTTTTAAGACCATGGAAATTATCGCTATAATGTTGTATTTTTATAATCTTATCAGTTATCACCTAAGAGATATAATAGTTGATAGATGGGTTTATCACTGTTTATCTACATAAATTATTAAAGGAGGTGTGTCAAATTGTTTACTAAAACACTTAGCAAATGTACGTGTCATGAGTCTGTTGCGAAGCTGTTGGTAAAATAAATAAAATAAATATTACAGGACATTCCACACATCGCCATCTAGCCCCAAGTTAAGTTACTACTTGTGTTATGGGTGCTAGACAACGGATACACTACATAAATACTTTTCTTTTGTAAATATATACTTATAATACATAGAAACAACCAGACCACAGACAAATATCTAAGCATAAATACTAGTCTGAGGCGGGAATCGAACCCGCAACCCTGTGTTTGGCAGTCCGGCTTGGTAACCATTGCATTGTGCCAACTGGGTCGTCAAACCTAAATATAGTGTAGAGTGGTTTAAGTAAATACCTAGGTGTAGGCACTTGTACTTGTACGGGCTGTTTTTCGCAATTAGACCCTTTCTAATTGGTCTTTTTTTCGTGAGGATGGAGTAGCACCTACTACCCTCTCAGCCTAGTCGACAATTTCCAGAAGAGAGAACTTGTCAATACTTCTGGAGCCTACTAAGCACCGGGTTTCATCACGTTTTCCTTCACCGTATGAGCAATGTCAATTAGCGCACATTAAGAAAAATACATTAGTACATAACCGGCCGGGATTCGAACCTACGACCTTCAGAATGAAAGTCGAGGTATCTACCACTAAGCCAACACCGCTCTCAAACCGTGTGGGTACTTATATAATTATATAAGAACTGTTTTTTCCGATCCTTCTTTGCGTAGCGTTAAAGTAAGCTTGCCCAATACCTGTACTACCCTCTCAGCTTAGTAGACCGTAACCAGATGAAAAAACTCGTCTATACGTCCGGAGCAAACTAAGCTGCGGTTTTCATCACGATGTTTTCCTTCGCCGTAAGAGCAACGTCAATTAGAGTCATCATTATCTATCCCGTTCCCGGTTGCATCCCTCTCGTGAGCCCGGGGTCCGCTTTCCTACTTTTACTCCTCCACTTCGCACGATCTTCAGCATCCTGGTTAGTAAGGCCATTTGCACGCATATCACCCTTTACGACGTCAAGCCAGCACTTCTTGGGTCTACCCAGTCTGCCACGACCTGGCGGAGGTGCCATGGCAAGACATTTGTTCCCACGTAAATTGCAACGTCAATTAGAGCACATAATTTTTTTGTAAGTTGCCATTTGCTGCACGACAGTCGATTTAGTGCACGGCCGGGATTCGAACCTACGAATGAAAGTGGATGTATATACCACTAAGGTAACACCCGGTTCTCATACACAAAGTTTCACATAGACGCTAGAGAATATTTTTTGTTTTAGGTAAATGTTCTTGAAAATAATAAGCAGTTGCTTTTAAATTAAGATAAGTATTACTTATTATTTTAAAATATTTGACTAAAAACAAAGAAATTATATTCCGTAGAGTTTTTAGGGAGAGGATTAGCTATTTCTTGCTTAAAAGAAAGCTTTTAAGGGTTCCGTATCATATGGGTAAAAACGGGAGCCTATTACTAAGACTTCACTGTCCGTCCATCTGTCTGTCTATCACCAGGCTTTATCTCATGAACCGTGATAGCTATACAGTTGAAATGTTCACATAGCATATAATGGTACGGAATACTTTGTCTGCGAGTCCGACTCGCACTTGACCAGTTTTTCTGTACCTATACTTATTCGTTAGTTATCTAACAATTAGGTTATTATGAAAATGACCTCGTTACGAACACAAACTACGGTGACGGATGTAAGTACTTATCTTTTTTGATAACAGCACAAGAATATTATAACAAATTTTCAGTTACCTACGTTCGTCAATGTTCAATGGTTCAAAGTTCTTTATTGTAAAAACTAATTTAGGTATTTGTAAGTCTGAAAATACTAAAATACTTAAGTAGATAACAATGTAATATGTAAATAGGTACATTTGCTAGGTACTAATTACTGCATACTGTGGTTTTACCCGCGCACAGAAACACAGGGTTTTTTTAAAGCAGGCAATAAGCCTCTCTATATTCTACTACGTATCAGGTCGCAGGCAAGTAGTTGTGATTGATAGTTATCAAGCACGCTGCCCCGGAGGAAACAGTCGACTACGTTTGTATGGAGAGAGCGCCGGTACCCTTTCTCCTTAAGGCTATTTATGCTGCTAAACGCAACGCGTCAGAAATACCCGTCGCTTACAACTAACTTTGTTGATTGTAACGAATGTGTTTTATTTTTCTCAAAAGAAGTTTTGAACCACTTTAGGCCCGATTTATGAAAAATCGGGTCACAATTTGATGCAAAATATAACTTGACACTGGCTAAATGCGCAAGCCGTGCGAAGCCATAATTAATAACAAAAAAAAGTAAGCTGGTAAGGTCGTTGGCGTATGGAACCCCCTTAAGTATGAAGTCCACATAAACTTTGCTGGACTGTTTACAAATTTAACCATCAAACATTGAAATCATGTGTCACATATTTAGAAGTTGTTAATGAACTATGAAAGCATACCCAGATATTACATACATAAACAACACGACACAATATTTACAAATGATTACCTGCGTTGTTACGTATTTCGCACAAACAACTTGTACAAATTATCATTAGTAGATATTTCGTAAAACTTTATAAACATAATACATAGTCACATTAGAGACCGATGTTGGCTTAGTGGAAGATACCTCGACTTTTATTCCGAAGGTCGTGGGTTTGAATACCGGCTGGCAGTGGATTTTTGTCATCCTAACTTTATTTTTAAGACGCATCAAAGTGATGTCATGCAATTTCTATGATTCCAAAAAATATAGAATTTTGATTTGCGTCTTCAAAAATTGCAACTGAGACGAGACTCGAACTCGCATCCCGCTATTTGACATTCCTCTTAATTGACATTCCTCTTACGGCGAAGGACTTTTTAACCATTTTTGCACGCCTGGCCAGTGGCCGTGCTTCGAGCCCACTACCTTCAGAATTAAAGTCGAAGTATCTACCACTAGCCCGACACCGTTCAATGTTTCAGAACATGAAACCAATCTACGGGCGTCTCGTGCCTTTTGCAGCTGTATGCTGCGCCAATTTCATCAACATTCCTATGATGAGGAGCAGGTAATCTATCTATACATATAAAATTCTTTGTCCTGAATGACTGACTGACGGATCAACGCACAGCCTAAACCGCTGATCGTAGAGACCTGAAACTTGGAGAGTGTGTTCTTTGTGTGACGTAGGCATCCGATAAGAAAAGATTTTCCGGAATTCTACCCCTTAGGGGATGAAAAAGGGGGCAAAGGTTGTATGAGACAACGTGATTCCTTGGTCCATCCCTATTAGAACCATTTTCGACTTCTACGCGGACGAAGTAGCGGGTGAAAGCTAGTGTTTCTTTAAAACTTTAACGATAAACTTTATCACTGTTTGGGGTTCAGGTTTGCTCGTGTCCATAGAATTAACCCTTGATGTCCTTCAAATAGAATAGAATAGAATAGAATAGAATAGAATAGAATAGAATAGAATAGAATAGAATAAGAATAATTGTACACGTCAGGAAAGACAGACGCAGGCAACTGATTCCATTCCCTTGCAGTACGAATAAGGAATAACGAAGCAAAATGCTTGGTTAATCAGTTTTATTGATCCGGCTCAAAGGACCATAAAAAAGTTTATTTTTTGAAGTTCTTTATTCGCATTATGAAAAAATGATGAGAGTGAAATTTTAAGAAGCGCGCGCATCACTGTAGCCCTAAAGTGACAGTTTGAAGTTATCTGCAAAATAATTATCAGACGGACAGACAGACAGACAAACGTATAACTTCTAGGAGTATAACTTGTCAGGCACGTACACGCACCCATTTTTTCCTCAGTGAGCTTATGAACGGAACACCGATCTTCACGCCGGAAGGGCAACGCATTGGTGAATCTAAAGCCGCTGCCCGTACCGGTATTGCGCTTGTTTGCTTCTCAAGGGTTATTATGGCCTTGCCCGGAATGAGTGAGTTAATTAAATATAAGCTTAATTAAATCTAAGCTTAGCATGTAGTCTTGTGAGACGACGGATATAATACTTATAAATGATATCTATACTATTATAAAGCTGAAGAGTTTGTTTGTTTGAACGCGCTAATCTCAGGAACTACTAGTTCGAACCGAAAAATCTTTTTGTGCTCTTCAGCTTTATAATATTTCTAGCTGCACTCCGCGGTTTCACCCGCGTACGTCACGATCTTGTAGGAATATCAAAACAAAAAGTAGCCTATAGCCTTCATCGAAAAATGGACTATCAAACAATCAAACAAACAAACTCTTCAGCTTTATAATATTTGTATAGATTACGTTTGATCTGGTCACTCTTTTTCTCTGATCCAAAATCCAGAAAGATCATGCCAAGTCCTGCAATCCTCTCTTATCTAGACTCGATTTCTTATTAATCATACTCGACATAATAACATTCACGGTTCCGATCCGACTCGAAGGACCACAAAAAAATTCTAGTATTTTTTTAATAACTTTTTTAAAATGATGTTTTGTTTTCAGCTATAACGCCGGTGATAACGAACTGGGCGTGGAAACGCGGCATGTTCTGCCACTACCCGATGGCCATAGTGCCATTCCAGCTTAGTTTAGTGGCACTTTGTGTTGTATTCGCTACACCACTGGCATGCGCCATATTTGATCAGAAAGCTACTATAAACATTTGTAGTGTAGAGCAGCCGTTGCAGGTGAGTTTAGGTTTTTAACTGGAGAATTATTAAGCTTATTTAAGTTCCTTCTAAGTTAAGTTAAGCTTCTTTAAACTTTCTTAGGCTTAGTAGGCACTTCGGGTTTTGGGTTCCGTACCCAAAGGGTAAAAACGGGACCCTATTACTAAGACTTTGCTGTCCATCCGTCCGTCCGTCTGTCTGTCACCAGGCTGTATCTCATGAACCATGATAGCTAGAGAGTTGAAATTTTCACAGATGATGTATTTCTGTTGCCGCTGTAACAACAAATACTAATAATTCACCTTTCAAACAAAAAAACTAAATTAAAATCGGTTCACCCGTTCGGGAGCTACGATGCCACAGACAGACACACACACACACAGACACGTCAAACTTATAACACCCCGTCGTTTTTACGTCGGGGGTTAAAAACAGAAAAAGTCAATATTTTAATGGTATATTTTTAAGAATTTTAAGAACTAAATCAGGTAAATAAACGAAATTAATTATGAATGTTTATAGGAGTAAAAGTGTCAAAACAGATTTCAACGTGATTTCAACTAAAGGTTTTAAATATTTATGAATAAGGCTCGTTTTTTTTCATGATTTTTTTTCTCGTTACAGGATGAAATCAAAAAGAAAATGCCAAAATTAACGGAAGCTGTCTACAACAAAGGGCTATAAATACATTAGAAAATAGGTTTTACCTATTTGTGTGTTGACAAATTTATATCGAAATGTTATAATAATAGGTGTTTCTTCTGATAAATGCACCTTATTTATAAAATAAACTAGTTGCGCCCCGCGGTTTTATCCGCGTTAAATATGACTTCCTACAGACATAGAATATTTAATGGTTCTGCGAACTACGTACATACATCGGAAAATGTAATGTTATAAACTTTTTTAGGCTGCATGCGATGTTGCCAGCGTCAATATAACGGGTCAAACAAACAGGCGAAACGAATAAAACCAAAAAGACAAGGAGCCCCATTTTTGAATCGTTCGTCCCGCGTCGAGCGCTCGATTTCTACTTCTCTTCTATTTTTCGATTTTAGATTTTAGATTTCTATTTCTATTTCTGATATGCGTTCGACATCGGAAATTCACTATTTTTGAATCCCTCGATCGTAACGAGTGGTCTCCACCACTCGTCTCCGACAGGCGAGTGGTAGAATAAACGTCGAACAATCATAGTCAAACATTCGGAAACGATCTTGGAAAAACATTTATAAAATCGGTACCTAATTACCGACGAACATCCGAAATATTTCCCAAAAGATTGGGATTATTTCTGATGTTCATCGGTAATTACCGGTTTTCAATTTTCTGCGTAAAACGAATAAAAAACTTAAGAGGTGTCAAGGGACACCCGGATGGAACGAAGTTTCTTTCGATTAATTAGTGAAGGAATTGTAATAAAATCAAAAAGTGTCGTTACAACTTTTGGTCTTAATTTTTTCCGTCTTTCGCAACGCGCCATAAGGAACTTCGTCCTAAAATTGACATTTTAAATTTCGACGACGAACGATTCAAAAATGCAGGAAATTGGTGTCATGCGACTTGGAAGCCGAGCATGACTTGTATACGACGATGCTATGTCACACGAGCGATTAAAAAATAGAGCCCAGTAATGGCAACACGTCAAAAGTTGCGGTAGTGAAAGAGCAGCATTTTTTTTTCGTTTCGGTTGCTTTCTGACGGTTTATGAATATGGGGGCTGGTCGCACTGTTGAAATTAAAAAAATAAACAATCACTGCCAGTTAAAAAACTGTAATTTGTATCCAACTTTGAGTTTTAAAAATCTGCATCGATTATGTTCAAACGATTTCATTATTTGTGATATTTTAAGAAATTAATTTATAAAAAAATGTTTTATTTAAAAATTAATTATTTACTTACCGTAATATTTAATTTTATTGTGATCATATTTTTATCGCTTTACTGGTAACACTCTAAAAATGCTACTTAGCTGATCATTAGTTACTGTTTTTGTCATTTTTAAATTGTTTCTATTGCTTTTGTGAGTTTTACGTAAGCAAAAACTAGACAAAAAGTTTTTAGTTAACACATTGAAAGCCAAAACTTTCCTTAGAAAAATATATAGATGAATTATTTCGCTAGGTTAATTAATCACCACAGGTAGCATTTTGGAAAATTAAAAAGCATTAATTTTAGCTCAATTTCTTTGGTTGTGATTTTTTTTTTATGCAAAGGAAGATGTAGTACTTGTTTTTTTTTCAGTTAACATTCCAAAAATTTGTGCATTTATGCGACTATTGTCAATTCCATACTAGAGTCTAGATTATGGAGTATCTATACATAATATGTAAATTCATAATATAATAAATCTGTATATTCCTATGAAATACGAAAGTATGTATGAATTTTTCAAAGATTTTTTACTTGGTGGGACTTGAATCTGCGACTGCTTACATGCATCACTTAGGTGCCTATAGACCCTAAACACTTACAGTCAAAATTAACTCTATCCGTACTTGCTTCAGTCAGTCACGGATATCTTTTCTTTACATTAGATGAACAATGTAAAATGCTTACGGCAGCGCTTGCACGCGGCTATATCTCCATTTTGGACTGCTGCCTAAATGACGAGAAATACAAATAAGAAAAATTACAAAACATTTACACTAATTCTTTATCAAGAATTGCAAAATTCGACAAAATTTTGCTGGAGTAACGTACTCACGGAAGCGATATCAGCGACCGACCGAAGCAAGTAAGAAAGGGTTTTATTTCGACTGTAAGCCAGCCTCATGCCCGAATACTCAAAGGACTCTCAAATATTTAGAGGACCCCTAAATATTTAAGACGCTCCTATCCTATTGAAATTGACACTTAAATGTCAATTTAATCGTAAATGTTAGTCGTAAATGACTCCCGGCTTATTGGACACGTGCATAGCAGTAAAAGTACCACTACAGTAAAATGGGGATCGTAGGTTCAACTCCTACATGTGGAGATTTTTTTACTGTAAAATTCCTAAGAGTGTGTTAACACTTTAAGAGCCATCATCATTAATTTCCAAAAAATCTTACCAAGTCATATCTACATTCCAAAGAATATTGCAGTTATTTAACTTTTTTTCTCTAAAATGGCATCGAATAATTGCCATAAATATTAATTTGCAAATAAAAATGGTTTTAACTATAATAATATTTAATTATATAAAATGATTAGTGTTAATTTAATTTAAGGCGCAGACAATAATTTCGATTGTAAATAGTGTCGCGACTTGATGTTTGCGGGATGTTAATAAAGAGATTTACTAGAATTATTTTTTTATTTTATCTAGGCAAGTATACGAGGGCGGCACTGAAAATTTCGGGAATCAAGGAAGTGACACAACATTACTATTTAAAAATGTATTTATTGCTTTTCGAAGTATTCTCCGCGAAATTTGACACATTTTTCCATACGATGGAACCAATCATTAAAGCAACCATTCCATTCGGAAGTTGGGGTCTCCAAAATGGCCGTTTTGTAGGCGTCCACAGCTTCTTCAGGTGATGAAAATCTCTGACCACGCAATTTATTCTTTATTTTAGGGAAAGTATTGAAATCATTAGGGCTTAGGTCGGGGCTGTACGGCGGATGGTCTAATAATTCTATGTTTTCTTGCTCTAAAAACTCTTTTGTTCTGTTCGCGGTGTGAGAACTCGCATTGTCGTGATGGAGGATGATGCGGAGGCTGCAGTTCTCTTTACGGAGTTCAGAAACGACCTGTGGCAAACAAATGCTAGCATACCATTCTGCATTAACCGTTCTTTGTCCCTCAAGAGGAATAGTCACAACATGGCCGGTTTTGGAGACAAACGTGGCCACCATTTTTTTTGCAACACTCCGTGAACGAACAATTTTTGTTGGCTTTAACTCATTTTTGAACACCCAAACTCGTGACTGGTTTTTTGTTTCGGGTTCGTACGCGTATATCCAGGATTCGTCACCTGATACGATGTTGTATACAGCATTTGAGGATCCTGCGTGGAATCTTTCGAGAGTTCTGACGCACCAAGTAACGCGAGCCACTTTTTGCTCTTCACAGAGCGAATGCGGTATCCATCGGGAAAACAACTTTTTTACACCTAATTGTTCATGCAAGATTATTTGTATTTGACTCATGCCAATGTCTAAAGTTGCCTGAATTTCGCGGTATGTTACATGTCGATCTTCCTCAATCAGCTTACGCACAGCATCAACGTTTTCTTGGGTGAGTGCAGTTTTTGGACGACCTTGACGGGGATCATCACTGAACTTGACACGTCCACGTTGAAATTCAGCAAACCAGCGATAAATTGTGGTTTTGGATGGGGCTTCATCACCAAATGCAGAAATCATCCGGTCAACACACTGTTTTTGTGATAAACCACTTCGAAAGTCATAATAAATCATCGCTCTTGAATTTTCTCGCGTCAATTCCATTTTCTCAACGACTTAACAAGTTTGACAAAACCTTGTGACAAGACCGAGATTATTTTTTAAAATAAATAAATGGTATTCGATTCTTAAAACCAAGGAGTTTTCAATTAAAAAGATTTAAACATGACAGGAACAGTGGAAATATTCCATTCCCGATACTTTTAGTGCAGCCTATGTATTTATATTTTATAGAGGATATTTATTTTGTATTGTTTGTTTGCATTTAATAGGCTCCGAAACTACTCAACCGATTTTGATGAAACTTAGTATGGGGATACATTGATTCATTGGAAATAACATAGGCTATCTTTTATCCTGAAATTCCCACGGGATAGGGGTCGGGGCGCAGCTAGTCTGTACTAAAATTATAAAGAGGAAATATTTTATTGTTTGTTTGCATTGAATAGGCCCCGAAACTACTTGACCGATTTTAATGAAACTTAGTATGAGGATACATTGATTCATTGGAAATATTCCGATATTCCCACGGGATCTGACTGACTGATCAATCGATTTCGTAGCATGGCAGTTATAGGTATTTTGCAACAAAAATATTTGTGAAAAAAATCAAGACATATTGATTTTTTTCATTTTCTAATTATCATAGAAATTAAGAATAAAAAGAAACAAAGCATGGTCATGGCAGTTATAAGTTTTATGCAACAAAAATATTTGCTCTAGTGTTATCTAGGGAGGAAACAGTCGACTACGTTTGTATGAAGAGAGCCCCCGGTACCCTTTCCTCTTAAGCCAATGGACAGATCCGGCTATTAAAACATAAAGTACCTGGATGACCGAGCTTTGCTCGGTATTTTTTTTTTTTACTTAGTCTAACCTCAAAGCAAACACTCATTGACTTCGTGTTACTTAACAGCGCCATCTGCTGGAATAACTTTATTGCTCACAAAAATAGTATTAGTAGTTTGCCAATAGATGTCAGGAAGAGTCATATTTTTCAGATAAAAAAAAGTAAGTTTCGATAAAACACGAATAAATGACATTTTCTAAAAATGATTTATCGCTTCGATTTATCGATCGATTTATCGCCCCCGAAACCCCCTATATACCAAATTTCATGAAAATCGTTGGAGCCGATTTCGAGATCCCAATTATATATATATATATATATATACAAGAATTGCTCATTTAAAGATATAAGATATAACTATGCCAACTGGGTCGTCAAATCAGATGGCAATTATGACGTAGCCATCCGCTAAGGATGTATTAAATAATAACAACCACATTCTAAATTAAATATACCTTTATTTTTAAGGCAGAAATCAATATTATACAATTTATCCTACTAATATTATAAATGTGAATGTTTGTGCGTGTGTGTGTGTGTATGTTTGTTACTCCTTCACGCAAAAACTACTGGACCGATTGCGATGTAACTCTAGAGAGCAGGAGACCTGGATTAACACTTATGCTACTTTTTATCCCGATATTACCACGGCATCGGGACTTGCGCGGGTGAAACCGCGGGGCGCAGCTAGTCATTCAATAAAATTAATTCATAATAATGTAATAATCAAATGACATTAAAAATGGCAATATTGTGCGAAATGCGAACGAACATCTTATTTTCTACGACTTTTATTTATATTTTTTTTTTAATTATGTGTTTGCTAAAAAAAATCTGCTGTTTTTTTGGATATATATTTTTATAAAGCAGTTTTTATATAGTAAAGCAACAAAAACGTGATTATACTAGTATTGTTTAATTATACAAGTAAAACTAAAAATAAATAAAAGCTTTTAAAAAATTAAGTTGCACGATTTGCCCCGAACAAACATACATACCTACATACATACATACGTACGTACACTGCAATTTAAATAAAAGCTTTTAATGAGCGTTAGCTCCAAGAAACAGCTGATTTTGAATAAACCACCTTTTTTTAAATGTAGTCTAAAAGTCGTAGAACAAAGGAGAATGGGAAAAAATGTACAGAGCTTGGGCCTGGAGGCCTCATGAAACGAGTCATATATCAAATGAAAGGTGGTTTCAAGAGGAACATTTTATTGTATGACCACTTTTTCAAATTAGTTGTGAGATCGGAGTTATAGGTCATTAATGATAGGTGGTCGATTCACTCTCCGTACACCAGTAGAGAGTATTAACGCCTTAATAGAATCAAATGTAGCCATCGTATGGCAATGAGTCATATATCAAATGATAGGTTATTTCAAAAGGAATAATTTAATGTATGATGATTTTTAAAATTATTTTAATTTTTAGTGTTAGGCCATTTATGCTAAGTAGTAGGTATAGGTGTCTGAGGTCTTCTCTTGTGCAATGCAAAAGCTTGATTAGAATCAGATGTTGGTCTCCTCATGAAACGAGGCATATATCAAATGAAAGGTGGTTTCAAGAAAAACATTTTATTTTAAGACCACTTTTTCAAAATAGTTGTGGGTTCGGAGATATAGGTCATTAATGGTAGGTGGTCGTTTTACTTGCGAGTTTTCTCCGTACACCGCTAGGGAGTATTAACGCCTGAATAGAACCAGATGCAGCCATCGTACAGTAATGAGTCATACACCAAATAATAGTTTATTTCAAGAGGAATAATTCAGTGTATCATGACTTTCAAAAAAAGATTTTTATTTTTAGAGTTATAGGCCGTTATAGGCTAAGTAGTAGTAGGTATAGGTGATTGAGGTTTTCCCTTGTGCAATACAAACGCTTGGTTAGAACCAGATGTTGCACTCCTCATAAAACGAGGCATATAGCAAATGAAAGGTGGTTTCAAGAAAAACATTTTATTATATGACCACTTTTTCAAAATAGTTGTGGATTCGAAGTTTTAGGTTAATAATGGTAGGTGGTCGGTACACTTGCGAACTTTCTCCGTACACCACTAGGGAGTATTAACACCAGAATAGAATCAGATGTAGCCGTCGTATAGTAATGAGTCATATTATATCAAATAATAGTTTATTTCAAGAGAAATAATTTAGTGTATCATGACTTTTAAAAATTATTTCTATTTTAGGGGTTATAGGTCATTTCTGTTAATTAGTAGATATCGGTGACTAAGGTCTTTCCTTATGCAATACAGATGCTTGGCTATAAACAGAATATGTTGCCCTCCTCATGAAACAAGTCATATATCAAATGAAAGGTGGTTTTAAGGGAAACATTTTATTGTATAACTACTTTTTCGAAATATTAGTGGTTTCGAAGTAAGAGATCGTTAAATGTACTTAAGTAAGTATTCGGTAGTATCAGAAATTGTTGACAATGTATGTCGTGATATAGACATCACTATTTAGCATTATTTAGTGACACAACAGGCTGATAAAAAGCATGATGCTTATCGTAACCGAGGTATAGGTACCATCACGAGTCGTGAGCTCAGATGCAGAGTCATACGCAAGCCATTTTGATGTTGATGGTTTTGCTTTGTCGGAACCTATTGCAATCAATAAGTTCCGACAAAGCAAAACCATCTTTTTTGGACTAGGTATCTTCAAAATACAAAAGGTACTCTTCATTATTCATACTCCGAAGGTGCCTAACGAGCGTGTTGAAAGTAAAACTTTCAGCCATAGGGAAAATCGCTTTCACTGACAACTTTCATGTCAAATCATAGCTTCGCACGGCTTGTGTATATTACCAGAGTTTAGTACTTAGTAGGTTTTTCTCAGTAATCGAATTCAAGTAGATATATATTTAGTTCATGATATTATTATCTTATTTAACAAAATAAATGTAAAGACGAAAATGGCCAAAGCGTCATATGACCATGCTGCGCCGCCGCCAGCGCCCTGTCGTGATGTTGCTGATGTGGCTTTATACGAACATTCGGTCAGTGTTGTTCCTTTATTTAAAAAAAATGTGTGGCACCCGGGACTGCCGCGGTAAAGCTATTGCATCGTGCGAGCTTCGTACCATATACATACACTTAAGCGAACGCTCGGCCGAGCTACATGGTGGGTGGAGTCGAGGGTGTTAGGTTTTATTCTTGATTCGGGCGCTGCGCTCAAAGCCCGCGATAAAAGCTATGCAGATGCAGCTTATGCAGCAAACGCATTTTTAATTATTTTAAACGTTTTAGTTAGTAATATCTTTTGTTATTTTATTATGTTTTTGTGTTAATTTTAATGTGGTTTTTCATTTATTATTGCGTATTTTGTGTAAATAATATTTTCTCGACAAACAGTGTTCTGTTATTTAACGAAATAATTTAAATATTCAGACTCCGCGTCATGAATGTCCAACGGGACTCTGAACAGTCCCGTGGTCCAACTATTTAAAAAGTTGAACCACGATCTATAGTTGGAGGCCCAAGTGTGCGGTGGTTCAACGCGGATTGTGAATACAGAATTAATGAAATAGAGGATTATTCCTTTCGACTCCCGCTTAACCCATTAAGTGGTGGTCCAACCATGGGGCCCACCCCATGGTTGGACCACCACCCCGCACTTTTATTATTGAGTGGAGGTCGTAAGATTTTCCTTACGGCCCCTATAAGCGGGAGTCGAAAGGAATAACCCTTGGAAATTATTCCTCTCAATGAAATTGATAACGAAGATTCATAGTTGCATCAGCGTTAGTCTCTATTCAGTGGGAATATCGAGAAAAATAATATTTTGTGTTAATCTAGGTCTCCAACAATTTCCATACCGAGTTTCATCACAATCGATTAAGTCGATTAGAAAAATACCTAGTCCCCAAACAGGAAAATCTGAATAGATATTATTGCAGTAACAAAAGAAACGCACGATAGGTACACGAGTACCTATCGTGCGTTTCTGCTCACGTCTCGTGAAGGGTCTTGTACAATAGGTATAATAATGATACCACATACCTTTCTACGAAGAAATGATACCACATACCTTTCTACGAAGAAAGGTATGTGGTATCATTATTATACCTATTGTACAAGACCCGTCACGAGACGTGAGCATTCTTTTCTTGTGTGGTTTGCAGGACATTGAACCTATTTATAATCCTACTTAGGTATCATAACCTATACCTCGGTTACGATAAGCATCATGCTTTTTATCAGCCTGCTATGCCACTAAATAGTATTAGGTAGTGATGACTAAATCACGACAACTATTTCTGATACAACTGAATACTATATTAGTTAATACTATATTACTATATATAGGTATTGTTCGCTCTGATGGCAAGAGGCCTGACGGCTTAACGCTCATTCCTTGGAGGCAAGGGATGTCGTTGGTGTGGGATGCCACCTGTGTGGACACTCTGGCGGCTTCCCATATTCCGGCAACGTCGGGTCGAGCTGGTGCGGCGGCTGCGAGCGCGGAGTCCCTTAAGTCTCGCAAGTATTTGGAGTTGGCGGATCGTTTCATGTTCGTCCCGATAGGGGTGGAGACTTTGGGGTCTTGGGGTCCTGAAGCCTCTGCTTTTTTTAGGGACCTCGGCGCGCGTCTCGTCGAGGTGTCTGGTGATCGGAGGGCTGGTAGCTTTTTCGCTCAAAGGGTCAGTCAGGCCATCCAGAGGGGAAATGTTGCCAGCCTTCTGGGAACGATGCCTCGGGGAGCCGCGCTTGAGGATGTCTTTTATTTGTAATTTTATTTTATTTTCGTTTTCTGTTTGTATATTTTAATTTTGTAATTGTAATTTTCATTTTGTTTTAATTGTAAGTAAATAAAATTATCATTAAGGTAAAAAAAAAAAAAAAAATAATTAAAAAAAAGAACTGAATACTTACTTAAGTACATTTATCGATCTCTAACTACGAAACCACTACTATTTCGAAAATATAGTCTTACAATAAAATGGTTCCCCTTAAAACCACCTTTCATTTTATAAATGACTCGTTTCAAGAGGAGAGCAACATCTGCTTCTAACCAAGCATCTGTATTGCACAAGTGAAGACCTCAGTCACCTATACCTACTACTTAGCATACAAAGTGTTTGTTTGTTTGTTTGATCGCTCTGATCTCAGAAACTACTGGTTCGGATAGAAAAAAAAATATTTTTGTGTTGCATAGTCCATTGTTGAATAAGGGTTTAGACTATTTTATATTTCGATATTACGCACGTAGTTACGCGGGTGAAACCGCGGAGCGCTGCTAGTTTGATGTGTGACTCGTTGCTATATGATGGGTACATCTGGTTTTATTCAGGCGTTAATACTCCCTAGCGGTGTACGGAGAAAACTCGCAAGTAAAACGACCACCTACCATTAATGACCTATATCTCCGAACCCACAACTATTTTGAAAAAGTGGTCTTAAAATAAAATGTTTTTCTTGAAACCACCTTTCATTTGATATATGCCTCGTTTCATGAGGAGACCAACATCTGGTTCTAATCAAGCTTTTGCATTGCACAAGAGAAGACCTCAGTCACCTATACCTACTACTTAGCATTAATGGCCTATAAAACTAAAAATAAAAATAATTTTAAAAATCATCATACATTAAATTATTCCTTTTGAAATAACCTATCATTTGATATATGACTCATTGCTATACGATGGCTACATTTGATTCTATTAAGGCGTTAATACTCTCTACTGGTGTACGGAGAGTGAATCGATCACCTATCATTAATGACCTATAACTCCGATCTCACAACTAATTTGAAAAAGTGGTCCTACAATAAAATGTTCCTCTTGAAACCACCTTTCATTTGATATATGACTCGTTTCATGAGGCCTCCAGGCCCAGAAAGACCATTCTCCTTTTTTTCGGACATTACCCTTGCTTTTACAAATTGTTCACTAAAATATAAACAGAGAAAAAAAATTGTTCGCTTGTTTGTAATTAAGGCTCTAAAACAACTGGACAGATTTTCATGAAACTTGATATGATTGTACGGTCGGCTGCATAATTGCAGACCCACCGTAGAGCTCCAAACGGCTGCTATAAGAATGTTTTCAACAAATTTGCAAGATTCTAGACACCTACTTTAGTTGAAGTTCAAAGTCTTCTAACTCATCAATTATCAAACAAAAATTATTAGTATGAAAACATTCCAGTATAGTAATATTCGAACTCTACCGGGGTCTGCAGTTATGCAGCTGACTGTACATTAAAATCTTGGGAGTAACATTGGCATTCCCACGGGATCCTATGCGGGTAAAAGCGCGGGACGACACAAAATTTACATATTATCTAATAGGCACAAGATATTATACTTAATCTATTTTCTATTTACATTTTACAGTACACTAGCCGACAAAAAAAATACTTTTTTATCACAGTTGCTCATAAAGTGGATCTTATTAAACCGCTTTTAGGCTCATAATCTAACGTATTACGCACGCGTGCGTTTTACATTACCTTGCTACAACTAGTGCTATAAAGTTATCCCAATAAGCTAATTTGTATCTTACTGTTATGTAGATTAAACATTCTTAATTTAACTGGGTAACACTGTTTTGAAAAAAAGTTAGGTTTAACAAAGAGTTTTAAGCCAGCAAAAACAGTTCGAATTTTATAAAGACTTGAAGTAAATGGAATTATTTGCCGCTTTAAACATAAATATTTTGTTAAGTTTTTACTATTTTAACAAGTCTTCTCTTTAACTCGCAACTGTGGTAAAAAAACGTCGTACGATACGCATGTGGATTATAGATCATTGCATCTCGGCTTTTTTAAACGCACTCGCGTTCCGCTCGCGCTTCATAAATCGCCTCTATGCAATGGTCAATTTACACACTAACGCGAGTGCGTTTAAAAAAGCCGAGATGCAATGATCAATTTTCACACTTGTATCGTAATATACTATTTTCAAACTCAATTTTTACAGATATAAGTAGCCACATTTAAGACGGCGTCCGTGGCTCCTAAGAAGAAAGGGTACCGGGCGCTCTCTCCATACAAACGTAGTCGACTGTTTTCTCCCTGGATAATGACAATGGAGCAAATATTTTTGTTGTATAAAACTTATAACTGACATGACCATGCCACTATGTCATTTTTTGTTTTTTAAATCTTAATTTCTATGATCATTAGAAAATGAAGAAAACCAAAACATGGGGGCATAGTCATGGCAGTTACAGGTTTTATGGCATAAAAATATTTGTGCTAGTGTCATTATCCAGGGAGGAAACGGTCGACTACGTTTGTATGGAGAGAGCCCCCGGTACCCTTTCACCTTAAGTGTTCTCTTGTGCAGGAGTTAGGCAGAAAAGATGTAGAAAATAGACAAACTGTTCTAAATATTTTTTTTTATCATAAAGTGGATCTTATTCAACCGCTTTTAGGATCATAATCTAACGTATTACGCACGCATGCGTTTTACATTACCTCGACGCCACTAGTGTGTAATAAGTTATCCTGATAAGTTAAATTGGTATCTTACTGCTCATTACATGTTAGGTAGATGAAAAATTCTTAATTTATCTGGGGGTTATACTGTTTTGATGTATAAAAAAGGTAGGTACCAAAGAGTTTTTAAGCTAGGAAAAATGGTTGTACCATTGAATTCTGTTTTTAACCCCCGACGCAAAAACAAATGTAAAATCCCTAAAAAATATTGTATGTCAGACGAGGCTGTATAGGTTAAAAGTCTTAAGCCTGGCCTTTCGGGAGCATAATTAACAAAAAATATTGCCTTTTCAAGTCTTTTCCTTTATTCGCAACTATGAAAAAAACGTCGTTCGATACACGTGTGGTTTGATCATTCCATCTTGGCGCTCTATAGTCGCACTCGTTTTCCGCTCGCGCGTTATAAACCGCCTCTAGGCAATGATCAATTTACCACACTTGTATCGCAATGTACTGTCATGTGCTTGTCCAAATGAATGTTATTCTATTCTATTCTATAAATAAGGCTAACAATCACTCGTCAGCGTACGTAATGTACGCGTTAATATATTCATTAGGGTTTGTTTCTAAAAGTATTTTTTGTTCCGGTTGTTGTATGTGCGCGAGCGACTGATGTGCTACTATATTTAAACCTGTAACAAAAAAAAAACAATAAATAAATAAATATTGCAGGACATTCCACATATCGCCATCTAGCCCCAAGCTAAGTAACTAGACTTGTGTTATGGGTGCTAGACAACGGATATACTACTTATATACTTTTCTTTTGTAACTAAATACTTGTAATCCATAGAAACAACCAGACCACAGACAAATATCTGAGCATAAATACTTGTCTGAGGCGGGAATCGAACCCGCAACCCTGTGTTTGGCAATCCGGCATGGTGACCATTGTGCCAACTGGGTCATCTAATATTTAAAATAACCGCCTTTATATGGTATACGGATGGTGTGATAAGGAATGTACTGAAACAATTATGAATATTATTAGGTTATCCAATTTTTCAATTTAGACTTAGACAAAGTTAGGTGTGTGTTACTTAGACGACTAATGATGTGCGGGAGCGGGACAGAGCGCGTCTAGAGACGTGTGTGCGGAACAGAGAGCGATGATAGCAACTGACCCTCCCTTCACTCCTGTCCTCCGCCAAACGAATCTAAATTTTGAGTTCTGCGCATACCACTTCCACTTTCAATCAAGAATATTTATTGAAAAACTGTGTACATAAGAGGCCAAATATAGTAGGTAGGCATCAACAGTTTGTTCATCCCGGACATACAATAATGAGTCACATAAGTAACTTAATTTATACTAAATACAAAACAATATATTGAGCTGCCATATCAAGCTCATGTATCTAGTATCTGGTAAAATATATAATAAAACTAATGACTAAAATTTGAATAATATAACGAGAAACTTAACAATCCTATTAATCATTGGAAACCTATGTGAACTAAACATCCAAATCAAAATATTCTTTAATACTATAGAAAGCTTTAGAGATCAACCATTTCCTTAACCTATTACGAAAAATATTTCCATTTAGTATTTTTATTTCTAGAGGTAAATGATTAAATATTCGAATAGCGGGGACAAATGTACCTTTTTCATACATAACAATATTAATTTGATGATAGCAAATATTATATAAGTATAACAAATAATTTAATAATACGAAAGTTATCTAATCGATGTGATTGTTTTTGGAAAAAATAAACCTCATTGCTTTTGACAAAGTTACAGATGTCAAAGATATAGATAGAGGTTAAGGTAAGAATATTCTCTGTTTTAAAAACATCCTGGAGATTTCCACTAGAGTTCGTTGCACAATCTGAAATCCTTCGTTAATGTTAGTTACCAACTAACCTGCAGTGGTAGGTTCGAGCTCTTTCTTCCGTTTCCGTTTCTTCTTGTCCCAAGGTGCGTAAGGTATCTTCATGTGTACAGTCTGTATGTGGAGCTTGACGGCGTTGCTTTGTGTGAAGCGACGGCTGCATTGATCGCATTGGTAACGTTTCTCACCAGTGTGGGTCTATCAACAATATTAGTTATATTAGGGCTATTTGCAGGAAAAAACACCACACACAGACAGCCTAAACCGCTGGGTCTAGAAATTAGATTTTTTACACAGAATTCGAATGGTGTTTTGATAAAATCTGAGGCATCCCCTGCGGGTTGCTTAAATCTCGTAGAGGGTACCGAGGGCTCATTAACACACATTATACCACAACACATTATATCTCACCACAATATGCCTGTCCCTGTTGCTCGGCATGCTGAACTTCCGGTCGCAGTGCGGGCACGGGAACGGCTTCTCGCGCGTGTGCGTACGCATGTGCGCCAATAGGTTTGCGTATTGCTGTAACGTATAATAGAGCGGTGTTGGCTTACTGGTAGATACCTCGACTTTCATTCTGAAGGCCGTGCACCAATGTACTTTTCATAAGAAAAATTTATGTGCGCTAAATGACATCGCTCTTACGGTGAAGGAAAACATCGTGATGAAACCCGCAGCTTAGTTGGCTCCAGAAGTATTGACAAGTTCTCTCCTCTGGAAATGGTCGACTAGGCTGAGAGGGTAGTAGGTGCTGGGCAAGCCTAATCCATTCTCACGCAAAAAAGACCCAATTAAAAAGGGTCTAATTGCGGAAAACAGCCCGTTCAAGTACAAGTAGCTAGAGACTTGGAGTTTTTATCCCGATATTCCCTCGGGATCGAGAGTAACACGAATGAAACCGCGGGGGGCAACTAGTAAGTCATATAAATATAGCCTTACCCTAGTAGTATGTCCGCAGACATCGCACATATAACGCTTGAGGTAGTCATACCCCGGGTGTTCCCTCTTGTAATGCACATTGGCTTCTCTATCAGTCGTCAGTGTCACTCCACACTGTAAAACAATAATAATTGTAATGTACAAATTATGCCCTTTCATTTGATACCCCACTCGGGCATATCTACTTACATTCGGTTGTTAATTTTGACTTTTATCCCCCATAACTTTCAGACGGCTAAACCGATTTCGATCAAACATAGCTAAGAACACTCCCGACTAATTTATCTTTCAAACAAAAAAACTAAATCAAAATCGGTTCATCCGTTCGGGAGCAACGATGCCAGACAGACACACACACAAACACACAGACACGTCAAACTTATAACATCCCTTCGTTTTTGCGTCGGGGGTTAATAAATATATATAAACTGCGAGCCGCCCCGGCTTCGCACGGCTATATTATGCATGTATTTTGCATATAAACGTTCCTGTTAAATCACTCTATCTATTTAAAAAAAAAGCATCAAATTCCGTTGCGTAGTTTTAAAGATTTAAGCATACATAGAGACAGACAGAGGGAAGCGACTTTGTTTTATACTATGTAGTGATAAATATTGCAGGACATCCCACACATCGCCATCTAGCCCCAAGTTAAGTAACTAGACTTGTGTTATGGGTGCTAGACAACTGATATACTACTTTTATACTTTTCTTTTGTAAATATATACTAATAATATATAGAAACAACAGGCGGGAATCGAACCCGCAACCCTGTGACTATTGAACTATATGGGTCGTCAGATTTTATGTATGTAGCCATTCAAATTCATGCCCCGTCCGGGCCACGTACGGTCGGCTGCATAATTGCAGACCCACCGTAGAGCTCCAAAACGGCTGTTATAAGAATGATTTCAACACAAGCAAGATTATAGACACCTGCTTTAGGTGAAGTTTAAAGTCTTCTAACTCATCAATTAATCAAACAAAAATTATTAGAATGCAAATATTTCTATAATAGTAATTTTAGAACTCTACCGAGGGCTGCAATTATGCAGCCGACTGTACACGGCGGTTCGCCCCGGGCATGGCCCGCCTAATGACAATCATCCCTAAGGGCCACTTCTGTGCACCTTAACAATCAACCTGAAAGGTCTGTCCGCACAGCACAGTGACCGACAGTTCCGTTTCGTACCGTGCTGTGACGTGCTATTCGTACAATTTTATCCCCCATAGCTTTCAAACGGCTAAACCGATTTCGATCGAACATAGCTATTTGTAATGTACGAATCATGCCCTTTCATTTCATACCCCACTCGAGTATATCTACTTACATTCGCTTTTTAATCCTGACTTTTATCCCCCATAACTTGATTTCGATTAAAAATCCCGACTAATTAATCTTTTTAAAAGTCTATCCGCACAGCACAGTGACGGCACGTGACCGACAGTTCCGTACCGTACCGTGACGTGACATGCTATTCGTACATGTCAGTGTCAGTGACGACACGGCGCAGTGATTTTTAGTACTCTATCGCCAGGGTTACCATAACTTTCGTGCGCGACTCCAACTCGCACTTGGCCGGTTTTTTTAATTATATTATGTAAAAAAACGAGAGCAAGCTAAGATAACGACCGCAAAATTTACGATATTTTGACTGCTATTATTTTGGTTATAAGGAAAATGAATGTACCCAGGGGTCGATCGACAAAAAACGTGTTAAATACGGGCAACACACGGACCAATCCAATTAACTTTTCGTCGTCCATCTTGAAACACTGCGACCGCGTCAGGCAAAATATTATACGCTACAAATTCACGCCGGATCACGGCGAGCGTCGGTGCAACACTAACATCACTGAACGTCACTGTCACTGACCAGTACGGATAGCCTAGTACAAAATGTATGCAACAATATCTTTTTTATTTTTACTGTTACTGTTATTTTTACTGACACTGATGGATACGTAACTGTGTCGTCACTGTGCTGTGCGGATAGACCTTTATACTAGGGCTTTTGGAACATCAATCATTTTTTTTTTTAATTATTAACCTTACCAAGTCACAGTTTTGCGCGATGCTGATCCCATTGTTGACGACGTCGGGCCTGGAGCAGCGCCCGCGGCGGCCCCTGTTGCGGTGCGCGGCTGTCATAGCGCGGTTCATACGCCGGTCGGATGCGATCGCGTTCACACTATATATATAGATAGATACATGCTTTATTATGTTATATTTACTAATAAATAAAATAAGTAAATATTGCAGGACATTCCACACATCGCCATCTAGCCCCAAGCTAAGTAACTAGACTTGTGTTATGGGTGCTAGACAACGGATATACTACTTATATACTTTTCTTTTGTAAATACATACTTATAATACATAGAAACAACCAGACCACAGAGAAATATCTAAGCATAAATACATGTCTGAGGCGGGAATCGAACCAGCAACCTGTGTTTGGCTGTCCGGCATGGTGACCATTGTGCCAACTGGGTCGTCAAATATATAAATCTGAAGAGATTTTTGTTTGTTTAAAAGCGTTAATCTCAGGAACTACTAGTTTGCGTTAAATATATTTTTTTTGGATAGTCCATTTCTTCGGGATCGGGACTTACGCGATACATTAGTTCAAAAACAGGAAATATTATTAATATCAAAATATCGGTTATCTATATATATATAAATGTTATGTTGGTTTGTGTACGCTTCAAAAACTCAAAAAGTTCTGCACCGATCGAGTTGAAATTTTAGAATGATATATAATCCGCATCAAGGATTGTTTTTATCAAATTTTTGCATCAGTCACATATCCGCGACATGTGCCACAGCGAAGCGTGGCAGGGTACAGCTAGTCTATGATATACTAGCTGCGCCCCGCGGTTTCACCCGCGTAAGTTCCGATCCCATGGAAATATCGGGACAAAAGTAGCCTAAGTGTTAATCTAGGGCTCCAGCTATCTAGCTAGATATTGAGTTTCATCGCAATCGGTCCAGTAGATTTTGCGTGAAGGAGTAACACACACACACACACACACACACGCACACACACACACAAACTTTCACATTTATAATATTAGTAGGATAGTAGGATATCTGATATTATATAAGTCAAAAATTTGATATACTTCTATTTTATTTTGTATGACAGCCATATTAATTTTTTTATTGTATTATTTATATATACTGTTTTTAAATTGACCTATGTTTATAAAACATAGGTCAATTTAAAAAAAAAAACAGAAAAATCAACTAAAAACATAAAATTTTACACTGCATCAGGAAAAATCAAATTTGTCAATACGTCTGGAGCTTACTAATCAGCGGATTTCATTCCGATGTTTTCCTTCATCATAAGAGCAATGTCAAATACCTCACCGGGACACCATGGCGATGTCGCTTCGGGGCGTCCATAAATTACGTGAGATGTTTAAGGGGGGAGGGGGTCGAGTCAAATCTCATCTAACCTTACGCTCTCAGGAAATATCACGCAATTTTTTTTCTGATTGATTTTTCCGGCTTATAGTGGCTAGATCAGAACGATGTTGAAGGAGCAGATGATTTGACTGAAAATCAAATGGACATCAATAGTCTCTCTTGACACCGCGCATGATTCTCCATGGACTGAATTAGAGTAGATATTCTTTTGTTTAATCACAGAAGTCACGATTTAAGTATTCTATTGTTACATTTGTATTATACTTATAACTTTCAGCAATATTGATTATTAGTCGCCCACACTTTGAAAAATCTCACGTGTGATTGGGGGATGGGGGAGGGAATAAAATCTCACGACACCAGGGGGCGAGGGAGGGACAGAAAAATAAAAAAACACCTCACGTAATTTATGGACGCCCCCTTACGAAGTCATCATCGTCGTCATACCGTCGTTAGGTGATTACCTTCCATACATTCCAATACGAATTAGTTGAATACGTAGTTGTACGAATGTTTTTTAATTATGTCTTTTCTATTTTATTGAAGTGAAAACTTCTTATAGCGCGGTACGCATATTTTTAGACGAGACTAGCAGTGCTCCGCGGTTTCACCCGCGTAACTCCCGATCCCGTGGGAATATCGGGATAAAAAGTAGCCTATAGCCTTCCTCGATAAATGAACTATCCAACACAAAAAGAATTTCTAAATTCGAACCAGTAGTTTCTGAGATTAGCGCGTTCAAACAAACAAACTCTTCAGCTTTATAATATTTTAGATGAGATAAAATCTCTGAACTCGCGACACCGTTGCGAGACGCAGCTACAGTGTGTTCACACTCATGAATATGCGTACCGCGTTTTTGTTGTTTAGTAAATAAGTTTAATTGTTTTTTTAAGCTTAAAAAGGTTTTTTTAGTTGTAAGTATGTAGCTATTTTCTTTTTGTTTTAGTTATTTTTTCTTGTCCGTGTGCTCTTGTAATAAATGACTGTTCTATTCTTTAGTTGGCGACGTCGCCATGACATTCGGTGAGGTCTAGCCCTAGATCACGGCCAAATTAAAAAAAAATGCTTCATAAGAACTCTGTTGTCTCGTTGACATTACCATTTTAGCTATGGCAGTGTGGCTATGGTTACTTGTCAATAACGTTTCTATGTAACGCATGACGTCGGAGTTTTGGCGGGAACGAGTTAACAACATGTCGTGCTGCAGTTTTATTTTCATGAAACTTAGTTGTAACCCGAGGTGAATTGTATAATTCTGGTGGAATGTTATTAAATTTAGTTCTGTGAAAGTGCACAAGTGTAGTGAAAGTAAAATCAGTGTCAAACATGAAGTTTTCTCGTTGCCTCCAAATCTCCTATTAAGGTTATGGTAAACTTGCCACCGCTTTATTATAGCTGACTTGATAAACTATGACGACTTTGACTGTTTTGAAACACTTTAGGCCCGATTTATGAAAAATCAGGTCATAATTTGACGCAAAATATAACTTGACACTGGCTAAATGCACAAACCGTGCGAAGCCATAATTAATAGAAAAAAAAAACGCATGACGTCACACTTTTTTGTGGTGTATAATTCGATGTATAAGACGTTATCACATCAAAAGTAGGTATACTTACGTAGCATGGTTAAATTCAACATGTTTACTGGAGCTCTGCATGTGTGTCGCGTACGCTAATTCATCCACAAATTGTATCTTACAATCAGAACAGTAGAAAGGATCTTCAGTGTCTTCCACCTTATTGTCCATTGCTTCTAACTCCTGCACAACAAGTTCACACATTATCACACCAAATAAAATAAAAATTATATCAAAATCGGTTCATCCATTCGGGAGCTACGATGCCACAGATAGACACACACACAGAGACATGTCAAACTTATAACACCTTGTCGTTTTTGCGTCGGGGGTTAAAAACCATAGTCTCAGGAACTACTGGTTCGAATTGAAAAAATCTTATTGTGTTGGATAGTCCATTTGAAGGCTATAGGATTTTTTATATTTTGATATTCCCACGGGATCGGGACTCACGCAGGTAAAACCGCGGAGTGCAGCTAAACAAGTGTTTAACGTTTATTTTAGACTAGCTGTGTTCCGCGGTTTCACCAGCGGATTTCCAGAGCCCGTGGGAATATTGGGATAAAAATAAGCCTGTCACTCCCAATGAATTAATGTATCCTTGATACCAAGTTTCATCTAAATCGGTCCAGTATAAGACTGCCTATGGTAGATCTTTATTTGTACAACACAGAAAGGAACATAGAACACGATATACAAAAAGCAAAGTCCAGACAACCTTTACAAGTATTTGTGCTTAAATATTTGTCTTTGGTGTGGTTGTTTCTATGTATTATAAGTATATATTTACAAAAGAAAAGTATATAAGTAGTATAGCCGTTGTCTAGCACCCATAACACAAGTGTTCCTGAGCTTGGGGCTGGATGGCTATGTGTGGAATGTCCTGCAATTTTTTTTTATTTATAAGTCGTGCGAAGGGAGGATACATTGATAGGCTACATAGGCTTAATATAGTGGTATACCTATGAAATAGAATTTTGTTGTATTTGTATAAGAAACTCTAGAGATACCAATTAAATCACCAACGTCATCCGTTAAGGGTCCTGCCGGAAGACCAGCGGTTGTATCAACTCAGTGTTGTTGCAGCTATTTCTTGCTGAGGCAGAGCCTTTTTGGAGGCACACGGCTCCTTAGACCCTAGTTTTATATAAATACTTTTTTGTTTTTCTTTCTACTGTATTCTCTGAATTTTCAGTCATTCTATCTTGACTTTTTGTACCTTGTCTTCTATTAATTTCCTGTCTTTTTAACCCCCGACGTAAAAACGACGGGGTGTTTTAAGTTTGACGTGTCTGTGTGTCTGTCTGTGGCATCGTAGCTCCCGAACGGCTAAACCGATTTTGATTTTGTTTCTTTTGTTTGTAAGGTGAATACGTCGGGAGTGTTCTTAGCTATGATTGATCGAAAAACATTTGAAACTTATGGGGATAAGAGTCGGGGGTTATTTAAATTCTAAATTTATTTATTTTTTATCTTATTCTTTTGTTTCTTGTTTTTATACATGAAGGCGTATCCATAGATAAACAACTAAATACTACCGCGTACCTACCCGTCATACGTCAGATTGACTATGGTAATCAGTCAATCTAGCGAAGCGTGATATGTCAATGGATCGGGGAACGCCATCTTAGTACGCTTGGCGAACAGGACGGGCGTCCGCGAACCATTGACATATCACGCTTCGCTATGTTCTAATGTTTTGTGTTGTTTGTCAACAACTCTCAACTGTTCTAAATATGTTTTCTCGTGTGCTTGTCTGTTGTTATCTGTTGTCTAAATGTTCTTACCTCCTTGGAATGCGTCATATGTAAATGTTGGAAGAGTCCGTGTGAACTGACAAAACTGTGACCGCACAGTTTACATATGAAAGTCGAAGGGTGTTTTATTCTTACATGAGTTAATTGTGTCGATAATTTCCTGGAATATAATATAATAATTTTAATTAAAGTCAACTGACAGATCAACATATATGAGGTCGATTCATACATTTTCATTATGGCGCCATCTGTCTGCCAGTTGATGAATTATAAATATCGCAGAAAATTTTACACCCCCCCCCATCTAGTCCCCAAGGTAAGCAACTTAGGCTTGTGTTATGGTGGCCAGTTATACAGTTATCTATACTAATATTATAAAGCTGAAGAGTTTGTTTATTTGTTTGAACGCGCTAATCTCAGGTACTACTGGTTCGAATTGGAAAAAGTATTTTTGTGTTGGATAGTCTATTTATCGAGGAGGGCTATAGGTTACTTTTTATTTTGATTATTTTAATCGCGGAGCGCTGCTAGTGTATCATAAAGAGGAAAGATTGTTTTTAGTTTTTAACGAATAGGCTCCGAAACTACAGGACTGATTTTGATGAAATTTGGTATGAGGATACATTGATTCATCGGGAATAACATAGATTACTTTTATTCCCATCTTCCCACGGGATCGGGAGTTGCGCAGGTATCACGGAACGCAGGTAATTTTGAGTACTTATCTATGTTTGAACGCGCTAATCTCAAGAACTACTGGTTCGTACTAAAAACTAAATGTTTTTGTGTTGGATAGTCCATTTATCGAGGAAGGTTATAGGCTTTTCATTTTGATATTCCCACGGGATCGGGACTTACGCGGGTGAAACTAGTATACAATATTTAGGATTCCGTAACCAAAGGGTACTTGTACTTGTATACAGGCTGTTTTCCGCCATTGGACCCTTTTTGATTGGGTCCTTTTTGCGTGAGGATGGAGTAGGCTTGCCCAGCCCCCACTACTACCCTCTCAGCTTAGTCGACCATGTCCAGAGGAGAGAACTTGTCAATACTTCTGGAGCCAACTAAGCCGCGGGTTTCATCACGATGTTTTCCTTCACCGTAAGAGCAATGTCAATTAGCGCACATACATTTTTCTTAAGAAAAATACATTGGTGCACGGCCGGAAGGGATTCGAACCCACGACCTTCAGAATGAAAGTCGAGGTATCTACCACTAAGCCAACACCGCTCTAACCAAAGGGTAAAAACGAGATCCTTTTACTAAGACTCCACTAGTCATCCGTCTGTCTGTCTGTCACCAGGCTGTATCTCATGACCTGTGATAGCTAGACAGTTGAAATTTTCACAGATTATGTATTTCTGTTACCGTCATAAAAACAAAAACAAATACAAAAAACATTTAAAAAAATGCGCGAGTCCCACTTGCACTTGGTTTTTCGGTTTTAGGAAATAAAGGGTTAAATTTTATAAGAAAGCACTTTATTTACTTTATTACACTTATGTGCACATTAACAATCAACTTTCATTCTACGACTTTTGGAAGTTCGACCATTATACGAAAAATACTTATACTTACAATATTATAAATGTGAAAGTTTGTGTGTGTGTTTGTTACTCCTTCACGCAAAAACTACTGGACCGATTATGATGAAATTCGGTATGTAGATAGCTAGAGACTTGGATTAACACATAGGCTACTTTTTATCCCCATATTCCAACGGGATCGGGACTTACGCGGGTGAAACCGCGGGGCGCAGCTAGTACTTACATAAACTTCCTATCACAGTGCGGACATGGATACGTAATGTTTTTATGCCAACTCACGTGTAAATTTGCTTGACCTCTGTAATTAAAAAAAAACCTTATAAGGTACAACAGAATTGCAGACCCACCGTAGAGTTCTAATATTACTATTACTGGAATGTTTTCTAATAACGTTTGGCTAATAAATTCATGCGTTAACAGACTTTAAACTTTATACAGCTCTAAAATAGCTGATTCTAAGATCCTCCTTGAGTTGAAAACATTCTTATAACAGCTATTTTAGAGCTCTACGGTGGGTCTACACTTTTGTTGCCTGATTGTACCTGCGGGTAATAAAGGGGCATCTGCCACTAATTAAAAACTAAATATTGCTAGGGAAAACTACTTAAAACCGGTCATTATAAAAATATTCGCTTTATTATTAATCTGAAAAACAATTAATTCCTTTATTTTTTTGTTATTTTGTCACTAATATCAAGGTATTTAAAAACCTTTTATGGTCTTTTGTGGTCCTTAGTATGTCAGCAAAGAACTGAGGGTAGCAGGTGCATATTTTAAAGTTTTTTTTTAATGCCGGTTCAATATTTTTTGGTTATTCTGCGTGAAATAACTTAAACTCCGTAAGCTTTAATGATATCAAGCAGAATAATAACAATTACTGAACAGTTATTTAAAAAAATAATATTTAAAATATGCACCTGCTGCCCTCAGTTCTGTTCAGTTCATACTGCAGAGTTGCAGCCTCACCATAGAGATCTAAAATTACTATTATTAGATTTTTTTTTATTCTAATAATCCAAAAGTACCTGGATGACCGAGCTTTGCTCGGTATTTTTTTTTTTACTTAATCTAACCTCAAAGCAAACACTCATTGACTTCATGTTACTTAACAACGCCATCTGCTGGAATAACTTTATTGCTCACAAAAATAGTATTAGTAGTTCGCCAATAGATGTCAGGAAGAGTCATATTTTTCAGATAAAAAAAAGTAAGTTTCAATAAAACACGAATAAAATGACATTTTCTAAAAATGATTCCTAGCTAGATCGATTTATCGCCCCCTAAACCCCCTATATACCAAATTTCATGAAAATCGTTGGAGCCGATTCCGAGATACCAGTTATATATATTTATATATATATATACAAGAATTGCTCATTTAAAGATATAAGATATAAAATTCTCGTGTCACAATGTTAGTTACCATACTCCTCAGAAACGGCTTGACCGATTTTTTTACTCAGTAGGTCGGAGAATCGGCTACTATGTATTTTTATTCGTTTTTTTTTGTAAATGGCAAAACAACGTTTGCAGGGACAGCTAGTATTATTCTAATAAATTCATGAGTTGAAAGACTTCTTGACCTCGAGCAAGACCTTAGAATCTTGCTTGAGTCGAAAACATTATAATAATAACAGAACTTGGGACTGGAAAACGTGGTTCGACGAACTACGCGATCCTCAAGTTTAGTAGTTTGCCTATTAGGATGCTAAAATCGAACCAACTGGAACAAAATGTTCACGTAGTTCGATTGATCGAACCTTACTGTGGAATCACGTGGAAGATGCGTTTTGGAGCTTTACGGTGGGTCTGCAATTCTGATTCCGTACCTTATTTCAAACTGAAGCAATAGCAATCAATGAAGTTTTATAACGAAAAAGAAAAGAATTTTCCAAATCGGTCCAGGCGTTTTCGAGTAATCGGCGAATATACATATAAAAAAAATATAGGCGACGAATTGAAAACCTACTCTTTTTTTTAAGTCGGTTAAAAATGTGTAAAATTCTTACCTGTCTGTAGAGTAGAAATCACATAATTTACATGAATATTTAACTAAATGATTGGTATGTATGTGCTTGTATACTTTTCTTGTATCTGGGAAGTATAGCTTGCATACATCGCATTGATATTTGCCCGCTATATCCTGAAAATAAAAAAAATAAAAACTTGAGGTGTCAAGGGACACCCGGATGGAACGAAGTTTCTTTCGATTAATTAGTGAAGGAATTGTAATAAAATCAAAAAGTGTCGTTACAACTTTTGGTCTTAATTTTTTCCGTCTAGCCCCCTTTCGCAACGCGCGATAAGGAACTTCGTTCCAATAAAATGTCTGCGTGTACGTGCGTGAGAAGTTATATTTCTAGAAGTTACACGTCTGTCTGTCTGTCCGTCCGTCCGTCTGATATTTATTTTGAATGCAGCTTCAACCTGTTACTTTAGTGTAACAGTGATACGCGCGCGTCTTAAACTTTCACTCTCGCAGCTGCAACCTGTTTTACTTTTGAATTACGCAGCTGCAACATGTGACTTTAGTGTTACAGACGCGCGCGCATTTTAAAATTTCGCTCATCATTTTTTTTTTGCTATTAATTATGGCTTCGCACGGGTTGTGCATTTAGCCAGTATCAAGTTATATTTTGCATCAGATTATGACCCGATTTTTCATAAATCGGGCTTAAAGTGTTTCAAAACAGTCAAAGTCGTCATAGTCCGTCAAGTCAGGGGCTATAGTAAAGCGGTGTCAAGTTTACCATAACCTTAATAGGAGATTTGGAGGCAACGAGAAAACTGCATGTTTGACACTGTTTTTAATTCCACTACACTTGTGCACTTTCACAGAACTAAATTGAATAACATTCCACCAGAATTATACAATTCAACTCGGGTTACAACTAAGTTTCATGAAAATAAAACTGCAGCACGACATGTTGTTAACTCGTTCCCGCCAAAACTCCATCATTTTTTCATAACGCGCCTAAAGAAGTACAACTTCAAAAATATTGTCTTTTGCTTTGACGGCCTCTTTGACGCGACGGGCGAACAACCGCCTGGCGGAAGGTTGTGGGTTCGATTCCCGCCTTAAACGAATATTTATGAACAGATATTTGTTTGTCTGTATGTATTTTAAGTGTACAGGGCGGTTAATTTGAGTGTGTCAGTAATGGCAGGTCCTAAAAGTCGCTGTAGCAACAAGAAAACATACAAAGGAGACCTACCCTTATTTTTAAAATAGTTAATAAACATCAACAGTTTTTTATTTATTTGATATAGTTACAGCGAAAAATAGAAGTTTTCGAAAAAAAAATTTTTTTTACTTATTTTGATATAGTTTTTAATAAGAAACATTCATTCTTAGTAACAAACATAGGTTTGAGTACTCTTTTTTGTTAGCTTTGAGTATCAGAATTAAATTTAAATTCAAATTCTAACCAAACTATTCTAACCAAGGGTCTACTTGGTCAAAGTACAGTCGGCTGCATAATTGCAGCCCTCGGTAGAGATCGAAAATTACTATTATTGGAATGTTTACATTCTAATAATTTTTGTTTGATAAATTGATGAGTTAGAAGACTTTAAACTTCACATAAAGCAGGGGTCTAGAATCTTGCTTGTGTTGAAAACATTCCTATAACAGCCGTTTTGGAGCTCTACGGTGGGCCTGCAATTATGCAGCCGACCGTACATGTTTGGCCAAAGGAGTATTTCGTCAAAATATACGTTTTATTAAAACCTAGTACTGTCATGGGTGTAATTTAGTCAAACTACACATTCAGCCAAAGAAATATTTCGTCAAACTATAAAAATAAGACTTGTTCTTACTGATCCACTCAACCAAAATCACTCAATAAAGTGGGTCTTATTCAACCGCTTTTAGGCTCATAATCCAACGTATTACACACGCGTGCGTTATGCATCACCTCGACGCCACTAGTGTGTTATAAGTTATCCTGATAACTTAAATTGGTATCTTAGTGCTAATTACATGTTAGGTAGATGAAACATTCTTAATTTATCTGGGTTATACTGTTTTGATGGATAAAATAAAGTAGGTACCAAAAAAGAGGTTTTACTTCAGCAATAAAGGTTGTCTGTAAAGTCGGTTTACGAACGATAATTTTACGTGATAACGTCTTAATGATCAATGATTTATTAAAAATTTAGTGTTGTTTTTTCTTTACTTAAATATAGTATTTTCCGTACCGTATATTCTGTTTTCAACCTCCGACAAATTGAAAAAACCCTAAAAAATATTGTATGTCAGACGAGGCCAGGCAAAAGACCTATACAAGGTTAAAAGTCTTTTGCCTGGCCTTTCGGGAGTATAATTAACAAATAAATATTGCCTAAAAAATTGTAAACATAGATTTATCATCAAATATTTTGTTATTTATTATTTTCTTTTTTTTTCAAGTGTTTTCTTTTATTCACAACTGTAATAAAAAACGTCGTACGATACACGTGTGGCTTGATCGATTAAATTTCGGAGCTAGCACGTCATAAACCGCCTCGATGAAATGATCAATTTACCACACTTGTATCGCAATGTACTATTATTTTATTTATATTATCTTACCGGATTATGCTTCGCCATATGTTTCTCATACGTAGTTATATATCTAAATCCTTTATAACACAAGTCACATTTGAAATTAGTGTACAAATAATTCTTCGTGGTCTTCCTATTCTGTACCATAGAGTATTGTTCCTCCGGTTTTATCGGTGTGACCGATAGGTATTTCTCATGTACACGCTTTATACCGTTTATGTATTGACTTTGTGGTTTAACACGTGAACGTTTGGAAGATGACTTTATGCTTTTGGCTTTGAGCCAATTTGGGCGGGCAATGTTTTCCCAGTTGTGTAAACGTTTCATGTGCCTGACTATGTAGTGTTGTTTGGCGCGATTCCTGAAAAACAAATAAATAAATATTGCAGGACATTCCACACATCGCCATCTAGCCCCAAGCTAAGTAACTAGACTTGTGTTATAGGTGCTAGACAACGAATAAATAAAAATAAAAATAAAAATAAAAAAATAAAAATAAAAATAGCTTTATTAATCCTTAACACTTAATATTACATTTGAAAAAAGTAAAAAATGATATGCAGGCGCGCTAGTTAGTGTAGGGACCGCCTAAAGCGGTAAAAGCCTCCTCCAATAAGCCCCATCCCTTGCGGTCTCTCGCAGTGCGTGACCAATGGTTCCCGGCTACTTTGATTATGTCGTCGCTCCATCTCTGGGTTGGACGACCCCTTCTTCTTTTTTCGTCAAGTGGTAACCAGTTGGTAGTGATTTGAGACCACCTGTTTGGGTTTAATCTTTGAAGATGACCTGCCCATTTCCATTTCAAACCTAGTATTTTCTTTATCACGTCTTTTGCCTTTGACTTTTTTCGTATGAGAGTGTTCCTTACTCGGTCTTTGAGTTTTAATCCTATGTAGCTTCTCTCAATAGCCCTCTGGCATATTCTTAACTTTTCTAGGTGTTTCTTAGTTAGTGGCCAGGTTTGGCATGCATATGTAAGGCAGGGTAATAGGCAAAGTTCCATAGCTTTTGTTTTTAATGGTATGGGTAGGGTTCCTTTAAATATCTCTTTCATGGCCCAGTATTTGTTCCATGTATTTTTTATCCTTCTATTTATTTCTTTCTCAGTATTTTGTTTAAAGGTTATTTGCTGTCCGAGGTATATATATTCTTCTACGTATTCTAGAGTTAAAGAATCAATATGAATTGGTACCTTAGTTCTATTAGTCATCAGCTTAGTTTTATCTTTGTTGATCTCTAGACCTGCTTTTTTGCTTTGTAAGTTCAGCGATTCTATCATGTATTGTAATTCCTTAGGGTCTTCTGATAATAATACCAAGTCATCTGCGAATCGCAAATGTGATATGTATGAGCCGTCAACTTTTAGTCCGCGTTGGTTCCATTCGAGTTGTCGGAATATGTTTTCTAATACAGATATAAACAATATAGCTGACAAGGGGTCGCCTTGTTTTACACCTCTTTCTATTGGAAATTCTGCGCCCGTTTCTTCCATTTTTACTCTGGCTGTGCTCGTTCTATATATTTCCTTAATTATTTCTATGTAGTCGTGATTAATTCCTTGTTCTGTTAGAGATTTCCATATCGATTTATGGGAAATAGAGTCAAAGGCTTTCATGTAGTCTATATACCCAATATATAGCGATTTATTATATTCCATGTATTTTTCTATAATTTGTCTTATTGTGTGTATGTGTTCTATGGTTGAGTAATTTTTTCTAAAACCGGCTTGCTCTACTGCTTGATTTTCGTCTATTAATCTTGATATCCGTGTTAGCAGCGTAGATGTGAATACTTTATAAAAGCTGGACAGTAGGCTGATCGGTCTGTAGTTACTTATGAGTTTGGGGTCACCTTTTTTATATATAAGTACTATTTCTGAGTTATGCCACTGTTTTGGTATGGTTTTTTTTTGTAGAATTAAATTAAATAGTTTCGTTAGTATGGGGACCAATTTCTCTTTGCCAGCTGTTATCATTTCGTTTGAAACTCTGTCTGGACCAGGTGATTTATCTATTTTTAGTTTATTGATAGAATGTTCAATTTCACTATCAAGGAAAGGTAGCACAGGGTCTGTATTATTTGTGCGCAAAACATTTTCATTATCGTTATAGTTGTGTGAATTACTGTATAAATTTTGGTAGAACTGTGTAGCAACCGCTAGTATGTCTTTTCTATTTGTGATAATGGTACCTGATGTATTACATAAGTGCGTCATCAATTGTTTAGTAGAGTCCAGTTTACTGTATGCTTTTTTAACTCCTCCTGTTCTCTCTATATGTGTTTTTAATGTATTTAATCTGTAATTTTTTAAATTCCTATTTATTTTCTTGTTTATTTCCCTGTAGATTTGGCTCAACTTTAGTTTTTCTTCTTTACTTTTATAATCTTTGTTTTTAAGAATTTGTCTTTGTTCTTGTAATTCAACGATTTCGTTTGTTATAATCATCGACTGCTGGTCCTTTCTCTTCTCAACCTTAAACAGTTCAGTGTATTTAATTATTTTATTTTCTATGTTGTCATACAACTTTTGTACTGAGTTTTCATAAGTTTCCGTAGAGATAGTAAGCTGTGATGCGAATTTTTCGTAATTTATGTTTATTGTAGGGCGTTTTGAGTATTTTATTCGTGATTGTTTTTGTCCCTCTGTTGAAAGAGTCATTCTTAACATTCTATGATCGCTAGGATGATTTAATCGGCTTAATATACTAACGTTCTCTATCTGTTCTGTTATGTTTGTCGCTATGAAATCTATTTCATTTTTAGTTTTTGTATTTGGTGACAACCATGTCCATCTTAGTTTGCTCGGTTTTTTAAATAGGGTGTTGGCAATCTTTAATCTATACTGTAAGCAAAAGTCTATAAATCTTTGGCCTCTTTCATTTCGTTTTCCATAACCATATTTGCCCATTATTGAATTCTCATTTAATTCAGGCTGTCCAATTTTTGCATTCATGTCGCCCATGAATATTATATATTTGGAACATTTATTCATAATTTGTTCAAGATCTTTGTAGAACTTTTCGATTTCTTTTTTGTTTTCTTTATTGTTTGGATCGTTGGTTGGAGCATATGCTTGGATTATTGAGTAAGTTTTGTTTTGTATTTTTATTATTAGTAGAGCTACTCGTTCGGAAGAAGATATGAAATCTTGTACTTGAACATTTCTTTGTTTCCCAACTAAAAATCCGACTCCTTTTTCTCCTTTAGTTTGACCATAATGGTATAGATAATATTTTTCACGATTTTCAATTTTCAGTCCTTCTCTTCGCACTTCCGATAAACCAATAATGTCCCATTTTATTGTAGATATTGCATGTTCTAATTCAATAACTCGTTTCTCGCTTGCTAGTGATCGGACATTGAATGTTGATATATAATATTTGTTCCTTATTGGAGGGTGGTAGTCTACTACCCCCGCAGTGACCAGCCGTTCTGGGGGAGGGTTTGGTTTGCTTGGCTTTTGTTTTTTGTACTTTGAGTTTGTGTTGTCATCGATATCTTGGAGGGGCTTTATTCGTTGCTATTGATCTGTTTCATCTGAAGAGAGAGCGGTATTGTATGTAGGAGAGTCGTTATGTTCATTTAACTTTTGGAAATATTCTTTTACCGATGTCTGAGCTTTTGGGGCTTTGTTTTTCTTTATTTTCTGTATTTTTGCATTTTGACGATTAACAAGTGGTTGTGTAGAGGAAAGGTATCCTACTCCACCAGGTGGTGTGACTTCTAGGTCTCTCTTGTTATTATTGCCCATTTTTTGAGAAGTCGATTCACCTTTATTGCTTGGCTCTTTGACTATAAGGCGGTCGTACCGCAAAAATGCGATCTTTCCTTCTCCTCGCTCTTTCTCTACTTGTTGTTGCAATATTTTCCTTTTTTCTTGTATTTTTAGCGGGTAATCCTCTTTCATGTATATAGTATTACCTTGTAGGTTTTGTTTGTTTTTCAGGATTTGTAATTTTTTGCCGTATGTTGTAAATGTAACTATTACTGGTCTTATTTTAGTTTCTTCCTTCTTGCCCAGCCTTTTGATCATTTCTAATTCATTTTTGTTGCACTCTACTTTAATGTTGCTGATAATGATTTTTAAAATAATCTGTTCTAAATCTTGATACGATTTTTCCCCTTCTTCTACTGCAAAAAATATTATATTTCTCTGTCTTGAATATTTTTCTAGTTCAAGTAATCTTTTTTCCTGCTCTTCATTGATTGTCTTGATATTCTCGATTTCTTCTTGTATATTTTGAAATTTTTGGTCGATATGTTGTGTAATTTTTTCTGTAATATTAGTTTCAAGTCTTAGCAGACGTTCTTCAGAGTCGTTTTTTAGGTGAATTCTAAGCTCTTTGATCATTTGCTCTATGTTCGACATGTTGCGCCCTCTATTGGTGACAACGAATATACTACTTATATACTTTTCTTTTGTAAATATATAATTATAATACATAGAAACAACCAGACCACAGACAAATATCTAAGCATAAATACTTGTCTGAGGGAATCAAACCCACAACCCTGTGTTTGGCAATCCAGCATGGTGACCATTGTGCCAACTGGGTCGTCTATAGTAATATTATGGTCCTATTTAAAAACAGTGACTTACAATAAATGAGTGTCTTGCTTCTTGTAGCAAACCCAACACTGAGCATCACTGCAGCTTATTGCTCACCAAATTTTCAATGTGTTGACAGTTGCTTATATTCTCGTTTTTTAACATTTGTTGTTTTTTTTATGGTCCCGTACCCAAAGGGTAAAAACGGGACCCTATTACTAATACTTCACTCTATTTGTCTCAACGTATTTGTTGTTATAGTGGCAACAGAAATACAACATCTGTGAAAACTGTCTGGCTAGGTTAATGAGATACGGCCTGGTGACAGACAGACAGACGGATGGACAGCAAAGTATTAGGGGGTCCCGTTTTTAACCCCCGACGCAAAACGACGGGGTGTTAAAAGTTTGACGAGTCTCTCTCTGTGTGTGTGTGTGTCTGTGGCATCGTAGCTCCCGAACGGATGAACCGATTTTGATTTTATTTTATGAAGGTGTTTTCATAGGTAAAGAGCGGTCCCCCGACGCGACAATATTTAATCAAAAAAATTCAGATGTAGGCATAATTTCGGGTTTTTTTTCTTTTTGTAGGGTTTTTTTTCATAGTTTTTTTGCTGGTTTTAAGCTTTTTACGATCATAGTATTTTTATTATGTTATGTCGGGGGTTTTTTAAATTTTTAATTTAATTTTTACCCTTTGGGTACGGAACCCTAAAAGAGATAATTACAGAGCCATGACAACTATCTGTACTAGACTAGATTAAGCCCGCCTTTCCTTAAACTACATTTTACCTTCAAACAAACTTACCTATCAAAATTAACTTCTTTACATTTTTTACATATGTATTTGAACATATGTTTGTCAGACATATGTGACTGCAGCATGAAGTTCGTTCTGTAATAATAGTTGCATATGTCGCAGTGGAAGTTGCCGCTTGTGTGCTAAAAATGTATATTTGAAATATGGTTAGTGTTACCCTATATTGATACTACATATTATTATACGCCGGGAATTTCCGGTACAAAATTATCCTTTGTCATTCGCCATCCCCTCTACCACTAAGCTAATTTTCATCCAAATTGGTTCAGTTGTTTCACCATTAAGCACAAACAATTTAAATTATCAAATTTGCGAATTTATAATAATATTATGTTAGAACCGCGACTTCGTCCGCGTAGGGTTTGAATAATTAAAAAATACAGTAAATATTGCAGGACATTCCACAAATCGCCATCTAGCCCCAAGCTAAGTAACTATACTTGTGATATGGGTGCTAGACAATGGATAAACTACTTATATTCTTTTATTTAGTATATATGTACATAAAATACATAGAAACAACCAGACCAAAGACAAATATCTAAGCATAAATACTTGCCTGTGGCGGGAATCGAACCCGCTACCCTGTGTTTGGCAGTCCGGCATGGTGACCATTGTGCCAACTGGGTCATCAATTAATCAAACACTATCAGATGCCTACGTCACACAAAGAACACACCCTCCAAGTTTCAGGTCTCTACGATCAGCGGTTTAGGAAGTGCATTGATCAATCAGTCCGTCAGGAGAAAGCATTTATAGATTTTGATTACTCACTCTATTATGCATTCTGCTATGTTGTAATAATGATTTCCTACTATTAGTTGTCCACCCACATTCACACTTATGAACACCTTGTGCTCCTTTTTTGTTTATCTCCGCAGCTGCGCGTGCCTCCGACACAGAAATAGGCTCAATCTGTGCATATTCTTCATTTTGAGAGGATCCGTTAACATCAATAGTCAATTTCGATGTCAAATCAACTTGATTATCTTCATTTAAATCACTATTATCAGTATCGCTTAGTACTATGTCATCATTAAAGCAATCATCGGAATCATTATTAAATGTTTTTTCTGCAATTTCTATTGGACAAACTTCTATTGTTAGATATTTTTTAGTGTTCTTTTGTGGTTCTTCCTCATTGTCGCTTTTTATTTCAATTATATCTGAAGCTGAGAGTTCTCTCTTTATATCTGATTCTAAAGCTTGTTTGAGTTGACGTAGTTTACTGTTATTTGTGACCGATTCAAACGTATCGTCGGGTGTAAGAGTACTAACATGGGATATTGGTATGAATTCTATAGGAGTAATATGTCTGCGGAATGATTGTGTGCATTGAAATTTAATTTGTTTGTAGTGAACTTTGTCTAAGTCTATAAAGGATAGTGATGGCGCTATGTTCAATTCTTCACGTTTTAGGAGTCTCAAATCTGATTTCGTTATCTGTAAAAATGGTTTTTATTTATTAACTAGATACAATAGTTTACAAATAGCAATCATATCGTACTAATATTATAAATGTGAAAGTTTGTGTTTGTTACTGAACTGAACTGATTGCAATGAAACTCTCTATATAGATAGCTAGAGACCTGGAGTAACACATAGGCTACTTTTTATTGCGATATTCCCACAGGATAAAACCGCAGCGTGCAGTAAGTCATAAATATTAGAAATTCCTCATAGTTATTAATGACCAGTTGCGCCCCATGGTTTAACGTCCCAATCCCATGGGAATATCAGGATAAAAAGTAGCATAAGTGTTAATTCAGGTCTATTTACCTTTAGATCTAGTAGCTTATATTACTATTATTAGAATGTTTTCTAATAAATTCATAAGTTGAAAGACTTCAAACTTCGATTCAAGTAGAAGCTGAATTCGGAAAAATTTCATAATGATCTTACAGGTGGTAAAGGACTTTTATTTTCTCCTGGTCTTCTGGTCCTTATAGGATTAGACCAAGGAATCACGTTGTTTCATACAAACTTAACCCCCCTTTTTCACCCCCTTAGGAGTAAAATTTCGGAATATCCTTTCTTATCCGATGTCAACGTCATACAAAGAACACACTCTCCAAGTTTCAGATCTCTACGATCAACGGTATAGGCTGTTCGTTGATCCGTCAGTCAGTCAGTAGTTCAGGACAAAGTATTTTATATGTACTTTCGTATGGTATTTTGCCTTTTTGAAATCTTACCTCTGTTTTTTTGGAAAGCAAATATTGAAAAGCATAATACGCCCTTTGACATTTGTCTCTGAACTTTATAAACTTTTTCACGTAAGCTGAACATTCTACGCACAGATACTCCGGTGTACCGCCGCCCGAACATGTCTGGAATTTAAACAATCAATCAAATATAACAAGTAGGTATACATAATAAATACCTATCTATCAATTCAGGTGCTTTTCAATGGTCTCTGCTGACGAAAGGAGTAATTTTATTCCAGTAACTGGTTAGCTTGGACAAAGTACAGCCAAAGTTATGTCAAAACCTTAAATTTTTCTAAGGGCTGGGTTGCTGCTCTGCTAATATGAGTATTTTAGTATTTATTTTTAAATGTCTAAATGGTTTGGGGTATTTAATAATCAACAGTTTAGCGATTTAACTTGTATTTTAGGCAGTAATCAGTTATACAGTGCATTTCAATAAACTCTAGAGATGGACGAGTAGAAATACGTACCGTGAGGCCTGAAATCAAATTGAATTGTTTCCTAAGATCCTGCTCATTTAAGTTGAAATATTTTGCGCTAGTATTGGTATTGAAGCACACTGCACATACTTTTAGATCCCACATTTCAAATCATTTTTGGAAGTCCTTTGTAAAACATAATTTTACAAACACTCAGATTCACTATGTAGATTCAACCACAGAACACTATTACTCCTAGCGGAGGATTCAACATTCGCCACCAAGCCACAAGAATATTATCTACAGACTTGCCATCCTAAAAATACCAAAAATTACAAAAAATTCGAAAAAACTTGAAGAGAAATAAATGACTAATTTTATTCAAATGAGAACGCTTAACACAACAATTAACCACTGTAATCACTAAATCGACATTAAAAATATCCAAGGGGGCTGTTTTGAAGACTGTATTTTTAAGGTACGTCCAGCGGGATGTACCGGCTGAAGCCAGTAGGTGGCTTGGCTTTGCTCAAAGTTACATAAAATGTCTTTTCGACACAGTGACGGCAACACCATTTTGAAAAAAGTGACATAGGTGTTTTTTTTTAAATCCCCGAAAAGGGCACAGGCTGGACTTTAAAGTCAAGCTTTTAGGCATACAGCCTTGCAGTTTTCGTAGCTAAAATGTAGCTAAATCCATGGAGGTCCATGAAGCACATGAGTAGAGATAGAACGTCGAAGCTTGCAGAGCAGCTTCAAGCAAAGATATAAATAATCACTAGCTTCGAGCGTTGAAGCCATCCAGAACAAATAGTTTTTTGGCTTTGAAAGATTAAAGGGAATGAGGCCTTCCTCTTCAGTCATCAGGGCCTTTAGCCTGGGCGCAAACGTACGTTTTTCTGAATGCGGTTTCCAATTAGGGATTCCGCTCGCCTAGCGCATACACGTACGGTTTTCACAATTTATCGGGCGCGAGTGATTAGGAGCGGAGGGGGAGCGGTTTTGTATGGAAATGTCGCCCTCCTCACGCGCGTCCGACGACTTAAACTTTAGTGAATAAAGGCGCTGATCTAACAACAGTTGGTTGGTTGGTAGGGGAAGTTTAGGATACTAGGTATAATACCCTAACTCTAACCAATCCAAGCGACTTCATAACTCTCCCCCCCCTCCCTTAACTAGGAGACGTAATCCATGCCTCCGGCTATCTAGATACCGAGTTTCATTGCGTCCAGTAGTTTTTGCATGAAGGAGTAACAAACATGCATATATACACACACACACACACAAACTTTTACATTTATAATATTAGTAGGATTATCGAACATGGAACCAGGGAATTATTCCGATCTGTCACCCTACTTTGTCCCCATGGGGTGACAGAACGGACAAAAAGTTTGATCTGTCCCCCTGTTACCGATGAGGGGACAGTTCGAACTTTATTCAGCTCCTTAATGTTTTATCTGTCCCCCTATCTGTATTAGGGGGACAGATCAAACTTTTTGATTCCTGTTTGTCCGCAATAGAATTAAATATATTCTTAAAATCATACAAAAAATATTATTTATTTTTGATTACGTTCTTAAAAATAATGCAACCCTTTATTAATTAAAAGACAAAATGTTTTGATTTATAATCACCTTTATTTATATAAGTTATAAATTAAGTCTCTCAGTTTATTGGAAATATCCAACGATTCACTTGCAAACTACGTATTCACTTAGTTACACTTCACCCAAATTATTAAGAATATTTTGGCAATGACATCTCATCTCCAAAGGTGATAAATTTGCACAAATTATCTTAGTATTACGCATCATTGCGACTACCAACAAGACCTTATAAGTAAGAAAGAGAGAGAAACGAAATACGTTTGTTTGGTTTAAAATCTATTGTTTATTTGAACTAATGATATTCCCGGAAGGACGTCGGTATTTTTCTGTAAACAACATTACAGTGCAAGTGATTATGAACCTTACCTGATAAAGGTTAAATACGTTATTCGCAAAATACAGTGCACAAATGCAGCATATTAACTTTTAGTTTATCAATTCAGGTTTCATTTGTAGTGATGATGATGTCGTCCGCGTCGTGTCCGACGATGGCGACCCTGGACTATCTCCTGGCATGTGCTCGTATGTGGCTGGCAAATCCGAACTTCGTCTTAAACACCCGGTCACAAGCCGCACAGTAGAGCTGACCGGTGTCATTGTAGGTGTAGTTATAGGCAGGTTTCGGTCGACTCTTACGAATTTGGCGCTTCAGGTCGAGGTCGGAGAGGCGAGTACATTCAAAGTTTGAGATGCCCGTCTTAACCTTAGAACGCCAGACTAATGTGGGAGCCTAAGTACCGAAAATTGGTGACTTCTTCCAGGATTGTTCCATCGATGGTAAGCGCACAAGGGTCCGTAGCACATCCTCTCGGCGGTTGCTTTAGCAACTGGGTCTTCGTAATGCTTATAACCAAGCCAAATCTAAGGCACGAGCCATGCAAGGCATCGAGATAGCACTGTAAAGCCTCTATGCTGTCCGCCATCAGGCATACGTCATCTGCGTAGAGAACATCCATAATAGGTAGTTTGGTACATCGGGACCTCGCTTTGAATCGAGATAGGTCGAACACGCTCCTATCCGTTCGCACATTCAATTGGATTTGTTCACTACACCTCCCGCCGAGAGCATCATCCATCACCACCGCAAAGTAAAGCGCGAACAAGGAGGGAGCCATCACCCTGTTTCACTCCACTGGTAACCGGGAAGGGTTCCGAGAAATCGCACTCATGCATCACCCGAGCCCTCATATTGTCGTGAAATTGCCTAATCAAGGCGGTAAGCTTTCCAGGACATCCGGACTTAGCAAGGACAGCCCAAAGAGCCTCACGTGGTACGCGGTCAAAAGCCTTTTCAAGATCCACGAAGCACATATAAAGAGGGGTGTTCTGCTCTAGGCTCTTCTCCTGTATCTGCTTAACAACAAATATGGCGTCGACCGTCCCTCTGTTCGGGCGGAAGCCGCACTGTGACTCCGGAAGTATCTTTTCAGCCAACCTTCCCAGGCGGGAGTTCAAAATATGTGCCAGCACCTTACCCGCTGTCGACAGCAAGGATATGCCCCGATAGGAGCCGCAGTCAGACACACTGCCCTTTCCCGTGTACAATTTGCAGATTGAAGCGTCTTTCCAGTCCTGAGGAACGACCTGGGATTCCCAAACATCCAAAATTATGTCAAATAATCTAGACTTGATATTAGGTCCACCATGCTTATAAATCTCGGATGGAAGGCTGTCCGCTCCAGGTGTTTTGGCGTTCTTAAGTTTGCTGAGCGCGGTAGAGAATTCCACAAAAGTTGGTGGGTCAGCCAGATTCTCACAAACAGGCAAGCTCGGTATCGTGTTGACATACACAAGATCAGCACTCTGCGTAGCAGGGTTCAAAACCTCATTAAAGTGCTCAGCCCATCTCGCTAATATCTCGTTCTGATCTGTCAGTTGGTGTTGTTTATCGCAAGAGTAAATTGGTGCTGTCTTTCTAATCCTCGGTCCAAAAACAGCCTGTATGCCCTCGAAAAACTTGCCTGCCAGGTTACAGTCTGCGTAGCTTTGTAACTCTTTGGCTTTTCCAGCCCACCACCTATCTTTCAGCTCTCTGACCCTCAGTTTTAATTTCTGCTGCGCAGCTCTTCTTTCAGAGACACTCGACTGACTGCTAAAGGCGCGCCTATGATTCTCTACGAGCCTTTGGATCTCCATGTCTGTAGCATCAAACCAGTCTTGGTGTTTCCTGCATGGCTTGCCAATGACATGTAGAGCGCATGCATGGAGATTTTTGGCATATTCACGCCATCCTTCATCTATAGATGCTTCTATAGAAGAGGACGGTAGGGCACCGAAAGCTTCATCGAACTCTTTTTGAAGGTCTTCAGAGTGAACTAGCTTTGTGACATCGAGCCTTGCTGGGGTCTTGTGACATGACCTTCGTGGCATTCTCAGTGAGACGCACAACTTAGATCGAATAAGTCGGTGATCAGTCCAACCCTGTGCACCTCTCATCACTCGCGTTATGCATACGTCTTTCAGATCTCTTTTTCGAACGATCACATAATCTAAGAGATGCCAGTGGTGTGATCGAGGATGCATCCATGTGGTCTTAAGTTTGTCTGGCAGGCGAAAATAGGTGTTGGTGAAATTCTGCGCACAGCGTCAGAAGTTCCAAACCATTGGCGTTACATCTTCCGACTCCATGGCGGCCAAGAGCTCCATTCCACAGTTCAAACTCTCTTCCCACACGCGCATTGAAATCACCCAGCAAAACCACCTTGTCTTTTGTAGGAATGCGTTCCAGAACACAGCGCAACTCCTGATAGAACTTAGCCTTTTCCTCGTCTGAGGACGGAAGTGTAGGAGCATATACACTCACAAAGTGAATAGCAGTTTTGTTTCTAAGCCGAATTCTTAGGGACATAATGCGGTCATTTACACCTTTTGGCAGCTCAGATAAGGTGTCTGCCAAATTGTTACGAATCGCAAATCCAACACCACTCGCAGCTCGCTCCCCCGCAGGCTTTCCACTCCAATAATAAGTGTGCCCCCCGAGTTCCTCACGAAGATCACCGGTATCACTGAGGTGGGTCTCGCTCAATGCGGCAATGTCAATGTCAGCCAGTTCTCTCGCGATCAGAGCAGTTTTCCTCTCAGGACACAGGTTATTGGTATCGTCTAAAAGGGTTCGAACATTCCACGCTCCGATTATTAAGTCTGTCTTTGAAGTGTATATTTTATGTTTCCTTCGACCGCGTTATATCGATGTCCAGATGACCGCGGTTTGCCGCCTGGTTAGTAAGGGAAGCGGACTATTTTTAGGCCACCTTTTCTAGGCCCCTCCCCTGTGCAGGGGAAAGCAGAGCGTTCCTAAATAGGCCTGCTTTGTCATCAGACGTGCTGCTGAACCCATCCTCCCGCCCCAGTCGATTCTGGGAGCGACCACTGATCGTCTGATCGCCTACGTGCAGAGCTCCAGCTAAAGATTGGACACATCGTCGTCCCTCACTCCACCACCAAAGCTCCATCGCCGTAGGGCTTTTCGAGTCTCGTTTAGTCAGTAAGATATTGCCAAGGTCATCTGCGCGTGATTTTTATATAAGTGGACAAACAGTTGCGCCGGTGCAAGCCCACTCTCTCGTCTTTTATCTCAAAGACCAATGGATTGGAGACCAATACGATTGGAAAGAGATAGAAAGATGCAGTAAGTTGGCCGTATATCATTTTGTAGATCCTTGATATACGCCCTCTGCGGCCTATTACTTTGCCGTGCTACATCGCCAAGTTCGCCGAAACATTTGTTATACCAACGGTGCTCGCCTCTTCTTGCCGAAGTAGTCTTCGTGTGCTACACGGAGGATCACCCGCCCGACTATGTGCATTCAAAGACACACACACAGCCCCCTCTGCTAGGTTTAGTCCACGGGTCGACGTGGCTTGCCAGGGTGTGGCCGCTGTGCACACTACAGCTTCTTGGAGCCACTAGCAGAGAGTTATGGGGGCCTGCGGTCCAGGCAGCAGCTACCACCCGCATGACACGAGTCGACCGGTAACCCTGTAAAGGTCCTACCGCTAGACACCCCACGACATCCCAACATTTGTAGTAACTAGGTAAGAAGTCAAATCAGAAGACTAATTGTAATATGTACAATATCTGTTGTTATTTATATTTATAGCAAGATGTTATGTTGATTGATAAAGAAATGTTCGTGATGTTAGTAAGTTTAATTATAAATATTTATATCTTAATAAGACTGATTGTGTAATAATACGTACCTTTCGTGATTTATGAGAATGATAATAAAATTATTCGAGACTGATTTTATAACATAAATAAATAAAGGCGATTATAAACCGAAACCATTTTGTCTTTTAATTAATAAAAGGTTGCATTATTTTTAAGTAATTTTAATATTATAATAGTAGTAATTTTATAGTATGATTTTAAGAATATATACATATATACCTATTTAATTCTATGGCGAACAAACAGGAATCAAAAAGTTTGATCTGTCCCCCTCATATCGATAGGGGGACAGATAAAACATTAAGGTGGTGAATATAGTTCGAACTGTCCCCTCATCGGTAACAGGGGGACAAATCAAACTTTTTTGTCCGTTCTGTCACCCCATGGGGACAAAGCAGGGTGACAGATCGGAAAAATTCGAACCAGGCGACATAGTGAATAGCTTTTAGATATTTAACTCAAATACACCATCTTTCGAGTCTTAATACTGGTAATTTATTTGTTGTGTCATTTTCTTACAATCTGTGTAAAGAAAAGGTTCCTAGCACTTACAAAAAATAAAACCAATGTTATTACATTGAATGATTATATTATGTATAACTAGCATTAGCATTAGCCTTAAAAAAGTAGGTACATTTAATAGGTAGGTTGATACATTTACAAATAACTTTTATTTCAGATTTATAAATCATCTTCATCAGTGCTACTAAAATCACTAATGGCAGCTGTATCTTCTAGTGAATCACTATCAGTTTCCATAGAATCATTGTCAAAATCATTTTCCGTTGAAGGACCAGCTTCAACATTTCCTTTATTTCCAAAAATTCTTTTTGCAGGTTGCAAATGCATATTTAAAGAGCAACTTGCAACTCCCTTGGGTAATTTCTTCTGATCACTCGGAGAAGCATTCGATAACAATATTGGCCATGTAAATAAATCTGCAAATCTCGATTTCAAAGTTGTCAGACATTTATTTAAATCTTCATTTCGTCTAGCCATTAGAGAAATGTTAACTTCATTACTGGGTATAGCAAACTTTTTGCTAATATGGTTCATTATTACTCTGCACCCAGTTATAGTTGCTAAGTTGGGGGGTAGGACATATTTTCCCTTGCCGAGAGGTTTTTCTCCCCATATGTCTGGTGGTTCATTCAGTTGAAATGTCGTCACAGTTTGCTTTCGCGAGTATGACTTTACTTTCAATTGATTGGATTCCTCATTTGTTTCAGCAAGCTCTGAATAAGTTTTCAAAAATTTACTTTTCATAAACATGTCTCTGTTCAATTTTGCATTTAAGAAAATGAGTACATTTTTTAAGTTGCTAATATTCGTTTTCCCTTCAGTCATTTTAATGTTGAACTCCTCAGATTTGATTTTTTGTAATTTCTGTAGATGTTTCTTTTCAAGCTCACGATTTAATATTTCTTTGTATATTGTTTGCATAATACCTTCTTCAATATCTGCCTCAGATGAATTTTTATTTAACCTGTTACTTTTAGACTTCTGGACTTCAGTCTGCATTCTATTCCTAAGGTTTTCAACGGATTTAGGTAAATCATTGTTAGGTTTTCCGTGTAGGAGGCGCCTGGGACCTCTACGAGGCGCTAACGATATATCAGCATTGGGGTTCACTTTCATCCATCGTTTTAAGGTGTTATATCGAGTCCGAATGTTGACACGGTCTTTGTCAAGGAAGTGTTTAGTGGCCGTTGAGTAATCAGCTGCTGAGTCTTGATTAGCCATTATTTGTAAGAGCTTTTTGTCATCTTCAACAGTCCAAACGGTCGATAATCTCATCTTAGTCAACAGATTGTATCGTGTACGTACTTGTACAGCCGATCGTCCCGGGAGAAATTGAGCAATTCTTCTGAATTGTAGTCCAAAATTTGCAACGCAATTGAGTATGACAGAATCTTCTTCGGCAAGAAATCTTCCTTTCCTTGCCTCTACTACTCTGGTATATTTATTGTAAACTTGTATCTTTGTCCTGTTTGTAATAGCGCTCGCTACTTTACCCCAGGGTATGTAATTATCTTCTCTATAATAATCAACAACATTTTTTAAATGAAATACTTCAGAGGTAGACCATCTTCGTCCAGTGAATTCATTGGTCATGTTTGTGCGGTAGTAAACAAAACATTGGTATCCAGTACGACCTGTGTTAAGTTTCTTTGCGATAGCATCCCAATCTTGCTGGTCATTTTGGACAGCTATTTCTTGTAAATTATGGTGTTCATTTCTAGTCCAACTACTTTTATTGATACTCGGGTGGAAAAACAGTTTCCAGAGAGCTTGATATTCTTCAGCGGAATGTCTGTTGTGTAAGACATGAGCGACATGATCCCAATCATATTCCTGATCAATAGGTAAAGCTAATTCTGCAAGTGATTTCTTCTTTACATTAGCAAGTTCTCTTTGTAGCTTATCAATATCCTTTTTATTAGCGTTTTCTCGCCGCATTGTCGCGATTTGTGAATTTAGCTCTGCCTTTCTGAGGCCCTGGGACATTTCGTGCAGTGTATTTATCAATAAACTCTTGTCTCTGACTGTCCAACCAGGGACGGAGAGAACACTAGAAAAATCGTACATTTCAGCTTTTTTCATTAAAATAGTATCTTGGTTATCAGGAGCTGCAACATTCGCCTTATCTTTGAAATAGGGTCTCCCACAGCTGTAGTAACGGAATGCTTCATTTTTCGGCGTATTTTGCAAGATATCTTTCATATCTTCGCTGAGTTTTTTGCGGCATTCGCGTAAACGTAATGATAATATTTTCTCTAACTTTGTGTACTTTTCTTCCATTAACTTGTTGAGAGATAAAGCCGATTCGATCCGGGACAGTTCAAATTGGTTTGTGTGGGACAAATGTGTGAATCCAGAGCCAGATTTCGTTGAAATTGTGTCCAAAACCATATTTTCGTTTTCTAGAACGGCGGTCAGTTGTTCCAAATCATGCATTTGCTCCTCGTAATCATCGCTTAAATCAGAATCCGATTCCATTGCTGCAGGATTTCTGTTTAGAGATGCTGTGCTGCAAACGATATACTTATAAAAATAATTGATCTTTGGTTTTTGATTTCCAACCAATTTTCTAGTCTAGTATTTTCTACACAGAACACTATTACTCCTAGCGGAGATTTTCTACAAAGTGCAAGCAATCAAAGAGGATTTAAAATACTACGTAACAAGCAATCAAAACAAATAATTAATCAAGCAGTGCTGCCAGCAGGGTCTTGTCAAAAATTACGAAATATATAAAAAAGTAACCTCATCAATATTCTGAAACAAAAAAATATTTAACAAACTGCCAACTTCAAGAAACTTAGAAATGCCTGCTGCCACCTAGCCTGGAGTAGATCGAAGGAGCTATTTTCACGCAGCAAAATATTTGAAAAGTTTTTACCCTATCGGGGAAGGACATTGAAGTTGTTACCCTATCGATTTTAAAATTAGGACTTTAGGCGGGAATGCGAGAGCAACATAGCGCGCTGATTTTTATGTTTGCAAGACTTTGTGAATAATCAAGATAAATTGCATAATTCCGGTGGTAAGTTTTTAATTTAATTAAGTGTAGTGAAAAACCAGTGTCGAACATCGACTTTTCGTGCTGCCAAATGAAAATCAGTATCCAACATGGACTCTTCGTGCTGCCTCACCCAATTCTCCTGCTCATCTTCTGCTTCAAGGCTTTGGTGTGGTAGCCACCCTTTACAATAGCCCCCGACTTGAAGGGCTATGACGACTTTGACTATTATTATCTGAGCCTGATTTGTGAAAATCATAAATAATTTATAATGAAAATAGTAACTCGACACTGGCTATATGTACACTATTCGAAGCCATAATTTTTAAATAAAAAAATTAATAAAAAAAAACGTAGAAATAGGCCTTGCCGGAGTACCTCGATAAATCAAAAAGAAAAAAAACAAGACAAAAAGTTTTGTTTTGTTTTGACTTTGATGTAGAGGCTTTGTAGAGGGTACATTTCAATTGAATTTCTTGAAAATATCATTTATTTTGAAGGAAAATATGAGAAGGTGTGAAGAAGCTGGCTTCAATTGCATAAAAATTGTACCTACTATAAATATTGAGAGAAACTGGTATAATTGAAAAATATCGTGGAAAAGCAAGCTATAACGAAGTGGAAAAGTTACCTAATTGCTATGGAACAGCCCGGAATAATCAAGAAATTGAGTGAAGAAGTTGTAAATAGGATAGCTGCCGGTGAAATAGTACAACGTCCTTCCAACGCTTTGAAAGAGTTAATTGAAAATAGGTAACTTAACCCTTAGCCCTTAGATAATATTTATTTATAAAACTGACAAAAAACCATTAGAGTGATTGGCATAGTCCTCCTACACCATTTCGATTTCTTCCATTAAATTTCTTGTCGCATTATATGGCCTATACCGTATGACCTATATATTTGAATAGCGGACGCACAGAAAACACAAAAAAAATATTCTATCACATGATGGCATAAAGTTCAAAGATACCAACGCTGGTGATAGAAAGTATAATCTAAAGATTACATAAAACCTAAGTTATGAGATAAAACAAATACTGGTGGAAAGAAATCAAACATTTTTTGTCTAACCATAATTATTTCTAACTGTCACAAAACATTTCTCTAAGTCTAGCTATCTACATACCGAGTCTCACTGCAAAGGGTTCAGTAGTTTATGCATGAAGGAGTAACAAATATACCAACACACACACAAATTTTCACACTTAACTAACGCAAGAACCGTTTAGACATAAGACGTACATACTTATTAACTTTCACCATTAATTTAGATGTAAATATTTTCTTTCCAGCTTAGATGCAAAATCTACGAATATCATTATAACAGTGAAAGCAGGAGGTCTAAAATACTTACAGGTAAGTTTAAACTACCTACATGCCCTGGTTTTACCCATGTGAGTCCCGATCCCTTGGCAGTATCGAGAAATTCTATAGACAAGGGCCAGAGATATGATAATAGACTAGAATAGTTACTTAATTTAACTTTTAAATCAACGAAAATTTAGCTGGTCATAGACATTTATCCATTATTTTATTTAGTAGTGGCATATAATGGTGCTGCTATATATCAAGGCATAATGAAACTAGCCCTTTTTAGGGCTAGTTTTCTTTTACAGATTTCACTAATAAACTTTTAAACTCTCACAATTTGTATTGTATGTAACATAGTCGACACATTAGGGCAAGAGAAATAAAAATAATATGCGATTAAGACCCATGAAAATAATTACCAAGATTTCACTGTCTGTCTGGCTGTCTATCACCAGGCTGTATCTCATGAACCATGATAGCATGACAGTTGAAATTTTTACAGATTATGTAGTTTTGTATAACAACCAATACTAAATTCCGCTATAACAACCAATACCAAAAACAGAATATTTAAATTGTATTTTAAAGCCTTATTTATTGGAATATTAGCTAGATATTCTAATAAAAAACCTATAGTTATTTAATTTTCAATCTATGTGTTGTATTGTGTTTCTTGTAAAAAATATATATATATATGTATTTATATGTTTTTTTAGATACAAGACAATGGTACGGGGATAAGACGTGACGACTTAGATATTGTCTGCGAACGTTTCACTACGTCGAAACTCAGTAAATATGAGGATCTTCAAGAGATATCTACCTACGGATTCAGGGGTGAAGCCCTAGCTAGTATCAGTCATATCGCTCATTTAACTATACTCACTAAGACTGCGGCTGATAAATGTGCTTTTAAGTAAGTAAAATTTAAATAAATAAATAAATGTTGCAGGACATTCCACACATCGCCATCTAGCCCCAAGCTAAGTAACTAGACTTGTGTTATGGGTGATAGACAATGGATATACTACTTATATACTTTTCTTTTGTAAATATAACACTTATAATTTATAGAAACAACCATACCACAGAAAAATATCTAAGCATAAATAGTTGTCTGAGGCAAGAATCGATCACGCAACCCTGTGTTTGGCAGACCGGCATGGTGACCATTGTGTCAACTGAATTGAAGTGTTTGAAGTGTTGGCCTAGCGGTAGATACCTCGACTTTCATTCTAAGGGTTGTGACTTTGAATCCCGCCTGATCATACACCAATAGACTTTTGTTACCTACATGAAATGCTGTCCACAAGATTGCTCTTATAATGCAGGGTATTTGTTTTTTAAATTATTTTTCGGTTGACGCCAACGTCTCCCCTAACCGATCCCCTACTCTCAAGGAACCCCTTTGCATTGCATAAAATGTTTCAGAGCATCATACGAAAATGGCAGACTAAAAGGTCCAATAAAAGCATCCGCAGGCAACAACGGCACACAAATAACAGTCGAGGACATATTCTACAACGTTATAGCTAGGAAGAAGTCCCTCCGGAGCCCTAACGAGGAGTATACACATATTCTAGAAGTTGTTGGTGGTTATGCTATACATAATAGCCATGTTGGGTTCACTTTGAAGAAATTTGGTGAGAATACTGACTTGAAGACGCCTATCAAATCGTCTGTTATAGAAAATGTTAGGATTGTAAGTATATAAGATTTTTAATTGGGGTTTAACCGTACTTAAAGGGAAAAAACGGGAACCTTTTACTAAGACTCCACTGTCCGTCCATCTGTCTGTCTGTCACCAGGCTGTATCTCATGAACTGTGATAGCTAGACAGTTCAAATTTTCACAGTTGATGTATTTAAAAAAAGAATGTTAATGTTGCAAATAAAGTTTTATCTTTATTTATTTTATTAAACAAATACTAAAAACAGAATATAATGGTACAGAATCCTTCGACCGCGAGTCCGACTTGCACTTGACCGGTTTTTATTATTCCATCTAATTCAACCTCGATGAGCGAACGTCCACCTGCCATGCAGAAGGTTGCGAGTTCAATTCTAGTCTAAACAAACATTTATATGGAAATATTTGGAATAAAAACTAGTTTATGTTTTTCAATTAATCAATGTATTTTTAATGATACCAATTTTCATCAAAATCTTTTCAGTAGTTTCGAAGGCTATTCAAACAATCAAGTCTTTCCTCTTTATAATAGGGTGCCTGCGGGTAATAAGGACCACTTGCTACCTTAACTAAAAATGAAGTACCTATTTTGTAAAAAAAAAATAGGGAAAACTACTTAAAAACAGGTCAGAAGATATTTGCTTTATTGTCAATCTGATAAACAATTTATTTGTTTATTTTCTTGTATATTTTGTCACTAATATCAAGTTTAAAAAAAAAACTGGACCTTGTTACCCGCAGTATAGATTAGGATACTTGTACTTGTATATTCATATTCATATATTGCATGGGCTGACATGATGATGATGATGATGATTCATATATTTATTCATAATTTGCATTATACGTCAATCTGTTATATTTTACATTTTGTATGTAATATTAATATTTAAAACTTAAAGTAAATAGCAATAAAAAGAGAAATGTCAGAAAATAAAGAAATACAATGTCAAGTTAGGTACTTACAAGGTATAACAATTTATAATTTAATAGCCAAAAAATCGTCAATGCTGTAGAAGCACCGCTTAATAAGCCACTGTTTGAGTCTAGTTTTAAAAAGTCCAAGGTTACCGGCACTTGTTACATCGTCAGGTAGCCTATTGTAGACATGTGGACTCATGGGGTGTATAGCACGCGAGGCCTTCACCAACCGGCTGGAAAGACCGAGCAACCTGCTACCATGACGAAGTGGGTATCTTGCAAAGTCCGATCTCTTTGGGAATTCATGTAGGCGTTCACGGGCGTACAAAGCAATATGAAGGATTAACAAGCAAGGTAACGTCAAGATCTCTAGCTCGATGAAATAATCCTTGGCGCATTCGTCAGGCTGTATACGCGCGATAGCTCTCACAGCACGACGCTGCATGCGGAAGACGCGCTCCCAATCGGCTGCACGACCCCAGAACTCCAGGCCGTACTGTAGGAGAGACTGGACTGTTGCAAAGTAGCACGTACGGACCGTGTTTTTAGGGAGCGTCACGGCGAGGCGGTTCAATACAAAGCAGGCCTTAGCCAACCTCGCACACAGCTGTTCGATATGAGACTCCCAAGACAAGGTTTGGTCTAATCGAAAGCCAAGAAAAGAAGCCGTCCCCACCTGATTCACCCGGACCCCATCCACGTCCACCATCAAGTCGCGACGTCTACGTCCTGAGAGGTCAAAGCGAATAAAATGGGTCTTAGACAAGTTTAATTTAAGACCATTTAATTTAAACCAATCGTGCAGTTTGCCCGCGACCTCCGTCAAACGACTTTCCAGGTTTGGCTCATTATCAGCTGTGACAACGGCAGCCACATCATCCGCATACATAAACAGCTCAGCATTTTCTATGTACTTCGGTAGGTCGTTCAGCAGTAATGAAAAGAGGAGATTTGATAAGGCTGATCCCTGGGGAACTCCTATACTCGTATCGAGACCTTTTGATTTTATGTTGCCACTGTCGCCCATCACAAACTGAGTTCTGTCTCTCATGAAGCTTAGCAACAGATTGTGAGCTTTTGAGTTGATACCATACCATTGCAGCTTTCGAGATAGTACTTTATGATCTGCCACGTCAAATGCTTTCGAAAGGTCACAACAAAGGACCGCGACCTCTCGTCTGGCCTCACGTGCAGACATTATTTGATGTAGTACCTGCCGCGCGAGTAAGGTGGTGGAGTGGCCAGCGCGGTAAGCGTATTGACGATCCGAAATGATATTCGCTTCTTTAAAGAACTTATTAAGGCGAGCTGTTAGACCATTTTCCATTATTTTTGCTACAGCCGGTATAATAGAAATCGGTCTGTAGTTACCAGACTCACATTTTTCACCCTTGCCCTTATATAAAGGACAGACTTTTACCTCCTTTAGACAACGGGGATACACGCCCTTCTGTATACACTTGTTGAACAACAAGGACAATGGGGACGACATCACCTCCGCAACTGAACGTAAAAGTTGTACCGATATACCGTAAACGTCACGCGTCGGTTTATTGGCAACTTTCTTTGTCATTATCGAGTACACTTCTCTCGGTGTGAAAGTAGTGAATTTCAGGGACCTATCGGGATGAGGCATGGCCCGAGCGAGATTGGCAAAAGCGTGATCGGCGTCCGCCTGCGGGGCTCCGCACTGCAGCGCCGCTGCCACGAACTGCTGATTTAGACTATTGACTAATTCAGTTTTTGAGTCATAAGCATTACCACATGGTTTCTTGATTATTTCAGTGAAATCAGTATTGGTCCACACCGATTTTCCCCTCTCAATGTTAACAACCTGCCACATTGTTTTAATTGTGTTATCACTTTTTTCTATCATTCCTACGAAATGATTAGTACGTGTGCATTGCAGTAAGCTATTATATTTAGTAGTACATTCAGTGATTTTAATATCAATATTACTCTCTGAAGGAAATTTAGATTTTAATTCAATTAGGTCAAATAAAAAGGATTTCATATTTAAAATGTCATCATTTACCCAGCACTTAGGGTTAGGGTTTATTAATTTAATTTTAAAAGGAAAACAGATGTCAAAAAGGTTGGTTAAAATATTAATAATTGATTGAGCAAATTCATCGGGTGTTAAAAAGTGTGATTTTATGCACCGATCATACCAATCGATACTCGCCACACTATTCACGAATGCGTTTCTAGTCGTACGATTAACGTTCCGCATCCTACGGTGAGTGACACAATGATCGTTGTGCGTGATGTTCAACACACCCCGCACACCGTGGTGGTCACTAATATTAGTTACCACTGGCTTAACCTGGGCAACTACCATATTTGAGTACATGTGATCGAGGGAGGTAGCTGTCGTATCACAAACACGCGTGGCGGACGATATTTGATTTTTAAAACCATGAAAGTTTAACAGGTCTTCCAGACTTTTACGTCCAGAACTAGGCACCAACCAGTCGATGTTGGCATCACCGACTATGACGCAGTTTAAGTTCAATACAGTTATCTTATTAAGCAGTTTTTCTAAAATGTCTAAAAAGTCAGAATCTTTAATAGTAAAATAATTAGATCTATAAAAAGATACAATTACAATATTGTAGTCAACTAATTCAATGGCAGAAATCTCACAACATTGCCTAACAGAAAAGTTACATAATTCGCTGTTCTCTACTGCTTTAATGTGCGATTTAACAAACAAACAACTACCGCCGTGTACCATATCTACTCGGCAATAGCTAGATACTAACTTATAGTTATGTATGTTGATACATTCAAGTTCATCTTTTTTAAGCCAATGTTCAGTTAATGCTAACAAATCGCACCTTAACTCATTTTTTAACAGTACTTCTAGTCGCTTCGTTTTGTTAAATAAGGATCGCATATTTTGATGTACAAGTGATAAAACCGATGCGCTTTGTTTACCTATTGGAATAACGGGACCGGTTAGACAGCTGTTGTTGTTCGGGCGCGCGCGCAGGCCGTAGTTGTGCCGCTGCTGGAGCGGAGTGAAATTGGCTGGCGTTGACACCCCACTCACTCTCTCGCTACTGCTGGGAGCGGGGTCGAGCGAGAAACCAGTTTGATAACTTAACGCGCGGTGGCCACTTCTCCGGTGACATTATTATGGGAAATAGGCTTTCAGGGCAGCCGATAACGAATGCAGAGTGTCTATCGGAGTGAATTTGACGTTTTTGCACCAAATAATACTCGGATTCTGAAATCTTGTTCAGATACTTCGTAATATGATCCTCAGTCGTGTTAGGTGCGAACGACCAGGCCTGTAGGTATCGCGTACTTTCGACGGTTTTCAACTCACAGTCATCTTTACCGCTGCCTTTGACAACAAGACGTTTTTTCGACGGACGTTTGCGGGTGACCAGCTGCCAATCTGCGCCAGAGCGGTCCGATTTTTGTGAATTCTCCGTACTTGGAACGTTGGAAGAGATGGCAGGTTTTATTATCGGGCGCGGCGTGATGCGGGGCTTTTTATTGTCAAGTATAGGCTCCTGTACAGCATGCCGTTTTCTCCCTGCGACGGCGGTAGACGTCTTACCCGCGGCGATGCCGTCGCTAGGTATCATCAATTGATTCAAACGAACCTGGCGGAGTGGTCGCTTCTGCGATGTCAAAACCGAAGGTGCCTCCGGAACCGACTTGAAAGTGGTAAGGGTATCCTGGGTTAACTGTTTATCAGCATCACAGTCAATAGAAGTAGAAGGTTGCGCGTTCGAACTACCTTCAGATGCAGGTTTATTCACTTTGAGTGATAGGTCGCTAATTATCGTAGATTGCTCAACAATTTTGTTTTCTAACGTAGAAATTTTCTTCGTTAGGTCAACAACAACACTTTGAAGATCACGTACAGCACTTTCTAATGCTTTATGAGCCATTTTTGTAATTTAAAAGTATTAAAAACCGGGAGCTTGGTTTCTCTATTCGAGGTACCCCCGCAACGTATACAGGCTGTTTTCCGCCATTGGACCCTTTTTAATTGGGTCCTTTTTGCGTGAGGATGGAGTAGGCTTGCCCAGCACCTACTACCCTCTCAGCTTAGTCGACCATGTCCAGAGGAGAGAACTTGTCAATACTTCTGGAGCCAACTAAGACGCGGGTTTCATCACGAAGTTTTCCTTCACCGTAAGAGCAATGTCAATTAGCTCACATACATTTTTCATAAGAAAAATCCATTGGTGCACGGCGGGCCGGGATTCGACCATCAGAATGAAAGTCGAGGTATCTACCACTAAGCCAACACCGCTCGGCAAGATTAGGATAATTTGATATTTTCTTTTTAGATTCACGGTAACGTAATAGCCCGGGAGCTATTGGAAATGGAATTAAAAGATCAGTCATTGAAACTGTACGTCCATGGATATGTTACTAATGTTAATTATTCAAATAAAAAGGGCACAATGCTGTTGTTTATTAACCATAGACTCGTTGATTCTGTAGGTAAGTGAAAACTAGTAGTTCTGCAAACAGATCTTCACCTAATAGACCAAAATTTCGCCTACTACCGAACTTTCGTGATTTAAGGCGAAGGATGACCTGAAAACCTCTATCCCTTTCCTCCGCGCGCCGCGAAATGGCCGTTTAACTATGTTTTATGTAATCAAAAAGCCTAACATCCATTTAAGTGAAAAACCATCTGTACTACCTTATGGGATTTGATGTAAGGTTTATGAAAATATAAATTTTGTACTTGTTTTTTCTTTCCAATCGCCGTAAAATTGTGTTTTTTTTAATGGCGTTTTTTTACGATTTTCACGATTTTTTTTCTATCCAGGCAAATCACTCTAATCGTGTTTCGAAGTGTATGACAATACAAAGCATATCTTCACCTTTACGAAAGTAGGAATATCATTCCATGGATTTTAGCGGTTGATACCTAAAAACTGTTGCTAAGACTCTCCAGAAGCGTAAAATATCGAAGAAATAGTTAAAAAGACAACTGAAGGCGCCAAAATATACGCCAATAACATGGTCCGTTCTGGAGAGTTATCAGGTAGCAAAGCCAAGAATCGAACCTGTTAATTTTGCAAAAAAGAAATTGCCTATATTTTTGTACCAATCTATAATGGTGCTATTCTTAGCTTTGTTACCTGATAGCTCTCCAAGCCACTATGGTCTGAATTTCATGATTGCACATCGTTCACAATTGTGTTGGGGGCATGCGCTGAAAAATTCTCAACTTTTATAAAATCATGAAAGTTCGGTGGTGGGCGGGATCTTACTCTATAATTTTAATGAGATTTTTTTTATTTTTTTTTATTTTATTTAAACCAATATAAAAAACTTAAAAAACATTCGAAACACCAAAAATCACTAAGATTTGTCTGGTGTGCGAGTAAGTACGAAAAGTGACTGCATGCAAAAGTCTACAATATTTTAAACACTTAACTAGGTACAATACATTGACACTTAAAGAAGGTAGTTAATAAAATGCTAGATAAAGTTGAAGTGTCTAATTTATATGTTTTTTCAGCTATAAGAAAAGCAGTGGATTCAATTTATTCAACTTATTTACCAAAGAATTCTCATGCCTTCGTTTATTTGAGTATTGAATTGGGTAAGTTATTGACTTAACTATACTTACTAGAAAAACCGGCCAAGTGCGAATCGGACTTGCTCACGATGGGTTCCGTACCTTGTTGTATAGAAGCCCTACTTAAATATTTTTCTGGTTAGTTTAGTATCAGTTGTAATAGCGGTCATAGAATACAAATACATTTATTGAAACTCATTTTACATATTAAACTAAGCACTAAATAATAAAGAGAACAAAAATAACACATATGCCTGAACTAGGTAATCCTGTATCTCAGGCGAAAAAACAAAAACGTGTGACACTGGGGGACTGCCGCGCTAAAGTTATTGCATCGTGCGAGCTTCGTACAGTCGTACCATATATGTACACGTTAAGCGAACGCTCGGCCGAGCTACATGGTAGGCTGAGTGGGGGATGTTAAGTTTTATTTTAGTTACGGAATTTCTTGATTCGGTCGCCGCGCTCAAAGCCCGCGATAATAGCTATACAATAGCTTAGAAAAATACATCATCTGTGAAAATTGTAACTGTCTAGCTTTAACGGTTCATGATAAACAGCCTGGTGACAGACAGACAGACAGTGAAGTCTTAGTAATGTGGTCCCGTTTTTACCATTTGTGTGCGGAAATCTAAAGATTACCAATTTCAGATCCTCGAAATGTAGACGTCAACGTACATCCGACTAAACACGAAGTACAATTCCTATATGAAGAACAAATAATTGAGAAAATCAAATGTTGCATTGAAAGTAAATTACTCAGTTGTAATTCTACTAGAGTTATGTATACTCAGGTAAGACAGGATAAACTATTTATGTGAAGTGGTTTTACTCGCAAATTGTCCCAAGATTTTTTTATTAATTAAAATATATATATAATACTTATTTACTAAAGTGCGGTCGGCTGCATAATTGCAGACCCAACGTAGAGATCCAACACGGGTGTTATAAGAATGTTTCAAGATTCTGAACACCAGCTTTAGGTGAAGTTTAAAGTCTTCTAACTCATCAATTAATCAAACAAAAATGATTAGAATGTAAACATTCCAATAATAGTAATTTTCGAAATCTACTGAGGGCTGCAATTATGCAGCCGACTACCTGCGGGTAATAAGGGACATTAAACCTTTTAGTGGTAGGTAATAATACCTAATATACCGTGACAAATTAATTGTTTTTCAGATTGACAATAAATCAAATATTTATCTAATTACCTGGTTTTTTTTGTTTGTTATTAATAATGTCTCATCTAATATAGGTACATATTAAAGGCTTTGTCCTGACTGCCTGACGGATCAACGCACTGCCTAAACCGCTAATCGTAGAAACTTGAAACTTGGAGGGTGTGTTCTCTGTATGACGGAGGCATCTGATAAGAAAGGATATTGAAAAAATCTAATTTTACGCGAACGAACTCGCGATTTTAAGCTAGTCACACTAATATCGACCGACAACCTCTGTGTCGATACTATCTCAAACCGAGGCACTATCGAATGTGTGCAATACTATCGAATGTGTGCAATACTATCGATAGGAAATAATTATTGTTATTTGCAGCATTGATGGTGCAAATTAATGGTGCCTACAGTACGGTAGATTTATTTGGGGTTTTATTTTTCAGGCTAGACTTCCAGGCGCGACAAATATAGAAGAAATAGTTAAAAAGACAACTGAAGGCGCCAAAACATACGCCAATAACATGGTTCGTGTTAATTCTGATGTACAAAAGATAGATAAATTCTTCCCCAACATACATAAACAAAGAGTTGAGACTGACGCCGTGACTGATGGAAATACTGAAGGCATGACTGAAGCTATGGAAACTGACGAAATACCGGATGTTCAAACTGATGGAAATATTGAACGCACGACAGAAATGGAAACTGATAAAATCCCTGAAATTATAATAAGTCAGACGGGCAATGATTTAAATATATCTTTAGTAAATGAACCGAAAGATACGAAAACTAAAAACACAGAGAGATGGAAAACGAATACTGACTCGCACGTAATCTATATAGATCCAAAGGAATCGTTTAAAACGAGAAAATTTCAGTATGAAAGAGTTGAAACTAAATTAACTAGTGTGAAACAATTAAGGTAAGGGTATTTATTATACCTCACGACCCAGTTGGCACAATGGTCACTATGCCGGACTGTCAAACACGGGGTTGCGGGTTCGATTCCCGCCTCAGACAAGTATTATGCTTAGATATTTGTCTGTGGTCTCTATGTGGTTGTTTCTATGGATTATAAGTATATATTTACAAAAGAAAAGTATTATAAGTAGTTTATTAGTTGTTTAGCACCCATAACACAAGTCTAGTTACTTAGCTTGGGGCTAGATGGCGATATGTGGAATGTCCTGCAATATTTATTTATATTTATACTTTTTTTCACAAAACATAATTATTAATTAAAAGTACTACATAATCATCAATAAAAAAAATAAAAAAAATAATTAAAATAATAAAAAAAAAAAATTTTTCTGTTTTTCGGCAGCTAAAGAACTCGTTAGTTGGGTCTTCTTTGCATGATTTTTGCAAATGCAATTTTTAAAGGAATTTTCTTAGATTTTTTTTGGTTTTTTAGGTTTAATATAGAAAAACAATGTAATATGAATTTGCGGGAGATATTGGCAAATTTAATATTCATAGCATGTATTGATTGCAACAGATCTCTAATACAACATTCTACGAATTTATATCTGTGTAATACGACCAGATTGGCGTAAGTTTGTTTTAATATTAATTTTAATAACAAAAAAACCGGCCAAGTGCGAGTCGGACTAGCGCACTAAAGGTTCCGTACCATGTTGTATGGGAGCCCAACTGATTTTTAGGGTTCCGTACTTCAAAAGGTAAAAAAGGAACCCTTATAAGATCACTTTCTTGTCTGTCTGTCTGCCCGTGTGTCACCACCGATTTTCTCAGGAATGACAGGACCTAGCAAGTTGAAATTCATACCAGATACTGAGGTCTATAGTTCCTATTAGGTGTATAAAAATCAAAATCCTGGGTCAACACGATAAAAAGATATGGGCAAATTTACATTTTCGTGAAAACTTGTGAGTACCAAAATTTACCTTAATTTTCAACTTTTTTTTATATTTCGTATTTTTCCCTTTACTTGTGCTATATGACCTTGCTTTTAACCAATATTGTCAATTCTAGGTCAACCGGAAGTACCCTATAGTTTTGGGTCGTAATCCATTTTTTTTTCAAATTTCGTGTTTCCAGAATCACAAAATTTGAAAAATAAAATTAGTTGAAAATTAGAAGGTGTCCCCATACATACATAGTTCAACAAATTTAACTTGACCCTTACATTGTTTGGGCGCCCAAACGAAATACCATGGCAAGGGTAGAGAAAGAGAGTTGAAACTAATGTACGGAATCCTCGGCGTGCGAGTACGACTCGCACTTGACCGGTTTTCTTAGAATTTGTTGTTATAGCGGCAACAGTAATACATCATCTGTGAAAATTTTCAACTGTCTGGCTATCACAGTTCATGAGATACAGCCTGGTGACAGACAGACAGACGGACGGACGGACGGACAGACAGTCGCGTTTCTACGCAGATGGGACCCTAAAAAATTATACAAATTGGACTGACTGTGGAAGATCTGCCAAAAAATAGGTGAAATCTTAGTCCATTAGTGCATGTACCTTTATTCTTTTATATTCATTTTCTATTTAGTCTACTAGCAGCGCTCCGCTGTTTCACCCGCATAACTCCCGATCCCCTGGGAATAAAGGGATAAAAAGTAGCCTATGTTATTCCCAATTAATCAATGCATCCTCATGTCAAGTTTCATCAAAATTAGTCCAGTAGATTAGGAGCCTATTCGTTACAAATAAAAAACAAAAATCTTTCCTCTTTATTTTTCAGAGAAGAGTTATTTTACGAGACAATACTATATGACTTCCAAAATTTGGGCCTGATAAAATTATCAAACTCGCTGCCTTTAGAAGAGCTGTTTGTGCTGGGATTGAGTACGATGGAGTCTGAATGGGATCCGGAATTAGGTAATAGCCTAGCTATGTCATTGTTTTAGGGTTCCTTATGTAATAATGGGACCCTATTACTAAGACTTCGGTGTCCGTCCGTCTGTATGTCTGTTACCAGGCTGTATCTCATGAACCATGATACCTAGCTAGAGAGTTGAATTTTTTTTCATTTCGAGAAATAAACATTTCATTTATGCTGCCTGTCCACTGGAGCAGAGCGGAGCGGTCAGGCAGCCTAAATACTTGGAATTAAATACATCTTTTTTTTAAATCAAAACTCCTTTTCAAAATTTGTTCTGATCCATAATAAAAAAATATTGATGAATATTAAAAATATAAATAAATACCATTTTGTTATGTCTTTGTAATATAAAACTGTTGATTTTGGTAGTGCGAGTGTTTCGCCGTGCCTCAGAGATCGCCAATCGTTTATTACAAAGGAGAATGTCCAAAATTGGGTCACCTTTTTTAGGGTTCCCTAGTCAAATGTCAAAAAACGGAACCCTTATAGATTCGTCATGTCTGAGTGTGTGCCGTATGTCACAGCCACTTTTTTTAACTTATAAGTTTCTTGTTGTTTCAGGTGATATGAGAGATATGGCTAAACAAATGACTGAATTATTAATAAGCAAACGATCGATGTTACTTGAATATTTCTCATTGGAGATTAGTGTCGACGGCGAATTGCTAGCTTTGCCTCTGCTTTTAGGTAAGACTTGTATTTTTATAGGCATCCTAGCAGCGGCCTCTGGTTTTACCCGTGTAAGTCTCAGATTTCATAGGAATATCGGGATAAAAAGTACCCTAAGCTGCCCAAGGATTCAAATTTTCATCAATATCTGTTCAGTAGTTTCAAAGCTTTTTCATTACAAACAAAAAAAAGTCTTACTATAATATTGACTTAGACCTCTTTAAAAAGAGGCCTCACTCAGATTCGCTTTTTTCAAACTAAAGTCGGCGCTGGGATCTAGAGTCAGGATATATTCTTTGGTTATTTTTGATTTTAAGAACGGTGATTCACAAACCTTCTGAAGGCTACCGAAACGAATAAAACTGAAAAAACAAGGATGGCAACACGTCAAAAGTCGCAAAATTGAAAGAGCAGCAGCTTTTTTTTTCGTTTCGGTTGCCCGCCGACGACTGTATGTGAATCAGCAGGCTGATTGCAAAGGGTGTTGCCCATAAAAAGTCTCTTTACAAACTGCTTTAGTTTTTTTTTCAAAGAAAATTCAGTATTCTTGCGTCTATTAAGGCATATTAAAATTAGTCCGTTTTTTAGTAAGCTTCATTTAAAATTGTATTTTTTTTCAGATGGTCACACACCATTCATGGGCGCATTACCTACTTTTCTTGTCAAACTAGTAACCGAAGTCAATTGGGACTCTGAAAAAGAATGTTTCGATACATTTTCGCGCCAAACTGCGTTATTTTACTCACAATCAAATCCGGATAATACTCCAGATATAGAAAAATCTGAATTTTGGAAGCAAGAACATATAATTTTCCCCGCGCTTAGGCGGAATTTTTTACCGCCTACATGTTTTGTTAGTAATGGCGCTATTTTACAAATTGCTAAATTGAATGATTTGTATAAAGTTTTTGAGAGATGTTAGTTTTAAGTATAAAGTTATGTTTGAGAAAAGCTGAATTAAATGTTTTGTTTGTGCCTTTGAAATTTTAGTCAGAATACAAATTCAATTATGTACAATCAAATTATGATCAAATTCATAGATCAAATTGTATGAACCAAAATTTCTTTATAACCTCCTTGGAACCAAACGAAGGAATCAAATAAAATTCTAGTCGCTATCTATAAAACATATAATTTTACGTTCGTACCTATAAAATCAAAATGATCAAGGGTAAAAGAAAAAAATAGGTAATAAAATATGAATGTAATGTACGTGAAACGGAACGTAAAAAACTCCCGCCAAAATGTCAAGCAGATGTCAACTGTCACAAGTTATTACTACGAGTAGTAAAGTCACGATGTCTCCTTTCTTCCGAGTTCTATGTTTTGTCTCTATTGAGAAACCTTGTAAAGAAAGGGACAGACTCATTTTAAAATCGAGAAACGAGTGAGTGCACGTCAATCTCGTAGTAATTTATTTCGATAATTGAAGTTCATTGTTTGAAAAAAAAGCGGTGTTTATTTTTTGTTGATTTTATGAATTTTATTCAGAATTATCACAAAAGTTATTGTTTAAAGTGAAAGAATAGTGTTTTGTGATCACTAAACATGGATGTAGCGGATACATACGCGACACAAAGCCAAGTAAAAGACGAAGTTGGAGTCCGGTGCCAAAAACTGTTCCAGGACTTTCTTGAGGAGTAAGTATTGTATAAATTATCTAAATAGATATAAACACAACAAATTGCACAATTTCATTGATTATAATAAGCATTCGTTGCATTTTTTTCACGAACCTTATACATAACCTCTTTGGTAGTATTGAAGAAACAGACTATCGATATTTGTAGATGGAATGTCGTATTTGCCTGTAATTCACCGGCGCACCGGAGTGTACCTAATGCTAGGGAGACCCAAGCCACATCATCAGTACAAAGTCTTTTAACCTTAGTTGCCTCATCCCATGCAGGCTCCCGCATAGAACAGGGCTGCTCATCCTATCATAAGAGATGATAGGATGAGCAGCCCTGTTCTATGCGGGAGCCTTTACGGGTTTAGGGTTATGAGATTAAATGATGAGTTTTTCTGTTAAAATCCCTCAATTTTCAATAAACATGTTAAGAGCACTATCCAAGTAAAAATCTTCCCTAGTACACAGTTTCTGCCAAGGCTCAGCTTTTAGGTTTAGATTCTTCAGGCGTTCAGACTGAAGAATACAAATCGTGTGATGAGTTTCATATCATTGTTATGCACCTGAATTGTTGTTGTTGACCAGCTATTGTGAAAAACAGTGACAAGTATGAGCCAGATTGGATTATTGAAGTTTTGTTTTTCCTTATTTCCATGACAGAGGGCTAAAATCCAGGGCAAATAAGTTGCTTCTAGGAAAGCATGCTACATCTTAGGCTGCATCGTCATCTACCAGGTCAAACGCTGATCTATCATATTATGTAAAAAAAATGTTAGAAAAATTCCAATCACTTGAAAACCCTACACTGAATAGTTAGTAATTAATAACATAATTATATTACCTGTCCTTCCAGGTTCAAAGAAGACAATGAACTAAAATACGAAAAAAATGCAAAAGAACTCCTCAAACCAGAACTGAGCACGTTAGAAGTCAGTTTCGATGATGTAGAGAAATACAATCAGAATCTTGCTACAACAATAATTGAGGAGTATTATAGAATATATCCATTTATAAACCAGGCTATTTTGAATTATGTGTTGAGTTTGGCCGATGCGGGTATGAAGAAAGATTTGCAGGGGAAAGAATGTTATATTTCATTCGTAGATGTACCTACAAGGCATAAGGTTAGTGAAGAAATTATACCCCTGAAATAGGTATGGTCGGCTGCAAAACTAAAACTACTGAACCAATTGTAATGAAACTAAGTATGCAACTATGTATACAAGTTTCTGAAGAACTTTTTAAGTCATAAACCTTCATAGGTTTGAAAGAAACAAATCTAGTTGCTGCTTTTTTCCTTCATTTTGAATGATTATAGAAATGACTAGCAGCACACCGCGGTTTCACCCTCGTCAATCCCGATTCCCGTGGGAATATCAGAATAAAAAGTAGCATATGTTACTTCCAATGAATCAATGTATCCTCATACTAAGTTTCATCAAAATCGGTCCAGTAGTTCAGAAGTCATACAAAAAATACAAAAAAATCTTTCCTTTTTATTATATTAGTCCATTTAAAAATGAGTAATAGTTTTTAATTTAAAAACAGGTTAGAGAGCTAACGACTGCCAAGATTGGTACGTTGATCAGAATCTCAGGTCAGATTGTGAGGACTCATCCGGTGCATCCAGAACTTGTTCTGGGTACATTTGTGTGCCTCGACTGTCAGACTGTTATCAAAAATGTGGAACAACAGTTTAAGGTGAGTTATGTACAGTGTGTTTTAAATGTAAATAAATATTTCTAATTGTCTATGGGCTGGACATATCTGCCGCATGTCCGATCAGATGTGGGCAAAAACCACTACGGACTGGTTCCCGAACAGCAGGCGCCCCTGCGGCTTGCCCAGAAGGAGATGGCGGGACGAGTTGAACTCCCATCGTAGAGACTGGACCTAGCTGGCACTAGACAGGGTACAGTGGAAATAGGGGAGGGAGGCCTTTGACCTGCAGTGGGACGGAATAGGCTAAAAAGAAAGTACATATATACATTTTCTATGATCAAGTTTTGTTTGGGGCTATTTTCGCACTTAGCCTCTTCATTTGGGCCATTGTAAGTGTGAATCATCCTATCAATTAGCTGTTGATAAACTATTTCATAAATTCTGCAACTAGACATGGTTTTATAATTATACTACTTTTTATGGTCAAGGAATTATAACTTAGGGGACGTCCATTAATCACGTGATGTTTTTTTTGACATTTTTAACTCCCATTTTTTCGTGATACATGGTGAGGTTTAAGTGGTGACGATTACCCGCCCCCCCCCGCTCCCCCTATATCACGTTTATGTACTTGTACTTGTATACAGGCTGTTTTCCGCCATTGGACCTTTTTTAATTGGGTCCTTTTTGCGTGAGGATGGAGTAGGCTTGCCCAGCACCTACTACCCTCTCAGTTTAGTCGACCATGTCTTGTATTGACAAGTTCTCTCCTCTGGACATGGTCGACCCGCGGCTTAGTTGGCTCCAGAAGTATTGACTTCTGGAGCCAACTAAGCCGCGGGTTTCATCACGATGTTTTCCTTCACCGTAAGAGCAATGTCAATTAGCGCACATAAATTTTTCATTGGTGCACCGGGATTCGATACCCACAACCTTCAGAATGAAAGTCGAGGTATCTACCACTAAGCCAACACCGCTCTTATATCACGTGTATTTTTTAGTACCTACAAAGAATTTTAATTAATTTAAATATTCATCTTATAAAATACAGGTATGAGTATCATTAAGCTAATGGTTATTTCGGTTTCGGCTAATTTCGGTTAGTATCGCGCGTTTGCCGAAAAAATAAATACACGTGACCTGTCATTTGTAAATATTAACTTTGTTTTAGTACACAATACCAACGATCTGTCGGAACCCAGTATGCGCGAACCGTCGCAGGTTCATGCTCGACGCGGATAAATCTGTCTTCGTTGACTTCCAAAAGATCCGCGTACAAGAAACACAGGCGGAACTGCCCAGGGGCTGCATACCGAGGTCTCTTGAGATTATATTGAGAGCTGAAGCTGTGGAGTCTGTACAGGTATGAATACTGGACGCATGTTTGTCAAAACTAACAAGTATTTTAAAGGTCGCTACATACGTGACGGGATTTTTCCCGTGCCGGACGGAACGTGATTTTTCCCGTGCCGGACAGAACGTGATATTTTATATGAAACGCTGTCAAGAAATTGTCACGTCTCGTCCGGCACGAGAAAGTCACGTTACGTATGTTTAAAGTCCACTAACACATTATGAACAATGCATGTCTCTTCCCCATCTCGTCCGAAGTTTTATCCCGTTACGTATGCCGCGACCTTTAGTTCGCATCTCGTTATTAATACTAGATAAGTAAATTACAGGAAATGTAAGTAAAAAGTATTTTACAAAAATAATTCAGAAAATAAATCTTCCTTCTCTATGTGATCTATAGGCACAACATTATCATCATTCTTAACTCAACTCTATTTCCTGTCAAGTCCCCGTTAACCCCCCCCCTTCCCCCCATATTTTTCCCAACGGCATCTCTCCACCTCTTTGACCGTCCCCTCGCTCTACAACCAATTTAACCACGCTAGTCTACTGCTCTTCAACTTTTCAAAATATTACTTTAGTATCTCTTTAACCCCCGACGCAAAAACGACAGGGTTTATAAGTTTGACGTGTCTTTCTCTCTCTGTGTGTGTCTGTCTGTGACATCGTAGCTCCCGAACGGATAAGCTGATTTTGATTTTGTTTCTTTTGTTTGAAAGGTAATGCACCAGTCGGGAGTGTTTGATCGACATCGGGGGTTTACCTTCTGAAAGTTATGGGGGATAAAAGTCGGGGGTTTTTTTATTTCCAAACATAAAATCACACCAGATTGTTATAAAAATCCTAAAATAAATATTATTCGTTAATTCCAGGCAGGCGATCGCTACGACTTCACAGGTACACTAATAGTGGTACCTGACGTGGGTTCACTCTCGTTACCGGGAGCCAAGGCCGAGCTTACCACCCGCACGAAGCAGGCCAACGAGGGCCAGATGGAGGGCATTAAGGGGTTAAAGGCGTTGGGCGTTAGGGAGCTGCATTACAAGTACGACCTAATAATTACTAATATTATAAATGAGGAAGTTTTTTCCTCTATTCACAGGGATAGTAACATATAAGTATGTAAACTGGCATAGTAGTCGTCTGAATCTTTTATTTCTTTTTTGGCAATGTATAGAGGACATTAATACAAACAACAAATGTCATGTAAATCCTTAAGACGTAATTTATTTGATGTTCCATACCTCAAAGGGTAAAAAAAAGAACCTTTATAAGGTCACTTTCTTGTCCGTCGGTCTGTATGTCTGTCGCCACCGATTTTCTTAGGAACAGGTGGACCTAGTAAGTTGAAATTCATACCAGATACTGAAGTCTATAGTCCTTATTAAGTGTATAAAAAACTTGTAAGTTCCAAAATTTACCTTAATTTAATGGGCGCCAAAACGAAATAGGGGTCATGTTAAATTGGTAACTACCATACCACTGCAAGGGTAGAGAAAGTGAGTTGAAACTAAATGTACGGAACCCTCGGAGCGCGAGTACGACTCACATTTTTTATATTGCCACATACAATCTCTTTGTCAAGCTATTTTTGTAAATGAACGCACATGTTTTTTGCAAAATATACTCATAACAAAAAATATATAAGAAAAAATTAATTGTTAATAACCGTTTGAGAACCGTTTAACTAATATTACCTATGTAATTAATGTGTTATAATAATTAAGAATCTATAAGATATTACATTTTTGTTATTTTAACTAAATAGTCTAAGAACTTATGATTCCATGATAGTAAATCGCGCAATAAATACGATAAAATCGTGGGATGCAGCTACGGTATTAATTATTTAACCTACAACATGAGAATATTTCTTACGACAGGACCGCGTTCTTAGCATGCAGCGTGCAAGCGATATCGCGTAGGTTCGGTATCGCCGAGCTCGCGACCGACGATCTAACCACTGAGGATATGAGGAAACAGATGACTGATAAAGAATGGGACAAGGTACTGTTGCAAATTCTAATAATATACAAAGCTATTACAATTATAAATGTCAAACTTTAGTATTTTAGGTAATCGCGACTTGAACTCTTGATGAAACGATTGTAATGGATATAATCGCGTTTTTAGGGTTCCCGTACCCAAAGGGTAAAAAACGGGACCCTATTACTAAGATTACACTGTCCGGCTGTCTGTCTGTCCGTCACCAGGCTCTTTCTCATGAATCGTGATAGCTAGACAGTTGTTCCACAGATGATGTATTTCTGTTCCCGCTGTAACAACGAATACTACCGACTCCGGTTTTTGTTGTTCAAACCTAACATTTCGAAAGCCATGGTCATAGGCAGGTACACATACTTGGATATTTTTTGCGTGACGATAAAGTAGGCTTGGCACGCACAATGGCCCAAATAATGAGGCTAAGTGCGGAAACAGCCCCGTAAAACTAAACTAAACTAAAATAGGCTTGCCCAGTCATAGGCAGATTGTCTTTCAAGAAACTACTGAACTTATTGCGATTTTCGTTACGGAATTTCTTGATTCGGTCGCCGCGCTCAAAGCCCGCGATAAAAGCTATGCAATAGCTTAAAAAACCTTACTTTATATTTGGAGTCCTGGAATAAAATATCTACTTTTTATCCTGATCCCGATTAAAACATAGGTGTAATGATTCAGGTATACGAAATGTCCCGAGACCGGAACCTATACAGCAACCTGATCGCCAGCCTCTTCCCCAGTATCCATGGCAACAACGAAGTCAAACGTGGTATACTACTCATGCTGTTCGGAGGTGTAGCTAAAACAACTATTGAAGGTAATCTTTCATATTATTGACGACCCTGTTGGCACAATGGTCGCCATGCCGGACTGCCAAACACAGGGTTGCGGGTTCTAATCCCGCCTCAGGCAAGTATTTATGCTTAGATATTTGTCTGTGGTCTGGTTGTTTCTATGCATTTTAAGTATATACATATATACAAAAGAAAAGTATATAAGTAGTATATCCGTTGTCTAACATAACACAAGTCTGGTTACCTAGCTTGGGGCTAGATGGCGATGTGTAGAATGTTCTGTAATATTTATTTATTATAAACTAGCATTTGCCTGCATATGTTTGCCGCATATCAGATGAACGATGGGCCAAAATAACAACAGAATAGTCCCCCAATGATAGGGATGATTGGTGCCCAATAGCGACAGCTCTGATCGATGGAAGAAAGGTAGAGAGGCCTTTGCCCTGCAGTGGGACAGTGTAGGCTCGTAGTGTAGGCAGTGTAGGCTAGGAGAAGTCGAAAAAGGTTCTAATAGGATTGTACCAAGTAATCACTTTGCCCCCTTTTCTTCACCATAAGGGGGAAGAATTTCGGAAAGTCCTTTCTTATTGGATGCCTAGGTACATCATAGAAAGAACACACCCTCCAAGTTTCAGGTCTCTACGATCAGCGGTTTAGGCTGTGCGTTGATCCGTCAGCCAGTCAGTCAGGACAAAGCATATGTATAGATAGACTAGCTGCGCCCCGCGGTTTCACCCGCGTAAGTCCCGATCCCGTGGGAATAACTAGCCATCCATCCTTTTCTGTTTTTCCGACATCTTCAATAATCACCGTCATATTTCAGCCAATTTACACAAAATCTCAATGATTTATACACAAAATCTCATGAATCAGTCCATCGATTGGTGAAAATCGTATGGAAAATCCATTCAAAAGTTTTTGAATTAATTATAATTATCACATTTGAATATTTCTCAGCCACAACTCTCCGCGGCGACATAAACGTGTGTATAGTAGGCGACCCGAGCACGGCCAAGTCTCAGCTGCTGCAGCAAGTGACGGAGATGACGCCGCGCGCCGTCTACACCAGCGGCAAGGCGTCGTCTGCTGCCGGTCTCACTGCGGCCGTTGTTAAGGTACAGACACGTGTGTATAGTAGGCGACCCGAGCACGGCCAAGTCTCAGCTGCTGCAGCAAGTGACGGAGATGACGCCGCGCGCCGTCTACACCAGCGGCAAGGCGTCGTCTGCTGCCGGTCTCACTGCGGCCGTTGTTAAGGTACAGACACGTGTGTATAGTAGGCGACCCGAGCACGGCCAAGTCTCAGCTGCTGCAGCAAGTGACGGAGATTTGTACGATAGATAGATATATAGATAAATTCTTTATTGTAAACACCAATTTCAAACAACATTTATAATAAAAAAAAAACAAAGGTTAAGTCTAAGTGTTACAAAGGGCGGCCTTATCGCTCAAAGCGATCTCTTCCAGGCAACCTTTGGATGGACAAGAAGTACGATTGTAGGATGTAATCTTCTTTACTAATTAAATAAAAAACGGTTTTGATCATTCTTTCACCAACAGAAAGCTTCAGAATCACACAACAACTTCTATACCGATTTTGATAAAATTAGCTATAGAGATAGCTGGGATAATGTAAATGCTCAGGATACCGGTGTTAAACCAGTGTATTGTTCCAGGATGAGGAATCGTTTGACTTCGTGATAGAAGCTGGTGCGCTGATGTTGGCAGACAACGGTGTGTGCTGTATCGATGAGTTTGACAAAATGGACCTCACCGACCAGGTCGCCATCCACGAGGCAATGGAACAACAAACTATATCCATTGCTAAGGTAAGCAATAGGTTGCTAAATAAGAATATTATAATTTACTAACCAACCCGGCAAACGTTGTTTTGCCATATACAAAAAAAATAAAGGAAAAATTAAGGTTCAGCAGGTTACGTGGAGTTTGGCAACTAACAACGCGACACGAAAATTTTATATCAGGGATTGCAACCTAAGCATTGCTGTGTAAAAAAAAAAATGTTATGTCCTAGGCTGGTGTCCGTGCAACTCTGAACGCTCGCACCTCGATCCTGGCCGCAGCCAACCCAGTAGGCGGGCGGTATGACCGCGCCAAGTCTCTGCAACAGAACGTCGCGTTGAGCGCACCTATCATGTCCCGATTCGATCTATTTTTTATACTCATTGGTAAGTCTTGTTTTGCTAATGTGGCAATGATTTGCTAATGTGGCGTGCTGTGATCTGAGCTATGTGGCGAGAATAACATCCAAAACGAAGAAGACAATCTGCTGCACATCTAAACTTCTATACTATTTATACCTCCAGCTTTTGTAAACCCGAGAGAGAGGCTCTCTCTGGGTTCCGATTTGCAATGGCTTACGTGGCAGTCACTTAACGGACTCCGGACTCAAGTAGGCCGTTGCAGACAAAATTTGAGCAAATGGGGGTATATTGCACCGACTGACGAGCAATGCGAGTGTGGAGCCCCACAGTCCATGGTACACCTACTCCAATGCCCATTGTGCCCTAACACCTGCACATTGGAGGACCTGGTAGAAGCAAACGCTGCTGCAGTTGCAGTGGCTAGCTACTGGGCTGTAAAAATTTGACTGGTCGAACGTCACTGACTCGAAAAGAAGAAGACTAATATTATAAAGAGGAAAGATTTTATTCTTTGTAACGAATAGGCTCTAAAACTACTTAACTACTTTTGAAGAAACTTGGTATGAGGATACTTTGATTCATTCATTCCCAAGGGATAGGGAGTGACGCAGACGAAACCACGGAGCGCTGCTAGTAATTTAATCAAAGGCACTTTTCTTTTTTCCACATAGATGAGAGTTCCGAAATGGTAGACTACGCGATCGCAAGGAAGATAGTCGACTTACATTGTAACAAGGAAGAAAGTTACGATTGTGTTTACTCGAGGGAAGATTTGCTGCGGTATATCGCATTTGCAAGGTCCTTCAAACCTATTATTACTGAGGTTTGTAGCTTTTATCTTGTTTTATATCTCTTACTGGCCACGTCCCAGGGAATGCCTTAGAAATATCGGGGTTAGTGTAGATTATGTCTTAACTTAAGACATTGCTTTAAGTCACGAATTCAAGCCGCCCAAGATGAAGACACACTTTATTCCTAAGTGCATGGGTACTCTACTTTTCAAGAAAAGCTAAACTATCCCTGTACATTGATTTTATAGGTAAACCTATTTGCTAAGAACTTCCGTTATTAAACTTTTTCTAAACTTCCTAAATATAAGGTAAAATGTATGGTGGCGCCATCTAGAAATAAAAGCTGTTTTCTGTGACGCTTTTTTGTACATGATTGGCAGTCTTTCACTGGTTGTACTTTGTTTTTTTTTACATGATATGATAGGGTGATATGATAAGATGTCAGGTGACGATGCGGCCTAAGATGTAGCACGCTAACCTAGAAGATACCTATTCACTCGCGACCTGAAGACTGCCAAATTGTACACATCAGGAAAGACAGACGCAGGCAACTGATTCCATTCCGTTGCGGTACGAATAAGGAATGACGAAGCAAAACGCTTAGTTCTTACGACTGGTATTTCCACCATGAATCGGTGCCGCACACCAGTCTGCCTGGTTGTATGACGAAAGTATGAAGATGGCAAAATTAGGTTGTGTAGTTCTTTTGCATACTCCCCGAATTGTATGCGATAAAAGTCCGACAAGCCTTTGTGTTTTATTTATATCTTTTATTGACCACGCCCCGCGGTGACATCCGTATAAGGGTGAGGTACTTCAGGAATATTGGGATTGTCCAAATTCTTGTAAAATCTTGACATATGGTTTTGGAACGAAGTTCCTTATCGCGCGTTGCGAAAGGGACCAGACGGAAAAAATTAAGACCAAAAGTTGTAACGACAGTTTTGATTTAATTACAATTCCTTCACTAATTAATCGAAAGAAACTTCGTTCCATCCGGGTCCATCCCTTGACACCTCTTATGTTTTTTATATCTTTTATTGGCCACGCCTCGATGTTACAAAAAAAATAAGGGTGAGGAACTTGAATATCAAGATATAACTTTAGAATTAAAAAAAACCCCGTCTTTAATACCCCATAACATTCAGATGGCTGAACTGATTTCGATCAAACACAGCTAAGAACACTCCTGACTAATTCACCTTTCAACAAAAAAAACGAAGTCAAACACAGAGCGACACGTCAAACTTATAACACCCGTTTTTGCATCAGGGGATAAAAAGTAGCATGTGTATTATTGTTTTAGGAGGCAGGTAAACTTCTCGTAGAATATTACACGGTGCTACGTTCCCGCGACGGTGGATCCGGTGCGTGGCGTATTACAGTCCGCCAGCTGGAGTCCATGGTGCGGCTGGCTGAGGCCATGGCCAAGATGCATTGCTCCAGTCACGTGACGCCGCAACATGTGCACGAGGCGCACAGGTATGATATCACTATTCTGCATCGAACTTTTTAATGTATCGCGTGTGTTGTATATATAAAGTGTTTCTATCTATGAACTTCATAATAATTCGAATTTAACGTAGGTCGTAGGTTTGATGTAGGTCGAAATATTTCCACGTGCCGAATAGCCTATCCCTCATTTAAGTCTAATACAACATAACATGCCCTATCAGATATGTACAGTCTGAATACGTATTAGCTGAAAATATTTGTTTGAATTTAACAATGGTATAATTAATTTCAATGATTTGAACAGATTACTGAACAAGTCAATAATCCGCGTGGAACAACCAGACATACATTTGGATGAAGACGATCCACAGTACGAGCCGACAATGGACGTGGATCAAGACGTGCCTAATGGAAACGGAGGTAAATCGATATTTAAATAACTTGTGAATTATATACAGGGTTCATAGTCATCATCATATCAGCCACAGGACGTCCACTGCTAAACATAGGATTCTCCCAAATACTTCCAAAGCGATCGATCTGACAAAAGTTGATCGTTATGTTGGACATAAGTAGCCCTTAACGACTTGCTAGTAAAGTTACCAATAACCCTGTATACATATAAACTGAGCATTTGAATAATTTTGTGGTATATAAACAGAGCATATTCTATTTCAGAAAACATTTTGGAAAGATAAAAAATTAAGGCTATAATAACAATAATAGTTTCTTAAGGTGAAAGGGTACCGGCGCTCTCTCCTTACAAACGTAGTCGACTGTTTCCTCCCTGGATAATGACAATAGCACAAATATTTTTGTGCCATAAAACCTATAACTGCCATATGACTATGCCCTATGTTTTTTCATTTTCTAATTATCATAGAAATCTTTACTAAATAATATGTAGTTTAAAACATATACAATTTCTTACAATTCACAAATATTAATATTATAATTTAAAATAAAAATTAAGCGTTTCATTCAAATAAACCGCCCCTGACCGCACCCGGTGCAAAGGAGCCGAGAATACTGGCCGCGTTACCTCTCTGCATGGCAACGGCTAACCTTTGCACCAAGAACTATCCGGAGCGGTAGTCAAAACCTCGGTCCCTCAGTCGGCGGCCTATTTCCCTCACAAAAGTCACGGCTTCCGACGCCCAACTTCCGCTGTCTCCACCGCAAACGGCACGAATAAATAATAGGCAACAACGGGGCGTACTTATCACGTTTTCTACGGGCAGCAGTCTCCGCCGCCGCTGCCGCCTCCCTAAACGTGCGACCCAAGTGGCTAACTGCGAAAGTACTTACGCACGTGGCATCCCACAAAAGACACCGACCTTTCTCCTAGGGCACTAACGTGAGGCCATCCGGTCTCTTACCATCCGTGCGGCTTAAGCCCGGAGGCTCCAGAACACACGGGATGTTAGCTGATATGAGAGCCCTGCGGAGAATATCATTAAGGGCATGGTGGCGCGGGAACCTTCCAGAACAACGGCAACAAGTCAATGCATGGTGACCATCTACCCCCACCGTGGACCCACATATGCAAAAATGAGGTTCACAAATGTCACAGCCCAACCGGAGCGCCACGGCCACCCGCAAAGAGTCAGAAAAGTACCCAGATGCGGAGAGGGTAACGCGTGTAACCACGCCCCTGACTCCGGTCTAGCCACCGCCCTCAACCTCGCCACATCCACAACCGACGCAGCGCTCATGAGCTCATCATACGCTCTTTTGGCCCCCACGTCATCCCATTCATAGAAATTAAGATTTAAAAAACAAAAATCAAAAAATACGGGCATGGTCATGGCAGTTATAAGTTATATACAAAAAATATATTTGCTCTAGTGTCATTATCCAGGGAGTGAACAGAAAAAGTTTGTATGGAGAGAGCCTCCGGTACCTTTTCCTCTTAATGCTGTTAATGTGTATGTGAGTCCTCTGTGTTAGAATAGTATTTAACAAAAACCTAATGTTTCAGAATCCCAAGTGAACGGCGATTCCGGTTCTAAAAAGAAATTGACGTTATCGTTCGAAGATTACAAGTCATTGAGTGATATGCTGGTCGTCTTCATGAGGAAGGAGGAGGTCGAAGCTGAGACCAGAGGTAACTACATATTATATACACATAAGGTACCTGCGGATAATAAGGGCCATCTGCCATCTGCTACTTTAATTAAAAACTAAATTATAGCGGCAATGGAAATACATTATCTGTGAAAAATTCAACTGTCTAGCTATCATGGTCCATGAGATACAGCCTGGTGACAGACAAACGGACAGTGAAGTCTTAGTAATAAGGTCTCGTTTTTACGCTTTGGGCACGGAACCTTAATAATTCTAAAAAAAATAGGGAAAAAATATTGGAAAACACGTCATTAGATAAATATTTGCCTCAGTGTCAATCGACTAGGCTGAGAGGGTAGTAGGTGCTGGGCAAGCCTACTCCATCCTCACGCAAAAAGGACCCAATTAAAAAGAGTCTAGTTGCGGAAAAAAGCCCGCATACATACATACATACATACATACATATATACATACTATACATAGTGTCAATCTATACTAATATTATGAAGCTAAAGAGTTTGTTTGTTTGTTTGAACGCGCTAATCTCTAGAACTACTGGTTCGAATTGAAAAAATTGTGTTTGATATTCAATTTATCGAGGAAGGCTATAGGCTATATAACATCACGCTGTAACCAATAGTAGTAAAAGAAGAATCAGTAGGAAATGTGGAAGAAACGGGGAAAATTCATCTTTGAGGGCTTCCGTTTTTTGTTTAAACGCGCTGATCTCAGTAACTGCAAGATCGAGTTGAAAAATATAGAAGGCTACTTTTTATCCCGATATCCCACGGCATCAGGACTTACGTGGGTGACACTGCGGAGCGCAGCTAGTCTGAAATACAATTCCTTTGTTTATTTTCTCGTTATTTTTTCACTGATATCAAGGTTTTAGTGAGAAAACCTTTAAGTAGCCCTTATTACCCGCAGATACCTCATTTTAACAAGTTATTCCTTTCTTGGCTTATATTTGTATACGGGCTGTTTTCCGCCACTAGACCTCTTAAGTAGGGTTCTTTTTGCGTGAGGATAGAGTAGGCTTGCCCAGAATCTATACCAACCTCTCAGCTTAGTCGACCGTGTCTAGAGGAAAGAACCTTAAGAGGAAAGGGTACCGGGGGCTCTCCATACAAACATAGTCGACTGTTTCCTCCCTGGATAATGACACAAGCACAAATATTTTTGTGCCATAAAACCTATGACTGCCACGACTATGCCCCTATGTTTTGGATGTTTTCATTTTCTAATTATCATAGAAATTAAGATTTAAAAAACAAAAAAAAACATAGGGTCACGGTGTGGAATGTCCTGCAATATATATATAAATATATTTTTTTATTTCACTTTGGATGACATTATTCCAAAGGTAACTAACAAAACTTAATAAGCTGATATAATTTGTATTGTTTAGGTGAAGAAAGTGCAGGCATGCGCAAGAGTTCCGTTGTGAGCTGGTACTTAGAACAGCTGGTGTCACAGGGCACTATAGAAAACGAAGATGAGCTGCTGGAGAGGAAGCTGTTGGTAGAAAAGGTCATTGATAGGCTCATGTATCATGTAAGTATCTATACTGCTTTTAGTCTAGATTTGACAGATTCTACATATGACGGATTCTACATATGACGGATTCTACATATCGCACATCTGGAGAAACAATGGCACAACTTACATTTACTGAATTTTACAGAAGCAAGGTTTAAGGGGTCCTTAAATATAGAAATTAGTTTATTTCACGTTCTTTTGCGTTTTCTACCCATAGGACATATATTTTAAAATATATTACGAAACTTTTTTCGTTTTGAGAAAATATCTAAAAGCGTGCATAAACTAAGAATCCTACAGTCGTGCTATTGTTTTCTTAAATTGTGACTTAAAGATGACTTAAAAGAACTGAGACTGAAAAATCCTACGAGAACAATAGCACATTTGACAATTAATGTGTTATTGTTACCCTATATTTGAAATTGTTCTTGACAAATGTGTGATTGTATCACAGTGTGCACGGGTGTGTAGTGGTAAATCCAATAACATTACAACGACACTAGCGACTTCTGTCGAAAACTATACGAACTACCGTTGTGCCGTTTTGTCACACGATAGTTTATGCCTTTTTGAACACTCAGAACAAAAAAGTCAATTTCGCATTTTTAGTAAATGTGCCATTGTTTCTTCGGATGCCCGATATGATAGATTCTACATAAGACAGCTAGAAAGAAAGAAAGAAAACATTTATTTAAAACAAGCACACGACACAAGACAATCAGAAAAGTAACAAACATAAAACCACTGACATAAAACAAAAGTAAAAAATAATAATAAAAGTGTACATATACATAATCACAGTAAAAACAGTAGCCCTTGTGAGCACAAACCTGCCACTTCTTTTCATGTCAGAGGCTTAGCTAAATACATTTTATTTGACCAATTGTTTGGAACAGCCCCATGAGTTTCTTATGCCAAGACGGTATTAGTCAATACTCTAGACCAGAGATTATGTTGGTTATAGCGCAAGAGCGCGCTATCTATTGCGTGAATCTAACCAATTAAAAAAAATGGGTGCATGTACTTATGTACGCGCGTGAGAAGTTATACGTCCGTTCGTTCGTTTGTCCGTCCGTCCGTTTGATATTTATTTTTCGGACAACTTCAACCTATGACTTTTGTGTTACTCTCATATTTTTTTCATAACGCGCCTAATGAAGTTTAACTTCAAAAATAGGCCAGTTTTTTTTCTGTTATTAGTATTTGTTGTAGCGGCAACAGAAATACATCATCTATGAAAATTTTAAATCTCTAGCTATCACGGTTCATGAGATACAGTCTGGTGACGGACAGACAGCGGAGTCTTAGTGATAGGGGTCTCGTTTTTACCCTTTGTTACGAAACCCTGAAAAAGCGAATCTAATTCCCCATTATTTGATTACAGGATCAAGTGATAATACCTTTATCGACAACCGGCCTGAAGGCGTCCCAAAAGTCTTCGGACCAAGAGGTGGAAGACGACCCATTGCTTGTAGTACATCCTAATTACGTCGTTGATGCGTAAATGGTAATGATCTTAAGGTACAGCCGCCAAAAGCAAAATACCTGTCGCTTATAATAATACTCGCTGTCCCGGCAAAAGTTGTTTTGCCATATACAAAAATATATATAAATTAAGAACCGCTCGACCGATTTTGTGCAAACTTCACATAAACCATCTACTAAATAGTCCGAACAAAGCTTAAACATTTGGTTTGGATAGGTGAGCCCCTTCTTGAGTTATAACATTACAACGAAAAGTGGCATTGATTTTTATAGATATATAATATTTTCCTTTTCATCTAATCTAAATGATTTAAAAAGCACCAGCTACTTTAAATCCATGCTATTTAGGGCGTTGTAGGCTTGGTTTGTTATACTACCCTCTCAGCTTAGTTGGCTTCAGACGAGAAAAACTTGTTAAATACGTTTCGGACTCGAACTTGGGTTCCACTACTAAAACCGGGATATTTATTCCTTAATTTTTTTAGAAGTTCCTTCTCGCCGGTTGGTGAGGGGATCTAGCCGAGAAAAAATGTAACGCGTTACGAAAACGTGACAAAAGATAGGGACTTCGTTAAAGTTTCTGGCGCTGTTTAAATCATCTAGATTAGAGATGTTTAGAGGAAAGGGTACCGGCTCTCTCTCCATACAAACGTAGTCCACTGTTTCCTCCCTGGATAATAACACTTGCACAAATATTTTTGGGCCATAAAACCTATAACTAAAAAAAAAAAACAAAAAAACATAACATAGGGGCATGGTCATGGCAGTTATAAGTTTTATGCAACAAAAAATATTTGCTCTAGTGTCATTATCCAGGGAGAAAACAGTCGACTACGTTTGTATGGAGAGAGCCCTCGGTACCCTTTCCTCTTAAAGGCCAATATCATTTACAATACCGAGGGTTCCGTACGCATTATTAGTTAAAAAAATACTTTGTATTGTAGTAGTATTGTTGGTGGCAATGAAACTTGAATCCTGAATTGTATGGGCCCACATTTTTCCCCTACTGTTTGTTTTGTTTAATTCATATATACCTATGTACCTAAATATAATTATCCGCATACCTAATTCTGGAGGAGGGCGCTTTCACTGCAACGCAGTTTACAACTTTCGCAGCTGAGAACGATTCTTATTTGTTTGTTATTATAACAGTTCTTTGTTTACATAAATAATTTTTAATTTTTTTGGAGTTTACTCCTTAAGAATCGATTTTTCATATATAAGGCGCCCGGTATGAAAATCCGAGGGGTAAAACCTACTAACAAGTAACGAAAATCGGTCATGTTTTTGGTGCGCACCTTTAGTGCGCAACTTTCTAATTTGGCTGTGAGTGTATTGCGTATGGTTAGATACTCGTACTGAAGGAGTAAACTCCAGTCGTGCGTCGGAGCTGACACACACACTTTTTTTTAATTTAACATACCGTTTAGGGGTCTAGGCGTTGGCGTCAACAATAAATATCGACGTATGTATTGAAATTTTCCTTTTACTATGCCGGGACCATAAAAATATATGAAATATTTTCTTACATTTTGAATAATATTTAGTATCATAACGAAAATTCCTTGTTGATTTCATTTGGCGACAGGTATTTTACAATTGGCGTGATCTAGGGCCTGAACATCGCGCCTAATCGAGCATTCGTTAATATTCATGTTGTAGTGTAAGTAGTTAGTTAAGTATAAGTTAAGCATTCCTTTTGTATGTTACCTTTTTGTAATAAACTTTTTCTGAAGATCAAATTTGTTTACTCTCGATGATGCTACAACTCGATCTAACAATGTACAGTCGGCTGCATAATTGCAGCCCCCGGTAGAGTTTGAAAATTACTATTATTGGAATGTTCTAATAATTTTTGTTTGATAAATTGACGAGTTAGAAGACTTTAAACTTCTACTAAAGCAGGTGTCTAGAATCTTGCTTGTGTTGAAAACATTCTTATAACAGCCGTTTTGGAGCTCTACGGTGGGTCTGCAATTATGCAGCCGACCGTATCATAGATCACAGACTTCAAAAAAGGTAGGACGTTCTATTGTACTTGAGTGGGCTGTTTTCCGCAATTAGACTCTTTTTAATTTGGTCCTTTTTGCGTGATGATGAAGTAGGCTAGCCCAGCACCTACTACCCTCTCAGCTTAGTCGACCATTTCCAGAGGAGAGAACTTGTCAATAGTTCTGGAGCCTACTAAGCCGCGGGTTTCATTACGATGTTTTCCTTCGCCGTAAGAGCAATATCAATTAGCGCAAATCGAAGACGGCCGGCCGGGATTCCAACCCACGACCTTCAGAATGAAAGTCGAGGTAACCACTAAGCCAACACCGCTCTCCGAGGACGTTCTAAATTCGATTCGTATTTTTTTAGGGTTCTGTACCCATTGTATAAGAACGGGTCCCTTTTAATATGACTTCACTGTCCGTCCGTCGTCGTCTGTCTGTCACCAGGCTGTATCTCTTGAACCATGATAGCTAGACAGTTGAATTTTTTTTGAGGTTTGTTTTTCATTTTATGATTATAGAAATTAAAATTCGAAAACAAAAAAATAATAAAAAAACAAAACATAAGGGCATGGTCATGGCAGTTATAAGTTTTATGCAACAAAAATATTTGCTATAGTGTCATTATCCAGAGAGAAAACAGTCTATTACGTTTGTATGGAGAGAGCGTCGGTACCCTTTCCTCTTAACTGCATCAATTATATAAGTGTAGCCAGGCCTCCGTACAGCCCCTCCATGCCTGGAGCACCTCCATGCAAACGTGCGTTTTCCGCATATGGTTATCGCATACGGAACGCATTCGGGTTCCCTTCTACATAAAATCATACAAAATGCTCTGTTTTGTACACTTGTTTAGCAATCGAACCGTACGCGCGGAATAGATTCCGCGCGGGAAAAAACGCACGTGTGCGTTGACAGAGCATTTTGTATGATTTTACGTAGAAGGGAACCCGAATGCGTTACGTATGCGATAACCGCACGTGATAACCACATACGGAAAACGCACGTATACGTTCCGATCCCATTGGAAAATCGAGATAAAAAGTTACATGAGTTGCCTACTCACAATAAATTAACGTATTCTCTTGCCAAGTTTTATCAAAATCGATCCAGTAGTTGGAGACTCTATAAATAAATAATAAATATTGCAGGAAATTTCACACATCGCCATCTAGCCCCAAGTTAAGTATCTAGACTTGTGTTAGGGGTGCTAGACAACGGATATAACTACTTTTAAATAGTTTTCTTTTGTAAATATATACTTAAAATACATAGCAACAACCAGACCACGGACAAATATCTAAGCATAAATACATGTCTGAGGCGGGAATCGAACCTGCAACCCTATGTTTGGCAGTCCAGCATGGTGACCATTGTGCCAACTGGGTCGTCCATTACAAACAATAAAATCTTTTTACATTATAACATTAGTGTGGACAAGTACGGTCGGCTGCATAATTGCAGACCCACCGTAGAGCTCCAAAACGGATGTTATAAGAATGTACTCAACACGAGCAAGATTCTAGACAACTGCTTTAGTTGAAGTTTCAATTCTTCTAACTCATCAATTTATCAAACAAAAATTATTAGAATGAAAACATGCCAATAATTGTAATTTTAGAACTCTACCGGGGGCTGCAATTATGCAGCCGACTGTACCTAATCTAGACCCAGCTTAGTTCAGTCATGGATTAAATCGTATCGAACTGAGTATATTGTCTTGTCAGTGTAACCATGTGTGTCTTTTACGGTAGTATGCTAATCTAGGAAAGGGTACAGGCGCTCTCTCCATACAAACGTAGTCGACTGTTTCCTCCCTGGATAATGACAGTAGAGCAAAACATTTTTGTTGCATAAAATCTATAACTGCCATGATTATGCCCCTATGTTTGGTTTTTTTTCATATTATAATTATCATAGAAAGTAAGAGTTAAAAAACAAAAAAAAAATAAGGCCATGGATAACCATGGCCTTATGTTTTAAAATATTTTATCATAAAACTTTTTTGTTTTATGATAAAATATTTTTAGCTATAGTGTCATTATCCGACGAGCCAGTTGGCACAATGGTCATCATGCCGGACTGCCAAACACAGGGTTTCGGGTTCGATTCCCGCCTCAGACAAGTATTTATGCTTAGATATTTGTCTGTGGTCTGGTTGTTTCTATGTATTATAAGTATATATTTACAAAAGAAAAGTATATAAGTAGTATATCCACCCCATTGTTTGCTTGTTATTACTTGTTATTGTAAAGGGCCTCTACGTGTTGGCTTCGGCTCCACGCACGCCTTCCAAAGGTCCGGGACTCCATAGCCCCGTGATATAGGACATATAACAGACAAAGAATAAGAAAATTACTCTTAATTTTACTAATTGTACCAATTTGAATGTGCCATTTAATTAATTTAACCTTCCCTCTTTCTTCATTACATGTCTATTTAAGTTTAGATAAAAAAAAAAACTCGTAGTCATGGTATAAAGTATGGTATGCAACTCTTGAATAAAGTACGGATTTAATTGAGGGCCATGAATCACTTGGGTCGCTCAGGATTCTAACACTTGAATCATAATGAATTCAGTGGTAGTTAGAATCCTTCACTTGGTCGTGATTCATCTATGGCCCTTGCTTTTGTAATTGTATTTATTTGAACGATAATTATTGAATTATGGGAAATGCTATTGACGATAACTCCATTGATCCACATAATTTAAAATAATCAAATTCATCTCCAATTAAAATGGAATTTGTGATTTATCTTGAATATTGCAACATCACTTTTCACTGTAAACCCATTGTAAACCTAGAAACAACTCATTCAATATTTTTTTTTTTTTTTTCTTTTTATTATGGCTTCGCACGTGTGCATTTAGCCAGTGTCAAGTTATATTTTGCATCAAATTATGACCCGATTTTTCATAAATCGGGCCTAAAGTGTTTCAATACAGTCAAAGTCGTCATAGTCCGTCAAGTCAGGGGTTATAGTAAAGCGGTGGCAAGTTTACCATAACCTTAATAGGAGATTTGGAGGCAACGAGAAAACTGCATGTTTGACACTGATTTTTACTTTCACTACACTTGTGCACTTTCACAGAACTAAATTGAATAACATTCCACCAGAATTATACAATTCAACTCGGGTTACATCTAAGTTTCATGAAAATAAAACTGCAGCACGACATGTTGTTAACTCGTTCCCGCCAAAACTCCTCATTCAATATTATTATGTCAAAAATATTGTAGAAGAGAATTGTCTATGATTCTCCGCTGAACCGATAATATACGCCCCCTACTCGCTCGGCACCTGCTGATTCACAAACCATCGGAAGGCTACTGAAACGAATAAAACTAAAAAGAGAAGGATGGAAACACGTCAAAAGTCGCGGGAGTGAAAGAGCTGCAATTTTTTTTTTCGTTTCGGATGCCTTCCGACGATTTGTGAATCAGCCAACGTCAATGTCACTTCACCGCGGCCAATCACTAATCGCATCGGATTACTATGCCAATTAAATTTACTAAAATGGTAGGCAGGGAGCAGAGCATTTACAAATAAAAATCGGCCAGGTGCGAGTCGTACTCGCGCACGCAGGGTTCCGTCAAGGTTAATTTTCGATGTTTGTCTAAAGCCCCCCTTAATTTTCAACCATGCTTTCGTGATTCTAGGTCAATCTATTATAGGTGTACCAATCGTTTTCCACCCAAAACCTATAAGGTACTTCCGTTTGACCTGGAATTGTCAATTTTGGTCAAAAGTAAGATCTCACACACAAGTTTAGGGGAAAATTAAGGTAAATTTTGGTGCGTACAAGTTTTCGCTAAAATCTAAATTGGCCCATATCTTTTTATCGTGTTGATTTAGGACCTTTATTTTTATACGCCTAATAGGGACCAGTTACCGTTCCTGAAAAAAATCGGTGGTGACACACGGACAGACGGACAAGAGAGTGATCTTATAAGGGGTCCTTTTTTAACCTTTTGAGGCACGGACCCCTGAAAACGAAAATAGCATGTTATAGTACGAAAGTACTAGAGAAAGTTGAGTTGTTCAAACAGTTTCCCGCTACGTAGACGGTCTGATGACACCGGGGACCACTCACATTTAAAATCTGCCGACCCTGGCTAAAGTGCAGAAGCCATTAATTAAGAAGAAGAAGAAGAATTATTTCCGGGAAAAATAACGTCAAACTGAACACAAAATATTTATACGCCGGCGTTTGTGTTTAACTATTTCACTAAAAAGTATGTTAAAAAGTAATAAAAACTTGATAATAAAAGTAGCGAGCTCAATGTGCTGATGTCTTACACGATGGAGGAGCTGATCAAAGGGCTTGAGCGTCAAGCAGATTGGTTCAGGAAGCACCCTAACAATCCTTTCGTCGACATGTTCCCCATAACAACTCCGGACTGTGTTATTGAAAAATTCAAAGACTTCAAAAGCTTTACAAAGAATTCTGCGACGCATAGTCTAAGTGCTGGTGAAAAGGCAGTCTTTTGGTTTTATAACAAACTTCGTGTATTATCTAAGAAGTGGTTTACGCATATGTTTTTGTCATTATGTCTTGCGCTGTACAGTGTCATTGGTGCAGCAGTGTTTATGACTTTGGAAAGTAAGTTGATTAATTATTATGCAACTAAGAATAAGAGCCTGTCCAGCCCCCTTAGACAAATTGCTTTCTATTAGCGATATCACCAATTGATAAACTTTATTTTTATTTTTTTTTCGTATGAAATCGACATAAGATGACGAAAATTCACATGGTCCTGTGTTAGAGTAAAAAAATGGTATAGTCAAGTTTCATAATATTATTTTGTTATACTTATTAATGTTTATTTTTTATTTTTTGTACTGTATAATTTTTTTACTATTTTTGTTTACCTACGACTCACTGGTGCACTGACAAATTCGGAAGAGGTTTTTTGCACCTTAAATTTTGTACTAGATTAAGTTTTTTATATTGAAATAAATAAAAATAAAAAATTCAATGTTTTATGTCAATATCATACAATTATATCTTTCCATTGCAGACTCTAACTAATGTGAAAATGGTTAGCGTATTATTGTGCGAGATTCACCCTTCATCATCCAGCTTCAAACTAGGAAATTACGCTTGTAATATGGTGATCAGACGACGGACATAATGTTTATATAATTTTTCTTTTTTTGTTAAAAAATATTAATTTATTTTTTTCAGGCCCATACGAACAGAAGTACGATAAAAACCTGACTGATGTAAGAAGAGATGTTGTCAATAAAGTATTGAATACTTTTGTGCAAAATACAAGTTTACTACAGGTAAATACTAGGTTTACGGTTTATGATGAACGCGAGCGTGTTAAAAAGCCAAGATGTAATGATCAATAATTCACACGCTTATCGTGCGACGTTTTTATTACCGTTGCGAGTAAAAGAAAAAACTTGTTAAAATAAAAAAAAAGTTAACAAAATAATTGTGTTTAAGGTTTAATTTTTTTAATAGTCTTAGTCCAATTTATACAAGACCATACGTTTTTATGGACCGGAAGCACCATTTGCTTCAAGTATATTTAAAATTCGAACTGTTTTTGCTGGCTTAAAAACTCTATGTTGGTACCTACCTTTTTCATACATCAAAACAGTATAGCCCAGTTAAAATAAAGAATGTTTCAACTACATAACATGTAATCAGTAGTAAAATACGAATTTAACTTATCGGGATAACTTTACAGCACTTGTGCGTTATGGTAAAGTGGGAATGAATTGAATTATTTTAGTTTATTGAAACTAATGATCAAATTATTCTATAGCATCATATTGCTTACATCATTCCGCGCATCGCTTACTACTTGCTGTACTATGTTTTTATCCTTACATTCCACTATGATCGTTGTATCGTCAGCGTAAAGTATGCATTTCTGTTGAATGGCTTCAGGAAGGTAATTTATGTATGTAACAGGAAGAGTAGGGGACCCAAAATACTACCTTGCGGGACTCCAGAATCGTTAATAAACAGCAATGATCTAAATTTGTTTTTTACGATTATTTTGTTAGTAGTTTCTGTTATTTTTGATACTTTAAATGTTACAGGAATCAGACACTACCGTCCTAACCTACTTAAAGGACTACCTAATAGAGTACAAGAACAGCTATACGGAGCATATGAAGCATCTGAACAACAACGACGTCAATATGAAAACTTGGAACTTTTGGAATTCCATGTTCTATTCAGGAACTATATTCACTACTGTAGGTATGTACGTATAATCACAAGTCAAGAGGTGTAATTTATGTATAGTATGCGTCATAAGTACACTGTCAGTGCCCTACAATCTTATATATATAAAAGAAAGTCGTGTTAGTTACACCATTTATAACTCGGGAACGACTAAACCGATTTGGCTGAAAATTGGTGGGGAGGTAGCTTACAATCAGAAGACGGACATAGGATATCCCAATATGCCCACGGGATCGGGACTTACGCGGGTGAAACCGCGGGATGCAGCTAGTAATACTATAAACAACTGTTGGACTTACGACCTTCTTCTAAACGTTACACATAAATAAGTACTTGAAATACAAAGAAAAGAAACAAAATCAGAATCGGTTCAGCCGTTCGGGAGCTACGATGCCACAGACAGACACACACACACACACAGACACGTTAAAATTATAACACTTCGTCGTTTTTGCGTCGTCGGGGGCTAAAAAGCACTGAATGTGATTACTATTTTCATGTTAGCTATGTCTTTAGCTGGCCGAGTGGTATAATCCGTCACCCGCTACACCAACCGACGACGACGTGGGATCAATCCACAATTTCACAGGTTACGTTGTTACAATGTTCAAAAAGTGCTGGTGTACTTTTGAGCGTCGATTGTAGGTACCTAAATGGAAATAGTTCCATTTAGTTTCAACGTAATCGGTTCAGTAGTTTTTGTGTGAAGGAGTAACAACAAATTTTCACATTTAGAATATTAGTGGGATAGGATAATCTGCGGGTTGGGTGGAATCATGCTTAAATATTAAGAAGGATTGTTTGAAAACGCTTACAAATACGGAAGTATTAGCGTGAAGAGTGATTCTACTGAAAGTTTATGGCGGAAAAGTAATTATTGTAGAGAAGAGGACTGAAAATCTATGGCTAGGAATAAATTGTATGAGTTTGAAAACCAGTTGCATGCACATGAAGCTGGCGTGTCTTCATACAGTGGTCAAAGATCCTGGAACTTCATAAATGCGTTTGCTTATTGTTTGGTCTTGGTTTCCACTATCGGTAAGAGTTATTATAATCAATGTTATTCTTTTAGTATTTTGATCAACTAGAGTGGAGTGTGCCAGACTGGAACATCGTCAAATTGTTATAAACCAACAAATTGAAACAAAAGACATAGACATTCAAACACTGTCTTACTAAAAACCTAAACTTCTCTCAATATTGTTTGTATGTATAAAATAGTCTAAATATAAACTTCTTTCGTTTACAATGGTATAGTGAAAGACGCAAGTCTACCTAACTAACTTTACGACAAATAGAAATCTATTTTTGTGCCTAATGTGTTTTACAAAATATTTACAGGTTTCGGCTACATAACTCCAAAGACGGTCTCCGGACGACTAGCGACCATCATCTACGCTGTTTTTGGTATACCATTGTTCTTTATTGTTCTGGCTGACTTCGGCAAACTCTTCACGAGGGTCATCAAATTCTTCTGGTCTTTCATCAGGAGGTTCTACTATACCAGGAGATGCAGAATAGTGAGGAAGTCACGCCCTGTAAAGGTTAGATTTTCTGCTTCTTTTTCTAAAGCTTTTTTTTCTATTAGTTGCTTGTTTTCCTGTCTGTCTGTTCATCTGTTTGTCAAGACTCTCTATTAAAAGTAAGGGTTTGGGGCGGTTGGTCAAGGGTCCGCCATGTATAGGTTAGGATGGAACTGCGATGATAACGCATGAGCCGAGCGAGCAAAGCCAACGCGGCAGCGCCTGCGAGTGCCAGAATCGAATTCTACCTATTTTTGGACGGTTACAAAACCGAGAAAGATAGTTTAGGTTAAGTTGAAACTGCGACCAACTAAAATCTTTTTTATTTTTTTCAAAACAAGTTATCTACCACCAGCATCTGACGATGACGTGAATCCAAAGAGAATGCTAATAAAGTATTAGGTAAAAACTTAATGTTTCCGAAGTCCTTCACTAAAAAAAGAAATCTTGACATTTAGTATGCATTTAGTATTTGAACTTGACATAGTAATTTATTTGGGCGATATTTTTTGAGATCCATTAGAATATAGTCCTGAAGACCCATGTAAAAATTCATCCTATATGATATGTTCCTATAATCAAATTGAAATATACAGAGCGCAGCACAGCGAATAATCAATTTAATAATTGCCTTTTCATGGGAATTCAAACTCAAACTCATTTTATTTATTCAATAGGTGTCATGCAGCGCATTACATCAACTTTGAAACGTTTTTTGTGTGTTTTTTGAAGGATTTTTGTGAACGTAGAGCAAGTTTTCGTAAAAAAATTGTGAGAGCGTTAATATATTTATCTCTTTAAATTTTTATCTAAGTAATTCCCTGGGGCCCATTTTGTAGATAGCTCGTACAGCTCTCTTTTGCAATATAAAAATAGTATCAATATCCGTTGCACACCCCCACAGTAGGATGCCATACGACATGGCACTGTGGAAGTAGCTGAAATAGGCTAGGCGAGCAGTCTCAATGTACGTGTATTCGCGAATTTCCTTAACAGCGTAAGCGGCAAAACGAAGTCTGTTGGACAATGCTTCCACATGCGGGCTCTACTGAAGCTTAGCATCTAAAGTTATACCTAGAAAGACAGCCTTACTGTCTAATTTAACTTTCTCATCATTAATCTTAAAACAGTTTTAACTTGTTTTACATTTGGAAGTGTGAACCGAATTAATTTAGTTTTGGATCCATTCAGTAATAAAGAATCAATCGACTATTCTACAGAGAGCATTGTTAACATCGTCAACGTTCGACTGACGCCTTTTAACCTTGAACACCAAGGAGGTGTCATCTGCAAATAACACTTTCCCATGGTTGTCCCTTACAAAGAATTGAATTAAAGGCAAATTATTATTCGCAGACTAATCTGTAGTGAGCGAGAGCTATAATTTTATTTTAATTTTCAGACGGTTGTGAAAGGAGTCCAGAATATTGGCAAAGTTTTGAATCATCGCTCTAAGATATTTGTCGAAGAAGAAGAGCTGGATCTGCCTACGATAGTAGAGAGAAGGTGTAGCGATGAATTCCCACCTTTACCTCCAAAACCAGGAACATCGAAAAGTCCAGATAATGAGCCTGCCCCATACGTGTTTGAAAATGACAATGAATTCAACCTGCCTATATCAGTTGCTATAGTAATTCTTGTAGTTTATATAATTATAGGTACTGTTGGCGCCTATAATTATATAAACTGCTGTTCAGGGGAATCGTGGTCTTTCATTGAGTCATTTTACTTCATATTTATATGTGTACGATTGGTCTCGGGGATCTAGTACCAGATCATCCAATGTTCATGATGGCGTCAATTCTTTACATAATATACGGTCTTGCCCTTACTTTTATGTGTTTTGACGTGATTCAGATTAAGTTGTCAGATATGTTTAAGCAAGCTTGTGTTAAGTTAGCTGCTGCTATGGCTTTGAAGTTGGCGGAAGAGGATGGTAGTTTAGTGCCAATACCTCCGACTCAAATGGAATAGGGGTGGAGGCTTTGGGGTCTTGGGGTCCTGAAGCCTCTGCATTTTTAGGGATCTCGGCGCGCGTCTTGTCGATATGTCTGGTGATCGGAGGGCTGGTGGCTTTTTCGCTCAAAGGGTCAGTCTGGCCATCCAGAGGGGATATCGCACCTCCGCTCAAATAGTATCATAACTCGAAAACAATATTATTTATTTCATATTTTCACGAAACCTAATACACTATTTCATAAAGCTTAAAAAATCATTCAAATCAACTGAAATGTTCATATCGCTAATTCTATTAATTCTCAAATTAAGACTAGAAACCGGAAATACAGTTTCTACTTTAGACACATTTTTCTCGACAGTTTTCTTTTTGAGTTATGACACTATTTGAGCGGACAACATTATACATAATGCCCGGGCATTATGTATAATGTTGTATAATAATGACAAGCTACTTTGGGCAGAGTGATTAATTATCATCAAAACTTTAACCATAGTCTGGACTGAAAATTCTTAGACAACTCGATGAAGGTCGTCCTTAAAGGGATCTCAGGTTATAAGTGATGTACTTGTAACTATTTATTTTGTATATGTACCTAAATAAAAAAAACTATTTTTATTTGGTTTAATTTTAAATTTCTTACTAGCTGTCCCGGCAAACGTTGTTTTCCAATACAAAAAAAATTATAAAGTAAAAATAAAGGGAAACAAAATTTATGTTGTTCGATTCTCAGACTTAACGAATTTACACAAAAAATGCCATACAAATCGGTTTGGCCGTTTAGATGGAGTTTGGCAACTAACACCGCGACACGAGTAATATATATATAGGGATTTATAAAAACAAACAGAAATGCACCTCAAGTGAGCAACGAACTGTTAAAGATCTTCAGTAAAATCTAGGTTAAGACCGATGGATCATCTGCTACCACCTTCTCATCACAAACAAAACTACTCATTGAATTACGATTACGCGTTACAATTTGAAGAATTTATTACCTTTTGAATTTTATCGCGTTGAATTATTGGACTATGAAGAAGATTCATTTTTCAACATGATGCCAGTTCTACAAGAATGAAACTTTCATTTAATTGTGAAGAGTGATTATATTAGTAAGATAGAATTTAAGTAGATAGGTACCGAAATTACCTATCAGTTTTAGTTTTGTAAGCTAGCACAAAAAGTGCTGGCTCTTATCTCGGACAGCGGATAAGGCCTTTCGGGCACCCTCCCATTTGGACTTTAAATGTAGCTTTTACTTCAACTCTCTTAGGGGGCGTCCATAAATTACGTGAAGTGTTTTTTTTTTAATTTTCTGTCCCTCCCTTCCCCCTGGTGAGATGGCGTGAGATTTTATTCAACCCCCTCCCCCATCCCCCAATCTCACGTGACATTTTTTAAAATGTGGGTTTCTTAATATTGTTTCGAGTTATAAGTGTAATCAAATTTAACAAATATTATAGAATACTTAAATCGTGACTACTGTGATTAAAAAAAGAATATCTTCCTAATTCAGTCCATCGAGAACCATGCGCGGTCTCAAGAGAGACTATTGGAACCAACATGTCTATATGATTTTCAGTAAAATCATCTGCTCCTTCAACTTCGTTCTGATCTAGCCGGAAAAATCAAACAGAAAAAAATGCATGATATTTGGCGAGACCCCCTCTCTCTCCAACGTAAGATTAGATGAGATTTGACTCGACCCCCTCCCCCCTTAAACCTGGTAATTTATGGACGCCCCCTTACCATTAGGAGAACGAGGACATAATTTAGGTTTTTATTTTTAATTAATTGTTATTAAGAATATTTGATCATAACATAAACCATTCAAGGTTTTATAAACTATATCGTTAACTCGTTAATATTAATAGACCGGCAAAATTTGTAAACTGATCGAGTGTAAACTGCAGATGCCTGTCGTAAATAAAGGACATAAGCGTGATTTCAACTCAAGGGGGTTTTCTTCTAAAAATAGCATCACTTTTATTCGTTATTTTTATATTTTTACCTAGGAGTAATTAAAAATAGATATGGGTTAAATCCGGATAGATTAATTAATTAATATTAATATTACAGGACATTCCACACATCGCCATCTAGCCCCAAGCTAAGTAACTAGACTTGTGTTATGGGTGCTAGACAACGGATATACTACTTACATAGGCTGCACTAAAAGTATCGGGAATGGAACATTTCCACTGTTCCTGTCATATTTAAATCTTTTTAAAAACTCCTTGTTTTTAAAAATCGAATACCATTTATTTATTTAAAAAAAGAATCTCGGTCTTGTCACAAGGTTTTGTCAAACTTGTTTAGTCGTTGAGAAAATGGAATTGACGCGAGAAAATTCAAGAGCGATGATTTATTATGACTTTCGAAGTGGTTTATCACAAAAACAGTGTGTTGACCGGATGATTTCTGCATTTGGTGATGAAGCCCCATCCAAAACCACAATTTATCGCTGGTTTGCTGAATTTCAACGTGGACGTGTCAAGCTCAGTGATGATCCCCGTCAAGGTCGTCCAAAAACTGCACTCACCCAAGAAAACGTTGATGCTGTGCGTAAGCTGATTGAGGAAGATCGACATGTAACATACCGCGAAATTCAGGCAACTTTAGAAATTGGCATGAGTCAAATACAAATAATCTTGCATGAACAATTAGGTGTAAAAAAGTTGTTTTCCCGATGGATACCGCATTCGCTCTGTGAAGAGCAAAAAGTGGCTCGCGTTACTTGGTGCGTCAGAACTCTCGAAAGATTCCACGCAGGATCCTCAAATGCTGTATACAACATCGTATCAGGTGACGAATCTTGGATATACGCGTACGAACCCGAAAAAAAAAACCAGTCACGAGTTTGGGTGTTCGAAAATGAGTTAAAGCCAACAAAAATTGTTCGTTCACGGAGTGTTGCAAAAAAAATGGTGGCCACGTTTGTCTCCAAAACCGGCCATGTTGTGACTATTCCTCTTGAGGGACAAAGAACGGTTAATGCAGAATGGTATGCTAGCATTTGTTTGCCACAGGTCGTTTCTGAACTCCGTAAAGAGAACTGCAGCCGCCGCATCATCCTCCATCACGACAATGCGAGGTCTCACACCGCGAACAGAACAAAAGAGTTTTTAGAGCAAGAAAACATAGAATTATTAGACCATCCGCCGTACACCCCGACCTAAGCCCTAATGATTTCTATACTTTCCCTAAAATAAAGAATAAATTGCGTGGTCAGAGATTTTCATCACCTGAAGAAGCTGTGGACGCCTACAAAACGGCCATTTAGGGGACCCCAACTTCCGAATGGAATGGTTGCTTTAATGATTGGTTCCATCGTATGGAAAAATGTGTCAAATTTCGCGGAGAATACTTCGAAAAGCAATAAATACATTTTTAAATAGTAATGTTGTGTCACTTCCTTGATTCCCGAAATTTTCAGTGCCGACCTCGTATATACTTTTCTTTTGTAAATATCCTACTAATATTATAAATGTGAAAGTTTGTGTGTGCGTGTGTGTGTGTGTGTGTGTTTGTTACTCCTTCACGCAAAATCTACTGGACCGATTGCGATGAAACTCGGTATCTAGATAGCTGGAGACATGGATTAACATATAGGCTACTTTTTATCCCAATATTCCCACGGGATCGGGACTTACGCGGGTGAAACCGCGGGGCGCAGCTAGTATACTTATAATACACAGAAACAACCAGACCACAGACAAATATCTAAGCATAAATACTTGTATGAGGCGGAAATCGAACCCGCAACCCTGTGTTTGGCAGTCCGGTATGGTGACCATTGTGCCAACGGGGTCGTCAAAAGATGACCCGAAATGCTTTTTATCCCGACATTCCCACGGGATCGGCACGCGGGTGAAACCGCGGACCGCAGCTAATAAGTACACAAGTGCAAATAAAGTCTTTCGTATAATATTTTCCACATCGTCAGGGCGCTAGAAAAATATATTTTCTCTCCATTTATCTTTTAACAAATGCTATATTTTCGACTAACTTTATTATTATGTATGATGACATAATAAATTGTATGGGTGACTCAATAAAGTGACTCATTGGATTTTATTTTTGTCACTGAACATTTTTACATGGAAATCTGGACAAGGGATAGGAGAAAATGGAGGTGGTAAAGATTAATGGCAAAACTTTGAACAAAAATTGCTTGTTTGCAAGGAAGTTAGGTTCTTGAAGTTCTTATATGTGTATTGGGTGTATTAGACATAAAAAAGCTATATAGATGTTTAAGACAATGAAAAAAAGCTATTGCATCGTGCGACTTCGTACAGTCGTACCATATACATACACGATAAGCGAGCGCTCGGCCGAGCTACATGGTAGACGGAGGAGATGATAGGTTTTATTTTTATTAGGTACGGAATTTCTTGATTCGGTCGCCTCGCTCAAAGCCCGTGATAAAAACTATGGAATCTATACTAATATTATAAAGCTGAAGAGTTTGTTTGTTTGTTTGAACGCGCTAATCTCAGGAACTAATGGTTCGAATTGAAAAATTCGTTTTGTGTTGGATAGCCCATTTATCGAGGAAGGCTATAGGCTACTTTTTATCCCGATATTCCTACGGGATCGGGAGTTACGCGGGTAAAACCGCGGAGCGCTGCTAGTAGCTTAATAATAAATAATCGTTTAGTTCGTTCCACTTATAACAAAGAAAACAAGAATTAAAGAGAAACAAGAAAGATGAAAGTGGGAAGCAGGTGTCTGAAATAGGCACTAAACCTGTGAAAAAATCGTGACCTTAAAATGCTTATATCTTTTTTCCACATCTAGTTCACGTAATACTATCAATTTCATTGTAATCTAGAAAAACGGAGAATATTATCATATTTTTCCTATTTGTGCATATTATCATTCTTAGAAGAAAATTGTTATAAACCGCCTGCCTCATTAAGCTCACGTTTCTTTGGCAATCGTTTCTGTCATTTTCATGGGCTGTATTTTTTAATTGACATATCTTCGTCGTATACGAAAAGGTTCTCAATTCGGTAATCATTTTTTATTTTTTTTAGTAGGTATTTTCTTAGGTTTTCGCGACTTGAACTCATAATAAAACAATACTATTTAAACGAAATTTAAGTTTAGACCATCCGTTACTTAGGAGAGTTGCTACCTTAGACGACCCGAGTTTGCGACGATTCGATACCAACTCTTTCAAAGAATATAATCGCGTTGTAATATTTTTTATGATTTGACTTCTCCATATTATTTATACTTACTTACCACTTTCATGTATCTATTTCATTAAGTCAACGTCCTTCTTATAGTTTTTTCAAAGAAATCTCGAAATGTTTCGAAGTGTTAACTTTCGCCGAAACTAATTTTCTGTTGGAAAATTATGTTGCTGTGACTCTTTGTAAGTTATTCGTAACAGATGTTTGTGAAAGTTAGATAAAAAGATACTAAACTGCAGTTAGGGTAAATTTCACTTTGTAATCATTTGAGTAGCGAAGAGCATAATTTTGGCTGGAACAAAGTAAATGCTAGATATATTTTTACATATGATATTAGCATTTGACCACTCTCACATCTGCCTGGTGGTAAGTGAAGATGCGGTCTATGATATGTAGCATGCTTTAACGAGGTAAAAACATTTTAAGTGTATATTAGAATGTTTTTACCTTACATAAAGTTTTGACGTCACGATGTCAACAGGTTACATAGTCAAAATGCACAAAAGCATTGATCTACAAGCTTGACAATTAAGAGCATATAATAATAAAAAAATAATGAATCATTTATTTCAGGCTACAAAGGCCCATAGATACATACCTTATAGACTCATCATCATCTGAGCGATGTTCCCGGTTGCATTCCTCTCGGGAGCCCGGGGTCCGCTTTTCTGCTTTTACGCCTCCACTTCGCACGATCTTCAGCATCCTGGTTTGTATGGCCATTTGCACGCATATCACCCCTTACGACGTCAGCCAGCACTTCTTGGATCTACCTAGTCTGCCACGACCCGGCGGAGGCGCCATGGCAAGACATTTGTTCCCCACGTAACTAGCCTGTTTAACACACCTTATAGACTAACATACATATTTTATAATAAAAATTAATTGAATGTGCTAATAGATAGCTTAGAACTATGTTAGTAGCAATTCCATGACACTACACTTTAGTCTTAGCTTGTTCCTATGGAATTTGTCCGCGGAAGCGGCGGAACACCACGTCCTTCAGCCAGAAGCTTTCATCCATAACGCAAGGCAGATTAGCAGTTGGGGATGGTAATGTGACCAGCCGCGTCATGGTAACTTAGGAAACAGAGTATTTAATAATATAATATCGCTCATGTGGGCTTGTGTTATGGTGTGACGAGTGACGAATTGAAGAATAAAGGAAAAAAAATAAAAACAATGAAATTATATCTGTTCCTTATGGCGTACTTACTTCTTTTTTGTTACACTCTTGACAGAGCGGTCGTGATCATCATGTAGTAGAGGGGGTAGATGTTGCGCGCTTCACGACTGCTCGCCATCTCTCCCTGCTGGAGGTCATCCTGCTACATTCGTTCAAAGAACCTCCCACTGCAGCCTTGACTTGGTCAGTCCATCGCGTGGGTGACCTCCCGCGCGTTCTGGTGCCTTCTATTTTTCCCTGTATAACGAGGCGCTCACGCCGGGAAACGTGGCCGAAGAAAGTCAGGATGCGAGATTGTACTGCTGAAAATAGACGCCGCTTGATACCGAGTTCTTGAAGTATCGAGACGTTTGTGCGAAACTCGGTCCACGAAACCCCAAGTATTCTTCTCCATTCCTTATGGCGTAATCACGTTAAATTATAATCCGTAAACCGACTTTACAGACAATATTTTTTTTATAGCACATACTTAGGTCAGCTCTTGACCACTATCTCATACAATGGTAAGTGACGATGCGTTCTAAGATGTTATATGCTATCCTAGAAGGGCCTTCGAGAGACGCGAGTGAATTATGCGATATCTCCATACTATGGTTCTCATACATGCGCGTGCGCAATCTCTACTCTTTTAAATATTCTGGAAAATATACGTATTAATAACAAGAAATATAATAAGTCGTTATTTTAATACGTGATTCAAAGAAAGCGTTAGTATGTTGGGATGAACCGTTCGAGTGGGTGGAGATTAGTCAGTGGTGACCTTAAAACTACAACTGTTGAATTGTCGGTGAAAATCAGGTTTAAATAAACTAAACTAAACTTCTTTATTGTTTTGAAAGTCAAGTTTAGAAGAATCTTAACAAATACTAGCTTTTGCCCGCGACTTCGTCCCCGTAGAAGTCGAAAATGGACTAAAGAATCACGTTGTCCCATACAAACTTTGCCCCCTTTTACACACCCTTAGGGGTGTAATTTCGGGAAATCCTTTCTTTTCGGATGCCTACGTCACACAAAAAACACAGCCTCCAAGTTTCAGGTCTCTACGATCAGCGGTTAAGGCTGTGCCCGTCCGTCAGTCAGTCAGTCATTCAGGACAAAGAATTTTATATGTATAGATCCATCTATAGATTTCCGAAACCGAAAACATGTTCCTTGAATTTATTTGAAAAACAGTCGTAAAATAAAACAAACTTTCACACAATTTATCTATGTTTTAAAACTCAAGTTTTAAAGGCTCTTAACAAATACGTACCTAACCTTAAATATGTTCTTTAAAATATATTTGAAAAACTTTCCTGAAATGAAGTAAAACAATCATCTACATAAACATTTATTTTTAAAATATTGCAGGACATCGCCATCTATCCCCAAGCTAAGTAACTAGACGTGTATTATGGGTGCTAGGCAAATGATATACTACTTATATACTTTTATTTTGTAAACATATACATACAATAAGTACATAGTGTTAGATACGTCACAAATAAGTATCTCAATTGATTTGTATTTACATAAGTTGAAATATAGGACCGTCAATTGACTGACCGTTGGATAGCGCCATCTTTAATGTTTCATTCGGATTGTCAAACTAACTTCCGTTGAGAGCTAATAAAATGGCTTCCTGGGCCAAGCAACGGGCAGTCAATCTACGATCCTGAAAGTGTCAAGAAGTGAAAATTATAAGTGTAGTGAAGGAAAGCAAAAACTGTAAGTTGAAATATAATAATTTAATAAATTCGTTTAGGGTTCATTATTATACTTTGTTTCCTCTAATGATAATTATTTTATGTATAATTGAATTGCTTTGGGTTATATGGTATTACGGAATAATCCTTGCTATTCCAAGTGTGAAATAAACCTTTTTACATACCCTTTTGTTTAAATTTCTGTATCCTGTAGTACCTAAAGACATCTTTAAAGAACTACTCTTGTGGTTATTTAACATCTCAGAAGTGGCATAGAATTCACAATTACCCAATATATTTTCTCCTGGCTTGAAATCCTTAAACGTTATATAACGTGTCTTTTTTTTTTTCTTTTTCTTTTTCTTCTATTATACCAAATACATTTAACGGGTAATCTAAAATTAAATTCCAATAACCACAAGGTTGATAAATTAATCAGTTTAACAGCTAACGGTTCAAGACAATTCACATTTGAAATACAAGGTCATTTTATTAAATTAAATGTAAACAAGGTAACGATAAAGAAATTAATGTTGTTTTAGCTTAAACACTAGTAAGTGTAATGAGAACCGATTGGAGCCTAATTATCTTAATTTTCAGTTTAATTTCATGGTAAGTAGCAATAATTTGATTTTTCTATTCAAAGTATTTTAAATTAAACAACAGTTATTTGTGCGAATTTTTATTATTATTTTTCAGTTAAATGGATCCAGATGGAGGCCAGCGCTCTCCAATATTGGGGTCTTCGAATAGACTGAATCCAATGATGCCTGGTTCCCCTGCTCCAAACAGGAATCGGTCTCGCAGCCCTCTACAACGTCCTTCGGGTATTGTTGAAGAGCAACACGTCCATCGCAGTCCATCGGCTTCCGGTCCGGATACATCCAGAGAGCGACGCCGGCTGCGTAGCCCATCTGTGAACACCGAGCATCGTTTGCGCACCCCTTCGGCGCTTGCTGTGGACGTCGCCAGACGACGACGACGGATGTACGACTTGCTGGCATACAACGCAGACGAAGAAAGAAGACGGCACCGTCCGTGCAGCCCATCTGCGCATTCCAACAACGCCGAAAGGGACAGGCCCCACCGACGCGACCCATCGGGACGACGTCGCCTGCGCAGCCCAGCATCGGTACACCCAACGAGCAGCCGCCACCAGCGCAGTCCAACCGCACATCCCGAGAACATCGACGAAACACAACATCGCTTGCGCAGTCCAACGACTCGTGGCGATGGTGCTTCAGGCCGCGACGACGACGGTGCCATCGAAGGTCAACACCAGCATCACAGCCTACGCGATCTATCGGTAAGTTCCCCTGCAAGAATAGCAAGAAGACGACGCTACTCGCGCAGCTCTGTGGCACATGACGAACGGGGACGACGTCGCTTGCGCAGCCCAGCAACAGTGCGACATCGCAGTCCAGTCGCGCACACTGAAAACAGCAATAGAGGAGAGCGCCACTCGCGCAGTCCAACGGCGCGTAGTGCAGCCATTCTCGAGTGTGCCACCGAAAGGCATCGCCGCCCCACGACTTCTCAGCACCACCACATTGGAGAAGAACAAAATAAAACAAGGTTAGTTTCTAACTCTGACTCAAATATAATTACTGAACTATTAAGAGCAATCAAAAGCAGTAACCAATCCGAGTCTCTCGATAAATTGGGTGCAATTCAAAATACTGTACCCGAATTCGATCCTTCTCGAAAAGGGCAAACTATAACTATGTGGTTGCATAAAGTAGGCGAATGCGCCACTATATATGGATGGAGTGAAAAACAAACTATCCATTATGCACTCGCCAAATTACGTGGCGTTGCGCAACGCTGGTACGAAGGACTACCATCAGTCCTGTATACATGGTCGGAATGGCAACAAAAACTTACCGAAGCTTTCCCATCCGATGAAAATTATGGGCAAATGTTGACTGATATGCTGAATAAGCGCGCTCGTTTTGGCGATTGTGTAGAAACCTATTATTACGAGAAAATAGTACTGATAAATAGGTGTGGTATAGTAGGAAAGAAGGCGGTAGAATGTGTCCTTCATGGCATAGATGATCGGTCGATTAGATTAGGAGCGGAGGCTGCGCAATTCACGGATCCTAACAAATTACTAGCTTATTTACGTTCTACTCGTAATATCAAGATTCCTACCAACGACCGACGATCTAACAGGACTCAATTGAATAAACAGTCAGAAAATAACCAAAATAACACCATCAATCGTTCACGGTGCCTTAACTGTCGGCAGATTGGTCACGTTACAGCTCAGTGTACCCTCCCGTTGAAAAAGTGTAGTCACTGTTCTAGAATAGGTCACGAATCCGAACGATGCTTCTTTAAGCCTTCATCCTCTAAAGCACCTGACCCGAAACCTGTAATGCAGATATCTTCTGGTAACGACCCAAGTAGTAAATATTTTAAAACTGCAAACATTCAAAATGTGAAATTTGACTCATTTATAGATTTCGGTAGCCGTGTCTGTTTGATACAAAAATCGGCTTTTGATCTACTCAATTCAGATTTCGAAAATTGCGAAGATTCTTTTAAGGGTTTTGGTAACTCTTTTGTTAAGGCGTTAGGTAAACTGTGTGTTAGTATAGAAATTGATGGAGTTAATGCGGTCGTAGATATATTTATCGTTCCGGACATCAATATGAATGTACCAGTACTAATAGGTCAATCGTATACTGAACAAGCACATATAATCGTACGCAAAACTAGTGATTTATTAGAATTTTCCCAATTACCTAATGACTGTGATAAAATTGATTGTAAGAGGGTTAAGTTATTCTGTAAAGATACTGTTGAAGTGTCAGGCTTAACAGTCGTTGACATTTACTCTGATAATAACCTTGATGGGGATATATTTGTAGAAGGTAGCATACGATTTCAGTCTGGAGTTCGATATTCTGTCTTATCAGGCCTTTTTGAAATAAAGAGTGGAACGGGGTCTATTGTTTTGAATTGTCAAAGTAATACTTCATTTCTTCTTTCGAAAGACTTTTTAGTAGCTCGTGCTAAAGTTGCAATCCTAGAACAGAGCATTCCAGTTTTAAGTATCTCGTCTCAAAATCAACATAAACAAAAACGACCGGTGCTCGAATCTGATATTAATACTGGGAGTGATGCGACGAAAACCGATAAGGAGAATGTTTTGAGTTTGCTTAATACTTATAGAGATTGCATTGCTTTTGATTTGTCCGAATTAGGAAAAACATCAAAAGGCGAGATGAATATCGAACTACACGACAATGAACCCGTGGTTTATCGACCTTACCGATTAGCAATTAAGGAAAAGGAACAGGTTAGGGAAATTATAGGGGAACTACTTCAGCATGACATAATCCGTCCATCTATGTCCTCTTATTCTAGCCCAATTGTCCTGGTTAGGAAGAAAAACGGGGAGGTTAGGCTGTGCATAGACTATCGAGCTTTGAACAAAAAGACTATTAGGGAACATTTCCCGATGCCTCTTATTGACGATCAGCTGGACTGTCTTGCAGGTTATAAATTCTATACAACCCTTGATTTAGCATCGGGGTATTACCAAGTACCGATAAGGGAAACCGATAAATACAAGACAGCGTTTGTAACACCAGATGGCCATTTCGAATTCAATCGAATACCCTTCGGTTTGGCTAATGCCCCGGCTAATTTTCAAAGAATGATGAATGAAGTTTTGGGTTCCGCCCGTCATGGAGAGGCATTGGCATACCTTGATGACGTTATTATTCCATCGGTAGATATTTCACAGGGTTTACAACGATTAGAGTCAATTTTGAAACTTTTCCTTGATGCAGGTTTAACATTAAATTTGTCGAAATGCTTTTTCTTTTATAGTACTGTTGAATACCTAGGATTTGAAGTATCTGCCGATGGTATAAGGCCCGGCTCGCGGAAAATCGAGGCTGTTTCAAATTTTCCAACACCAATTAACCAACACTGTCTGCGTCAGTTTCTAGGCCTAGCGAGCTTTTTCCGTAGATTTGTCCAGGGATTTTCAGTTATAGCTAAACCTTTGACATTGTTATTAAAGAAAGACTCTAAATGGGCTTGGGGATCTTCACAAGAAGATGCCTTCAATAAACTTAAAAAGTCTCTTATAGATAAACCCACATTAGCTTTGTATAATCCTCAGGCTGATACCGAACTTCACACGGATGCCTGTAAGCTAGGTGTAGCGGGTATCTTATTACAAAAGGTAGACGGTGATCCCCTCAAACCAATTGCTTATTTTAGTAGGCAAACCACTCCCGAAGAACAGAATTATTCTTCGTACGACCTAGAAACTCTCGCAGTTGTGTCTTCTCTCCGCAAATTCCGGGTTTATTTAATAGGGATCCCTTTTAAAATACTAACCGATTGCAACTCATTAAGAGCCACATTTCAGAAACGTGATATGTTGCCCCGAGTTGCTCGTTGGTGGGAGCAAATGCAAGAGTTTAATTTCAGTATAGAATACAAACCAGGTCATTCTATGGCTCATGTAGACGCACTGAGCCGCAATCCCATTCTAAATTGCAACAATTATGACGTACTCAAAATATCCGAATCCGATTGGCTAGTCACTGTTCAAAGTTCAGATAGCGAGATTCAGAAAATTATAAATATCCTCAAAGATCCCAATCTAGAAAATGTTGTCCATATAAAATCTTCCTATAAACAAAAGAATGGCAGATTGTTTAAAATTACAGCTGATGGTGATAAGTGGGTCGTGCCTAAGGGGGTACGCTGGCAAATCGTCAAACAAAACCATGACGATATTGGCCACTTTTCTGTAGAAAAGACACTGGAACGAATAAAAGCTAGGTATTGGTTTTCCGATATGAATACATTCGTTAAGAAATACGTAAGCTCTTGTCTAGAGTGTACTTATGCTAAAGCGTCTGGTGGAAAACGCCCTGGGTTTCTTCATCCTATAGAGAAGGTTGATACTCCTTTCGATACTATCCACGTAGATCACGTAGGTCCATTTGTTCGGAGCAGTAAGGGAAATATGTACATATTAGTTTTTATTGACGCGTTTAGTCGATATATTGTCCTTAAACCAGTCAAGAACACAAAAACTCGTTCTACTGTTAATGCTTTTAACGAATACATTGCTTTGTTTGGGGTACCTAGACGCATTATATCCGACCGCGGGACATCATTTACAAGCAACTCGTTCAAACAATTTGTTGAACAGAAGGGTATTAAGCACGTCCTTAACGCTGTTTCTACTCCCCGAGCTAATGGGCAAGTAGAACGTTACAATAGAACAATCCTAGAATCTCTTACAGCTAAATGTGTAGGAGCTAACGAAAAACGATGGGATGATTACATACATGACGTACAGTGGGGATTGAACAATACAATTAATAAGGGTATAAACTGCACTCCCACTGAAGCTTTGTTTGGTCTTAGACTAACAGGTGCTAGCGAAAGTAGGCTTGTTACTGAACTGACGAATACTAACGAAGAGGGTTTAAGCAAACGTAACGTATCTGAAATTAGGGACGATGTTAATAAATTTGTTAAAGCCAATCAAGAACAGCAAAAGAAAGTTTATGATCAAAAACGTTGCGAACCATTTAAATATAGCGAGGGTGATCTTATAAGGGTCGAAAGGCAAATACCTTCGACAGGTCACAGTAGAAAACTTATCCCAAAGTTTCAGGGCCCATACAGGATTACTAAAATACTAGATTTAGATAGATTTGTCATCGAAGATACCCCTTTAACACGAAAGGGTAATAAATGTTATTCTACCATAGTATCAGTTGATAAAATAAGACCTTGGTTGACTTTTAACAGACCCCACGATGATTCGATAAATGACGAAGAAACAACCCAGTAATAAATTTGATTTCATTTTTACAAAATATAGCAAAATGTGGCTATAATAAATCGTAACCTGACATGACATCAACAAACTTATAGAGCCATTTAGTCCTAATTAGGTGACAATAAAGTCGACCTAACATGGTACTTACAGGTTTAATTTATCTTTGTTGACTCTAATCAGGAATAAAACAAATAAATTTATGTATGAAAATATATATATAAATAAATAGCAGATTTAGCTCAATTATAATAGACAAACTAATTAATCTACAAATTAATTTAATTTAAAAGAATTGTTATTATTGTTTGTTATGTGTCCCATACATTTTTTTTTCTTACTTTATGATTAATATGTATCTAAGAACTTATTTCCTTATTTACAAGCAGCTGTTAAGTACGAGGCCGTACTTTAATTCCGGATGGCCGACTGTTAGATACGTCACAAATAAGTATCTCAATTGATTTGTATTTACATAAGTTGAAATATAGGACCGTCAATTGACTGACCGTTGGATAGCGCCATCTTTAATGTTTCATTCGGATTGTCAAACTAACTTCCGTTGAGAGCTAATAAAATGGCTTCCTGGGCCAAGCAACGGGCAGTCAATCTACGATCCTGAAAGTGTCAAGAAGTGAAAATTATAAGTGTAGTGAAGGAAAGCAAAAACTGTAAGTTGAAATATAATAATTTAATAAATTCGTTTAGGGTTCATTATTATACTTTGTTTCCTCTAATGATAATTATTTTATGTATAATTGAATTGCTTTGGGTTATATGGTATTACGGAATAATCCTTGCTATTCCAAGTGTGAAATAAACCTTTTTACATACCCTTTTGTTTAAATTTCTGTATCCTGTAGTACCTAAAGACATCTTTAAAGAACTACTCTTGTGGTTATTTAACAATAGAAACAACCAGACCACAGACAAATATCTAAGTTAAATACTTGACTAAGGCGGGGATCGAACACGTAACGCTGTTTTGGCAGTCCGGCATGGTGACCATTGTACTATAAAAGAATCTAATAAAAGAATCAAGTATTTTTATTGTCAAACGACTTTGTTTTATAATATACTAGCTGTGCCCCGCGGTTTCACCTGCGTAAGTCCCGATCCCGTGGGAATATCGAAAAAAATATCCTATGTCCGTCTTATGATTGTAAGCTACCTCCCCACCAATTTTCAGCCAAATCGGTTTAGCCGTTCCCGAGTTATAAATGGTGTAACTAACACGACTTTCTTTTATATATATATATAGATAGTGATGAAGTTGTAATCAATTACCCATTACATGCCTGCATACAATATTTAAGTTTTAAGTATCCTATCCTACTTCCTACTAGTATTATAAATCTGAAAGTTTGTGTGTGTATATGTATGTTTGTTACTCCTCCACGCTAAAATTACTGGATCGATTGCGATGTAACTGTAACGATTGGTATGTAGATAGCTGGAGACCTGGATTAACACATAGGCTACTTTTTATCCCGATATTCCTACGGGATCGGGACTTACGCGGGTGAAACAGGCCGCAGCTAGTGTCTAATATTACTTACCTACTGTTTAGCTACTGGTATGTGTCCCATATCACGAGGCTATGAAGCCCCGGACCTATGGAAGGCGTGCGTAGAGCCAAAGAAAATACGCAGAGACCCTATACAATAACAAGTTTAAGAGGAAAGGGTACCGGGGCTCTCTCCATACAAACGTAGTCGACTGTTTTCTCCCTGGATAATGACACTAGAGCAAATATTTTTGCAGCATAAAACTTATAACTGCCATGATCATGCCCCTATGTTTTTTTTGTTTTTTTGAATCTTAATTTCTATGACAATTAGATAATGAAAAAAAAAAACAAAATATAGGGGCGTAGTCATGGCAGTTATAGGTTTTATGGCACAAAAATATTTGTACTAGTGTCATTATCCAGGGAGGAAACAGTCGACTACGTTTGTATGGAGAGAGAGCAGGTACCCTTTCACCTTAATGGCAAATTATTATGTGGACACCAAACCGACCGTTATCCCTGACTATAAAATGCATAACTTACTGTTTAACTATTGCTATTAGGTAGGTATTGTTCCTTTGTAGATGGTACCTACTTAATCATTATCTACAACGCATAGAAGTTATTTAACAACTCTAGCGTTGAAAACAATCTCTTAAAAAAAGAAAACCATAGCTTTTACATAACAGAACTTCCTATAAATAACAAAATATTTTGGCACCTTTTTATGATGGAGCATGAAGCGTTGAACCAATAAACATTAGCGGTTTCTTTACTGTTCTTTATCAACATTTTTGGTTTATTTTTTCATTGACTTGTGGTAGATGGATTACGTTTGATATTTAGGATACGAAGGAAGAGACGGTAGATTTACCCCGATTTTTTAAAAGCTTTTATTTAACTTGCAGTGTATGTATGTATGTACGTTTGTATGTATGTTTGTATGTATGTTTGTATGTATGTTTGTATTTATGTTTGTATGTATGTTTGTATGTATGTTTGTATGTATGTTTGTATGTATGTTTGTATGTATGTATGTATGTTTGTATGTATGTTTGTATGTATGTTTGTATGTATGTTTGTATGTATGTTTGTATGTTTGTATGTATGTTTGTATGTATGTTTGTATGTATGTTTGTATGTATGTTTGTTCGGGTCAAATCTTGCAACTTCATTTTGATCCACTTCCCGGTTACCAATTGAGCTGAAATTTTGCATACATGTTTAAATTATAGTGGATGAGACGTTATTACAATTCTTGTGTGAGCAAATCTATGTCATTCAATCTCAGAGTATTAGGTTTGTACATTGTAATATTGCAAAGCGCGATATTACATTGATAAAAAACGTTGTTGAACTGTTTAAAAATGTTCCGATGTTTTCTCTTATTTTAAATATCTTTAAGATGAAATCAAGTCAAGATTTACGTAGGTTTGGTACTTATTTTCAAGGAAAATGCTTCGTTGATCAGCTTGTAGGAACTATAGTTGAGTTGTTCAGTTTCCCGCTATACGTAGACGATCCGATGACACACCGGGGACCACTCACAAACCCATGTTATATTTATAAAATCGCTACCAAGTCACGACTCGCATCGCACGTCTGCCGCCCGAATTATCTCCGGGAAAAATAATGTCAAACTGAATACAAATATTTAAACGCCGGCGTTTGTGTACGGAAGACTATTTAATAAACAGAACTGTGCGTAAAAAAGTAATAAAAACTTGAAAGCAATGGATAGCAAGATCGATGTGCCTAGTTTCGTTCCACCTCCGCCGCCGAAAAGGCTTGTCCGGCCGAAGATTACTCTGCAAATACCTGAAGCGACTTCCCCGATGACACCACGAGGGACCCCAGGGCCGATGTACTGGGGCCCTGGGAGGTTACACCCTAAACCTCCTGGAACTGCTGCATCACACATGTCGGATCCTAATAACCCGTATTTCAACCCTTTCGTCCACATGTACCATAATAAAGCTTCGGAGTTTATGTTTAAACAGTTCGAGGGTTTCAAAGACTTTACGATGAATACGGCGAAGAGTGGTCTCAGTGCTGGTGAAAAGACAGCCTTCTGGTTTTATAACAAACTGCGTGTATTGTCTAAGAAGTGGTTTACGCATCTGTTTTTGTCATTGTGTCTTGCGCTGTACAGTGTCATTGGTGCAGCAGTGTTCATGACTTTGGAAGGTAAGTTGATTAATTATGAAACTAAGTGGATTAATTATAAAACTAAGTAGATTAATTATGAAACTAAGTAGATTAATTATAAAACTAAGTTAATTAATTATGAAACTAAGTAGATTAATTATGAAACTAAGTGGATTAATTATGAAACTTCTTCTTCTTCTAGAAGAATTATAAAACTAAGTAGATTAATTATGAAACTTCTTCTTCTTCTAGAAGAATTATAAAACTAAGTAGATTAATTATGAATCTAAGTAAGATATATGGTTAGATATCTTAAGTTACACGTTGTCTTTTGATTTATTCTCCATACCACAGAGCTATGTTTTTGATTTTGTTGTTCGCGGGTTTAGCAAAAGATGCGCTGACACTCGTGTTTATTATTCAGAGCTTTTTTCTTTAAAAAGTTTTAAGTAAGTAAATAGTCTTCGCAGGTTGGAAAGACTCTATACTGACTAAAAATATTTGTAATATTTACAACACTATTTCGTCGGTGTCATTTATCGCTAATCTTATCTATGCATTAAAATGACATAGTTTAATTCATGTTTACGTGAGTGTAGGTAAATACTGAACAAAAAAGAACTTCTAATGAGTCATAAAAATAAAATTTCGACAAGTTTCAAGTAGGTAAACGTACTTACTACTGACTACTACCATAAAAATAGAAACACAATACAGCCTCCTTATATTGGAATGATGTTACTTATCGCGCGTTGCGAAAGAGGCTAGACGGAAAAAATTAAGACCAAAAGTTGTAACGACACTTTTTGAATTAAGCCTACTGATAAAGTTGATAATACATTATATTTGAAAATAATAAAAAAAATATAATTATACTAACTTAAAAAACAAAAAAAATACAGTTCACTAATTAATCGAAAGGAACTTCGTTCCATCCGGGTGTCCCTTGGCACCCTCAAGTTTTTTTTTACTTTGACGTGAACCAGCTTTCATTTCAGTCAGAGATTAGGAGGTGACTAAAACCAAATATAACGAAATATGTTACTTAAGTTAAAACGGGATATTTACCATGTACCTGAAGCAAACGCACATCTAAAAAAATAAGCATCTAGTAAATGTTTCCAAAACACTCTATTCTTTTATGATAACCTTCTTCTTCGTATCGATAGCACAAACCAAAGGGAGAATTGACGAAGTACCGCCCACTCCAGTGTACTGCCAGGTCTATGATGTTGTTATTAGCTGACATCAGGTCAGCCAATGTACAGCTATTAGAGCTGGAGGGGCAGTTCAAGATGTGGAGCATAGTTTGCTCGGGAGCCCCGCAGTCGCACTGAACCCGGCATGAATCGATCATGCCCCATCTTCCCAGGTTCACCCTACTGTCCAAGGCAAGTCATGGCCCGCAGGAAGAGTCTCCGCAGGTTCCAGAAAATGTGGAGATGGGGCATGCTTTTTTTTCCACAGAAGGACTCGGGCATCTCCGGCCCTTATGATAACCGAAACACGATTAGAAAAAGTTAGCTCGATAGAAATCAATCTTAAAGTTTTCGTAAACCGAAAAATACACATTTTGAGGTTGTTAACCACGGAAAGAATTAAATTAATTTAGTTGCAAACTGTGATCTAATGTCAATAATATTTTCTATTATTTCTTTCTTTTTTCTTTCGTCGCCATACGGAGAGGTAACGCGGCCAGTATTCTCGGCTCATTTGCACCGGGTGCGGTCAGGGGCGGTTTATTTGAATGACGCTTAATTTTTATTTTAAACTAGCTGCGCCCCGCGGTTTCACCTGCGTATTCATTTTCTGCTCAACTTTCTTAATATTTTCTTTCATAAAAACCTTCTCTTGACAATATCAAAGACAACAAAAAAAGAATTGGCCAAATTGGTCCAGGCGTTGTTGAGTTATGCGCTTACCAACACATTTTGCGATTCATTTTTATATTATAGAAGATTATAATATTAATATTTGTGAATTGTAAGAAATTTTATATGTCCTTTTTAAATAATACCTAAATAAATTTGTAAGAAGTCCTATTTCTTTCTTGGAAATACTAAAAATATTGTATAACAACAACTGAAAAAATATATTTCGCAAAATTCGGGTAATTTAGCTTCTTAATTATTTACATTCAATCCGAAAGGGACCGACGATTAGAATCGAGAAGCACCTTATATCGTACGTACCAATAACAGCTTTTAACCGACTTCAAAAAAAGGAGAAGGTTCTCAATTAAGTTGTACGTATTTTTATTTTTATTTTTATGGATGTTTGTGCATATCTTCTTTTGTTATCAACCGATTTTGATGAATCTTTTTTTAATGGTATTTTCGGTCTGGGCATACCTGTTTTCATCCCTTAAATTGTAACAAAATGCTACGGGTAATTTTAATGTCAATCGCTTGAATACTTTGTATTCTAGGCTTACATATTTTGTTTATTTAAAAATGTACTTTAATTCATCTATAACTTTTAAGTGTGAAATATTTAAAGAAAGAAAATTACATGCCTAAAAATAACACGAAAGAAAAAAAGGCCTATTATATTAATAGGAAAAAAAGAGCCATTTATTTTTGTATGGATAAATACACAGTTCTTAACGAATGACTTACGCAGTACAAACTAATAAGTACTTCCCTATATCTATGTTATTATGATTTATATTTCCTCAAACTAGTTTCCTGTAGTTTGATTCTAATTATGACACCACTATCAAAATAGACCTTGATTAAGGCTTGGTCAATGACTTCTTAGAACTATAATTTATTATGTGTTTCGTGCCAATTTTTTTTATTGCACCTACATAGAAATCACTGTTCTTATTTTTCCAAGGAAATAAATACGATAAATCATATTGAATTATGTTTTGTTCGCCTTACTCTCACTGAAAGTTTTGAAGCCTTAAAATAACTGACCTCAATTCATCATTGTTTTTTATGTACAATCAACGGTCAAAAGTACACTGGCACCGTAACGTTTACAATCCTGTGTAGCGCTATTTGAACATTATAACAACGTAACCTGTCGATCGAATCCACGTCGGTTGGTGTAGCGGGTGGCGGCTTATACCACTCACACAACTAAAGACAGCTTTGTGTTATACGTCCGTCTGTCTGTCTCCTCTTATCTTGTGTGACAGATGAGAGCGCATCTTCTCATTCTCATCTTTTTTCATAACGCGCTTATACAATTTGTTTCAGCTAAAGGGTTTTAATATGAAAGGGGGTTATTCTAGACGTCAAGAACAACTTTTGTTCTACGACTTTTGGAAATTCGAACATTTCGTTCGAAGTTTTTGTATGAAACAGTTGTTTTTCAAGTAAAAATTACCTCAGAATTATCGAAAAAAAGTTCGAATTTCAAAAAGTCGTAGAACAAAAGTTGTTTGCCTAGACGTCTAGAACAACCCCCTTTCGTATTAAAACACCTTCGCTGAAACAAATTGTAATATATGTATAACTTCAAAACCTATATTATAACAATAGATTTTCCTTGAAATCCATAGAGACAGCATGAAGTAGACATTTCATGTTCGTGTCAATCTTCTGTAGGTATAGGTACCTACTTATTACCTACCATTATTTCGGGACGAGTTATTTTCAGACATATACTTTTTCATATATTCTTGTCACTAACATGTGATCTTTCAAGAGAAAATGTTGTACTTCACGCCCGGTACAGTACGTACAAATACCGAAACGTACAAATTGTATGTTTGTCCAATTGTCAATATGTACAAAAGTTAAAAAGTACACAAATGTGTGAATGTTAAAATGAACAAACTTTACTCAAAATACTAGACTACCCTTGTTCAGTTTCGATCGTCTTTTGTTTTAGGGTTGCGTATCTCAAAATATAAAAAAAGAACCCTTATAAGATCACTGTCTTGTCTGTCTGTCTGTAGGTCTGTCACCACCGATTTTATCAGGAATTCATACCAGCTACTGAGGTCTAGTCCCTATTTAATTAGGTGTATAAAAATCAAGGTAATGAGTCAACACGATAAAAATATATGGGCAAAACATTTTCGCAAAAACTTGTACCTAAGTATCAAAATTTACCTTAATTTTCGGCTCACGATTTACCGTCCCCCTAAAGATCCTCCTTTGCAACTTTTTTTATTTTTTGTCAATCACCTTTTATTTATATTTTCAACTAGCTGCGCCCCGCGGCTTCACTCACGTAAAACTTTCTGCGCAACTTTCCAAATTTTTTCTTTCATAACAACCTTCTCCTAACAATAAAAAATACAACAAAAAAAGAATTAGCGAAATCGGTCCAGCCGTTTAGGCGTGATGCGCTTACCAACACATTTTGCGATTCATTTTTATATATAAAGATATGTTTTTGTCTTTTGTCAATCGTTTTTGTTTTTGTTCCAACCGGACCATTAACACTGAAAAATTGCATTAGTTTACTCCATGGTTTACTCAAACGAACTATTGGAAAAAGTTGCAACAGTTCGGTCAACCGAACCACTAGGACAAAGCTCTTTTGTACCGTGGTACCTGCGATGGTTGCAGGATCGATTCCTACCTATAGCAAATATTTGTATTAATTTATTTATCTTAATAAATGTAATCAAATCAAATCAAAATTCTTTATTCATTTGGATACTTAATACCACAAGATCAAGTGGACACGTCTTAAAATTTTTTTGCGTAATTTACTTAATGTACTTGCGTAATACTGAAAATGACCACTGTAGTAGTTATTTTTGAAATAGGGAATATTTACTCTAGACCAGGGGTCGGCAGCCTTTTGAGTCGGAAGAGTCAACAATTTCAATTTTTAAAATATCAAAGTTTTTAAAAAGCCACAATTTTTTTTGCCAACAATAAATAGTACTTGCGTAAATAATTTTTTTGTAAAATGTCAGTAAGTACTCCAAATACCAACTTCTTCACCACACTGTAGCAACCGAGAAGACTATTCCTTGCATCGAATATAAGTGCCTCAACTCGCTGTATTTCTGTAAAATATGTAACATTTGCATAATAATATGGAGCTAAAGAGCCACAGCTTCACATCCAAAGAGCCGCATGTGGCTCGCAAGCCGCAGGTTGCTGACCCCTGTTCTGGATCAATTATGATTTTGTCATAAAATCAAGGTTTGCCGTATATTTGCCCTTTTTTTTGCCTGTTTTTATAGGGTTACAGTCCTTCAGCGATTAATTGTTAGAAAAAAGGAAAACAGAGCGGTACACCAGACCTAGGTTTAATTTAAAAAAAAAGATTGCTCTACTAGGTATTATTCAGAAAGAAAAAAGTCAAATTTAGAGTAATCCCATAGTTGTTAAGTTTTAGCAGAAAATTATCTTTTTTGTGATTGATATTTTCGTCAGCAAAATCGTGCCAAAACTGTTATTAACTTATCACTCGCTAAGCAGCGTTTCTAAGTGCGATAGTAAGACTAATAAACAAATTCAAGGATAACCTTTAAAAAACTAAAATAATCAAATGACCTTAAACTACAATGTCAACTTTCGATTAAGCAGGATTAAAAACACCCACTCATTTCAAGACGTCCATAATAAACTAATAAAAACTGAGGAATTCTTCAAAAATATTCCCACCATCGCAATAATCTAATCTTATTTTTATGAGCGTTTATTTTTTTCTTTCATGTTTTTCCGTTGTTCAAGTTTGCTTTTTTAGACTTTCGTTGTTTTAACCCCTGGATAAAAAGGAGGGAGATAAAATTGGCTAAATGACTGTGATAACGATAAAATATGAAATATGTTGAAAATGGAAGCTAATAGGTTTACAATAACTCTACAATATTTTTTTGCATTCAAATGTATTGTAAATATTTTATTTTCGCAAAATGAACTTGTAATATTTTGTCTGCTGATTAAAAGAAACGAAACTCGGGCGGCCATGACTGACCTTCGTGTGAACACACAATTTTACATTTTCCTATAGAAAAAACAAAAACGTGCGCAAGGTGCAAGGAAAGGTGACGACACAGATCAAAATGTATGGTGGCCAACTGTTTTCTAAAGACAATTTAAATTAATGAAAAATAATGTGTTTTTTTAATTAAATAAGACTTTTTCGGAAAAATATACCTAATTGTAAGGGGTTTCTAATAAACATTTGCGATTTTTGCATTACTTAGTGAAAATCAGTCAAGATCCCAATTAGATTTAAGCTATCAATTATATTCTCAGAAAATTAATATAGCACAACAGTGCAATGGTGGTGGTAGATAGTATTGTTTGTTCTACTAACAGTAATGGATCTATGTTTTCTAAGAATACATAAATTGAATTGAATTAAATTGCGTATCGCGTTCATACTTTCCATTACAAAGGAATGAAAATTTTTCTTCATAACAATGAAATGATAAAAACCTAAATTGATTAAACTACCTACCTACTTACATTGAATAAAAATCAAATAGGAAGGCTGTCCAAAATCTGACTGAGTTAACTCGTTGGATGGCGATGCGTATTCCCTGCCCGAGGTAGAAGCCAGCACTTTAGTCTCCCAAAGCTAAAACTAGTAATTTTGAAGCGTTTTTACTTTGTGCATCAAAATCTATATCCACGTTTTTCAGGAGTGAATTCGTGGTTAATAGCTACTTTAGACTACCTGAGAGTTAGACGAAATGCTTTTGAGACAAGTTCCCAGTTGCGTTTTAGACGAGTTGTTACCTTGGATGACGAGTTTGCGACGATTCGAAACTAACTCTTTCTAAGATTCTACCGAGAAAACAGTAAACTGGGTATTCCTTTACCAATATGGGAAAAAGTCTAGTCAGGTTCTTTGCAATCGTATTTTTGTAACTCCCTCAATCCTTAGGCGGCACGCTTCTTAGCAGTGGAACTCTACCCACCGACCCAGTGGAGTGACGACCCAGTTGGCACAATGGTCACCATGCTGGACTGCTGAACACATGATTGCGGGTTCGATTTCCGCCTCAGACATGTATATATGCTTAGATATTTGTACGTGGTCTGGTTATTTCTATGTATTATAAGTATATATTTACAAAAGAAAAGTATATAAGTAGTATATCTGTTGTTTAGCACCCATAACACAAGTTTAGTTACTTAGTTTGGGGCTGGATGGCGCTGTATGGAATGTGCTGCAATATTTATTATTTTTATTACTCTCTGTTCTAAAGACAACCTTGGAGACTTCAAGTCTAGAGAGAATAGGTAATTTCTAGGCGAAGATGCTACATAAGTAAGATGCTAAGATGCTAGATAAGATGAAATGCGAGCCGTGGTTCAGTCAAGTCCAACAATACGGTGGAGTCAAAACTTCTTAGTGGAGTCTGAAACGGATATATTTTTGAAGTGAAAACTTCTTTAGCGGCGTTGAGCACTTTTTCTGTAATGGGTATAAAATCTTAAACTCGCGTCAGGACACGTGACCTGATCGAAAAAGCGTAAGACGGATGGAGAGTAGACAGCTATCCCCTCTCTACGGCGCCGTGCGCGGGGTTGTAACACGGCCGCTCGCATTCATTTATGCGTTGAACTCGAATGACTCGAGGTCACGCGCACAGCGGGCACAGCTGATACCGCGCGCGTGTGTGCGTGGAACGAGCTCGCGGCTATGTCAGTGTGGGTGAGCGCTTGGGCATGCATTGCATTTCTGTAACTTCAAATGCGTAATTTGTTAAGAAAATTTAAAAATTTTGGTAATGTTTGTTTGGAAGAAAATTTTGTGTTAACGCTTAGAATTCGATTTTGCAAAAAAGTTGAAAAAAAAATGGACACTTTGACCTTCAATATCTCCAGAACCTGTGGTTTCCCAGGTATTGTCTAGAAGAAAAAAAATGATCCCAATGATGGGCAAAATATGTGGTTTTCGTTTTCGTTAAGGGTCTTTTTACACCCTTTAGATACATATGAACTTACATAGTATAAATGTAATATTTGTAATATGTTTATACTTTATAGCATTAACCTATATTTTCATAACATCACAATAAGCACATGTGCGGTGTAGGTTTACCAAACAAATAATTTCGAATGAAAATAAATGAAATAAAATGATAGTAAACAATCTCCGTTTTTCAGAGAAAGAAAAGAAAAAAAAATTATGGATGAAAGTTGATTTTTCGGAGAGATAAACTTTTTAATGTAAAATAATTGTAATAGTTTTAAAGTGTTAAATTTTTAATGTAATATAAATTGTCATGTTTGTGTACGATAGCGCAATAAATGAATATTGTATTCTACCACATAAATGATAGTACTTTTATACTGATAAAGCAATTGGTGCAAAATTATTCCCTAACCATTCCAAAATATCAAACATGCTCAACGTTTTTTATTTTTGCGAGTTTTATTGTACAGCAAAAAGTTGAAAGGCGAACGAAGAAAAAGGCGTTACAAACGTTTTAAAAAAAAAATATAATAAATGAATATTGCAGGACATTACACACATCGCCATCTAGCCCCAAGCTAAGTAACTAGACTTAATGGGTGCTAGACAACGGATAAACTACTTATATAGGTACTTTTCTTTTGTAAATATATTCTTACTAGCTGCGCCCCGCGGTTTCACCCGCGTATTTCCTGATTCCATTGGAATATTGGGATAAAAAGAAGCCTATGTGTTAATCCAGGTCTCTAGCTATCTAGATACCGAGTTTCATCGCAATCGGTCCAGTAGTTTAGGATAATACATAGACCCAACCAGCCCACAGACAAATATCTAAGCATAAATACATGTCTGAGGCGGGAATCGAACCCGCAACCCCGTGTTTGGCAGTCCGGCATGGTGACCATTGTGCCAACTGGGTCGTTAATACAAAGACAATATACCTCTGATACAAAATGCACCATTTGAAATATCATCATTCTTTATTTAAACTCTTAACACTATTTGTTTTACGTATGAATAGCGACTGCAAAATTAGATTTTTCCAACTACTTCTTTAAAAATCAATTTTAGTTAAAATTGTGCAATACCTACTACGTAAAACTCACAAGTACCTAATAAAAATCACTAATAATGTCCCATGGCACGTTTATTTTTAAATTGTTTCTGACGTATGAGGAATGCTAGTGAAATATTTTCAACTGTCTGGAGGAGAGGAACTGCGTGCTGTTTACACTGGCGCCTTTTTACCGTAAGTTTTCATGATTTTTGACGTGATAACGTCTAAAAAACTGATGGAATACCTGCATTCACAAAAAGTGTGACGTCATGCGTCATGGTAATATGACCAGACGCGTCATGGAAACTTAGGAAATAGAGTATTTAATAATAATATCGCTTTTCTGGGCTTGTGTTATGGTGTAACGAGTGACTAATAGAATATTTAATAAAGAGAAATATATATAAATGAAAAAAAAAATGGAAAAAATTAAGGGAAAAATAAAAAAAAACAATTTTTTATCGTTTTCTTTCTAAAATTGTATTCTCCGAAAACAATGTTTTTATAAAAAGTTTTTAAGATATCAACTTATTTTATAAAAATATACATGATCAAACGAACTTCCCAAGTGAAGTTCGATCAATATCATATGACTTGAGTCATTCGAAGATGTAGGATTTATTTAGATACAAGAAAGTGATATTGTAAGTGTTACGATTAACAAATAACAAGTACGAAGAATACTTAAAAGTAGAATGTTTTCAACTAGCAAGCAAGACTCTAAGGTCTTGCTCGAGTTCAAGTTTAAAGTCTTTTAACTCATTAATTTATTAGGTAAGTTTTATCTCTATAAATACATAAAATTTTCATGTCGCTGAGTTAGTAAACTTAACTTCACCTAAACGGCTGAACCGATTTGTATGAAATTATTTGTATACCTATATTCGGCCTGAGAATCGAAAAACATCTTTTTTTTTGTAAATGGCAAAACAACATTTGTCTTAATTGTCGGTACAGCTAGTTAGAGTATAAAAACATTCCAATAATAGTAATTTTAGAACTCTACGGTGGGTCTGTAATTCTGACTCCGACCGTACATAGAAACAAAGGTATGGCTGTAAATATTGAGTAGGTATTGCGGTTTCGGGTTCGTTTTGTGGTTTTCAAAATTGATTCCGATTGGTCTATTCTAGGGTCGGCAACCTTTTGAGTCGGAAGAGTCAAAAATTACAATTTACGATATTTCGAAGTTTTTAAAGTGCCACAGTATTTTTTAAGACTTGCGTAAAGTTTTATAAAGATATTCAGCACTCCAAATACCAACTTCTACACCTCACTGTAGCAATCGCGAAGACTATTCCATGCGTCGAATATAAATGCCTCAACTCGCGGTATTTCTTTAAATATATCATACTAGCGACCCGCCCCGGCTTCGCACGGCTATATTATGAATGTACATATAAACCTTTCTCTTAAATCATTCTATCTATTAAAAAACCGCATCAAAATCCGTTGCGTAGTTTTAAAGATATAAGCATACATAATAACAGACAGCAGGAAGCGACTTTATTTTATATGAGCCCCGAGTTGTAAGCTACCTCCCCACCAATTTTCAGCCAAATCGGTTCAGCCATTCTTGAGTTATAAATGGTATAACTAACACGACTTTCTTCTATATATTATCACTGAAGAGCCACAGCTTCACATCCAAAGAGCCGCAGGTTGCCGACCCCTGGTGTATTCTACTTTACGCACCAGCATGAGCGGTTGTGACATATATTCTGAAATTATTTATTCGAAATGATAAATCCCGCATAAGTGTGAAAGTTTTCTTCTTTTATTATGGCTTCGCACGTGTACATTTAGCCAGTGTCAAGTTATATTTTGCATCAAATTATGACCCGATTTTTCATAAGTCGGGCCTAAAGTGTTTCAATACAGTCAAAGTCGTCATAGTCCGTCAAGTCAGGGGCTATAGTAAAGCGGTGGCAAGTTTACCATAACCTTAATAGGAGATTTGGAGGCAACGAGAAAACTGCATGTTTGACACTGATTTTTACTTTCACTACACTTGTGCACTTTCACAGAACTAAATTGAATAACATTCCACCAGAATTATACAATTCAACTCGGGTTACATCTAAGTTTCATGAAAATAAAACTGCAGCACGACATGTTGTTAACTCGTTCCCGCCAAAACTCGTGTGAAAGTTTATGTTGTTCACACATAATCTATACAGGGTTATTTGTAATTATAGTAGCAAGCCGTTGAGCTCTACTTCTGTGAACATAAACAAACAACATTTGTTCTACAACTTTTGGAAATTCGAACATTTTTTTGAAGATTTTGAGGTTAGGTTTACTTGAAAATCAGCTGTTCCTTACACGGAGAGGTCATTAACCCTGAAATTTTACTTATTTTTTAAGTTTTGTCTACTGTTCTAAGTCTGAATGACCTTTGTTTTAAAGAATCTGCTGTTTCTCAAATTTTAATAATCTCAAAATTTACATTTTTTTTTCGAATTTCCAAAAGTCGTAGAACAAAAGTTGTTTGTTACAGTGCACAGAAGTAGCCCTGAAAGGCTTGCTAATTACCAATAACCCTGTATATATTTAAACACAAAACAACGTTGTTAATTTGTGATAATTTTCGAAGTAATTATTTAGGTATTTGTATTACAAGGCATAAACTGTGTCAAAGTGTCTTGTTTGTACCTAATAATAATTTAAAATATAATAGTTAAAGAACAGTAAAGTGGGTATGGTTTGTAAAATACAATAATTAAATAAAAATCATATTGTGGGCCACTTAACAACTAGGCTTGTGTTATGGGTGCCAAATAACGGATAAAATACTTTGATAATTTTATTTTGTAAATATATACTTAATATACCTACATCTATAAATAACCATACATAGAAACAAACATCTGTAAATATTTGTTAGAGGCGGGAATCGAACCCGCAACCTTCTGTGTGTCAGCCGGGTAAACACCCGGCTGACACACAGAAGGTTGCGGGTTGCGGGAGAGAGTAAACACTCTCTCTACAATTTTCACGTGATAACGTCTTATAAATTGGACACCTGCACTCTCAAAAAAGTGTGACGTCATGCGTTATTGATAAGGTAACCATAGCAACGTATTAAAGTATGCAAAATGGTAATGTCAACGATACAAAAGAGTTCTTATGACGTTAACTATTATTATTAAATACTCTGTTTCCTAAGTTACCATGACGCTTCTGGTGATATTACTATGACGCATGACGTCACACAATATTACCGTGACACTTTTTTGTGAATGCAGGTGTTCTATCAATTTATTATACGTTATCACGTCAATAACTGAATTAACTAAAGTGCAGAACAGGCGGCCAAACTTAACTATGCAAAACTCATGCAAACTGCAAAACTATTTAACCAAATGAAAACTATTTCCTGGTTTTAAAATAACAGGATTTTATTGCCACAGTAAAAAAAATACATCCACGTTCCGTCATGATGATCGACCCATAACCGATCATAGACAAAGAGAATTTAAATACTACGTAAGAATCATAGGAGTTTTGGCGGGAACGAGTTAACAACATGTCGTGCTGCAGTTTTATTTTGATGAAACCCGAGTTGAATTGTATAATTCTGGTGGAATGTTATTCAATTTAGTTCTGTGAAAGTATGTGTAAAAATCAGTGTCAAACATGAAGTTTTCTCGTTGCCTCCAAATCTCCTATTATGGTTATGGTAAACTTGCCACCGCTTTACTATAGCCCCTGACTTCACGGACTATGACGACTTTGACTGTTTTGAAACACTTTAGGCCCGATTTATGAAAAAATCGGGTCATAATTGGATACAAAATATAACTTGACACTGGCTAAATGCACAAGCCGTGCGAAGCCATAATTAATAAAAAAAAAACCGATCATAGACAAAGATATTTTTTTTTTCATTCGGTCTTCGATTAAATACTACGTAAGAAGTAAGAATCACAAGCGTAGTATTTAAATTCTCTTTGATCACAAGTGCCTCACAAACCGACATCCAAAGAGGATTTAAAATACTACGTAACCGACATCCTCAGTGTCATAGACAAAGAGGATTTAAAATACTAGTCATAGAATAAACAATATAATCAATAAATAAAAATGCAATAGAATAGAAATAATAATATCCAAAAATATCTATCAATAACTACCATGAAGCAGTTTTAAAATTAGGTAAAATAAAACAAGAATAAACCATGCAAAAACAGTTGTAGAAAATAATAAAAATAAATTTAAAAAATATAGATATTAAAAGTATAATGAACATTTGAAAGTAATTGAGTTTACAATTGTGTTTAAAGAAGGGAAAACTGTGTATAATAGAAGGGTAAATAATTAAAAGAGATTCACCCTACATCTAATACAAATTATTAAAAATATGGCAAGTAAGTACAAATTAGCGGGTAATAAGAAGAAAGGGTACCGGGGGCTCTCTCTATACAAATGTAGTCGACTGTTTTTGTTTTTTTTTTCATTTTCGAATTATCATAGAAAATAAGATTTAAAAAACAAAAACATAGGGGCATGGTCATGGCGGTTATAAGTTTTACACAACAAAAATATTTGTGCTGGTGTCATTATCCAGGGAGGGAACAGTCGACTACGTTTGTATGGGCAGAGCGCCGGTACCCTTTCACCATAAGGATCACAAAAAGGTTTTTAAAAACCATAAAAAATATGTTAATGTCAATGAATCAATGTAAGTTTCACCTAAATCGGTTCAGTAGTTTCGGAACCTAATCAATTCAAACAAATTTTTCCTTTCTATCTATAGATTAGGAATACATGTCGTAAACTAATTTTCAGAATTATCAAAAGTAGAACCATGTAGTGGCGAAAGAAGAAAAATAATATACAATTTCAAAGATTTGATAGCGATGGTACTATTTAACATTTTCGACTGGAGCGTCAGAGCGATACCAATATTTATCTACTTGGCTTTGGGTGCTGCATATGTCGTCTGCCAGAGTTGTGTGTGTTTTTCATTATGTATGGGGGGTTAATGCGCGCGGTTTTCGCGGAACTCTTCCAAAGGTACTATCTCAACTTTTTTTTGGTCACCGATCAAAGTGATGGTCGCGCTACGCAACAGCAGCGAGCGTCGCTTAGCTGTGAGCCTCCAACATGAGGCTGATTATGACATAAACTAAAGCTGCCTTATTACCTCAAAAGGTAAAAAAAGGAATCCTTAAAAGATCACTGTCTTGTCCGTCTGTCTGTCGGTCCGTCTGTTTTTTTGGAAAGGTCATCTGACAGTTAAAACTCTTGACTCGCAAAAATAATTATCGTACAGTTGAGATTCTTTTATAGTTTTGAATTTCAGAAACTAGAAAAAGTTTCGAAGGTTAAATGCAAAATAAGCTATACTTGTCTATTTGACATTGAAATCCCTTGTATAATCAGGCCGAATCTCAAAAATAACAAAATTAGGGATTTTCCATTCTTTGTATTATTAAGGTGAATGGGTACCGGAGCTCTCTCCATACAAACGTAGTCGACTGTTTCCTCCTTGGATAATGACTTAACACAAATATTTTTGTGCCATAAAACCTGTAACTGCAACAACAAAAATATTTGCTTTAGTGTCATTATCCAGGGAGAAAACAGTCGACTACGTTTTTATGGAAAGAGCGCCGGTACCTTGCCGGTATCCTTTTCTCTTAAAGTTGGCAAAAATAAAAAGTCTACACTTTATAACATAAAAACTCTTTACAGATAAAACAGTTTTACTGACGGACAAAAATTGCAATGTCATAATTACGTCAATGCCAATATGATGCCAAATATGCCAATCAAAAAAAAAAACAAACAAACCATCCACAATGCAGTAATAAAATAAACGAATTTTACAATAACTACAATGACACACAAAGTATTCAAGATTACTTACCTATTAATTACCTTCCTCTACATAATGGAGAAAATTATACATAAGTAAAATTAAGACAGAAGTGAATTTAATATTTTAAATATTAGCCATAAGTTTTTAAGAAAATGGCTAAAAAGGAGAAAGGTGTGTATATGATTTGATTTTAATTAATAATTATTGGAGTAATATTTTATATAAGAGCATGTCTAACTTTAGATGGAATATTTTATTTTTGAAGTAAATAGAAACCCGTAGTTCCTGTGGAAAAAATGGAATAAATTGCAGCTGCCGAGTACATTTTCTGCCACAGTTCTTCGTTCTACTAATGTATGTTTGTTACTCCTTCACGCTAAAACTACTGAACCGATTGCAATAAAATTCGGCATGTAGATAGCTGGAGGCCTGCAATAACACATAGGCTACTTTTAATCCCGATATTCTAACATATAAAATTCTTTGTCCTGAATGACTGACTGACGGATCAACGCACATCCTAAACCGCTTATCGTAGAGATCTGAAACGTGGAGGGTGTGTTCTTTGTATGACGTAGACATCGGATAAGAAAGGATTCCTCCAAGAGAGGCAAAATTTTTATGGGACAACGTGATTTCTGGGTCCAATTTTTTTACAACCATTTTCAAGTTTTAAGCGAACGAAGTTGCGGGCAAAAGCTATAACTATATAAATGTAAGTTGGTTTACCAAGTACTTTCTTATACTCAGTTTTTAAACTTTCGGCTAACAAAAGGTGTAAAATATTTATGATTAGTGCATTATTAGTGTATCAAAAGTCCAAACTGGCTTCAGTGTTTTAAATAGGTCGTAAATTTTAGCTAGAACTAAATATCAGAGGGTCAATTTTCACTAGCAGCCAACCTCTAGCCAACTGTGGTTACCTGAAAATTTCAAATTGGGTCATGACCGCATGAATGTTGCCCGAGCGACCGCATCTCTGTAAACGGAGCCGAAATGGGATAAAAACAACGAACGTTTTGTGATTCGAGAATAGATTAAATGTACCAGAATACCAAATAAACTTTGTTCCTTTATTTTCGTGTTTCGCGTTTTTATGTCTTGATTCTATTCGATATCGGATACAAGTAACATTCATATTAACTCGTCTTAGCACTTCGAATCTAGTAAAAGCTTTAGTTTATTAATCATTAGCTGCGCTTCGTGGTTTCACCCGCGTAAATCCCGTGAGAATATCGGGATAAAAAGTTGCCTATATGTTAATCCAGGTCTCCAGCTATTTACATACAAAGTTTGAACGCAATCGGTCTAGTAGTTATTGCGTGAAGGAGTAACAAACATACCTACACACACACACAAACTTTCAAATTTATAATATAAGTAAGATTACGCTAGCTTTTTAGCCTGCTACTTTGTCCGCGTAGGGACGAAGTGTCCAAACTACATTTTTGTTCTACTACTTTTTATATGTCCCACCCATTATTTTATTTGCTTCCAAGTACCTACAGACTTTTCGTCCTCTCTACCTTTATTATAAGTATCTATGGAGGAAAACGTGTGAAATATAAAATATTTAAATGAATATTTATGCTAACCTACCGATTTTGGGAATTTTGAAACCCAAAGATATTTCTTTGGGTTTTAAAATTACCAAATTTAAAACTATTTTCGACTTCTACGCCAACGAAGTCGCGGGCAAAAACTAGTAATATTATAAAGATGAAGAGTTTGTTTGTTAGTTTGAACGCGCTAATCTCAGGAACTACTGGTTCGAATTGAAAAAATATTTTAAATTATTATTATTTTAAAATTATTATTTATGTTGGATAGACTATTTGTTGAGGAAGGCTATAGGCTACTTTTTATTTTGATATTTCCAAGGGATCGGGACTGACGCGAGTGACACCACAGGGCGCAGCTAGTGTATTATAAGTATATATTTACAAAATAAAGTTATATAAGTAGTATATCCGTTGTCTAGCACCCAAACCACAAGTCTAGTAACTAGATGGCGATGTGGGGATTGTCCTGAAATATTTATTTAATTGTGAAATATCTTTTCAGTATTCCATGAGGCTGCGCCGTGTTCAGGTGATAGAAGGAAAAAAGTATTTAAATACAAGGAATTCCTTCTAAAGGCAATATTGTATCCTGCATACTACATAATCAATAGTATACCACTGCTTTTCTATCTAGCCTGTGGTGTTATTTACTATGTATTCCAGAATTGTATATGTTTTATATTTTGTTCGGGGTAAAATTGCAAAAAGTTTTCCGCGAAAATCTAAATTTCCCCATATCTTTTTATAGTGGTGACTCTGGACCTTGATTTTTATACACCTAATAGGGACTATAGACCTCAGTATCTGTATAAATCAATGCCACTTTTCGTTGTAATTTTATAACTCAAGAACGGGCTCACCTATCCATACTAAATGCTTAAGCTTTGTTCGGACTATTTAGTAGATGGTTTATGGAAGTTTGCACAAAATCGGTTGAGCGGTTCTTCATTTATCACATTTTTTGGAACAAATGAATTCAATAAATGGTGGATCGTTTTGTTAATAAGTTATAGATATATATTTTTGTATATGGCAAAACAACGTTTAGTTTGGTATAAATTTCAACTTGCTAGGTCCACCCGTTCCTTAGAAAATCAGTGGTAGTACACGGACAGACGGACAAGAGAATGATCTTATAAGGGTTCCTTTTACCTTTTGATTAACGGAACCCCAAAATTGGGAGTATTTGAAATCATAGGTAATGTCAACTGTACTCTTACTTTTTTCTTTTGCAAGAATGAAATCGGGTAGAGTTGAGATTTTTTATTAGGTAATTTTAAATCGGGCAGAGATGGGATCGGGTAGAGTGTAGACCGTTAAAAATTTACCCCTAACTTGGCAGATAGATACTTACGTCATTCCTGTTTCATATTGTGAACAAAGTTTAAAAATACTATTTGTTTTTAATAAAGATTGTAACCTTCTAAATAAGTCTAGCTTCTCGTTAAATTATTAAGTACGTAAAATAAAAACATTATCCATTAAATAGTTAGTTAGGAATAAAGTTGTTTTTAAAACAGAACATGTTTTTTATTACTTTTAAAATTCGTTACAAAATTGTTATTTTATCAATGACAAAATTCCAACGCTTTCCCAAAATAATTCGTGAAAGAAATTCTTTTTGTTTTTTTTTATAGCCGGACGGAGCTGAATTTAGTAACTCGTAGTTTTATAATTTTAGTGTGAAGGTATTTTTAATTTGAATTCATTGCATTTTCTCCAATGTTTCGAGTAATTGAAGCTCTTACGCTTATTTTGTGTGAGACACCGATATATTTCTGATGCGATTACTTTTCTCCTGCCTGTACTTTTCTCAATTTATTTGTGGTTGACGCAACATTTCTTTTTCCATTCTACTTTATTATGGTGGCCGTCCACATTTACATTCATCTCTCTCATATCTTGTCTTACACAGTCCGTCCATTATTTCTTAGTTTGTCCATCATCACTCTTCTAGGTCTGATTATATTATGTATGGAAAATCAACATGGTCAATATGGTCATCCTATTTTTATGCCGTGTTTCTGAGGTTTTGTCTGTTTATCTGCATTCACTGTTGGATATAGACTTTTGAATTCTCTTCCATTGTTATTATCTAAACGTAAGGATGTAGGAAACAAATATGCCAGTAGTCTATATCCTTTTGGAACGAAGTTCCTTATCGCGCGTTGCGAAAGTTGGCTAGACGGAAAAAAATAAGCCCAAAAGTTGTAACGACACTTTTCTCTGTCTCTCTCTCTCATAGAAAGCAAGCCAGTTTACTAAAATTGAGCCTACTGATTCAGTTTATATTATATTTGTTAATAATAAAAAAAATATGCCACTTTTACATGTTTGTTGAACATTGTTACGGCAGGTGCCATAGTACCCATAGTCCCCCAGTATTCAGTCCACTACCATCCCATCACAATAGCCCAGGTAGTAGTTTTCTCTTGTAGTTTATCAATAGTTCTATTCAAACCGGAGATTGTCCTTGGTTGCATTTTATAGTGCAGACAGGGATAATCGCCGGTTTGATGTCCACATCATACTTTGCCATTAAACTTGTTATTGTAAAGGGCCTCTACATGTTGGCTTCGGCCCCACGCATGCCTTCCAAAGGTCCGGGACTCCATAGTCCCGTGATATAGGACATATAACAAACAAAAAAATATTATTATAACTTTAAAAAGAAATACGATTCCTTTACTAATTAATCGAAAGGAACATCGTTCCCTCCGGGTGTCCCTTGACACCTCTAAAGTTTTTTTCTAAGTGATAGGTCTGAGTTTGACACTATCACAACTTCCTGATGGTAGCACGCTTACCCAGATACCTACTAGTTCACTCCGTTTGGTCCACTTTTGTAACTGATCTTTCATAACCAGCTATGAACACGGATTTTTTTTCTTTTTTTCATAACCAGCTTCGAAAACAGAAATAAAATTGTCCTTTTCATAACCAAGTTTCATAACCAGCTACGAAAGGAGACTTTTTTTCCATTTTCAAACCTGGTTATTAATTAAGAAAATTTTGTCCACTTTCATAGCTACAAACGAATTTTCTCGTGTCTTCAAGACCTTCAAATTGTACACGTCAAGAAAGGCAGAAGATCTGCCGACAACTAATCTGCCACAGTCAAGGTTGCCGTAACTTCTAACTATCTTCCCACAGTAGCTTTAAAACATATCATAATACTTAGAAGATTTCAGGACATTTCACATCGCCCCAAGCTAAGTAACTAGACTTGTGTTATAGGTGCTAGACATATCGGATATACTACCTATATAAATAAATAAATAAAAAACATTACAGGACATTCCACACATCGCCATCTAGCCCCAAGTTAAGTAACTAGACTTGTGTTATGGGTGCTAGACAACGGACATACTACATAAATACTTTTCTTTTGTAAATATATACTTATAATACATAGAAACAACCAGACCACAGACAAATATCTAAGCATAAATACTTGTTTGAGGCGGGAATCGAACCCGCAACCCTGTGTTCGGCAGCCCGGCGTGGTAACCATTGTGCTAACTGTATACTTATATACTTTTCTTTTGTAAATATATATTTATAATACATAGAAACAACCAGACCACAGACAAATATACAAGCATAAATACATGTCTGAGGCGGGAACCCGCAACCCTGTGTTTGGCAGTCCGGCATGGTGATCATTGTGCCAACTGGGTCGTCAAAATTAACGATTAACTAATATATATCGTTATCCTTCAAAAATCGTCTCAAATAAACAAAATCACCCCCTTGTTGTCTATAAATAACTAGAAAGCTCATCCCTATCGATCACCCTACAGGAAGCTAGAGAAATGCGTTTGCTTTGTAAGAAGCCATGATTGATGGTATTGGTCTTTGGACCTTGAACTTGCTTCAATGGGGGTAGAGACGGAATAAGGATATCAACGCTATTATGTAGTTTAGGGAGAAAAATATATGGTTATTTTTATCAGTCGGCATTTTTTCTTTTCGTTTGGCGTGTGCCTGATTTTAGAGCTTTCAGGAGGCAATTCTCTTAAATAACATTTCAATATTATTTAGGAACATGTGTGTACATGTGTGCTCTAATAATAAATTACCTAAAGATGTATATGGCATGTCCATTGACAGGTCCAAACCTTTAAAAAGCAGAAATTGTGCAGTAAGGCGTACTTTGATACTTCGTCTTACCTTAATGATAACAACCCATGGACGATGATACCTCTATGCATGGACGTGACTTTAGTTGCTCCATTTCAAATAATAATTTCAAATATTTGTGATATTGACCTTTGTGAGCGTGATCACATGAAAAAAAAACCCATAAGTTTCTTGTGCCTTCTTCTTCTTCACATTAGTGCGCGCGTTCCGACGGCACACACCCTAACTTAGTTTTTAAGACGTATCTATGTGATAATTAGAAAATGAAAAAACCAAGACATAGGGGTATAGTAATATTTGCTCTAGTGTCATTATCCAGGGAGGAAACAGTTAACTACGTTTGTATGGAGAAATGGCCGGGTACCTTTTCTCTTAAAAACAGGTCCTTAGATAAATATTTGCTTTATTGTCAATCTGATAAACAATTCATTTATTTATTTTCTTGTTATTTTGTCGTTGGTTACTTAAATCAGGGTTTTCAAACCTATATCACCCGCAGGTACGTTAGGTAATGTTCTGTTTTTATTATACACGGATAGGCTTCGAAACTACTAGTCTGATTTTGATGAAATTTGGTATGAGGATATATTGATTCATTTTGAATAACATAGGCTATTTTTATCCCGATATTCCCACGGGATTGGGAGTTACGCCGGTAAAACCGCGGAGTGCTGCTAGATTATTATACAAAAAATAGGAATTTTTAATGCAAAATTTCGACGAATCCTAAATTCGTTCCTGGTCAAAATGACACTGGCACCATTATATCTCAGTCATTGTACTTACTTCCAGTTGATACGTTCCCACTCTCCTGGTAATTTTTCACAAATACAATAGAAGCGGGAAGTGAGAACAGATTGTCACTCGAACGGCGATTTACTTGTATAGCTTTTAGAATATTTTTCTGAAGTGTTCATATTCGTTTTTAATATCTTTAAGGTTAATTACACTATTTAAAAACAATGTGTCGCGGGACACGCGTTTGATGCGAAGTTCCTTTCAACAGACGGACTGATTAAATAATAATTAAATGAATATTGCAGGACATTCCACACATCGCCATCTAGCCCCAAGCTAAGTAACTAGACTTGTATTATGGGTGCTAGACAACGGATATACTACTTAAATACTTTTCTTTTGTAAATATATACTTATAATACATAGAGACAAACAGACTACAGACAAATATCTAAGCATAAATACTTGTCTGAGGCGGGAATCGAACCCGCAACCCTGTGTTTGGCAGTCCGGCATGGTGACCATTGTGCCAACTGGGTCGTCAAATATATAGATCAATAATTTCAACCTTGTAGAATTTAATTTTAGATTACCCGTTAAATGCATTTAGCTAAGTACATAGTTTAATTAAATATAGTTAATGCAATAATAAAACATTATTAATATCGGCGACAGGTGTTTAGCGTTCGGACTCTACAGGGTTATTGGTAATTATATGAGAAAGCGGTTGAGGGCTATTGCACTTTAAATTTTTTTTGTTTTAAAACCTTTGAAAATTCGTTTTTTTTTTCGAAAGCGATGTTATGTTTACCCAAATATCTGCTACGTTAAACGGAGATGTCATTAACCTTAAAATTATACCATTTTTTATGTTTTATTGACTGTCCTAAGACTGAATGACCTTTATTTAACAAAATCAGCTGTAATTTTCAGAAAATGTTCGAATTTCCAAAAGTCTTAGAACAAAAGTTGATCGTTCAGGTGCACAGAATTAGCCCTCAACTGCTTTCTTATACAGAAATGTTGAAGAAGTGACGTCCAAAAGTACCTCATACAGAGGACGAAAACGAAAAATAACCGCCAAATTTTTGGGGGGATACCCCTTGGTATAAGGTATCTAATTTTTACTTTTGGACTTCACTTTTTCGACCACGATGTTATAATTACCAATAACCCTATATATCCCACCATAACCCTCACAAATAATACATATCCACAGATTTAAAAACGAAAGCTAAGCAAACATATATTTGCGTATTTATTTTAAGAATTTAAAAACAGCCGATTTCAAAGTTTATTCAGTTGTCGTAAATGTTTACACAGACACATCATAATGTAAAGAAATAAGAGTGAATTCATTTTGTATATTTATTTACAAAGCAAATGGAATTAATATGAATTATTGTTAGCGGAAAGGTTGGTTTTTGGTTCCGGAAGCTTTTGCGTGGTTTTAAGATAACGATAGCCTAAAAATGAAATACAGTCATAGGCTTTACGGTGAAAAGGTACCGGCGCTCTCTCCATACAATAGTCAATATTCAATAGTATTTTATTGGTAAAAAATATAATTTACAGGTCAAATAGTGGTAAATAATTACATTGTAGTTTTAACGAAAGTAGATTATATTTATGTTTATGTATGTGCCTTTGTGTGATGCAATAAATGATTTATCTATCTATCTATCTATCTGGTAAAATAAAATAAAAATTAAAAAATTCTAAACATATTAGTAGCCGTGTGCTACTACATCAGTAGCTCATAGTCAATAACTTAAGTTAAATAATAAATAATTGTAATAGAGCGGTGTTGGCTTAGTGGTAGATACCTAGACTTTCATTCTGAAGGTCGTGGGTTCGAATCCCTTCCGGCCGGGCACCAATTCATTTTTCTTAAGAAAAAATTATGTGCGCTAATTGACATTGCTCTTACGGTGAAGGAAAACATCGTGATGAAACCCGCGGCTTAGTTTGCTCCAGAAGTATTGACAAGTTCTCTCCTCTGGACATGGTCGACTAAGCTGAGAGGGTAGTAGGTGCTGGGCAAGCCTACTCCATCCTCACGCAAAAAGGACCCAATTAAAAAGGGTCTAATGGCGGAAAACAGCCTGTATACAAGTACAAGTACATAATTGTAACGATGTCAAATTAATTAATAAATAATAGTACATTACGATATAAGTGTGGTAAATTGATCTTTGCATAGAGGCGGTTTATGACGCGCGAGCGGTAGCGAGCGTGTTAAAGAAGCCAAGATGCAAAGATCAATTCCACACGTGTATCGTACGACGTTTTTTATCACAGTTGCGAATAAAAGACTTGAAAAGAAAACAAAATAATAAATAACAAAATATTTGGTGATAAGTCTATGTTTACATTTTTTAAGGCAATATTTTTTTGTTAATTATGCTCCGGAAAGGCCAGGTTAAAGACTTTTAACCTATACAGCCTCGTCTGACATACAATATTTTTTAGGGGTTTTCTATTTGTTTTTGCGTCGGGGGTTAAGAACAAAATACAATGGTACGGAAAAACAATATATTTAAGTAAAGAAAAAACAAAAAATAAACGTAACTCAATTTTTAATCGTTTTCTAAGTCATTATCACGTAAAATTGTCGTTCGTAAACTGACTTTAGAGACAACCATTTTTGCTAGCTAAAAACTCTTTGGTACCTACCCTCTTTATACATCAAAACAGTATAACCCAGATAAATTAATGAATGAATGTTTGTTGAATGTTTCACCTACCTAACATGTAATTAGCAGTAAGATACGTATTTAACTTATCGGGATAACTTTATAGCACTAGGTTGGCAATGTAAAACGCACGCGTGCATAATATGTTGGATTATGAGCCTAAAAGTCGTTGAATAAGATCCACTTTATGAGCAACTGTGATAAAAAATCATTTACAAACGTAGTCGACTGTTTCCTCCCTGGATAATGACACTAGCACGAATATTTTTGTGCCATAAAATTACGAAGGGCGGCCTTATCGCTCAAAGCGATCTCTTCCAGGTAACCTTTGGATGGACAAGAAGTTAAAATTTAAAACAAAACATAGGGGCATGGTCATGGCAGTTATCTTATATCTTTAAATGAGCAATTCTTGTATATATATATATATATATATATATATAATTGGAATCTCGGAATCGGCTCCAACGATTTTTATGAAATTTGGTATACAGGGGGTTTCGTGGGCGATAAATCGGTCTAGTTAGGAATCATTTTTAGAAAATGTCATTTTATTCGTGTTTTATCGAAACTAAATTTTTTTTTTCTGAAAAATATGACTTTTCCTGACATCTATTGGCGAACTACTAATACTATTTTGACTACTGCTGTGAGCAATAAAGTTATTCCAGCAGATGGCGTTGTTATGTAACACGAAGTCAATGAGTGTTTGCTTTGAGGTTAAACTAGGTAAAAAAAAAATACCGAGCAAAGCTCGGTCATCCAGGTACTAGGTTTATGCCACAAAAATATTTGTGCTATTGTCATTATCCAGGGAGAAAACAGTCGACTACGTTTGTATGGAGAGATATCCCGGTAATATTGATAATATTGGTAATATTGATGATTTATACTGCTATTATACAATGCCCCTATGTTTTTTTTGTTTTTAAAATTTTAATTTCTATGATAATTAGAAGATGAAAAAAACCAAAACATAGGGGCCTAGTCATGGCAGTTATAGGTTTTATGCCACAAAAATATTTGCGCTATTGTCATTATCCCGGGAGGAAACAGTCGACTACGTTTGTATGTGGAGAGAGCGTCGGTACCCTTTCCTCTTAAGCGGGAGAAACCGCTGGAATAAACCGTCAAAAAAGTAGATCTAGACTAAATTTAGTTCACATCACGAGATTTATATATTTCTTAGAATTTTAGCAGCAGCTTTCAGATATAGAGATCGATATCCTGTATGATTCACATTGAATAAATATCCATAACAGCAACCTAACACAGTGACGTACCGTGGATCACTGTCGTCCGGGGCAGATTCAAAATTTCCCGGCCCTTTTGACGTCATAAAAATAATAATGATGACAATTTGCAGCCTTTTTGACGTCATAAAAATAATAATGTGGGAAATATGCCGCCCTGTTGAGGTCATAAAAATAAAAATGTGGGTGTTTGTGAGACAAAACGTACCGATATGAAAGAATTGAGCATAAAATATTTTTTTCAAAACCATGTAAGGATGCGGCACGACTCGTGATTTGCAATAACTGTATTGGGCGGAAGGGCCATTCAATAATTATGTGCAACTGAGTACGAGTTATTTTTTTGAAAAATTAACTGTATAACTGACAGCCAGGGACTAAATAAAATATTTTTGGAATCAAGTTCCTTATCGCGCGTTGCGAAAAGGGGCTAGACGGAAAAAATTAAGACCAAAATTTGTAACGACACTTTTTGATTCTATTACAATTCCTTCACTAATTAATCGAAAGGAACTTCGTATCATCCGGGTGTCCCTTGACACCTCTCAAGTTTTTTTCCCCCAATTTTACCGCCCTCCTAATGGTGGCGCCCGGGGCGGTCCGCCCATCCGCCTTCCCCTCGCTGCGCTACTGACCTAACACCTATTTTCGGCTGAACAAAATCCGGAGCCTGTAAATCGCATACAATATTCAACTCGGTGTATCTCGAATGTTTCGCTATGAAATTTGGTTATGTTCTCTCGTAATAACTACAGTTTCAGATATTTAGTTGGAGCTCTGAGCAATGTTAAATGGAGCAAGTTAGGTTAGTTTGGTATTGAAACTGTTATTGTGAGGGATTAGAAATATTATACAATGTGTTTCACTGAAGGGGTCCTAATATAAGAGGGCGAATAACTTTTGTTCTATGACTTTTGGAAACTCGAACATTTCGTTCGAAGTTTTTGTATGCAACAGCTGATTTTTAAGTAAAAATTCCCTCAGAATTATCGAAAAAAAAGTTCGAATTTCCAAAAGTCGTAGAACAAAAGTTGTTCTCCTAGACGTCTAGAACAACCCCCTTTCGTATTAAAACCCCTTTGCTGAAACACATTGTATAAGAAAAATAGGTGTGTAACAAAGTCTCTCTTATTACCAAAAATATATTTTGCATAAAAATTAAATAATTGATTAGTCAGGCGTTACTTTTCGGAACTCCGTAACAATTACAATACCTAGTTTTAGGTTCCGAGCCCCACTAATAAGGCAATGCAATAATTAGTGTTGGTGACACCATTCTTAAGAGGAAAGGGTACCGGCGCTCTCGCCATACAAACGTAGTCGACTGTTACCTCCCTGGATAATGACACTAGAGCAAATATTTATGTTGCATAAAACTAATAACTGCCATGACCATGCCCCTATATTTCGTTTTATTTTTATTTTTTTGTATATTAAATCTTACTTTCTATGATAATTAGAATATGAAAAAAACTTTTGTGTTTAGTTTTTAAATGATCTTTTTTATATTTTGTACTTTTATGTGTTATTAATGTAGCTAATTAATTACACATAAAAGTACAAACATAAAATTAAATAATAATATCCTACATACATACAACTTCAACTTCATTATTTTGATAAATATTTAAGTAAATTAAAGTTAATTAATATACTTAAATATTTATTTGTAAATTATTATTATCTAGACTGAGTTTAATAAGTTAATTAATTAAATCATATTTTGTTGTGAATATTTCTATTCATAACTGGCAATACTAACGTTTTGGGAAAATTTAAATTCTGACATTATTATGAGTGGTTGATTGAATCCGGCGTTACTTTTCTGTAATGGAAGTATTGTATATGAAGTATGGTATCTATACATATAATAAATCTGTAGACATCAAAAAATCTGTAATTGTAAGATATCCAGAAAAAAAATACACAGGTCGTCTTTAAATCGTTAGCTGAACACGATAGGGTAGTTTTTAGAATTTTTGTCTGTTTGTCTGTCTGTTTGTTTGTTTGAACCAGGTAATCTCATAAACTACAGAACAGATTTTAACAAGGTCCACACGAATATGTTCAGAATATATCAGAATAACATTTAGGGTATGTTTTAATTTAACTTTAATACAATAATTAAGATATTTGATAAAAAAACATTTAAAAAATGTGAAATCGAAATATTTTTCCGTGGTAAAACGTAATCGAACGTCAGAAGGGAACAGTACTCTTACCACGGGTTTTTTGCGTATTCGATTTAACATACTATATTGAGTATTTACTATGAAACTTCCTAAAAATCAACTTACTAGGTCCACCCGTCTCTTAGAATATTGGTAGTGACACACCGACAGACAAACGGACAAGAGAGTGATCGAAAAAGGGTTTCTTTTTTTCGAGTTCTTCAAAAAGTCATGGTAGGGGTACATGCAGTACATGCCTCCGCTCAAGATGACAGCTGTCATAAAACCAAATAGTTTGCATTTAATACTACCTACGTGAAACTGAAAATGAGGTTAGTACAAAGAGGTACTACTACATAATATTACCGATCTCCTTTACCGAAGACCTCCGATGTTACACTTCTATCGCGCTTTTCTCCTGCTATAGTTTGAATTATGAGTTCAAGTAGCGGAAACCTTAGATAGTAAAAACAAAAAAGAATTATCCAAATCGCTACAAGAGTTTACGAGTAATCAGCGAACATACATAAAAAAATATATATATACGTGACGAATTGAGAACCTCCACCTTTTTTGATGTGGGTTAAAAAATATACAGGTAATAGTCATTTGTAAAAATCATTTTTTTTCCCAAAGTTACGTAGCCCTGCCAGCTACCTAATAAAAAAAGCTGGGTATTTTGGTCAAGAATTCAGAAAATTGGATTCATAGGACATCACGTTCCTTCAAATACCCCGTTTCCGAGACGCTTTAGATGTTTGGTGTGAAAGCATTTTTTGTTCAGCGTAATGCCTGCTATCAATATGTAAGGATCTCAATGTGCATCGCGTTATTTTAAGTATTAGTATTTGTTCTGTCCAATTGCCTTTCTTTTTAATCATTACATAATATTATTATCTATCTATATCTATATATATAAAAATCAATTGCTGTTCGTTAGTCTCACTAAAACTCGAGAACGGCTGAACGGATTTATCTTATCTTAGTCTTGAAATGTTCGTGGAGGTCTAGGGAAGGTTTAAAAGGTGAGAAAAAATCGAACGGCATCGGGACTTACGCGGGTGAAACCGCGGGGCGCAGCTAGTTTGATAATAAAAACAATGTAAAATATTATTTGCACCAACATGATGTTGTTGTTATAAATACTATAATAACCTCTTATATTATTAATTGAAGAATATGAATCGAGACACAAAGGTAGTTGATAATTATTTTTTCTTTAATTTACAAAAATCTAAAGATAACTAGGAAGACAAAGTATGTTGAAAGTTTTGTGCGTATAGAAATTGGACTTAGTTTCAGCTTATCATATTGTTGTGTATTATGTTTTATTTGTAAAAAACTAACAAAAATAGTACATTGTTACCCAAGGTGTGAAAGTCACTCATTGAGTCCCGAGACGGAGTTTGGCGCCCGAGCGTAGCGAGGGCGCTAATACTTCGAGGGACTAAATGAGTGACTTTCACACCTTGGGTAAACAAAACAAACCCGAGGTAAACACTGATTTTCATTACGAATAAACATAAAATTCTTTCTAATAACGAGAGTGAATGAGAGACTCCATACTACCTGATCCTCTTACAAAGTTGGGACCAAAGAGGTTATACATTATGTAGATTTTTTGCTTTTGCTATTTGTTTTCAACATGTTTTCAATACTCAAATACGTCGGTACTAACCGAAGAGATTTTTATAAATTAGTTTATCCAACACTGAGTGATGACGCGAAGTCCGTAGATTTAAATTATAGTTTTTGTAACACGGTTTGTCTAGAAAAGGTTATTTACACAAAATACACAATCATAAATGAAAAACCAGATTAAACTTAACACTAAAACATAATAAAATAACAAAACATAATACTAATTAAAATCATTCAAAATGCAAGCATTTCCCGCCAGTATTTTTTTACTCAAGGAACGACACTGACCGCACTGTCGCATAAAGCCACATCTGCAACATCTTGACAGGGCGCCGGCAGAGGCGCAGCATGGTCATACGTCGCTTTGACCATTTTCATCTTTACATTTATTTTATTAATAAGATATCTTGAACTAAATATATCTACCTGAATTCGATTATTAAGAAAAAACCTATTATGTACTAAACTCTGGCAGTATGGATGAGCCGTGCGAAGCCATAATTGTTATTCTTTGGTGTTACCTAAAGCAAGGAGGTTAGGGTTTTGAAGTTCCTAATGCGTACTGATACTGGCTACATTGCACAAGCCGCGCGAAGCCATAATTTGACATGACAGCTGTCAGTGAAATCGATTTTCCCTAGGGCTGAAAGTTTTTCTTTCTACACGCTCTTCAAGCATCTTTAGACCTACTTTCAAAGTATGAGTAAGTAAAGTGCCTTTGCCAAATCAATTAAAAATATAGTGTAAAAACAATGTAACTACCTATTTTGTTTTTAAAACTTACACCGAATGATAAATTGTATCCATGCAGAAAAATGAATTCTAAATAACCCAAAACCACATCACGAACGAAGTCGCGGGCAACAGCTAGTATCAATTAAAACTGGCTTCGTAGGTACGGGTTGTAAAATATTATTTGAAGTCAAATTCGCTACACGTAGCAACTATGAAAATCCTTTGGTACACTCATAATAATGTGTAATGGAAGTATTAATATTTAGTTTTTAGTTCCGAGCCTAGTGCCAAAACACAAAATGCAATGTGCCCTCCTGGCTCCTCCGCTCGTCACTCTTGTTCCGCGCTTCTCGCTGGAACAAGAGTGACACTATTGTTCTAACAAGAGTGACACTCTTGAGTGAGTGACGTTCAGCGAGGCAACATCTCGGAGAGCGACGTCGTATCTAACGTTTGTCGCCCATATAGCGCAGTCGGGGTCCAATCCTGATGATGCGTCGTGTAGACGCGAAACACGTGTCGTGGTTTATGAATGGTGTCACTAATACTAACTTTTGCTTGTCCTCATTGCATGCCTCTTCAAGTGGGCGGGAGGGCGGTGCACATTGCATTTTGTGTTTTGGCACTAGGCTCGGTACTAAAAACTAAATATTAATACTTCTATTACACATTATTATGAGTGTACCAAAGGATTTTCATAGTTGCTACGTGTAGACGAATTTGAGTTCAAATAATATTTTACAACCCGTACCTACGAAGCCAGTTTTAATTGATATACCACTAATTATGTTCCGCTACGTTTTAGATTACAGCAGTTCAGTGGGTTTGTTGGTTACAAGCAGTAATTATTTCGGTTTAGTTGGATTTTCTGCGGATATGTACGGTTGGCTGCATAATTGCAGACCCACCGTAGAGCTCCATAACGGCTGTTATAAGAATATTTTCAACACAAGCAAGATTCTAGGCACCTGCTTTAGGTAAAGTTTAAAGTCTTTAAATCATCAAATAATCAAACAAAAATTATTAGAATGCAAACATTCCAATAATAGTAATTTTCGAACTCTACCGAGTACTGCAATTATACAGCCGACTGTACGTTTGATCTGAAGCATTCATTTATCTCCCTTTTTTGAAAAATTTAACCTTTTGATTGCCATCTTGTTTATTTTGCTAGAAAGTAAACTTAAATGAATCCCATTTTGCCTTGGTCACGCGTTTTTGTCGCCTCTCATTCTTGGTCTCTAACGTAAACGCCTTTCGCATTTTGGTCATATGTGTCGAAACTAATATAGTACTGCTCATTATTTTCAAGACCATTTCCTACAAAACAAGGAAGTATTCTCTATCTATATTCTTTCTTATATATATAAAATGCTTTGTCCTGAACGACTGACTGACTAGCGCATCAACGCACAGCATAATCCGCTGATCGTAGAGACCTGAAACTTGGAGGGTGTGTTCTTTGTATGACGTAGGCATCCGATAAGAAAGGATTTTCCTAAATTCTACCCCTTAGGGGGTGAAAAAGGGGGGGCAAAGTTTGTATGGAACAACGTGATTCCTTGTTACATTTTCACCTTCTACGCGGAAGAAGTCCCGGGCAAAAGTGTATGTTTATTTAACATTTAAAGCTTACATATCAAAAATGTTATAAATTTATTTTACGCTCGTTCGTCTGATATTTACGTAAAAAATTACCTTGTACTTTCACCCAGCATTGATGGATGGCATTTCCGATAGGGGCATACATTTTTAACGTACGCATTACTGCTGTTAGAGAAGCGATCCATTGACCCTATCTTGAGATATCGCTTTGACATATACCCATTAATATTACTTAAGTTAGGAGGAATTTGTGTGCGCATTTAACGCGAAATTTTGAGTTGGGACCGTGTCTTCATATGGCTGTGTTATGCTCTTACGATTACGACACAATAAGGTACGGTCGGTTGCATAATTGCAGACCCACCGTAGAGCTCCAAAACGGCTGTTATACGAATGTTTTCAACACAAGCAAGATTCTAGGCACCTGCGTTAGGTGAAGTTTTATTAGGTCTTCTAATTCATCAATTAATCAAACAAAAATTATTAGAATGCAAACATTCCAATAATAGTAATTTTTTAACTCTACCGAGGGATTATGCAGCCGACTGTACCTGCGGGATAAAGGCCACCTTAGTTAAAAACCAAATATTTCGTAATTTAAGAGAAAACTACTTAAAAAAAACAGGTCATTAGAAAAATATTTGCTATATTGTCAATCTGAAAAACAATTCATTTATTTCTTGTTGTTGGATCCTTCAAACTCCTACTAATATTATAAATGTGACAGTGTGTTAGATGTTTCTTATTCCTTTATGCAAAAACTACTGAACCGATTGCAATGAAACTCGGTATCTGGATAGCTGGAGACATGGATTAACACATAGGCTACTTTTTATTACAATATTCCCACGGGATCTGGAGTCACGTGGGTGAAACCGCGGAGCGCAGCTAGTCTACACTAATAAAATAAAGACTATATATATTTTTTTGATATATATAAAGATATTTTTTGTATTTGTATCGAATAGGTTGCGAAACTACTAGATCGATTTTGATGAAACTTGGTATATACATTGATTCATTGGAAATAACATAGGCTCCTTTTTAATCCGAATTCCCACAAAATCGGGAGTTACGCGAGTGAAGCCGCGGTGAGCTGCTAGTAAGTAAATGGTCTAAAGACCCCTATAGGATAACACCCCGAGACTTCTATAAAATAATAAATATTGTAGGACATTCGACACATCGCCATCTAGCCCCAAGCTAAGTAACTAGACTTGTGTTATGGGTGCTAGATAACGGAGAAACTACTTTTATACTTTTCTTTTATAAATACTTATAATACATAGAAACAACCAGACTAAAGACAAATATCTAAGCATAAATACTTGTCTGAGGCGGGAATCCAACCCCCAACCCTGTGTTTGGCAGTCCGGCATGGTGACCATTGTGCCAACTGGGTCATCTATGGGAGCTAGTTATACCACATACCATGTAGACATACGAGGGCGGCACTGAAAATTTCGGGAATCAAGGAAGTGACACAACATTACTATTTAAAAATGTATTTATTGCTTTTCGAAGTATTCTCCGCGAATTTTGACACATTTTTCCATACGATGGAACCAATCATTAAAGCAACCATTCCATTCGGAAGTTGGGGTCTCCAAAATGGCCGTTTTGTAGGCGTCCACAGCTTCTTCAGGTGATGAAAATCTCTGACCACGCAATTTATTCTTTATTTTAGGGAAAGTATAGAAATCATTAGGGCTTAGGTCGGGGCTGTACGGCGGATGGTCTAATAATTCTATGTTTTCTTGCTCTAAAAACTCTTTTGTTCTGTTCGCGGTGTGAGAACTCGCATTGTCGTGATGGAGGATGATGCGGCGGCTGCAGTTCTCTTTACGGAGTTCAGAAACGACCTGTGGCAAACAAATGCTAGCATACCATTCTGCATTAACCGTTCTTTGTCCCTCAAGAGGAATAGTCACAAACATGGCCGGTTTTGGAGACAAACGTGGCCACCATTTTTTTTGCAACACTCCGTGAACGAACAATTTTTGTTGGCTTTAACTCATTTTCGAACGCCCAAACTCGTGACTGGTTTTTTGTTTCGGGTTCGTACGCGTATATCCAGGATTCGTCACCTGATACGATGTTGTATACAGCATTTGAGGATCCTGCGAGGAATCTTTCGAGAGTTCTGACGCACCAAGTAACGCGAGCCACTTTTTGCTCTTCACAGAGCGAATGCGGTATCCATCGGGAAAACAACTTTTTTACACCTAATTGTTCATGCAAGATTATTTGTATTTGACTCATGCCAATGTCTAAAGTTGCCTGAATTTCGCGGTATGTTACATGTCGATCTTCCTCAATCAGCTTGGGTGAGTGCAGTTTTTGGACGACCTTGACGGGGATCATCACTGAGCTTGACACGTCCACGTTGAAATTCAGCAAACCAGCGATAAATTGTTGTTTTGGATGGGTCTTCATCACCAAATGCAGAAATCATCCGGTCAACACACTGTTTTTGTGATAAACCACTTCGAAAGTCAATTCCATTTTCTCAACGACTAAACAAGTTTCACAAAACCTTGTGACAAGACCGAGATTATTTTTTTAAATAAATAAATGGTATTCGATTCTTAAAACCAAGGAGTTTTCAATTAAAAAAAATTAAATATGACAGGAACAGTGGAAATATTCCATTCCCGATACTTTTAGTGCAGCCTATGTAAAGCATGTTGATATAAAAACTTGAGTGGTGTCAAGGGACACCCGGATGGAACAAAGTTTCTTTCGATTAATTAATGAAGAAACTGTATTTTTTTTTTAAGCTATAATAATATATTTTTTTATTATTAACAAATATAATGTAATATAAACTTAATCAGTAGGCTTACTTTTAGTAATTGCTTTCTATGAGAGAGAGAAACACGCGCACGCCGCACGGCTTACAACTATAGTAAAAAGTGTCGTTACAACTTATGGTCTTAATTTTTTCCGTCTAACCCCCTTTCGCAACTCGCGATAAGGAACTTCGTTCCACTTACAAACACTAGGTTAATGAATTGTCGTAATTAAATATTCCGTGGTTTTATTTGAAGCAGTAACGAGAAACCATACTGGAATGTAGGCATGCGGTGTGTTGATTGTCGGTTCTTTGTGCTTTCTACCAAGCCTACCACATTTGCCAACAAAGAAAGTGTTTATTTCTGTCATTGTACATATATTTCTTTCACATTTATTTCCTGTTTTTCTTTTGAAGTAAGAATGTCTTTTAAAGTTACCAAATTGTTTCTAACTTTACCTAACTTAGGGACACCGGCTCGAACAGCCGGTGTGATGAAGTATTTTTCTTTCTTTCGGAGCAAAAATCTTATAAATTACATTTGAAACCTGGTAACTGCTATTCCAATTGATAACAGAGCAGCTGACAAAAAATTATAATGACTTGCATTTGAACTCATCTCACCTGACGGGGAGCGACGATGAGGACGAGGATGTAGCATGTTTGACGACACAGTTGGCACAATGGTCACCATGCCGGACTGCCAAATACAGGGTTACTGGTTCGATTCCCGCCTCAGACAAGTATTTATACTAAGATATTCGTCTGTGCTCTGGTTGTTTCCATGTATTATAAGTATATATTTACAAAAGAAAAGTATATAAGTAGTATATCCGTTATCTAGCACTCATAACACAAATCTAGTTACTTAGCCTGGGGCTAGATGGCGATGTGTGAAATGTCCTGCAATATTTATTTATGTTCGCCTAGAAGGAGAACGGCATGGTTGGACAACACTAAGGAACGCAACGAATCACTTGGCACCATGACTTTGTCCAGGGGGTGATATGAGACCCTGCCGGCCAAGCAGCCTACCACCGATTGATTATCTGTGTATTATATTGTATGTATTTTTTTTAAAAGGCTTTTGCGATATTCCGGATAACAGGAGCAAGCAAACGTGTACCTCCTGGCTTTATAGATGGGTTACATTAAAGAATAGTTGCCAAGACATATTTTAGGACAATTTGACGCATGTGACGACTTGCGTTTACGACCATCTGATATTAACATCGACGCATTAGATATTCTATGAGACATGAATCAGTTAAAACATCAACTAGAAACTTACTCAATACTCATCTATAAATATATAAAAGAGTAAAATACTCATCAAGACATTTCTGAAAATACAACTACGAGTCCAAAACCTCGCAGGAGGGTTCCTTTTAGGACATAAGAAAGGCACTAAGAAAGGATTTTTGTAAATTCTACCTCTAAAGGCGTACAAACAGCTGATAGAGTTTGTAGTTTTTAGTAAGTACTAGCTGCGCTCCGTGGTTTCACCCGCATAAGTCCCGATCCCGTGGGAATATCAAAATGAAAAGTAAAGCCTATAGAATTTCTCGATAAATGGACTATCCAACACAAAAATATTTATTCCAATTCGAACCAGTAGTTCCTGAGATTAGCGCGTTCAAACAAACAAACAAACTCTTCAGCTTTTAATATTAGTATAGATTATGTATGCTATACATAAGAGTAATATAAACTACAAAAATGCCTTCTGTGGCTTGTATTTATATGAATTTTTCCACGGTATTGACACTAACCCGGCTGAAACCGCGTGTCACAACTAATTTATTGATAATATCAATTAAAACTCTTCGTAAAGTACATAATTACTTTAACTATTATAAAACTAGATAACCACTAAAGTGAAAACTGAAAGCTTTTAACTTCTAGTTAAAATAATTTCAAACGAGTTCAAAGCTAAAGTTATTGAATATTTCACTGGAATTCAGTGATTTTAAAGTCAATATTAATAATTTGAACGTTAGACGATTTAATTATACTTAAATCACAGTTTGAAAATAACAATTTGTCAGATAATGATCATGTCATAAAAAAACAGGCCAAGTGTAAGTCAGACTCGCGGATGAAGGGTTCCGTACTATTATATTCTGTTTTTAGTACCTATTTGTTGTTAAAGCGACAACAGAAATACATCATCTGCGAAAAGGGGTCCGTTTATTTAGTGTGGGAGTTTGGCATGGTGTTTTTTTTGCGCGGTGCATTTCGATACTCATGCCAATCGATAGAGGGCATTACAGTGGACAAATATGTCTTTACATCGAATCTCTAGCTTTAGCGGTTTGGTATGAAGGCATTATTTGCTGTGATGCAGTTCGATACCCATGCCAATCGATAGAGGGCATTACAGTGAACAAATATGTCTTTACATCGAAACTCTAGCTGTAGCGGTTTGGTGTAAATGCATTATTTGTTCGCCATAATGCCCTCTATCCATTGGCATGGGTCTCAAAATGCACCGCAGTATTTTAAGTTACTATGTAAAAGTGTCCAAAGGCTTTCAACTGTCTAGCTATCATAAGCTGGTGACAGACAGAATAGACGGACGGATGGACAGCATGGTCACGTTTTTACCCTTTGGGTACGTAACCCTAATATCTGGAGAATCTACTTTGGCTGTGTGCCAAATTCGATCTCTTAGTGTTGTTACAAAACCGGTGTCTGTGTCACTAAAGAAATGTTTTAGTCATGTCTGTTAACGCTTAGTTAACACTAGCTGAGTCCCGCGTTCTATGTTCTTCCCCATCCTCTAAACTTTTCATCTAAATCGGTCCAGTCATTTGACCGTGAAGACAAATAAAAAACAATCTTTCGACTTTATTATTTACTAATAAATAAAATTGTTAAAAAGTGTGAAAATGATGCTCAGACTCGTCCTATAATGCGGCCCAAATTTTTCTATGCCTATGGGATGAATGAGGGAGCAAAATTTTTCTCTTCCATTTTTTTTGTATTACCTCGTTCCTTTGGAGGTGGTGTGTACCTCCAAAGGGAAGATCTTCCACCGGGCAGGTGTTATACCCGGTAGGCCCAACGATGTTTCGTTGGAACTTGTATCTGAGCTTATCTTCAGAAAAACTTCGCTTGCGCGATCTAGGATCTACGATCGGCGTAGTGGCGCCATCTGTTGGTGGCGATGTGAAGTGTCGCCACATACCTATAGTTTAAAAGTCAAGTACCGTCATCAAGACTTAATTATTTTATTTATGGAATTAGATTTAAGAGGAAAGGTACCCGGTCGCTTCTCCATACAAACGTAGTCGACTGTTTCCTCCCTGGATAATGACACTAGCACAAATATTTTTGTGCCATAAAACCTATAACTGCCATGACTATGCCCCTATGTCTTGGTTTTTTCATTTTCTGTTTCAAATCATGTTTCAGAAGATACAGCCTGATGACAGACAGACAGACGGACAGCGAAGTCTTAGTAATAGGGTCTCGTACAGTAAAAAACCCTTTCGGTACGGAACCCTAAAACCATCTAAAAATGAATCATCTCTTTAATTTCCTTCGCAATCTGAGCATCAAAACAAAAAAAAACAATCGTAAATAACAAACAATTAAGAACTTTAGGGTGACAAATCAAAAACAAATTTCAGTCTTCAGAAAAAAATAATCAAACAATGATGAAAAAAAGGCAATAACTGAAAGAAATACTTATGACTAATGAGTAAACTTTCTAGCAATAACAATTATACAAATTATAACGGGTCGATACATTTTGTTAATTGGATTCTTAATCTATAAGCTTATGTTTTAGTGAAAATGGAACTTCCCATTATCCAAGTCAAATTACGAGTTTAGGGCGTGTTCTATCTTTTTATATATTAGACTAGCTGTTGCCCGCGATTTCACCAGCGTAATGTTTGAATTTTTAAAATCCTTTCTTATAGGATGCCTAAGTCATACAAAGAACACACTCTCCAATTTTCAGGTCTCTACGATCAGTAATTTAGGCTGTACGTTGATCCGTCATTCAGGACACAGCATTTTATACGTCGGTATAAAAGAAAGAAGAAGAAGATTAATAATTTATTTTGCTATACATTACGATACAAGTGTGGATGACTAGCGAACGGAACGCGAGCGTGTTAAAACCCGAGATGCAATGTTCAATAATCCACACGCGTATCGTACGACGTTTTTTATCATAGTTGCGAGTAAAAGAAAAGACTTGTTAAACTAATTAAAGTTAACAAAATAAAAGCGGTTTAAAATAAGATCCACTTTATGAGCAACTGTGATAAAAACATAATTGTTTATGGATTAATCAAATATATAAAATAAAAGCTGCGTCCCACAGTTTAACCCGCGTTAGTGATTTGTAAAAAGTGATATTGATTTTTTACAAACATATTAACATGTCTTTTTACTCCTTTGAATTTCCAAAATTATTTTATTAGTTTTCCCTTACGTCTTAAAAGGAACTCCCATGCGAAGTTTCAGACTCGTCGCTCTTGTCCTTTCGGAGTTTTCTAGTATTTTTCTCTTCTATACAATCGTTACTCCAGTCTCGTAAATACGGTGCTTGTAAGAGCATCGAAATATCGAGCTCTAAAACAAAATCAAAGAAAAACGTGGTAAATGTCGCGTTTTCAATAATTTTACTAGTGAAAATAATCATGTTATATTAATAGAGTATATAAATAGGCTTAGTCATTGCACAGATATTTCTCTTTCCAGAAATATAAAATAAACATTCGAAACTATTTCTAACATTTGCACTAATTTACTGCTACGATCGCTAAAATATATATAGGGTAACCATTTAGAAGAAAAGTCCTGACAAAAAGCCGGACATTTCGATAAAAGTCAGGACATTTTAGTCTCAAAATGCGAATATCACCCACTAAGTTACATACCACTGTAACTAAGTGGGTGATGTTTGCATACCAATACCACTGTACCAAACCACTGTAACTAAGTGGGTGATGTTTGCATACCACTACCACTGTACCAAACCACTGTAACTAAGTGGGTGATATTTACATACCACTACCACTGTACCAAACCACTGTAACTAAGTGGGTGATGTTTGGATTTTGGATACGCAAGTTTACAAAACTTACGTGACGCATGGTAGCAGACGTGCTCGTTTTGCGAGACGTCGCGGGGTGCGTTTTTATCGTTTTTCTAAAACTTTCATTCGTTCTGAAGAAAATATTTGAATGTTAGCAATAGTAGGATTTATTGAGTACAGACAAAAGGCAAAAAGTCCGGACATGTCCGTATAAATCCGGACGGATGGTAACCCTATATGCAGTTTACTTTCGTCAGTTGCTTTGAAAGCTATAGATAGCTAACCTTTCCTAATGGTTTCCGTGGTATGCGCCTAAATAATTGGGATGTTCAAAGTGGCTATTTCAAACTCCAGTTAATTATAATGATTTAGTATAGTTACGAGATGCTGTGGCATGTTTATGTGAATGGTAAGGCACTTTGTTAATACAGGCGATTTTTATTTTTTGCATTTGTCATTTCGAACCTGAGGTATGTTGATGACACTGTCTTACTTGCGCCGGATATGATGACGATGAAAGAGATGTTGGAGGCTCTGGAGGCAGAGAGTGAAGTGCGGGGTTTATCCGTCAATAGAAGTAAAACCAAGCTTATAATCGTTGACCGCCCTAGCACACTTGCTGATATCGACGCTGTGCAAGGGGCCCAACCGCGCTAATCACGTCAGCTTCAAGCCAACGCGTCGGCTTATGTCGACCCGCGGCTCACACTGGGCGGAATTTTGAGCCTGCCTTTCATATGATTTTTGAAAAATTAAGTTGTTTTATTCATGTGTTTTAAGTATACATGATTGTCCGAAAGGCACACATCCTAACTTAATTTTTAAGACACTTCAAAGTCTTCAAGATCTTTCCTCTGGACACGGTCGATTAAGCTGAGAGGTTAGTATAGATACTGGGTAACTCCATCCTCACGAAAAAAGGATCCAACTATTCCAAAACGAGGTTTAATGATAGTCCGATATGTGGATTTAAACCTTAGATTTAGACACAGATTTACTATAGTCTAAACACTATCCCTATATAATCTTTACGGATGGTGTTTAGCCTATAGTTCCCTATATAATCTATAGAGATCTAAGGTTTAAATACATATCTCGGACTATCCTTAAACATCGTTTTGGAATAAGGAGGAAACGGTCTAATTGCTCTTCGCTCTGCTCTTTGCGGAAGACAGCCCGCATACAAGTACAAGTGTAGGCCCAGAAGTAGTTTACATATAAAACATAATCTGCGTGTATAAAGCCTACTAGCTCCGTTAACTCAAAACCAAGTGATTTACAACGGAGTCGGTTTTTGACATGTTCTGATTTACATTCTAACTTAGCATAAATACCTAATGTTTGCGAGAGTTGCGGGAAGTGGTACCTATTGTATTTTAGGTTATATTACTAGCTGTTGCCCGCGACTTGGTACGCGTGTAGTTTTGTTCTATATACTAAAACCTTCCTCTTGAATAAATAAATACTGTAGGACATTCCACACATCGCCATCTAGCCCCAAGCTAAGTAACTAGACTTGTATTATGGTGCTAGACAACGGATACACTACTTATATACTTTTCTTTTGTAAAATACTTATAATACATAGAGACAACCAGACCACAGACAAATATGTAAGCATAAATACTTGTCTGTGGCGGGAATCGAACCCGTAACCCTGTGTGCCAGTCCGGCATGGTGACCATTGTACCAACTAGGTCGTCATTCACTCTCATCATCTTCCTGCCCTAATCCCAATTTATTTGGGCGCAGAATGTCTATCATTTACAGTCGTCATCTCATCGTTAACATTCATCTCTCTCATGTCTTGTCTCACGCAGTCCATCCATCTTTTCTTAGGTCGTCCTCTTCCTCTCCATCCCTCTACATGCGTCTCTTCGCTTCTAGTTACATGCGTCTCTTCTTGAATCACTCTATCTATTAAAAAAACGGCATCAAATTCCATTGCGAAGTTTTAAAGATCCAAAGATACATAGGTACAGACAGACAGCGGGAAGCCATTTTGTTTTATAATATGTAGTGAAGTGATATTTTATCCCCTTTGTTAGGAAAATCTACATGTTTATCACTTTCATTCTGAAGGTCGTGGATTCGAATCCCGGCAGGCCGTGCACCAATGTATTTTTCTTAAGAAAAATTTATGTGTGCTAATTGACATTGCTCTTACGGTGAAGGAAAACATGGTGATGAAACCCGCGGCTTAGTTGACTCCAGAGGTATTGACAAGTTCTCTCCTCTGGACACGGTCGACTAAGCTGAGAGGGTAGTAGGTGCTGGGCAAGTCTACTACATCCTCACGTAAAAAGAACCCAATTAAAAAGGGTCCAATAGCGGAACAGCCAGTATATAAGTACAAGATCGGTCTGGAAGGCTTTAGGGGAAGTTTATGTTCGGCAGTGACGGTTATGATGACGATGATGATGTTCTTTATTTGTTGATTTTCGGGTAAACGCTTTGGGGAAGTTTATGTTCGGCAGTAGCGGTTATGATGACGATGATGATGTTCTTTATTTGTTGATTTTCGTGTAAACGCTGACTTTTTGAAAAAGTTGTTTGTTAAGGTGAAACGGTACCGGCGGTCTCTTCATACAAACGTAGTCGACTGTTTCCTCCCTGGATAATGACACTAGCACAAATATTTTTGTTGTATAAAACCTATAACTGCCATGACTATGCCCCTTTGTTTTGGTTTCCTCATTTTCTAATAATCATGGAAATTAAGATTTAGAAAACAAAAAAATAAACAAACAAACAGAAACAGTCGACTACGTTTGTATGGAGGGAGCGTCGGTACCCTTTTCTCTTAAGGTACACAGAAGTTGCCCTTAGCCGCTGATAATTATTATCAATAGCCTACAGGGCTATTGATATAAATATTGCTATAAGTGAGTTATACTTACCTATATAGTTTATTCTTGTTTGTTATTGTTATTGTTAGATTTTATGAAACGACAATATTATGCATCTAATAGACAAATAAATACTTAGTTTTTAGTCATAAAATATGATCAAATTGTCACATTATACGGTCTAAGTAAATTCTAACTATAGCTAGATGAATGTATAATAATATCATGAATGAAGTTATACCCTTCCGTTGTTTTGTTTTATATAGAAGAAATATAAGCCATCACCGTCATGCGGGAGTCAAACATCTGTGTCAGGTAAACCTGCATTCATATTGGATATTATATCGTACCTCCGCTCAAAAAGTGTCATAACTCAAAAAAGAAAACTGTCGAGAAAAAGGTGTCTAAAGTAATCTAACTGTTTTTCGGGTTTTCTAGTCTTAATTTGAAAACTAATAGAATTAGCGATATGAATATTTCAGTAGATTTGAATGATTTTTTAAGCTTTGTGAAATAGTTTATTTGGTTTCCTGAAAATATAAAATAAATAATATTGTTTTTGAGATAAGATAGATAGATAGATAGATAGATAGATAGATAGATAGATAGATAGATAGATAAACACTTTATTTGTACAACACACAAAACATTGAAAATAACAAAAAGGATGAGAAAGCTTATAACTACGAAATTGTACAAACAGGCGACCTTATCGCTTAAAGCGATTTCTTCCAGGCAACCTTAGGATGGAGAAGGTCTGTTTAGCTTAACTGGTAGGTCGTGTGGTGTAAGAAACACATATAATAATAAATACATACGTAAAAAAGATATAAACTAAATACTTAAACATAGATATCATAACATACACATAATAATATTTAGCAAAACTATTCATAATGAGAATAAATTAACCAATATGTATATAATACAAAAAATAAAAATAAAATATAATAAAACTATACAAGCAATTCTAAGAGAACAAACAAGAATACAAATATAAAAAGAAATAGGAGGCAAGAGTAAGAGAAGAGAAGTAAGTGAGAGAGATAAGACACTATTTGAGCGGAGGTGCGATATGTAGACTAGCTTTTGCCCACGACTACGTCGGCCTAGTAGTCTAAAAGGCTCTAATAAGATTTTTATTGTTTACTTAAAATCAGATTGAGTTTAATTTAAATCAAAAGCACTAAGGAGTATTGATATCAACTTTTCTACCCCGTTTTAACCCCGTTAGGGGATAATTTCAATAAAATATGAAACAAGTTTTCCACCAATTCTGTTAAAGAATGTTTGTGCAAAATTGTGATTTAGATTTGACCAAGAAATCATGTTCTCCCATACCAACTTAACCCCCCTTTTCCATCCCCTAAGGGATAGAACTTTGGAAAATACGTTCTTAGTGGATGCCTACGTCGTACAGCGATCAGCGGTTTAGGCTGTGCGTTGATCCGTCATTCAGTGTTTTTTTGTAACTTTGTAAGGGTACGCAAATATATCTTTCTCCATACAAAAGTATTCTTCTTTTCTTTTTCTTTTTGGTTGTAAAGCCATATCAGTTCTTTTCTATCCTAAGTTTGCCTGGAAGAAATCGCTTTCAGCGATAAGACAGCCCATTTGTGCAACTAATACTTTCTAGCTATTACTTTGATGGGTAAATCGTTTTCTATGTTTCTTAGTGTTAAACATGTGTACCTAACCTAAAGGTAACTATTTTAATGAATTTGGCTCTATTATTGCAATATTAATCTCTTTTTAGGTAAAAAGTTCAAGGTAAAAAAAGGAACCCTTATAAGATCACTTTCTTGTCTGTCTGTCTGTCCGAGTGTCACCGCCGATTTTCTCATGAACGGGTGGACCTAGCAAGTTGAAATTCATACCAGATACTGAGGTCTATAGTCTCTATTAGGTGTATAAAAATCAAGGTCCTGAGTCAACATGGTAGACAGATATGGGCAAATTTACATTTTCGCAAAAACTTGTTAGTATCAAAATTTTCCTTAATTTTCCACTCTTTATATTTCGGAATTTTCCCTTTACTTGTGCTGTAAGACCTTGCTTTTGACCAAAATTGACAATTCCAGGTCAACCGGAAGTACCCTATAGGTTTTGGGTCGAAAACCTATATGGTAGTTCCCGTTGACCTAAAATCATGAAATTTGGCAAGTAAGGTCTGGTACAGCATGTATCAAGGAAAAAATCCAAAAATAAAAATAAAAAAATCCATACATAAATAGTTAAACCAATTTTACTAGACTCTTACATTGTAAGGGCGCCCAAACGTAATAGGAGTCAAGTTAAATTGGTACCTACCATACCACTACAAGGGTAGAGAAAGAGAGTTGAAACTAATGTACGGAACCGTCGGCGCGCGAGTACGACTCGCTCTTGACCGGTTTTTTTTAAATAGGTATTCATCTACTTAACTCATTCCATTCATAAAAAAAGTACAAACGAATCAAACCAGGAACGATGCCATATAAATTTTATGCCCCTTATAAAGTCGTGTATATACAGCCTAACATCGCCGTAGAAATGAAAACACATGTGCGCTTTCAACACGGCGATGTGTACCTACCTTTATTTATTATCACACACCGGGACGTTTAAAATGGGAAAATGTTTTTGACGTGATAACGTCTAATATATTATTGGAACGCTTGCATTTACACAAAAGATGATGTCATGCGTCCCGTTCCATAGCAACGTCATGTTATTGACAAGGACCGTTCTATAGCAACGTCATGTTATTGACAAGGACCGTTCTATAGCAACGTCATGTTATTGACAAGGACCGTTCTATAGCAACGTCATGTTATTGACAAGGACCGTTCTATAGCAACGTCATGTTATTGACAAGGACCGTTCTATAGCAACGTCATGTTATTGACAAGGACCGTTCTATAGCAACGTCATGTTATTGACAAGGACCGTTCTATAGCAACGTCATGTTATTGACAAGGACCGTTCTATAGCAACGTCATGTTATTGACAAGGGCCGTTCTATAGCAACGTCATGTTATTGACAAGGACCGTTCTATAGCAACGTCATGTTATTGACAAGGACCGTTCTATAGCAACGTCATGTTATTGACAAGGACCGTTCTATAGCAACGTCATGTTATTGACAAGGTAATCATAGCAACGAAATTACGTTGCTACGGTTCCATCAATATTTTCTTATGACGTTATCACGTAAAATTATCGTCTGTAAACCGACATTACAGACAACTTTTTTTTAACTTTGGTAGGTACAATGTTTTCAAATATAGAAATAAGAAATATAAACGAAAAATATATATATAAAGGATAAAAAAAGAAGAAAAAAACGGGTTGGACTCCGGGAGTGCCGACAGAAGCGAAAACTTATTTTGGCGCGGTAGACATTTTTTTTGTTGGGTACTAGGGTTATTGGGTTATGAATTGCATTTTATTTATGTACTAGCTGCGTCCCGCGGTTTCACCCGCGTAAGTCCCGATCCCGTGGGCATATTGGGATAAAAAGTATCTTATGTCCGTCTCCTGGCTCTAAGCTACCTCCCTACCAATTTTCACCCAAATCTGTTCTGCCGTTCTTGAGTTATAAGTGGTGTAACTAACACGACTTTCTTTTATATATATACTTTTATATATATAGATATATAGAAGATATAAAGATTTTATGAATTATTAGAAACTTTAAAATATATTTAATATTATTTTATGAATTAATAATTTCGACAACTCTTGTATCATCATCATTATCATTGTCAAACCCGGTACCCGGTACCCGGTCGCCGCACTCTCTCCACTTGACTTTGAGCTTACACTAGTAGTTACGGTCTACTTTTGTATGAAGAAGTTCGACGATATACATCCTTTGATAAATTTTCGTGGTCTGCTATATGTACAATGTACGGTCGGCTGCATAATTGCAGAAGTAAGATTCTAGACACCTGCTTTAGTTGAAGTTTAAAGTTTTCTAACTCATCAATTTATCAAATTTTTTTTATTAGAATGCAAACTTTCAAATAATAGTAATTTTTGAACTCTACCGGGGGCTGCAATTATGCAGCCAACTGTACATGCATATATGCGCACACTGTACCGGTGTCGTGAGTTCAGAGATTTTATCTTATCTAAAAATATGCGTACCGCTCTAAAAGAAGTTTTCACTGAAAACAACACTAAGAAATATCTAACAAAAAAAACTCAATTTTATATCGTTTTCTTATGACGTTATCACGTAAAATTATCGTTCGTAAACCAACTTTGCAGACAACCATTTTTTTAATATGTTTTTGTTTGTTTCAGGTCCATATGAACAGAAATTTGATAAAAACCTGACTGATGTAAGAAGAGAGGTTGTCAATAAAGTATTGAATACATTTATACAAAATACAAGTTTACTACAGGTAAATAATTTTTTCATTACTCAAACTCTGAAAGTAGGTCTAAAGATGCCTGAAGAGCGTGTAGAAAGAAAAACTTTCAGCCCTAGGGGAAATCGCTTTCACTGACAGCTGTCATGTCAAATTATGGCTTCGCGCAGCTTGTGCAATGTGCTTGTAGCCAGTATCATTAGCATTACGCATTAGAAACTTCAAAAACCTAACCTCCTTGCTTTAGGTAACACCATAGAATAACAATTGTGGCTTCACACTACTCATGCATATTGCCAGAGGTAGTATGGAGTCTCTCATTCACTCTCGTTATTATGAAGAATTTTATGTATTATTCGTAAAGAAAAGCACAGAGTTTACCTCGGGTAAAAGGCGCCAAACTCCGTTTCGGGACTCAATGAGTGACTTTCACACCTAGGGTAAAAATGTACTATTTTACAGTGGTTTATGCGTAACTAGCTGAGCCCCGCGGTTTCACCCGCGTAAGTCCCGATCCCGTAGTAATTGACTCTAGAAAACGTTTGTATGGGAAAAAGAAAAGGGCTGTTTTTAGGGTTTTCCCGGAAATTATTCGATTTTTTCTCGCCTTTTAAACCTTCCCTAGACCTCCACGAACATTTCAAGACTAAGATAAGATAAATCCGTTCAGCCGTTCTCGAGTTTTAGTGAGACTAACGAACAGCAATTCATTTTTATATATATAGATAGCTGCGCCCCGCGGTTTCACCCGCGTAAGTCCCGATCCCGTGGGAACGATTTTTTCTCACCTTTTAAACCTTCCCTAGACCTCCACGAATAATTCAAGACCAAGATAAGATAAATCCGTTCAGCCGTTCTCGAGTTTTAGCGAGACTAACGAACAGCAATTGATTTTTATATATAAGATAGACTAGCTGCGCCCCGCGGTTTCACCCGCGTTTGTCCCGATCCCGTGGGAATTTTTTCTCACCTTTTAAACCTTCCCTAGACCTCCACGAATAATTCAAGACCAAGATAAGATAAATCCGTTCAGCCGTTCTCGAGTTTTAGCGAGACTAACGAACAGCAATTGATTTTTATATATAAGACTAGCTGCGCCCCGCGGTTTCACCCGCGTAAGTCCCGATGCCGTTCGATTTTTTCTCACCTTTTAAACCTTCCCTAGACCTCTACGAACATTTCAAGACTAAGATAAGATAAATCCGTTCAGCCGTTCTCGAGTTTTAGTGAGACTAACGAACAGCAATTGATTTTTATATATAAGATTATTATATAAGAAAGCGGTTGAGGGCTACATCTGTGCACCTTACTAATATATTGTTGTTCTATGACTTTTGGTAATAATTTTTTTTGGAAATTTTAATAGTTAAGTATATTGCTTCGAAAATCTGTTTTTTTTTTAATTTATGAACTATTTGAATTACCTATTCAGACTAAGAACAGTCGATAAAGCTTAAAAAAATAAGTAGAATATTAAAGTCTCTTCGTAAGTAACAGCTGATTTTCGGGTAAACATAAACTAAATATTTTCGAAAAAAAAATTGATTTTCCAAAAGTCGTAGAACAAAAGTGGATTGTTAGGTTGCACGGAAATAGTCCTCAACCGCTTTCTAATAAAATTGCCAATAACCCTGTATACAATGCGTAAAGAAAAACTCATCCTTTGTCTCAGGTAATTAAATTACGGGACCTAATTCCAAAAAATAAGAAAAACATATCAGTTTAGCATATTTTTAACAGTAGGTGAGTAATTTTTGGAGTTTGGGGAATTATAGAAAAATGTGACAACAGAATTGTTTGCGAAATCGCCCGCTCCAATATCTTAGGAATTCCTTAATTTTTTAGTAAATTAGGCTAATTTTCCCGAATTTTAAGTTAAGTTGTGCTACATAAAAGCCTTTGTAGCAGTTCTACGATTTTCGTAGCCCCCAGTTGACACTTTGTTGCTTTACGTACTACGATACTCAGCTTTGATTTATTGATTGTAATTAGGTCTTACCTCCTCTTCAGGGTTGAAGACGAGGTAAGACCTAATTTCTTTTTAGTTTTTCCAATCTACACTTAATAGTATAAAGAGAAAATATTTCGTTAAGCTGTGTCGTTTGCTTTTCTTTTTTTTTTATATATATTTGTATTTAGTTTTTTTAATTTAATTTTAATTTTTTTAAATTTTATTTTAATATTCCCAAGGGGTTAGGAGTTACGCGGGTTACGCTGCTAGTTTATACATATAAAATTCTTTATCCTGACTGACTGCGCACAGCCTAAACCGCTGATCGTAGAGATCTGAAACTTGGAGGGTCTGTTCTTTGTGTGACGTAGGCATCCGACAAGAAAGGATTATGGAATATTCAAATCCTACGCGGACGAAGTCGCGGGCAACAGCTAGTAATGCATATACACAGACTAAAGTTACATACGGCGTGTCCTTGCTAGTTAGTAATGCCATAGAATGTAGTAAATAGCCAATTACCTACTTATTTAAACGAAGTTCCTTATCGCGGATTGGCGAGAGGACCTAGTAAAAATGTAACGCGTTACGAAAACGAAAAACCGTAAAACCATAAGAGAGACTAATCTCCCACATGTCCGTCTATCCGTCTGTCCGTCTGTCCGTCTGTCCGTCTGTCCGTCTGTCCGTCTGTCCGTCTGTCCGTCTGTCCGTCTGTCCGTCTGTCCGTCTGTCCGTCTGTCCGTCTGTCCGTCTGTCACCAGACTGTATCTCATCAACCATGATAGCTAAGGAGTTTTTAATATTTATGTTTCAGGAATCAGACACGACCGTCCTTACTTACTTAAAGGACTACCTAATAGAGTACGAGAACAGCTATACGGAGCATATGAAGCATCTGAACAACAACGACGTCAATATGAAAACTTGGAACTTTTGGAATTCCATGTTCTATTCGGGAACCATATTTACTACTATTGGTATGTATAATTAGAATTCATAAGTACATACATATTTCCAACTTTGACTGCGTTGAGGTTGAATTTTCCTCCTTTCTTAGCGGATGCCTAGGTACGTCGGCTGCATAATTGCAGCCCTCGGGAGACTTCGACAATTACTATTATTTTAATGTTTACATTCTAATAATTTTTGTTTGATTATTTGATGAGTTAGAAGACTTTAAACTTCACCTAAAGCAGGTGCCTAGAATCTTGCTTGTGTTGAAAACATTCTTATAACAGCCGTTTTGGAGCTCTACGGTGGGTCTGTAATTATGCAGCCGACCGTAGGTCATAATAGCTGACAAAATACCAAAGGCTTTTGGACAGTTGACGCAGCAAATACGTTTAGTAACTGAGCTATATGGAGACTCATACCTACCGACATTACGGTGAACAAATAATGCTTTATGAGTCTCAAAGTACAACGTGCAAAAGTCAAAAGTCAGTTTTTATTCATTTGGATGCATTAGGTACATTTTGTACGAAGATCACATAGAAACGTCTTAAAAACTAAGTTAGGATGTGTGCCTTCGGAACGCGCCTACCAATGAGAGAGGACAATAAACTCTAGGGTTTATTTTTTATGAATCACGCTCACAATGGTTAATAGTTGTGTCAATAGTAACGGTTACAAATATTTGAAGGTATTAGTATGGAGCAATTAGAGTCACATCCATGGGTTCTTATAATTAAGTAACGAAGAGGTATCATAGTATGCCTTACAGCATAATTTATGCTTTAAAAAACTTTGAACTTGTTAATGGACATGTCATAAACATCTTTAGGTAACTTATTAATTTTCCGGAGCCTATTACCTGGCACGGTCAGATCACCCTTATTACTATGTCCAGCAGTTAAGGTTGGCAGTCAATTTGGAATATTCTTCTCTATTTCTAGCAAGGCGAAAGAGCTAGACTGCACTCGCTATTCCCATCCACTTCCGAATGTTACGCAGCCAAGATTTTTTCCTCCGACCGACACGTCTTTTGCCCGCGACTTATCCCATCATAATTAGTTGCAGAAACTCGTACTTAACATTTCTTAGAACAAGTTCAAGGTAGGCAACTTTTGGACTGTCTGCAAAAGTTCACATTTTTGCTTGACTCGGTAAAGAACCTAAACATAGGTTACTTTAAAAATATCTATAACATCCATCTTTTAAGTAAAAGCGTTCCTTATAAAAATTAAATTTTTATTATTTAATATAAAAAGATAACCTTACCACAGTTAAGATGCTCCGAGGAAACAGTATTAAAATCTACTTAGTTCCATTAATTAGTGAGTGAACAACGCTCCTCTTAATAATATAAGAGCTCCGCAGACCTTTTTATTTCTTCTAATTTTTGGCTTCGTCTTGAAAGCCAGCCAATTCAATTTGCATCAAGTTTTGATACTATACTAACCTCTTACAATAGTTCCCTAATTTTTTTTAAGTATTCCATACTAATATTTATATATCTTATATCTTGAAATGAGCAATTCTTGTATATATATAATTGGAATCTCGGAATCGGCTCCAACGATTTTCATGAAATTTGGTATATAGAGGGTTTCGGGGGCGATAAATCGATCTAGCTAGAAATCATTTTTAGAAAATGTCATTTTATTCGTGTTTTATCGAAACTTACTTTTTTTTTTATCTGAAAAATATGACTCTTCCTGACATCTAAAGCTCGGTCATCCAGGAACTAGATTTAATAATATAATATAATATTTATAATATAATATCTAATATAATATTTGTATATAGAGAAAAGATTTTTTGTTTTTTTTTAGGCTCTGTAACATCTGGACCGATTTTGATTAAACTTAGTATGAGGACACATTGATTCATTAGGAATAGGATACTTTTTATATCGATATTTTTACGGGATCGGGCGTTACATGGATGAAACCATGGAGCGCTGAGTAACAAATAGTTTAGCCTTTGACCACTATCTTACTACACGATGGTATAAGTGATGATGCGGTCTATGATGTAAAAGCTTGGTTTCCCTTAAAGATACCTATACCCTTGTGGCTTAAAGAACCTAAATAAACGAGGGCCTTTGAAAGACGCGAGTGAAGGTAGGAAGTGTGCCGTGGAACAAATTTTTTTCTGACTCGTCTTCCTTTTGTGGCTGCATCGGTTACAAAAATTAGCTCTTAGTAAAGGTTCTTCACAAGCTCCTAATTAGTGGTCGTTTTAGAGGTTCTACTATGTTACAATAATTCATCTTGTTGTGCTATAGCAGAAACCTCATCGTGGAGTTGTTTTGCGTCAACGAGAAAATGTCACATATCTTTTTAAGAATATGTCACATTTTTTTTCTGTATGGCACTAAGTACAGTTTTGTCAATCCTAATACTGACAAATCGGAGACCTATACTCATTTTCGGCGATAAAAAGTCTATTGTCTCCAGGGGCTCGAAGATAATGATAAAGAATATGAGCACCCTTAATGGAGCAATTAAAATCTTTTAGAAAGGTATTCTAGCAAATTGCACCAGCTTGAACTGCTGTCGGTAATTATAAAGTTAGTTTGCAAATAGGTTAGGTTAGTTTAGTTTTAAATAATAAATTTATATTTTGCGGAAAATAATTAGAACCACGGTTTTGGCGGGAACGAGTTAACAACATGTCGTGCTGCAGTTTTATTTTCATGAAACTTAGATGTAACCCGAGTTGAATTGTATAATTCTGGTGGAATGTTATTCAATTTAGTTCTGTGAAAGTGCACAAGTGTAGTGGAAGTAAAAATCAGTGTCAAACATGCAGTTTTCTCGTTGCCTCCAAATCTCCTATTAAGGTTATGGTAAACTTGCCACCGCTTTACTATAACCCCTGACTTGACGGACTATGACGACTTTGACTGTATTGAAACACTTTAGGCCCGATCTATGAAAAATCGGGTCATAATTTCATGCAAAATATAACTTGACACTGGCTAAATGCACACGTGCGAAGCCATAATAAAAGAAAAAAAAATTAGAACCACAGTAAGCGTTTTGTTTCGTAATTCCTTATTCGTAGGTACTGCGGGGATTGGAATCAGTTGCCGGTGTCTGTCTTTCCTGACGTGTACAATTTGGGTGACTTCAAGTCGCGAGTGAATAGGTATCTTCTAGGAAAGCGTGCTACATCTTAGGCTGCATCGTCACCTGCCATCTGGCGGGTGTGATAGTGGTCAAACGCTGACCTATAATATGCAAAACAAGTGAATGCAGGTGTTTATCAATTTATTAGACGTTATCACGTCAAAAAAACTTACATTAATAAATAATAAAATAATAATAATAAATATTACAGGAAATTCCACACATCGCCATCTAGCCCCAAGGTAAGTAACTAGACTTGTGTTATGGATGCTAGACAACGGATATACGTAAATATATACTTATAATACATAGAAACAACCAGACCACAGACAAATATCTAAGCATAAATACTTGTCTGAGGCGGGAATCGAACCCGCAACCCCGTGTTGGCAGTCCAGCATGTTGACCATTGTGCCAATTGGGTCGTCATTGATTGGGTCAACATTGTAACACTAGAGGGAAATTTACTATTTTCAATCGATCCGTTGGGTGGGTAAGAAAGTTGGGTGTTTATAATGTTTTTATGTCTCATGCCACGAAGCCATACGTGCAACCAAACCCAACACGTAAAACCCTTTCACAGTAATAAGTTTAATACCAAAGTGCAATGTGGATCCCAAACGGGTGATTTGATTATCCCTGCCTGCGCTTTTAAATGCTGTCAAGGACAACTTCCGCTTTGGATAGCATTATTGATTAATAAAATACGGAGGGTAACTACTTGGGCTACTTTTTCTTATTACTATGTAACTTTTATCCTGATATTTCCTGTATTTATTATTATGTTTTTGTTGTTATTTGCATCTTAGTTAATTATCCTAAGTTTGGACCCCCTACCTTTTACCTCCTCACCTTCTTGTCTATCCAAAGTTTGCCTAGAAGAGATGGCTTTGAGCGATAAGGTATGGCACTAAGACTTAAGCTTTGTTTTTTGTTTACAATAAGTAATTTATCTATCTATCTATCTATATTTCCAGAGGAGTGAAATCACGAAGCGTAACTAAATATGAATAACCAATAGAATATAATATTATTTACTAGCACTTCTGCGCGGTTTCACCCGCGTAACTTCCGAACCTGTAAGAATATCGAGATAAAATGTAGCCTTTGTTATTTCCGATGAATCAATGTATAATTCAGACTAAGTTTAATCAAAATCGGTGCAGTAGTTTTGGAGCCAATTCGTTTCAAACAAAATATTTCATATTTATAATATTAAGTTTAGATTTGCAATAAAAAGTGATTAGGAAGTAGGTGTATCTAGGTATCTAGTATACGTTAAATAAAAAACAACCAATCAATCTCTCAAAAATATCAGATTCACAAAACAATTAAAAATCCTTTCATACATAAACGAAACTCTAAACGCCTGACGAACTCACAAAAGCAAAAGCTTTGTACAAACAAAACATGTTGCAGTTATAATAACTCTAGGCGTTGATACATTTTCACTCTGCTTATAAATAAACTTTTAATAAGGTGTCCCTTCAAGATTGTAAGAAAATAAAAACATTACTTGCTTTCTTTTTTCTAAAAAAACATTACAAGAATCTGCTTATACAAACAAGGTTCAAGGCTATTGCCATGATATTTTTACTACTCATAATTATACGATTTTCTGCTATCACATTAGTAAACACTGGACAAAGCTAGTTGATTATTCTATGATAAACATGTTTTTTGGCACCTTTGTTCTAGATTTTTTTATAGGTAGAATACTTGTTGACGGGTGGTCTTGTTCCCGTCAAGGTATAGGTACTTAAGGTGAAAGCGTACCGGCGCTCTCTCCATACAAACGTAGTCGACTATTTCCTCCCTGGATAATGACACTATAGCAAATATTTTTGGTGCATAAAACCTATAACTCCCATGTCTTGGTTTTTTTCAATTTCTAATTATCATAGAAATTAAATAAAAAATAAACAAAAAATAAAAAAACCAAAACATAGGGCCATGGTTTTATGCAACAAAAATATTTGCTCTAGTGTCATTATCCAGGGAAGAAACAGTCGACTACGTTTGTATGGAGAGAGAGTTGGTACCCTTTCCTCTTAAGAAATGATGAGGAAAACAGATTGTTAAGATATTTTTTCTCAATGTGTTTTCTTATGATTTCGCGATTTGAACTCTTTAAAAGAACGACAAATCTTAAAAAAAATGTCTTTTGCTCCATTGTCTTTATAGGTAGAATTACAATTATGGACTATAAAACATGTAAATTTTTGAATTTTCTTTTTAATTATTTTTTAGACAAATCAGTCACGAAAAGACGTTTAACTGAAAATCGAGTTTTTACGCTAACATTGTGTAAAACGTGTCTAAAGCCATAAACGGGGATCTTAACTGAGAATGTACCTAACATTTATGAAGCAAGTTAACGGTGAACGGATTGCTTTGTCTGCTTTCGACTACGTTTGTTAACATAACACGCTTTGAGTGTTTAAAGGAAGTATTTATTTCTCTTTTAGAGGTAAAGCTAAACAATGTGGAAATGGAAATACAGCATTTTCACATTTTTCACGTTAATAAAATACAGAGTGTATAAATGTAAATGAGACACCTGCTCGAGGTGTTAGCTCATGGTAATACTCTTAGTCTAAGATCCCTTTAAGGACGACCTTCATCGAGCTGGTTAATGGATGAAAAGTATGTTATATCAAATTAAATAGGTCAATAAATATATTGCAAATGGGTTGACTAATAAAATTCAGTCCAGAATTTTATTAATTAACAATTTTTTTTGTAAAACATTTCACTAGTTTGGTTAATAGACAATTATTACATTGTAACATATTATGTCATGTTATGCAACTTTATAACATATTATGTCATGTTATACAAAATTATAACATATTATGCAAACGTTAGGTAGACTATTTTTTCTTGTCACAACTTTCGGGTAGGCAGATATAAATAGGTAAATCGAAGCTATAGTAATTTACTTTCGTCTGGTTAATTAATTAAAGTTTTGAATGAAAATAAAGATAATGGAAAAGATAAATGATGGATAGATAATTGATAATTGGTCTGGAATTTGTCTTTCAACAAAACCAGTGAAATGTCTAAAATGTAAATTAATTAATCATTCTAAACTAAAAAAATTTAGTCGACCCATTGCCAATATATTCATTGACATATTTTGTTTGATGTAAAATACTATTTATTCACTAAATAGCTCGGTGAAGGTCATTCTTAAAGGGATCCCATAGTATATGTATATTAACTAAGCCAGAGACAGTAACGTCGCTAGCACTCTGAAATGCCATTTAATGAATATATATCTACCATTAATATTATTTTGCTATACCTTTTATAGTAAATAAAATATTATCCACGCAGCACTATCAAGCCCCAAGCTAAGCTACTAGGCTTGTGATATGGTAGCTAGTTAGACAATGGATAGAATACTTATATACTTTTTTATTGTAAACACATACGGAAACACCCAGACTAGAAAGAAATCTTTACATAAATACGTGTTTGAGGCGGGAATCGAACCCGTAACCTTTTACGTCGCAGGCGGTTGGTGATGCCTAGCCCCACAGAGATCGTCACCAATTGATTTTCTAAGAGCATTCTACCATTATTTTCCATTTCTAGATATTAAAACGAAAAATTAATCATTTTTCCGTAGTCTGATGATGAATGTGTGTGCAATACCAAAATTACATCAAATTCATGGATTTTCGCTTATAACTTTTTTATTTATGGTTCTACGACTAAAACTTACTTTACAAAAGTTGTAGATAATCTTATTTGCAACAAAATACGTTCCTAATTTTTTTTCGTGAGACCTATAGTTCCTCAGATAAACCATAAAAACCATTTTAATCCCCTTTCCCAAGATGGCGGCCGTGGGACAAGGGCTGCAACCCCACAAACTTGGATTTAACTTTAAACTGACACCCCCTTGGTATCTAAAAAATATAATATTGCGTCCTCTAACAAATTATGCAACCCCAAATATAACTTTTCAATCCGTCGCCTCCGTGACAGGGGGTTTGATCCGCATTCCGGGGCATTCCTGGTGCAAAGGCTGTCGATAGCGGTTCAGCGGGGTAACGCTGCTTGCATATTGTCCAGCTTTGCACCGGGAACGCTGGGGAAGGGTTTATTCGAATAGGTTTAGTTTTAATTTTAGATTTTTTTTAAATTAATGTTTATTGTTTTATGTACCTATTTTGTAATTGTTTTATGGACTAAATGACATATCTATTAATACCTAATCGTATTTCACTTATTAATAAGTGAATTTGTCACGTGAAACTCGTGATGTTTATTATCACGGTGCAAATTGCGTCTGCAAGTAGACATCACTGCTGTGAAGCTAGCTGAGGTTTATATTTGGCTCAAAGCCCACGAGCTCGAGTCCATTCCACACAACACGTCCAACCTCGTATTTATTTCCGAATAATTTGTATAACACCGTCAAGGAACAGTGGTATAATAACAGTTTTCTTGCAAAATCTGCTCCAAAAACGAGTGCAGTGTTTCTGGAAAGATGACTTGCTCCCAAGTTTTGACGTGTCGATGTTTGTTTACCGAAATTCTGGGACGATCAAAATAGAATCTTTAATTAGACATCTCGCTTTGACCCCGATACAAAAGGAGTTTGTTATTCCTCACTTCGACGAAAGGTAAGTTAACTTCTCTAATGTTAGCAATTTTGGCTCAATTTTATTTGTGTCATACATTATTGGCAGTCGATTGATAAGCCACTGCCAATTTTTCTGACATCTGAGTTCAATTGCCTTAGTGATTAGTAGATTACGGGACTTTCATATTAAATAGACCTTTTTTTTCTTTCTAGCTTGTGTGTAACAAAGTGTGGGGATGAGTGAAGAAAAAGAAGCGAGACTAACCTTAAAACTCCCTAAAATAAGAGCTGAAACCGAAACACAGACCTCGGGGCAACTTATTGTTAAAACACCTGATGCAGTGAAACAGGAATCGGAAATGGATAAGGAAACTCAAAGCTTGTCTATCAGAAAAAGGCGTAACTTGTCTAAGAATAGAGGACAAGCCGCCAGACAACGGGAGCAAACTCCAGAACCGAGAAGAACATCTATACCTCATGAAGACACTCCTACTTCTGAAGATGATGACTGTCCACGTAATTCTAGAGAAATCGAAGCTGATAATACATATGAAGAAATGAAAAAGCTGGTTCAAGCGAAGGCGAATGTTAAGGATCCAGTTTATGATTTAGATACAAAAGAAGTGATGGAAGCGAGAGTGTCAGCCGCAAATGAAAGGAGACGTAGAAGTATATCACCATTTGCACTACAGGACAAAGAAGACTTTATATCAGGTTTGGAAAGAAAAGGCAGTTTCATAGATCCCACTAATAAGTTGCTTAGCACCAATTACACATTGAGTCCAAAAGATGAAGACAAAATCAAACGACGAGGTTCATTAATCATTGAACCTCCAACTGAGTCAAAGAATTCTTTATCACCACCTACATCATCAACTGCATCTCCAAGGGATAAAGAATTTCCGTACCCAATGCCAAGTACTCCAAAAAAACAAGAGCCTATCATTTACTCTGACGAAGGGAAACCCGCTGCTGCAAGTCCAAAAAAGCCAAAGACACCTATGAAAAATGATGATGTATTTACGTTTGATGAAAAAGAAACTAAGCGAGCCACTAAAGCTAGTCTGAAACCATTGGATAGTCCAGGCATTACGGGAGAACTAGTAACAAAAGTCATACAAGTTGAAAGATCTCCTAGCAGAAAAATGTCCATAGACAAAAAACCCGAAGTACTAGTAAGGGAGCGAATTGTAAGGACTCCAAGCAGAAAAATGAGTACTGACATAAAACCTTCTATTGTTAAACAAATAAAACCACCAACTAAAGAAGAACCACCGGCAAAAGTGCCTCCTGTTAAACCGGCGCGAAGCAAATCAGCTACTAGATTTGGGGTCAGTTTTTATATCAAATTACTTTTAGTCTTCATTATTGCTTTGTTAATAGCAATGTGTTTCTTTTTTGCATAATTATTTTATGGACAAGTTTGTACATAGTTTGACTGTTTACTTGTGAAGATTGATTACTAATCTACAATAAATAACATTTACAGAATAAGACTAGTGAGAGTGAGATGAGTGAGGATCAACAAATTTCCAATGCAGCTGATAAACGTAAAGTAATACCCACGCCACGGAGATTTCAAAGAAATCGTTCACCAAGAGCAAATCGATCACAGTCGGTCAAGAGATCAGAAACTGTGACTATAATTGATAGAGCTGGAGCAGCTATGAGTCAAACGAGTCGAGATATCATCGAACTTATGCAAAAAGCTAGAGCTAGAAGCTTATCTATACCTAAAGATGATCCGAGACTTCCAGCTGCATATAAAAGGCAGGCAAGACAATTAAAGACCCCTAATAAAACTCCCACAACTTTAAGACAGGACCGAGGTATTTCATGCCCCAAGACTATTCAAATTATTTCTGAAAAACAAATTTTATCAGGACTGACTCATTCGAAATCTGATTTAGAACGAGGAAAACACAGCAGGCAAAGTTCTGGGTACGTTGATGCGAGTCAATCAGAAGTGACATCTAGCTGTTACTCATCGTCACCGAGCGAAAATGAATTCGAATTCGATTTATCAGAACGAACCGCAGAATTAACACATAAATTAAATAAACTGAGTCAAGAAGCTCATAAACGTGAAATTTCTAGTATAATTTTAGCACAAACCGACACAGCTGTTGAAAAAGACGCACAATCTGAAAAACAACTCCGAAAACGATCGGTCGCTGTTAAAACAGCACAAAAAAGAGACAGTAAAGAAACATTGGACGAAAATGAAACAGAAATTATAAAAATTGAAACTAAAAAGAAAGTAACAAAATCACGATGGAAATTATTAGCTAATTGGCAACAATTCAAACAAGAACAAAGTAAACAATGCCAGATAATTAAATTACTTAGAAACAGATGTGTTAGTGATTTGTTGTTATTGGTTATAATGTGCGGGTTGGGTGGAATAATGTTTAAATATTTAGAAGGATCTTTTGAAAATGCTTACAAATGCGGAAGTAGGAGCGTAAAGAGAGATTTTATTGAAAGTTTATGGCGGGGAAGTCATTATTTAAGAGAAGAGGACTGGAAATCTATGGCTAGGAATAAATTGTATGAGTTTGAAAACCAGTTGCACACAGCACATGAAGCTGGCGTGTCTTCATACAGTGGTCAAAGATCCTGGAACTTCATGAATGCGTTTGTTTATTGTTTGACCTTGGTTTCAACTATCGGTAAGAGTTATTATAATCAATGTTATTCTTTTAGTATTTTGATCAACTAGAGTGGAGTCTGCCAGACTGGAACATCGTAAAATTGTTATAAAACAAATTGAATTAAAGTACATGAACATTCAAAAACTGTCTTACTAAAAACCTAAACTCCTCTGTAAAATATTTGCAGGTATAAAAATAGTCTAAATATAGACTGTTACATTAGTTAGTTAGTTGTTAGACATTAGTTTTCAACGCTATAGCGAAGGACGCAGGTTCAAACTCCACCGTGACAAATGGAAATCTATTTTTGATGCCTAATGTATTTTACTAAAAATTTACAGGGTACGGCTACATAGCACCAAAGACAGTCTCCGGGCGAGTAGCGACCATCATCTACGCTGTTATTGGTATACCACTGTTCCTTATTGTTCTGGCTGACTTCGGTAAGCTCTTCACGAGGATCATCAAATTCTTCTGGTCTTTCATCAGGCGGTTCTACTATACCAGGAGTTGCAAAAAAGTGAGGAGGACTGGACCTATGCAGGTTAGAATTTTTTTCTTGTTCTTTTCTGTTCATCTGTTTCTCAAGACTATTTATTTAATAATAATAAATAAAAAATATTGCAGGCCATTCCACACATTGCCATCTAGCCCCAAGCTAAGTAATTAGACTTGTGTTATGGGTGTTAGACAACGGATATATACTTATAATACATAGAAACAACCAGACCACAGACAAATATCTAAGAATAAATACTTGTCTGAGGCGGGAATCGAACCCGCAACCCTGTGTTTGGCAGTCTGGCATGGTGACCATTGTGCTAACTGGGTCGTTGGGACTCTTTACTTAAATCCAATGCAACGCTTTGAAAAGTTTTCCATAATTGGCACCATCATGATGATTTTAACGATGTCAAACCAAATAACATATTGTTAGCTCAATAATGTTGCAGATTTAATTTTCCAATAAATTATTATCTATGTTATCGCACAATGTGGCATAACAAATTGCGATTTAATGATTTCGTTCACTCATTAATTTGTAGGTTCATCAAACTATCTAATTTCATAAGATTTATAGAAAGGACGTTTTTTACTAGATCATTTTGATCATGCGTCACCCCTATAATAGGACGTTTTGATACTAGGTAATTTTGATCTTGTGCCGTTTTGATATATATGAAATTTTGCTTTTGATATACTTCAGTATTGTTTAACTATTCGTTTTTTTATTTCAAAACTATTTTCGCATTTTTAAACTCTTTGTAACATACTCTGTTTTTTATGCTATCATTCTGGACTTTATGAGAAATGGTAAGCTATAAAAATGAGCAGTTAAAATAATAGTTTTTATGAGTTATAGGATAAGGGAGGACGCCATGTGAACAAATTTTGTTCAGACCTCCCGCATTTCCGTTACTAATTTACTAGTAAAACTACAAATTCAAATTAATTTTTTTCACTACGTTTTGCGCTACCAATATACAATGTAATTATGGAATAAAGTTGATATTAGAAGTGCAAAATATCCATCAGTGGATGTTTACAGTGAGTTTTTTAATTTTTGTGTGAAGTACAGTATGCGTCATAAGTACACTATCAGTTCTACCATAATACTATCAACAAGTATTGGGCTTACAACCTTCTTCTAATAGACGTTACACACAAACTTAAACACTTGAATTAAAATATTCAGTGCGATTATTATTTTCAACATGTTAGCTATGTATTTAGTGGTATAAGCCGCCACCCGCTACACCAACCGACGTGGAATCGATCCACAGGTTATGTTGTTATAATGTTCCAATAGTGCTGCACAGAATTGTAAACGTTACGGTGCCGGTGTACTATTGAACGTTGATTGTACATATAAAAAAATTGAAATTCAAAACATGAAAAAAACTTCACAATTTTATCGTAGAAATGAAAACAAAAGAGCATGTTATCCTAATGTTGAAATAAGGAATGATTACGCTTCAGGCTATATGTTATCTTACATTAACTTTCTTTGTAGTCCGGAAAATTCTTAAGATTAGAGAACTGAATTAAGAGGTCCTGCAGACTAAAGATTTTTTATCAGTCGGCTTGATATAGTACCATCGTGATGAAACCCGCGGCTTAGTTGACTCCAAAAGTATTGACAAGTTCTCTCCTGGACATGGTCGACTAAGCTGAGATGGTAGTAGCTGCTGGGCAAGCCTACTCATTCCTCACGCAAAAAGGACCCAATTAAAAAGGGTCTCATGGCGGAAAACAGCCTGTATACAGGTACCTACTTGCATAATATAAAGACATGGGATGTTACATAGTTCTGTGGATGGTACAGAAAGTGTAGGTATGGATACCCTTCAAAGGTGTGCATAAAAGCAAATAGCATCATGATTGGTTGGACTCTAATCTATATTTATAAAAAAGAAAAAAACTCATCAGAAAATCTCTGAAAATACAAGAGCTACGAATTTAAAACTTTCAGGGAGTTTCTTTTAGAATGTAGGCTCGCACTAAGAAAGGATTTTTGAAAGTTCCACCTCTAATGAAGCTGATAAAGCTGATAAAGAATTAAATGAAAAGAGTTGACGCACAGTGAAGCTCACGCGCTATATCTCGCGTATATCTTTGATTATCTGTATCATATATGAGCAGTGGAATATATTCAATTCAATTGAATTCAATTCATTTATTTCAGATAATCAAATCCATACATTACAATAATTTAAAATAAATAATCGAAAATACAAAAAATGAACAAATTTAAATCAAAACTAATAATAAAAAACGAATCAAAATGTAAAAAGAAAAATGTCAATATTAAATGTCAAATAAAATAATAATAAACAGAAAAAATAGAATCAAAATTAAATGTCACAAAAAGTTAAATAATCAAAATTAGGTTTAAAATATTATAAATTAAATATAGGAAGGATCGCTGGCGTGCAACTGCATCTACCTCCTTAACAACGGCGAGTCCCACCTCTCGGACAATATATGTATAATTAATGATCAATATAAAGAGGGCAACGCAAATTTAAAGCAAATTATTATCCGCAGACTAATCTGTAGTCTGCGAGAGCTATTTTAACCTACATTTATTTTAATTTCCAGGAGGTTATGAAAGGACTCAACATTGTTTACGACGCGGTGAGACGTCCCTCGCAGATATTCAGCGAAGAAGACGAGCGAGATCTGCCTACGATAGTAGAGAGAAAGCCCAGCGATGGCCCCCCACCACTACCTCCAAAACCAGGAACATTGAAAAGTTTAGATAACGAAACAGAACCCACCACCCCTGCGCCATCTGTGTTTGAAATAGACGATGAATTCAACCTGCCCATATCAGTTGCTATAGTAATTCTTATAGTATATATTATTATTGGTGCAGTTGGTTACGCTTCATGGGAATCTTGGTCGTTCTTTGAGTCTTTTTACTTCGTCTTTATATCAATGTCGACGATTGGTCTCGGGGATCTAGTACCAGATCATCCAATGTTCATGATGGCGTCGATTCTTTATTTAATATTCGGTCTTGCGTTAACATCTATGTGTATAAACGTTGTTCAGGTTAAGTTGTCAGATACGTTTAAGCAGGCTAGTGCTAAGTTAGGTGCTACTATCGGTTTGAAAGTGGCTGAGGAGGATGGTAGTTTAGTGCCAATAACTCCGCCACCAACTGAAATAGTACCGGTTCATAAAAATAGACATGAGATTGAAGATAAAAAAGTCGATGTTTTAAGTAAAGCGGAAAATGATAATGATTCTAAAAATAGATAAATTAGTTTTTAAGAGGAAAGGGTACCGGGTGCTCTCTCCGTACAAACGTAACTACGTAATATTTACGAATTTTTTTTTTGTTTCTAAATCTTAATTTCTATGATAATTAGAAAATGAAAAAACCAAGACATAGACATAGTCATGGCAGTTATAGGTTTTATTACAAAAACATATTTGCTCTAGTGTCATTATCAGTGGAAACAGTCGACTACATTTGTATGGAGAGAGCGCCGGTACCCTTTACACCTTAAGTAGCTTAGTTTGTGGTCTTTTATGATTTACGACACGTTCGATGCAATTTTTTTCCCAAACACTTAATTTTTTCTGCATACAAGACGACCTTGTCTAAAATGGTTATGTTTGAATCATAATCGAATCGTTATGGGAATAGGATTGATTTTTATTTGTGATTGACCGACTTCAAAAAAGGAAGAGAATCTCAATTAGTTGCGTATATTTTATTATTAGCTGTTTATTTAATTTTTTCTAAGTTTATTTATTTTTATACTATGAATAGTCGCAAACAAAAGGCGATGATTACGAAGCGATTTGAATTTGTTATTTAGAAAATTTTGACAAATGGCAGAATTGTACGACGCTAATTTTAAGTAGCGTCTCTCAATTCTGCCATTTGATACCATTTTCCATAGAAACTTTTCAAGGTGGCGACCCATCGCGACTACCTATCTTATCTTATATCTTTAAATGAGCAATTCTTGTATATATATATATAATTGGAATCTCGGAATCGGCTCCAATGATATTCATGAAATTTGGTATATAGGGGGTTTCGGGGGCGATAAATCGATCTAGCTAGGAATCATTTTTTGAAAATGTCATTTTATTCGTGTTTTATCGAAACTTACTTTTTTTTATCTGAAAAATATGACTCTTCCTGACATCTATTGGCGAACTACTAATACTATTTTTTGTGAGCAATAAAGTTATTCCAGCAGATGGCGTTGTTAAGTAACACGAAGTCAATGAGTGTTTGCTTTGAGGTTAGACTAAGTAAAAAAAAATTAATAATACCGAGCAAAGCTCGGTCATCCAGGTACTGTCGATTTAAATCACAACACAAATCGCGATAATCGCGTTGACTTGTCATAAAACTTGGTACGATTCGTCGAAGCTTGCTATTTTAGACATTCGTCGAAACTTGCGTTTTTTATACTATTTTAAATAGATTCTCAACTGATTAGCATATTCAACATATTATTAACTCGACAGATGGTGTATATATATATTTAAATAACTCTGTTTGTACGACAGTAAATTCTTATTACTTGGCCATAAAAGATTCTGTTTTGAGCACAGATAGGTTTATCAAGAAAAAGTTGAAGTATTAAACGTGTTAAGAGATTTATAAAAGCCCTTTTAAGTATAATTGTTGTGAACATTAGATTTAAGAGTAGAAATTGTGGTGCTATTACATAACCTTAGAAAGGTTATTTTATTTATAACTAGCTTTTTCCCGCGACTTTGTCCGCGTAAAAGTCGAAAATACACTAATGAATTACGCTGTCTCATACAAATTTGCTCCCCTTAGGGGTAGAATTTCGGAAAATCCTTTCTTATCGGATGCCTACGTAATACAAAAAACTCCTCCAAGTTTCAGGTCTCTACGATCAGCGATTTAGGATGTGCGTTGATCCGTTAGTCAGTCAGTCATTCAGGACATCTTTGTCCTGAATTTTATATGTATAGCTGCGCACCGCGGTTTCACCCGCGTATTTCCCGATCCGAAAAATAAGCTTATGTGTTAATTTTCCAGCTACCTACTTATCGAGTTTCGTCGCAATCGGTCCAGTAGTTTTTGCATGAAAGGGTGACAAGCACACTAAAACACAGACTTTCATATTTATTATATAAGTACAGAGTCACACTAGAGACTTTCTGTTGGCTGATAGTTTGAAACTGCAGACAAGTCCGTAGTGTGCAAGGACGCTCTAAGTGATAATTGTTATTATTTATTTTGTATATGTGTAATTATGTTAGAAAAGTGTTTGTTATTATGTGTTTGTAATAAAGTTTTTACTATTTGCTTTTGTTTAGTTTAATTTTATATTACTCATTTATTAAAAAATATATGCACCCATTTCACCCCTGTTCGATTTTTTTGATGTGCAATTTTCAGCAATGTTTTTTTATACTAGCTGCGCTCCGCGGTTTCACCCTCGTACGTCCTGATCCCGTAGGAATATCAGGTTAAAAGTAGCTATGTCTTAATCCAGGTCTCGAGCTATCTACGTACTGTGTTTCATCAGAATCTGTTCAGAAGTTCTTGTAGAACGGTATACTACATTGCAAGATTATTGTATTGATTTAAAATATGTAAGTAATCCCGTTCTATTTGTTTTGTTTTTATATAATTTATTCAAGTAATGAACTTAATCTATGTATGGCAAACCGGACAAATCTTTGTGATTTTTAATAATAAAAAATGAGTATAAGCACTTATCTCGCCGAAATAAATAATATAAAAAAAAAATTGCAGGACATTCCACACATCGCCATCTAGTCCCAAGCTAAGTAACAAGACTTGTGTTATGGGTGCTAGACAACGGATATACTACTTATATACTTTTAGTTTGTAAATATATACTTATAATACATAGAAACAACCAGACCACAGACAAATATCTAAGCATAAATACTTGTCTGAGGCGGGAATCGAACCCCCTATGTTTGGCAGTCCGGCATGGTGACCATTGTGCCAACTGGGTCATAATATTTATAATCTATACCTATCTATACTAATATTTGATTATCTGTTTGTTTGAATTTAATAGACTTTGTCTTAGAATCGAAACACCGATTTTGATGAAACTTGGTATGAGGATACATTGATTCAATAGGAGTGAAATATCCCGATATTCCCACGGGTTGGAAAGTTACGTGGGTGCAGTCGCGGAGCGCTGCTAGTTTAGATAATTATCTAAATTATCTAATTATCTAAATTAAAATCTGATTCAAGTTTCAATTATTTTCGAATTTCATTCAATTAATAGAAGATTAAAGATATCCCGAAACACGGTTATTGGGTAAATGAAAACGTAGATTCCTATATATTACTATCATTACATAATATAAAACAAAGTCGCTTCCCGCTGTCTGTCTGTTTTAGATCTTTAAAACTACGCAACGGATTTTGATGCGGTTTTATTAAATAGATACAGTGATTCAAGGGAAGGTTTTAATATATAAAACGAAACTACCACGCGTAGTGATAAGGTGGAACCTTAAGAGGAAAGGGAAGAAACAGTTGACTATGTTTGTATGGAGATAGCGCTGGTACCCATTCCTCTTAACCACGATCTTTTGGCGTGCAAGAACCGGTAATTATATGAAGAACAATTAAATAAAACATGAATACAAAGGCTTGTTCCCAGCCGTCCCTCTTCACTGGAAACCAATGGGAAAAATCCCAGTCGTTACCAGTGGGAACAAATAGCACTCGCAACATTTTTAATAGTCGCCTATCTACGTAGCAACGAGCAACGCGTCAGACGCTTCTACTTCTTAAGATTTAATAATTATATGAAGCTGATGTACCAGGCGTTCATAGTTTATAAGGAGCTCTAATTATAATTAGTACTAGTTGCGCTCCGTGGTTTAACCAGCGTAAGTCCCGATCCCGGGTGAATATCAAAATGAAAGGTAGCCTATATCCTTACTCGATAAATGATTAATAATTTCTACATAGGTAACATTAAATTGTGATTTAATTAAAAATAATAAAGTACCTATAATGTTTTATTTAAAAAAAAATTGAAACTAAATACAGCATTTTACAAAGCTTACCTACACAAAATCCCGAGAGTACCGAAAATCCCGGGAAATCACGGTTCTTGCTTAGGCTGGTACCGAAAATCCCGATTCTCAAAAAGTTCTCAAAAGTTCTCGATAGTGACAACGGGATTTTTATCATAAATTCTTCCCTGTTATCCCCAGAGGTTCAGCTTGCGAAAAGTTTATTTGTTAGAAAGTGTAATTATAAATAGGTAATTGATTACAATTTACCTTAATTAAACCCGTATAGAATTTCAAAGGGTGGGTTTTCGGTAAAATATTTCAAATAGGCATCTACCTAATTAAAAATCGGAACCCTTATACAACATAATTTTTAACCCATCAACTTTTGCCTTTCTAAATGGATTTTATCTTTCCGGTTAAAATTAATTAAAGCTAATAAAAGTATGAGTTAAATAATGTTAGGTACAGGTAGAACATTTTTAGGGTATCGTACCTCGAAAAGTAAAAAAAGAAACCGTTAGAAGATCACTTTATTGTCCGTCTGTCTGTCTATCCGTGTGTCACCACCAATTTGTTGTAGAAAAATCAGCTTTCAGAAGTAAGTGTCAATATAACAGAACTATACCGATTTTCATCGAAATCGGTTCAGTCGTGCAGAAGGAATAAATAAACGAACAAATAAATTAACAAACTTTCAGGAAAGAATAGTTTATTTGAGACGAAACACACGGCAAACAAGTAATCTCAATTTAAAACCAATGTTCCTAAAATAAGAATAACTGCTTATTATTTTCAAGAAAATTTATATTAAAAACGAGAAATTATTCTCTATAGAGCAGGATTATTTCTCACCTTAAGAAACCTTTTTAGGGTTTCGTAGCCAAAAGATAAAAACGGGACCCTTTTACTAAGACTACACTGTCCGTGCGTCCGTCTGTCTGTGTGTCACCAGGCTATATTTATTTATTTATATTTCATGAACCGCTAACTAGACATACAGATGATGTGTTTCTGTTGCCGCTATAACAACAAATACTAAAAACAAAATATATTGGTACGGAACCTTTCGTGCGGGAGTCCGACTCGCACTTGGCCAGTTTTTTCTGTGCAGATAGTAAGTTTGTAGGAGAGTAATAGAAAACGGACTGACAAATCCCTGCTTGTTGTAAACCTTCTTTTCATTCCAGTTTCAGTAAGATAGGTACATACCTAGCTCAATTAATTTCAGCTACCTTTGAAGCAAGATGAGACGGATAAGGATTAAAATTCAATAACGATGCTTACGTTACACAAATAACAAAATTACGTGGTATATTTCGACAAGATTTTGTTCGGGTAACGAACCTCTTGCTAACCAATACTACAAATCTACACTGATAAAGATAAATATTTTTTTTGCTTTTATATTTGCAACAAATAGGCTCAGAAAGTACTGGATCGATTTTGATGAAGCTTAATATGAAGATACATTAATTAATTGGGAGTAACTTAAGGTACTTTTATCCCGATATTCCCACGGTATCGGGAGTTACGCGGGTGAAACCGCGGAGCGCTGCTAGTATAAAATATTTACATAATAAAATTATACATGACTAGCAAACCCGGCGAACTCCGTTTCGCCACCAGATTTTCCTGAATTTTCTTTGCTATAAACCTCACGGAGCCCGAGACCTTTCCAACGAATGCAAAACCGTGGAAATCGGTTCGTGCGTTCTGGAGTTATAGCGTCAGGAAGGAAAACCCGACTTATTTTTATATAGTAGAAAACAATTTTTTTGTGCAGTAGTTTGTTACGTCATCAGTCATACCTCACATCATCATTACAGTTTTAAGGATATTAGTTTTAAAATTACAGAATACTACAAAAAATTGCTATTTCCTTTGATTTGCCCTGTGTTCGTTTCCAAGAATTGATTTCCATCGGCAACATTACACGTTGGTATAAAAAAATAAGGATCAATATTTTTTTGCAAAATCAACTCGATTCTCGGCTAGGATAAAGATTAAAAAAAAACTAATGATGCAGATTTGGCTTTTGTCAAAATCGGGCGAGCAATTCCTTTCAGAATTTTTTGCTGTTTCTTATAGTTTAGATTCTAAACTATATAAGTGAATTTGTATATGGGTTTTGCCTGACATAAAAATCAATTTATTTTATTTTATATGAGATAGCGGGCCTTCAGGGCTATATTCTAAACTTTAGAATATGTAAAAAATCACCTTGTGAGTTAGTCGATCTGCCAGTTGACAGAATAATACATGCCAAATAAGGACTCTGTATTACTCTAATATTAGTATTGCATCTACCTTATCTTTTGTTCCCCACCCTGGCTCCCTAAAGCGTCGCGCCCCGCGTCTCGCCTAGAGGCATTATACTTTGATTGATTACACCAATACATAATATTGAAAGGTTTAGCGTCTCATGATCAACGAAATAACAAGGTTCGTCACTTTAAGGGTTTATCGTGGAATATGATATTTTATAGCGATAACTGAAACTCAACCGTTCCCAAGACATCAGTCGTTACTAATACGTAGAGATAATTTAATTATTATTTATAAAGACGAGGGTTTTTGACGTAATAACGTCTATTAAATTGATGAACACCGGCAGCACTCACAAAAAAGTGTGACGTCATCGCTCACGTTTCCTAAACGCTCACGTTCCATAGCAACCAATGTTTCGTAAAATTATCGCCCGTATATAATAATAATATCACTCATCTGGGCTTGTGTTATGGTGCCGAGTGACGAATAGAATACATATTAATAACTAGATGCGCCATGTAGTTTCACCCGTGTAAATTCCGATCCCGTGGGTATATTAAAATAAAAAGTAGCCTATAGCCTAGCCTTCCTCGGTAAATGGACTATCCAATACAAAAAAAAACAATTCGAATCAGTAGTTCCTGAGATTAGCGCGTTCAAACAAAAAACCAAACTCTTCAGCTTTACATAAAAATATTTGTGCTAGTGTCATTATCCAGGGAGAAAACAGTCGACTACGTTTGTCAAGTATGGAGAAAGCCCCGCTATCCTTTCACCTTAAGTATTTTATTAACAAGAAAGTAAGTAGTGTTTATAATAAGGAATCTTTGAGATGCGAAATAAAGAAAATTTTACAATAAGCTAAAGAGAATACATTAAAATAATGTTTCAGATTCAATTTACGTACGTATAGGATACGTTATCTTAATGGAATAAAAGGTTGCGAGGGCTCTGGTGAAAATTTAATTTCGCATACGTAATCATGTTATGGTAAAAAAATTACATTTTGCGGCACGGATATTTTTGAATTTTTCGCATTTTTTGTTTTATTTTTAGCACTCCGGCCACATTGGCGACTGAGACTCCGGCCACATTCTCACAACCAGTTGCCAGAGAAGAACTAACATTTTTGCTACTCAACCAGTTGCCAAAGACGATTTTTCTTTTTTCCCAACTAGTTGCCTACTAATAATTAGTATATAAGTATGGTTACGTAATGGGAATTTTAATTCTTAACCCACAACTATTAAGGCCTGACACATAACTGAGATTCACAGCAAGTTAGTACCTACCTTCTTATTTTCCTAAAATAAAAAAGCTTTAGTTTGGTTAAAGACTTTCTTGCTGACGGTATTTTTATTCATAAGAACACTCGCGACTAATGTACCTTTCAAACAAAACAAACTAAATTAAAATCGGTTCATCCGTTCGGGAGCTACGATGCCACAGACAGACACACACAACACACACACACAGACACGTCAAACTTATAACACCCCGTCGTTTTTGCGTCGGGGGTTAAAAATCTATTCTTAGTCACCATTTGTCGAGAATTTAGAAAGTGTGTACCTCGGAGACGGGTCCATCGGAGATCGTGGCCCTCGGAGACTAACCCGAAGAAAAGAACCCATAAAAGATCACTCTCTTGTTTCTGCTCAATCGGCTTTTGCTTTTTTTCTTTTGTTTTTGTCCCAACCGGATGCTAATTAATATCTAATAGAGTCACGGGAAGAAAAATATTCCACAGTACTTCTAGCTGTAAACGGGTTGTTGCGCCCTAAAGTTTTTCCCGCATAATTCCTAATCCTGTAGGAATACCAGGATAAAAAACTGTCCAAGTGCGAGTCGGACTCGCGAACGAAGGGTTCCGTACCATTATTTGTGTTTTTATTTTCGTGGAAACACAAATATATCATCTGTGAAAATCTCAACAGTCTAGCTATGAAGGTTCATGAGAAACAGCCTGATGACAGAAGTCTTAGTAAAAGTTCAGCGTTTGACCACTATCACTAGTGGGTTAATAAATACATATATTCTGTGATTTCTTTATAGTAACTGACATGAACTTTTCAATCTAGTTAATTAAAACAATAGAAGGTTTAATTAAATTTTTTTATTAAAGATTTAAACTTCAAAAAGTGGTATTAAACGGGTTTCTATACCAAACATTAGTCGAATTAATACTTTTTAAAAGTTTTAAATGATATTCTAGTTTCCTTTTCAAACTATACGTTTTAGAATTTGTATACTCTTGAATAACATTATTAGAATAGTAATTCTTTAAAATTAATGCCCATATCTTCTCAAGAGCGTGCAAGTCAGTAAGAGCCTCTTCAAACCAATTAGTATATGTTTCTTGTGATTTGACTCCAATAAACTTCGCTTTAGCGTAATATTCGAGAGATGCGTGAATTTTATTAGTATTCCTAAATGCATCTTCGATCACTAATTTCATAGTTTCAAAATCGTTAACAATACTAAATAAAGTTTGACTTTCAAAATTACAATTTTTTATATCATCATTACCTACAGTTTCGAGAATATCTGACAGTTGATTCTCTTCACAATTTAGACTTTGACTTAATTTTTCAGATATATATTTGGTATAAAATAAGGTTATATTCTTCGTGGTTTCAACATCATGAAATCCTTCTTTGAATGTGTTTATCAGTAGAAGATTAGCTAGAAGGCTCGGTATAGCAACTGGAAACAGTTCACATAGAGGATTAAAATGACTATATCTTGACCAGCCAGTCAAGATAATTCCTTTAAATTCAAAGACATTACTCTCTCCCCCAAACTTGTAGTCGAGTATGAAGTTCATCCAGCTAAAGTGGTTGTTCAATCTATCATAGAGTAAAGGTAGAGAAGCAACTATCCCATCAGCTCCTTTAAAAGCAGACGCAATCCAAATGTTCTTAAACTTTTTATGGTAGTCAAAGAGATGTATATGGGAAACTTGGACGTCAGAATCATAGCGCCAGTAAACTGGTTCGATATTATGGATGGGATGTAAAGAGGCGAACTCCAAAGGCATAGTATTGCGAAGCATATCATCCCAGAATAGAATGGTTGTGTGTGGACTTCGTTTAGTGACTTCATTAGCGACGAATCTGACATGATCGGTGAAGAGGTTACTGAAATTAAAACATATGGTAGATTCAGTTATTCTACTAATGTTATAAATGAAAGTTTGTGTGTTAGAATGTTTGTTACTCCTTCAAGCAAAAACTATTGGACCGATTGCGATGAAACTAGATATGTAAATAGCTGGACATTTGGATTAATACATAGGCTACTTTTTATCCTGATGTTCCTAAGGGACTTACCCGGACGAAATCGCAGTGTAGAAAAAGTATTTTTAAATCAAGATTTTTTACTAAAACCAAGAAACTATTCTTTAACATCTATAGCGAGAGATTTATTCCCCGCTCCAAGAAACCTTTTTTTTCTGTGTATCGGAGTCAATCGAAGTAAATAAGTCTTGTCGAAGTTTAGTTTTAGTCTTAAACATCTAAAACTATCATTCTGCAATCAGCATTTGGCATTCTGAGACTGTAAGTTTAGCGATAAAGATATTTTTTTGGAGTTTACTCCTTAAGAATCGATTTTCATATATAAGGCGCCCGGTATGAGAAAAATCCGAGGGGTAAAACCTACTAACAAGTAACGAAAATCGTGTCACGTTTTTGGTGCGCACCTTTAGTGCGCAACTTTCTAATTTGGCTGTGAGTGTATTGGGTATGGTTAGATACTCGTACTTAAGGAGTAAACTCCAGTCGTGCGTCGGAGCTGACACACACACTTTTTTTTTATTTTATTTATTCTATTAGACTTACAATATACTTGTCTTCTTCGTGCACTCTTGACACTGATATATATTCAATACTTCGTCACAACCAATGTGTATGTAATTTAACGGTATCACACTGTAGTGCAAATTGATAACCTGAAATAAAGACACTTCATTTTAGCTTTGGAGCGAAAAACAGTATGAACGGCATTGTTCCTAAACAAAAGGTTAATACATTAAGCAGGTAAAATTTAATTCTATTTCAACCAATATGTAATAATAATATAGAATTAGTTTGGCATTTTAACATCATGTTTATCATGTGAAAAATGTGTCAAGTGGTTTAAGAATGGTGTTAAATTGAATTGCCTAATTTCATTGGGCGATGCACATTGTATTTTTGTACTAGATTCAGAACTTAAAACTATTTTTGCAATTTTTGAAGACGCATTTTTCCTTAAAAATTATTTTCAGATAGCCCAGTGCAGGCCATTCACTTAAAAAATAATAATCATTACTTTTGCATATTTATTTCTATCGACGAAAATAGCAAAAAGAATAAAAATACAACAATCACACGGATTTTTTTCAGGACACTGTCACCGAATGTTTTGTTTTAAAAATGTTATTGCTTTATCACTGTCTCATATTTCATTTTATTTTGCGCGAATTTCATATGGACCTATTCATGGTTTTTACAGTGCCAGTGATTGTCATTCAGGCTTATTAAACTATTTTTTAAACACGATAATAATCATTTATTCCGAAAGACGGAAGAAAGATTTACCCGATGTTTAAGATCTTTTTGTACATAGATAGAACAAAAAATGATATTCTATTCTAATACTTTAATAAAAAAAAATTATACAATACAAACGAACACAAAAAATAAAATAAAATACATAAACAAACTTAATCAAGCAAACCGTCCCGAGTCACCCCTGGCGCAAAAGACCCCATCACACTAGCAGCATTACCACGCTGAATAGCTATGGCCAGCCTCTGCACCAGGAATGACCCGGAACGGCTATCCAAACCTCTATACCTCAAACGCCGCCCAATCCCCCTGATAAACTCAATCGCCTCTACTCCCCAACAACCCACAGTCTTTAATAATTAAATAAATATTGCAGGACATTCCACACATGACCATCTAGCCCCAAGCTAAGTAACTAGACTTGTGTTATGGGTGCTAGACAACGGATATACTACTTATATACTTTTCTTTTGTAAATATATACTTATAATACATGGAAACAACCAGACCACAGACAAATATTTAAGCATAAATACTTGTCTGAGGCGGGAATTGAACCCGCAACCCTGTGTTGGCAGTCGGGCATGGTGACCATTGTGCCAACTGGCTGGGTTAGAATTAGTTGGTGTAAGGCAATCGCGATTCGGTTTTTATAATTCATGCTGCTCAAAGCTTTTAATGTTATGACATGGAGTAGCCTTACCCAGTCTCTCAAGCGTTGTTAACCATATCTATAGTGTTTCCAATCGTTTATTTAACTTTTGACAGATCACGCACATAAAGTTTCGTAATAATTTTTGATACAATGTACTACTGGTACTTCATGGACGGGCTCCACCCACTTAAAAGATGTGTCATTCGTAATTAATGACCACAGACTAAAAACGGATTATATTTTATATCAAATCACGTAAAAACCCAAAAAACTTTATAATTTTGCATTAAAATGCTAGACAACGGATAACTACTTATATACTTTTCTTTTGTAAATATATACTTATGATACAAAGAAACAACCAGACCACAGACAAATATCTAAGCATAAATACTTGTCTGAGGCGGGAATCGAACCCGCAACCCTGTGTTTGGCAGTCCGGCATGGTGACCATTGTGCCAACTGGGTCACCATGTCAACTGGGCCACCATGCCGCACTAGCATGTGCATGAACTGCTGGCGGCACGTGTCGCCGCCGCGTCCAGTGTTGTTGTTTAATTATCATAAAATTACGAAAAATCGATTAAAACTTCTTCATGAATAAAATCGATCGATAAAATAAATCGAATCGTTAACGGGTCTGGGTATCACTATTTGACTAAGTATTAGAGCTGTCAAAAGTTAAATAAACGATTGGAAAGGGTATAGAGGAAAGAACTCGCCAATACGTCTGGAGCCAAATAAGCCGCGGATTTCATTACAATGTTTTCTTTTACAGTAAGAGGCAGTTAACAGCACATATTTTTTTGTGAGAAAAATCCATTCTTTCTTTACTCTCAACTTATGAGGGTATTATGTGCTAGGCAAGTCTACACCCTCTAATACATATCCCAGGCGCAACAGCCTGGATTAAAGTTGCTGGCAATGTATATTGTATATATCATTTTCATTATATGTAAGGCCAATTGGAATAGTATTCATATTTAGTTTTTAGGCCGAAGCCCAGTGCATTGTCTAATTGCATGCCTCATTAGTAGGCAGAAGGGCGGTGCATTGCATCTAGTGTTGTGGTACTAGGCTTGGAACTTGAAACTAAATATTAATTCTACCGTAATTGACCGGAGTTCCGAAACCTAACGCCTGACTCAATTTAGGTGAAAGGGTACCGGCGTGCTGTCCATACAAACGTAGTCGACTGTTTCCTCCCTAGATAATGACACTAGAACCTATAACTGCCATGACTATGCCCCTATGTTTTGGTTTTTTTCATTTTATAATTATCATAGAAATTAAGATTTAAAAAACAAAACATAGGGGCATGGTCATGGGAGGTATAAGTTTGCAACGAACATATTTGCTCTAGTGCCATTATCCAGGGAGGAAACAGTCGACTACGTTTGTATGGAGAGAGCGCCGGTTCCTCTTAATTATGTTAGGCCAATATTATTTTACCTGTTCTAGCATGTTTTCAATTAATGCTCGACTTTCCATCTTGCTCGGGCATATCGAGTCGGAATACTTCTCCACTTCCCTTAAATGCTTGAACTCTTGCAGTTTCAAGACGTGCTCTACGTGACCAAACGTCTGGATCAATGGTATAATTTCGAATCCAGATTTAACAGCTGTTTTTAGGAAATGTCTTAACTGGAAATAAGATGAAAATTTATTTTTTTGGGAGATTGTACAGTCGGCTGCATAATTGCAAACCTCGGTAGAGTTCGAAAATTAGTATTATTGGAATGTTTGCATTCTAATAATTTTTGTTTGATTAATTGATGAGTTAGAAGACTTTAAACTTCACCTAAAGCAGGGGTCTAGAATCTTATAACAGCCGTTTTGGAGCACTACGGTGGGTGCATCAAAATAGCCCTTTGTACGAGATGTAGGATCAAAGTTTATTTTTAAAGACAATATTCTGTGTATTCTTTAATTTATGTAATATCGGCTGGACCGATTTGGAGTTAGGTTTAGGTTTTATTATTTCAAATGTAAGATCGGGACTAACGCGGATGAAACCGCGGGTCGTAGCAAATATAATGTTTCACTACAATATTTTACACTCCTCTCTTCTTCTTTTTCAGCAGCTTGTATTAGCCCACTGCAGGGCATATGCCTCTCCAACGCTTCTCCACAACGTCCTGTCACCGGTCCTTCTAGACCACGCTGCCCTAGCATAAGCTCTTATGACGTCCGACCATCTGGCTGATGGTCTGCCCACATTTCGTTTCCAGATTCTTGGTCTCCATTCAAGAACAGCTTATATATAGATTATATTACACACTAACCTCTTTTTTACCGTAACAATTCTTCGCACTGATATTTACTAATTTTCCTTCGTAAGGAAACATATCTTCGTATTCAATTAACAGTCCATTAACACCATGAGTCTTTAGCATCGGCAGTATTGAATCCAAATACATTAGCTTCAAAGGAGCCCCCTTTAAATCTATATGTACCACGACGTAGGGCAATTTCACTGATTTCAAACCTAAAGGCGATGGCTTAATCCACACAACTATCAATAAGTAGAATAGATATAAATAAACAGCTAACACCAGAAGCGATAAAATGAATAATTTATTTCTCAACCACTTTATTTTCGGTAAAACGGGCATCATGTTTTATAAACTTAATTTGATTAGAAAATTAATATTAATTTCTTTTTAATCGTTCCCATTTGACAGTACCATGATAGGAGCAAAAAGTCTTCTGTGACTATGACAGCATAGCATAGACTATAATTAAGCAAAAGTTAAATAATATTCTAAGAAATAGGTTACACTTGTTCGATTGATTGTTGCAGGACAACTGAATGGAGCACACGGCCGTCTTAACATATGTAAGGATTCTCTTGTCTCTTGGAATCTCATTATTTTGTAATTGAATCAGTATTGAGCAAGTTTTTATACCTACTTATTGTCAAAAATTATATACATATCTAACACTTTCTTTCTTTTGACCATGATGGATTATGTCACAAAAATATTTAATCTTTTGTGCATTTTGACACAAGAACATGTTGACCATGGTGTATTATGTAACAGTGATGTTTTATCTTTTGTGCGTTTTGACACAGAAACATGTTGACAATAATGCAATAATATGTCATAATGATGTTTTATCTTTTGTGCATTTTGACAATGTAACATTAGACCATGATGCACTATGTCACAAAGATCTTATTTAAGATTTTATATTTTGTATTTATTTACCAAGGACGTAAAATTATAGGTATGATAGTATAATCCAATGATCAAAAAAATTTTAACACGTGTAAAACCATAATGGACGTCACATAACTAGTTTTTGAAGTCGGTTAAAAATTAGATATGTAATATTCAACATATTGACCAAAAATATAAAATGAACGGACAACTTTTACTCAAATACTTACCTAATCTTTGTCCCTAAGGGGATGAATACCCGATGGCCGCGAAATAAATGATTTTTCGAAACCCAATTATAATTCGAAATAAAATATTATCTTCAAACTACCGTTACCTGAACAGAAATTGTGTTTTATACAATTTCATTTTATATGACATGAAAACTTAGATAGCCATAATACAATTTGGCTAGATGCCACGAAAGCACGATATAAAAGCAGAATAAAGAAGTAGCAAAACGTCTGAAATTGCAAATAGTCGGTTAAATAAAAAAACCGGCCAAGTGCGAGTCAGACTCGCGCACCGAGGGTTCCGTACAAACCTGTAGGTATATAAGTAAAAGTTATGGTATTTTTATTGCTAAATGAAATCCATAACATAACAATGTGGAAAGCTGACGGTACCTTGTCAATACATATATGAAAACATTATGTATGTTCGGAAAAATCTTCATCTCTTTAAGAAGAGAAGTGATAGACATAATTTTAATACTAGAAATAGGCACAATTCTGGTTCAGACCATGGTGTGGAGCGAGAGGGAATGGGAAGCAAAATTCTCGTGTCGCGGTGTTTGTTTCCAAACTCCTCCGAAATGGCTGAACCAATTTGCATAAAATTTTGTGTGCATATCGGGTAGGTCTGAGAATCGGCCAAAATCTATTTTTTTATTTTTTTTGTTAATCGCATAACAACGTTTGCTGGGTCAGCAAGTCTGATATATAAAATTCTCGTGTTGCGGTGTTTGTTTCCAAACTCCTCCGAAACGGCTGAACCGATTTGCATGAAATTTTGTGTGCATATCGGGTAGGTCTGAGAATCGGCCAACATCTGTTTTTTTTTTAATCGCTGAACAACGTTTGCTGGGTCAGCTAGTAAGTTTATGATTATTAAAAAAAATATACTATGTGATGTAACTAAAAATTTAAGATTTTCGGAATTTTTCCTAAATGTGTACTTTATAACGTTGCTTCATGCCAAATTTCAAGATTCCAGGTCGTCTGGAAGTATCCTTTAGGTTTTGATTCCCTTGCGAGTAGTTGCGAGTTTCAAAATATGCGGCTTTAATTGCTGTATCTTTTGATTGCGTTGACGTAGAAGTTTGATTTTGTTACAGCTTAAAGATATTATAGACTTGAGTATTTGTTAAGAATTTCAATATAATACCACTACGCGTTCATGAGTAAAGGGGTAATAAGTTTAAAATTATTAAAAATATTTTTATTATATGATGTAACTAAAAATTTATGCTTTTCGCAATTTTTCCTTTATCTGTGTTATAAGACGTTGCTTCGTACCAAATTTCAAGATTCTGAGTTCACGGGAAGTACCCTGTAGGTTTTGATTCCCTTGCGAGTAGTGGCGAGTTTCAAAATATGCGGTTTTAATTCCTGTTTCTTTTGATTGCGTTGACATAGAAGTTTGATTTTGTTACAGCTTAAAGGTATTATAGATTTGAGTATTTGATATGAATTTCAATATAATACCACTACGCGTTCATGAGGAAAGGGGTAGTAAGTTTAAAATTATTAAAAATATTTTTATTATATGATATAACTAAAAATGTATACTTTTCGCAATTTTTCCTATATCTCTGCTATAAGACGTTGCTTCATACCAAATTTCAAGATTCTGAGTTCACGGGAAGTACCCTGTAGGTTTTGATTCCCTTGCGAGTGTCGAAAATTTGCGGCATAAACGGGAGTATCTTTTGATCGCGTTGACTTAGAAGTTTGATTTTTTCACAGCTCCAAGAGACCATAGACTTGAGTATTTGATATGAATTTCAGCTTGATACCTCCACGCGTTCCTGAGAAAAAAGGTCTTGACAGACAGACAGACAGACGGACAACAAAGTGATCCTATAAGGGTTTCCGTTTTTACCTTTTGAGGTACGGAACCCTAAAAATGATCTAGCTAAGCAGATCACACACACGGATTACACATGTATTCATAGAAAACTCACACAGACACACACACACACACTGAAATTCATACACATAAATCATTGAAATTGGTACTTTGTAATTTGGGAAATGAAAAAAATTCTATTAGAAGGTTGCAATATAAAAGCGCTTTTTCATTGGTCCTTACACTAGGCGATACTTGTCTTGTCGTATTTTTTACAGCGCTAATGTAAGACACACTAATCTAATCAAAGTATAATGATTTAAGCCGAAGTGGTATGACGAGAAGCGCGATAGAGGAGAAACAGATTTTGGGTATCAACCACAAAAATCCATAGAATGATATTCCTACTGTCGTAAAGGTGAAGAAATGCTTTGTTTTATCATACACTTTGAAACACGAGTAGAGTGATTTGCCTCGATAGAAAAATTCGTGAAAATCTTTAAAAAAATCGTGAGAATCTTAAAAAAATCGTCATTTTTTTGATTTATTTCAATTTTACGGCGATTGTAAAGAAAAACAAGAACAAAATTTATATTTTCATAAACCTTACATCAAATCCCGTAAGGTAGTACAGATGGTTTTTTCACTAAATAGATGCGAATCTTTTAATTACATAAAACAGTTAAAACGGCCATTTCGTTTCGCGCAGGAGAAAGGGAGCGCGCGCGTGGTTAAGGGATAGGGGTTTGCAGGTCCTACTTTACCTTAACAACAAATGTTTTTAATAAAATAATTGAAAAACACAAATTTCACAATCGCAGTTTTCAAAGTAACGTTACATTTTATTTTCTAAAAGGATCGAAAATACAAATTCGCGCTCATCCGGTATTCAATTCATTGCTGAACTTACTTTAATATTCAATTTAGTATAATGTTATACTTATTTAAGTACTTACCAACCAATTTTTATTATATTCTTATTTAGTTTTTTTTCCATTATCCTAATAATATTCGAATAAATTGATATTTTATCCGTACCATTAATTTTTATTACTAGTTGTACATTTCGGATTTACTCGCATAAAAGCCTTTCAGAATATCGAAAGAAAAAAGAGGGAGAAACCAGTTTGAAGGGGTGAACCAGTTTTTAAAGGATCACGTCGGGGTCACCAGTTTGGAGGTGGTATGTACCTCCAAAGATCTTCCACCGGGCCCAACGATGTTTTGTTAGAACTTATCTTCAGAAAAACTTCGCTTGCGCGATCTAGGATCTACGATCGTATCAGTGGCGCTATCTGTTGGTGGCGATGTAAAGTGTTGCTACAGTACCCTATCTTTTTGAGCTATAGGGCTAAAATAAAAATGTTTAACATTGTCCGACTGCTGAACTTGTTGAGCAATTTAGTTGAGCAGTGGGGAAGTTGCGTATTCCATACGTGTATATTCATACCAAATTATATAATATTCTGTTCAGCGACATAAGCTCAAAGAAGTTAATACATTCATACCTACTTAGACTTACATAATTATTAAAAAGTATAAGAAAACCAGAGATATTTTTTGTATTATCTCTGGTTTCTTTGGCTACACAAAAAGTAAAACGAGCTCGTTTATTTGGATTTTAGAGCCGTAGTTGAATGGACTTAATCCTACTATTTTCCTACTAATATTATAAATGTGAAAGTTTGTGTGTGTGTGTATGTTTGTTACTCCTTCACGCTAAAACCACTAGACCGATTGCCATGAAACTCGGTATCTAGATAGCTGTAGACCTGGATTAACACATAGGCTACTTCTTATCCCGATATTCCCACGAAATCGGGACTTACGCGGGTGAAACCGCGGGGCGCAGCTAGTTACTCCATAAACCACAAAAATAGATCATCAATCTTCCACCATGTTTTGCGTATTCGTGTAAAGTTTGTCTTAATAGAAATAAGGTCTCAGTTCGATGTATAAAGTAAAAGTCAGTTTAATGTAGTGTGTCACTTGAGGCTCCTGTTGAATATCAGCGCTATAGTCATCTGTAGCATATAAGCTGAGCTCGAGTCTTTTCGTGGCAGAATTGTAAACATATGCACAAGTTTTTGATTTAGTTGTATGTATAGTTAAGTATTTTAAGTTATTTTGTGTGTATGTGTTTTTTTTCTGGCATTAATAAACTTATTTCTATTCTATTCTAGATACTTTAGGCGCGTCAAAACGTAAATGCGTCATTAATTTCTCTATAGTTATGAAATAGACATACCTAAATACCTAAGGTATACGATGTTGCCGAAATCAGTCGCGTATAAAATATTCACAAAGCAATAGAATAAAGATGATTAAACCTTTTCGGAGAATATAATACAGATACGAGGAATGTTTTCGGGTAATTTTTCCATCTATACCACTTACTAAATATTAAAAAGTATTTTTGAAGTACCTTCTTTAGGCGCGTTATAATAAAATATGAGAGTGTTTCAAGACAAGCGCGTATCACTGTAACGTCAAAAGTCACAGGTTGAAGCTGCGTAACACAAAAGTAACAGGTTGTAGCTGCTCGCAAAATAAACATCAGACGGACAGACGGACGGACAGACAGACAGACCTAGAATTTCTAGAAGTATAACTTCTTACGTGCGTACACAAGTACACACACCCTATTTTTTTAAATATTCTCTAAAACTACAGGACAGGAATCTTAGTTATATAAATGAAATCGCTAAAATTTGATTTAAGCATAATTCCTGTCTGAAAAGTTGCAAAATATGGATCTCCAACAATCGTCATTATTCATCATAACTAGTTTCAAACAATTATATTTATTACAGGTTTAGTTTTTTTTAATGTCTAACAAATATAAGTTAATATAAAACACATTAGTCACACACATTTACTTACATAGAATTTATAATTTTTAAATCTTCTTTATCATAAAAGAAAGTCGGTTCAGCCGTTTATAACTCGAGAACGGCTTAACCGATTTGGCTGAAAATTGGTGGGCTTAAAACCAGGAGACGGACATAGGATACTTTTTTATTTTTTCGATATTTCCACGGTATAGGGACTTAAGGGCAGGTGCTAATAAAGCTACCAAAATCGACCTTTGTTTTAAGCAACTCTAAGTAATCAAATATTCTTTTTTTGTTATTTGGATATAGATGGATATTGTAGTTTGATATAACCATATTTTTGTTTATTGTAGTTGAAAACATGACATGAACAACTTCGTTCGATAAAAAAAAGTGTTAGAAAACAGAGAATTATTAGATCGTTTATCGGGTTTTATTCAAAAATAGTTACCGTTTGTTTCTAAAAATGAATCAAATGATAGGTTTTGACCTCTAGGAACTATATTTGTGGATAATAATGCTAAAATGTTTTGCATATCGATCAAATATAACAGCTAGCACGCAGCACGCTACGTTTTTGAGAGCGCGGGCTAAGGTAATGTGAATACCTCACACGGTACTGGAAGAGCGCCTTAAGCGGGTGACCGCGAGACAGAGATAGTAATTTATAATTTTAATAATAGAGATTTCATAAACTTGGAAACCCAATTGAATGCTCGTGAATGTAACTTAGTCTACTGTCAAAGTTTACCCTGAAGAGAATTCTATAGAAACTTGAGAACTTGGGTTCAACAATGCAACTTTAGTAATGCATCGTAAATTAGTTGTTTCCGAAACTTTACAACATCTGTGGCTCTTTTCCCAAACCACTTTTAGTTCAGTTCGATTCTGTTTGACTAAATTATGTAATATTAGTTTAAAGTATACTGCGTGGTAGAATGTAAACCGACTATTAAATGGGAAAAATACAAAACCTTTAGGTAGTGGTTTGTCAAATCATGAAAAATGACGTTTGCACTGGGCTAATCTGAAAATATTCCAGCGGGCCCATCGCCGTATGTCTTGATTGCGTTTGCGTCATAACTATAGATTTCGTAGTGCCGTAATTTCTTGAGACACACACGTCACGCAAACCTAAACGTCGCTCGCTCGCAGTATTGCCCTAATAGAACATGAGCTACGCGTCTTTTGTATCGCACAAAAACGGTATCGCGCTAAATTTTAACGTGACATTAAATACACTTCCATCTCTATGGTCATCTGTGAAAATTTCAACTATTACGCTTCATGGGTGACAGACAGACAGACGGACAGTGAAATCTTAATAGAAGGGTCCCGTTTTCTATCTGTCTGTCTGACCGTGTATCACCACCGATCTTAGGAACGGGTAGACCTAGCAAGTTGTTATCCTTTGGGTATAGGAAACCCTAAAAAACGAATTGAGAACCTCCTCCTTTTTGAAGTCGATTATGAAATTAACCGAGGTCGAGGAAAAAGCCTCCAGTTAAATAAAATTAATTTAAATATCATAAGATAAGCGTAGGTAGCAACCATCTTTATTATGTTAGAAAATGGTACATAGCGTCGTTGTTTTGTTAGAAGAACAAGCGGCTTCATTAAAATATTTTCTTTGAACATTTTCACTGAACCTAAACTTTTGTTCTTTAAAACGTTACATAATTCTTTCATTTAAAACCACAGACTTTTTATACAATCTGTTTCAGCGAAGGGGTTTTAATACGAAAGACGGTTGTTCTAGACGTCTAGGCGAACAATTTTTTTTCTACGACATTTAGAAATTCGATCTTTTTTTTTCGATAATTCTGAGGAAATTTTTACTGAAAATCAGCTGTTTCATACAAAAACATCGAACAAAATGTTCGAATTTCAAAAAGTCGTTGAACAAAAGTTTATCGCCTAGACGTCTAAAACAACCCTTCGCTGAAACACATTGTGTTTATACTGATTGTTTCTTGAGTCTTTGGTGCTGATTTATATCTATAAATATAAAATTAAAACTAGGTAGTCAGTACCAACACAGAGTCAGTGTTGCCAGATGCCTATTTTTTTTCTCGTAATCTAGGTTGCCAAAAACTAGTACCTACAGTAGGTACATTTCACAAGTACAATAATATCCTACAAAATTAATAATTTACGCTACTTGAAAAACTTACTAAAAATAGTTATGACGTAATTTATCTAGTTATGTGTGTGTGTCGATTGTTAGTGACAATTACTTAATAATTCATTTTTTGCACATGGCGCAGGCTGTCAATATTGTAAAATAAATAAATATTACAGGACATTCCACACATCGCCATCTAGTCCTAAACTAAGATACTAGACTTGTGTTATTGGTGCTAGACAACGGATATACTATATACTTTTCTTTTGTAAATATATACTTATAATACATAGAAACAAAAGAACACATACAAATATCTAAGCATAAATACTTCTCTGAGGCAGGAATCGAACCCGCAACCCTATGTTTGGCAGTCCGGCATGGTGACAATTGTGCCATCTGGGTCGTCAAAAATTCCGGACATTTTTTTCTTCCTTTATTCGCGTCTACATGACTGCTAGATGTCGTATCGTACATGTACAAGATTCCTCGTACGTCTGGCAACCCTGCGCACAACTCAAGCCAATGGACGGGTCCGGCTAAAAGGCTCACAGATTATGACGTTAATATCTGCTAAACAATTTGAATTTAGGTAGGTTTTTATTTGTATGGTGTTTCTGTAAAATCTGCAAGTCTCATCTTCGTGCAATTAATGAAGACTTTAAGATATTTACCATGGTTTTGGTACATAAAATAGATGGAGACTCTCTCGTCAAAACAATTAAACCGTGAAATCAAAACTTTCTGTCCTCTGCACTTCAAATTTAATGGCAATCAACAAGTCAAAACCCTTTGGTATCAATTCGGTTATGGCTTTAACAGTTATCTTTCGATACCAAACAATCTGATTTTTGAAATTAAAACTTATTCTAACGGAATAAGAATGATAATAACAGCATTTGTAATATTGGTTACTAGTTTGAAATGATTCTACCCTGTCAGACCCTTGCTAGATTTGGGTACATTAATCATTATTTGATATTGTTCCTATAATTCGGCAGTCAGATGAAATTGAGTCTAAGCTACGGTATTGTTTTTGAATGAATAATGAAAGTTTGGATTTGTCTAATCATGGTTCTGAAGTTAGACGCTGCGTAGCATAATATTATGATATACTGGCAGTGCTCCGCGGTTTCACCCGCGTAAGTCCCGTGGGAATATCGAAATATAAAATAGCCTCAATGACAAATGGACTATCCAACACAAAAGCAATTTTTCAATTCGAATCAGTAGTTCTTGAGATTAGCGCGTTCAAACAAACTCTTCAGCTTTATGATACTGCTGCGCTCCACGGTTTCACCCGCGTAGGTCCCGATCCCGTGGGTATATCAAAATGAAAAGTAGCCTTCCTCGATACATGGACTATCCAACACAACGATTTTTCAATTCGAACCAGTAGTTCCTGAGATTAGCGCGTACAAACAAACAAACTCCTCAGCTTTATAAAACTGCAGTATTTATGCTATAAATATTTGTTTCTGGTTGTCTATGTATATCCTACTATCCTACTAATAATAGTATAAATGTGAAAGTTTGTGTGTGCGTGTGTGTGTGTGTGTGTGTGTGTGTGTGTTTGATACTCCTTCACGCAAAAACTACTGGACCGATTGCGATGAAACTCGGTATCTAGATAGCTGGATAATATTTTTAATTAACTAATCATACTAATGTTACAGAATTTAACTATAGATGATTCACGACCCAGTTGGCACAATGGTCACCTTGCCGGACTGCCAAACACAGGGTGGCGGGTTCGATTCCCGCCTCAGACAAGTATTTATGCTTAGATATTAGTCTGTGGTTTGGTTGTTTCTATGTATTATAAGTATATATTTACAAAAAAAAAGTATATAAGTAGTATATCCGTTGTCTAGCACCCATAACACAAGTCTAGTTACTTAACTTTGGGCTAGATGGCGCTGTGTGGATTGTCCTGCAATATTCATTGATTTATTCATTGAATGCTCAGGTGGAAAAATCGTAAAATTCTTAGACTCCATTGAGTTTGTTACCTACCAGACAAAGAAAATATTTCACTGCGTTACAAAATTACTTATCTAAATTATTTTTCATAGTGTCATAAAAACTGAACAAGAAAGTAAGTAAATTATCGAAGATCGAAGATGGAAAACTTAATAACTTTCTCTGAAGACATACCTGTCTCTTTTAAAGGAAAGGGTACCGAGCGCTCTCTCCACACAAACGTAGTCGACTGTTTTCTCCCTGGATATCATTATCCAGGGAGGAAACAAAAACATTTAAATATTTGCTCTAGTGTCATCACTAGAGCAAATATTTTTGTGGCATAAAACTTATAACTGCCATGACCATGCCCCTATGTTTTCTTTTTATTTTTTCAAAATCTTAATTTCTATGATAAATAGAAAATGAAAAAAAGAAACACAAGACATAGGGGCATAGTCATGGCAGTTACAGGTTTTATGCAACAAAAATATTTGTGCTAGTATCATTATCCAGGGACTACGTTTGTATGGAGAGAGCGCCGGTACCCTTTCACCTTAAATTTAGAACCTTATACTATATATACCTGCAATTCATTTTAGAATTTACGATGGCAGCTTTAGTAAACTTATAAGAATTTTACATTTCTAATGTACCATTTTTCCGAGAATTTAGCAATCAGACTTCAATTTCATTTTTAGTCGACTCTACAAAGGAAAGTAATGTGTTTATCATTAAGTTATTTTTTTATACGGTAAACAATATTTTAGTCGAGTATAGAAAGAAAGAAGAAAGAAAAACATTTATTCGGTGCAGGCACACGACAACTTTAAAATTAAACACACATAAATAAATAGGTAACATTATACAACGAAGAAAGAAACATACTCTAAACCTAAGAATATTTAAGAAGCCTAAGAATATTTTAGAAGCCTGTACCTACTGCCCTAAATGGGTCGACCTCAGCTGTAAGCCACAGTCAAGCGTAACTTGGCTGCAGCGCTGGTCTTCCGGCCAAACCCGCTGCCGTCGTGCGTCGTCGTACGCTCCCACATACACACAATAAAACGATAAATTAATAAAATAGCAAAATAATTATATACGGTAAAAGGAAAGAAAATAGAATAAATATTTTATTTGTATAATACATAAACTGGATTATGAATAGCCTAGAGAAGAAGAGGAGTTCCTCTTCTTCTCTAGGCTTTTTCTTTTTCTTATTACAGGCAGTTGCCTGTAATAAGAAAAAGAAAAAAAATATATAAATAAGACGGAGCGTCACTGTCATTTGGATTTGACATTTCAAATTTAGAGGTTAGAAAGATAATAAGATGACACGTATTTGGATTGCAACTGGTGACCAAGGAGAAGGACGCGGATAAGTGAAAATTAACTCCTGCACCCCTTATAACTTAAAAAAAAAATATTAAAATTTCTTCACTAATTAATCGAAAGGAACTTCGTTCTATCCGGGTGTACCTTGACACCTCTCAAGTTTTTCTTTCTTTCTATGGACCGTGGGAAGAAAAAACATACCAGATCATTATTAAAATATAATTTTAAGATTATCCATGCATTTAGCTAGAATTTAGCTAAATTTCAAGCACAATCTCATGCAAGCCACCCTTCAGTATAGTACAGTAACTCTACAATCAAAACACGGGGTTAATTAAAGACGTTATGCGACTGTGCAATCTCTGATTTCTCTCAGCTGTTTTAATTACTCAGTGTTGTTACAAGATACAAATTGTTTGCAAACAATTGCAGGAGTTAATTGTCTAAGGATTTGTAAGACGAGTGTTCGGTTCAAACTAACGTTTGTCGTGTGAATGTGTCGAGAATTTCGGCTTTTAGGGATTCAAACAGATTACAGACTTTCGATTGTTTTAATTTGAAGTCAGACGCAAATAGCTTAGTTGGTTTGCTGGTTCACTTACTGGACTGTTAAAACTTGTTCGTTTTCGGTTGGGGGCGAGGACCTAGGCGTCTTGTCCGCTAGACGACTTATTTATAACTACCTGCACCCCGCGTTTATCCCGTGGGAATATCCGTATAAAAAAAACTAAAATTAGTGAAGGAATTGTAATATAATCAAAAAGTATCGTTACAACTTTCGGTCTTAATTTTTTTCCGTCTAGCCCCCTTTCGCAACGAGCGATAAGGAATTCGTTCCAATAAGCCTATGAGTTTATTCAGGTCTTCACCGAGTTTCATCGCAATCGGTCCAGTAGATTTTTCGTGAAGGAGTAACATACAAACTAACGCACACTTTTTAATTTATAATATTAGTAGGAAGTAGAATTATGTCTTCAATGTTATTTACCTGTACTACGTTTGCATGACCTCGTGTTAGCGGGATAGAGACCCATAAATTGTGCAGTAAGGCGTACTATGATACTTCGTCTTACCTTAATGATAACAACCCATGGACGTGACTTTAGTTGCTCCATTTCAAATAATACTTTCAAACATTTTTAATATTGACCGTTGTGAGCGTGATCACATGAAAAAAAAACCGCATGAGTTTCTTGTGCCTTCTTTTCATTGGTGGGCTCGTTCCGAAAGCACACATCCAACTTAGTTTTTAAGACGTTTCTATGTGATCTATGTACAAATGTATTTGGCATCCAAAAGAATAAAAAAAATGACTTTGGCATACCTACAAAAGTATAATATAACAACCTCTATGATTTTAAATAACTCCACAGAATAAAAACAACATACATCGTAAATATCCAGTTTTCAATTACTTTATTGTAACAATCTATCTAATTCTACTGAGTTCGAGATGGTGGTTCAACTATTCTGTCCAACCAAGGGACTCTAAAAAGGCCGGTGGTCCAACAATTAAAACGTGTGGCACTCGACGACAGCCGCGGTAAAGCTATTGCATCGTGCGAGCTTCGTACAGTCGTACCATATACACACGTTAAGCGAACGCTCGCTCGGCGGAGTAGGGAATGTTAGGTTTTATTCGTTACGGAATTTCTTGATTCGGTCGCCGCGCTCAAAGCCCGCGATAAAAGCTAATGCAATAGCTTAAAAATTTGGATCAACTCAAGACCTTCAAAATGAAAATCAAGATATCACCACTATACTAGGTCAACAGACAACACCGATCTAAGTATATGAAACATGAAATTATAGTGATGTTATTTTCGTAGTACCGACGTTGGTAAATTACTAATCTAAGTTGAAATTGGAAGCACTTAGTGCCCCCTCAGGATGGCCACTTGGACCTTGAGTTACTTAAACTGTTAGGTCATAAGGGTGGACACAGTCTACAGACTTTGCCGATGAAAGCTTACAAAAAACAAGTGAACGTCTACCTTTAATTGCGTTTTTTGCCGCCATATGAAGAAGTAAACAAGAAGCCTTCTTTCGAATCTAGCTGATGGGGAAATAGCGGGTGTCTCTTGTGTTATTTTTGGAACGAAGTTCCTTATCGCGCGTTGCGAAAAGGGGCTAAACGAAAAAAATTAAGACCAAAAGTTGTAACGACACTTTTTGATTTTATTACAATTCCTTCACTAATTAATCGAAAGAAATTTCGTTCCATCCGGGTGTCCCTTGACACCTTTCAAGTTTTTTGTTCAAATTTGAATTGAGTTAAATTTAATATCGGCGATTTTTCATGTTTAAAGTGATTAAAGTGTGTGCAAGTGAAGTCAAAAAAAATCAAGTGATTAATGTGTCATCATTCTTTAAGGACGTAAAAACTCCACGGTGAGGTTTTGTCAAAGAGTTTGGTGAAACAAGATGATAGAAGAAAGAAAATTATATTCCATGGAAAGCACAGTCTAAAAAGTAGGTTAGAGTACGTCGCGCCCACGCAAATACTGGTCTGCAAGTCAAAAGTCCAGTTTTGTGTGGGTCTGGCTAGAAGATCAGCACCATTCATGTTTTTCTTTTACGTCCGTGACAATTTCTTTTGTATTTTCTTTTGTAATTTTGTTTGTCGAGTGTTTCAAATGAACTATTATTTTTATAAATTGAAGTACAAAACTACAACCTTGGAGTCTTCAAGTCTAGGCGAGCATGATACATCTTCGACCTCATCTTCGCTTACCACCAGGTATTTTGTTTAAAAAAAGGAGAAAAATAATGCTAACTGCGACTTACTTGCTATCTGCCGATAGAAAACCCTAGTCGGTCGATGTCACCTTCGATATAACAGCTTTACCTTAAGACGCCATCTAGGTACGATGTAGATTAGCTCTGAGTACAGGATAGAGCAGTGTCCGCAACCTCTGTTATTTAATCCTTATATCAAACCCGCACAAGGGGTAGCGTATAATTAAGTAGGTTATTTTTAAGCTATTGCATAACTTTTATCGCGGACTTTGAGCGCGGAAACCGAATCAAGAAATTCCGTAACGAAAATAAAACCTAACACCCCTCACTCCGCCTACCATGTAGCTCTGCTGAGCGGTCTCTTAACGTGTATGTATATGGTACGACCCTTGATCTGAGGGTATGACTTGTACGAAGCTCGCACGATGCAATAGTTTTTCTTTTTTCGTGATTTTGCACATACAAAGCCATTGTCAAGTAACTCAGAAATTATAAAACTTTACATCAAGTTTTGTTTTTTCTTTACTTCAAGAGGAAAAAACGGTATCATAACGGGATCACTCAGTTGTCCTGTTTTTACCCGACTACAAGGAAAGGGTTATGTCTTTCGCGCCTATATTTATATGTTTCTACTCATTCGGGTATATTTGAGTGCCATATTGTTTAAAATATGACTTTATCAAATATAATATAATGCAAAAAAAACTTGAGAGATGTCAAGGGACACCCGGATGGAACGAAGTTCCTTTTGATTAATTAGTGAAGGAATTGTAATAAAATCAAAAAGTGTTGTTACAACTTTTTGGTCTTAATTTTTTCCGTCTAGCTCCCTTTCGCACAAAAACTTACGAACGACTAAACATCTCACCACTTAGAATTTAGTTTGTGTTGTTCCTTAGTTTCCGTGTTCGGTAAACATTTTAAACTTATTTCTGGTCGAACGATCCCGAACTGTCTAAGTTTTCAACTTGCTCGTTTTCCTTCTGCATCGTCGTCAAGATATTTCACAAACTTTCCAAGGTTTGCGACTTGAAATTTTGAAAACAATTTTTAAACCATTACGTTGTAAATTTGAAAAGTTTTCGTATACTCTATTATGGTACACGTGACATAAATATTGCACAAGTGGGTCGTCACAATCTGTGACCTACTATCCCCTTTCCTCTCAGAACATTTTCTCATTATATCATCTTAAGGCGCTCTTCCAGTACCGTGTGCTCTCAAAGACGTAGCGTGCTGCGTGCTAACTGTTATATTTGATCGATATGCAAAACATTTTACCATTATTATCCACAAATATAGTTCCTAGAGGTCAAACTTATCATTTGATTCATTTTTAGAAACAAACGTTAACTATTTTTGAATAAAACCCGATAAACGATCTAATAATTCTCTGTTTTCTAACATTTTTTTTTATCGAACGAAGTTGTTCATATCATGTTTTCAACCACAATAAACAAAAATATGGTTATTAAACTACAATATCCATTTATATCCAAATAACAAAAAAAAGAGTTTTTGATTACTTAGATTTGCTTAAAACAAAGGACGATTTTGGTAGCTTTATTAGCACCTGCCCCTGAGGGGCGGGTTATTTGACTAACTGTTTACTGTGTACCCCATTTATTGTAACTCATTTATTTAAATAAACTTTTTTATAAACCTTGATTTTGAACCGTTTTGAATATTTTTCTGAACGGTACCAAAAACTATGAATTTCGGTCCAATGGTACTCCAGTTATCGTCAAACTAATATACAAAGCTACAAACATACAAAATACTTGAGCGTTTCATCACTAGAGCTTGAATCACTTCAGTCGCTACTACTTATTCTTAGATAACTTTAGTTCTAAGTTAGTAATCTAACTTGGGCTAACTTAGAAGCGTCAGAGCTGAATATTTAACTACTTTTGACGTGATAACGTCTAACAAATTGGTGGAATAACTGCATTCACAAAAAAGTGTCACGGTAATATTGTGTGACGTCATGCGTCATAATAATATAACAAGACGCGTCATGGTAACTTAGGAAACGGAGTATTTAATAATAATATCGCTCATCTGGGCTTGTGTTATGGTGACGAGTGACAAATAGAAGACTTTTATAAATGAAAAACAAAGAATTTTTTTTTAATACAGAATAAAAATACACAAATAAATCTTAATTTCATCGTTTTCTTATGACGTTATCACGTAAAATTATCGTCCGTAAACCCACTTTACAGACAACCATTTGTTTAACACGCTTATATTAATTTTTGACTGAGAGAGCGAAGCGTCTTAGTTTCGTAACGTAATTTATGCGTCATAATGTGTAACGGATGTTTCAAAATTACTAGTTTTAGCTTCGGGCAAAGGGCTGGCTACCTCGGACAGCGGATAAGCATCGCCTTCCAACGTGGTAACGCAGCCAGCCTTTTGGGCACACTTCCTAGGGCCCACATGGACTTTTAATTTATAATAAATGTAACTAATTATTTGTAATTATAGGTTTTTATTATTTAACTAGCTGCATCCCGCGGTTTCACCCGCGTAAGTCCCGATCCCGTAGGAATTTCGAGACAAAAAGTAGCCTATGTGTCAATCCAGGTCTCCAGCTATCTACATACCGAGTTTCATTGCAATCGGTCCAGCCGTTCTCGAGTTATAAGTGTTGTAACAAACACGACTTTCTTTTATATATATAAACTAGCTGCGGCCCGCGGTTTCACCTGCGTAAGTCCCGATCCCGTGGGAATATCGAAAAAAATATCCTATGTCCGTCTTCTGATTGTAAGCTACCTCCCCACCAATTTTCAGCCAAATCAGTTTAGCCGTTCCCGAGTTATAAATGGTGTAACTAACACGACTTTCTTTTATTTATATATAGATAAATAATAAGATAGAAGATAGATAGAAGATAAACTGTACAAGCAAACGTCGTTTAGCCATTAAAAAAACCAATTTGTAAATCTAACCCATCCAGGGCGATACCCAAACGCATACAAAAAAAAATCATTCAAATCGCTAGAATTTGATAGGGAGATTGGTCCTACCTCTTTTTTGTTTGTGGCGTATTGGCTCCGAACCTACTCGACCGATTGTGATAAAACTTGTTATGAGGGAACATATATGGGGGTAACATAGGCTAGTTTTTATCCCGATATTCCTACGGAATGAGGACTATTCGGGACTTACGTGGTTAAAACAATGTTGCTACTATAATACAGGGTTATTGGTAATTATAGTAGCAAGCCGTTGAGGGCTACTTCTGTGCACCTAAACAAACAACTTTTGTTCTACGACTTTTCGAAATACAAACATTTATTTTTGAGGTTAGGTTTACCTGAAAATCAGCTGTCCCTTAAACGGAGAAGTCATAAACCTTGAAATTTTACTTATATTTTAAGTTTTATCTACTGTTCTTAGTGAGAATGACTTTTGTTTTAAAAAAATAAGCTGATTTTCGAATTTACATAACCTCAAAATTCTCATATTTTATTCGAATTTCCAAAAGTCGTAAAACATAAGTTGTTTGTTAAGGGGAGGTGCTAATAAAGCTACCAAAATCAACCTTTGTTTTAAGCAACTCTAAGTAATCAAATACTCTTTTTTTGTTATTTGGATATAAATGGATATTGTAGTTTAACAAGCATATTTTTGTTAATTGTGGTTGAAAACATGATATGAACAACTTCGTTCGATAAAAAAAATGTTAGAAAACAGAGAATTATTAGATCGTTTATCGGGTTTTATTCAAAAATAGTTAACGTTTGTTTTTAAAAATGAATCAAATGATAGGTTTTGACCTTTAGGAACTATATTTGTGGATAATAATGCTAAAATGTTTTGCATATCGATCAAATATAACAGTTAGCACGCAGTACGCTACGTTTTTGAGAGCGAGGGCTAAGGTAATGTGAATACCTACACACGGTACTGGAAGAGCGCCTTAAAGTACACAGAAGTAGCTCTCAACGGCTTGTTAATATAATTAGAATTACCAATAACCCTGTATATTTTTAACAAATTATGAAAGTGCTCTACTTCGTTACCTCAAGAGTCCACGTCGCGTCACTATATGCAATTACTACAACGAGTTAAGTGGTAAGTTATAGAAACTTGACGTCAAGTTCAGTTACTAAGTACTACTTACTTAGTGTTGTAATGACGCTCACGTTCACTTAGGGCTTAGGGGGAAATGGTTAATAGTGTAACATCTTTAGGGTGATATTGTAGTGTAGAGGTGCTGATATCCTTGACAAGGATCTGTAGGGCCTATATATATAAAAGAAAGTCGTGTTTGTTACAACACTTATAACTCGAGAACGGCTGGACCGATTGCGATGAAACTCTGTATCTGGATAGCTGGAGACCTCGATTAACACATAGGCTACTTTTTATCCCAATATGCACACGGGATCGGGACTTACGCAAGTGAAACCGCGGGGCGCAGCTAGTTTTAAAATAAAAATTAAGCGTCATTCAAATAAACCACCCCTGACCGCGCCCGGTGCAAAGGAACCGAGAATACTGGCCGCGTTACCGTTCCTTTTCTTTTGTAAATATATACTTATAATACATAGAATAATGTGTTTATGTAAGTAAGAAGAAGAAGTCTGAATATATTTGTATTCAGAATGCTCCTAATATACCGTCTTAATAGTTGCCATTGTGATTATAACGTTCCAAACATGATTTCAGTATTTTCAGAGAACTCCCTGAAGGCATGAACTGATTTGGTAATGACATTTTAGGTTACTGTCTGTTAACCTCCAAAGGAATGAGTAGATCAAACAATTTAGATATTTACCTACCTATATATTGGATAGGTTTACCTACTTCATTGTTTAAGCTAATTGTTATTGCTCTAGGTAATATTTAGAGTCGTGTCGGCCTAGAAGGGTACCGGCGCTCTCTCGATACAAACGTAGTCGACTGTTTTCTTCCTGGAAAATGACACTAGAGCAAATATTTTTGTTGCATAAAACTTATGACTGCCACGACTATGCCCTATGTATTGTTTTTTTTGTGTTTTAAATCTTAAATTCTATGATAAGAAAATGAAAAATAAAAACAAAACATAGTCATGGCAGTTATAGGTTTTATGGCACAAAAATATTTGTGCTAGTGCCATTATCCCACCTAGTTGGCACAATGGTCACCTTGCCGGACTGCCAAACACAGGGTTGCGGGTTCGATTCCCGCCACAAACAAGTATTTATGCTTAGATATTTGTCTGAGGTCTGGTTGTTTCTATGTATTATAAGTATATATTTACAAAAGAAAAGTATATATGTAGTATATTCGTTGTCTAGCACTCATAAAACAAGTCTAGTTACTTAACTTGGGGCTAGATGGCGCTGTGTGGATTGTCCTGCAATGTTTATTTATTTATTTTATTATCCAGGGAGGAAACAGTCGACTACGTTTGTATGGAGAGAGCGTCGGTACCCTTTCCTCTTAACCGTCCCCCTAACGATCCCCCTACTTAAAACGGTCCCCATGTCAAAAACCAAATAGAGTTTCCCTCCGTCTGTTTTGTCCACCCCCCAAGCATGGATGTATGGGTTTATTTTTGACGTAATAACGTCTAATTAAAAAATATCGTGGAACACCTACAGTCACAAAAAAGTGTCACGGTAATATTGTGTGACGTCATGCGTCATGGTAATATCATCAGACGCGTCGTGGTAACTTAGGAAACAGAGTATTTTATAATCATATCGCTCATCTAGGCTTGTGTTATGGTGTGACTAGTGACGAATAGAAAACTTATGTAAAGGAAAAAAATATATAAAAAGGAAAAAAAGAAAGAATAAAAAAATAGAACAAAAAAAATCTTAAACTTCATCGTTTTCTTATGACGTTGTCACGAAAAATTATCGTCCGTAAACCGACTTTACAATAAAGAATTCATCTATCTATCAATATTATTTACAAGTTCAGAGTGAACATCGAGTTACGAACTATAAACAATATTGTTAAACTCCAAAGGCACAGTAATGTTGATTAGTTATACCAAGTTTCACAGTAAAATTAGATTGACAAACTTGATCAAACCTCATACGAGTTGGTAATATAATAATTTAATTTAAGTAGTTTAGTATGCGTAAACAAACCTTGTTGTGGTGGTGCGTAACTTATTACGCTTTACTTGAATAGGGGCACGTAAACTAACTCATTATAATCGGGTATTCTATAAAACATAGTTAAAATTAAAAATTATTAAAAACATAATTAAAATACGTACATTCTTATATTTCTAATCTCGTGGTGGTCGGAGTCTTCTTCTTCTCATATAATGGTGTGGCTCACCTATTGTTAGAGTATTCAGATCGCCCTAAGGCCTCTAACTTGACCTAACGACTGCTTCTAGAGGTAGCAACCGGGACAAACGCCTTAACGTGCCTTCCGAAGCAGGGAGACTCACCGAAATAGATTTTTGCCACAGTACTAATGGGTCACCCATCGAAGTAATGACCGTGCCAGGCGTCGCTTAACCCGCACGACCGTAAACGATCAGCGAGCTTCGCTTAGCTGTGAGCCTCCCCGGAGTCAGAAATGCAGACCCTATGCTCCAAAACTGCTATTATTAGAACGTTTTCATACCTGCAGCTCTTAATCTAATTTAAGTAATAAGGCCTGTTGATCTCAATTTAAAGCAAAATATTATTCCCAAGGGAGACAAAGTTGTTTAAAACTCCTAAGGGAATAAAGTGATTTGAATTTGGAAAGTTAAAATTCGTGTGAATACTTTTGGTTTTCATTTTAAAGGTCTCATTTGATTGGTGTACAAAAATCTAGCAGGCTACGATTTATGTTTTTCATAATGATCGTTACATTAGGTCTAAGCAAATAGGTTTTTCCTATAATACTTACCAAATATTTACCATCTTGATACAATCTCATTGCCCTATTTGTTATTATCAAAAATGTCGCTTGCTGACGGTGTCAAAAGTAGAGTATGCACCTCGGGATAAAGCATGTCTTCGTGTTGGGCGGCTTAAACCCCTCGCTTCACTCAGGACTCTACATACCTTTAAACTCCTTCGCCCGCCTGGGGCAAGGAAGGTTGCGGGTTCGATTCCTGCCTTAAACAAGTATTTATATAAAGTAAATTTATTGTACCCGATCGGAGTTTCCGACAAATTATTTAATTAAGCATACATTTCTCTTAAAGAATATATTATTAATTGATTGGTTTATTGTAATAATACCACGTAATAACTACTTCTTTTTTTATAAGTGGAAGGAATTGTAAGTATCATTTAATTAACATGTTAATACATGTATTTTTTTTTATTCAGTTTTTATTTATTATTTGTTTGGTGTTTCTGTATGTATTATAAGTATGTATTTACGAAGTATTTAAGTATTAAGTATATCCCTTGTCTAGCTACCATAACATAAGTCTAGTGGCTTATCTTGGAGCTAGATAGCGCTGTGTGGATTATCCTGAAATATTTATTAAAAATCTTATAAGTTAAAAAATCCTGGTGCTATCTAAACTCAGACCTCAGAACAAATTGCCTATTTCCAAACGCTTTGGTTCAGGTTAGCCAGAAACTCGTATTTGACCACAAACTACCCAAAAACGTTTAGCCTACAATAACATTTGCCATCTGAGGGGCAGTAATTGAACGATGTCTCTCCCACATTCACGTGACATCTAAGCGCTAGTTAACTAAAGGTTCATTTAGGTATGTTTCTAAGAATCGGCCTTAAGAGGAAAGGGTTTAAGCTATGTTTGTGTTACTCTTTCAAACACTGCTTGCCAGCCGCCCGGCGCCCGTGCCGCCTACCTCAAACTTAATACGGCAGAAGCTTTTATCACGAACATTTTGTAAACTTCATTCGGATTATAGGCAAGGTATATTAATCATAAATATTACCTAAAAAAGTCGTCATCAAATTAAATTGGTGGCCTACCCACAACATTTCTGATTGGTCACTATTTTTATACAAATATTCTAAAATAAGCCTTAAGGTACCTTGATCGATCAATTTCTGTAGAAGCAAATTAGGCTCTCTCTCTATCCAAACGCATTTGACTGTTTCCTCCCTAGATAATGACACTAGAGCAAATATTTTTTTTTAGCATTAAACTACCATCTTATTTTTTTTATATAATTTGTTTTTTTTTTAACTCTTACTTTCAATGATAACAAAAATATAAAAAAATCAAGACATAGTGGCATAGTCATGGCAGTTACAGATTTTAAGCAACAATATTTGTGCTAGTGTCATTATCCAGGGAGGAAACAGTCGACTACGTTTGTATGGAGAGAGAGCCGGTACCCTTTCCTCCTAAGTACCTACTTACACATATAGCTTACTTACTTAGCCACGGGTAGGTAGATTCGATGGAGTGTCAAAGTGATCTGTCATTATGACGAAGACAGGTAGCTGGTGGAGTAAATATCATAAAAGAAGTTCCGCAGACGCAACGCTCTGAAGTCGCTTCGGATATTTTATTGCTTTTATTATCTTTAGCATTGTTAATAGTACTTTTAATGTTTACATCCATCATGGGCCAAGGGATCAAACGCGAAGGAAAGTTCTTAGTAGATCCACAAATTAAAAACTAGATCCAATGAGAAATACATATTCTTATTACACCCATGATGTATCTGGGAAGAAACAACTAAGAAAGAAAAAATCTTAGTAGATTCACAGTTTGAAATCTGGATTCAATGACACCAATGAGAAAAAAACACTAATTCCACTCTGGATCTGGCCAATGGATCTTCAGAGAATGATTGCTTTCAATACAGTTCAATGGGTAGAGTGATGCCTACGTGCGAAAACCGGAACCCTACTTCGGTATGTACTTATGGAATCTACTTATGACAGTTTACGCTCTCATGAGTTTGAATTAAAAGTTTGTAACAACTCTTCGTTGCCACTATTAAATGCCGCTGAATTATACTTAATCGCGCATACGAAGTTTGTCAGCGTTTGACTACTATCTCACTCGGTGGTAAGTGATGATCCGGTCTAAGATGTACACGCTTTACAAAAAGATGCTTATACGCTCACAGATTTCCAAATAAACGAGGGCCTTCGAGGAACGTGAGTTATGATAGCTCTATGAAGACGGCAGTGGAATAAAAACTTTTCCGACCCGGCCTCCTTTTAAGGCTGCACCGCTTGGCGATGTGACTTAAGCCGGTTGGATTGTAACAAGTCGCTGCCTCCCACCAGGAGATTGCTCCATGGGTCACATGTGTGACATCTAGAGCTAAATCCCACGCACCCGAGCGACACTGTCTGCGCGACAGTCTGCGGGATATATTTTGTGAAACGGACTCTAGGTGTCTATGGAAAATGAAACCTCAGCCTTAGAGTGATGAGGGTGAACTTAGTGTATGTATACTAGTAAAAGGTAAGTAAGTGTATATTGAGAGGTTATTTGTTAGTGACACTATAGAGTGTGAGAGCGGTATAGGCTTAGTGGTAGATACATCGACTTTTATTCGTCGTGGGTTCGAATCCCGGCCGGCCGTGCAACAAAGTATTTTTCTTAAAAAAAAAAATATGTGCGCTAATTGACATTGCTCTTACGGTGCTTGAAAACATCGTGATAAACCCGCGGCTTAGTTGACTCCAGAAGTATTGACAAGTTCTCTCCTCTGGACATGGTCGACTAAGCTGAGAGGGTAGTAGGTGCTGGGCAAGCCTACTCCATCCTCACGCAAAAAGGACCCAATTAAAAAGGGTCCAATGGCGGAAAACAGCCTGTATACAAGTACAAGTACACTATAGAGTGCTAGTGTGGCGCTAGCGTGTAACTTAAAGACAACACACTTTTGACGACCCAGTTGGTCACCATACCGGACTGCAAAACACAAGTTTGCGGGTTCGATTCCCGCTTCAGACAAGTATTTATGCTTAGATATTTGTCTGTGGTCTGGTTGCTTCTATGTAATACCTACAAAAGAAAAGTATATAAGTAGTATAATCCGTTGTCTAGCACCCATAACACAAGTCTAGTTTTTAACTTGGTGCTAGATGACGTTGTGAGAAATGTAATGCAATATTTATCATTTACTAGCTGTCCCGGCAAACGATGTTTTGCCATATTAAAAAAAATATATACAAATCGGTTCAGCCGTTTAGGTGGAGTTTGACGAACTAACACCGCAAAACGATTGACATCAATATTTATACGATAAAGCTAACGTCACTCAATCGTTTTGCCTTCCCGGAACCTCTCCATTAAAACTTGCACTTTATAGTATAGTATTGAAGTTTTGAAAATTGATATTTAAATATTATTATGTATGGGAATTGGGAGTATAGAAAAGTATTGTTTTTAGACATTTTCAGGCCATTTTTAGAAATTTTCTCTCTGTAAGAACCATCCTCGTACTTTAAGGAATATTTGAAAAAATAATAAGCGAAATCGGTTCAGCCGTTCTCGAGTTATTATATTCTCGAGCGCTTAGGTGGTGTTACGTTTATTTTATAGAAAATTTGTATGGGAGAATATAGAAAAGTGTGGTTTTTAAACTTTTTCAGGCAATTTTTTTGCAACCAATTCAACTTTTAATTTTCATCCCATCTATTTGAGAACCGATGGTTTATTCTTCGATAACTACTAACAAATTAATCGGCCGATATAAAACTCTGTCATCTTTAGTGAAGTGAATAATTAAATTTTGTTAACGAAGCCGGCGTTGTTTATTGTCATATGCATTCATGCAAGGAATTTAACTCGATTCACAGCACTTCTATATTAAAATTTTGCTTGCAATATTTCAACATTTCTGTTTGTTGTCTTTTACCATTAGGTATGAATAAAGCAACAGTCATAATTTTGCAGGCAAAATGTTCTATGTTAACATTTTGCTTGCAAAATTGCTGTTTGTTGTCTTTTAACATTAGGTATAATCAAGCAACAGTCATAATTTAGCAAGCAAAATGTACTATGTTAACATTTTGCTTTCAACATTTCTGTTTGTTGTCTTTTAACATTAGGTATAAATAAAGCAACAGTCATAATTTAGGAAGCAAAATGTTCTATGTTAACATTTTGCTTGTAATTTTTCGACATTTATGTTTGTTGTCTTTTAACATTAGGTATAATCATGCAACAGTCATAATTTAGCAAGCAAAATGTATTATATTCTTATTTTGCTTGCAACATTTCAACATTTCTGTTTGTTGTCTTTTAACATTAGGTATAATCAAGCAACAGTCATAATTTAGCAAGCAAAATGTTCTTTGTTAACATTTTGCTTGCAACATTTCTACATTTCTGTTTGTTGTCTTTTAACATTAGGTATAATCAAGCAACAGTCATAATTTAGCAAGCAAAATGTTCTATGTTAACATTTTGCTTGCAACATTTCAACATGAATCCAATTATTAACTGTACGTATACTTGTAACACGACGTAACACCGTACACTCACACGATTTTGCTTATATTTTTTTAATATATAAAAATAAGTCGGGTTTTCCTTCCTGACGCTATAACTCCAGAACGCACGAACCGATTTCCACGGTTTTGCATTCGTTGGAAAGGTCGCGGGCTCCGTGAGGTTTATAGCAAAGAAAATTCAGGAAAATCTGGTGGCGAAACGGAGTTCGCCGGGTTTGCTAGTTGATCATAAATTAAAAATAGCCTATGTTATTCCCAATAAATCATAGTATCCTCATACCAAGTTTCATCAAAATCGGTCCAGTAGTTTCGGAGCCTATTCGTTACAAACAAACAATAAAATCTTTCCTCTTTATAATATTACTGTGGATAGATGTAGATTTACGAGTTTGACATTTGGCGTTCTTGACAATATATGTGTCTGGCAATATACCTACGTGTTTGAAAATATGCGTTTATGACATTTTGCGAAAACTTACATGCTCTTGTCATTGAAATTTGTAATTAACATTTAATATTTTTTAACAGGAGCTGAACATTATTAACGATCAAATAAAATAAAGTACCTGGGTGACCGAGCTTTGTCGGTTATTTTTCTTTTTTTTTACCTCGGCCCCGAAACCTAATACTAAATTTCATGAAAATCGTTGGAGCCGTTTCCGAGATCCTGATAAACAATAAAATCATTTAAAAAAAAAACATAGGTCTTATTCTAGTTACAGTCTTGACTTTCATACATTAGGATAAAATAAGCAATCTTCTGACGATTCCGAAAAAATAATGTCTGAACTATTGTTCGAAGTCTTCCCCACCAAACTAAGCTTTAAGCTTGTGATTTTAGGCATTATGAGTGTTTGACATAATGCGAATTTGACCTTTCACGTATGATCCAAAAGTACCTATAATACATTGATTGTATACAGCCCTAGCAAAATAAAACATCCTCTCAGTACAAAGCTTAATATACCTAAATTAAATATATATTCAGTGCCTATAGTGCCTGAACCTAATTAATAATTTCGTTCATCGTGCGTTTAACTTTGTACAATCGACGCTCAAAAGTTCACCGCCACCGTAACGTTCACAATCCTATGCAGCACTATTTGAACATTATAACAACGTAACCTGTGGATCGAACCAACGTTGGTTGGTGTAGCGGGTGGCAGCTTATACCAGCCAACTAAAGACATAGCTAACATGTTGAAAATAATAATCATACTGAGTACTTTTAATTCAAGTATTTATGTTTGTGTGTAACGTCTATTAGAAGAAGGTCGTAAGTCGAATACTTGTTTTTAGCATTGTTGTAGCAAACTGATAGTGTACTTATGACGCATACTGTACTTATGTTGTAGCTTTAGGCGGGGGTTGCCGCCAAAGGCCTTGAAAAAGAAAAAAAAAGAGCCTATAAATAAAATTGTTAATTATTGAATGAAAAATTGTTTTTCATAAATTAATTGTGCGCTAGTTAATATTGTTTTTACGCTTAAGGAAAACATGTAACCTGCGGCTTTGTTGACTCCAGACGTTTTGAAGAATTATTTTTACTAAATACGAACGCCAATATAATAATAATATGGCAAGCCTTCTTCATATAACACACTAGCAGCGCTCCTTGGTTTCACCCGCGTAACTCCCGATCCAGTGGGAATATCGAAATATAAAATAGCCTATAGCCTATATATATATATATATATATATAAATGGTCTCTCCAACACAAAAACATTTTTTCAATTCGAACCAGTAGTTAATGAGATTAGCGCGTTCAAACAAACAAACTCTTCAAAGACAAGGTCAAGATTTTTTATTAATTTAAATGGCTATTACATTTGTACACAGATCACATAGAAACGTCTTAAAAACTAAGTTGGGATGAATGCGCCCACCAATGAGAAGAAAGCACAAGAAACTCATGGAGTTTTTTTTTCATGTTATCACGCTCACAAAGGTCAATATTACAAATATTTGAAAGTATTATTTGAAAGGGAGCAACTAAAGTCACGTCCATGGGTTGTTATCATTTAGGTAAGACGTAGTATCATTTTGTAGATAGCTTCAGCTGTATAATATTAGCACTTGTACTTGTATGCGGGCAAAAATAAGAAATATCAGTGAATTAGTTACGTCAATAAATTTCCGATTTATAGAAGTAAACCTTCCTTCACCTTACAACCCTCGCTCAGTTCGCTCGCGCTTTAAGTCCGGTGTCGTCCGAAACAATTGAACCGATTTCAAAAATTCTTTCACCAAATGAAAGGTAATAGGTAAATACGAGGCGGCACTGAAAATTTCGGGAATCAAGGAAGTGACACAACATTACTATTTAAAAATGTATTTATTGCTTTTCGAAGTATTCTCCGCGAAATTTGACACATTTTTCCATACGATGGAACCAATCATTAAAGCAACCATTCCATTCGGAAGTTGGGGTCTCCTAAATGGCCGTTTTGTAGGCGTCCACAGCTTCTTCAGGTGATGAAAATCTCTGACCACGCAGTTTATTCTTTATTTTAGGGAAAGTATAGAAATCATTAGGGCTTAGGTCGGGGCTGTACGGCGGATGGTCTAATAATTCTATGTTTTCTTGCTCTAAAAACTCTTTTGTTCTGTTCGCGGTGTGAGAACTCGCATTGTCGTGATGGAGGATGATGCGGCGGCTGCAGTTCTCTTTACGGAGTTGATACGATGTTGTATACAGCATTTGAGGATCCTGCGTGGAATCTTTCGAGAGTTCTGACGCACCAAGTAACGCGAGCCACTTTTTGCTCTTCACAGAGCGAATGCGGTATCCATCGGGAAAACAACTTTTTTACACCTAATTGTTCATGCAAGATTATTTGTATTTGACTCATGCCAATGTCTAAAGTTGCCTGAATTTCGCGGTATGTTACATGTCGATCTTCCTCAATCACCTTACACACAGCATCAACGTTTTCTTGGGTGAGTGCAGCTTTTGGACGACCTTGACGGGGATCATCACTGAACTTGACACGTCCACGTTGAAATTCAGCAAACCAGCGATAAATTGTGGTTTTGGATGGGGCTTCATCACCAAATGCAGAAATCATCCGGTCAACACACTGTTTTTGTGATAAACCACTTCGAAAGTCATAATAAATCATCGCTCTTGAATTTTCTCGCGTCAATTCCATTTTCTCAACGACTTAACAAGTTTGACAAAACCTTGTGACAAGACCGAGATTATTTCTTTAAATAAATAAATGGTATTCGATTCATAAAACCAAGGAGTTTTCAATTAAAAAGATTTAAATATGACAGGAACAGTGGAAATATTCCATTCCCGATACTTTTAGTGCAGCCTATGTATTATAGAATAACATAAACAATAACTTATTTTCAAAAAAGTAGGGATCCGTAAGATTATTGCGATATTGTAACCTAAGGTAGAAAACCCACAGCAGTTCAACCGCGTAAGTCCCGATCCCGTGGGAATATCGGGATAAAAAGTAGCCTAAGTGTTAATCCAGGTCTCCAGCTATCTAGATACCGAATTTCATTGCAATCGGTTCAGCAGTTTTAAGCGTGAAGGAGTAACAAACATACACACACACACCAACTTTCACATTTATAATATTAGTAGGATAGTAGGATAGGATAGTGGGATAGAACATAATAATGTATTACAAGTTTGTAGAGCTTATCGTTATAAGTCGAATAGATTAAAGTTGCTAGCGCAGTGTAAAGGCAAATATTATTAGTAAGTACTATATTCCTATTTGTATCTCCTTTGGTTTCCGGCCAAAGTTTAAAAGCGATAGAATTAACCATCATTTATCATAAGTAATTTGAACAGGATGACTGCTCTGAATGAATGAGAAGCTACCAGTCACTAAGGTATTTTAATAATGGAATGAATGAACGTTTGAATGAACCCGCTGCTGTATAAACCATTTCGGAAATCACTTTAGATATTTAAAGCTGTTTTTTTTTGACGTGATAACGAACTGATGGAACAAATGCATTCACACAAAACTGTCATGTTCCAGTAACGTGATAAACGGGACGTATGACGTCATGGTAACTTGAGAGTATTTAATAATAATATCGCTCATCTGGGCTTGTGTTATGGTGACGTGTGACGAATAGAAGACTTACAAAGGAAAAATAGAAAAAAATATTTAAACAATGTGTTTCAGCGAAGGGGTTTAAATATGAGAATTCTAGACGTCAAGGCGAATAATTTTTATTCTACGATTTTTGGAAATTCGAACTTTTTTTCGATAAATCTGAGGAAATTTTTACTTAAAATCAGCTGTTTCATACAAAAACTACGAACGAAATGTTCGAATTTCCAAAAGTCGTATAACAAAAGTTGTTCGCCTAGACGTCTAGAACAACCCTCTTTTATATTAGAACCCCTTCGATGAAGATATTGTATAAAAAAAATAACAAAAAAAAACAACTCAATTTTAATCGTTTTCTTATGACGTTATCACGTAAAATTATCGTCCGTAAACCAATTTTACAGACAACCATTTTTTTTTTAATTTTGGCTTAACGATTTGCATAAAACAGCTCTGTCTATCCTAAATAGCCCGATCCGTTCATTGGGCTGTGCGTTGATGTATTAGTCAGTCATTTAAGATCTATAAATATATAATTCAAAGCTCGGCCTTCGAATTTTGGATGGAGATAGCTGGTATAAAACGTATCAGAATCAGAATCAGAAAAAGGATTTGAATGTCTTGCAATATTTATTTATTTAAAACATCCCCGAGTTACCGCTGGCGGGTTGGTAGTGACACGGGTTTTTTTTCTGCCTATTACCACTGGTAGTACGTCTGGTAATGCCACAGGCAATACACCCTATATAATTTTACGAACCTCCCATAATAGCTTTTCAGTTGTTTAGTTTACAAAATGACTTAACGACTAACAGGCGATCAATATGCGACACGAAATGTGCGAAAATTAACTAAATAACGCCTGTTTATATTCTTGTTTGAATTTTCAAAAGTTTTATGTGCCTCTTATAATTTTTTTTATGAAAAATATGTAGCCGAGCGTATGCGCTGTATAGATTTTTGGTACGTTGTTTTTAGTAATAACGCTAGTTAGCAAAGCGTTGTTTATCTAATGTCTTTTTTTTTAATTTGCTCGTGCCGTTTCCTTTCCTCCCGTTTCCTTCCATTTACCACGATTTCCACTAATTTCTAGACACTATGTTTTTGAGACTTTTGTTGTCTGTCTACTTCGCGTGTATTTTTTTAATATTTCCATGCATGTTTTAGAAAAAGTATTTAAGTATATCCGTTGTCTAGCACCCTTAGCACAAGTCTAGTTACTAAGCTTGGGGCTAAATGGCGATGTGTGTAATGTCCTGCAATATTTATTTATTGGAACGAAGTTTCTTATGTCGCGTTGTGAAAGGGGACTAGACGGAAAAAATTAAGACCAAAAGTTGTAACGACACTTTTTGATTTTATTACAATTCCTTCACTAATTAATCGAAAGAAACTTCGTTCCATCCGGGTGTCCCTTGACACCTCTCAAGTTTTTTATTATACTATGTAGTGAAAATGTATTTGTGCCAACGTGAATTCTGCTAGGTAGATGAACCTGAATCCTGAATAATGTAGCGGGTATTGTTAAACCGGGTATTTCATTTACGAAGGCGCCGGACGCAGGAGCCTCTGGGCGCCGGAAGTAGGCTCGCGGGCGGCAGCGCCAGGCGGACGTGACGTCACTACCACGCACGCCTACCTCTATCTGATTCTAGGTTAACATTGCTGTTCCAAATTCAATTTACAACAGGATTTAACTGTACCATTTTACTTTTAACTTTCTTTGCAAGAGATTGCATGCGATTGTGCTTAAACAAATTTAGCTAAGTTCTACTCAAATGCATTTAACGGATAACCTTATATTAAATACTATGTATCTCAATTACTACAAGGTTGACATTATTTTATCAGTTTAATACTTTGACAGTTGGTGAATCATGTTTAATGCGTTTAAGTAGAATTTAGCTAAATTTGTTTAAGCACAATCTCATGCAAGCCTTAATATCTCATTGTCCATATCGCACCTCCGCTCAAATAGTGTCATAACTCAAAAAATGAAAATGTCGACAAAAATGTGACTTAATTTTTTTCGGTTTTCTCATCATAATTTGAAAACTAATAGAATTAGCGATATGAACTTTTCAGTAGTTTTAAGCAATTTTTTAAGCTTTACAAAATGGTGTTATTAGGTTTCCTGAAAATATGAAAAAATATATATGATTTTTTACATAGGCTGCACTAAAAGTATCGGGAATGGAATATTTCCACTGTTCCTGTCATATTTAAATCTTTTTAATTGAAAACTCCTTGGTTTTAAAAATTGAATAAGACCATTTATTTATTTAAAAAAAGAATCTCGGTCTTGTCACAAGGTTTTGTCAAACTTGTTTAGTCGTTGAGAAAATGGAATTGACTCGAGAAAATTCAAGAGCGATGATTTATTATGACTTTCGAAGTGGTTTATCACAAAAACAGTGTGTTGACCGGATGATTTCTGCATTTGGTGATGAAGCCCCATTCAAAACCACAATTTATCGCTGGTTTGCTGAATTTCAACGTGGACGTGTCAAGCTCAGTGATGATCCCCGTCAAGGTCGTCCAAAAACTGCACTCACCCAAGAAAACGTTGATGCTGTGCGTAAGCTGATTGAGGAAGATCGACATGTAACATACCGCGAAATTCAGGCAACTTTAGACATTGGCATGAGTCAAATACAAATAATCTTGCATGAACAATTAGGTGTAAAAAAGTTGTTTTCCCGATGGATACCGCATTCGCTCTGTGAAGAGCAAAAAGTGGCTCGCGTTACTTGGTGCGTCAGAACTCTCGAAAGATTCCACGCAGGATCCTCAAATGCTGTATACAACATCGTATCAGGTGACGAATCCTGGATATACGCGTACGAACCCTAAACAAAAAACCAGTCACGAGTTTGGGTGTTCGAAAATGAGTTCGAAAACAAAAATTGTTCGTTCACGGAGTGTTGCAAAAAAAATGGTGGCCACGTTTGTCTCCAAAACCGGCCATGTTGTGACTATTCCTCTTGAGGGACAAAGAACGGTTAATGCAGAATGGTATGCTAGCATTTGTTTGCCACAGGTCGTTTCTGAACTCCGTAAAGAGAACTGCAGCCGCCGCATCATACTTCATCACGACAATGCGAGTTCTCACACCGCGAACAGTACAAAAGAGTTTTTAGAGCAAGAAAACATAGAATTATTAGACCATCCGCCGTACAGCCCCGACCTAAGCCCTAATGATTTCTATACTTTCCCTAAAATAAAGAATAAATTGCGTGGTCAGAGATTTTCATCACCTGAAGAAGCTGTGGACGCCTACAAAACGGCAATTTTGGAGACCCCAACTTCCGAATGGAATGGTTGCTTTAATGATTGGTTCCATCGTATGGAAAAATGTGTCAAATTTCGCGGAGAATACTTCGAAAAGCAATAAATACATTTTTAAATAGTAATGTTGTGTCACTTCCTTGATTCCCGAAATTTTCAGTGCCGCCCTCGTAATTGTGACACTATATTGTTAAGAAAAACGATTAAGTTAAGTAATATTATTTATTGTATGAAATTTAATTGATCTATATCGAGATGTCACACTTTTATTAAGCAAATCTACATATTGTTTTAAAATTATATTTTCACATGTTTCGTCATAAACTGACAAATAACACTATAGATGAGATTTAGACAGGCAACTACCTTGCGCAAGTCATTTAAGTGACACTGTTCGTGTTTGGCATGTCATTGCTTTCGGTTAACATTATAATGACACTAGCGCCTTCTAAGGTCAAACAATTGAACTAAAGATATGACGCTTTTTGCGATAAGACTTTGAAGGATTGCGAATCCAATGGTGCAAGAAAACTGTTTTTTGTTTTTTTTGAGTTATGACACACTTTGAGCGGAGGTGCGATATATAAAATTCTACTGTCGCGGTGTTAGTTGTCAATCTCCACTTAAACGGCTGAACCGATTTGTGTGAGTTTTTTTGTATACCTATTAGGTCTGAGAATCGAACACCATCTATTTTTAACTGTCTTCAAAAGAGGAGGAGGATTTTTCGTTGCGTATATTGTTTTTTTTATGTGTTTTATTTTTTTTCTTTATCTTTCTTTTTTGGTATATTGCAAAGCAATGTTTGCCGGTACAGCTATAGTATTTATATAATATGCTTGGATTTAATACTATCAAATCAAATCTATCAAATCAACTTAATGCCTTATGAATTTGATAAGACCGGATTTTGGAAAACTAAAACCCTACGCGAACGAAGTCGCAGGCAATAGCTGGGTCTGTAGTGGTAGTAAAAATGCATTTGTTATTTCAGTTACAGTTTATTTTATTTATAATTTTTCTATTAGATAATAATATACAGGTTTTGAAAAAAAAACATGGTTGTTTTGATGCTACTTTTTGCTCTACGACTCTTAAAAACTCAAACTGTTGATAACGTGATAATGTCTAATAAATTGATAAACACATGCATTCACAAAAAACATGTCGTCATGCGTCATGTTCCGGGAATGCGTCGTGTTATTGACAAGGTAACCATAGTAATGATACCAATAGCAAAAAATGTTATCGTTGCTATGGTTACCATCAATGTTTTCTTATAACGTTATCACGTAAAATTATCATCCGTAAATCGAAATAACAGACAACCATTTGTTTTTTTTTTAATTTTGAACGTAATGCTCACTCGAAAATCAGGTTTATTACTTGGCTATAAATTCAAAATATATAAGAAATAAATATAATTTTAAAAATTCGAAGAAAAAGTTCACTGTACAGGGTTAGTCATTAATAATATAAGCTATAGATTAGGTACATGCAGTTAAGAGGTACTTTTGCACATCTTAACATATAACTTTGATTATTCTACTTTTAGAAATTCAGAAAATAAAGCAATTTAAATTCTAAAGAGAGTTGTGTTTTTACAAATTTCCATACTAGTACAAGATCCCTGGACGACCTTCATCGAGCTCTTTATTAGATTAAAGGTATTTTATATCAAATTAAATAGGTCAATTAAGGTATTGCAAGATGGGTTGCCTAAAAAAATCAATCCAAAATGATTAGACAAATTTCATACCAATTAAACTTTGTTTTTACTTAACTTTAATCCATTAACCAGACCAGTGCAAATGACTAGTACTGATTTAATTGCCTACCCAAGAGTTGTGACGGGAAAAAATAGTAAACCTAATGTTTCCTTATTCTAAAAGCTTCATAATTTCGATTGGTATGGATTTTGTGTCATAAACAAACCAATGAAAGGGAACAAATCAAAATATTTTTTTATCGGTAATATTCTGGATTTAAATTTTTAGACAACCCATTTGCAATATATTTTATTATATATTTTATTATTTCTTGACCTATTTAATTAGATATAAAATACTTTACGATACATTTGTTCGATGAAGGGTGTCCTTAAGGTGTAAGGGTATATTCTTAAGGTGTAAGGGAGTCATTATCCAGGGAGTTTTCTCCCTGGATAATGACTGGACTGGATAATGACAGTCGACTACGTTTGTATGGAGAGAGCCCTCGGTACCTTTCCTCTTAAAGGGATCTCAGGTTAAAAGTTACGAATTTAAACATAATATTAACCTTGTGATTATTAAATATAATTCAATTTTAAATTAGCCGTTAAATGTATTTAGAAACATGTTTCTTCAACGATCTCATGCAATCTCATGAACACTACTAAGAATACTCTCCGTGTAAGAAATTACTGATTTTAGAGTGAACATAACCACAAAAACTCCAACTCTATTGATAAATCTGTATAGTTCTATAGTGTATTACCATCTCATAATATTACTAAATATTACATAATAATTATACTTATTAATTTTACATTCTATAAAATATAACATTTTCCGTCTGTATTCACAAACAGTACTTAAGTTGCTCTTAGACAAGTGAACGCACTGCGTTAAATGCGGCCCTAGGATTGATAAATGTTGTGCTGCTCTCTTCACTCTAGCGAATAAGCGTCTAATTTGCGGCTCTATGCGTTTGCGTGCACTATGCAATCTCATAGAGTTGATTGTGAATACGGTGTTAGATAGTTTTTAAATAAATGTAAATAAAACGGTCGGTCGGAGAGCTATCGGCCTACAAAAATTTCCTTACGACGTTTTTTTTTGTTTTTTTTTTTTTCTATTACATCATTATTTCTTTATTTCTAAGTCAACAAGTAGGTATGAACTGGAATTTGGTTTTGTCATCTGTACACTGGGTTTCTTTACTTGTGTAAGTATCAGTACAGCCACAGCAGGTCTCACCTAAAACTGAAATTAAAAAAAAAATGTTTAAAAACTGATGAAATACAAAACTTAAATAACTAACTTTAATAATAGTTAGCTCAATTGTTAACTCAAATAGTTAACTAACATAGTTAGCTCAAATAGTCTAGTAAACCAAACTCAAACATATACTGTAAAAAAATTTAGAGTTTTAGGAAGGGATTTTTTAATTAGCTATTTATAATGTGCAAATCATGCCCATTCATTTGATACGCCACTTGAGCATATCTACGTACATTCGGTTTTTAATCCTGACTTTTATCTCACATAACTTTCAGACGGCTAAACCGATTTCGGTCAAACATAACTAAGAACACTCCCGACTAATTCACCTTTCAAGCAAAAAAAAACCAAATTAAACTCGGTTCGTCCGTTTGGGAGCTACGATGCTACAGACAGACACACACACACACACACAGACACGTCAAACTTATAACACACCGTCATTTTTGCGTCGGAGGCTATTTTAATAGGTTTTTATTTTATTTTAATACAGTCGTCGCAAGTGAACAAACATTTAGTTCAAACGAAATGCCGTTCAATTTTTTTACAGTAAAAATATTAAATGAAAAAAAAAAGTTTGACCAAGGAGTTTCGCATAGATTGAACTGAAATGCAATGCCGCCATTTTCATTGTTTTTTTTTTTCAGTAAAAAGTTTCGTAATTTTATCAGAAAAGAGATTGGTTCACCAAGGAGTTTACAATTAAAGCATTCACCCTATGCTTGAATGGTAAAGTGATTTGAAAATGGAACGTTCCATCTAAACAATGCGCTGTGTTACACATGACAACTTACACAGCCTCTTACCATACTAGTAAATCCTACTCACCGAGCAGTATGATGTAAAAAATACGGGTTAGTATCAGACGGTCTAAAACGCAAGTCGCCTTATGCGGCAACTTGTCTTAAAATCATGTAGACTAATTTGCAACTAGTCTTCAATGTAATACGTTACAGTATAATGACCAACTTACGGTCGTTCTTTTGTTGGAAATTGCAAGTTATCTGCTCAGCTTGTTTGGTCATACTTTGATCTTTATTTTCTTGGCATGTTTTTACTCCCGGGCAACAACTGCTATCATCACAGCTGCTATCATCACAGCTACTATAATCACTGCTGCAATCATCGTGACAGCTGCAATCATCGTGACAGCTGCAATCATCGTGACAGCTGCTTTCATCGTGAGAGCCGCTTTCATCGTGAGAGCCGCTACCATCGTGAGAGCTGCTAGCATCGTCAGAGCAGCTTTCATCGTGAGAGCTGCTATCACCGTCAGAGCAGCTTTCATCGTGAGAGCTGCTATCATCGTGACAGCTGCAGCTGTCTGCCTTCGTTCTTACTAGGCATACCATAATGCCTAGTAAAACAATAACCTGGAAATAAATATCCTTTAAAATCTAAAACCTTTTTTAGGGTTCCGTCCGTACGCAAAGGGTAAAAACGGGAACCTATTAACGCTTCACTATCCGTTCGTCAGTCTGAATGTTACCAGGCTGTATCTCATGAACTGTGATAGCTAGACAGTTTATCTTAAATTATGTATGTCTGTTGCCGCTATAATAACAAATACTAAAAAACAGAAAAAATAATAGTGGGGCTCCCATAAAACACGGTAAGGAACCATTAATGTGCGAGTCCAAGTCGCTCTTGGTCGATGGTCGATTACTATCAGCTATGGAACATAAAGCCGAAATGAATTTAATTTTTTTAAGTTTTAGGGCGGCTGGCATTTTTGTTTGAATTGAATAGGCTCCGAAACTACTGGACCGATTTTATTGAAACTTGGCATGAGGATACATTGATTCATTGGGTATAGATATAAGCATTTCAGCCGTCTACGGAACCGTAGTTTGGTTACAAGTTAAGTATAGATAAAAAAATATAGGTACTTACTAGAGAGTACTTCATAGTTTAAAAAAAAATTGTTCACTTTCAAAACAATATCGATGATTAGTTGACTGCCACAACGAGCGCTTGCTTTTATATTAAAACGTCATAGGGGAAAATTATGGTTAGCGTTTAACTCAGGAGGTTCCTTGGGTAGAGGCTGGGTGGTGGGGGGCAGGTTGTCACCAAGGTAGACTTGAGGCTTCATTGTCATTATACACTAAACCTCAAAAGCGCCTTAGAAACGGGATATTCAACCAAACGTGGTGTCCTAAGTCAAAGTCGAAATTGACAGTATCAATGGGACGCTACTCATGTAAAGTCAAAGTCATAATTGGCAGTGTCAATGAGAAATCAATCAATGTCAAAGTCATAATTGACAGTGTCAATGGAACATTACTCGTGTAAAGCCAAAGTCAAATTCAAAATTGCCAGTGTCAATGGGAAGTTACTCGTGTAAAGCCAAAGTCAAAGACAAAATTTACAGTGTCAATGAGACTTTACTCATGTAAAGCCAAAGTCAAAGTCAAAATTGATAGTGTCAATGGAACGTTGCTCGTGTAAAGCCAAAGTCAAAGTCAAAATTGGCAGTGTCAATGAGACTTTACTCATGTAAAGCTAAAGTCTAAGTCAACGTTTTGGAAAACCATACGATACATTAGGTTAAATATCCCGTTTCCAAGTCATTTTAGAAGTCAGGTGTTAAGGCATTATTTGTTTGGTATAATGCCCTCTATCGATAGATATAGGTCTCAAGGTACAGCGTGCACTTTTACAAATCATATGACACCAAGTTTGGTTTAATATTCGTTTTTCAAACGCTTTAAAGGTTTGGTGTGAAATCATTATTTGTTCACCATAATGCCCTCTATCGATAAATATGGGTATCAAAGAGCACCACGGCATTTTAAGTTATTATATGTGTTGTGTTTAAAGACCTTTCTTTATTCAGTTAGAATTATTCGCACAGGTTCACATTGAATCGTCTTAAAAAGTACCCCCTCTCACACTTCGCCGCTATCCAACCAGGCGACTTAGATACGCGCTAACAAATACAAATACATAATACTTAGGGCAAACGCTAACTAAAAACTTTTTGATCGGCCGATAACTCGACCGTTTGATTTGCAAACAAAAATCTGGTATGCAGAGACCAAAGAGCAATTTTAATGCACAAAAGAGTTTGATTACCAATTTCCGTTACAGATTATTACTTACTAGCAGCGCTCCGCGGTTTTACCCGCGTAACTCCCGATCCCGTGGGAATATCGGGATAAAAATAGTAGCCTATAGTAGCCTATAAGCCTTCCTCGATAAATGGCCTATCCAACACAAAACGAATTTTTCAATTCGAACCAGTAGTTCCTGAGATTAGCGCGTTCAAACAAACAAACAAACAAACTCGTCAGCTTTATAATATTAGTATAGATTTATGATGTGAAATCTGTCAGCTGTTGGTATGGTTAATGTTTTTGTATACATTTGTTGGTACAATAAACAACAAAATTATTTGTTACTAGCTTTTGACCGCGACTTCGTCCGCGTTATAGTTGAAAATGGACCAAGGAGTCACATAGTTCCATACAAACGTTGCCCCCCCCCTTTTCACACCCTAAGGGGTAAAATTTCGGAAAATCCTTTCTTATCGGATGCCTACGTCACACAAAGAACACACCCTCCAAGTTTCAGGTCTCTACGATCAGCGGTTTAGGCTGTGCGTTGATCCGTCAGTCAGTCAGTCATTCAGTACAAAGCATTTTATATGTAAGTATAGATTTATTTTATTTGACGACCCAGTTGGCACAATGGTCACCATGCCGGACTGCCAAACACAGGGTTGCGGGTTCGATTCCCGCCTCAGACAAGTAATTATGCTTAGATATTTATCTGTGGTCTGGTTGTTTCTATGTATTATAAGTATATATTTACAAAAGAAAAGTATATAAGTAATATATCCGTTGTCTAGCACCCATAACACAAGTCTAGTACTTAGCTTGGGGCTAGATGGCGATGTGTGGAATGTCCTGCAATATTTATTTATTTATATATTTATTTTACTAGCTTTTACCCACGGGTTCGTCCGCCATTTTCACTTTGTTATGAATGAAAATTCGAAAAAAATATTCAGTAAATTTGCTCCATTAAAACAGCCTCGACTGGTGAACAGTCGGCTTAGTTAGAATCTTGGTTAGAATCAAACATTGGAGTAGAACTATCGCCCGATCGAAAAGCCAATATTTTCCGTTAGCCCTAAGTGTTGTTTTTTAGTTTTATTACTATTTCTGTTGTCTTTATAACAATAGTTACAGCTGGCCAAAGTAGAATTCCTTTTGCAGTAAAAAAAATTACTTAAAAAATGTACTCACAGAAAATAAGTAATATGAAGCAGAATTTACTGTGATACTGGCTGTATAGACAAGCCGTGCTAAGCCATAATTAATAGACAAAAAAAACGAAGCAATTGGTCTTAGCGAAACGAAGCTTAGTTATCGATTCAGAATTTTTAGCTTTCACCTTTTCACTTGCGACTTTCGTCCGCGTAGGGATTGAATTTTCCAAAATCCTTTCTTAGCGGATACGTATGTCCGTAACAGGTATTTGTGTGCCAAATTTTAGCCTGATTGTCCATTGGTTTGAGCTGTGCGTTGTTAATTATTATCTCAGTCAGTCAGTCAGGATTTTGACGATCTCGACCGTTATGAGTCAAACTAACCGGAGGTCGCACAAGACCGCGATGGATGAAAATTGCCCAGTAGTAGGACAATCCAAACTAACAAAATAAAAAACAAATGGCTGTCATTTTTTTTTCTATTAATTATGGTTTCGCACGGCTTATGCATTTAGCCAGTGTTAAGTTATATTTTGCATCAAATTATGACCCGATTTTTCATAAATCGGGCCTAAAGTGTTTCAAAACAGTCAAAGTCGTCATAGTCCGTCAAGTCAGGGGCTATAGTAAAGCGGAGGCAAGTTTACCATAATCTTAATAGGAGATTTGGAGGCAACGAGAAAACTTCATGTTTGACACTGATTTTTACTTTCACTACACTTGTGCACTTTCACAGAACTAAATTGAATAACATTCCACCAGAATTATACAATTCAACTCGGGTTACAACTAAGTTTCATGAAAATAAAACTGCAGCACGACATGTTGTTAACTCGTTCCTGCCAAAAACCAAATGGCTGTCTGTAAAGTCGGTTTATAGACGATAATTTTACGTAACAACGTCATAAGACAACATTGATAGTAACCATAGCATCGATAATACGTTGCTATTGGTTACCTTGTCAATAACATGACGCGTTCCCGAAATATGACGCAATACGTTATGTTTTTCGTAAATGCAGGTGTTCATCAATTTATTAGACGTTATCACGTCAAAAATAAAATTGATTTATCTACGGAATCATCATACGATTTTTATTTTGCATATATGTATATGTTTTGATATTAATGCGTTAACTGCGTACCAATAAACTGTTATTCCAATAAATACCATCTGTGTAAACCTCTTTTAATTTCACTTTTAATAGTTGGTTCTGGTGGATTAATTATTATTTTAATTAAATAAATAACATGAGTTCAATGACTACCAGATAAATTATTATAAAAATAAATTAGTTGAATAAATTATTTATGGTAAACACCATTTTAACCGACTTCAAAAAAAGGAGGAGGTTCTCAATTCGGTTGTAAGCATGTGCCGAGGATAAAAAATATGTCCGCCGTCAATGGAGATAATTATGCCACCTGCCAAAGCACGGCAAAAGGGGAAAGGATAAGTATATCCCTATTTGACATAGCATGTGGACTCTATTCCCCGCCTATAGCACGGGGACTTATGGAAGACAATAGAGTAATATTAAGTCAAACAAATGACATTGACAAAAATGACAAGAACAGATATATAAAAACACGAATTTATTAGGTTGATTTACGACGACATTCTATGTACTCTTTGGTTTTCTTATAATTGCAACAATTTCAAGGATAAGCGTTGAGTTTTGGCGGGAACGAATTAACAACATGTCGTACTGCAGTTTTATTTTCATGAAATTTAGTTGTAACCCGAGTTGAATTGTATAATTCTGGTGGAATGTTATTCAATTTAGTTCTGTGGAAGTGCACAAGTGTAGTGAAAATAAAAATTTGTGTCAAACATGAAGTTTTCTAGTTGCCTCCAAATCTCCTATTATGGTTATGGTAAACTTGCCACCGCTTTACGGCCCCTGACTTGACCCGATTTATGAAAAATCGGGTCATAATTTGATGCAAAATATAACTTGACACTGGCTAAATGCACAAACCGTGCGAAGCCATAATTAATAGAAAAAAAAAAGATTAGCGTTTCCCTCGTTTAGTCTACCGTAGATAGTATCCACTCTTGCGCCCATGCTCGGGGGGTGGACAAAACTGACAGAGGGAAAGACTATTTTGTCCTTTCCCTGTGGATAAAATGTCTCCGGCCATGCTAGCCTTGCAGGGGCACGAAGCGTAGCTAGTCCAGTATAAAGGGGTAAAGTTAAGACAAGAATTGAAAGCTTAGCGTAGGAAAGTCTCCGACTAGATCAGACGTTCTCAAACTTTTTTTGGTTTACCGCCCACTTGGAAAATCTTTTTTTTTGGAGCGTCGCTAATTTTTTTTTACTTTGCCTTAACTTAAAAACCACAACCCCATTCATTACGTTTATTATAGTGTGCTTTATAAGTCTAGTCTGGAGTGTAAAACTTACATTCTAAACAAGAGTTTTATTCAAGTAATAGCAATAAAAACGCAATTTAATAAATTATCAACGCAATTTAATAATTTAATAAATCAATAAAATAAAAACGCTAGTTTTTTGTTCAAATTTAAACAAACAAAATAATTTTAATACACCCACGTCTTTTTCTTCCGAATTCCCACCTCTTTAATTAAGCCGACGGTTCATCTAGCCCAGTCTTCCCCAAAGTTGGCGATAACGCTTCCTTGTGGGCGCCAAAAGAGTCGGTTTTCTGGGTAAAGGGCCCAGAAAAAAATTGGGAGTGTATTAAATAAATAAAATAAAATAAATAAATATTTCAGGATATTCCACACATCGCCATCTAGCCCCAAGCTAAGTACTAGACTTGTGTTATGGGTGCTAGACAACGGATATATTACTTATATACTTTTCTTTTGTAAATATATACTTATAATACATAGAAACAACCAGACCACAGACAAATATTTAAGCATAAATACTTGTCTGAGGCGGGAATCGAACCAGCAACCCTATGTTTGGCAGTCCGGCATGGTGACCATTGTGCCAGCTGGGTCGTCAATATGAGAGTGCAATGGGATTATAACTACTAAAATAATTATATTTCCCGGGCATTATACATAATACCTGTCGTCTATTGAGCAGAGTAATAAAAATCCATGTTTTATTACTGTTATTTCTATTTAAGACATTAAATCAATTTTAAACACAAATAATACAAAACTTCTTCGTTTTAAAGATGCACTGACCTCGGTGTCTGTCAGTATTCGTTTTAAATGCAAAACTAAACATACAAAACTGTAAAAAAATATGTAATGGTAACAAAGGTAATTGGGTGCCAGAAAGGTAGGTTAGGTTAGGTTAGATATTAAGACAAAGCACGCACAAGCGAAGCGAGCGTTTAAGTTTACACTGTTTAAAAGAGCTCATAGAATCTATCTCTATTATCACATTGCCCAACGATCAGGTAGCAATATTTATAATGCTCAGACAGTGTGATGAATATTAAAATTTAGATGATAATAGATAATTCGCTTATATTGACATATGACTCTCAAGACAAAAATCAAAAAATAAATGTTTTTAAAAAATACTTTTTTTCGCCAAAAAACACTCCCTAGACTTTGTTTATGTGTGTATTATAAAGCTGAAGAGTTTGTTTGTTTGTTTGAACGCGCTAATCTCAGGAACTACTGATTCGAATAGAAAAATGGTTTTTATGTTGGATAGTCCATTTATCGAGGAAGGCTATGGGCAATTTATTTTGAAATTCCCACGGCATCTGGACTTACGCACGTGAAACTACGCGGCTAGTTATTCATAATACCCGAGCATTACGTATAATGCCCGAACTATTCACTTGGTCCCTAACATATACAATCTTAGAACAGACGACAACGCCTCAGTTCCACCGTTCCTATTCAAATATGATCGCAACAATATAGTATTATGTTAGAATTTGTAAGGAATGCGAGAACTCACAAGCCATATTACAAAGCTATGAAAGCACAATTGTTAGTACGTCTAGCTAGGGTAAGCAATAGCTATGTTGTTGGATCTAACTGATTGGAATATGAAATGGAATAAAACATTATGGATGTGGTATTTAACTCGCGTCCCTCGAAGCTTCCTGTTTTAAGGGTTTGCGTTACGAGCGTATAGGTATTTTCTAGGTAAGCGTGCTACATCGTAATGGTGGTCAAACGCTGACTCACCAAACGCTATTACATATTTGACGACCCAGTTGGCACAATGGTCACCATGCCGGACTGCCAAACACAGGGTTGCGGGTTAGATTAACGCCTCAGACAAGTATTTATGCTTAGATATTTGTCTGTGGTCTGGTTGTTTCTATGTATTATATGTATATATTTACAAAAAAAAGTATATAAGTAGTATATCCGTTGTCTAGCACCCATAATACAAGTCTAGTTACTTAGCTTGGGGCTAGATGGCGATGTGTGGAATGTCCTGCAATTTTTATTTTATTTACTTACATAAAAAAACAACAAAAAAACGGTTGCATTCCGATAGAAGTGAAAACTTATAATAAATACTAATTTAAAAAAAACTTTAAATTTATTTACTAAAGAACTACAAAATATATGTACAGTCGGCTGCATAATTGCAGCCCTCGCTAAAGTTCGAAAATTACTATTATTGGAATGTTTACATACTAATAATTTTGTTTGATTAATTGATGAGTAAGTAGACTTTAAACTTCCACTAAAGTAGGTGTCTAGAATCTTGCTTGTGTTGAAAACATTCTTATAACAGCCGTTTTGGAGCTCTACGTTGGGTCTGCAATTATGCAGCCGACCGCATGCATATATGCATACACTGTAGATGCATCTCGTGCCGCGAATTAATAAGAACGACGTTATTTGATAATAAGAGCGTTGTATGAAGTCGCTTTCATAGTGCAATTCTCGTACAGCGCCATTTAGCCCCACTATATAAGTCACTAGGCTTGTGTTAATGTTATTGTAATTTCGTAGCTCAGCGTAACGTAGCGTAGCACACGGGTTGCGTTGTAAATTTTTCGTAGCACGTAGCTTTATGTTAGATCATAGTAAAACATCAGTGGTCTGGCCAATCTGACGTTTGAATGGCCGACCACTTTGGTTTTTATTTGTTTTTGTTATTAATGAGGTTTCAATTTTTTTACACAAACAAAAATGTCTGTTATGGTGCACGGAAGTAACCCTTAACGGCTTGCTACTATAATTACCAATAACTCTGTATATTCATTGGTCTAGCCATCCTGACGGACACCTTTTAGCTTGATTACAACTTGGAATCGCGCGAATAAAATGAAGGTGATCATAGAGAATATAATTCACCTTTCAAACAAAGAAAAACTAAACCAAAATCGGTTCATCCGTTCGGGAGCTACGATGCCACAGACACACACACACTCACACGTCAAACTTATAACACCCCGTTGTTTTTGCGTCGGGGTTAAGAAGTATGATAAAATCTATACATATAAAATTCTTTGTCCTGAATGACTGATTGACTGACGGATTAACGCACAGCCTAAACCGCTGATCGTAGAGACCTGAAACTTGGAGGGTGTGTTCTTTGTGTGACGTTGGCATCCGATAAGAAAGGATTTTCCGAAATTCTACTCCTAAGGGGGTTAAAAAAAGGGGGGCAAAGTTTGTATGGGTACTTACTTGTACTTGTACTTGCATACAGGCTGTTTTCCGCCATTGGACCCTTTTTAATTGGGTCCTTTTTGCGTGAGGATAGAGTAGGCTTGCTCAGCACCTACTACCCTCTCAGCTTAGTCGACCATGTCCAGAGGAGAGAACTTGTCAATGTCAACTTGTATGGGTAAATGAGATTCCTTAATCAACTTCTACGCGGACGAAGTCACGGGGAAAAGCTGGTAGAGATTAAAGTATGATAAAATTCTTGTATAATATACTAGCGTATCGAAATTTCGTGCATGAAAGTACCATATACTTGTAACAACTATTGGTGTGAACTGGGCCGAGTGTAATGTACGACGTATCGTGTCCGATCTATGGCACGTGTTCAGACCGGACATAATGTGGGTGAGTTTTACAGTGCCTCGCGGCTTTACCTGCGTCACTTCCGCTCCCCTGGGAATATCGGGATAGAAAGTAACCTATGTGTTGCTCCTGGATTTTGGCTATGCACAGTCGGCTGCATAATTGCAGCCCTCGGTAGAGTTAAAAAATTACTATTATTGGAATGTTTTTATTCGAATATTTTTTTTGATTAATTGATGAGTTAGAAGACTTTAAACTTTAACTAAAGCAGATGTCTAGAATCTTGTTCGTGTTGAAAACATTCTTATAACAGCCGTTTTGGAGCTTTACGGTGGGTTTGCAATTATGCAGCCGACTGTACATACCGAGTTTCAGCGCAATGGGTTCTGTAGTTTTTCCTCGAATGAGTCCACGATAATAATCCACGGAAAGATAATCCACGAAGCGCCATCTAGACCATAACTAAGCTACTAGGCGTGTGTTAAAGTAGCTCAAAACAGATATAATATTTTTATCACAGTTGCTCATAAAGTGGATCTTATTCAACGGCTTTTAGGCTCATAATCCAACATATTATGCACGCGTGCGTTTTACATTTGCCAACTAGTGCTATAAAGTTATCCCGATAAGTTAAATACGTATCTTACTGCTAATAACATGTTAGGTAGATGAAACATTCTTAATTTATCTGGGTTATACTGTTTTGATGTATAAAAACGGTAGGTACCAAAGAGTTTTTTAGCTAGCAAAAATGGTTATCTCTAAAGTCGGTTTACGAACGAAAATTTTACGAGATAATTTATTTATTTCTTTTACTTTAATTAAAACGTTTTACAAAACAATTACAATAATGAAAGAATACAGTATTAATAAAAGCAACCAAAAACAATTTATTACTCAACAAACACATTGATTCAATCGGATTTCTCACAGAACTTCAGGCATACTGACAGTATTTCACTCCATTCATTCGCAAACAGATCACTTTCAGGATTCTCATCCAAGAGAGCGCTCAGGGACCTGAGGACACGAGGAATGGGTGATTGTTTATGAGCTACAGTCCAGCGTGTAGGTACTACCAATAACTTGTGATGCCTAACCATCGCATATTTATAATGACTTAGAAAACGATTAAAAATTGAGTTATGTTTATTTTTTGTTTTTTCTTTACTTAAATATATTGTTTTTCCGTACCATTGTATTTTGTTCTTAACCCCCGACGCAAAAACAAGTAGAAAAAACCCTAAAAAATATTGTATGTCAGACGAGGCTGTATAGGTTAAAAGCCTTTAGCCTGGCCTTTCCGGAGCATAATAAACAAAAAATATTGCCTTAAAAAAATGTAAACATAGACTTATCACAAATATTTTGTTAATTATTATTTTGTTTTCTTTTCAAGTCTTTTCTTTTATTCGCAACTGTGATAAAAAAACGTCGTACGATATACGTGTGGAATTGATCTTTGCATCTTGGCTTCTTAACACGCTCGCTACCGCTCGTGCGTCATAAACCGCCTGTATGCAAAGATCAATTTACCACACTTATATCGTAATGTACTATTAAATACTCCTTTTTTTCTGTTTTTTTTGGTAGTTTTTAAGTTCAGAGTCATCTTCTAGGAAAGTGTGCTACATTTGAAACCGCATCGTCACTTACCGTGTAAGAAAGAGGTCAAACGTTGACCACAGTTATAAAAAAAAACGTGTGGCACTCGGGAACTGCCGCTGTAAAGCTATTGCATCGTGCGAGCTTCGTACAGTCGTAACATATACATACACGTAGAGCGGTGTTGGCTTAGTGGTAGATACCTCGACTTTCATTCTGAAGGTCGTGGGTTCGAATCCCGGCCGGCCGTGTACCAATGTATTTTTCTTAAGAAAAATGTATGTGCGCTAATTGACATTGATCTAACGGTGAAGGAAAACATCGTGATGAAACCCGTGGCTTAGTAGGCTCAAGAAGTATTGACAAGTTCTCTCCTCTGGACACGGTCGACTAAGCTGAGAGGGTAGTAGATGCTGGGCAAGCCTACTCCATCCTCACGCAAAAAGGACCCAATTAAAAAACAGCCTGTATACAAGTATACAAGTAAGTATACACGTTAAGCGAACGCTCGGCCGAGCTACATGGTAGGCGGAGTGCCCCCCACTCCGCCTACCATGTAGCTCGGCCGATGTTAGGTTTTATTTTCGTAACGGAATTTCTTGATTAGGTCGCCGCGCTCAAAGCCCGCGATAAAATCTATGCAATAGCTTAAAAATATCACACATGTAAAAATGTATAAAGAAGGCGCCGCCGGATCAATTGTACCATTTTGTAGCACCACTGATCGTACAATTGGTACAGATTTGTACCATTTATATCATTAATGGTACAACTGGCATTGACTAATCGTCTTCGGACCAAGTACCATTGATGGTACAATAAGGCTAATATTATCCCGCAGCAGGTACCTTGTAAAAATATGGCTTGAGAACTCTGTACATTTTATTAAAGCTCGTTGCTGCGAGACAGGTTGAGAAATTCACAGAGTTTCATGTTGTGAAACAACATTGTGGGTTAGAAGTTGAGTCTTAAAGTACAGTCGATGTAAAAAATATTTGCAAAAATTTATTAGACCGGTATTAAGCGGAATAGATCCGTTAAATTTTTTATTTTTATTTCGACGACCCAGTTGGCACAATGGGCACCATGCCGGACTGCCAAACCTAGGGTTGCGGGTTGGATTCCCGCCTCAGACATGTATTTATGCTTAGATATTTGTCTGTGGTCTGGTTGTTTCTATGTTCCTACTAATATTATTAAATGTGAAATATGTATATATTTACAAAAGAAAAGTATATAAGTAGTAGGTATATCCGTTGTCTAGCACTCATAACACAAGTCTAGTTACTTAGCTTGGGGTTAGATGGCGATGTGTAGAATGTCTTGCAATAGTTAAATTTATTTATTTAAAATTTAAATTATTTAAATTTATTTTCATTTTTTTTTGGTAGATATCTAGACTTTCATTCCGAGGGTCGGGGTTTAATCCCGGCCGGCCGCGGCCGTGCTCCAATGGATTTTCTTACGAAAACTGTATGTGCCTAATTGACATTGCTCTAACGGTGAAGGGAAACCAAATAATTATTTGTCTTTGTTATTTTAGCAAAACTGAATACTGTACGATATTTAACACAGCCCCATCTGGCGTCAAATCACGCAACTAGGCCATTGTATTTTATTATGTTGTCTTCCTACACGTAGGTATCTACTTCACATCGATAAACTAAACTCAAGAAAACCAAAGACAAATGTTCCCAGTACGTGGCTATAATCGATTGTACCAGCGTTCTCCGACAGTCGTTTTGCCTTTGAACTGATCGAAGATAGGACGTTTCATTTCTGAGAGATTCACTGGTGAAAACAGATTTCTCACTTTTACCAAGCATTTTTAACTCGATTGTACTTCCACAGTTTTCGTAAAGATACATTGCCCCACCTGGTTACAGGTATTTTTCAAATAAATTGCTTTTGAGCGAACAAAGAGCTTGTAGTTTGAATTATTTATTAACTAGCTGCGCCCCGCGGCTCTACCTGCGAAAGTCCCTGTGGGCGCTAACCCACCCAAACTCGACTCGTAGCGAGCGGGTGCCGCAGTTTTTTGTTGATTATTCAATTTCTGATTGTTTGATTGCGATGTTCAACGACTACTAGAGCCAAACAAGCTACACTAATAAATTTAAGAGGAAATATTTTTTTGTCTTTTGTTTATAACGAATAGGCTCCGAAACTACAGGACTGATTTTGATAAAACTTGGTATGAGGATACATTGATTCATCGGGAATAACATAGGTTTTTCATCCCTATATTCATACGGGCTCGGCAGTTACGCGGGTGAAAGCACGAAGCGCTGCTAGTAACCAATAACTAGATTACAATCTATACTTATATTATAAAGCTGAAGAGTTTGTTTGTTTGTTTGAACGCGCTAATCTCAGGAACTACTGGTTCGAATTGAAAAATTCTTTTTGTTTTGGATAGTCCATTTATTGAGGACTTTTTTACTTTTTATCCTGATATTCCCACGGGATCGGGAGTTACGCGGGTGAAACTGCGGAGCGCTGCTAGTATGTTTATATGCAGATAAAGTAAACCGCGAACGAATAGGTTTAGTAGCTTGGAATTTTATGAAGGTATAGGAAACCGCGAAAGAATAGGTTTAGTAGCTTTTAATTATATTATGCAGGTATAGGAAACCGCGAAAGAATAGGTTTAGTAGCTTTGAATTGTATGCATCTAGGAAACCGCGAATGAATAGGTTTAGTAGCTTTTATTTACATGCAGGTATAGGAAACCGCGAACGAATAGGTTGAGCAGCTTTGAATTATGTGTAGTTATAGGAAACCGCGAACGAATAAGTTAAGCAGTTTTTAATAATATGCAGGGATAGGAAACCGCGAACAAATAGGTTTAGTAGCCTTAGATTATATGCAGGGATAGGAAACCGCGAACGAATAGGTTTAGTAGCGTTAGATTATATGCAGGGATAGGAAACCGCGAACGAATAGGTTTAGTAGCTTCTAATTATATGCAAGGATAGGAAACCGCGAACGAAAGTCAAGTCAAAAGGCGCCTGAGTAAATAAAAACCAGTTCTTTTAAAATGATTAAATAACCCTTATTATTCACTCCTTAGAGTAACCGTAAAATAGTTGTTTTGAAAAAACAGTAATACCGAAATGCCGGTATTAAGCGGAATAGTTCGTTTAATTTCACGCAACGTGCGGCATGATGCGGGGTCTAGTCAGTCAGTCTAGAATTAGGGACGCTTCGCTCGCTCGATCAAATGAAGAACTATCTAAAAATATTTTGATACACTATCTTCACCCACCTAAAGGAACACGTTTCACAAAAAAAAAAACTGAAGTCCTCGTAAAGAGAGAGATAAACCGTGTAATTTATGAGGCTTTTAGTACTAATGGCGAAAGGCTTTATTGCGTACCCATCATAAACTTAAACAGAAGGTGTTCCAGGCGGTACTCGAGTGCCATATCTCGATCGTTTACGATTTCAATGTTTCCTTTGTGAATGCAACATTTTTCTAAAGTTTTACAGTTACAGCCATGTTTTACGATGGTTCGTAACCTAACGGGGCACAGAATGCTTATACTTTGTTCTTGATTGAATTTAGACTGATTGCTGTTCTATCGGTTGATTAACTTATCGTAGGTTAGGGTCACTAATCACAAGAATAGGAATAGTATAGTTACTAGCTTATGCCCGCGACTTCGTCCACGTAAATGTCGAAAATGGACCAAGGAATCACGTTGTCCTATACAAACTTTGCCCTGCATGATTTAGATTTTTAGTAAACACCGGCTTTTATTATGTTTTTTATTTAAATAATGTTTAACAAAAAAATAACTGAACAACATCGACCATCTTTTTTACACACACATAGACCATAGATTATAAAAAAATAGTTCTACATTAACCATTTTTTTAAATTATGGACAAAACTAAGTCTTTTAAGCTTATTAAATTATTCTTTTTTTAACACTTACGAGTAAAATTTCGGTAAATCCTTTCTTATCCGATGCCTCCGTCATACAAAGAACACACCCTCCAAGATTCAGGTCTCTACGATCAGCGGTTTAGGCTGTGCGTTGATCCGTCAGTCAGTCAGTCATTCAGAATAAAGAATTTTATATGTGTAGAAGATTTGAGATGAAATACACAACATAACACAGAAGAATAAACACGAAAATTGACAAGGACGTAAGAGAAAAAACATTACGATTTCTATAAATCGGTCAAGAGCGAGTCTGACTCGCGACCGAAGGGTTCCGTTTCATTATTTCAGTTATTTGCATAAGAAACACATCTTTTGTGAAATTTTCAACTGTGTATAGCTATCATGCTTCATGCGATACAGACTGGTGACAGACACACGGCCGGACAGTGGAGTCTTAGTAAAAGGGTTTTTACCCTTTAGGGACGGAACCCTAAAAATTCCGTCCTTTCCTAGGACCATTCAAACTAAGTACCTACAATTTTTTAAAGTGACCTGCACTGACCTGCACTGTGCTATCTGAAAATATTTTTTTAAGGAAAAATGCGTCTTCAAAAATTGCATCTGAGACGAGACTCGAACTCGCATCCCTTGAATACCGTTCAAGTGCGCTTATCAATTACGCCACTCAGTCAAGCACCGTCATAATTTTTACCAAAGTCAAAGTCAAATTTCTTTATTCATTTGTACAACGATCACATAGAAACGTCTTAAAAACTAAGTTAGGATGTACCCATAATTTATAAGAAAGAAAAAAAGACGAGTTGTCGTCCGATAGCAAAGTCAATAGTCTGGCTCTGTTTCACCCTCAATCAGATATGGTGGGAATGGGCTTGGGTGAGTTACGAGTTCGTTCGGTTTGAGACTTTTTAACGACCATTCATTCGCGGGGTAATGGTCGTCACTTTATATTCCTATCTCTTAGATAAACTTGCTACAAAATGATGGGTTTTTGTATTTAATCGATTTCAAAAGCAGGGAGAAAAGTGTTGAAGAAAATTGATAACGTTTGAGGTGGGGTAGGCGAACACCCGCCTGGGACGCAAAAGGTTGCGGGTTTGATTCCCGCAGCCATATAAGAATATATGACAGATTTTTCTTATAGTAAACAAATATTTTTCTATGTCTATCTCAGAAACTACAGTATTAATTATTTTTAGTTTTTAAATAGAAATATATTTAAATAATAAATAGAAATACAGAAAGAATAGAAAATTTCATTGGCATTACACCTTATTGTATCATTGGACGATCATTGGAACAATCTTTGATTCTTTGCATCAACGACCACCTCAAAATGTGATAGATTTCTATCAAAATCGCGTTTCAGTTTCCATAAAGAAAGTGTTTTGTAGTCATTTTCTTGATATTTTTCTTCTGATTAATCTAAGCTATTTTAAAGGTGTATTTTTGTAAATAAAACTGGGGTCAAATCTTCCAAAATAGTTCGATTTGGAATTCTTAATATCTACTATCCCGTCGTCTATTTCAGCTATCTTATCCGATGGTAAGTGACGATGTAGTCTAACGCCCGATTCACAAACAGTACTTAAGTTGCTCTTGGATAAGTGAACGCACTGCGCTAAATGCGGCCTAATGATTGGTCAATTTAGTGCTCTTTTCACTCTAGCGAATCAGCGTATTATGCGGTTCTATGCGTTCGCGCGCACTATGCTATCTCAGAGGGATGATTGTGAATACTGTAAGATATTGTACGTTTACCTAGAAGCTAACTACCTACCTTATCTATTCACTCGTGACTTGAATCAAAGTAATTTTATTGATTGCAGCTATTCTAAATCCATTTGAGTCTTCGTTTAAACGCGTCCGTATTCTACGAATACTAAATAGAAATTATCTCAAACAGAGAGATTAAATTTATTTGGAGAGTGTGCGTTAAGCCAGTTTTGATACTATTTTTTTGGCTTTTTTCTGCGCAGCGTGATACCTGTGCACAGAACACTGACGTGATGTCTGACTAAATTGATGAGCTATTTTGTAAGCAAATTTTATGAGGACCATATTTTGTTGATTTTGACCGGTTCTTCAGGGCAAAAAAATTTACGACTTTGACTTTGTTGAAAGATGGCCCTTTTTTCAATATTGTACAATATTAAACGTTAGTTATAGTTTACGAACGATAAATTGAGTTAAAAGAAAATCTTTTTATACAGGTATATACTACTAGATACTGTACGTGTGTATGTCACTGAACTCCTCATAAACGGCTGGACCGATTTGAATAAATTTTTTGTATGCATTTGGGTGGCGCCCTGGATGGTTTAGATTCACAATTCAGCCCGGTTTTTTTTCTTAAATTGCAAAACAACGTTTGACGCGACAGCTAATAAATAAAATATTTTTACAACTACAATCAAGTTTAATTCTTGCCATCAAAGCTAAAAACCTCACACTAGACTGTGAAGTGCAACATTTTTGTGTCAAAAGTTTGTCTTGTACCTGTCTACCGGTAATATTTAAATTAAAAGTCTTGATCCCAGACGTATTACAACGGTGAACGAGCTTTGTATAGAATTTGTATTGTTATTTTGTCGTTGTTTTCTTCGTAAAGCTTTATAGTTGAAAGCTGAGCTTAAATAGATCACGTCACGAAAATGTAAACAAAAGATTATTGTTTCAAAGATCCTTGAATGAAATATTGAGTGTTTTTATTAATTGTGTTTTGGCACGCTGTTTAAGCTAACAATGGTATGCCAAATGCCAAATAAACTGACACTAAATTTCATGCACTTTTTAAATGAATTTTGTTTAAATAGCTGGGATTAAAAACCGGCATTTTTAACCGGTTTTGTGAGCGCTGTGTTGGCTTAGCGGTTTAACCTCGACTTTCATTCTGCCAGTTGTGGGTTCGAATCCCGGCCGGCCTGTAATGGATTCCTAAGAAAAAATTATGTGCGCTAATTGACATTGCTCTTACGGTGAAGGAAAATATCGTGATGAAACCCGCGGCTTAGTTGACTTCAGAAGTATTGACAAGTTCTCTCCTCTGGACATGGTCGACTAAGCTGAGAGGGTAATAGGTGCTGGGTAGGATGGAGTACCATCCTCACGAAAAAAGGACCCAATTAAAAATAATCCAATTGCGGGAAAACAGCCTGTATACAAGTACAAGTACCGGTTTTGTGAGAAATGGATTTTAGTTTGAATATCGGTTTCAATATTGCAAAAATGTAAAGTCAAGCAAAAAATTATAAAATCCACTTGTAACAAAGATTTCAATTTATATTATCAGAAGTACAACGGAGAAATTGCAACATACTTTTCTCCACAAACAATTATTGTACTTACTAATACTAAATCGTTAAGTCTAGTGTAAAATTTGTGTTCTGCGCAGAAATGTGACGCTACGCAGAAAAAAAAGCTTGAAAATTGCCATAATCTCCTTTTATGAATTAGTTTAATCTCTTAGACTTTCACTAAAACTTTTCAGTTTTCAATAAGTATTTCAAACAAAAATACAGTGACGAAAACTTAAGTAGATAAGTTGGTACATAATCTTGACTTCCAAAAGCCAAGAGTAATTTGAAAATAATGTAATATTAACGCTTCAGTTAGTAGATAAGGTACCTATTCAACTTAGGGCAAAAACAGACTAAGGACTTGAATTCTAAAATTAGTTGTATTCATACTCCAGAATGGTCCTCAATCACTGATCTGAAACTAGATTTAAATCGATATTTAAATTAAGAACGTCACTTGAGAAGCGATTCCTAAACCTGAACTTGGTTGAACGAATTTAAGAACGTCACTTGAGTGACATTCTACGCTCAAGTAGAGTTTTATCTTGATTTAACGTGACTTAACTATAATTATATCTTGACACAATGAAATAATGTATTCTCATACCAAGTTTAATCAAAATCGGTCTAGTAGTTTCGGAGCCTATTCGTTACAAACAAAAACAAAAAAAATAAGTTAAGTCAAGATTCATTCTATTTTCTTTGATTTTGGAAGATTTGACAAGATGATAATAGTACATTACGATATAAGTGTAGTAAATTGATCTTTGCATAGAGGCGGTTTATGACGCGCGAGCGGCAGCGAGCGTGTTAAAGACGCCAAGATGCAAAGATCAATTCCACACATATATCGTAGGACGTTTTTTATCACAGTTAAAAGACTTGAAAAGAAAACAAAATAATAATTAACAAAATATTTGTGATAAGTCTATGTTTACATTTTTTTAAGGCAATATTTTTTTGTTTATTATGCTCCGGAAAGGCCAGGCTAAAGACTTTTACAGCCTCGTCTGACATACAATATTGTTTAGGGTTTTTTCTATTTGTTTTTGCGTCGGGGGTTAAGAACAAAATACAATGGTACGAAAAAACAATATATTTAAGTAAAGAAAAAACAAAAAAAAACATAACTCAATTTTTAATCGTTTTCTAAGTAATTATCACGTAAAATTTTCGTTCGTAAACCGACTTTAGAGACAACCATTTTTGCTAGCTAAAAAACTCTTTGGTACCTACCTTTTTTATACAAGAAAACAGTACAACCCAGATAAATTAAGAATGTTTCACCTACCTTACATGTAATTAGCAGTAAGATACGTATTTAACTTATCGGGATAATTTTATAGCACTAGGTTGGCAATGTAAAACGCACGCGTGCATAATATGTTGGATTATGAGCCTAAAAGCCGTTGAATAAGATCCACTTTATGAGCAACTGTGATAATTTTTTTTTTTTGAATAATGAGTAAAATGCTAGAAATAAAATCTGCACTTGAGACGAGTTTCAGATGTCTTGAACTTGAGTTTGAGATGCGTTCTAAAATAAGGGTTCTTGAGAACGATCTGAACTTGAAACTAGATTCAGATAAATCGTGTTTTAAGCCTTTTATGGGCCGAAAACAGTTGAATAATTATTCTTTAGACAAGCAAGCAACATAATTATGGAGCTAAGGTTGATCCATTTGGGATATCACTCTGCATTTTTCTTTCTTTTCTTATAAATTTTAATGTGTTTTTTATGTCCTTGTTCATTTCTATGTCTTTTTCTTCTGCAACTTTGTTTGTGTTGTGTGTATTCTTAAATACTTACTTATATACGCTGACTCAGATACCTGAAGTGATACTCTGATACCAAGAAACGCCATTGCACCCTATTCTGTGCCACTTGCTGCCAGTCGACTCATTGCAGATCTTGTTGGACTTGGTTAATCCAGCGGCCCAGTAGCATCAAACGGGGCCTTGCAGATACTTTACTTAGATAAACTATTCTATTTTATTTACTGTTTTGTTTGCTTTTAAATATAATTGTCAGCGAGCTATCGGCTGTTCAAAAAGTCAGAAGTATGCGATCGCCCTTTAATTAGACAGTTCTCGCTGAGTATTGTCTTATTCATGAGTTCTCTTATTAATTCCCATTAAATTATGGAGAACGATCTCGGAGTTAAACGATGATATTATTTTTGACTTCTAATTATTTAGCCACGATGGAAATTAATGGCATGGTTTCCACCGTTGATGTAATTTTAGGTTGTCGACAATGGCATCTGGATTACAATGGAATACCTTATTTCGTTTTGAGTGTTAGCGATTATAGGCGAAAGCAGAGTACAGATTTTTCTATCAGTCGTTCAATTATGATGGTTCTGGGAAGAAATCGATTAAGAAAGAAAAAACTAAGTATATCTACGATTTGTAATCTGGATCCAGTGAGAAAAAAATATTTCACTAGATATCTCATATCTCTCTAAATATCTCTCTCTCAATATTTCAGATCCATCCTGGATCTGGTCAATAGATTTTTGAGAATAATCGAATTGGAAAGTAGACGGGGCGATCGCAAAGTCTGAAGCAAGTAATGTGGAATTACTTAGAGTCTATTATAGTCATTGGTGTTGAGCAGTACGCCTCCACAAGCTAAGCTTTAAGCCTTCAAATTTAAATTGCATTCAAATTCATTTTTTTTATTCATTTTGTGGTTAGAATCATTTACAGTAGTCGGCTGCATAATTGCAGCCCTCGGTAGAGTTCGAAAATTACTATTATTAGAATGTTTGCATTCTAATAATTTTTGTTTGATTTATTGATGAGTTAGAAGACTTTAAACTTCAACTAAAGCAGGTGTCTAGAATTCTGCTCGTGTTCTTTCTTATAACAGCCGTTTTGGAGCTCTACGACGACGGTTCATTTTGAAATAGTCTTATAAACTAAGTTAGGCTGTGTGCCTTCGGAACGCGTCTACCAATGAGAAGAAGGCACAAGAAACTCATGAGGTTTTTTTGTGATCATGCTCACAAAGGTCAAGATTACAAATAAATTTGGATATTATATTTGAAATAGGTAAGTTCGAAGTTTTAATCGGCTGTCAACGTGCAACGATCATTCGGAGCTGCTGCAGAGATTTATTCTAGCTTCTACCTACGCACCTGTTCCTTAAATGTTTTCTTATCCGTCCTCTTGTACAAGTACAAGAGGACGGATAAGAACAAGTACTTGAATACGCTGTTTTCCGCAATTAGACTATTTTTAATTGGGTCAATTTTGTGTGAGGATGGAGTAGGCTTGCCCAGCACCTACTACCCTCTCAGCTTAGGCAACCATGTTCAGAGGAGAGAACTTGTCAATACTTCTGGAGCCAACTAAGCCGCGGTTTCATCACGTTGTTTTCCTTCACCGTAAGAGCAATGTTAATTAGCGCACATAATTTTTTCTTAAGAAAAATACATTTGTGCACGGCCGGCCGGGATTCGAACCCACGCCCTTAGAATGAAAGTCGAGGTATCTACCACTGAGCCAATACAGCTCTTTTCGGTCCTCTATACCTAAATCTTTTGTATCAATCATTATATTTTTACCTACTCTTTGCTAAGTACAAAGTGTTACACATTCCTACGTACATTTTATTTCTCAGTGTCATATCTCCTCCTGTGTTGTATCGGCTTACCTTTAAAAAAATCATCCCTCGCTACTGGTAATACATTTATTTATAAGCTTGATTGATTCAGAAAACTTGTGTCGTTCTTATGATGGATGAGTCGAAGTGAACTTCTCGAAAATTCAAGGGTATACACTTATTGGAGAGTCGCATTTGTCAAACTTAACTGACAACCTGCAGGATTATTATTTCTTCTTGAGACTGGGTCAGTCAATCGATGTTTTTTAACGGAATTTCCGGTACGAGACATAACTGTTTTCTTCCTTTTTTTGCAACATTTAAAATAATAAATATTGAAGGACATTCTATACATCGCCATCTAACTCCAAGCTAAGTAACTAGACTTGTGTTATGGATGCTAGACAACGAATAATTTACTACATACAATTATAATACATAGAAACAACCAGACTACAGACAAATATCTAAGCATAAATAGTAGTCTGAGGCGGGAATCGAACCCGCAACCCCGTGTTAGGCAGTCCAGCATGGTGACCATTGTGCCAACTGAGTCGTCCCAATATCAATCACTTGAACTTTTTTTATTTTAGGCTTACATGTTGTAAGGTACCTGTGAATAATCAGTGCTCTACAAGGTTTTTTAAAAACCTTTATATAAGTAACAAAATAACAAGAAAATAAACAAAGACACAAGTCTAGTTACTTAGCTTGGGGCTAGATGGCGATGTGTGGAATGTCCTGCAATATTTATTTATTTATTTATTAGTAATATTTTGAAATTATTTTTATAAGTATGTATATTTTAAATATGTAAAACTTTGACGGATAAACCAGAAAATGAACCGGAAGCAAGCTATACTTTGCTAACATTTTGACACTTTCCGTAAATGTGTCCTTCACTGATGTCTATTGCGTAGTACCTACGTTATTACAGCAATCTGTGTGCCAAATTTCAGCCCTATCCGTTCATTGATTTTTGCGTTGATATAGCAGTTAGTCAGGACTTTGCTATTTTATATTTATAGATGATAATCGAAGTTTCAATGTAATATTTTAACTCTCACAAAAACTTTATTCCCACGCGATTTGGATTAGGGAAAACCGCGGGGCGTAATTAACTTCGTTAAGTCAAATAAAAACACTAAAATGGTAACTCGATTTTTTATTAAATAAAGTATACTTAACTTAATTAAACTTGTTTCATCTACTTACAAAGTATTTACAATTAAAGTTCTTCGTCGACTGAACCGTATCATATTAGAAACGTGACAATAAAAAAAGATCGAGGACGTACTAGGTAAAATAATAAATAATTTAACTTAATATTTATTTATTTACTTTTCCTAAAAAAAATGCGGTACATTGCACACAACGTATCTAAACCAAAGCTAAGCAAATAAGCATGTGTTATGGTGACCAGACAAAGGAAAGATCACTTATAACTAGGTATACTTTTTACATACTTAGAGAAACACCCAGACCACAACAAATACTTATTCGACGGTAGAAATTGAAGCTGCAATCTTCTACGTCACAGAGATCGTCAAAAAAATGACGCTCATACGTCCCTAGTGAATTTAGTCCCAATTCTTACCACAAAAATTTATCCTAAAACAATATTCCAATTCATTCCCTAAACCTAAACCAGTATGATACGGTTTATCAGGCGAAGACCTTCACCTAGTCAAAGTACAAATTAAATAAATACAATTTTAATGCTGTAGGAATAAAATAAATAGTTTAGATACTAATACACTAATATAATATATAATACAAAAACACTATACACTAATAAGATTAATAATCATTTCGTCAAAAAATGAAAAAGAAAACACGCAGGTTACTATGTAAGCAAACTATTTTTATATGTACTACTTTTTATTGATTTTAAAGTTATCTTAACTCGAAAATAAGCTGTTTTTAGGAGTTAGAAATCATTGAATATAATTTGTTTATTTGGACTACTAATGGGTTATTGAGTTTTTGGGATAAAATGATCTTAATTTCCAAAAAAAAACAGCCGGTTTTCCAGGTTTCAATGATTACAAAAAACTTTTCAATTTCCAAAAGTCAAACAAAAGCTGTTCGCCTAGATGTCTAAAAAACTTTCGGTTGGAGTAGACCGAAGAAATAGACAAAAACCCATTCCTAATTGTTTTAACCGGGATGTTTAAAAAATACTTCTTAAGGTGGGTCCATACGCCAACGACCTTGCTACACAGGTTACTAAATAGTTACTACCGGCACCGGTCGCCTTCGTTGGTGAAAGTTGTTATTGTATGTGCTGAGATGGAATTGTGGGTGAGACCATTACCGACGTTCTGGTGTGTACTTTGAGCCAAAAATTCCCTATAGTTTTGAAGCTATCCTAAAATTAAGAATTAAAACTAGTAGAACTTTGAAATGACAAGGAATTTTCGTCACAAATTACCCTAAAATGTCGGTAAAGGTCTCACCTATAGTTCCATCTCAGCATTTTTGAGAAAAACAAAACACATTCGTAAATATAACAATTTTCACCAACGAAGGTGACCGGTGCCGGTAGTAACTATTTAGTAACCTGTGTAGCAAGGTCGTTGGCATACGAACCCATCCTAAACTATGTAACATGCTTAGCTACATTCACTGCCAAGTCTGGCAAACTTATTTTATAAGAGATATTTATCATGTTTTTACAAACTTTTATTTAGTTTCACCTGTCCCGATGTCTGTCATCAAATCTTGCAAATTAAATTTGATCTAACTAACTTCCTTCCTTCCTACTTATCCTACGGAGTTAAATTTTTGCATGTTGATTCATTTATCTTTTATTTTGCGAATCTGTTTTCTAATTAAATAAAAAGAGCTATAACTATTTAAAAAATGGCAAATTATTTAGACTAAAAAAAAATCGTATACATCATTGGCAAATAATAAAGTTTGAATGAACACCTAATAGATCGTTCACTTCGAATTTTTAATACATGAATTAGAGATTTTAATAAAATCGGTTCAGTTTGTAAGTTTTTATGAATGAAATAATGTGAACTTCAGTTACAGCTTTTATCAATAAAACTGTGCAAATAAATATACGAGCTGAACTTTGCATTTTCAACCGCATAAAAACTAGCTTATATTATAGCCTTTTCTGTAGACTATACCTAAGATCCCTATAAAGACGACCTTCATCGAGCTGTTTAATGGATGAAAAGTATTTTATATCAAATTCAAAGGGTCAATAAATACATTGCAAATGGGTTGTCTTAAAATTTCAGTCCAGACTATGATAAATTAACAATTAAATTTTTTGCTTTGTTTTTTAACCTTTCACTGGTTTGATTAAGGGACAAATTCCATACCAATCGAAAGTATGAAGCCTATAGAATTGCAAACGTTAGGTTGACTATTTTTACCGTCACAACTTTTAGGTAGGCAGTTAAATCGATTCTAGTCATTTGCACTGGTGTAGTTAATTAATTAAAGTTAAGTTAAAATAAAGATTATGTTTTTCATTGGTATGGAATTCGTCTATTAACTAAGCCAGCGAAAAGTCTAAAAACAAAAAATAATCAAGCCTGAATTTTTTTAAGCAACCCATTTGTAATATTTTTTTGGCTTATTTGATTTGATATTAACTACTTTTCATCCAATAAACAGATCGATGAAGGTCGTCCTTAAAGGGATCCCGTACTAAAAAGAAAGTACAAACAAACTTTCACCTATGTTATATATATAAATATATGAGGGTAATACTACATAATTACAAGTTCTCTGCATACAATTTATATACATTTTATTTAACAAATCACACGACTACACTCAACTACTCAAGGAACAAGTAAGTAAGGAACAAGTCAGGTAAGGAACGAAACTACTCGAAAGAAATATTAGAGCTCATTATCAAAGCGAATACAGACGACAAATTTTTAAATGGCCGTTCAGCTAGTAAAATAAAATCAAAATAAAAGTGAACGTTTGCTCTACCAAAGACTATTTTAAACTCCTTACGGAAAGAGGACCGGTTTCCCTACCGAAAAGCAAGTAAACTTTTAAAAACTTTTGCTTAATAAAATGGCGGCCATTAATGCCTCCTGATTTTTGGCATTGACAGTCCAAAACTTTAAAAACTTGTCCAATAAAATGGCGAATTGGTTATAAAAAGTTATGTAAATGGGAGAATAAGGCGCCTCCATAATGATTAAAATCTCATTAGCATTCACATTTTTAGTATAACCACCGCCGCTGCTGTTATTTAGCTTACGTATAATTTTATTTTTCTTTCTACAATTTATTTACATTTTATGCAAAACCTCTTGCGATCAATTGACCATCTTATTGGAAACATTTTTAAAGATTTTGTGCTGTCAATGGCTGTGTCAAACGTTAAAAATATAGAAGCAATACATGTTATTAATTTCAAAAACCGCCATTTTAAAAGGCAAAACTTGGTAGTTCAGGTCCTCTTTCCATTGGGAATTTTCCTACGTCAATGGTCACGACCTCTTTGAGATCTTTGGTACAGTCAACAAAAAGGGGTATTCTTTTTTTATGTTTATGTCAGCGAATGATCGGCGAACCAATAAGTTTGTTGTCTGCATTCGTTAAAAACATCCAATTGAAATGTAAATATTTTTTTTAAATCCAAGCGTAGTTTCCCCACACGGTTTACTGCAATATATTTATATTCACCTTAATTTTATTTATATTAACTTATACTTAAAATAAGTACCTAATACTAATTTATTTTATACACAACTGACCTTTTAAATGATTACTATATTGCTAATTATAGGTTGTTACAAAATTGTGCAAGTAAAAACAATAGTTTATCAACACAAAAATGCACACACAAAAAAACATGTGGTGGAAAAGAGGTTGGGCCCCAACAAACAACGTTTTACGACTTTTGTATATTCGAATTAAAAAAAAAACATCATACGAATTTAAACTTTATATAATAAGTAAAATTTTAAGGTTCATGACTTCTTCCTGTAAGTAACAGCTAATTTTCGGGTAATTAAAAAAAATGTTCTAAAATATTTCCAGAAGTCTTAACACAAAATATATTTTTTAATAAAATAGTTTTAAAATATTTTCCAAAAGTCGTAGAAGTTTGTAATTTCTATTTTATTAAAAAAAACTCAAAGAAAATTTTGTTTGACAAATGATAAAAGTGTCCAAAATAAATAAAACTACATATATTTTTCATTATAATTTACCTAATATCAACCGTAACCGCTGTAGAAATTACACTAAATGTAAAATTAATCGTATTTATTATAGATAGGTATTTAAGTATGTGTATAACATCAATTAATCATATTTTGTTACTGTATGGATTAATATAAAATTTACATATTGGCAGTGCCTATCTTCCGTAATTAAAAGGTATACAGGGTCATTAATAGTTATACAACCAGCTAAGAACTATATCTGTAAATAATATTAAAAACAACTTTTGTTCTACGACTTTCAGAAATCCGAAAAAAAAACCGTCGAAAAAAAGTCTGTACTGAATTTTAATTTTAGATGACCTGTTTAAATATTTTTAGTTTTTGTTTAAGAACAATGTCGTGCAAGCGACCTTAAACAGTAAACAAAACATGAATAATAAGAACATTTTAGGTTATTGATTTCTGGAAAAAATTCTGAATCTGGAAAGAACAAGCTGATTATTTAGTGATCATAAAAAAAGTCCAGAACAAAAGTTTTTTGTTAAGCCCGTTGACTGGTTGTATTATGATAGTAAATTATCGATAACCCTGTATAAGGTAAAAGTCAGTTATTATTTTTATAATAAGTATAATTTGAAGTGTTTTTATCGGCCAGTATTAAGATTATTCATAACATTATTGCACATTATTATGAGTCAATGAAATAACTCATAAATTATCTCCGTATGTATTAAAAAGTGAAGTCTAAATCTACTATCACATGAATTAATACTTCCGACTACATAATATTAATGTTTATTAAACTTATATTTACAATTAATTTTTAACATTATTATTCATTATTAAAATTATTAAATTCACAACAATTTACATAAATTATATTGGTAACGCGTAACTTAGTAGGTGGCTTGGGTAACTGTTGGATTCAGGGGAAGGATTAAGATTAACATACGACTAACGGTGAACAGAGAGTTAAGATTTCGTCGAAGACTAAGGGTTTTTCAACCGATTTCGAAATCGAATCCGAATATGAAACGAATTTGAAAGCAAACAGAAAAGAATGAATATGCGACATATACATTTTTTTCTGTTTGCCTTCAACTAGCTTAGCTTAGATCAAGCCAATTAGCATTTAATCAACAGCCTAGCCTCTTAACTTAACAGCGATTTCGTCGAAAACTAAGGGTTTTTCAACCGATTTCGAAATCGAATCCGAATCCGAAACGGTTCGAATTTGAAAGCAAACAGAAAAGAATGAATATGCGACATATACATTTTTTTCTGTTTGCCTTCAACTAGCTTAGCTTAGATCAAGCCAATTAGCATTTAATCAACAGCCTAGCCTCTTAACTTAACAGCGCCGTTCAACTAGCGGCCTGAATGATAATATTCAGCCGTAGCGTTTGTTACAACATTTAATAAACTTGCTGGCTTCTGCTTAGGCCATTCGTACGATTGAAAATGGAACTAAATTGAAATGCACAGGCTAGGCAAGTAATAAAACGTCATCAATCCAAGTCATTTGTTGATCAAATAACTGAATATCATTCAGGCCGCTAGTTGAACGGCGCTGTTTAGTAAAGATGCTAGGCTGTTGTTTATTTGGCTAATTCAGCTAGTTACTTTAAGTCTGCGATTTTCTTTCGCACTAAGACAGTTGACTGTCAACAACATGTCTGCCATCAGTTACCTTTCAAAGACATCTACAAGTTACCACATTCACGTAGAAAGCAGGTTGAAGAGTTCCATCCACACAGAAAATAGGTTTCTTGAAGCAAGAAACAGTTTTAGCAAACTTGATAGGCAGTAAATCTTAATTTCAGAGCAATATTCTCAAATTAAGATTGCTTATTATTTTCAAGAAAATTTACTAAAACCAAGAAATTATTCTTTAGCGTAAACCTTTTTTTCTGTGCAGTTTTTTGTCGTCAGGAGTCGGCACAGGTGGTTTTTATTACTGCGTCTTTGTTACCCTGCGATAAGTGTGAGCTCCTGGTTACCTGATTTTTATATGAATGCGGTCTTACCGCTGCGTTATTTACCTCTTTGGTCATTCAAAAACTTATATCTCACATTTACTTAATAGATAATTATAATTGTTCAATCTTATATATTATTTTAATAAATATATATCTAGCTTATATTACTGGAAATTACTGAAACGTCGTATTAGAAAACACGCAAGTAACGACTAGTTTTTTGAAACAGCCTTTAATAATACACGAGTTAATCGAAATCTACACTGTTTAGACCTTGGTATCGTAATAATAAAGTCTTAAATTAGATCACAGTATCTAGGTCCTTGTGGACCTCTGGCATTGACAATCATAGAAAGCTCTCCGAGGCTCTGGTTTCCTCACGATCGATGGCGGAAACGATTTCGACACCTTCATCGTAATTATGCAATTTTGTTGTATTATTAACACAGTAATGTTGGTCCGGATCTCCGTACTGGGTGTGATAGAATTCTTCCCGCATCATATGGTTCAAATTGCCACATCTAAAGAACAGTATCTCTTGGAACGGCTTCCTGAAGTCCCTATTCAGTGTGGCGTAAATGACGGGGTTTAGTAAGCTATTAAAATACCCTAGCCAAAGGAATACAGCGCTTACTGCGTCAGGAATAGAGTCCTCGGCGACGAACGGCCGGATCAATGCTAACAAGAAGAACGGAAGCCAGCAAATGACAAACGCTGACATTATTATTCCTAGTGTGGTAGACGCTTTGCGTTCTTTAGCTAATTGAAATCTAAGTTTCTTTTGATGCGGTGATTGGCTGTGGAACAAATCTTTGGCGATGTGACTTTTTTGAGCAAAATTTGAAAGCGAAGACCTAATTCTGTTGGTAGTTAATTTTTGACTACTTTCTGAGGAGAGTCTTCTGCGTTCTTTGCCTGGGTGTTTTGTGGGAGGAGCTAACTGCGTTGGTGACTTATTTATTGTGTGAATCGGTTTCGTTGGAGTTTTTTGCTGCAGCATTGGACATTGTGATTCGTTTGATTTTCTTTGACCGCTAAAACATCGGCCGATCGTGCTTTCTGTTTTATCGACGCTTATCTGTAACAAATTAAAAAATAACCGTCAACAATTTTTCTGCAACGATATCAAAGTTAAATGTAAGTTATCTATAGAATTGGCCAAAAACGTGGCCGAAACATGCTCTTGGAATATGCTGTCAAGTTTAAATAGATTCAAATTGGTTTAAATTTTGAAATTAGTGAGGACGACCTAATTAAGATCCTCAATAAGATCCTGGTCAAAGTATCAAATACAAACAGCTAAAATAAATCTATATTTATTTTGAAGATTGAGGTGCTTGATCAGTTAGACAGAAAAGATAAGGAACAATTTGACGTTTCTTTAGGGAAGTGTTGTTTATGTTCATGAGTTGATTTGAATTATTTGAAAATAAAATATTACCGTAGTATTGGTGCTAGCAGTGGACCCTCTCGGCGGAGGCTGCGCGGGCGTCTGGTTTCCCAACAGTTTCGCCTCAGTCGCGCCGCCGTTCTTCACATTAATCTCCAAATAACAATGAGTTTCCAAATGTGATTGAGCACGTTTCTCATCCTTCACAATTTTTCTAGCTGCTCTAAATATCTTGTAATATACCACCATCATAACAGTTAACGGTATATAGAACGAGCCAAATGTTGCGTATATCTGATAAGCCTGATTTTGTGATACAGAACAAGACGTTTCAGTCTTCTCATTGCCAAGTATCAATACTGGAGGCAGGGATATGAAAGCGGCACTTATCCAGACTATAAACACACAGAACAACATTCTTCTAGGAGTCCTTTTCACTCCGTATTCTAGAGGCTTTGTTATTGCATAGTATCTGTCCACGGAGATCATGCAGAGGTTCAGTATACTGGCTGTACAGGATAGCACGTCACTCGACACCCAGAAGTCACAGATGACGGGGCCGAATGGCCAAGTTCCCATAATGTCATAAACCGTAGCTACCGGCATAACCATGATTGCAACGCACAAATCACTCACAGCCAAAGACACGATCAAATAATTACTTGGTCTTCTCAACTTCCTCACCAACCGAACAGCAACGCAAACCAGAATATTTCCAATGATTGTTCCAATTATCACTATCAGGAATATTGTAACGAGGAATATAGCAACAGGTGTTGAGTATTTAGAATGTTTGATATGCAAATGCTGCGTAGAGTTGACGTCTAATGTCCAATTGACCGTTGAATTATGGTTAGTGAAGTTGAACTCCGGAATGGAATCGTTGAAATTTATGGCCAGTGCCGGTTGCAACAGAATAGCTACTAGTGTAAGAAGACACGAAGGTAAAGTAACAAAGCTAGGCGGTGGACGGCGAGCGTTATGACTTGGGGTCGCCATACGAGTCCCTGGATTGGGTGACGATCAACTGGCTCGCACTATTTACGTAACCATACATTGGTTTTGATATCTAAGTATATCATCAACCAAAACGAGTCAAGTTTGAAACACTGCCTCGTCGTGAAGCTTGCTCTTCGGATGGCGTTGATTACAATTGAGTGTGGACTTTAATTGACATATTGCTTGGATCGACTTTCGAATTCCGAGCAGAGCCATTGGATTGTGGGGTTACAGTTGGGAATCTCGTTTCTTTTCCTATTGTGATACAGTTTGATTTCGTTTGGCGAAGTTGTTCGATGCGGAACGGCGCGGCGTGGCGGGTTGTTTTATTGCGCTAGGAAGGCGGCTGAAGCCGGTGCTACTTCAATATCCCGTCTGTGGATTGCTTCATTAGTGCCATTGATTGGTGAACAACGATTTCTGTAAAAAAGAAAAAAGTAAATTAGTAACAGTTATGAAGTGATAAAAAACATTAGTAAGCTTGCATTTATTTTAGTGCGTTTTTTTAACGTTTATATTTTATTGCAGTCTAAATTCATAGATTTAAAGAAAGTGGATTTCTTTGTTGTTTGAATGGATGTTTGTTGGAAGATGAGTTATCAATATGATAGCTTTTTGAACATTCATACTATCTATCTACTATTTCCTAGAAAACCTTAAGAAAGTATTTCTTGACGGATTTAAGACGGATTTCGATAATTCTGTTTTAGTGTAGATATTTTGGAGGCTCTCAATTTGAGTGTATTTTTGTTTGACTGTTCGCGAATAACTTCGCTGGGTTGGAATCGATAATTCTCTTTTTGTGTAGATTATTTTTTTACATTCTATATTAAAAGTTACATATACTTAGATTTTAGATCAAATCAGATTACAGGGCAAATTTGTAAAAAACTCGCTCTAAACAACGTTTTTAAACCGACTTTTAAAAAAGGAGGAGGCTCTCAATTTGAGTGTATTTTTGTTTGTCTGTTCGAGGATGATTTCGTTGTTAATGGACGGATTTCTTGTCGATCTACTTTTACTAGCTAGAATAGAATAGAATGATTTTATTAGTAAATACACGGAAAAAAACAGAAAAGTATAATAAAGAAAAGAAATAGGCATACTACGAAGTTGACAGACAGACGAATGGACAAGCGAGTGATCCCATAAGGGTCCCATTTTTTTCCTCTTGAGGTATGGAACCTTAAAGGAGAAAAAATAGCTGACTGAGCGCGATTGATTTCTACCTTACATATTTATAATATCCATTGTTTATTTTATTGTATCGATTTAAAATAATGTAAGTAGTCCCATTCTATTTGTTTTGTTTTTTATATAATTTATTTAAGTTACGAACTTAATCTATGTATGGCAAACCGGACAAATCTTTGTGATTTTTGATTAGCTTATAATTTTCATATATTGTAAATGTTTAATAAAAAAAAAAGAATAATCAAAAAATAATAACAATAATATGTGCCATATAGGAAAAGTCCGGAGTTACCTAAAAAAGGCTGGCTTAAGTGAGCTAAAGACCCAGTATAGCTATTACTCGAAGTTCAAACATCAGGTCTGTTTGAGATCAATCCCTATCTACCAAAGATTTATTGCCATTTCATTACATCTATTAGATTCCGGAGTATTGTATTCCATATCTCCGAGCAAGGGTGGAAAGAGATCGGAATTTTATGACTTTTTCGGATCGATTTATTAATTTAGGGGATGAATTAAAAGGTTTTGTTATAGATAGAAAAAGAGCGGTGTTGGCTTAGTGGTAGATACCTCGACTATCATTCTGAAGGTCGTGGGTTCGAATCCCGGTCGGCGGTGCACCAATGCGTTTTTCTTAACAAAAAACTATGTGCGCTAATTGACATTGCTCTTACGGTGAAGGAAAACATCGTGATGACACCCGCGGCTTAGTAGGCTCCAGAAGTATTGACAAGTTCTCTCCTCTGGAAATTGTCGACTAAGCTAAGCTAGGTGCTGGGCAAGCCTACTCCATCCTCACGCAAAAAGGACCCAATTAAAAAGGGTCCAATTGCGGAAAACAGCCTGTATTATACAAGTACAAGTAGATAGATTTATTTGTACAACGTAGGAAGGGATATAGAACATAACTAGCTGTCCAGGCAAACGGTCCAATAGCTTCGGACCAATAGTTTATAATATTAGTGCTTATTTGGCCTATTCCTTCCTATTCGCATATTCCAGCTTATTCATGACAAAGAAACAAAAAAATCTTTCCTCTTTATAATATTAGTGCCTATTTGGCCTATTCCTTCCTATTCGCATATTCCAGCCTATTCGTTACAAACAAACAAAAAAATCTTTCCTCTTTATAATATTAGTGCCTATTTGGCCTATTCCTTTCTATTCGCATATTCCAGCCTATTCGTTACAAACAAACAAAAAATATTTCCTCTTTATAATATTAGTGCCTATTTGGCCTATTCCTTTCTATTCGCATATTCCAGCCTATTCGTTACAAACAAACAAAAAAATCTTTCCTCTTTATAATATTAGTGCCTATTTGGCCTATTCCTTTCTATTCGCATATTCCAGCCTATTCGTTACAAACAAACAAAAAATATTTCCTCTTTATAATATTAGTGCCTATTTGGCCTATTCCTTTCTATTCGCATATTCCAGCCTATTCGTTACAAACAAACAAAAAAATTTTTCCTCTTTATAATATTAGTGTAGACAAGAGTAAACATGTATCTTTTAGGAAAGCGTGCTACATCTGAGACCTCATCACCTATCTAGGGATTTACGCAAGACGCGGGTATATTTATACACTCCATAAAAATAAAACATGTGATAAAACTTTAAACGAGAGCTCCTTAAAGCGCCAGGGCAATTCTCGGACACGTGAGATAATGTCGAATTAGAGATATCTCGAAAAAACATGGCGGATGTCGATTGAAACAGAATTTTCGTATTCCCGAAATGTCACATTAGAGAAATGTCTATGCCCAGCGCTCGACTTGCAATACGAACAATAGAGATTTCAGTGTCATTTTCGCTAGACATTCCTTAAGCGACATTTTGTCGAACTCGACATCATCTCTATAGAATCGCTCTCCAGGTGGATGACTTGTAGACGACATCTTAAAACGACACAGGGGGATCATAAACATTTGTTTTTTTTAAACAACACTCATGAGGGTCATTAATAACGACTTTACTTCGTTCTTCTTCTTCTCGTATGGTGGTGTAGCTCACCTATTGTTAGAGTTTTCAGATTGCCTTATGGCCTCTAACTTGACCTAACGACTGTTAATACAGGTAGCAACCGGGACCCCCCCGTGGGTTCCCGCCTTGTCGTGGCGGGGGGGCTTAGTAACCGTGGCCTTGCCAACCACGGTGAAGCCAAGAGGAACCCAGGGCCAAGCCAGGCAGGTGGAGCTGGCTAGCCCGAGAGGGACCGCTCCACCGACTTCCCCGCAAAGTCAGGTGTGAGCGGTACGAGAGGTAGGTCGCAGTGCTGTATGGGCAGTACTGCGACTTATGCGGGTTGCGGTGTAGTATGGGCTGCACCGCAACTGAGGAGTAAGGGCCACGGCGGGAGAGGGTTGCCGGTATTGCGGTGAGCCGTTTCCCCTACCTTCCGTGGCCCTGACGGGGCCGCCACCGTTAGATGGCGGACGCGGTGGGGTCGCAGAGGAAGAGGACTGCCGGTGTGTTGTTGCCGCTTTCCCTGTCCTCTGCGACCGGAGTGGCTGGCGATGGGGCTACTTAACTGACCCATCGCAGGGGACCATGGGCGTCCAGACATGGGGCTGTCTGGCGTCCATCCGCTTGGTCTCCGAGAAGGAGGTTGCGACGTTCCACGTGTTCTGGTGCGTCGCAACAAGGGGGAGGGGCGAAAGCCTAAGAGGAGGGTTCTCACGGACAAATGCCGTCGGGGCTGCTGATGAATGCGAAAGTGATGCCGGTAGCCCCGACAATAGGCATCGATACGGAGCACCCTGGGGTTTTAGTCGGTTGGAGCCCGACATAACCACTTCGTTGGCCCCAACAACGGAGTGGTACCCGACCGGGATTCCCCAGGACAAAAAAAAGGTAGCAACCGGGACCAACGGCTTAACGTGCCTTCCAAAGCATGGAGGGGCTCACGAAAACACATTTTTGCCATACTACTAATTGGCCACACTACCCATCGAAAAAATTACCGCGCCAGGCGTCGCTTAACCCGCACGACCGTAAACGATCAGCGAGCGTCGCTTAGCTGTGAGCCTCTTAACTTACTTATTTCGTTGGCCGTTTTAACTGTTTTATGTAATTAAAATACACACATCTATTTTAGTGAAAAATCATCTGTACTACCTTATGGGATTTGATGTAAAGTTTATGAAAATGTAAATTTTATACTTGTTTTTTCTTTACAATCGCCGTAAAATTAAAAATATATTAAAAAAATGACGATTTTTTTGGATTTTTACGTTTTTTTATCGTTGCAAATCACTCTAATCGTGTTTAGAAGTGTATGACAATACAAGCATTTATTCACCTTCACGACAGTAGGAATACCATTCTATGGATTTTAGTGGTTGATACCCAAAAACTGTTTCTAAGACACCTCTATCGCGCTACTGGTCTTACCACTTCGGCTTAAGGTGAAAGGGTACCGGCGCTCTCTTCATACAAACGTAGTCGACTGTTTCCTCCCTAGATAATGACACTAGCATAAATATTTTAGTTGTATAAAACCTATAACTTCCAACTATGCTCCTATGTCTTGATTTTTTCATTTTCTAATTATTATAGAAATTAAGATTTAAAAAACAAAAAAACAAAACACATGTTCATGGCATTTATAAGTTTTATGCAACAAAAATATTTGTGACACTATCCAGGGAGAAAACAGTCGACTGCGTTTGTATGGAGAGAGCCCTCGGTACCCTTTCCTCTTAATACATATTTGAGTACTTAGGTTGTGCTTAGGTCGCACGATGAGTCGCACCTTTAAGTTCATAACCATAAACAACCATATATATTATACTAGCCAACCATTAACTGTCTACAAATAGAAACAGCTCAATTACAATTCAGATAACAATCAAACTATCGTCTGCAACATAAAGTTGCCATATGAAGGTGCTATGACGTCACTATACCTCTTTGCATTATAAAGAACAATAGGAAGTAGGTACAAAATTTAGTAGGTACAGTCGGCTGCATAATTGCAGCCCTCGGTAGAGTTCAAAAATTACCATTATTGGAATGTTTTCATTCTAATAATTTTTGTTTGATTAATTGATGAGTTAGATGACTTTAAACTTCAACTAAAGCAGGTGTCTAGAATCTTGCTCGTGTTGAATACATCCTTATAACAGCCGTTTTTGAGCTCTACGGTGGGTCTGCAATTATGCAGCCTACCGTACCTATCTCAAATTAATTGTCCAGATTTCCTGACCTATGGTTTTTATATTATTGTTATATTTAGGAACACTTATGTTTGTTCTAGCAGCAACAGAAATACATCATCTGTGAAATTTTCAACTGTCTAGTTATCACGGTTCATAAATAGGTACAGCCTGGTGACAGACAGACAGACAGACGACGGACAGTGGAGTCTTAGTAATAGTGCCCCGTTCTCACACATTCCGCCTTGAAGATAGAGTTGTGGGGGCTGATGTTCACCCTACACCGGGAACAAACAATTTAGAAGGCATTTCAATATCTTAATATCATAAGTGTTCCTAAATAATAAATGTATGGAATAAAAAATGTATGTAAGACTGATTCTTGTTATAGTTTTATTTTGATACTAGCTTTTGCCCACGACTTCGTCCGCGTAGAAGTCGAAAATAGATCAAGTAATCACGTTGTCCCATACAAACTTTCCCCCCTTTTTTCACCCCATTAGGGGTGGAATTTCTGAAAATCCTTTCTTATCCGATGCCTACGTCATACAAAAAACACACCCTCTAAGTTTCAGGTCTCTAAGATCAGCGGTTTAGGCTGTGCGTTGATCCGTCAGTCAGTCAGTAGTAGCATTTTATATGTATAGAAGATAAAAAAGATGTCATTGTACGTTTGGTCAATGACCTACTTTCTCCCTGGTTTTGAAATAGGGTACACACCCCAAGAAGGTACGGTCAGAGTCAGAATTGCAGATTGTAGAGCTCCAAAACTGCTATTATTGGAATATTTTCAACTCAAGCAAGATTCTAAGGCCTTGCTCGAGTTCAAGTTCAAAGTCTTTCAACTTATGAATTTATTAGATATTATTTTAGAATAAAAACATATCTCTACAGTGGGTCTACTGTATATATAAGACTAGCAGTGCTCCGCAGTTTCACACGCGCAACTCCCGATCCCGTAGGAATATCGGGATAAAAAGTAGCCTATAGCCTTCCTCGATAAATGGACTATCCAACACAAAAAGATTTTTTCAATTCGAACCAGTAGTTTCTGAGATTAGCGCGTTCAAACAAACAAACAAACAAACAAACTCTTTAGCTTTATAATATTAGTATAGATGACATATTATAGTAGGTCAACAACAGTTTGTCCATCCTGGACATATAATAATGAGTAATTTAATTTATCTATACATTTAAAATCCTTTGTCCTGAATGACTGACGGATCAACACACAGCCTAAACCGCTGATCGTAGAGACCTGAAACTTGGAGGGTATGTTTTTTTTGTGACGTAGGCATCCGATATAATAGCTTTACCGCGGCAGTCCCCGAGTGCTTCACGTTTTTTATTTATTTATATATTTCTGACTCCAACCTATAACATAAAAAACAAACACAAAGCGACTGCCAAAGGGTCCGCAAGGTCAGGTGAAAACGACACCAGGTTTTATCTCGTTTGATACTCGTACAAAACGTTTTGCTACAAAATATTCCGTTATGATTCGGATCAAAAGGCTCAGACCACGGCTATGATTTATTGTGGCAGGCTGGCAGGCGTCCCTAGTGACGTCATTTGACGTCGTCCGACCCTCGTCATAACGAATTCTGAGACGTTTTTGTTGTACATCAATTACAGTGAGGTTAGGTGACTTGTATTCTTTCAGTGGTGTGTCAAATTCGTGGACTTTATGTGAATTGAATTGGACGGAATCCTTTGCTGTTTGTGGGTATTTTATGTTTTTATTATGAGAACAAGAAGACTTACCGTCTTTTAATCTTTGAATTAATGAATTGAAATGCTCTGAGAAAGGCAGTAGTGAATTCTACAGTGAAACGTAATGTCGTAATTTTTTTATATACATTTTAGTATCGCTTTAATGTCATATCGTACGTTACGCGTTGAACATTTTCATAGTAGAACACCTAATTATTAATTATATTGTCAATACCATGAGAAAACTTGACAATAAACAACAATAAAGTATTAATTAAAAGTATTGAGAATAATACTAACGTATCAATTTATTATTCTGTGTTGTAATTTGATTACTTACTTAATATCTTAAGTAAGTGTCATTTCATTTTTACGTTAAGTAAGTCAGCACCTTAAGTAAGTGATCTACTTATTTTAATCTGATTTTGATAGACTACAAGTATCTATATATTTTTGGTCAAAAACTTAAAAAAAAGTAGCTTCATGAATACGAATTAAAATAAAGATGTCGGACAACTTCGCGTAGCACTTAAAAAACTCCAAAAACAACATAGACCAGAAAAAATCTGAAATTCAAAAAGGCTTCTACGTTTCAGCTTTTTGATACTTAGCATATTATGCTTAGTATGTTTATTCATATACTATCACTGTCCGTGGTTAAACAGAGTCGGTATAAATTCCTAAAGTGAATAAAAAATTAGGCGGTTGCCATCTATGAATAATGTAAAGGGTATTTTTGCACTTTTTTATTTAAAAATATGCCCTAAAATGAAAGATGTAGGGTTTAATTTCGCAAAAAGATTACGGAATCGTCTTAAAGTTAGGTCAGAATGAGATGAGGGATTATCCGGATTCGTAAGCTCATTTAGGGTTTAGATAAATTCGGATATTCCTGTGACTGGAATTTAAATATTTTCACAGTGTAATTGATAAGGTTGTACTTAGATTTATCACTCTCAAACATAAATCAATATGATTTAAAGTCAAAGATTCATACAATTTTCACTAAATCAAATTGAAATGTTATAAAAAACTGAGGCAGGATGTGTGCCTTAGGAAAGCACCCATCAATGAGAATAATAATCCAAGAAACTCGTGGGTTTTTCTTGGATTAGCTTCTACTTTTTTAATTTAGCAACGAAAGTACAATCAGGCAACAAAAGTACAGACCCACCGTAGAGCTACAAAACTGCTATCATTAGAATGTTTTGAACTCAAGCAAGGCCTAAGGTCCAGCTTGAGTTGAATTCTGAATTCTTACATTTCATGAATTTACTAAACCAAACATTATTAAAATGAAAACATTCCAAAAATTAAAGTGCCTTTGGTTACATACATAAACTTGTTTCTTTCTAATAATAATTTTATAACTCTGCCCGTGTCACTACTGTTGGTACGACTGGTAGTGTTACGGGCAATAAATATTTACCTAAATAAAAATGGCGTATTTTTCTAAATCTACCTACTGTACTTAAACGGACTGTTTTCCCGCCCGTTTTAATTGGATTCTTTTTTGCGTGAGGATGGAGTAGGCTTGCCCAGCACCTACTACCCTCTCAACTCAGTCGATCATTTCCAGAGGAAGAACTTGTCAATACTTTTGGAGCCAACTAAGCTGCGGGTTTCATCACGATGTTTTCCTTCACCGTAAGAGCGATGTCAATTAGCGCACATAGATTTTTCTTAAGAAAAATCCATTGGTGCACGGCCGGCCGGGATTCGAACCCACGACCAGAATTAAAGTTGAGGTGTCTACTACTAAGCCAAAACTTAAGTTAATTTATTTAGGTAAGTAAGTATTTTATTAATTAACTTTATTTTGATTTTCCCTTTATAATAGGAAGGTGTCTATTACTTTGATTAACTTAATAAAGAGAGGTTACAATTAATCAGAAGGTCGGTTAACGAACGACGTAATTTAATTTTGAACTGCGAGAAATGATAATAAAAAGCCGGGAAAAAACCGGCTATTATCTTTTTCATGATAAAGGTTATTACAATTGAATTGATAGTAGGTACCTAATAGAGTTTAGACTAACGGTCGAGATCTATAACCAAATTAGCAGTTGACGAACTCTGTGGTAAGGTGGGCTGGGAAAGTAGCGGGTTCGATTACTGCCTCAAAAATATTTATATACAGATTTGTTTTTAGTCTGGCTGTTTCTGTCTATATTTATGACAAAAGAAAAGTATTATATCCGTTGTCTGGCCATCATAACAGAAGCCTAGTTGCTTAGCTTGGGGCTAGATGGCGCTGTGTGAGCTTTTGTCGGCAAATTTTAAGACGATTTTATTTTGTTCTTTGATTTTATTTTTATTTTATTCTGATTTTATTGAAGGGCAGTAAAGGGGTCCGCTATTGGTAAGAGCAGTAAAGGGGTCCGGACATTTAGTATGGGAGCTTGGTATAATGGTTTTTTTGTGCGGTGCTTCGAAACTTATGCGTATCGATAGAGGGCATTACAGAGAACAAAAAATGTCTCCACACCAAACTTCTAAAGCGTCTCGGAATTGGGATATACAAAGAAACGTGATTCGTTCAACAACACATTTGGTTAAATATTCCGTTTCCGAGACATTTTGGAGGTTCGATGTGAAGGCATTATTTGTTCGCCATATTGCTCGCTATCGATAGGTATTGGTCTCAAAATGCACCGCGCATTTTTGGAAAATCATAGGACAATAACAACACGTTTGGTTAAATATTCCGTTTCCGAGACATTTTGGAGGTTCGATGTGAAGGCATTATTTGTTCGCCATATTGCTCTCTATCGATAGGTATTGGTCTCAAAATGCACCGCGCATTTTTGGAAAATCATAGGACAATAACAACACGTTTGGTTAAATATTCCGTTTCCGAGACATTTTGGAGGTTCGTATATACGCTTAACGGATCGCGTATATAATATATACGCGATCCGTTAAGAAAATGCCCGAGACCGCGCGAGGACTATTCCTCTCTGTCTGCGCTGATCCTAAAGATGTCACTGTCGTTTAAAAAGTTAAACGACAATAAATTGGCGCAGTTTTGACGCGTTTAGGTATTGGTAAGTAATCGTAAATACTTGAAACAAGGACAGTGATAAAACCACTCCAATATACTTTAATTAATAAACATTTTAATAACTCAATGGCATAAAGATAACGACCCATAGATTAATGTTATCTATCACTGTGCTACCCATTTTATTAAATTACTAGTTTTTAACTGCGACTTTGGAGGTTCGATTTCCCAAAATTCTTCCTATAAACGCAGTTTCAGTTAATTATTGTTTCTAAGTATTAAACACTAGCAGCGTTCCGCGGTTTCACCCGCCCTGAATTTTGCAATAACAGCCAAACTATCACCCCCCTTGTTACACCGTGTATATTTAGACTGCCTTGTCCCGCAACTTCGTCCGCGTACGGGTTTATTTGTTCCAAAATACTTTCATGACGGATGCGTACGTTGTAAAAGCTTTCTGTCTGAGCTATGCGTTGATATTTCATCAATCAGTCAGTCAGAACTTTGAATTTTATATTTATACTAGCTTTTGCCCGCGACTTCGTCCGCCAAGGAGTCGAAAATAGTTCTTATAGTATTTTTTGTTGACTTAAAATTGGATTGAGCTTCGAACACGTGTCAAAATAAAATATACTTACTTAATTTAAACCAAAAGCACTAAGGAGTTCGAGTCGAACGAAATCCCCCCTAAAATAACTTTCTACCCCTTTTTAACCCCGCGTGTTCCATCAATTCTGTTAAAGAATGTTTATATAAAATTTGAAGTAGATTTGACCAAGGAATCACGTTGTCCCATACAAACTTTCCCCCCCTTTTTTACCCCCTTAGGGGTGGAATTTCGGAAAATCCTTTCTTATCCGATGCCTACGTCATACAAAGAACACATCCTCCAAGTTTCAGGTCCCTACGATCAGCGGCTTAGGCTGGGCGTTGATCCGTCAGTCAGTCAGTCAGTAGTTCAGGACAACGCATTTTATATGTATAGATTTAGACAATGTTTGCTATCTTTCTCCAAGCTACTTCTTTTGCGTAGAGTGTTCTTAACTATTATATTATCAGTGGATATAAAACAGTAGTAGTTATAAACGTACATTGCGATACAAGTGTGGTAAATTGATCATTGCATAGAGGCGGTTTGTGACGAGATGCAATGGGCAGCACTTACACTATCAGTATAGTCGATGAAAGATCTCGTCAATACGTCCGGAGACAACTAAGCCACGGGTGTTATCACGATGTTTTCTTTTACCGCAAGAATGAAAATTAGCGCATATTATTTTTTTCTAAGAAAAATCCATTGGTTTTTTTAAGGTTTCTTCTTGTATTTCAAATTTCATTTAAATCCTTTCAACCGTGACATGTGTGTGTAAAATGTTAACGAAATTCTGTTAAAATCTCTAAGTACAATTAATGTCGGCCATTACTCCATTAAATGAGGGTAGAACAGAATAATGGAATGTTCTATTTAACTTAATTAGTATGTGTAGTGATACATTAATACTCCGATTTTTTTTATTTTCGTTTTAATTTTAGTTAATATTAACAATGCAGTGCCGTTTCACTTGCCTGAATTCAGGTAGAAAACATAGAAGTAATAAGCCAAGGCCTTCGCTTTCCACAAAAAAAAAGTCGGAACGAAAGATAATTAGTTTCTCCTCGACCGCATATTAATTTACGTGATAACGTCATAAGAATACGATAAAAATTTGAGATTTTTTCTTTTTTTTCCTTTATATAAGTCTTCTATTCCTTTATAAGCGCAACTATCGAGAACAGCTAGACCGATTTCGCTAATTCTTTTTTTGTTGGGTTTGTTATTGTCAGGAAAAGGTTCTAGAAAATAATCACGAGGTCAAACCGCGGGACGCAGCTAGTTTTGAATAAAAAATGTCTGAAAATAATTTACTGCTTCTCCATCTATGATAGTTTCAGTGATAGAATGTTATAATGAGGATACACTGACGGTCAGAGTACACCACAGATATAGTACTTTGGAGCAGATACATTTCATAAAAATAGAAATAAAGAAAGAAAGATAGAAAAACATTTATTCGGTGCAGGCACACGACAACTTTAAAATTAAACACACACAGAGAAATAGGTACAAATAGGTACATTATACAACGAAGAAAGAAACATACACTAAACCTTAGAATATTTAAGAAGCCATGTGCTGCCCCAAATGGGTCCGTATATCGTATTTGAAGGCAGACGTCCTGTTTTTCGTTTTCCTTTAAATGTGAACTGTCGCGTCGGTGAGCTATCTTCTGTTTTAACCCCTTATCATCATCCAAGCGATGTTCCCGGTTGCGGAGCCCGGGGTCCGCTTTCCTACGTTTACGCCTCCACTCCGCACGATCTTCGGCATCCTGGTTAGTAAGGTCACTTGCACGCATATCACCCTTTACGACGACATAAGCCAACACCTCTACCTAGTCTGCCACGACCGACCTGGCGGAGGCGCCATGGCAAAACATTTGTTCCCCACGTAACTTGCCGGTTTTCGCAAGCCGTGACCGTACCAGCGTAACTTCTGTTTTAACCCTTACGTTGGTTTTATTTGTATGTACAAAGACAGTCTAAAGTCCCTAAATCTCCATAAACTCCCATACTTATAATACGAAAAAATAATATTAAATTTTTCCCGCGACAAATGCAGCATTTGATACATAATTTAAATCTTTTATTGTATTAAAGGTAATGAATATTCAAAAGGTTTTAAATCCTTTATTATGATCCCAATAATATTCTATCAACAGAACCTCGAAAATGCTGGAATAAATTATAAAAAGTAATTGAATAGGGATTTAGCAATTGTTGCCGCTCAGGCTCGCTGGCAATTGACATTTATTTTTAGGCGGATGTAGACTAAAGACAGGCCTATCTCTTCTTCTTTTTTCTCTTTCTGCACAACGTGTCATTCTTCTCCATTCCATTCTATTACCCCTCGAGTCTGCATTTACTCCCTCTTCCACCATGTCCTTTCTAACGCAATCTTTCCACCTCTTATTTAATCATCCGCTTATTCGACGACCATTTAATTCCAAGTCCTTTACTCTTCTGGTGACATGAGCATCCTCTAACTTGTCAGTAATGACCGTTAGTTTCATACTTCCTTTTATATACTCGTCAGACTTATTCCCTTAGCTCCGTCAGTGTTTTATATTAAAAAACCTAACTTAAAAACATTAGGTCTCAAAAGTGCGAAACATGTTTATTTTAAAAATAAATAATAAACGACGATTTGGTTTCTATTAGCTCTGAAATAATTAGTGCACGGTGAGCAGAATAACAGCAATTCGTTTTATATAGTAGTTTAAAAGACCTAAGGAATGTTATTAAAGCAAATAGTTAAATAAAAGCAAGTTCGCTAGATTTGCTGTTCCAAACAAAACTTTAGTTATATTTTATGTCCAACAAAAGCGCCCTTTGAGTTCCACTAAACAGCTATCGTCTATTTTTATAATATCCATAAATTGTGCGAAACCAAAACTTACAAGAAAAAAAAGTCACAGTACTAAGTTAGACACTAAATTATGAAATTCATAACATATTATCCAACTAAGTATTTTAACAACCGATAACTTCATAATATTCAGAATAAATGTTCGATTGAAAATCATTTGCGAGAAATATTTTTCAGGCTTACGCAGTTTCACCAATTTCTGCTTGGGACCGATAAAAATTGGTAATTTTTCTTATGGCTTAGTTTATTGTTGGGCTCGTAATGTTCATAAGTATTTTTCTGAAGGCGTATTTATCTCTTACTAGTTAAGACCAGTGGTTTCACCCGGGTAAGCCTCGAACCCGTGGAATCGAGGTAAAATTGCCGTAAGTCTAAAACTTCATAAGGGTTACTTTTAGGACGTAGGCGAGCACAAAGGTTTATAGTAACTTTTATGTTTCTGTGTCTGTAGAAAAACAATATCACTTTAAAAAAGACACTTACGCGAGTGGAATCGCGGGGCACGGCTAGTTAATTATATTGATTTGCTCGATTTGAAAATGATAATCCGTACGCTAAACATTAAAGTTTTTGTTGCTGCGTCACTTGCTTTAATCGGTGTTAACGTTCAATCATAAGAGTAGGTTAACACAAAAAAAAACGTGTGGCACTCGGGGACTGCCGCGGTAATCGTGTTAGCTTCGTACAGTCGTACCATATACATACAAGTTAACCGAATGCTCGGCCGAGCTACATGGTAGTCGGAGTGGGGGTTGTTAGGTTTTTGTTACGGAATTTCTTGTTTCGGTCGCCGCGCTCAAAGCCCGCGATAAAAGCTTTTATCGCGCTCAAAGCCCGCGATAAAAGCTTTTATCGCGGGCTTTGTAGCTATCAATTGCATAGCTATGCAATAGCTTAAAAAGGTTTCCTGAAACAAGAAATAATCCTCGCACTGTCTCCCCATTAACGAGGCTAAAAGCTCATGTTAACCTTATACTAAGCGAATAATTACACAAGTAGTTACGTCAATTTTCCGTTATCGAAGTTCAACAAAACCCCATAAAAACATGGTAAAAGTGAGATAGTAAACACTAAAGGATTCTGCAAACGGGCAATGGTTTTACCTACTGAGAAATATGGCTGCAGAAACAATTTTCTGGCCAATGCCAGAAACCTTTCCAATAAAGCCGATTGGTCTTTTGCATTTAATCAAGATGATTTATATAGCGCTAGAAATCTTTAATCCGTGGAATTCAGGGCGATGCAGTTCCTGAGACGTGTATTAGATGGATTAGATCCGTTAGTCTATGCAATAGGTAGTCGCAAATGTTTTACTAGTTGCGCGACCCGCGTTGGTAAATATTTAGAAGTGATTTTGATTTCCGACAAACACAGAAAACATAATAATTACCTACTAAATGGGGGCTTAGGAGGGCTAGATGGTGATGTGTGGAATGTTCTGCAATATTAATTTCATTTATAAAAAAAAACTATGGGAAACATTTACCACATATTTCCGTAAAAGTATTGCTCATTTAGAGTCTCCATTACGATCGAATGTGTAATAGATACCACACCTAATTGGCCCCACCCCCGTCAGTCAGAACGTTTATTGGGTTGTCAGTGTTTGACTGGCAGACAATTAATTTGTTAGCAGATTGCTTTGTTTTCCAAAAGGTTTGCTACCTGTTGGTGTATCGGATCGAGGAGGTTTCTAAAAGATTACTTCAATTAATTTAGGTGTCGCTTGAATTTTAGAAAAAGTTGGCACAATGGTCACCGTGCCGCACTGCTATTAAATCTTAATATCTATGATAATTAGAAAAACAAAACATAGGGGCATAGTCATGGCAGTTATAAGTTTTAAGCAACAAAAATATTTCCTCTAGTGTCATTATCCAGGGAGAAAACAGTCGACTACGTTTGTGTGGAGAGAGCGCCGGAACCCTTTCACCTTAAATAAAGGCAACTGCTTTTGCTACAAATATCTCGGGGAAAAGCCTCCGCCAAGTCGAGCGAACAGCAGTAGAAATTGTACTTTTTCTAAGTGGCACTCTTCCCATATCTTCTTTGTTATAACTAAAAGGATCGCTTGATTGTCTGTATGTCTGCCAGGACCTTTTTTTATTACATAGTAGAATTGTATCTAATGTATATTAAATAAGGGTACAATAAAATAACCATCAGTAAATATTGAAGGAAAGAAAAGGAACATCTGGAGTGAATTTCATTTTTTCTTATATAACGTAAATGTTTGAAATATAAATAGATAAAATAATATTAGTAGAATAGAGAGTAGCTACACAAGAACTTTTTTAAGGTACAAAATATAGGTACTCGGGATTCATTTAACATTGAGTTGAAATAATTGTAATCGTAATGTAACGCGCGGTTTAAATGTCTATCAAAAATAATTGTATATTTCATAAATTTTGAAAAAAAAATTGTGGTGTATGCCACATGTTTTCAATGTACTATCACTTTATTGGCTAGAGATAGCCTATAAATAAATAAATATTGCAGAACATTCCACACATCGCCATCTAGTCCCAAGCTAAGTAACTAGACTTGTGTTATGGTTGCTAGACAGCGGATATACTACTTATATACTTTTTTTTTGTAAATATATACATATAATACATAGAAAAAACCAGACCACAGACAAATATCTAAGCATAAATACTTGTCTGAGGCGGGAATCGAACCCGCAACCCTGTGTTTGGCAGTCCGGCATGGTGACCATTGTACCAACTGGGTCGTCACCCTATCTTCGTCAACCCTGTTGTTTCCCGTTTCTTGTTTTCTCCTGAAAAAAATATATTCCTTTATTCACTTCATGAAATGGGTTCGTGTCGGTAATTCGAAAGGTGTCAGTTATTCGAAATACTGTCACCGATGTTATCTTTGCAAAGGTAAATGCTTTGTATTCTGCTCTATTGTAGTAGGTATAATTATTTTATCTCTATGCTCAAATATAAAGGTGAGGCTAGATCATTTCCTCGAACATTTCAATGTAATGTAACATTTTTGCGAATCCTACTAATATTATAAATGTGAAAGTTTGTGTATGCGTGTGTGTGTGTGTGTGTGTATGTTTGTTACTCCTTCACACAAAAACTACTGGACCGATTGCAATCAAACTCGGTATGTAGATAGCTGGAGACCTGGATTAACATTAGGCTACTTTTTATCCCGATATTCCCACCCATGGGATCGGGACTGACGCGGGTGAAACCGCGGTTCGCAGCTAGTGGTACAATACATGCAAAAGTAAGGCAAATGCTCGTAGTGTGGTTCCAGTTTTAAAATTAAAAAACTTTAGAGGTGTCAAGAGACACCCGGATGGAACGAATTTTTTTTCGGTTAATTAGTGAAGGAATTGTAATTTTTTTTTTAAGTTATAATTTTTATTTATTATTAACAAATATAACGTAATATAAACTTAATCAGTAGGCTCAATTTTAGTAAACTGGCTTGCTTTCTATAAGAGAGAGAGAGACGGACAGAGAATGACGCGCGGCAACTATAGCAAAAAGTGTCGTTACAATTTTTCGTCTTATTTTTTTCCGTCTAGCCCTCTTTCGCAACACGCGATAAGGAATTTCGTTCCAAAACCGAGATTGTTTGATGCTTTGTTACTAGTAAATAAATGCTGTAGTCGGTTTTTTGACGAATCCTTTGAGTGTTACGCGGTTCAGTCAGTTATCTGCGGTCGTCACGAGCGCTGAGTTTAATCGAACGGTAACATGCTCGATACGTCCACTGAAATATCCTACTTTATTTATATTAGGTATAGTCGTAATGAACTCAGGGTAGGGAGGGAACTTGCACTAGTTTCTTATATTTTTAAATTATTATAAAATGTATAATCCGTAACTGTTAGGGGTAATAGGGTTATTCGCTCCGAGGATGTGTGGCAACGCATGAGGCCCGAGTTGTTGCGGGAGGCGCCTTTAACGCAGACACTGTGCACTGTCAATCGCATTGCGGACGATATTGATGTTTTTACGTGTTCTCTGAGTGAATTCACAATAACGGCTCTTTTTATTTTAAGTTACAATTAATGTTATACTAACTGACTGAATATTGGATTTTTTTTATCTATTTGCTTATCTATCGCATTGGGACCCACCTGTAAAGATAGATTTAAGTTCGAAATAAGTAAATAAATACGTAAAATGCTCGCTACGAATGATACACAACGCTGCGTAATGTAACACCGTTCAGTACCCACCTTAAGGCAAACTCAGGTGTTGGGCTTGATATAACTCAGTTAAAATTAGTACTGACGTATTTTACAAAGGAATGAGAAAGTATTTGATATCTTGAATTTGAAATTTTTTTATGGGGATATATTTTTTGTGTAATATTTATTATTTGTTTTGTTTGTGAGTTGAGAGTGACTCTATATTAAACACATAAGTTCCGATCCCGTGGAAATATTATAAAAAAAGATGTTACTTCCAAGGATTCATTGCATATTCATACTAAGTTTAATCAAAGTCGGTTTAGTAGTTTCGGAGCCTATTCGTAACAAACGAAACAACATTCTCTCTTTTTAAGAGGAAAGGGTACTGGCAATCTTTCCATACAAATGTAGTCGACTGTTTTCTGTCTGGATTATGACACTAGAGCAAAAAAAATGTAGCATGAAACTTATAACTGCCATAAACATGCGCCTACGTCTTATTTTTTATAAATATTTTGTTTTTTTTATTATGACTTTCTATGATATTTTTTTTAGTCTATATTGTCCCACTGCTGGGCAAAGGCCTTCCTATCAACATTCTATGATAATTGGAATATAAAAAATCAAGACATAGGGGCATAGGTTTTATGGCACAAATTATTTGTGCTAGTGTCATTATCCAGGGAGAAAAACGTTTTTATAGGATGCTTACGTCATACAAAGAACACACTCTCCAGGTTTCAGGTCTCTACAATCAGCGGTTTAGGATGTGCGTTGACCCGTCAGTAAGTCAGGAAAAAGCATTTTCCTTTTAAATATATAATTCTCGTTGCCAAACTCCACCTAAACGGCTGAACCGATTTGTATACAAATAAATATTTTATAATACATATATATATATATAGACAGAGAAGATAGACATTTTATAATGTTTATTTATCTATCTACCATCATTCACAACGGCCATTTGCACTTGTAACTACCTATCTAAAAGAAATATGATTTCCTTTTCATCGAGACAAATCAGTGAAAAACATTTTCAATTTGAACTCGAAATAAAATGAAACGGAACTTTTTTATTAAATTTTTCATGCCGTAACGAAAAAAGAAGTTAAATTAAAAATTGAATTCCATTTACTCTGACGTCAAAGGTGGGTAACATTTATTATTTATGTGTGTTAGACCTGTATGTTGATAAACAACAATTATTATTGTTTTAGGGTTTCGTAGTTAAGGCTTGTATAGGTAGTCGTACTCAGCGCTATCCCTTTTCCACGCGCGCCGCGAAATAGCGCCATCCTTTTCTCCCGCGCGCCGCGAAATGGACGTTTTTTAACAAAATTGGTAATTCATGAATGAAAAACTTCAATGATTGACAAAACAGTCGGGCAGAAACTAGATTCAGTAATCTAGTTTCTGCCCGACTGTTTTGTCAACGACTATCTAAACAAGAAACTTTCGTGTTGCTAGTCATTATATTATTTACGATATATCGTAAAAGAATTTTAAAAAGTCCAGTTTTAAGAAAACCTATCTATTGAGAAAAAATAATGCTATTATTATATTATGATTTCATTCGGGGAAAAACTGCACAAAAATCTAAAGATACATTCTAAATAAAAATTAGTGTTGTAGATGTAGCGGAAGTTACTTAATTTTTAATTTAAAAAGGGAATTTTCAGGTCATACCGGCCCTTAAGTGGCAATACGAAACCCTTACGGCTCGTTGACATTATGTGTTTTGAAGCGCGCGCTTCGATAACATGCGTGTACTATGTCCGATACCTTTAGACGCATAACACCAACTACGTAAAACACCGCCTTTACGCAAAACGCATAACTCTCAAAATACCACCTACGCAATATACTAACTATGCAAAACACCTATACTCCTATTAAACATCCAATCGTGCGTTGTCAGATTTTGGTAAGAACATTTTTGTGAGGATGTCAGCCGCGCGCTTCTAGAGGTACATATGCCGCCATTTTAACTGTGTGGAATATCCCCTGCAATATTTATATCTATACATATAAAATGCTTTGTCCTGAACTACTGACTGACTGACGGATCAACGCACAGCCTAAACCGCTAATCGTAGAGACCTGAAACTTGGAGGGTGTGTTCTTTGTGTGACGTAGGCACCGGATAAGAAAGGATTTTCCAAAATTCTACCCCTAAGGGGGAAAAGGGGGGCAAAGTTTGTATGGGACAACGTGATTCCTTGGTCCATTTTCGACTTCCACGCGGACGAAGTCGCGGGCAAAAGCTAGTTTATTTATATGCTGTTACAGCGCAAAGGAAATAAAAACTGCATCTGTTCAATTTCCTGTACTTCCAAGCCAACAGGAATAAACAAGCTTTGTTCGACCATGTTCCAAACAGAATGGGGTTATTCTCAACAATACAAAAGCAAATATTTCCTCTTATAATTTTAAAATTGACATCAGCATGTTAGTTGCATCAGCTAGTGCCAAGTGTTAGCTAACCCTGCAAGTGTCAAGAGCAATTAACTGACCCCGTTTGTATACATAATCAATGAATACAAACATCACATAAAGGTACAATCGTCGCTCAAAAGTCCACTAGTAACGTAACGATTATAATCCTGTGCAGCACTATTTTAAAAAATCCATGCACAGTAACTACGTAACCTGTGGATCGAACCCACGTTGGTTACTGTTGCGGTGGCAGCATATACCACTCGGCCAACTAAAGAGGAGGCTCACAGCTAAGCGACACTCGCTGATCGTTTAACGTCGTGCGGGTTAAGCGACGCCTGGCGCGGTCATTAGTTCGATGGGTGGCCAATTAGTACTGTGGCAAAAATGTGTTTTCGTGAGCCACTCCGGGCTTCGGAAGGCACGTTAAGCCTGGTCCTGGTTGCTATCTCGAGTAGCAGTCGTTAGGTCAAGTTAGAGGCCTTAAGGTGATCTGAAAACTCTAACAATAGGTGAGCGGCACCACTATACGAGAAGAAGAACTAAAGACATAGCTAATATGTTGAAAATAATAATCACACTGAATACTTTTAATTTAAGTATTATGTGTGTGTAACGTCTATTAGAAGAAGGTCGTAAGTACAATTATACTGGTTCATAGTATAATTATATCGCACTGATAGTGTACTTATGACGCATACTGTACCTATAAAATAGACTTTAGAGATTAGTGTTGGCCTAGTATTAGATACCTCGACTTTCATTCCGAAGGTAGTTGGTTTGAATTCCGGCCAGCCTGGCACCGATTTTTTCTTTCTGGACCCGGTTGACTAAGTTGAGAGGGTAGTTACTGGGCTAGCCTACTCTATCCTCACGCAAAAAGGACCAATTATAGAGGCCTACAAAATATACTATAGACAAAAACCTTAGATTACGAAAAGTTGTCCGACAAGTATTTAAGTAGTATATCCGTTGTCTAGCACCCATAACACAAGTCTAGTTACTTACCTTGGGGCTAGATGGCGATGTGTGGAATGTCCTATAATATATAATATATATATATATAATGTAATAGTTATATATAAAAATTAAATTATATTTTATTTTCATCGAAGCAAAATCAACCAGCTTACATTTTTGATAAGTGGCAGGTACCTCATTCTAGTTTATAGACGTGTAATTTTATTTTTATCACAGTTGCTCATAAAGTGGATCTTATTCAACGGCTTTTAGGCTCATAATCCAACATATTATGCACGCGTGCGTTTTACATTGCCAACCTAGTGCTATAAAGTTATCCCGATAAGTTAAATACGTATCTTACTGCTAATTACATGTTAGGTAGGTGAAACATTCTTAATTTATCTGGGTTATACTGTTTTGATGAATAAAAAGGTAGGTACCAAAGAGTTTTTTAGCTACCAAAAATGGTTGTCTCTAAAGTCGGTTTACGAACGAAAATTTTACGTGATAATGACTTAGAAAACGATTAAAAATTGAGTTATGTTTATTTTTTGTTTTTTCTTTACCTAAATATATTGTTTTTCCGTACCATTGTATTTTGTTCTTAACCCCCGACGCAAAAACAAATAAAAAAAAACACTAAAAAATATTGTATGTCAGACGAGGCTGTATAGGTTAAAAGCCTTTAGCCTGGCCTTTCCGGAGCATAATTAACAAAAACATACTGCCTTAAAAAAAAAGTAAACATAGACTACCACAAATATTTTGTTAATATCGTTTTGTTTTCTTTTCAAGTCTTTTCTTTTATTCGCAACTGTGATAAAAAACGTCGTACGATATACGTGTGGAATTGATATTTGCATCTTGGCTTCTTAACACACTCGCTGCCGCTCGCGCGTCATAAATCGCCTCTATGCAAAGATCAATTTACCACAATTATATCGTAATGTACTATTAATTCCTAAGTACTAATTTGGAACGCGTAGATATTGGTCTTTTTTGTTAACGATTGATTTTAATATGAATAATTGAACAGGAAAACAACATAATAATTAGGTAAGTATTTACGTACATTACTGTTTTTTTGTTTGACATTATCTCTGATTCTGACGTTGTTCCGTGGGTCATGGTTTTTTTCAACCCATCTATACGTCATCGTTCATCAATACGTGCTAACAAAGTGGTACTTTTAGGCGCACTTATTGGGCATCAGTAGAGCAGCAGTAATGAGTTTGAATTCTGATATTTTTCGTAAAAATAACGATATTCATAATTCCAACTTAAGAAATAAGAATTGACTGACCGTGCCCGGTAGTAGGCTCCGGAAAAGAAACAGGTCGTTTAATAGTACATGTGCGCTCTATTATAATAAATTACCTAAAGATGTATATGACATGTCCATTAACAGGTTCAAAACTTTTATAAAGCACTAGCAGCGCTCCGCAGTTTCACCCGCGTAACTCCCGATCCCGTGGGAATATCAGGATAAAAAGTAGCCTATAGCCTTCCTCGATAAATGGACTATCCAACACAAAAACAATTTTTCAATTCGAACCAGTAGTTCCTGAGATTAGCGCGTTCAAACAAACAAACAAACAAACTCTTAAGCTTTATAATATTAGTATAGAAAAGTATAGATAAATTGTGCAGTAATAAGGCGTACTATGATACTTCGTTTTACCTTAATGATAACAACCCATGGACGTGACTTTAGTTGCTCCATTTTAAATAATACTTTCAAATATTTGTAATATTGACCTTTGTGAGTGTGATCACATGAAAAAAACCCCATGAGTTTCTTGTGCCTTCTTCTCATTGGTGGGCGCGTTCCGATGGCACACATCCTAACTTAGTGTTTAGACATTTCTATGTGATCTTTGTACAAGAAGTGTCGCTACAGACTCTAGATGGACTCTAGAGTAGAACGTTGTTTGTCTATAGAAGTCTAAAGCGTATTAAAACCTTTCGTGGAAACATTTTGTATATAAGAGTATTCTACAAAAATAGAGTACGCCAGTCACCAAAGAGCACACCATAGACGAGCTGCTGAACATCGAAGCTCTTCATCTTTTTCTGCATAGGTAGCCAGAAATAGTCACTAACCCGAAATCAATCAAGGTGACATCATCATCATCATTAGAGTATCAAAACTAAATTCCTGGGGTAAGTTAAATAACAATGATGTCTGATTAAGACATCTGATAAGTCAACTCTCGCTCCTATTCACGTGACTTAAAAAATGTTGATGCAACTATTATTGCTGAGGCAGAACCTTTTTGGAGGCACACGGCTCCTTAGATCTTATTTCTTTCATGTATTTTTAAGCTATTGCATAGCTTTTATCGCGGGCTTTGAGCGCGGCGACCGAATCAAGAAATTCCGTAACTAAAATAAAACCAAACACCCTCCACTCCGCCTACCATGTAGCTCAGCCGAGCGTTCGCTTAACGTGTACCTATGTTTATGGTACGACTGTACGAAGCTCGCATGATGCAATAGCTTTACCGCGGCAGTTTACCTACTGTTAATCAAGTGACGCAGAAATAAAAACTTTTATGTAACTGTTTGAAATTATCGAAATCATTGTACGTACGGATTATCATTTTCAAATCGAACAAATCAATATAATTAACTAGCCGTGCCCCGCGATTCCACTCGCGTAAGTGTCTCTTTTAAAGTGATATTGATTACCCGCGGCAGTCTCCGAGAGCCACACGTTTTTATTTTTTTATTTATTTTGTATTCTCTTTCCTATTAATTTTTTATTTTATATTTTTTTTTAATGTTTGTACTTTTCTGATTGTCTTGTTGTTTGTTTTCTTTCTTTCTTTCTTGACTTTCAAACATCCGCATCCGATCCGTACCTAAGAACAGACTAAGCAATCTAAGCATCCACTCAGTACGCGCCCATAAATTAGAGTTTAATTCAATTTACGAGCCTGGTTACTAACTAACCGTTAGTTTGCTGAATGCGGTCAACAATCAGGATCGAGGGACGCTACAATTAATTTATTAACCAAACAATCATTAATTATACCGGATAATATCGTATTTTACTGACATATTTCAATTCATGTGTTTCGTATTTTACGTACTAGCTTTTGACCGCGACTTCGTCCGCGTAGATGTAAAAAAATTGAAATAGATTGGACCAAGGAATCACGTTGTTTCATACAAACTATGCCCCCTTCTTCAGCCCCTAAGGGGAAGAATTTCGGTAAATCCTTTCGTAACGGATGCCTACGGCATACAAAGAACACACCCTCCAAGTTTCAGGTCTCTACGATTGGCGGTTTAGGCTGTGCGTTGATCCGTCAGTCAGTCAGTCAGTCGTTATGTGATATTAAAATTGCTCTTACGGTGAAGGTAAATATTGCGATCCACAGCTTAGTTGACTCCAGACGTATTGACGAGTTATTTCTTTTGGGCAAAGTCGACTAAGCTGAGGGGGTGGTGTAGCCTGAGATGGCATGTTGAATACAATTAAATTGAGAAACTCCTCGTCAGTTAAAGAGGAGCAATAATTGGACCTTGGTTACAGTATTGTAATGGAACTATGTATAAAATAAAAAACCGGCCAAGTGCAAGTTGGACTCGCGCACGAACACATTATAATCTGTTTTAGTATTTGTTGTTATAGCCGCAACAGAAATACATAATCTGTGAAAATGTCAACTGTCTAACTAGCATGGTTCATGAGATACAGCCTGGTGACAGACGGACAGTAAAGTCTTAGTAATATCCGGGTCCCATTTTAACCCTTTGAATACGGAACCTTAAAAATCGAATTATTGAAATTTTCTTTAAAAATAAATAAATAAATATTTCAGGACATTCTACACATCGCCATCTAGCCCCAAGCTAAGTAACTAGACTTGTGTTATGGGTGCTAGACAACGGATATACTACTTATATACTTTTCTTTTGTAAATATATACTTATAATACATAGAAACAACCAGACTACAGACAAATATCTGAGCATAAATACTTGTCTGAGGCGGGAATCGAACCCGCAACCCTGTGTTTGGCAGTCCGGCATGGTGACCATTGTGCCAACTGGGTCGTCAAAAATGTTTATCGCTGTTATATTTTTCACCAACGTCATACTGGTAAATTCGGTATATATTGTTGAAAGACAAATCGGTAAATCCAACTTTGACGTACACACGTTTGTTGATTTCTTCGTCCGGTTGTTATTATTTATGTGATTCTAATTCTGGCTTATGAAGAGTCGGATATGAACTCAATCCCGCTTATTCAAAGTCAAAGTCAAATTTTTTATTCCTTTGGATGCTTAATACATTTGTACATAGATCACATAGATAAGTCTTAAAAAAATCTAAAACGAGGTTTAGGGATAGTCCAAGATATGGAATTACAACTTAAATTTAGACAGATTAACTCGTGAACTATAGTCTAAACACTACCTGAACACTATCCCCCTTATTCGAAAACGAGGTTTAAGGATAGTCCGAGATGTGGATTTAACCCTTAGATTTAGACACAGATTTACTCATGAACTATAGTCTAAACAGTATCCCTATAGATTATATAGGGGACTATAGTCTAAAGATCACTCTCTTGCCCGTCTGTCTGTCAGTGTGTCACTACCGATATTCTCAGATTCGGGTGGATCTAGTAAGTTGATTTTTAGGAAGTTTCATAGTAAATTCTGACGTTCGATTACGTTTTACCACGGAAAATTATTTCGATTTTACATGTTTTAAATGTTTTTTATCAAATATCATATTATTGTATTCAAGTTAAATTGAAACATACCCTAAATGTTAATCTGATATTTTCTGAACATATTCATGTGGACCTCGTTAAAATCTGTTCTGTAGTTTATGAGATTACCTGGTTCAAACAAACAAACAGACAAACAGACACAAATTCTACAAACTACCCTATCGTGTTCAGCTAACGATTTTCAGACGACCTGTGTATTTTTACAACAACAAAAAAAAACTAAATTTTTCGCCGTTTTCTTATGATATTATCACGTAAAATTATCCTCCGTAAACCAACTTTACAGACAACCATTTGTTTTTTTTAAACCGTGGTACCTACGAGTTCTTATTAGGGCTTACACTGTTTTTTTCCTAGTAGATTAATTTATAGATAGGATCCAAAGAGTTAGGATCCAACCTTGTACGGTTTTCAAACTTTAAGACGTGGTGGTAAGACCAGAAACGCGATAGAGTCTAAGGAACAGTTTTTGGGTATCAATCACTAAAATCCATAGTATAATATTCCTACTGTCGTAAAGGTGAAGAAATGCTTTGTATTGTTATACGATTAGAGTGATTTACCTCGTTAGAAAAAAATCAGGAATATCTTTAAAAAAAAATGGTCATTTTTGTAAAATTTTTCAATTTTACGGCAATCTTAAAGAAAAAACACGTACAAAATTTATATTTTCATAAACCTTACATCAAATCCCATAAGCTAGTACAGATAGTTTTTCACTAAAATATATGTGAGTCTTTTAATTACATAAAACAGTTAAAACGGCCAATTCGCGGCGCGCGGGGGAAAGGGATAGAGTCATCACGCGGCGCGCGCGTGAGATAGGGATAGGGGTTTGCAGGTCCTACTTCACCTTAATACAGATTACATTAGCACAATATTATTATTATCGAGCGTTAGCCGCTAATCCCAACCCGATCAAAGGCACTGAACATGTTTGTAAAGAAAACTAATCGCAAACCTGTTGGCAGACCGTTAACAATGCAAATAAATAGTATAGTAATATTTAGACGTAAGGTGAGATGATTTACACACGCTTCTTTCAGTTATTATGGAAATTTTACAAACTAAATTCTTGATAGATTTAACCGTAGTTCCGTAGTTAGTAAAACAAGCATATTCATTTTCAGATAGGTACGGTCGGCTGCATAATTGTAGACCCACCGTAGAGCTCCAAAATGGCTGTTATAAGAATGTTTTCAACACGAGCAAGATTCTAGGCACCTGCTTTAGGTGAAGTTTAAAGTCTTCTAACTCATCAATTGATCAAACAAAAATTATTAGAATACAAATATTTCAAAAATAGTAATTTAAGAACTCTACCGAGGGCTGAATTTATGCAGCCGACTGTACCTAAAGTTGAAAATTACAGAGTTGGAAATTATTGAAGTTTTCAATTAGTCGAAATGCTATGGTAGGAAAAATACGGTTTGGTAAAATAATTGTTGATTGATCGGGTAATTTCTTAGTGATAAAGATGATGTATATCATTTTAAATTTACTTAGTTTAACTTTCATTTTATATAATTTTCAATACCACCAATCTATTTCAATTTATTCAATTTTTTTTGCCTTATTAAATGTACTCAATGTTTTTTTAAAGTGTATGGCCTGCACTAGGCTATCTGAAAATATTTTATTTTATAACGAAATTTAATTTGAAAAGAGGTTAAGACGCTCTTCCAGTACCATGTGTAGGCCCATACATTACCTTAGCCCCCGCTCTGAAAAAAGTAGCGTGCTGCGTGCTAACTGTTATATTTGATCGATATGCAAGACATTTTAGCATTATTATCCACAAATATAGTTCCTAGAGGTCAAAACCAATCATTTGATTAATTTTTAGAAACAAACGTTAACTATTTTTGAATAAAACCCGATAAACGATCTAATAATTCTCTGTTTTCTAACATTTTTTTTATCGAACAAACTTGTTCATATCATGTTTTCAACCACAATAAACAAAAATATGGTTATTAAACTACAATATCCATTTATATCAAAATAACAAAAAAAGAGTATTTGATTACTTAGAGTTGCTTAAAACAAAGGTCGATTTTGGTAGCTTTATTAGCACCTGCCCTTAATGCGATTCTTAATTCAACCATGACGTCGTCTCACTTGCAATTTTTGAAGACGTTTTCAAATTTTTAAATGTTACCCATTTGACATAATATTACTTCAGTACTTTTTTATTGGTATAAACTTAATTATTTTTAATTCAGTTAAAAATATTTGCAAGAAAATTGAGTAGAAATTTAATACGCCGATGAAACCGCTTGACGCAGCTAGTTCAAAAGACCAATCGAAAGATCCACTCGGAAATTACCACGGCAGACCAAGACGTCGTCGATGTTGCGGGATGATTTTGACTGTGTTTTTGTATGGGAATGACTGGTGTCTATTGCACACCACTAATTACAAAGATATTTTATTGCATAATTGTAGGTTACAAAAGTTCTTATAAATCTATACTTATATTATAAAGCTGAAGAGTTTGTTTGTTTGTTTGAACGAGCTAATCTCAGGAACTACTGGTTCGAATTGAAAAATTATTTTTGTGTTGGATAGTCCATTTATCGAGGAAGGCTATAGGTTACTTTTTATCCTGATATTCCCACGGGATCGGGAGTTGCGCGGGTGAAACTGCGGAGCGCTGCTAGTTCAAGTATAATGTACAGGTCCACTTATAATTTACCTTCTAAGGTGTGCAATCTAATTACTTGTCAAAATCAATGTTACAAATAAAACCATCAAAAAAAAAAGTGTGTGTGTCAGCTCCGACGCACGACTGGAGTACGAGTATCTAACCATACGCAAAACACTCACAGCCAAATTAGAAAGTTGCGCACTAAAGGTGCGCACCAAAAACGTGACACGATTTTCGTTACTTGTTAGTAGGTTTTACCCCTCAGATTTTTCTCATACCGGGCGCCTTATATATGAAAATCGATTCTTAAGGAGTAAACTACAAAAAAATTGTCTAAAATAAGATCATTCATTTCACTCAATTGTCACATTCGTTATGTATTATCAAATATTGGTACGAAGTTCCTTATGGCGCGTTGCGAAAGGGGGTTAGACGGAAAAAATTACGACTAAAAGTTGTAACGACACTTTTTGATTTTATTACAATTCCTTCACTAATTAATCGAAAAGAACTTCGTTCCATCCCTTGTCCCTTGACACCTCTCAAGTTTGTTTTTAATTTTTTTTTAAATCTTGATTAATTAAAGAAAGAAATCTCTTTCTTTCTTTAATTAATCGAGATTTAAAAAAAGGGCCTTTGCCCTGCAGTGGAACAGCTCTTTATAAATAAATAAGTCAGAATACTGTATACAAAAAACGCGGATCAAGACCTGAATAAACAAGGCGTCGTAATGTTTCAGATTCACTACGAAAAGCCAAGAGTTTTCAAGATAAATATGCAGCGCTTTACGGTTTTACCCGCGTAACTCCCGATCCCGTGGAAATATCGGGATAAAAAGTAGCCTATGTTACTTCCAATGAATTAATATATCTTCATATCAAGTTTCATCAATATTGGTCCAGAAAATTCGGAGCCTATTCGATTCAAACATTTAAAGATTTTTATCTGGTATTGGAAAATATTATAATAGGTGCTTATGACTAAATTATTCAAAGAATAAAATTCAACAGTCGATCAAGGGAATCCTAAAAATATATGACCGAAGATTACTTTGCAAATAGCTCCGTCGATCATGGATATTATCCCAAATGGTTCATATTTCATGAGCTCATTTTTACATTAACTGATTCTTATCTGAGTTTTTTTTTATCGACGTCTCTTGTGTTATGATATAATTCTGCTTCGCGTATTTACCTGCGTAAGTAAAAAAAACAAAACAAAACAACATTACGACAATCATAGAAACCCTGACTCTCTAACTAGTCAAAAACCTGTGGAAAAACATGAGGTATCAGAAAGTTCTTCCTGCTTTGTGGAAATATCGAAATAAATAAATCCAAAATTTATTGCATAAAGCCGCATTAACTTAAAGACAAGTGACCACTTGCAAACGTCTATAAAAGTAGCCAACGTGTTACTCCAAGATGCAAGCTATTTGCGGTTCAAATTTCATAAACATCAGTTCAGTGAGCTATCTGTATAAAAGAGAACGAGCTTCGTACAGTCATACCATATACACACGCTAAGTGAACGCTCGACCGAGCTACATGCTAGGCGGAGTGGGCGGTGTCAGGTTTTATTTTCGTTACGGAATTTCTTAATTCGGTCGCCGCGCTCAAAGCCCGCGATAAAAGCTATGCAATAGCTTTAAAATACTCATCAAGAAATATTTGAAACTACAAGAGCTAAGAGTCTGAAACTTGGCATGGGGGTTCCTTTTTGGGAAATTAGACCTCTAAAGGGATAGAGCTGATAAAATTTGTAGTTCGTAGTATCTATTAAGCAGCTAGATGGAAAAGTTGGATTAGGGTAAAATAACCTTAATCAGAGAGGTTAACAAACATACTCAGTATAATAAACTTTTGCTTCTATAATATTAATAGGATTGCACACAAACAGATTTTTTTAGTAGCGCGTAACTAAATAAATAAATAAATATTACAAGACATTCCACACATCACCATCTAGCCCCAAGCTAAGTAACTATACTTGTGTTATGGGTGCTAGATAACGGATATACTACTTATATACTTTTTTTTGTAAATATATACCTATAATCTCAGCTTATAATACATAGAAACAACCAGACCACAGACAAATATCTAAGCATAAATACTTGTCTTAGGCGGGAATCGAACCCGCAACCCTGTGTGACTTGGCAGTCCGGCATGGTGACCATTGTGCCAACTGGGTCGTCGATTGTTGTCATATCCCTTCCTGTGTCAACCATTTTTTTTGCAATATCGCGGGATCTGCACGGGCCAATCCGCGGGAAATCTCGCGACATCAAGGGGGTAACTGGGTAAAGTTTAAATCAAACAGAACGAAAATAAGATGCGGATTTAGCGTCAGTTTTGTATACAGTAGACAAATATGTGGAGATCCACCATAAAGTTTTAAAAATGCTATTATTTTAATGTTTTCAACTGAAATAGAGCTCTAAAGTCCTCCTTGAGTTGAAAGACTTTATAATTTTAATGTATGTTCCAATTGCAATTTATCATTTGGTGCATTTATGATCACCTAGCTACGCCCCGCGGTTTCACCCGCGTAATAATTTTCTGCGCAACTTTCTTAATTTTTTATTTCATACGAACTTTCTCCTGATAATAACAAACAGACCAAAAAAAGAATTGGCCAAATTGGTCCAGGCGTTGTTGAGTTATGCGCTTACCAACACATTTTGCGATTCATTTTTATATTATAGATTAAAATGTAATTTTAGACGCATCTGGTTTGCCTCCACTTTTGTTGTCTGATTATACTTTTATTTTTTATTTTTGTTTAATCAAAAAGTATTTTTTTCTTTTCTATTATTTCCTATCGAATGTATAGAAATAACATGACGTCAAGCATACATAGAGCAAACGATGCATTCTCTTCTAAAACTAACAAACATAGTTTCCATTCTGATAGTCGATTAGATATCCGAGGGTAAGAATACCATTGGTTACCCTCAACCCTTAAAGGTTTGATGTAGATTTAACTATTCCCACAAAAGAGCAGCTGACGTGATTTCGGCTTTTGCAATTACAGACCTCCTTTGATATTTGGACACAGTCCTTTACTAACAAAGTTTTGGATAAAATTGTGCGCCCAGTCACCTAAAACTCTTCCAGAGACTGCGCGCCGTGCTCCATTAAAATGGGGTCTAATATAAATAATTACATTAATTACAAACTTCGATGTTATAATTCTTAAAAAAGAAATATTTATTTACAATTACAAATACAAATAAATGATGTCACCACCAGTTAAATATCGTTCCCCATTATCGTTCCCGGCGTAAAGATTCCCATAATGCTAGAAGCATTGCCACGCTGAATGGCGATGGCTGACCTTGCGCCATAAACGGGCCATAATAAGTAAATAAGTAACTATAATAAAAATATATAATTGAGGTTGTCCTTGAGTGCATTTTATAGTGAAGATAAATTGGTGGTTTGGTGTCCACATCATAGTGCACCTCCGCTCAAATAGTGTCTTAGCATAACTCAAAAAAAAAATAAAAAACAGTCTTATTGCACTCTTAGATTCCCAATCCTTCAATATCTTATCTTAAAAGTCTTTAGGTACATTGCCGTTAAACTTGTTATTGTAAAAGGCCTCTACGTGTTGGCTTTGGCTCCACGAACGCCTTCCAAAGATCCGAGGCTCCGTGGCCCCGTGATATGAGACACATAACAAGCAATATTTAATTAAATTAGTTTCATCACGATGTTTTCCTTCAGCGTAAGAGTAATGTCAATTAGCGCACATACATTTTTTGGAAGAAATTGAATTAAGAAAAATTGATTAGTGCACGACTGGCCTGGAGTTGAACCCACGACCTTTGCAATGAAAGTCGAGGTATCAACCACAAGGCCAACACCGGTCCTAGCTTATTACGTTTATACTACCTATATTTTCTTTTAATCGTGAAGAAAACTTCATCAAGTCGTTGTTTTTTTAAAAACTTCGGTTCACTTAATCACAATTTTGCTTGATAACATTGAAGTTTTAATTATGGAAAAACTAAGAGTGAATAAAGACCACAGACATTGTACAAATAGACTGGTCGATAAGCTATCGGGGCAAATAAACTTTTGTTATTCACATTTTTTTGACGACCCATTTGGCACAATGGTCACCATGCCGGACTGTCAAAAACAGGGTTGCGGGTTCGATTCCCGCCTCAGACAAGTATTTATGCTTAGATATTTGTCTGTGGTCTGGTTGTTTCTATGTATTACAAGTATATATTTACAAAAGAAAAGTATATAAGTAGTATATCCGTTGTCTAGTACCCATAACACAAGTGTAGTTACTTAGCTTGGGATTAGATGGCGATGTGTGGAATGTTCTGCAATAAAATAAATATTTTTTGTTTTTTTTTTTATTTGTATTCATAATTATTATTTTCCCGGGTCTTAGTCGTATTGAAAATAATGACTAATCTATCGGCAGATCGAAAATTATGTTGTTTGCTTTAACCTTTTAAGTGCTCTTTAAAGTCCATTGTGTTTTCAACAAAAAGTCTAGGTATCTTTCGAATTTTAATGTGATATTTTCTTTAAAAATATGAATAGCCCCCGAAGTCATCTTTAAGAGGCTTCTTAATTAGCTATTATTTTTGAAGAGTTGTCTGGGGTTTTAAGTGGAAAGGGTACCGGGGGCACATGTGCCGGGGGCTCTCTACATACAAACGTAGTCGATTGTTTTCTCCCTGGATAATGAATGACACTAGAGCAAATATTTTTGTTGCATAAAACTTATAACTGCCATGACCATGCCCCTATGTTTTGTTATTTTTTATTATTTTAGGTTTTTTAATTTTATTTAAATATAAAATATAACAATAAAAATTGCAGCACATTCCACACATCCACACAGCCATCTAGCCCCAAGTAACTAGACTTGTGTTATGGGTGCCAGACAACGGATATATTATTTATATACTTTTTTTTCTATGATAATTAGAAAATTATAAAAATCAAGACATAGGGGCATAGTCATGGCAGTTATAGGTTTTACGGCACAAAAATATTTGTGCTAGTGTCATTATCCAGGAAGGAAACAGTCGGCTATGTTTGTATGGAGAGAGCGCCGGTGTTCGCGCCGTTCCGTTTCTCCTTCATTCATACTTGCTATTCTATGTACGTAACGTCATAGATAGTGACACATTCTTTTTTCGTCTTGTCAACCATCTTGTTGTAAGACATTAGCTAATACGCAATGTAAAACTTAATAATTAAATAATATAATACAGTTTCCTAAACCGTCTTTGACTATTCGCCCAAACAGCCGGTATTCTTTCACCTTAAGGGCAGGTGCTAATAAAGCTACCAAAATCGACCTTTGTTTTAAGCAACTCTAAGTAATCAAATACTCTTTTTTTGTTATTTGGATATAAATGGATATTGTAGTATAATAACCATATTTTTGTTTATTGTGGTTGAAAACATGATATGAACAACTCCGTTCGTTAAAAAAATGTTAGATAACAGAGAACTATTAAATCGTTTATCGGGTTTTATTCAAAAATAGTTAACGTTTGTTTCTAAAAATGAATCAAATGATAGTTTTTGAGCTCAAGGAACTATACTTGTGGATGCTAAAATATTTTGCATATCGATCAAATATAACAGTTAGCACGCAGCACGCTACGTTTTTGAGAGCGGGGGCTAAGGTAATGTGAATACCTACACACGGTACTGGAAGAGCGCCTTAAGTGGTGGGCACTAAGTACCTTTAAGAAATCCTACGTCCATAACTACCACGTCCATAACTACTACATTTTAATCACCAAATAAACTTCCCGTAACACAGTTCCTGCTATAAATAAAGTGTAGAGTGCTTTCTTACATATGTTCTTGACGTAGATAACTAAATATAACAATGTTTGGATGATTGCCTACGATGATCTACAGTTAGTTTGTTTCTTTCAACCATAGAAATGTAATGATTTTGATATTTTATCTAGAATTTTGTGTTATTATTTGCTAAATTATGTTAATCCTACTAATATTATTAATGTGAAAGTTTGTGTGTGTGTGTATGTTTGTTACTCCTTCATGCTAAAACTACTGAACCGATTACAATGAAATTCGGTATGTAGATAGCTAGAGGCCTGCATTAACACATAGGCTACTTTTTTATCATTCACCCGCTTAAGTCCCGATCCTGTGGGAATATCGGGATAATAAGTAGCCTATGTGTTAATATAGGTTTCCAGATATCAACATACCGAGTTTCATCGCAATCGGTCCAGTAGTTTTTGCGTGAAGGAGTAACAAACATACATACACACACGCACACACACAAACTATCACATTTATAATATTAGTAGGATAATAGGTTCCGAAACTACTGAACCGATTCAAATGAAACTTGGTGTGAGAAAACATTAATTCATTGACAGTAACATAGGTTACTTTTTATACCGATATTCCCACGGGATCGGGACTTACGCGGGTGAAACCGCGGGGTGCTGCTAGTTTACAATGAATTAGGTGTTTTTCTACATTTTATGGATTTAAATAATTATTATTATAAACTACTTCAAAAGGATGCTAATTGATCGCTAATATTTGATTTGAATAAATGTTTTTGCGGGTAATTAAAAATAATATCAAATGGCAACGGTCGGTATTTGGTGTGGCACTTCGTTTTGGAGACTCGATCGAGTAGCATCTCTATTGATAAGAATATACGTGGACTTAGGTATTTTGATGTAAAGTAGTGATTATAATTTGGTCTGATTACTGCAATAAATGTGAGAAGATAAGCCAAAGTTGCTTTACGATCGATTTTTTTGAATCCTAAAACCTGAATGGCGATGGCTAACCTCTGCGCCAGAAACGAGCCATAATAAGTAACTATAATAAAAATATATAATTGAGGTTGCCCTTGGCTGCATTTATTAGTGAAGATAAATTGGTTTACGATCGAATGTTTTTGAAGCCTAAAACCTAGATGGATAGTTACATTCTTTATTGCAAACACCATTTTTTTTCTTGCCTGTAAAGTCCGTTTACGGACGATAATTTTACGTGATAACATCATAAAACATTGATGGTAACCATAGCAACGATAATACGTTGCTATTGTTACTTTTTATCCGACTTCAAAAAAGGAGGAGGTTCTGAATTCGTCGCGTATATTTTTTTTATGTATGTTCGCCGTTTACTCGAAGACGCCTGGACCGATTTAAAAAATTCTTTTGTCAATAACGTTGCTACGGTTAATTTTCAATAACGCATGACGTCACACTTTTTTGTGAGTGCAAGTGTCCGTCGATTTGTAAGACGTTATCACGTCAAAAAACAAAGATTAAGCCTGTGTCAAAGGGCGGCCTTATCACTAAAAGCGATCTCTTCCAAGCATCAATCTAAGACCTTTACAACCTTACTAAAAGAATTAATTATGAATTAAATAATGTAAACGCTAACTTCAATAGATAAAAATAATAAATTACAAGATCACAACAGGGTTCTTAAAATGGGTGCCCAAAAAGCAGGCTCCGTTGCTCCGTTGAATGGCTATGCCTATCCTATATCAAAAAAGGAGCCAGCCCTATGGTCACCCGGAGTTAAAACTGTTAGTTTTAAAGACCACAGACTTAAAGTAAAAAGACGGTAAAAACCAATTTCTCTAACTTCGTTAAATAAAGAAAACAGAGAAAGATTTTTTTTTCTTAACATATAAAAAAAATTGACACAAAAGATAGGATAATATAGTCGTTGTTAAAATAATATAGTTTATGCTAGTATGTACTAACTTCCAATGATTTTTTATTGATGGACAATAAAATAACCTTTAAAGATTTCGTTAAAACACAATATATATAAATTAAAAAGCCAAAAAATCGCACAATCACCGCATGAAACCATCAATCTCACCAAAAATATTACCTAAAATAAAACACAATAGAAATATAAATAAGATTATTAAAGGCACAATCGTTTTCAATTTGGAAAATGCAATTGAAAATGAAAAACATAAAACCTGTTGTACAAAGAAAAATGTGAACACAACTGTCGATGAAAACCTTAGATGAAAAAGCAATCCATCTCGGTATTTAAAGAGAAAACTCGCTAACAAAAGTTTTAGTGATTTAATATTGTAGTTTTTACGATTCATCTGCGATTAGTAAGAACGTACTGGCGACGACAAAAGTGACATTTTGTTTAAAAAGCAAAATACCTATAGAATATAACTAAATACAATAATTAATTTTAATGCTGAAAAATTGTTGTTTAGTGTTATTGTGTGTACTATTTGTAGGTAAATTTATTTTCTATATTTATAAATATGAAATTCAAAGATCAAACTGACTAGCGGTGATAAAGTGACTTTTTGTTAAAGGCCAAAAGCAAAATGCCTTTAGAATATGAATAAAATAGTTAAGGGCAGGTGCTAATAAAGCTACTTAAATCGACCTTTGTTTTGAGCAACTCTAAGTAATCAAATACTCTTTTTTTGTTATTTGGATATAAATGGATATTGTAGTTTAATAATCATATTTTTGTTTATTGTGGTTGAAAACATGACATGAACAACTTCGTTCGATAAAAAAAATGTTAGAAAACAGAGAATTATTAGATCGTTTATCGGGTTTTATTCAAAAATAGTTAACGTTTGTTTCTAAAAATGAATCAAATGATGGGTAGGAACTATATTTGTGGATAATAATGCTAAAATGTTTTGCATATCGATCAAATATAACAGTTAGCACGCAGCACGTTACATTTTTGAGAGCGGGGGCTAAGGTAATGTGAATACCTACACACGGTACTGGAAGAGCGCCTCAAGTATTGGATGGAAAATTGTTATTAAGGTGAAGTAGGACCTGAAAACCACTATTTTTTAATTCTTATTATCTACGATAATTAGAAAATGAAAAAAAAAAACACAGGGGCATGGTCATGGCAGTTATAAGTTTTATGTAACAAAAATATTTGCTCTAGTGTTATTATCCGTTTGTAACCTTTCTTCTTAATTATAGCTGTTACAAGATAAAGGCATCCGCCAAATAAGAATTTTGGAAAATTCAAACGTCGTCATTGTCGGTAAAAGCTTGTTTTGGTATAATTTATTATCAAAATTTGAGCGGAAAAAAACAAACTTTGAGTTCGTTTTGATTCTTAGTAGTATTTGTAGTACCTACATAATAAAAAAGAAAGGTTGTGCTCCGAAAAAACTATACGTTTTACAAACACGTGATGTAATTCCATTACTGAAATCAGTCGACTACAAGGTAAGGGAAGGCTGTACACCCTCCGCTATTGAAATAATGCCCTTCGCTGACAAAAAGAATTTTCATTACGTTTTTAATCATAGCGCGACAGCGCGACAGCATGACAAGTTTTTGTTTTCGATGCTTTGAATGGATTTCAAATGGAATACAAATGCGTAAATTTTTTTTTTACAAAACAATAATTATCTGTCAATTTATTTGTTAATTGACTCCGCGGGCGAATTGTCTCTGCTGCCAACTTTGTCTGTTTTTGTCTTAAGTCTGGCAAAATTTGTCTGTGTTTGTCTCAAGTCTGGCAAAATTGGTCTGTTTTTGTCTCAAGTCTGCAAAAATTTGTCTGTTTTGTCTCAAGTTTGGCAAAATGACCGTTTGTGTCTCAAGTCTGGCAAAATTTGTCTGTTTTTGTCTCAAGTCTGGCAAAAATTGTCTGTTTTTGTCTCAAGTCTTGCAAAATTTGCTTACCTCTGTCAGTTTGTTTATATGTATGTTTATTGGTACTCTTCTACAGTCGTATTTTACACGGGAATAAGAAGAATATCCAGAAAAAGCAATCAAGAAGAGCGATCCAGAAAAACATAACCTCAAAAGATGAACAATAAACCCTTGACAATGATACCATAAAATACCTTCTTAACATTTTAAGGTGTGATATTGGCAATAGAATCCGTACGTGCGCTGCGTCGGTCCACTCTGTGATTTAAGACTCTTTATTGTCCATAGCATTGTTCCTTGTCCACGTTAAGCTTTCAAACGGAGGCACACGGCTCTTCGGGTATAAATCTAATCTAGACATAGATCTTTTTGATTCCAAGCCGGTTGTGTTCAAAATTACATTGACATGGCACTGGTTCGACGCACATTCTTAAATTATATATTTAGTCGCATTATCATGATAGTATTATTCTAAATTATTTCGTACAATCTCATAGTTCAGTTAACTGTTTATATTATATTTATTTATAGTTTTTCTTTTTCATCCAGACTAGTTGTGTAATATATTGTCATTTTGTATGTGAAAACATTTAATTGGTTCATAGTCACTATTTTAGTTTTGTAAGCAGAATATTTATAACTGTTTTTTTTCCAAATAAAATAAAATAAAAATAAAATAATCTAGATGCGATTCTTAGACGTGCTAACGTCCACTTAATTGATTAACACATGCATTCACAAAAAAGATGACGTCATTGTCACGTTCCCCTTGGGCGATGTTATTGTCACGTTCCGGTGACGTCATGTCAACAAAGACATCACACAGCCCGCAGCAAAATAAAACGTGTTTGTTTTATATTGTTTAATAATGATATCGCTCATCTGGGCTTGTGTTATGGTGACGTGATATAAAGCAAAAAAATATATAAAGGAAATAATTAACACGTAAAATTACCGACTTCACAGACAACCATTATTTTTTCCATTAGCGAATTTTTTGACAATAAAGACCAAGTAAATATTAAAATCTGACATTCTAATTCATAATTATAATATTTCTGACAATCAAAATGAAAGTGCAAACTTGTGTGTTAACTAATTGAATTAAATAATGTAATGAGACGACTTAAGAGAAAATGTAAATTTGTCAATTCATAATTATTATTGTCATTTAAAAATACAATTAGAAAGAAAGAAAGAAAAACATTTATTTGGTACAGGCACACGACAACTTTAAAATTAAACACACACAAAGAAATATGAACATTAAACAACGAAGAAAGAAAAGACACTAAACCTTATAATATTTAAGAAGCCATTTGCTGCCCCAAATGGGCAATTATTTTAATTATTTAATTTTTATTTTATGGTCAATTATTTAATTCAATGTATGTCGTACGAATTCAATGTAGATCACAATGGACATTAGAATTGTAACTAGACCTAAGACGCATGACGTGGTTCACAAAAAGAAATAAATTCTAAATTCTAAAAGTTGAGAAGATTTATAGGAGAGCTGTAACTGTGGAGCCCTAATTATGTCCACTGTGTCCCGAGACCTGCACGTTGAATGAGTTTAACGAGGCCACAGCTACGGCAGCACCAAGCTATGGCGCAATATTGATCCGACAAAATTGAAAGGCTGTACCCTGACACGAAAAAAAAGGTCTATACATATATAAAATAGTCATTGGGAGTAAAGAAAAACACAAGTGAACAAGAGGCTATATGATCATAACTTATGAGCATGACTTAGTGAAAGGCGCCATTTTCAGAATTTCATAGGAAAGTTAGTATTTACGTTTTACGAGGTTTGCTTGTTTAGTAGTGTATCTCGAAATATACTGAAATACACATTTTTCGTACTTACATAAATTTCACGAGGTACAGAATCTGCAACAAAAAAAACATGATTAATATCCCTTTTAATTATTTTTATTGATGTTTATTTTTATGATTTATATTTTCTTTTATTTACCAATTTTTATATTTTTCAGTTTTCGTTTATAAAGTTCCATGTATTAGAAAAAACTTTGAATCTAAAATGATGTTAAGGATTTAAGTAATACCTAAATAAACTCAAACAAAATCTCAAACAAATTATTAAAATTCTTCTAAAACATATTGTACCTATATAGTATATTGACTAAAAATATTTGTAAAAAAATAAAATAAAAACAAAAAACCACAAAATCTCTCAATGTCAATAATGTATATTAGTCGAACTTCCATAAGACAAGCCTTTAGAAAATAAAATCTTGAAATAAAGAACTTGCCTAAGTCTAAATAAATATAAATATAATGCAGAACATTCCACACATCACCATCTAGCCCCAAGCTAAGTAACTTGACTTTTCTTTTGTAAATAAATACTTATAATACATAGAAACAACCAGACCACAGACAAATATCTAAGCATAAATATTTGTCTGAGGCGAGAATCGAACCCGCAACCCTGTGTTTGGCAGTCCGGCATGGTGACCATTGTGCCAATTGGGTCGTCACCCAAAAAAAAAAAGAAATATTATTTGAAAATATAGAAGACAAAAGCTCTCGTTCCTAAAACAACATAGATAATATTAGCTATCATTTTCACAAGCCAAAAAATTCAATTAGCTATAACAACACAATTAAAAGCTGAACGAATAATATAACAATAGAAGGGCTCACGTAACTCTAGACCACTTAGACTAGACAGTCCACAAAGTGGTTAAATAACTAATGCTATAGAGTAGGTTAATAGGTGCAAATAGTTCACCTAGTTAATGCCCAGTAAACATTTAATAAACTGACGAAAACGCTTCGGCCGTCTGACGACCCAGTTGGCACAATGGTCACCATGCCGGACTGCCAAACACAGGGTTGCTGGTTCGATTCCCGCCTCAGACAAGTATCTATGCTTAGATATTTGTCTGTGGTCTGGTTGCTTCTGTGTATTATCCTACTAATATTATAAACTAGCTGCGCCCCGCGGTTTCACCCGCGTAAGTCCCGATCCCGTGGGCATATTGGGATAAAAAGTATCTTATGTCCGTCTCCTGGCTCTAAGCTACCTCCCTACCAATTTTCACCCAAATCTGTTCTGCCGTTCTTGAGTTATAAGTGGTGTAACTAACACGACTTTCTTTTATATATATAGATGTGTATGTTTGTTACTTCTTCACGCAAAAACCACTGAACCTATTGCGATGAAACTCGGTATGTAGATAGTGTTCAGGGTTCAACCTGTATCTTCAAAAAATCTAAGGCTGCCGAGGGTTTACCAAATAATAAACACAACGAAAGTATAGATATACGGTATATTTCTCACAAAACAAATGCAAGAGGAGAAAGAACAAAAAACATAGCTCGGGCCTAACTAAATTATTAGAACGTAACACTTGCGCGATCTAATTTTACCGGTGGCGCCATCTAGTTTCAAACTTATGAACTATTGAAATTTATACATTCCGCCCCCAATGAACCAATGTTCATTTACAAAGTTTCAATCTTAAACTATTCATAAATTGCCTTAACAGCACAACTTTGGCTTAACTGAGAATAGATTCTTGAACAAACAACTTTTTTAGTAATATAAACTTAAACAATAAACAAAATAAGTACGAAAACGTAAGTAATATAAACTCCTTTTTATAAAGTAGCACTAGATTTTTAACAATTTAGGTATCATTTTATCATGCGGTCTGTTTCGGAATGATACAAATTTTAGATATAGGTCTTTTTATTACAGAACCTTTACAACGCACACTAACCACACGCGTGATCTTGTCTAAACCAGGGTGTTTGTCAACTATAACTCCGAATAACCAGCGTGCAGGAGGAAGATCATCTTCCATAATAAAAACTAAATCTCCTACTTTAGGTTCTAAAGTTGGTTGTTGCCACTTATATCTTTGCAAAAATCGTGTCAAGTATTCTTGGGACCACCTTCGCCAAAAATCTTGGACCATCTTTTGGGTGAGTTGCCAACGCTTTAAGGAAGTAATATTAGAGTTATGATAATTGCTATCAGGAACTAATAAAAGAGGTTCGCCAACCAAAAAATGACCGGGAGTCAATGGATATGGCTCATTACAATCACTGTCCATTTGAGTTATAGGCCTAGAATTCAGACACGCTTCAATCTGGCAAAGCATTGTCGAAAGTTCCTCGTACGTTAAGGTCGAGGTCCCTATAACCCGTTTTAAGTGGTGCTTTGTAGCCTTGATTCCGGCTTCCCAGAGTCCACCGAAATTTGGACTATGGGGGGGAATCCGATGGAAATTAGTCCCATTAGTGGCTAGCCAATCTTCAATATCTGCTGCAACACTTGACCTTTCGGAAGCGAAGAGAGACCTGAACTCGCGTTCAGCACCTACAAAATTGGTGCCATTATCGCTCCATAACTCCGCACAGTGACCCCGTCGAGCAACGAAACGCTTGAAAGCTGCTATAAATGCATCCGATGTCAAATCGCTGACAACTTCCAAATGTATTGCCCTAGTGGACATACATACAAACAAACAAATATATCCTTTTGTTGCATGGTGACCTCTACCCTTGGTACTTCTGACAGCTATTGGGCCAGCAAAATCAACTCCACTGCGTTTAAAGGGTCGACTGGGAGTAGCTCGCGCAAGTGGTAGCTGTCCCATTAATGGATTATTGGAACGTGCTGCGTGACGTATACAAACAACACAACCATGAATGTGCGATTTTATCATATTCTTGGCGCCAACAATCCAATATTTTGTCCTAATGTAACATAACATTAATTGGGCTCCACCATGTAATGTCTTCTCATGAGCGTCTCCAACTATAAGCTTAGCTAAATGTGAAAATCGTGGAATCAATACAGGATGTTTACTGTCTTCACTTCTCTCTGCATTCTGCAAGCGACCACCGACTCTAAGAATGTCATCTGAATCCAGGAACGGGGTAAGTGACTTTAAATTACTATTCCTTGCTAAGTATCGATTATTTTTTAGATCTTTGATCTCTTTCTGAAAATAATGATTTTGACTATACTTTATGCTTAACACCATAGCTTCCTTTAGTTCTGTACTAGTCAGCCAAACTGAAAATTCAGGTTTGGGCTTAATAGCTATACTTTTAAAATATCTTCTGCACCAAGCTATTACTCTTAACTGTTTTCTTAATGTTGAAAATTTTGTAAACAAAGTAGGTTCTTCCTGGATTACTACGTTTTTAAAACATTTTACTTTCAGTTCTTCCTTCGTTTCGTATGTACCAATAGCTCTATCTTCTTCTTCTAATGGACTGTATATAATATTTTCTTCACTTAACCACTTGGGGCCTTTCTTCCACAACGTGTTCTCAATGAATTCTGTAGGCTTCATACCTCGAGACGCGATGTCCGCCGGATTTTCTCCAGACCGAATATGACGCCAGTGATTCCGACTGAACCGGGATATTATTTCGGACACTCGATTGGCCACAAAAGTGTTCCATTTTCTCGGGTGACTACTGAGCCAAGCCAATACAATCGAGGAATCAGTCCACGCATGAATCTGATTCTTGGGAATTCGCAACACTTGACCTACTTCATCCAACAGTTTGGCTAGTAAGACGGCACCACACAATTCCAATCGAGGTATCGATATTTGCTTAACTGGCGCTACCTTCGTTTTTGACGTAACTAAATTAACATGCACTCTTCCGTAGCGATCTACAACTCGAACATATATCACAGCGGCGTAAGCGTCTTGTGACGCATCGCAAAATCCCTGCAATTCAACGAATTCATCGTCACATCGCACCTCTATCCAACGATTGATACTAAAATCGGTAAGTGTAGTGAGTTCGTTTCTGAAAATTACCCATTCCTGTAAAAGAGTACTAGGTAATTCCTGATCCCATTCTATTCCGATAATCCATAACTTCTGAATGAAGATCTTCGCAGTTATAATGACTGGAGCTAAAAAACCTAGTGGGTCAAATAATCGACAGATGTCTGAGATTACTCTTCTTTTGGTAACTGGCAACAACATTTCAGGTAAGTGAACTGAATACTTAAACTCATCTTCTACACTCTTCCAATTTAGTCCTAATACTTTCCTTACTCCTTCTGTATCCTTTCCAGCTCCTATTTCTATCCCGTTATCTAACTTACCTTGTGACTCACCTGCTTTTTCTAAAAATTCTGTACTATTACTTATCCATTTTTGTAATGTGAAACCTCCTTTCTTTAATAATAAATTCATTTCCTTATAGATTTTCAGGGCTTCTGCTGTGGTCTCGCATCCCGTCATCAGGTCATCCATGTAAAAATCCTTCAGGATTTTTTCAGCAGCACATGGATAATTTTTACCTTCGTCGACTGCGAGCTGTTGCAAGGCTTTAACAGCAAGATAAGGGGCTGAGGCGGTACCAAAGGTTACTCGAAGCATACGGTAATGTTCTACTACCCCATTCTCGTCTCTCCACAACAGCCTGAGGAAATCTGAATCTTCCTCTGCTATCTTAACCTGTAAATACATTTTAATAATATCAGCGGACAAACAAATAGGATGGCGACGCCAGCGTAGAATTAGTTCCCGAAGATCAGGCTGCAACTTTGGACCTACCAATAATTCATCATTTAAGGAGACTCCATTTTTTCCTTTTTGCGAGGCATTGAATACAATCCTTACCTTGGTTGTAGTTTTATCTGTTCTCACGACTGCGTGATGAGGTAAGTAGACCGATTTCTCCTTTCTTCTCTGCTCTAGAGGGACCACCTCCATATGATTGGATTCCAGGTAAGTGCGCATACCATTTGAGTACTGTATTTTCAAATCTATATTTTTGGTTAATCGTCGTTCTAAACGAAAAAGGCTTGCAGTAGCTATATCCTTTAATCCACCATATTTGCAGACAGGATCTTCCTTACTAAACGGTAACTTAACTATATAGCGACCCTCCGTGTCCCGTCTCGTCGTCTTCTTAAACAGCTCTTCGCACTTAGTCTCCTCTTCAGTAAGTATATGATTCTGCGTGGAAGGTTCGGCTTCAATCTCCCAAAATCGTCTGAGTAAGTAATCTTCTGGTACATGAGTGAGAAAGGAATTATCTACTGCACTATTAACAACTACGTTTTCGGTTTCAGAATCAGAAGAATTGGCAAGACCGGATAGAATCCAACCCAATTTTGTTTTCTGCGCGACTGGAAAACCTATAGGACCTCTAATAATACCCTCAAGAATAATTTGACTATAAATTTCAGCACCTAATAAAACCTCGATTTTGTTCGGTACATTAAATCGTGGATCTGCTAACTGCAACGTTTGTAACTCAGGCCACATCTGAACGGCTACCTTATGACGCGGAAGGAATGTGGTCAGTTTACTTAGCACGTGCGCTTTTACTTCTACTACACAATTCGAATCATGAATAGATCGAAGTTTTAAATATACTACTGAATTAGCTGAGACTGTACAACAACCTTCGCTACCAATTCCAGAAATAGAGATCCTGGAATTGCTCCTTCTCAATCCTAGCTTCTGAACCGCAGATTCGGTAATGAAAGAGGCTTGGGACCCCTGATCGACTAAACATCTTAAAGTAACTTCACCACCTGTCTTCGACTGAATGTTGACTAACGCAGTGGCCAACAATACTTGACTCCGAACAGACGAAACGCATGCAGTGACGTCACTAGAATTACAACATCCAACAGTTGCGGATGGATTGGCCTCAACTAACTTCTTCTCCCCCACTGAACCTTCAAATGTACTCGTGGTACTACTCTCGGGGTGAAGTAATAAATTATGCTTCCTCTTGCAAACATTACATCTAATAGACTGTCTACACGCGAATACTGAGTGGTTAATTCCTAAGCAATTGAAACATAACCCATTGGTTTTGACAAAATCATGACGCTTGGCATATGTTTCGTTTTTAAACAAATTACATTTAGTGATTTTATGGTTACCTTTACAAAATTGGCAATTTAAACCATTGCTTGTTGTATGGTTAACATTAACTTCTTCCTCCAATACATGTAATACAGTTTTACCAGAATTACCCTTTGGCCTTAGTTTATTACTATCTAAATATTCGAGCGATCTGTATTTATGATTTAAAAATTCTCTAAACTCATCCAGTGTATTTAGGTCAGTTCCTTCTGAGGCTTTTGCTTCCCATTCTTTTCTAGAGTTAGGATCTAGTTTTTGACTCAACAAATAGATAACTATGATATCCCATGATGAAGTGTCTACTCCTATATTATTTAATGCTTGCAAACAATCATCCATATTATCTAGCAGCAACTTAATCGAATTAGCTGACTCGGTTGATAAACTCTTTAGACCCATAAATCTATTTAAAATCTGATTGCTTAAATACTTCTTGTTATCATACCTAGACTCTAATTTTTTCCAACAACTGACGTAGTTATCTGCCGTGATAGGTATGAAACGCAACAAACCTTCAGCCTCTCCGGAAACATGACATTTGAGATAATGAAGTTTTTGTACGTCGTCTAACTGATCATTTTTATCAATAAGGGAATTAAATAAGTCCCTAAAACTCGGCCATTGAGAATAATCCCCATTAAAATTAGGTATATTTACTGCTGGTAACTTAATTTTGCTGTGTTTAACCGACTCGACATATGTGTTTGAACTTGCATTACCCTTTTTTGGTTCTAACTTAAGAATAGTTTCCTTTAACATAGTTTTATATTCAAAGAACAATTCTTCCGTTAACTCATAACAATTATTTTTATAATAGCTTGTAGTGGTAAGCACGGTTTTATCCAAGTAAGAAACTATTTCTTTGTGTGTATTTTCAAAAGCTAACCAAGTTCGCTCGACATTCTCTAATCGTATTTCACAATATGTCGCCGTTAATCTTTCCTTTGATGTTTTCTTAAAGTTAACTTTACCCTTCGAAATCATTTCTTTTAACTCATCTTGTAATTTGAGTTTGGCGGTTATTGCCTCAGAAATACTCATATTTTTAAATAATCAAATTACAGTTGAAATCAAAAGTTAAAGAAACTCTAAATTTTTTACAAAATGTTCTTACTAAAATTTTCTAAGTGTTTGAAACTGATTACAATTTTATCGAAATTCGGGCATAGGTTCCCCGTCTCAACAAATTTCTTAAAATTATTCTAAGTCTATGAATTTACTAATACAAATATACTAAGTCCCAAACATGCATTAAAATTTCTAAGTTAAAAGTCCCATACAAATAAAGTTCACTTTTGCTTGAATACTGATGTTTGATTACTCACAGATAATGTCCAATGTTATTGTTTATCCACTCACTATTGACAACTGATTGATCCTTTACTCCGGTGATGACGTCTTTGGTGTAGTTTCTGTCCTTCGTTCCCTCCTGTCACAGTTCGCAACTTCCTTCACTCTCCACAGTCGAGTAGCTTCACTGCTGCTCGCTTCACACTGTAGACATTAGTAGTGACGCGGGGGGCAAGGGGTAGGTAAGCAATCACTCAAGACCCTATCAACAACGATCAGTTGCCCGTCAGCGTCTCGCCGAACACCGACACGACAGTCACTAGACGGCTAATATCCGAGCTCGTCAAGGACCATGTTCAGGGTTCAACCTGTATCTTCAAAAAATCTAAGGCTGCCGAGGGTTTACCAAATAATAAACACAACGAAAGTATAGATATACGGTATATTTCTCACAAAACAAATGCAAGAGGAGAAAGAACAAAAAACATAGCTCGGGCCTAACTAAATTATTAGAACGTAACACTTGCGCGATCTAATTTTACCGGTGGCGCCATCTAGTTTCAAACTTATGAACTATTGAAATTTATACAGATAGATAGAGACCTGGAATAACACAGGCTAATTTTATCCCGGTTTTCCCAAGGGATCGGGACATACGCGAGTGAAACCGCGGGGCGCAGCTAGTAAGTATATATTTACAAAAGAAAAGTATATAAGTAGTATGTCGTTGTCTAGCACCCATAACACAAGTCTAGTTACTAAGCTTGGGGCTAGATGGCGATGTGTGGAATGTCCTGTAATATTTATTATAATTTTTTATTTATTATAAAACCGAAGTTTTGGAACTGGTTCCGTAATTATCATAGAAACTAGGATTAGAAAAAAAACTGGGGGCATGGTCATGGCAGTTGTAAGTTTTATGCATTTTTTTTTTGTTATAGTGTCATTATCCAAGGAGAAAACAGTCGACGACGTTTGTATGGAGAGAGCGTCGGAAAATAATTACTGCACATTAACTATAGGTAAACAAACCACAACAATGTCACTTCTGTAATTTTACTCAAGAGTAAAATAACAGAGTAACTTTACAACTGATAGTGTATCTATAGTCCATTATCGTTACCTCTAAGAGGTGAGATCGAATCTAAGGGTCAACCTTTGACAATAAGGGTTGACCGGAGTCAGGCCCTTTGTAGGTGCTGTAAGTACTGCCTAAGGATACGGGTCTCTGAGGGCTTAAAACGGTTTTTTCATTTGTTTTTCTTTAGGGTTGAAATAGACCAGAGACTTTTATTTTGTCAACCATGCCGGAGACGACCCAGTTGGCACAATGGTCACCATGCCGGACTATCAAACACAGGGTTGCGGTTTCGATTCCCGCCTCATTGTCTGTGCTTTGGTTGTTTCTATCTATTATAATACAAGTATATATTTATAAAAGAAAAGTATGTAAGTAGTATATCCGTTGTCTAGCACCCATAACCATATGTCTAGTTACTTAGCTTGGGGCTATGTGTGGAATGTCCTGCAATATTTATTTATTTATTTATTTGCCGATAACTCGTCTGAATGTGCAAATCGTTTTTTAACCAACTTCAGAAGGAGGTTCTCTTATTCGGTTGGTTGTATTTTTTTTAATTTGGAACCCTTAATTTAAGAATTCATTTTTATGGACAACTAGCTACGTGCCGCGGTTTCACCCGCGTAAGTCCCGATCCTGTGGGAATATCGGGATAAAAAATAGCCTATATGTTAATCCAGGCCTCCAGCTATCTACATATCAAATTTCATTGCAATCAGTTCAGTAGTTTTTGCGGGAAGGAGTAACAAACATACACACACACACATACACACACAAACTTTCACATTTATAATATTAGTAGGATAAGTATATATTTACAAAATAAAAGTATATAAGTAGTATATCCGTTGTCTAGCACCCATAACACAAGTCTAGTTACTTAGCTTGGGGCTAGATGACGATGTGTGGAATATCCTTCAATATTTATTATTTACTAGCTGCGCCCCGCGGTTTCACCCGCGTAAGTCCCGATCCCATAGGAATTGACTCTAGAAAACGTTTGTATGGGAAATAGAAAAGGGCTGTTTTTAGGGTTTTCCCGAAAATTATTAGATTTTTTCTCGCCTTTTAAACCTTCCCTAGACCTCCACGAACATTTCAAGACTAAGATAAGATAAATCCGTTCAGCCGTTCTCGAGTTTTAGTGAGACTAACGAACAGCAATTCATTTTTATATATATAGATTTATATTATGATTTTTTAAAAATTTGCCTATGACACGTCTAATAACTCAATGTCGAGTTATCGGCCGATAGAAAAGTTTCTAATTTGTTTTAGAGTTGGTAACATTACTTTGCAGGAAGGGGTCACCTTGTTGTAAACATTAAGGGGAAAGGGTACCGGGCGCTCTCTCCATACAAACGTAGTCGACTGTTTCCTCCCTGGATAATGACACTAGAGCAAATATTTTTATTGCATAAAACTTATAACTGCCATGACCGTGCCTCTTTTTTTGTTTTTAAAATCTTAATTTCTATGATAATTAGAAAATGAAAAAAAATCAAGACATAGGGGCATAGTCATGGCAGTTCTAGGTTTTATGGCACAAAAATACTTGCCCTAGTGTCGTTATCCAGGGAGGAAACAGTCGACTACGTTTGTATGGAGAGAGTGCCGGGTACCCATTCCTCTTAAATGAGATTACGGTAAAGTAAATGTTTAGTGGCGAGTTGGGAATTCGAATTTTGAAGTACCTATTTATTTAAAAGAAGCAGCGCTCCGCAGTTCAACCCGCATTATTCCCGATCCTGTAAAAATATCTTACGGGATAAAAGTAAGTAAATTAACCTATGTTATTCACAATGAATCAATGTATCCTCATACCAAGTTTCATCAAAATCGGTTCTGTAGTTTTGGTGATTTTTGATCTGGTTGGTATGGGATGGGTACATAGATGCAGGCACGAAATATGGACGGTTAAGAAAAGTTTTGGAACGAAGCTAGACGGAAAAAATTAAGACCAAAAATTGTAACGACGCTTTTTGATTTTATTACAATTCCTTCACTAATTAATCGAAAGAAACTTCGTTCCATCCGGGTGTCCCTTGACACCTCTCAAGTTTTTTAGAACAGATAAACGTTATATCTATCTATCTATCTAATGTGCGTATTATATGGGCACTAATACTACCCAAGATATCTCCCGCAAACAGCCTTCACGGATGTTTGGAGCCGACAACGTTGGTAGAGCGAACAAAATTCTGTCCAATTCGCACTAACCATCGTGATTTCATAAGCCTGTTTCCATGTTACACCTAAAAGGTTTGTTATAATGTAAAAAGCCTTTTTGTGTGATTTTCACGTGATATTTCTATTTCATTTGTTATTGATATGGTTATTATATGAATTTCGAGTGAAATATACATTTTTTTTTTCGAAATCTATACATATAAAATGCTTTGTCCCGAATGACTGAATCGCTGATCGTTGAGACCTGAAACTTGGAGGGTGTGTTCTTTATATGACGTAGGCATCCAATAAGAAAAGATTTTCCGTAATTCTAGCCCTTACGGAGTGAAATGGGGGGGGGCAAAGTTTCTATGGGACAACGTATAATACCTTGATCCATTTTCGACTTCTATGAGGACGAAGTCGCGAGCAAAATCTAGTCTATACTTATAATATTATAAAGCTGCAGAGTTTGTTTGTTTGCACGCGCTAATCTCAGGAACTACTAGTTCGAATTGAAAAAATATGTTGTCCACGGGATCGGGACTTACGCGGGTGAAGCCGAGGGGTTTGATTCAACTTAAACCCTATTTTAATTCAACAAAAGTAATATCAAACTAATCAAATAACTCTCCGCTAATTGCTCCCGGCGCTAATGTTCCCATAACGCTAGTAGCATTGTCACACGCTGAATGGCGATGGCTACTTGTACTTGTGCTTGAACGGGCTGTTTTCCGCAATTAGATCCTTTTTTTTTTATGCAATTTTTACACTTTGATACTACATTTATTCGAAGTAAAATGGAGCATAGTGTTTGAATACTATCACTAAGTAAAAGTTTGTAAAAAAGGTAAAAAGTCTACTACTTCAATGAAACACTCACTGCCTTTTAATAATAGTCGACAAATTCTAATCTCTTTCTTCAAAATAATTATTCACACTTTATGCAATTTTGACACTTTGATACCACATTTATTCGAAGTAAAAAGGAGCATAGTGTTTGAATACCATCACTGAGTTAAAGTTTGTAAAAAATTCTGTAGAAAAAGGTCAACAGTCTAGAAATACCTACTTCAATGAATCATAAGGTCTACATATTGACTTATAGTCCTCAACATCTAATCTCTTTTTACAAAGTAAATATTCACACTTAATGTAATTTTGTCCCCTTGATAGTGCATTTATTCGAAGTGCTAGTAAAATGAAGCATATTACTTAAATATTATCGTCAAAACGTTAAAGTTTGTTCCAACAAAAATACTATAAATTTTTTTTTTTTTTTTTTTTTTTTTTTTTATCTTTATGCCGGGATTGTCGCGGGGCGGTTTATTTGATTAGTTATTAATTTTATTTTTTTCATTTTTTTAGTATTTTTGTCATGTATTACTTTTAATTAATATTGTTTTTTTTTCAAAATCAGACTAGGTTATATAAAAAGTTATGCGTGATGATACATTAAAAAATTATCGCGTCGCACCTCGTTTATTTTTATTGTCGGTTAACTACTTCAAAATACTATTATTGGTGAAATACTATTACTGCCAAATACATAATATAATATTCGTCAACTTATAATCTTTTTCTACAATAGTACATTACGATATAAGTGTGGTAAATTGATCTTTGCATAGAGGCGGTTTATGACGCGCGAGCGGCAGCGAGCGTGTTATAGAAGCCAAGATGCAAATATCAATTCCACACGTATATCGTACGACGTTTTTTATCACAGTTGCGAATAAAAGAAAAGACTTGAAAAGAAAACAAAATAATAATTAACAAAATATTTGTGATAACTCTATGTTTACATTTTTTTAAGGCAATATTTTTTTGTTAATTATGCTCCGGAAAGGCCAGGCTAAAGACTTTTAACCTATACATCCTCGTGTGACATACATTATTTTTTAGGGTTTTTCTATTTGTTTTTGCGTCGGGGGTTAAGAACAAAATACAATGGTACGGAAAAACAATATATTTAAGTAAGGAAAACACAAAAAATAAACAACTCAATTTTTAATTGTTTTCTAAGTCATTATCACGTAACATTTTCGTTCGTAAACCGACTTTAGAGACAACCATTTTTGCTAGCTAAAAAACTGTTTGGTACCTACCTTTTCGGGATAACTTTACAGCACTAGTTAACAAATCTAAAACGCACGCGTGCATAATATGTTGGATTATGAGCCTAAAAGCCGTTGAATAAGATCTACTTTATGAGCAACTGTGATAAAAAGTAATTATTCACACTTAATGCAATTTTGTCCCCTTAATAGTACCTACATTTATTCGAAGTAAAATGAAGCATAGTATTTGAACATTAATATGTACATTTATATAAGGTTTTTAGGGTTCTGTCCGAAGTGTAAAAATGGTACCTTACTAAGACTCTGCCGTCTGTCTGTCACCAAAAAGCCAATTTTCGTAAATAGCATTGTTTAAATTACATAATATCATTCTGATTGCAGTTCGATTACAAAAATACCATCAAAGACAATAAATAAATAATAAATATTGCAGGACATTCCACACATCGTCATCTAGCCCCAAGCTAAGTAACTAGACTTGTGTTATGGGTGCTAGACAACTGATATACTACTTATATACTTTTCTTTTGTAAATATATACTTATAATACATATATACAACCAGACCACAGACAAATATCTAAGCATAAATACTGGTCTGAGATGGGAATCGAACCCGTTTGGCAGCCCGGCATGGTGACCATTGTGCCAACTGGGTCGTCAAATACCGTCAAAGTCAGCTTTTGGTATTTTCAAGATGTTTTTTTGCAATCAAAATGCAATCGGATTGATATTGCAATTTAATTTGAACTATTTTATTTACAGGAATTGGCCTTCTGCTGTATCTCATGAACCGTGATAGCTAGACAGTTGAAATTTTCACAGATGATGTATTTCTGTTGCCGCGCCTGCACCGCTATAACAACAAATACTAAAAAAGAAACCTAAAAATATACTTGTAATATACGATACTTGATATAGATGGTCAATTTTCATTTTTTTTAATTTTGACAATATGGCGTCTTGTACTCGCCATTTTTAACCTCCGACGCAAAAACGACGGGGTGTTATAAGTTTAACGTGTCTCTCTCTCTGTGTGTGTGTGTGTCTGTCTGTGGCATCGTAGCTCTCGAACGGATAAACGGATTTTGATTTAGTTTTTTTTGTTTGAAAGTCGCGAGTGTTTTTAGCTATGTTTTTTATTATTATTATGTGTTTGTTGTATGTCCTATATCACGGGACTATGGAGTCCCGGACCTTTGGAAGGCATGCGTGGGCCGAAGTAAACACGTAGAGGCCCTTTATAATAACAAATTAATGGCAAAGTATGATGTGGACATCAAACCTAATTATTGTAAAAATTAACAAACCTAACAAAATTATTAATATTATAATTAAATGTCTTTAGTGATACTCGCAAAATTTAGACAAATCGATTAACGTAAGAATCATCAAAATCGGCCCACACGTTTGGGCTATAGAGAGCCACATAGACTGATAAACACATTAAAATAAAAAATAAATATTGCAGGACATTCCACACATCGCCATCTAGCCCCAAGCTAAGTAACTAGACTTGTGTTATGGGTGCTAGACAACGGATATACTACTTATATACTTTTCTTTTATAAATATATACTTATAATACATAGAAACAACCAGACCACAGACAAATATCTAAGCATAAATACTTGTCTGAGGCGGGAATCGAACCCGCAACCCTGTGTTTGGCAGCCCGGCATGGTGACCATTGTGCCAACTGGGTCGTCAAACTCCTTTGCGTTGCGCAGTCGGGTAAAAACAGAATATACGGAACCCTGCGCACGCGAACGAGTCGCACTTGGCCAATGTTTTTAGGTCCATTACAGTCGGGTCGGTATAATACAGCTCGGTCCATCAACCGGTCAATGTCACAGAATTGTGATTGATGATACGTTACTTTGCATTTTTTTGATACTTACTCATAGCTTTTAATATTAGCTGTGTGGAATTTCCACATACGCTTAGTTGTTTTTGGCAAAGTATGACCTGAAAACCTCTATCCCTTTCACATGCGAGCGCCTCGCGATGACTCTATCCCTTTCCCCCGCACGCTGCGAAATGGCCCTAAATACATAGGCTGCACTAAAAGTATCGGGAATGGAATATTTCCACTGTTCCTGTCATATTTAAATCTTTTTAATTGAAAACTCCTTGGTTTTAAAAATCGAATACCATTTATTTATTTAAAAAAAGAATCTCGGTCTTGTCACAAGGTTTTGTCAAACTTGTTTAGTCGTTGAGAAAATGGAATTGACTCGAGAAAATTCAAGAGCGATGATTTTTTATGACTTTCGAAGTGGTTTATCACAAAAACAGTGTGTTGACCTGATGATTTCTGCATTTGGTGATGAAGCCCCATCCAAAACCACAATTTATCGCTGATTTGCTGAATTTCAACGTGGACGTGTCAAGCTCAGTGATGATCCCCGTCAAGGTCGTCCAAAAACTGCACTCACCCAAGAAAACGTTGATGCTGTGCGTAAGCTGATTGAGGAAGATCGACATGTAACATACCGCGAAATTCAGGCAACTTTAGACATTGGCATGAGTCAAATACAAATAATCTTACATGAACAATTAGGTGTAAAAAAGTTGTTTTCCCGATGGATACCGCATTCGCTCTGTGAAGAGCAAAAAGTTGCTCGCGTTACTTAGTGCGTCAGAACTCTCGAAAGATTCCACGCAGGATCCTCAAATGCTGTATACAACATCGTATCAGGTGACGAATCTTGGATATACACGTACGAACCCGAAACAAAAAATCAGTCACGAGTTTGGGTGTTCGAAAATGAGTTAAAGCCAACAAAAATTGTTCGTTCACGGAGTGTTGCAAAAAAAATGGTGGCCACGTTTGTCTCAAAAACCGGCCATGTTGTGACTATTCCTCTTGAGGGACAAAGAACGGTTAATGCAGAATGGTATGCTAGCATTTGTTTGCCACAGGTCGTTTCTGAACTCCGTAAAGAGAACTGCAGCCGCCGCATCATCCTCCATCACGACAATGCGAGTTCTCACACCGCGAACAGAACAAAAGAGTTTTTAGAGCAAGAAAACATAGAATTGTTAGACCATCCGCCGTACAGCCCCGACCTAAGCCCTAATGATTTCTATACTTTCCCTAAAATAAAGAATAAATTGCGTGGTTGCTTTAATGATTGGTTCCATCGTATGGAAAAATGTGTCAAATTTCGCGGAGAATACTTCGAAAAGCAATAAATACATTTTTAAATAGTAATGTTGTGTCACTTCCTTGATTCCCGAAATTTTCAGTGCCACCCGTACTAACATCTATTTTAGTAAAAACCATATGTACTACCTTATGGGATTTGATGTAAGGTTTATGAAAATATAAATATTGTACTTTTTTTTTTACAATCGCCGTAAATTTCAAAAAAAGTACGATTTTCACGGTTTTTTCTATCTAGGCAAAAACCTAATCGTGTTTCGAAGTATATGACAATACAAAGCATATCTTCACTTTTACGACAGTAAGAATATCATTCCATGGATCTGAGCGGTTGATACCCAAAAACTGTTTCTAAGACACCACTGTCGCGATATTTTACGCTTCTGGTCTTACCACTTCCTCTGTTATTAACATTGCTCAGGTGAAGGAAAACATCGTGATGAAAAAACCCACGGCTTAGGTGTCTCCAAACGTATCGACGAGTTCTTTTCTCTGGACATGGTCAAATAAGTTGAGATGGTGATATAGGTGCTGGGCAAGCCTACTCCATGTCATTAATGTCCCAGGTACTACAGGGCTTTGAATAGCATGGGTTTAAGTTGAAGGCGCTTGCCACTGCATTAATCACCTAGACACGATATTTTTGACGTTAAGTCTTATAAATCGATGACTACCGTACTGCACAAAAAGTGTCATGTTACGGGACCGTGAGTGAGCGTTATTGACAAGCAAACCATAGAGACGTATTTTCATTGCTATGATTACCATCACTGTTTTCTTATGACGTTATCACGTAAAATTATCGTCCGTAAACCGACTTTACAGACAACCATCTTCGTCTGGGCTTTTAACCTCGATATCATCATAAATATGCAAAATAATCATCACCCTGGCCTATATATACTCCTATTTGTATCAATCGATTAAGGGTCAATTATTGTGGACAAGTTGGTTTTATTGCACTTTATTAAGGCGCATATAGGAGCCAAAAGCAAAATGCCTAAAATTTTAATTATGACATAGAAATTGTAGTTAAATGTTGTTGTGTATTTATAGGTGAAATCTTTTCCTACATTTGAAAAGTCAAAAATTAATTGTTATTAATATTTTAAATTCGTCAAGTGGACTTGTCCATGTCAAGACGGTCCAGCTATAAAAAAGGACGGGTCTAAAATGTTCTCTTTCTATTGCCGTCTTCCTACTTTTACGCGTCCTTATATGGCTTCCGCTTATTTGGGAGTCTTTGACTCACGAGTGTGGAGGTATCTTCTAGATACGCGTGCTACTCTTACACCCGTAATCACAATCAGCCTTAAAAAGTCAAAGTCAAGTCAAAGTAAAAAGTTGTATTAAATTGAATGCCTAATACATTTGTACTTAGATCACATAGAAACGTCTTAAAACTAAGTTAGGATGTGTGCCGTGCCTTCGGAACGCGCCCACCAATGAGAAGAAGGCACAAGAAACTCGTGGGTTTTTTGTCATGTGATCATGCTCACAAAGTTCAATATTACAAATATTTGAAAGTATTTGAAATGGAGCAACTAAAGTCACGTCCATGGGTTCTTATCATTAAGGTAAGACGAAGTATCATAGTACACCTTACTACACAATTTATGCTTTATAAAAGTTTGGAACCTGTAATAATATAATATTGCATAGTGCGCGCGAACGCATAGAGCCGCAAATAAGACGCTTATTGGCTAGAGTGAAGAGAGCAGCACAAAATTGACCAATCATACGCATGAACGCACTGTGCCAAGAGCACCTTATGTACTGTTTGTGAATACGGGCGTTAGACCGCATCGTTACTTAGGTGTGATAGTGTTCAAACACTGACCTACCCAATTAAAAAAATTTAATCGTCAAAACTAGGAGCACAAAATAATTTCTAGAACAACCCTTGTTCGTAATACAAAACTTTCGACGAATAAGATTGTATTTCAAAAAAATCGGCGATAGGCATTTTGCATTTGGCTTCTATTCGTACGTTAATTGATCGCCACCGTGCACGCAATCGCGACCACGAGTAATTGATCATCATTGTTCTACTTCAAATACAAGGAATGCGATGGTACAGAGACCTTACCACAAGTTGTGTAATGTGTACGAATTCGCTTAAACGTTTTTGCCCAGCAAATTTTTCGAATTCTGAACGAAACTTTTCAACAAAATTGATATAATGGCATTTTTACACAATATTGCAGCTTAATGCTGTATTGTAGATGTAGTAGTAGTCAAGTACAAATTATAGAGGTTCGTGAAAAAGTGGGACATTTGGGGTTTTCACGCGTGTCATAAGAACTCCGAAACCGGGACATCCCGCGTAATTCGGGACACTATTATTCTGTAGATATAATATAATTTCTGTAGATAGCTGAAATAGACACCGCGATAGAGACAGAGAAATCTGAGACAGAGGAGTTTTAAGCTATGTATTTCACGTATTGACTGACTCTGGTCTTTAGGTTTCATGGTAAAGTCAAAGTCACAAATTTTTATTAATTTGGATGCATAGGTACATTTTACAGAACACATAGAAACGTCTTAAAAACTAAGTTAACCTTTGGAACGCGTTCACCAATGAGAAGAAGTCACAAGAAACTCATGGGGATTAAATACTCAATACGTTTATCGAGTGCGTGAACAACTCGTGGTAAGGGTACAGTATAAAATACGCCAGTGCAGTGTCATCGTGTAGACCATCACTCATATTATTGTGACAATAGCGGAATAATAGATCAGACTTGTACCGTATTCTGGTATTAGTAGATATGTATCATCATATCAGCCACAGGACGTCCACTGCTGAACATAGGCCTCCCCCAAAGACTTCCAGAGCGATCGGTCGCATGCTCTCTGCGTCCAACGACTTCCCGTACTTTTTATCCTGATATTCCCACGGGATCGGGCGTTACGCGGGTGAAACTGCGGAGTGCTGCTAGTGTATAATATTATGTATATAAAGGTTAATCTTAAATTATACTCTATTACAATAACCAAAAGGTTGACATTATTCAATCAGGTTGACACTTTGACAGTTGGTTAATTATATTTACGGTTATAATTAAATTTATTTTATATGTGAAAGTCAAACTCAGCCGTTCTAACTAAAGTTACTTATTTTAGATCGAATATTGGTAAAGATAAATGTTTCTATTATTTATGATTAAAGATCTAAGCATACATATGGACAGACAGAGAGCGGGAAGTGAATATGTTTTATATATTACTAGCTATCTACATACCGAATTTCATTGCAATTGGTTCAGTAGTTTTAGCGTGAAGGAGTAACAAACACACACACACACAAACGTTCACATTTATAATATTAGTAGGATGTAGTGATTCTCTATCACTCTCGTTGTGAATCGTTCGTGTTTTCCCAATATCTATCGGTTTCAGAATAGGTGTCTTGTTTATGGTTAATCATCGTAGTGCAGTGAACCACTTAGATGATAAATGAATGTTAAAGTATGTAATGTAACGTATCCCACGTTACGATTCAGTGTTTTTTCTTTGGACACGGTCGACTAAGCTTAGTGTCAGTTACTTCCTCCTGGATTACGGTGAAGAGAGGAACACCTAGGAGTTTTAGTGGGTAAACCTCTGGCCACCCACCACCTCAGGCCAGCAGGGAGCCCCACACATCCCCGGGGACGGTGCATAAAGCACATTAAAAAAAATAAAAAAGGTTGCTGCTACTACATCCTCATGCAAAAACGACCAAATAAGAGGTCAAGTAGCGGAAAACAGTCCGTATAGAAAGTCCGTATAAAGGGAACTAATAGGAGAAAATAAAAATAAAAAACTTTCACCTAATAATAATATGGTTGATTAAGGCATAGAAAATGGTTGATAAGTGTTTTTGTGTAGGTGAGTTCTTTTTTTACATTTTGGTAGAATTTCCATGTGAACTGTTTGTGGACGATTTTTAACCCCCGACGCATAAACGACGGGGTGTTTAGCGTGTTTGACGTGTCCGTGTGTGTGTCTGTCTATGGCATCGTAGCTCCCGAACGGATGAACCGAATTTAATTAAGTTTTTTTTGTTTGATAGGTGAATTAGTCGGGAGTGTCTAGTCTTAGCGTTGTTATTATTTTTAGTATTTTGGTATTATTTAGAGATGAAATATCCTTGTTGTTTTTAACCGACTTCAAAAAAGGAGGAGGTTCTCAATTCGGTTATATATTTTTAGGCTTATCCAAACTTAAGTCGAAAAAGGTCGGCATGAGTTTTGTTTCTAACTTTTCTGATAGGCTTACGAACGATATGGATTTTTTATTGAACTAATAATACAAAAATTAGAAATTACTGGCTCGATTTTGATAAAACTTGGTATAAGTACCTACATTTAATCATAAGGAGTAACATAGGTAGGTATTTAAAAATTCCTAAAAACTCTAAAAATACTTACTAAAAAAGCTCTAGTAAAGTGTACCAAACATAAAAATTATTTATGACTTATTTTCAAATCTTAACCAATATATTTTAGGTAAGGTACATATGACTAAAAAAACATACAATCGAATTGAGCACCTCCTCTTTTTTTTAAGTCGGTTAAAAATAAGTTAGTCAGGATCATCTTTCTCCATAAAAAGTTACTTTGACATAATATAACCTTGTACATTTTTTGTCTACCCGACTTTTCCGATGTGAGATGAGGCGAGAGTAGTGACGTCATAGTGACGTCATAGGATGATAACAGATATACTTACTTACGAAAATTAATCTAGATATTCTCAGGGGAACTCTATTTTACGATATTTCGACGATTCCGTTTTTAGAACTAATAATCCGATATGGGACAACTTTTATTATATTAAAGAAAAAAACTATTTCTTTATCTTGGCATCATTTGATGACCTCTGTGACGCATAAGGTTGCGGCTTCGATTCCTGTCTCAAAATAATATTTATGTATTTATGGATCTAAGTGTTTCTGTGTATATTAAGAGGAAAGGGCACCGGCACTCTCTCCATACAAACGTAGTCGACTGTTTCCTCCCTGGATAATGACACTAGATAATATATTTTTGTTGCGTTAAACTTACAACTGCCATGACTATGCCCCTATGTCTTGTCATGTCATGTTTTTTTTTTCATTCTCTAATTATCGTAGAAATTATGATTTAAAAAACAAAAAAAAACAAAACATAGGGGCATGGTCATGGCAGTTAAAAGTTTTATGCAACAAAAATATTTGCTCTAGTGTCATTATCCAGGGAGAAAACAGTCGACTACGTTTGTATGGAGAGAGCGCCGGTGCCCTTTCACATTAAGATAATCAGTACCTGGATGACCGAGCTTTGCTCGATATTTTTTTTTTTTTACTTAGTCTAACCTCAAAGCAAACACTCATTGACTTCGTGTTACTTAACAACGCCATCTGCTGGAATAACTTTAATGCTCACAAAAAATAGTATTAGTAGTTCGCCAATAGATGTCAGGAAGAGTCAGATTTTTCAGATAAAAATAAAGTATGTTTCGATAAAACACGAATAAAATGCCATTTTCTAAAAATGATTCCTAGCTAGATCGATTTATCGCCCCCGAAACTCCCTATATACCAAATTTCATGAAAATCGTTGGAGCCGATTCCGAGATTCCAATTATATATATATACTAGTTGCGCCCCGCGGTTTCACCCGCGTAAATCCCGATCCCGTGGGCATATTGGGATAAAAAGTATCTTATGTCCGTCTCCTGGGTCTAAGCTACCTCCCTACCAATTTTCACCCAAATCTGTTCTGCCATTCTTGAGTTATAAGTGGTGTAACTAACACGACTTTCTTTTATATATATAGATATACAAGAATTGCTCATTTAAAGATATAAGATATAGCAATGACTTTTTTTGGCTGAAACTAAATGTTGTCCCAAATAGACTGTATTAAGGCTTACATTTTCATTATTTAAAAAAAAAGCATAATGAACTAACAACTTGTAATTTGAAATAAAAGGAAAAAGAAATACAACCCTAGTTATAATTAATGTGTCACTTCCAATCAATCAATGTATCTTCATTTTCATAAAAAACGGTCCAGTAGTTTCGGAGTCTATTCAATTCAAACAATCAATCAAATCTTTCCTCTATATAATCGTATAGATAAATTAACCTACACAAAACCTACAATCTAGAGAAAAGAGTTATTTATTTTTATACTAATGGAACATGCAAGCCTAGAATTCAAAACATTAAAGCGATTGACATCAATAAACAGCATTTTGTTGCAATAAACTGGGATGCCGCATCAAAGTCAAATTTCTTTATTCATTGTACCAATGCCGATTGAAAATTATAATGTTGATGAATTGACAATATTGATTTAATTTTTTTTTAATTTATGCTCACTTTTAATTTATTGAGTATTCCATTTTTAGTATTTATTTATTTTATTCTAATTCAATTTATTCTTATTTAATGTAATGTAATATGGATCTCGTAATCTGAAATAAATGTTTTTTTTTTAATTTGGATGCTTGCTTATGTATATTTTATACAAAGATCACATTGAAACGTCTTAAAAACAAAGTTAGGATGTGTCCAAAAATAAAAAATGTATGTGATCCTCTAATGGTTTTTCAATACCTACACTAAAAAATCTTTGTCATGTTATAGAGCAGTTTCCGCAGTCTTATTCAGCGTCGACTCAACGCAAACAATCGTTCTAAGTATCCCATATATTTCGTCTACGAGGTGAGGGGTTTGTATTACATCCGTTTGAGGAAATCTATTAGGAAATTGAAAACTGCGCTCCTTTGATTTCTTATTATGGTCTTCTTCTTATCGTATAGTGGTGTGGCTCACCTATTGTTAGAGTTTTCAGATCGAGTTTAGGCCTCTAACTTGACCTAAAGAGTGCTATTAGAGGTAGCAACCGGGACCAACGGCTTAACGTGCCTTTCAAAGCATGGAGGGGCTCGCGAAAATACATTTTTGCCACACTACCAATTGCTCACCCATCGAAGTAATGACCGCGCCAGGCGTCGCTTAACCCGCACGACCGTAAACGAATAGCGAGCTTCGCTTAGCTGTGAGCCTCCCCTTCTTATTATGGTAAATAATGGTTATTCTATTTTTATACAAAACTCGCTGCGCCCCGCGGATTTACCCGCGTCTTTGTCTAGTAAAGGTTGTATTGATTTCCTACACACATAATACATTAGTTACGACCAAGTTGGCACAATGGTCACCATGCCGGACTGCTAAACACAGGATTGCGGGTTCGATTCCCGCCTTAGACAAGTATTTAGTTTGGATATTTGTCTGTGGTCTGGTTGTTTGATTAACCCTTTTAACGCTTTAAAAGTAAAATTTTCAAAAATAAATTTTCTACTTCGCATGCTATTTGCTAGATTTCATCCGGGACTTCATCCGCGTTGCTGTTGAATTTTCCAAAGCTTTTCTTCATCATGCTTGGTATAGGTACCTATGTATACCAAATTTTAGTCCGTTCCAGCCCTTGGTTTGAGCTGTGCGTTGATATTATATCAGTCGGTCACTATACTTTGAATTTTATATATATACTAGCTTTTACCCGCGACTTCGTTTACGTAACAGTCGAAAATGGTTCTAATAGGATTTGATCAAGGAATCACGTTGTATACACACTTTGCCTCTTTTCACCCCCTTAGGGGTAGAATTTCGGAAAATTCTTATCGGATGCCTACGTCATACAAAGAATATGCCCTCGAAGTTTCAGGTTCCTACGATCAGCGGTTTAAGCTGTGCATTGATCCGTCAGTCAGGACAAAGCATTTTATATGTATAGATAGATATAGACGATGCACACTTCGCTCGCATACGCGTCCTTTTTGTTCTATTCTTTACTCATGTGGTATCGGCACGGGTTTGGACTGCATAATATGATTGTTCCGTTGTGTGTGTGACCCACTCTTATCTCGTCAAGCAGCTGATCGTTATAATTTACCTATAACTAAATGTTTCCTTACAATGGATACTATGGTCTGATATTTTATAGATCTTTATCATAACCTATGTATTATGTAATTTAAGTATTAGTTTCTACCCTCTATTTTCTTTTTTTTGTATGAAAATATTTGTTTTCCTTTTTTCCCCCTTATTTTAAGTAGGTAAGTATCTTGCACCTAGTAGGAAGAGACTAGTCACCCACAACACAGGGTATCCTAGTGTGGGGACTAGAGTCTGTAACTAGATATAAGCTGTAGTAATATTATAAGGTGCCTACCTAGACATGTAAGCATTATGTATTTCACCTTTTTTGTTGAATAAATATATTTGTATTTGTATTTGTTGTATTGTATATAGATGTATGTGTAGGTAAATTCTTATAGAGGTATTTACAAAATCTTTAAATTTATTATTTTAAGGGTTCCATACCCCAAAAGGTAAAAAAGAACCCTTATAAGATCACTTTCTTGTCCGTCTGTCTGTTTAAATTTCAAACGTCGTGTAATCAACCCCTTAATCATTTTTACTAAAGTAAATACAACATAAAAGAATACTTACACATGTATCCAAAAGTTATTTTCGTATTTTACGCATTGCGATATTTTATTATCGTACGACGACACGATAAAGTCATATTCGTCATTTCACCACACGATGTGTGAAAACAATGAACACGAAAGCCTTTTTCCTAGAAATACGGTAAATAACACCAGTAGGTCCACTTTCACAAAACTTTAAGTCACATTTCATTTAATGCTCAGTTTTATGGAATAAAATCATTTTTCAGTACAATCATTAATTTACTTTTACTCCTTTATTAAGAACAAGACACAGGTATTGACACAGCTGACTTTTCATAGAAAAAAAATAAAAAATGCATTTTGCTTGAGCCAGTCTCCTTTCTCCTAACACAATACACTTTATTACACTAAACACTTTATTATGTTCTTATAATGTACTCCAACTTAATCCCAGAAAAATCGTTGAAAATTAAGGTTATCTATCTAGGAATATATGAGCCTTCAGGCTGTTTTAAATGTCAACTTGAGTTAGTCTCCTATCTCCTAACTTAATGCTTGCTACAAGGGATAGCATCAATTATCAACGCGTCAGAAAAAACTTAAAAAATTAAGGTTATTTATCTAGGAGTAGTTGAGCTTTCAGCCCGCTTAAAATGCCTTTAACATGAGTCAGTCTCCATTCTCCTAACTTGACGCTTCCTCCAAGGGAAATTATCCATTATCAACGATTCTCCTATGAGTAAGCACTATTCTAGTTTAACCACCTACGCCCTGGTTTCCAAAGCAAAGCGTACATAATATCGATTTGCTTGAAGGTGTTAAGGCCGTAAACAGCACTCATATTATGTTCTCACGATGTACCCCGCCTAATGGAAGCGCGGATGAGGTAAGCGACCTCATTTCTTGGTATAGGGTTATTGTTGCTTTCATTTCATACTGTATTGGAAATGTATTGAGTTTGTAATGGAAATATACGAGTGAATTTCGGTTGCTTTGTGCTTTGAGGATTTTATTTATCTGACTGGGGTTTGGGGCAAAGTATATCAACCCAGTATATCTCAATTCATAAACATGAATTCTCTCAGATCTGAAATTCCAAAGTTTACCATATACCTGCCTATGTTTTGCCTAAAAATGCTATTTTTTTTCTAACTTGAACTCTCTTACTTTTACATTTTTTTTATTTCATTATTTTCTTTGTTAATACGTAACCAACCTATCGATCAGGGATCAAGAGGTTGGCCATAAAGGCTATTTAGGTAGTCCGCGAGAGTTAGTAAATAAAATAGAAAAATAACATTTTTTTTAAATTATAAATTATTATTTTAATAAAAATTATAATTTAAAAAGAAGGAAAATTGATTTTCTTAAAACTTAAATTGATTATGAAATGCCTACTGCTTATTAATTTAAAGAAAATTTACTTGACTTAGCATTTTTTTTATATGTAATCATTTTGGGTTTTGTTTTACGGTGTAATAAAGTGTTTATCCATCTGTCTATCTATTAAAACAAGAAATTATTCTCTAGCGTATAGACTTATTTCTTGCTTCATGAAACCTTTTTCTGTGTAAACTATCACAATTGAAACGGATCATTTAACACTAGGTAGATCAGTTTATTTTTAATCAAAAATTAGTTACAAAATCAAGAATTATTATTATGTACATGTACTTGTACTCGAACGGGCTGTTTTCCGCAATTAGACCCTTTTTGTTAGGTCTTTTTTGCGTGCGAATGGAGTAGACTTACCCAGCACCTACTACCCTCTCAGCCTAGTCGACCATTTCCAGAGGAGAGAACTTGTCAATACTTCTGGAGCCTACTAAGCAGCGGGTTTCATCGCGTTTTCCTTCACCGTAAGAGCAACGTCAATTAGCGCACATAATTTTTTCTTAAGAAAAATGCATTGGTGCACGGCCGGCCGGGATTGGAACCCACGACCTTCAGAATGAAAGTCGAAGTATCTACCACTAAGCCAACACCACTCTCTTTTATGTACAGTCGGCTGCAAAATTGCAGCCCTCGGTAGAGTTCGAAAATTACTATTATTGGAATGTTTTCATTCTAGTAATTTTTGTTTCATAAATTGATGAGTTAGAAGGCTTTAAACTTCAACTAAAGCAGGTGTCTAGATTCTTGCTAGTGTTGAAAACATTACTATAACAGCCGTTTTGGAGCTCTACGGTGGGTCTGTAATTATGCAGCCGACTGTACAATATATGACTTGGATAGTATAGCCAGATAGTTCGCTTAACTAACATACTTCAGCCAATTACGGAACGTAATAATCTAACCAGTAAATCATTTCAAACTACATACAATTTTAATTAGTTCGTGTTATACTAGTCGTTATAATTACAAGATTATACAACGTCACCTTTTAGGCTTAATTTATAATTCAAAGTTAGTCGGTGAAGTTGGACCCTTGTAAGCCCAGGCCATATTGTATGGTGACCCTATTCGGTGTAGCTCTTTGGATGATTAACCCACTTATGTAGGTAATTATAAACTGGTGTATAGCATGTTATGTTTGAGATGAAACTTTGAGTTTCTGATTGTTGTCATATCCCTTCCTGTGTCCCTTCCTTTTCTTTTGTAAATATATACTTATAATACATGGAAACAATCAAACCAAAGACAAATATCTAAGCATAAATACTTGTCTGAGGCGGGAATCGAACCCGCAACCATGTGTTTGGCAGTCCGGCATGGTGACCATTGTGCCAACCGGGTCGTCGATTGTTGTCATATCCCTTCCTGTGTCAGCCATTTTTTTTGCAATATCGCGGGATCTGTACGGGCCAATCCGCGGGAAATCTTGCGACATCGAGGGGGGTCAGTAAAATAGTGATAACAGCGAATTTATAAATGGGAGCTGGATAAACCTTAGGATATAAAGAATGAGTATGAATTACACTACCTGGGTATATAAATACATTAGTTCAGTTTATCTTGTGATGTTTTGTTAATTCTAATTGAAAAGTACTTTCTCCGAACTTTCTCCAGTTTGTTGTACAAAGGTCGTGGATAATTTAAAATGGAAGAATTATTTCCATAACAAAATGATTTATTTACTTACAAGAATAATACAAAAGAACTTACCAACATTATCACACTACAAACAATAAATTGAAACTAAACACCCCACTTGACTCGACACTTGACACCATGACACTACAAAAAACACAGTATTTATGCATATGCGAATGTAGCATTGATTATTAAAATCAATATTGGTCGTTGAGTTATCAACCGATAGAAAAATCTCTACTCTGTGTTCCCCACAAAGTAATACGTATTAAATTCAAAACCAATTATACAAATACCTATCCGAACTATGACCAATACATAATTTATGAACATGTTCGTAATATTCTCTTACAAAACATAATATGAATCTACTTCAATAAGAAATTCCCACGAAAAGTTTGTTTTGACTTCTTTTATGTTTGGCTTAGTTTTCCGTCGAAGATTCTTCGGTAAGTCGAGATGTGGGCAATCAATGACTAAAGTAGAAGAACTAAGATAAATACCTACTTTATTGAGGAGTATTTTATTACTTTTCTTTCACTAAATCATATATGAACATTGTAGATAGAATCCAGCAAAATAGCAATATAGCAGTAGTGAGTGGTTCATACAACATTTACGGATTAAAATAAATAAATAATAATAAATAAATATTCCAGGACATTCCACACATCGCCATCTAGCCCCAAGCTAAGTAACTAGACTTGTGTTATGAGTGCTAGACAACGAATATACTACTATATACTTTATTTTCTATAAATATATACTTATAATAGTTACATAGAAACAACCAGACCACAGACAAATATCTAAGCATAAATACTTGTCTGAGGCTGATTGAACCCGCAACCCTGTGTTTGGCAGGGATAATATATTATTATGATTAGTAAGGTTTTTTTTTTCGTTTATTTTTGACGTCGTAAAGGGTGATGCGCGCAAATGGCCTTACTAATCAGGATGCCGAAGATCGTGCGAAGTGGAGGCGTAAAAGCAGGAAAGCGGACCCCGGGCTCCCGAGAGGGATGCAACCGGGAACAGCGCTCGGATGATGATGATGATTAGTAAGGTTTTTTTGCAACTTAAAAAGCACCTTTAAAATCGCATTTTTAAAGTATTTATAAGTATGTAAAAATGTTACTGACAATTTGCTAAAAGTGCATATATTTTTTTTCAATAGAACTCATATACTTAAGTGTGTTTATCTGTTGGTTTTTTAAGTACCTTTAAAGAGAATATCTGCTAAAATTCGTTTTTCTTCAGCAGAACTTAGTAATGTGTTTTCATCTATTGATGTTTTATAGGCTTACCGTTAAAGATATTTCACCCATCGCCACTGATAGATGACATCACTGGCGAGGAGTACTGGCATACTGGCATCACTAAAAATTTCAATATTATTTGGTTCAGGCAGATTTTTAAACTGGAATCAATTTTGAAAACAGTTATTAACCGATTTCAAAAAATTAAGGTATTCTCAAATCGTCATATTAACCGACTTCAAAAAAAAGAGTACCAATCAACTATCATGTAGCCAAACATTACTTGGATACTTTAAATCAGTAATTACACTTTACCCACGAAATGTTCAAACAAAAATCCTTACATTTCTTATCGTCGTTATCTTTCTCTGATTTCTACATTAAAATTCTGCGAACAAAGCATATTTATAATGTATTCTACGTTCAAAAACGTCTACCTAATTATAATATAAGGTAAAATATTCAACAAACAAAATCCCTTAGGGCGAAAGCAGAACGCAAACTAAAAACTGATCGATCAGTCGACATCTTGTCGACCGATCGATCAGTCATATTAGTAACTAGCAGCGCTCCGCAGTTTCACCCACGTAATTCCGATCCCGCGGGAATATAAAATAGCCTATAGCCTTCCTCGACAAATGGACTATCCAACACAAAAATATTTTTCAATTCTAACCAGTAGTTCCTGAGATTAGCGCGATCAAACAAACAAAGCTTTTTAATATTAGTAAAGATTTATGGTGCATACTTTTACTTTTTAAGAAAATTTTACTCAATATCAGGCAAAGTGGTCTTCAAATGGTCAAATTTACACAACGCCATCTAACCCCAAGCTAAGCAACTGGCTTTGTATTATGTTGGCTAAGGAATAGCTGTATTATATTTTTATTTTGTAAATACATACATAATAGGTATACATATACAGATAGACCCAGGCCAGAAACAAATATCTCTACATAAATATTTGTTTGAGGCAGGTATCGAACCCGCAGCCTTCTATCTCGCAGGCGGGTCGCTCGCTGCGCTACAAAGGTCGTTAGAAGTCGTTATTTTTCTTATTTGCATGAAACTTCAACGATGGTTCAGTCAACCGGACAATCCCAATTATACGACAAGAAGAAAGAAGATGAAGAATAAAGTACCTGCGGGTAATCTAAATATTTCGTAAAAACAGATAATTAAATAAATATTTACTTTATTGTCAACTAGCGACCCGCCCCGGCTTCGCACGGGTATAAAATATATAGGCTATGTGATTAAAATCGATTCAGTAGTTTTGATTTATTCATTACTGCCCGTGGCCCGCACGCGTTAAATTTGGAGTAAAACAATCCCCCTTTCCCTATACCATGAAGATTTCCTGCTACCTTTGGAATATCTAAATTCATACACTACATTTTTAATTATTTACTTTTTACATTTTTTTGCCGCACCGGGCGGTCGGCCGGTACCGCCGCAAACGCTACGTCCCGCAATTTTTAAATCTGTAATATCTTCGAAAATATTCACTTAAATCATACGGTGTAAAGGGCCATATAGATCTATATTAAATGAACAATGTATTCAAGGTATTTAATTGGTTAAGGATTAATGCTGTATTGGTTAAAATCGCTTCGAAAATTAGCTATTATTTGTCGTAAAAAGTAAATGACAAAAAAAGTTATTGTGGGTTATCCATAAGAGATAGACATATGGCATCACGGACTTTTCTGTAGACCTTTTCAATGTGTACAATACTTAGTACATTATTTTGATAAAACTCGTAGGGATCAGCCTGCGTTTGCAATGTAAGCGGAAAAAATGTAATTATTTACGACATCACATTAGAAATCTCAAAAAATAACAGTACTTCTCCACTATTTAATGGATGTTATTATACATATAAACCTTTCTCTTGAATCACTCTATCTATTAAAAAAAACCTCATCAAAATCCGTTGCGTAGTTTCAAAGATTTAAGCATACAAAGGGACATAGGGACATAGGGACAGAGAAAGCGACTTTGTTTTATACTATGTAGTGATCTGAATAACAATTTATTTGTTTATTTTCCTGTTATTTTGTCACTTATAGCAAGGTTTTAAAAAACCTTTTCATTACTCATACTCCGAAAGTAGGTCTAAAGATGCCTGAAGAGCGTGTAGAAAGAAAAACTTTCAGCCCTAGGGAAAATCGCTTTCACTGACAGCTGTCATGTCAAATTATAGCTTCGTGCGGCTTGTGCAATATGCCTTTAGCCAGTATCAATATCATTACGCATAAGGAACTTCAAAAACCTAACCTCCTTGCTTTAGGTAATACCAAAGAATAACAATTATGGCTTCACACGGCTCATGCATACTGCCAGAGGTAGTGTGTAGTATGGAATCTCTCATTCACTCTCGTTATTATGAAGAATTTTATGTATTATTCGTAATGAAAAGCACAGTGTTTACCTCGGGTAAAAGACTCATTAAGTCCCTCGAACTATTAGCGCCCTCGCTACGCTCGGGCGCCAAACTCCGTCTCGGGTCTCAATGGGTGACTTTCACACCTAGGGTAACAATGTACTATTAATAGCCTTAGTTTCCGCGCAGCTACCTTATTAGTTGAAACTAAATTATCGACCGATTTAACGTCTGTAGTTTGCACTATTCCTTAGACATGGCTTCATGGTTGAGACACGCATTCATTTACTAGAAAATATGACGAACAACATCATATCCCAACAATATATAGTAAAACAAACGTTAAAGGGAAAAACAAAGTTTGCTCGTGAACCTTTACGTGAAAAGGTCAAAGAGAACAACGAATTAAGGTTGATTTACACTTGAACAAAACGATAAAGTTATGTATCTATAAATATCTATGTAGTTTTATAATAGATCGCTTTTCGCTTCGTATTGACTATAGCTAGACGTAGATTGACGAGTTGTTTCCTCTGTACATGATCGACTAAGCTGAGAGATTAACCTATAGGTTAGCCTATTCTATCTAATTCGTGTTTCAGGTACTACAACGCCTTAAATAGCATGCATTTATAGTTGCTAGCGCTGGTATTATATATGATTAAAAAGCGCACTTGAACGGTATTCAGGATAGGTTAACCTATAGGTTAGCCTATATTGTATCTAATTCGTGTTCCAGGTACTACAACGCCTTAAATATCATGGATTTATAGTTGCTAGCGCTGGTATTATGTATGATTAAAAAGCGCACTTGAACTGTATTCAGTATAGGTTAACCTATAGGTTAGCCTATTGTATCTCATTCGTGTTCCAGGTACTACAACGCCTTAAATAGCATGGATTTATAGTTGCTAGCGCTGGTATTATGTATGATTAAAAAGCGCACTTGAACGGTATTCAGGATAGGTTAACCTATAGGTTAGCCTATTGTATCTAATTCGTATTCCAGATACTACAACGCCTTAAATAGCATGGATTTATAGTTGCTAGCGCTGGTATTATATATGATTAAAAAGCGCACTTGAACGGTATTCAGGATAGGTTAACCTATAGGTTAGCCTATATTGTATCTAATTCGTGTTCCAGGTACTACAACGCCTTAAATATCATGGATTTATAGTTGCTAGCGCTGGTATTATGTATGATTAAAAAGCGCACTTGAACGGTATTCAGGATAGGTTAACCTATAGGTTAGCCTATTGTATCTAATTCGTATTCCAGATACTACAACGCCTTAAATAGCATGGATTTATAGTTGCTAGCGCTGGTATTATATATGATTAAAAAGCGCACTTGAACGGTATTCAGGATAGGTTAACCTATAGGTTAGCCTATTGTATCTAATTCGTGTTCCAGGTACTACAACGCCTTAAATAGCATGGATTTATAGTTGCTAGCGCTGGTATTATGTATGATTAAAAAGCGCACTTGAACGGTATTCAGGATAGGTTAACCTATAGGTTAGCCTATTGTATCTAATTCGTATTCCAGATACTACAACGCCTTAAATAGCATGGATTTATAGTTATGTATGATTAAAAAGCGCACTTGAACGGTATTCAGGATAGGTTAACCTATAGGTTAGCCTATTGTATCTAATTCGTGTTCCAGGTACTACAACGCCTTAATAGCATGGATTTATAGTTGCTAGCGCTGGTATTATGTATGATTAAAAAGCGCACTTGAACGGTATTCAGGATAGGTTAACCTATAGGTTAGCCTATTGTATCTAATTCGTGTTCCAGGTACTACAACGCCTTAAATAGCATGGATTTATAGTTGCTAGCGCTGGTATAAATCGACTAGATTTAAAAGCGCACTTGAAGTTCGAGTCTCGTCTCAATTGCAATTTTTGAAGACGAATTTTTCCTTAAACAAATATTTTCAGATTATTATTATTATTATTTTATTTATTAGAAGGTCATTTTGCAATTTCATTACATTGGTTTTACTAAAAAGATGCCAGGAAACCTAAATGGGTTTGAATTGGCATCAACAATCGAAGCTACTTGTTTTGTTGTAGATAGACCAGTGCATGTCAGGCACTATGGAAAATAAGAAAAATCATCGTCTAGATTAAATAAAAAAGAATTGGCTTTTACTGTAATCTAAAACCCTTTTAATCTATACTAATATTATGAAGCTGAAGAGTTTGTTTGTTTGTTTGAACGCGCTAATCTCAGGAACTACTGGTTCGAATTGAAAAAATCTTTTTGTGTTAGATAGTCCATTTATCGAGGAAGGCTATAGGCTATAGGCTTTTTATCCCGAAATTCCCACGGGATCAGGAGTTACGGGGGTGAAACCGCGGAGCGCTGCTAGTCCATGATATTCAAGACCCTGTAGTGCCTGGGACATGTATTAGATGTAATAGGCTTGCCTAGCACCTAAACACCCTCTCAGCGCACAAATGGATTTTTCTTACGGAAAATGTATATGCGCTAATTGACATTCCTCTTACGGTGAAGGAAAACATCGTGATAAAACACGCGGCTTAGTTGGCTCCAGAAGTATTGACGAGTTGTTTCCTCTGGATACAGTCGATTAGATGTAAAGGCCATTATTATTGGATCGCTTTGAGAACTACAAGGTAGGTGTTACCAAATATTGGCAAAACAACGCAAAAAAATGACTTGTTTGCAAGGAGGTTAGGTTCTTGAAGTTTCTATATGTGTAACTAGCTGCGCCCCGCGGTTTCACCCGCGTAAGTCCTCATCCCGTGGAAATATCGGGATAAAAAGTAGCTTTTGTGTTAATCCAGATCTCTAGCTATCTTCTTAAAAAGTTTCATCGCAATCGGTTCAGTAGTTTTTGTGTGAAGGAGTAACAAACATACATACACACACGCGCACGCAATATTTCACATTTATAATATTAGTAGGATATTAAATACTTATATATTTTTTAAAGAAAATGAGAAACAGGTGACTTTAAATACTTATATCTTTTTTCCACATCTAGTCCACGGAATACCATCATCATTTCATTTTAATATAAAAAACTGAGTAATTTTATCATATTTTTTAGGGTTCCTCGAAAAGTAAAAAGGAACCGTTATGAGATCACTTTCTTGTCCGTCTGTCTGTCTGTCTGTGCGTTTGTGTCACTAACCAACGATTTTCTCAGGAACGGATGGATCAAGATATGGGCAAATTAACATTTTCGAGAAAACTTGTAGGTACCAAAATTTACTTTAATTTTCGACATCTATTATAAAAGAAAGTCGTGTTAGTTACACCATTTATAACTCGGGAACGGCTAAACCGATTTGGCTGAAAATTGGTGGGGAGGTAGCTTACAATCATAAGACGGACATAGGATATTTTTTTCGATATTCCCACGGGATCGGGACTTACGCAGGTGAAACCGCGGGGCACAGCTAGTTTTTTATATTTTTTCTAATTGTTTATGTTATTTGCTCAACAAATATTGCCTTGCCATCATTATTTGGTTACCAGTGGCCTAACAACACCGTAACCAATACCAATTCATTCGAGGTCAGACGCACTGACAGGACGTACGGTTATGGAATAAGTCACACTTATCATCATGGGCATGATTCTGCACAACATACACCAACTATACATCATAGTTATAAACATAAATAAATATTGCAGGACATTCTACACATCGCCATCTAGTCCCAAGCTAAGTAACTACACTTATGGTAATGTTTTTTTTTCCATGTGGTCCTTGTACAAATGTATTAAGCATACAAAGGTATAAAATTTTTTTACTTTGACTTTGGTGCTGGTGCATATTTTTTCTAAATATATACTTATAATACATATAAATAACTAGACCACACACAAATATCTAAGCGTAAATACTTGTCTGAGGCGGGAATCGAACCCGCAACGCTGTGTTTGGTAGTCCGGCATGGAGACCATTGTAACAATAGATACTCCTGTCGTCCTTGGCTGCATTTTATAATGCAGACAGGGATAATCGTCTATTTAGTGTCTACGTTATACTTTGCAATAAACTTGTTTTTGTAAAGGGCTTCTACGTGTCGACTTTGACTTCACGCACGTCTTCCAAAGGTCTGAGACCCATGCCAATAATAGTTTTGCCAGTTTGCCATATTTTTTAAATTCCTTAAATTGATACCATGCCAATAACAGTGTTGACAGTTTGCCACAATATTTAAATTAAAATAATTCTTTGATTTACATTCAAAAATATTTCAATTTGAGGGATTTATTCATTTTATTTATACTTATAAAGACAACAAATAAGGTCGTATATAAGCATTCTATCCGGTGTTTGGCCAAAGTAACTCAAGCCAAGTATCTTAGGGCTAGATGGTACGCAATATCTTGCAATCTTTATTTCTATAATATAAAAATGAATCGCAAAATGTGTTGGTAAGCGCATAACTCAACAACGCCTGGACCAATTTTGCCAATTCTTTTTTTGGTCTATTTGTTATTATCAGGAGAAGGTTCTTATGAAATAAAAAAATAAGAAAGTTGCGCAGAAAATTATTACGCGGGTGAAACCGCGGGGCGTATTTTATACAAAAACTAATAATAGATATTTGCGTTTGAAACGTTTTTTCCATCTAATCACAACTGAACGCACCTACATGTAATTATGTGACAGAAGTATCCAACTGTCGTAATTGGACACTAAAAAATGTCCATTAGATGCTCATGATTATTATTCAACTTACTAGCGACTCGCTTGTTTTCGTACGGCAATTTAGTAATGTGACATCAGAGATTCCATTGATGCTAATCGCAATCGCATTCGCTATCTTTAGTAGCAGTCATTAGGTCTAGTTAGAACAACCTGATAAGCAATAGGTGAGGCATACCACTAGTACTGTATACGGGCTGTTTTTTCACAATTAAACCTCTTTAGTTGGATCCTTTTTGCATGAGGATGGAGTAGGCTTGAATATATGGCACCTCTACACGATGGCCCAGCATTGGACCAGCGAGATGGCCAAGCGATGGTTGAAAGCCATCGTTGTCCCTGGCTGAACGTGGCATTTCACACTTCCTTTGGCGTCGGATTTTCGGTTCCACATCAAAGGAAGTGTCCTTTGATGTAGTACCGAAAATCCGACACCGTGGCCATCCAGTCGCCATCCAACGAACCATAAGCCATCAGACACCACTACGCCCTCTACATGCTGGTCCATATTTGTGGGCCACCATCATGTAGAGGGGCCCTATACTACCATCTCGTGGTTGTCGTCTCGAACGTGTCCAGAGGAAAAAACTTGTCAATACTTTTGGTACCAACTAAGCTGTGATTTTCAATCAAGATGTTTTCCTTCACCACTAGTTTAACCAGCTTTAATATGCATACCACTATTATTACACGAAACTATCGACCCGGCCCGGCTTCGCACGAGTTGCAGACTAAATACGCCTACCGTTATTTCAATAAATTCACACAAAACTGTGACTGCTGATATGCTGCTGAATGTTTTGATTGCTTGCATGCAATCAAAACATTCAGTGATTCAGAAGAAATTTGACCAAATTACAATCATTATTTTCTGAAAATGCAAAGTCATTAGTAGCATTGGGGCCCTAATGACAGGTGACCACGCGCGACATTGGATTTGTCACCCAGACGATGAGCTCGCACCTTTTGTATGACATTGGTGAAGGACGAACACGAACCCGACTACGGCGACGCTAAACGGGAGGGTTATGTTTTTATGTATGTATGGATGTGTGTATGTATGTATGTATGTATGCATGTATGTAATGTATGCATGTATGTAATGTATGTATGTATGTATGTATGTATGTATGTATGTATGTATGTATGTATGTATGTATGTATGTATGTATGTATGTATGTATGTATGTATGTATGTAAGTATGTATGTATGTATGTATGTATGTATGTATGTGAGTGTGTATGTATGTATGTAGGTATGTATGTGTGTATGTATGTATGTATGTCTCTGTATGTTCATCTGTTTCCACCTAACTTCAAAACTACTTACTATAATTTAACAATTGAGGTATATCGTTAGAAGCGTCACAATGGTCTGTTGGTTAATAAAAATGCAGTTTTAATTCCACCGTCCCTTAGTGGTCCATACGAGGCTGCATATGCTATGTTGTGGATAGATTATTGCTCAGTGGTAGATACCGCCCCATTCTCTGATTTTGAATCCTCAAACGAGACGCGGAAAGAGCTAGACCACTCTCGGAAATTTCATCCTACTAAAATTATAAATGTAAAAGTTTGTGTGTGTGTGTGTATGTATGTTTGTTCCTCCTTCAAGCTAATATTATTGAACCGATTGCAATGAAATTCGGTATGTAGATAGCTGGAGGCCTGGATTAATATATAGGCTACTTTTTATTTTGATATTCCCACGGGATCGGGACTTACGCGGGTGAACCGTGTAAAAGAAAAATAATAGGCCATTTATTAGGCAGGTGAAAACGCGGAGCAAGACTAGTGTTAGAATAAATTGTTTGAACGTGTTTATTTATATGTACATAGCTGCGCCCCGCGGTTTCACCCGCATAAGTCCCGATCTTTTGGGAATATATGGATAAAAAGTAGCCTATATGTTAATCCAGGCCTCCAGCTATCATACCGAATACCGATTAAGTAGTTTTAGCGTGAAGGAGTAACAAACATACACACACAAACTTTCACATTTATAATGTTAGTAGGAAGTAGGATGTTGTTTATTCGAATAGGTAAGTACTTTTATGTCAGTAATGTGGATTTGCTTTGACTTTTTACGATCAAACAATGAGAACTAATGGAGTCTTGTGTTTGTTAGTTCAATGATTGAAAATTATGATTATACAATACACATTGACTTTGACCTTTGTACGATTTTTTATGTCACCATTTAAAGTTTTTGTTATTTTGAAAATAATTTCCGTTCCGTTTTACGTAATGAGTTTTAAATTACAGGACAAATTAAGTCACGATAAGCGATTGTAGGGCGAAATTGTTAACCATTGACTTTTACTTTTCTGACAATATATGTCTAGATGTGCCTCGCGGTTTCACTCGTGTAAATCTATGAGTTTCGTAACGAAATTAGCTGTCGTATAAACTACACGACAATCTGGTTAAATTAACTAAATTCTGGTTACCCAATGCCCGATTACTAAAACGACTCTCAAAATTTAGGGGTCCCCTAAATATGTAAGACGCTCCCATCCTATTTAAACATGACACTAAAATGGCAATTTAATCGCCAATTAAGATTTTACTTAAGTAGCCTTTCAGTATTTGGGCGTAAACTCTTTAAATTAGAATTTTCTCTTAGTGTACGCAGTATGCGTCATAAGTACACTATCAGTTTGGTACAATAATACTATAAGCAAGTATTGGACGTCTAATAGACGTTACACACAAACATAAATACTTGAATTAAAAGTACTCACTGTGATTATTATTTTCAATATGTTAGCTATGTGTTTAGATAAAACAATAAATAAATATTGCAGGACATTCCACACATCGCCATCTAGCCCCAAGTTAAGTAACTAGACTTGTGTTATGGGTGCTAGACAACGGATATACTACTTTTATACTTTTCTTTTGTAAATATATACATATAAACAACCAGACCACAGACAAATATCTAAGCATAAATACTTTTCTGAGGCGAGAATCGAACCCGCAACCCTGTGTTTGGCATGTTGACCATTGTGCCAACTGGGTCGTCAAACTGGGTTGGTGGGAGTTAGTCGGGTGGTATAAGCCGCCACCCGCTATACCAACCGACGTGGATTCAATCCACAGGTTGCTATAATGTTCAAATAGAGCTGCTCAGGATTGGAAACGTTACGGTGGCGGTGACTTTTGACTGTTGATTGCACAAGTCTCTAATTGGTAGTGACTAAACTACAGATTTAGGTGATCATTTACTTTCAGGTTTACCAGGCTATAGTTATTCATCATCTTCCTGCCCTTATCCCAATTTATTTGGAGTCGGCGCAGTATGTCTTCTTCTTCCATTCACTCCTATTAGTCGTCATCTCATCGTTAACATTCATCTCTCTCATGTCTTGTCTCACGCAGTCCATCTATCTTTCCTTAGGTCGTCCTCTTCCTCTCTATCCCTCTACATTCATACTCATCACTCTTCTAGTTACATGCGTCTCTTCTCTTCTCATCACATGTCCATACCAACTCAAACAGTTCCCTTTTACTTTTTCAGTAACTGGTGCTACTTTAGGCTATAGTTATTAGCATTGTATAAATCTACTTAGATTAGATGTGAAAAGCTAATAATGTTTTTTTTATTATCGTACATAAACATCGTAAAAATACTTTATCAGCATGTATTTATAGTACAATTGGTTACACAAAAAGCATCATAACATAGGAATCCATTAATTTTATCATTAACAGTTCACGGTCAAAGTTGATGTAAGTCTAACTTTGTAATGTGTTTGATAAAAAAATTAGTACCTAGTATAGGTACAATCTTAGAGCAACCGTCTAAAAAAGCTCGACCTACGTACAATGGTGGGCACAATAACCGGGCATTGCTCATTGAATAAACACCTTAATGTCTTAGGTATAACCGACAATCCGCTCTGCAGAGCGTGTCTGTCAGACGAAGAGACCATCGCTCACGCAGTCTTGGAGTGCGAGAGCCTGGCTGCATACAGGGACGACATATTTGGCAACCCAACAACACTCCAAGAGGCGTGCGAGGATCCCAGGAGAATTCTGCGCTTCTGTTTGGAGCTGGGTTGGCTGGAGTAACAGCCGAAGGTCACGCGCAATGGGCAGACTTATGCCTGAGTGCAGAAAATCGGAGCCCCTAACCTGAACCTGAACAATCTCACAGCAACTGAATTTAATAAATAAAATGCTCATGGATGATTCTCATTAGACCAGAAGGCCAATTCTAAATAACATTGTTCAAATTACATTGTAATAACATCCGATTGATATAATAAGCTGTTTTGATAAAAATAGCTAAATTAATTGTTGCAAAAAGAAGTTTGTGCTTGCGAGGTGTACTTTTCGGAGAACTACTGGTTTTTAGTTAACAGCATATCCATAAGATACGTATTTAAACTTAGCTTATCGATCTTATAACCATTGAACCCAACAGCACGCATCGTTGGCTCTATCTTTGACATATGAACTGGAATGACGTTCGATGCGATATATCGATCGCGACCTACGAACAAAATTCTATTTGAGGTAGGTAAAATGATATTCTTCAGTGTTTTCTTAAGTGGACACTACAGTTATCTTTTTCGGACTATTTATTTTAAGTTTTTAAGCTTATTCGTACTTATATACTAGAGTCGACAAAGCTCACTTCTGTGTGTTTCAAATTCAGAATTCTAAAATATTTACTTCGAGTACTCCGTTTTTTACTTCTTCATGCACAGCTAGGCAAATTTGGATGAAAGAATAATGGACTTTGAACCAAAATAATTTGTTTGCAAGGAGGTTAGGTTCTTGAAGTTCCTATATGTGTAATAGCGTCAGATGCTGATAAGGAATTTTCCACATGTATCTAGAAAAACGGATAATTTTATAAAATAAATTATATTTGTGTAATATTCCTTTGCCCAGCAGTGATAAACTACAGGCCAGATAAAATAAAGACTCGTTGAAATAGATAGACGTGGTCATTAAAGACCTAAAAGAATGCGAAGTTTTCCAAGACGATGCGTCAGATGAAGCGAAAGGAGAAGAAGAAACTAAGTTATAAAGAGAAGGCCACCTGTATAAACTCTCCTGTATAAATCTCTTGTATTATCTATAAATCAGTCTCTTCTGTATAACTATACAACACAAGAACACTGAAGAGACTGATTTATAGATTATACAAGAGATTGATACAGGAGAGACTAATTTATAGAGGCAATCCCCACCATCAGTTGGGATCAATATTTATTGATTAATAGTTACTAGAAAGACTCTATAAATTAATCTCTCCTGTATAGTTATACAGAAGAGACTGATTTATAGATTTACGACTTCGTAGTGAACAACCTCAAAACAATAACAGCTATAATTCAATTTTACTACAACTTTGTCCATTAAAAACCTCATAAAACACAACAGTTTACATTTCATCTTTAACACTCTAATGACATAAACAAAATACACTTTAGACACACCTCCCTAAACGGTTTCACCTAAAGTTAATCTTATGTCGTTAGCACCAAGTGTCTTTTTCCATCGCGTGCGCAAACGCAAATATGTGATTTTGTCTAAAAAAAATTTCTAAAAATAACATTAACGTAATGGACGCTCTTGAAATACCGTCGACTTCAATGAAACGGCAATGAAGGATTGTGTTTAGAAATTCTACGCGGTATCACCCGCGTAAGTTCCGATCCCGTTTATCGGGGTCGCCTAATGGACTTTTACGGAGGTACTGCAGCGCGTCCAACATTTTTGCAGCAGCTACGGTTCCGGATAACTTTGCTGTAATTAGAGCTCGCGTCGCTGCTTTTTGGTCCAGGCTGCGGAGATCAACAAACAATATCTTGTGTACCCTATCCGAACAGCTGGATAATTAATTATATTTATAGATATTGGCTATCTGTGCAACACAACCAGAACTTTAAGTAGCAAAAAAAAAAAAAAAATAGATATTTTTTTATCTTAGTCCTTAGTTATTTTTGAATTAATAATACTAGTTTTATATGGGTACATGCCTGAATTAAATATATTTTATTATTTATTTTATTTTTTCCGTGTTCCGATACCTAGGCCGGTGCACTCACAAAAGGAGAACGGGTCGGAATAGTTTTTGTTTGACTATCGTCTTCCTACCTTCAGTCCCTCGAAGGCCCCCCTACCAAGGGGGAAACGCTGGTAGGTATTTTATGGGTATCCTTGAGTGAGAAGCGTGCTAGGGAAAGTGATCTACATCCTAGACCACATCGTCACTCACCATTGTGTGAGATAGTGGTCAAACGCGGACCTATTGATTACAAAAAATAAAGAGCTTAGGTAACCTATTTTGATTCTGAAGTTTTAATGAATCGTCTTGCAAAGTTTTTGAGCTTATTTATCCTAATACTATTGGTCATTTCACCTTACCTAGATGATAACAGCGACAGCATAATGATATTGAGGACGCTGTAATTCCTTGAACATGCTTTAGTAAGCTTGCCCAGAACCCTATACCACTCGCTCAGCTTTCGTCGACCGTGTCTAGAAAAAAATAATTCATCGATCAGTAGTATAATATTTGAAATCGGTTTGAATTGATTAAAATAAGTTAAACCGTTTAAAACATTTTTCCAAGAAATATGTTTTATTGTTAAATTGTCACAAATAACTTATAACTAATTTGTCAAATATAACTCGTTCATTAGGACCCTTGTCCGATTGTAATTTCAATACAAACGCACCGCCAATCCTATTTATTTGACGCTCCGATTAACTTATCACAGTTTCTTATCGGAAACCTACGCGTTTCCTTTCTCTATCGGTTAGAAACACGATGGCTGACTACTGGAACAATTCATTAGAAAGATAAACTTTATATCTGATCGACACCTCAAAACTGACGTAGGATTAAGTTAAAAATGGTGACGTATTGAAGTTGGGAGTAAAAACTGATTAATTTATTAGCTGGACCCTTGTACTTGTACTTTAATGGGCTGTTTTCCACAATTAGACCCTTTTTAATTGGGTCCTTTTTTGCGTGAGGATGGAGTAGGCTTGCCCAGTACCTACTACCCTCTCAGCTTAGTCGACCATTTCCAGAGGAGAGAACTTGGCATTACTTCTGGAGCCTACTTATCCGCGGGTTTCATAACGATGTTTTCCTTCACCTTAAGATCAATGTCAATTAGCGCACATAATTTATTCTTAAGAAAAATCCATTGGTGCACGGCCGGCCGGGATTCGAACCCACAACCTTCAGAATGAAAGTCAAGGTATCTACCACTAAGCCAACACCGCTCTTTAGCCTTTGAACGCATAATTCTATGTTTTATAAATTAGAAGAAAGGCTTTTCCGAAATGCTACCCCAAAGGGGGTAAGAAAGGGCGGCAAAATTTGTATGGGACTACGTGACTCCTTGGTCCATTTTAGCTAGTATATAATTTATTTCAAAATTACAAAAGAAAAATATTATATCCGTTGTCTAGCTACCATAACACAATCCTAGTTTCTTAGCTTAGGACTGTGTGGATTGTTCTGCAATATTTATATATTTCTTTATATAAATTATATTTTTAAAAACTTGAGCACGCAATTAAAATACAATGAACGCAATTATTATAGTACATTACGATATAAGTGTGGTAAATTGATCTTTGCATAGAGGCGGTTTATGACGCGCGAGCGGTAGCGAGCGTGTCATAAGAAGCAAGCAAAGATCAATTCCACACGTATATCGTACGACGTTTTTTATCACAGTTGCGAATAAAAGAAAAGACTAGAAAAGAAAACAAAATAATAATTAACAAAATATTTGTGATAAGTCTATGTTTACATTTTTTTAAGGCAGATTTTTTTGTTAATTATGCTCCGGAAAGGCAGGCTAAAGACTTTTAACCTATACATCCTCGTCTGACATACAATATTTTTTAGGGATTTTTCTATTTGTTTTGCGTCGGGGGTTAAGAACAAAATACAATGGTACGGAAAACAATATGTTTAAGTAAAGAAAAAAAACAACTCAATTTTTAATCGTTTTCTAAGTCATTGTCACGTAAAATTTTCGTTCGCAAACCGACTTTAGAGACAACCATTTTTGCTAGCTAAAAAACTCTTTGGTATCTACCATTTTATACATCAAAACCGTATAACCCAGATAAATTAAGAATGTTTCACCTACCTAACATGTAATTAGCAGTAAGATACGTATTTAACTTATCGGGATAACTTTACTGCACTAGTTAACAAATCTAAAACGCACGCGTGCATAAAATGTTGGATTATGAGCCTAAAAGCCGTTGAATAAGATCCACTTTATGAGCAACTGTGATAAAAAATGTTATTAAGTCTGGCCTTATAATAATACAATCTATATAAATCTAAATGTGATGAGTCTACTAGAAGTATCACTTTTCTTAATCCTACTTCCTACTATCCTACTAATATTATAAATGTGAAAGTTTGTGTGTGCGTGTGTGTGTGTGTGTGTGTGTGTTTGTGTGTTTGTTACTCCTTCACGCTAAAACTACTGGACCGATCGCGATGAAACTCGGTATCTAGATACCTGGAGACCTGGATTAACACATAGGCTACTTTTTATCCTGATATTTCCACGGGATCGGGACTTACGCGGGTGAAACCGCGGGGCGCAGCTAGTGTATTTATATATTAAAAACAAACATAGCTGAAAATGTTATTAAGTGCAGGTGCTAATAAAGCTACCAAAATCGACCTTTGTTTTAAACAACTCTAAGTAATCAAATACTCTTTTTTTGTTATTTGGATATAAATGGATATTGTAGTTTAATAACCATATTATTGTTTATTGTGGTTGAAAACATAATATGAACAACTTCGTTCGATAAAAAAAATGTTACAAGACAGAGAATTATTATATCGTTTATCGGGTTTTATTCAAAAATAGTTAACGTTTGTTTCTAAAAATGAATCAAATGATAGGTATGACCTCTAGGAACTATATTTGTAGATAATAATGCTAAAATGTTTTGCATATCGATCAAATATAACAGTTAGCACGCAGCACGCTACGTCTTTGAGAGCGGGGGATAAGGATTACCTTATCCCCTGCTCTCAAAGACGTATTGTACTGAAAGAGCGCCTTAAATATCTATTAAAAAGCCAACAACATAATCGTTAAATCCCAACAAAAGTCATTCTAATTGCCCCCAATGATAAGCTTTGATAATTAAAACTGACCAACCCGAATAAACTTTATCAAAACATTTCATTTTCCAATCAAAACTCGTGAAAACGGTAGATTCCTTCAAAGTTTTACGATTAAACTCCGTAATTTCTCCAATAGAAGTTCAATAAATAAAGGATTATAACCGCGATGGCGATATCAATGAAAGTTGGAGTTCTTTGTTAAATACGAAAAAGGACTTAAAGGGCTTATGGAATGATGAAACGAACAAGCAGAAGCTTCGCAAGCGAGAGCAGCTGTTGACGTCTGTATTGGGGGAAGGAACTGTCAACCATTAAAGGCATGGGCTTCAAGCTTGTGACTTGAATGAAAAAGAACTATTTTTTCCTATATTACATGACATCTGTAAACCCAACATTGCTTTATTTTGTTGCATTGTGATTTAAAAATGCTTTGATTTAAATAAGACTGGCCGTGGGTGTAGGTACTTATGCCACATGTGCGTCGACTACTGTTGGCGAAAGTCACGAAACAAGCTGCAAGTTAGACGCTGCGCAAGCGAGAAAAGCGGTTATCATCTTCCGATTACTTATAGGAAGTGTCAAGCGATTTGCACACAGCGTCAAGTTAGAAACCTAACCCTTGATCGTGGTTGGATTGATTTAGAAAAGGTAAGGCTACCTACACACCATCCTAGGTATGATCGAAAGAGATTTGCCGAAATGAATCCATTTACATTTAAAATTTTCGTCGTTTTGTTGGAATTCGTTTTGACGTTTCAATAACTGAAATGTTTGCTTTTATATTTGTATTTTAAATTAAAATTCTAAGATAAATTGAAAAACATATTTTTCTTACATTTAGATTAATAATAAAATAATTCGTCGCGATAATTAGATTCTATTCATTCTGTTTCATTCATTTTCGTAATTTTCAAAAATATTTTTTCTTTCAAAACTTCTATTTGTTGCTTTGATTGAAATAATAACACTGAATTTAATAAATTTAATTCAAGTAGTTTAACAAAAAAAAAACTAATGGTTGTTTGTAAAGTCGGTTTACGGACGATAATTTTAAATGATAACGTCAAGTTTTTTTTTTCCCTTTATATATATATATATATATATATATATTCCTTTATATAAGTGTTCTATTCGTCACTCGTCATCATAACATAAGCCTAGATGAGCTATAGTATTATTTAATACTCTGTTTCCTAAGTTACCATGACGCATGACGTCACACAATATTACCATGACATTTTTTAGTGAATGCAGGTGATCATCAATTTATTAGATGTTGATTTAATTGAATCAAACAAACTCGTTGACTAATTTATTTGCGAGAGTCCAAACACTAGAAAACAGATAAAGTTGGCGTTAAAGCGTCGTTTCAAATATCGTAAAGTTGGAGCATTCTTTGTGAAGGTTTCATGGCAGCGGTTGCTCGAATCTATTTAATTAAGTATTCCAACGTTTATCGCGAAAGATTGATTCGATAATCGAATCCGTAAATCGATTGCTAACAAATTGTTTAACGTTTTATCTTCGTGTCAAAATTTGATTAAATTAAAATTGGATGATCGTAGATAAACAAAGTAGGTAAAGTCAAAACTTAATGACGACCCAGTTGGCACAATGGTCACCATGCTGGACTACCAAACACAGGGTTGCTGGTTTGATTCCCGCCTTAGACAAGTATTTATGCTTAGATATTTGTCTGTGGTTTGGTTGTTTTTATGTATTATAAGTATATATTTACAAAAGAAAAGTATATCCGTTGGCTTCTAGCACCCATAACACAAGTCTAGTTACTTAGCTATATATATATATATATTATTTGAAGTATGAAACGTAACAAATACTCACTTAGATAAACTTGATCCTCGTTCTTGTGTTACTCACAGTTTCATAATTTTTTGTTATAAATTAAATCTGAAACAAACAGTTTTCGAATTTTAGTTTTTAAACGTTTTTGAAATTGACAGTTTCAATTCTCATCTTATATCTATTTATTTAGGTACTATAGTAGGGGAGCCCAAGCGGGGATTTCGGGATTTACTAAAGCGCGTCAGATTAATATACAGGGGGATACCTTGAACCCGGTTAAGTCCCTACACCAAATATTGACCTCATATAGAAGGCCGCCTGTCCAGGATAAAGGATCAGATTAGTAAAAAAAAATGATCATCAGAAATTCTCGAGCGCGTCAGATTAAGGTAGGGTGAGTTAATTACATGCTAAAAAGTGTATATTCCACTAATCTGACAATTTGAGAGTGACGTTAAGAAAGGGGAGGGCTACAAACTTGTAAAAAAAAAAACGTCATCTCGACATTCTCGAGCGTGTCTAAATTTTTTTTATTTCGAAGGATATAATTCAAGGATAACGAAAAATATATAATCTGACGATTTCCACAAGCCGAAATAACAAAAATTCGTCGATAAAGTTTAATGCGTGCAGCTGCGTTATGCCTATCCGCTCCTCGTTTATTGTTTTCTTACAAATAAAAGTATTTTACTTAAAAAACATACCCTTTTTTATTTGCATGCTATTTCCTGAGCTTTTCAATTAATTAAGTTGAATGATTCAAAAAATGTAAAAAAATAAAATAAAATTTGTCAGATTAGGCGAATCCCTCTAGATAATCGTCAGATTATGAGATAGCACATCTAGGACATAAAGATGAACCATATATATCTTAATCTGACGCGCTTGAGTATTTCAAAATGGCGATTTTTTTTCACATTATAATAATCGCCGCGAGTTTGCGTCACATTGAAATCGTCAGATTATTGCGTGAGAGCTTTTTTTTAGGTTCACTTAACACCCCCTAAGAAAATCTGACGCGCTCGATTTTTTTTTTTCATTTTCAACCCTTACGTACGACCACCCCCATCATGCAAACGATCAGATTAACATACATTATTAAAAATACGTAGGACATTGATGCTATCAATATCTGACGCGCTCGAGTATGTCCATGCAACAGTTTTTTTTTACATTTTTGAAAATTTATAGCCGCTTCCCCCACCGATGCAAGATATACATTATATGACATTTTTTTCTTCTTATCATCTAAGCTTTGCAACCCAATAGGTATCTATGACGCTCGAGTAAATCCCCATTTAGCATCGTGGGCTCCCCTACTACTAGCAGTGCCCCGCGTAACTCCCGATCCCGTAAAAATAACATTTTTTTTAAATTCTAACCAGTAGCCAGTAGTTCCTGAGATTGGAGCGTTCAAACAAACAAACAAACAATAATTTTCCCCGATTTTTCCACAGTCCCGACTGATTCTTCGCCCCTATTGGTCGCAGTGTGATGTTATATAGCTTAAAGTATTCCTCGATAAATGGACTATCCAACACAAAAATAACTTTTCAATTCGAACCAGTAGTTCCTGAGATTAGTTTTTTAGCGAGATTAGCGTTACTTTATTTTTTTAATAGTTGTAAATCAAAAGCACTAAGGAGTATTGATTTCAACTTCGAAGCAAATCACCCCCAAAATAACTTTCTACCCCATTTTAACCCCATGAAATATATGAATTTCAATAAAATACATGTCTTCCATCAATTCTGTTATTGAATGTTTATGCAAAATTTGAAGTAGATTGGACCAAGAAATCACGTTGTCCCATACAAACTTTGTCCCCCTTTTTCACACCCTTAGGGGTAGAATTTCAGAAAATCCTTATCGGATGCCTATGTCACTCTTAGAACACACCCCCCAAGTTTCAGGTCTCTACGATCAGCGGTTTAAGCTGTGCGTTGATCCGTCAGTCAGTCATTCAGGATTTTATATGTATAGACTAGCTTTTTCGCGACTTCGTCCGCGTAGAAGTCGAAAATGTTTCTAATAGTATAGGACCAAGGAATCACGTTGTCCCATACAAACTTTGCCCGTCCCGTCACACAAAGAACACACCCTCCAAGTTTCAGGTCTCTACGACCAGCGGTTTAGGCTGTGCGTTGATGCGTCAGTCAGTCAGTCATTCAGGACAAAGCATTTTATATGTATAGATTTAATTAAAGATGAGATCCACATCGGGAAACTGAGCTAGCATTGTAATAAAACGAGAATATAGTATACCAGGTAACCTATCCTTTAATATCGTAACGTAGGCCCTCAATTTTGTTCACAAGTGTTTCGAATTACCTTATTGTGTAGAGTTATTGCTTAGGTACGGATATGCTAGCCTGCTAGGGTCTGTTATTTATAGCTTAGGTACTGAAGGAAAATATTAATTGGTTACTATAAATCGTATGGTTACAAAGCTAGTATTTCTATTACACAATTATGTTACCATAATATCTGTAATTGGGTTTGTTAATAATATGATTTGAATACATAATATATTTAGTTAAATATTCTGAATTCTAGAATTATGTGAACCTCGCTAAATAAATGTAGCTGAATGTAAATGTGACCTGAAACTTGGAGGGTGTGTTCTTTGTGTGATGTAGGCATCCGATAGGAAAGGATTTTCCGATTTCTAATTCTACCGCCAACGTGATTCCTTGGTCCAATCTACTTCAAATTATCGACATCTACGCGAACGAAGTCGCGGGCAAAAACGAGTTAATAGTTACTAGTTAATTAGAAACATTTTGTGAAGCCCCCTCAATGATACGTAGAACTGTGACCTACTTTAAAATGGGTCGCAAGAATGAGTTAAGTGCGGCTAAGCGATTCAAAATTTATTTTTCGTTATATTTTTCATGTGAGAGCAATAAGAATACCTATTTGGTTCAGTTTTACAGCTATTTTTCGCAACTGATAACTTAGATTTTGCCCATATCTTTTTATCGTGTTGACTCAGGACCTTGATTTTTATACACCTAATAGGGACTATAAAACTCAGTATCTGGTATGAATTTCAACTTGCTATGTCCACCCGTTCCTGAGAAAAATCGATCGTGACACACGGACAGAAAGACAGACAGACGGCCAAGAAAGTTATCTTATAAAGGATCCTTATTTTACCTTTTGAGGTACTGATCCCTAAAAAATTTATCCAAGCTTAGATTAAGTACCTATACTTACATAGTTGCGAAAAAGTTGTAAAACATTTTGGCAACTGTTCTTCGCAACTAAATAACATAATTTCAATGGAAAAGTAGTTGATATTTGTCCTGATATAGAAAGCATTTGAAAAATTATTTAATTATCCATACTAATATTATAAAGCTGAAGAGTTTGTTTGTTTGTTTGTTTGAACGCGCTAATCTCTGGAACTACTGGTCCGATTTGAATTATTATTTCAGTGTTGGGTAGTCCATTTATCGAGGAAGGCTATAGGCTATGTTTTTTTTTTCAAAATTAGGGATCCGTAATAAAATTGCTATTTTGTAACACAAGGTGTAAAATCGAAAACATATTTTTGCGTGCGCTGCAAAAACTATTGACAATAGAACAAAATGATGTACTACGGGTTTATAGATCCCATTAAGACTTACAAAAAAGTCCGCGAGAACATATATCTAGCTATCATGGTTTAATCACAATAACCGATTTTGTGTTCAAAATAATTATTAAATCGTCTGAAGAAAAAAACTACGTTAAATATGTTTCGTAATATTAAATCTTTATCAAAATTAAGCATTATGTTATCAAGCGTATTTATGTAGAAGTAAAATACTTTTTGTTTCATCTCAATCGGATATTTCGTTTAAAAGTTATCACGTGTGTAAGATGTTAAGAGTTGGTACCTATGAATGAGTTATGGGCCATAGAGTTTTTTATCAACATAAAATCCTGTAATAATCTTTTTCGAAATATATTTGTTGATGATTGTAAGTATAAATAAGATCTTTGAAGAGTATCCTATCCTACTAATATTATAAATGTGAAAGTTTGTGTGTGTGTATGTGTGTGTGTGTGGTTGTTACTCCTTCTCGCTAAAACTACTGAACCAATTGCAATGAAATTCGGTATGTAGATAGCTAGAGGCCTGGATTAATAGGCTACTTTTTATTCTGATATTCCCACGGGATCGGGACTTACGCGGGTGAAATCGCGGGGCGCAGCTAGTTTAAAAATAAATTTTGCTCGACACTTGTTTGGAAAGAAGACCATTTACCATTTTAAAAAAATCATAGTTTTTCCGGTTTTTTTTTTCACGTTTTCGTAAATGTTGCCCAGCCGCGTAAATGTTGCCAATTTGAACTTCAAACATTTTTTAAACGCAAGAACGTTTCGCAACTCTTTTTCGGAAATGAATAAGGACGATACACAGTGGAAAACATGAAAATAAAATGTAGTGTGTTTCCGTATTTACCCTAATTAAAAACCTTTTAAAAATGTTAAATTATTTAAACTCTATAAATAACACTTAACACCCCTTTTACGTCCCACAATTTGTTTAAATTCGAAGGGTCGGTACTGTTTAACTACAAACCTTTTACTGAATTCAATTTGGGTAAGATAATAATCAGTTATGACGGTATTTTTTTACAAAAAAAAACTTGAGAGGTGTCAAGGGATACCCGGATGGAACGAAGTTTCTGTCGATTAATTAGTGAAGGAATTGTAATAAAATCAAAAAGTGTCGCTACGTCTTAATTTTTTCCGTCTAGCCCCCTTTCTCAACGCGCAATAAGGAACTTCGTTCCAATAAAAAAACTTGAGAGGTGTCAAGGGACACCCGGATGGAACGAAGAAAGACAAAACGAAAATAACTGGCTTGCTTTCTATGAGAGAGAGAGACAGACAGAGAAACACGCGCACGCCGCACGGCTTACAACTATAGCATAAAGAGTCGTTACAACTTTTGGTCTTAATTTTTTCCGTTTAGCCCCCTTTCGCAAACTTCGTTCCAAAAATATAGGTGAGTTATTAAATGTTTTTATCGAAGTTACGAAAATTATTGCGTAAAGATGATTATATATATATGCCTACCTAATTATTAAAGAAGCTGTTCATCACTCCGAAGATCCTCATCAGATCTTCATTTTTATGAGACTACCCCATAGGTATCTGTCGAGCAGTCTTTAAATATTCGGTTTTTTATGTATAAAAAATATGCGTCGACTTGAGAAGCTTCTTCTTTTCTTTAAGTCGGTTGAAGAATAAAAAACCTATGTAAAAGTTTCTAAGTAGGTACGTCGGCTGCATAATTGCAGCCCCCGATAGAGTTCTAAAATTACTATTATTGGCATGTTTTCATTCTAATAATTTTGTTCGATAAATTAATGAGTTAGAAGACTTTAAAATTCAACTGAAGCAGGTGTCTAGAATCTTGCTAGTGCTGAATCCTTCTTATAAGAGCCGTTTTTGGAGCTCTACGGTGGGTCTGCAATTATGCAGCCGACCGTACAAGAGCTACGAGTCTTAAACTAGGGTTTCTGCTTTCGTAAGGAGTTTTGGGACGTAGGCGGGCACTAAGAAAGGATTTTTGAAAGTTCTAAGTATTATGTATTCTGTGTTTCTAGACAATCAACACCACCTTTATCTCTATAAAGGTGATGTTGATTTTCACATTCCATTAAACAGTTCGATGAAGGTCGTCCTTAAAGGGATCTTTGGTTAATATAACCTACTAGCTGCGCCCCGCGGTTTCACCCACGTAAGTCCCGATCCCGTGGGAATTTCGGGATTCGGAGATTATCCCCAACATACATACCTACATCAACGTTGCCTCTTTATAATATAAGTATAGATAATTTGTCAGCTAGCTTCGAAGCATAGGTACTAAACGTCCATATAAAAACTTTATTTATTTCAGGAAAATAAATTTAAATTCAATCAATTTAAAAGAAAGCAATAAATACCTTTATTTACGCTGCTGCTGTTTATTGCTGTTTTTTAACAATAAATATAGGTACGGCCGCCAGCATAATTGCAGACCCACCGTAGAGCTCAAAAACGGCTTAGAATATTTTTAGCACAAGCAATATTCTAGGCACATGCTTTAGTTGAAGTTTAAAATCTTTTAACTCGTGAATTTATCACACCAACAATTATTAGAATGAAAACATTCCAATAATAGTAATTTTAGCACTTTATGATGGGTCTGGAATTATGCTGCCGACCGTACGTACTTATTGAATGTCTTTATAGTTTGAACTACAGTTACAAAAAACTATTGTGAGAATAAAGTATCAAATAAAAGCCTTAATTAGTCAACTAACAACTTTAAAACACAAAATATCCCATAATCTATAAAGTTACCATTTTTTATTTCAGGAAAATATATCAAATACATTTTGAAATACGTTTTTTTTAAAATAAAGCAATAAATACCTTTATTTGCGCTGCTGCTATTTATTGCTGTTTCTTTTTTTACAAAAAATTTAGGCACCTACTTATTTGTTTTTTTACTACAGTTACGAAAAATGTGTGCGTATAGCTCATAAAATATCGAATACATTTGTCAAACTAGCAGCTTTGAAACACATAAATGTCCCATGATGATAAATATATTTAAAATAAAGCAATAAATACCTTTAATGCCCGGTTTATTAAAACCATTGAAAATTATTTGATAAAATTAAAATGTTGGATGGATATTGGAAAACGACAGCAATTGGGTCACAAGCCATTCCTTTTTCGTTAAGGGCCGGTCAGGTCAACCGCTCGTTTGATGTAGGTATTACTATAGTCAAAGGCAAATACAGACTACATACTTTTCGATCGGACGATAGCTCGCATTAGAATTCAATTTGAATCGAAAGTTTAACCGTCGAAAGTCACCCTTATCATAAACAAATAAGCCTTCGTTGCACACCTATCATCTGTAAAAGTACAAAACACATTTAAGTAACGAAGGCTTATTAAAAGGGCGGCTAGCGTGAGATTGTGTTTAAACATATTTAGCTAAATACTGGCAAAATGTATTTAACAGGTTATCTAAAATTCAATGTCATTTCAATTACAACATGGTTGAAAAAATTAAATCAATTTAGCAGTTGTTTAATCATGTTTAAGATCCTAAGTGTATTTATTTTTTGTTGGGTGAAAAAGGCTTATAAAAGGGCGGCTGGCGCGAGATTTTGTTTTAACATTTTTAGCTAAATACTGGCTAAATGTATTTAACAGGTCATCTAAAATTCAATTTCATTTCAATTACAACATGGTTGAAATAATTAAATTAATTTAGCTGTTGTTTAATCATATTTGAGATACTAAATGTATTTATTTTTTGTTGGGTGACGAAGGCTTATAAAAGGGCTGCTTACGTGAGATTGTCTTTTAACCTTTTTTGATAAATACTAGCTAAATGTATTTAACAGGTCATCTAAAATTTCATTTCATTTCAATTACAACATGGTTGAAATAATTAAATCAATTTAGCAGTTGTTTAATGATGTTTGAGATCCTAAATGTATTTATTTTTTGTTGGGTGACGAAGGCTTATAAAAGGGCGGCTGGCGCGAGATTTTGTTTTAACATATTTAGCTAAATACTGGCTAAATGTATTTAACAGGTCAGCTAAAATTCAATTTTATTTCAATAAGAAGGTTGAAATAATTAAATCAATTTAGCAGTTGTTTAATCATGTTTAAGATCCTAAATGTATTTATTTTTTGTTGGGCTAGTGAACCTAAGCGTTTTTAAATAAAAGGGCTAGTCTAAGATTTTTCTAACAACATGGTAAAATCAAAATAAGATTGGACAGGTATAATATTACTTGCTTCATTTTTATTCAAAACCCAAGTACGAGTATTTGTGAACGGTCTGGCTAAAACGGAAGTAAAAACATTACTAAGTGGTTGTTATGGAAATAACAACATCATTATGCGATATAATAGCTACCACAGCGAAATGGGTCACATAAACTTGCTACCTTCTCTACCCCCCAGTGTTTTGTACTCTTCTAACTGATAAAAACGTTACATTTTAAACATCAAATGAAAATATTATGGCTCGTGTCCGTCGGGCCCCCTGGACTAGGGGAGACGATGGGCGCTAATTCAAAATTAGATCGAAGCGCCTCGCGGATCGATCTAGCTCCCGACGAATCAATTTTTAGAGCATAGGGGCTCTCTCAGGGGACTCGTCGGGAGTTGATCATTTTAATACTACCTGTGAGGTAAAAAAACAATAGACGATCGAAATGGAAAAAAGACAATACTTTAATTCTACTTTTACATAATCAAAAATCTTACTAAAAGTTGACAAATTTTACAATGTTTCTAATTACAAGCTATGTAACTATAAAATATCATATAACCGCAAATTTTGTCAAAAAACTTTTAAATCGATTTAGCCTTATTATCGACTAGCTGTGCCCCGCTAGTCTCACCCGCATTAATCACGACCCCGTGGGAATATCAAAATAAAAAGTAACCTTCCTCGATAACTGAACTATCCAACACAAAAAGATTTTTTCAATTCGAACCAGTGTAGTTCTTGAGATTAGCGCGTTCAAACAATCAAACTCTTCAGCTTTATAATATTAGTATAGATAAATCGACTGATATCTCGCTATTCCTGAACCAGGTGAAATGGTGGCTACATTAATAATGCAAGCCAATCGATGTACAAGGGTGTTTTCATAACATAAATGTAGTTCAAAAGAGATCGATGATTTAAGGTGCACTGTTAGAGGTAAATTTAATTCATCTTTACTGTTTATAACGAATATTTAGAGGTCGCGGGAAGCCTTTGGACGCAGAGTTCTTGCGATTGATCGCTCTGGAAGTGCGCAGTGGAGAAACATATTTTATTTTTATTTATTTTTTTCTCGAGTTTTCACTAGTTAATAATAATTAAACTATTTTAAAGAATAATAAACGCGATAAAATCCGTTAAAATAGTTTCATTAGTAAATACTATTATAGTAAAAACATTTTTTTTTTCATTTTTTGTTTCACAAATTTCACAATACCAGTTGCGTAGGTAATCGCGTATTTTTCTTATTTCTCTTACCCGACCGGGTATACATTTACTGTAAAATACATATTATTATTTATATGAATAACAACAACAATAGATTTGTAAGTATTTTGGTTTTTTTTTCAGAACAAGCCAAAAATCATGTGAGTTAAAAAATATATATTTTTAACTTCCTAACTTCGTAACAAACAGTTGCAAAACGAAAATTCTGGCATAATACAAATACACCGAGAGTTGTCGAGTGTATTAACTCAAAGACCTTGTCATGACGATGATCTTGAGCGTACTTTGAACTTTATGAATGGAGGGGTGACATGCCATGACGTCATATTGTAATTTTATGTCTACCTAACATCCGCAATGTTGCTTTTTATACGAAGACATTTAAATCATAAAGTGGAGAGCGTCTAACTAAACATATAACTTTTTGGTTTAGATTGTATTTATCGGTCTATGTATGCAGCGTTATTGGTAATCATATTAACAAGCGGTTGAGGCCCATTTCTGTGCACTTATCTTACCAACTTTAGTTCAACTATTTTCGAAAATTCAAACTTTTTTTTAAATAATTTTGAGGTTATATAAATTCAAAAACCACTGATTTAGAACAGTAGATAAGGTTTAAAAGATAAGTAGGTATAATTTTAAGGTTAATGACCTCTCTGTGTAAGGAACAGTTTTGGTAACATTAACCTCAAAATTATCAAAACAATGTTTTATTTTTTCAAAAATCGTAATAGAAAAACACAAAAATGGCCCTCAACCGTCTGCTAATATTACCAATAACCTTGTATATTATGTCATTTATAGTTCCTTGAGAATGTGTCCTCAAAGTTAATAGGGCCATCTCTCCTAGAATTACCCTATAGTTAATTTGGTGCGAATTGAGATATTGTTGGACCAATCTAAGAATTGTACGAATTGCTTATTGTAGGTACTGATAATTTCTGTAAACAGGCCAAACGCGTGGATCGATTTTGATTTTTACCTCAGTTTTGACATTTTTAACATAGCTACTTATTTTAATTTGTTACCAACGAAGAAATAGCATGTTTACTTCTAAGGTTACCATAACCTTTGAAACTCAGAGACACTGCGAGCAAACTTTCAGTTTGGGCCAAGAAAATGGCGGCTTTTGTATACTGTTGGGCTGTGTTTTGATAGTGCTGCGCTGTGTTGCTTTATAATTTTAACGTTTGACAGCCACTGACAGCACAAAAAGTTGGGTCAGTAAAATGGCGAATCAGTTTCGCAAAACATGAGAAATGGAGCGCGTCCTTTGATTTTTTCCTCATTGGTTGTACCAATAAGAGATAACTCTCCTATCCACTATAATTTAATTCTCTTTGTTTTTATATTGTACTTTGTATGTTAATTTTTTTATCTACTACATTTGTGAATTTCTTAACCGACTTCAAAACACCGCGTGTTTATTCATCATTCATCACTAAGGAAAAATATTTTTCTATGTTTGACTATGTTGCAAAAGTCATGGTCGCGATTAAACCCGGGAAAATAATTACTATAAATACGAATCGAGTGAGTTTAAAAAGTTCATTACTAGATAAGGATGCTTACAAAGTTGATGATCACGTGACCACAAAGAACACCAAGACACTGCTCTGATTGCTGCGTTACTACGCAGAGTCCTTATTGGTAAATGATCAAGTGACCACAAAAAGCACCAATATGGTGTACTGATTGCTGCGTTACTACGCAGACTCCTGATTGGTAGATGATTGCGTGACCATAAAAAGCACCAACACGCTGCACAGTTTGCTGCGTTGTACGCTGTCCTGATTGGTGGATGATCACGTGACCTCAAAAAGCACCAATACCCTTCACTAATTCCTGCGTTACTACGCAGAGTCCTGATTGGTGGAAGATCCCGTGATCACAAAAAACACCAATACGAATTGATTGTTGCGTTACTACGCAGAGTCCTGTTTGGTGGAAGATCACGTGACCACAAAAAGCACCAATACGAATTGATTGTTGCGTTACTACACAGAGCCCTAATTGATGGATGATCACGTGACCACAAAAATAACCAATTGTCACCTGACAATTAGTAGAGACGCGCCAGTAAGCTATTAATAAATCGGCACCTAATTATGCCTCACAACATGTATGTTACTAAGTGATAATGCGTTGATACTTTGTATGATAATTATCTTATAATTTTATAGTCTCATAATAATAAACACACAATTAATTTTATTATGAAACAATATACTGAAGAACAAAAGAATGTATAAAATAATGTGAGTCTTTAACTTAAAAACTTGTTTTATTAAACCTTGGTTATCTGATCAGTGATTAAACCTAAAATATTAAAGTTAATTTAAATTTTCAACTCGCTATCTCTACCCATTTTTTGAGATTAAGGGTCTTGTTTCTTGACAGAAAGACGGATAATCAAGTGTTTTTGGGGTTCCGCACCCAAAGGGTAAAAACGGGACCAAGACTAAGACTTCACTGTCTGTCTGTCTATCACCAGGCTGTACTTCTTTCATGAACTATGTTTTCTTCTTAAGTGAGGTACAGATTTCTAAAAATTATAAAGGTTAATGAAATTCTGTTGTGCAAATTAAAATTACTCGTAATAAATCTTGCTGGACAACATGGATTTTTTTAAGAAAAAATGATGTAGTACTAATTATTGACATTGCTCTTACGGTGAAGGAAAACATCGTGATGAAACCCGCGGCTTAGTTGGCTCCAGAAGTATTGACAAGTTCTCTCCTCTGGACATGGTCGACTAAGCTGAGAGGATAGTAGGTGAGGTGCTGAGCAAGCCTACTCCATCCTCACGCAAATAGGACACACTCAAAAAGGACCTGATTGCGGAAAAGAGCCCGTATACAAGCACAAGTAGATGTGCGATGTATCGAGGATGTACTTGTACTTGTATACAGACTGTTTTCCGCCATTGGACCCTTTTTAATTGGGTCCTTTTAAGGTGAGGATGGAGTAGGCTTGCCGAGCACCTAGCTTAGCTTAGTCGACAATTTCCAGAGGAGAGAACTTGTCAATACTTCTGGAGCCAACTAAGCCGCGGGTTTCATCACAATGTTTTCCTTCACCGTAAGAGCAATGTCAATTAGCGTACATAATTTTTTCTTAAGAAAAATACATTGGTGCACGAGTATGTGTCTTTGGCGCATAGCCGCACCCTAACCACAGATGGGCCTTGTAAAACTAACATTCGCAAGCACATGTCTCTTCCCACGTCACAGTGGAAGTTCTCAATATATAATTCAAAAGCCCTTGCTCGTATAAATAGACGAGGTTACAGTTGAAAGCAGCTTTCAAAACAACATAACTGTGATTAATTACAACTTTCATAATGTTTGAAAGTCACTGTTGACTTTTGAAGTCTGCCACGAAATCCATAGTCTCGTAACCATACGATTTTTATGCTAAAACCTTTGATTTTTTTTCGTCATTTTCCATTGGTATTTTTCATCTTGAAGAAATAATGTATATAGAAGATCTACGTGAGAATTTATTTTTTCTAAGCAATAATAAATGATCTAAACAGATATTAAATTAAAATTATGTGTTAATTTTGTTTTTAATTTATAGCGATAGGTAATAAAAACAGTTTTTTGTTTATTTTAGTAAGGTAATTAAAGTAGATGTTTTGTTTATCTAAAAAGAACAACTCTGCTAAGCATTAAAGTAGCACTAAAGCAAAATTAAGTTTATAGGTATTTAGTGCTTACACGAAGTCACATAATACATAACAGTACGTTCGTAAATAAATATTGTGGTACATTCCACACAGCGCCATCTAACCACAAGTTAATCAACTAAGCTTTTGTTATAGTGGCAGACATTGACCAAAATATGTATAACAGCAGTGCTCTGCGGTTTTACCCGCGTAACTCCCGATCCCGTGGGAATATCAGGATAAAAGTAGCCTATATTATTTCCAATGAATCTATGTATTCTCATACCAAGTTTCATTGAAATTGGTCTAGTAGTTTCGGAGCCTATTCGTTACAAACAAATAAACAAGCAAATCTTTATAATATACTAGCAGCGCTCCGATCCCGTGGGAATATCGGGATAAAAAGAAGCTTATAGCCTTCCTCGATAAACGGACTATCCAACACAAACTTAATTTTTCAATTCGAACCAGTAGTTCCTGAGATTAGCGCGTTCAAAAAAACAAACAAACTCTTCAGCGTTCAAACAAACTCTTCAGCTTTATAATATTATTAGTATAGAAAAGTATTTATTATAATATTAATATACCTATAGAAAAATGGCAAAGAATCATGCACAAAAGAATTACCTATATAGGTACATAAAAAAACTGCACCAAAAAGTAGTTAACCTATGAAACGCCACCGAATCATCGAGGCACATGAGATCGAGGTACAAACATTTTTGGCTACAAAAAAGATACACCACATAAACGGACTAAAAACTACTTTGATTGATCGAATGGTTGCTTAGCAACGGCCTATTATGAAAGGTCATTGGTAGGTACTTATTTAACTTCTACTACAAATGTTGGTTAAAAATTCCATCGATTTTTTTGCATAATATATAAGCAAGATTTGACCTAAGCCAAACTAACAGTATACAATGCGTAAAGAAAAGCCTGTTATCCTATTTAGGTAGGTAATACGCTTCAAGACGACTGTTATAAGAATGTTTCAACACAAGCAAGATTCTAGTTGAAGTTTAAAGTCTTTTAACTCATGAGTTTATCAAACAATAATTATAAGAATGAAAACATTTTAATCATAGTAATTTAAGAACTCTACCGTGGGTCTGCAATTATGCTGCTGACCGTTCATGTAGACTTTTAATACCTAAAGAAAGACAAGTCCAAATTACAATTTTAAGGGTGACTTGCACGATTTGTATTCTAGCTAAACGCATGTAACGGGTAATCTAAAATTTAATTCCATTTCAGTAACTACAATCATGTTTAAGGTCTTGAATGCTAGTCATCCTAAGTATTGAAAAATTACCATAATTTAACATTTACCCAGAGTTTTAGAAATAAAATGAAATCCTTAAATGTTCAGTAAAATAGTTAATTTTCCAAAACTATATTTTATTTAAAAGAATCTGTTATTAATTTAATGCAAGAATATTTTTTATACTTACTATTTGTCTTTTTTTATACTTACTATTATTTAACTAATGTCCTGGGCATGGAACACTGGGGTACAAGAACCTAAGAAAGATTATAGGGTTTTTATGACACACAGTATAATTTGTTCCGTTGCAAAATCAAAGTTTTGCTTAGAAATTATTCAACTTGTTCTCTCTAATTCGATATACTTTTAATGTTTTTGTTAATAGATAGTTCTGGTAACTTATTATCCGAACAAAAATACCGTGATTTTTCAATGATTTTTGTGCTTTGTTCCCAAAATAAACATTACCAAACATTGTAACCATAATTTTCTTTTACCCACGGATTAATAGAGCTTTTCTGACCTTTTTAATTGTGACTAATCATAATTTATGAGCGTTATGAACATAAAAGACGGTCTTATTTAACTGAGAAGCAATAAACGTATTTTGTTTCGTTGATGCTTAACTCTAAGCCATTTGATTCTCGCAAGAAGGGTTCCGCACCATATATATTTTTTTTTCATTAAACATTTACAATATTTGAAAATTATAAGCTAACCAAAAATCACAAAGATTTGTTCCGTTTGCCATACATAGATTAAGTTCGTTATTTAGTTAGTAAACCAAGATTTATGATCCCTTGCAGCAAAATTGAAAAATCTCAGTTTCATTAAACCTTTTTCAGGGTCACTTGCAGCAAAATTGCTGTCTTAATTTTGTTAAAACTAGTACAACATTGTAAAAATCAATTTAAGCTACGTGTCAAAATAGTGTGGACTAGTTATTAAATCAAGATTGCTACAAGTGATTTAAAGTCCATACATTTCGACAGAAAGCAAAATAGAGTTTCAAATTGTGTGAAAAATTTATGGTCGGGACACGTCTAGATTTCATTAAATCGATATTTTGCAACTTTGATGCTAGTGCTTGACAGGCCCTAAAGTTTTGAAAGAAAGCTAAAATCTAGTTTCAAATAGTATCAAAAAGGTATGGACATTTCAAGTCTAGATTTAATAAAATCGCATTAAAATTGAGATTTACGCTACGCTTCAGGTGGTCCTAAATATATAATTTTCATAATAACACTGCGATTATTATAATTGCCTTTTAAGAATAGATTGTAAAGAACAATGGGACTAGAAATACTTACTGAGAATCTCACGATTTCCAACAAGTAAGACAAATTATTTAAAATAATAACATTTTGTTTACATATTTAATTGAGGTTTAGTTTCATTTCATATTTTTTAAATTTTATATACCTGCTTTCGTAATGTTTTATTTTAATTATGTCTTACAAGTCTTTTAATAAAACTAAACTTAAAAACGCTTATCATCATAAAAACTGAAGACATAACTGCGTATTGTGTTAAGATATCATAAGATAGGTACCGACTTAAAAGAACCACCAAATGTCATAACTTATTATCATACGTATTGGTGTTTTTTTACATTAAAATAGAATGGAAATTCTCCTCCTTTTTCGAAGTCGAATAGAAATCTATAGATATAAAATGTTTTGTTCTGAATCGGATCAAACCATAGCCTAAACCACTGATCATAGATGACCTGATCACTGATCACCTGAAACTTGGCGGGGGTGTTCTTTGTATTACGTTATAAGAAAGGATTTTCCGAAATTCTACCCCTAAGATGGTAAAAAGGGGAGGCAAAGTTTGTATGGGACAACGTGTTTACTTGGTCTATTTTCGACTTCTACGAGGACGAAGTCGCGGGCAAAAGATAGTAGAAAAATAAAATAAAATCTAATCGATAAATCACCTTAAATCACTCCTAGCGCAAAGGAACCTCCTGCTTGCAGCATTTACCCCTTTGTATGGCTATGGCCTATGGCTGACTATCCTTTGTGCTAGGAATGATTTGGAGCAGTTAAAGCTAGAAAGCGTTAATTTAGTAAAAATAAAATAAAAAAATGAAAACATAACAAATTAATATTAATATAAGTAGTTTTTTCTTTGAGCATCGAACCTTTACTGCTTGTCTGACATCTGCCAATAACACGAGACCAATGACGCTTGACAGCCAAAAAAACGATAATTAAATATATGAAGAAGAACGATATTTATCTATATATTTCGATATAAAATATACTTTATAGCAATGACTAAATTTTGAACAGTTTTCGAGATAAGCTAAAGATTTTAATGGGCCAACTTTGATAGTAATTCTTATTCAAATATGAAAGCAAACATGTTTACGTCTCTAATAATATTTATAGCGACCATTTTAACTTTTACTGTTAAAGGATATTGCCTCATTTTGTATGGACGCTGCGCCAAACAAAACACTACAATGTGTCGTACATCATTAACAAAGGACAATATTATAATTTATTTGGAGTTTACTCCTTAAGAATCGATTTTCATATATAAGGCGCCCGGTATGAGAAAAATCCGAGGGGTAAAACTTACTAACAAGTAACGAAAATCGTGTCATGTTTTTTTTTTAAACTAAAGGCTTGCATTTGACTTCATTCCACCTACTGGGAAGCGTACCTTGAATAGGTACGCTCTAGACTTGAAGACTCCAAGGTTGTAGTTTTTAATTTTTTACAGTGTATTATTAACCTCTTTTCGTATAGTGATGTGCATAAAGGTGTAAAACGTATCATAAAATAGTTATGACTATGCGAGTTCTATAACTTTCATAGTAAGAGACGTAGTATTGACGACGAAATATCTCAGTTCCACTGGGTGGGATTTTTTTGCTGCCATAATATAAAATGGATTACTAATTAGGACCTTTCAAATGAGGTACGACATATCGTAGTGTTTTGTTTGGGACGCTTCTTCTTTTTCTTTTCGAGTCAGTGACATTCGAACAGTCAAATTTTTACTGCCAAGTAGCCAGCCACTGCAACTGCAGCAGCGTTGGCCTCTACCAGGTCCTCCAATGTGCAGGTATTAGGGCACAATGGGCATTGGAGTATGTACACCATGGACTGCGATGGGGCTCCACACTCGCATTGCTCCTCAGTCGGTGCAATACACCCCCCATTTGCTCAAATTTTGTTTGGGACGCTATGCGGCATTATCCTTTAAAACTGTAGTTTTCTGAGGACGTTTTGTTTAACCAATAAATAAATGTTGAACATTTAAAGAAAAAGTCGGCTACAGCTATCGGCAGACCGAACAGTATTTTATCTCCGTTTGCCCTTATTCCAAAGTTACGTATAATTTTCAGAACCCACGTACGGGAGACGCTGAAAGTAAATCAGCTAAGTGCCTAATTTACTAGTTTTGTATTCAAAACAAAACTTTTTATTTTTTCAAATAATCGCAACTAATACATTTACAGCCTCTTGTTATGTATAACAAGTTACTTTTCGGAAACTTTTTCATTAAAAACCGTAACTTTCACTTAAAAAGGTTTTAACTTTCACCGCAGTTTGTTACCCTTAGTAATGTAATAAATGAGATAGAAGGCTGATTTATTTTATATAGACGCTTCTACTAAATAAAGTTACTTACTAAAAGGGCGAACAAACATCCGACTATAAAATCGGTTGATATTTTTGACGTGATAATGTTTAAGGCGCTCTTCCAGTACCGTGTGTAGGTATTCACATTACCTTAGCCCCCGCTCTCAAAAACGTAGCGTGCTGCGTGCTAACTGTTATATTTGATCGATATGCAAAACATTTTAGCATTATTATCCACAAATATAGTTCCTAGAGGTCAAACCCTATCATTTGATTCATGTTTAGAAACAAACGTTAACTATTTTTGAATAAAACCCGATAAACGATCTAATAATTCTCTGTTTTCTAACATTTTTTTTATCGAACGAAGTCGTTCATATCATGTTTTCAACCACAATAAACAAAAATTTGGTTATCAAACTACAATATCCATTTATATCCAAATAACAAAAAAGAGTATTTGATTACTTAGAGTTGCTTAAAACTAAGGTCGATTTTGGTAGCTTTATTAGCACCTGCCCTTAATAAACTGATGGACCATCTGCATTCACAAAAAAGTGTCACGGTAATATTGTGTGACGTCATGCGTCATGGTAATATGATCAGACGCGTCATGGTAAGTTAGGAAACCGAGTATTTGATAATAATAACACTCATCTGAGCACACCATAACGGTGTGACGAGTGACGAATAGAAGACTTATATGAAGCAAAAAAAAAAACAAAAGAAAAAAAGGGAAAGAAAACTTGAGAGCTGTCAAGGGACACCCGGATGGAACGAAGAAAGACGAAACAAAATAACTGGCTTGCTTTCTATGAGAGAGAGACAGACAGAGAAAAACGCGCACGCCGCACGGCTTACAACTATAGCAAAAAGTGTCGTTACAACTTTTGGTCTTAATTTTTTCCGTCTAGCCCCCTTTCGCAACGAGCGATAAGGAACTTCGTTCCAATAATATAAAGGAACAACAAAAAAATCTAAATTTTTCATCGTTTTCTTAAGACGCACGTAAAATTATCGTCCGTAAGCCGACTTTCCAAGCAACAATTTGTTTTTTTTTTTTTAAATGTAAACCTAAAATAATACTTAGGGCACACCATGCCATGGCGACATCACCGGCTATGTATCCAACTAACTCGTATTGAAGTCGTCGACGCCACACTGTCGCCAGGTAAGTTAACGTCCATACATTTCAATACTACTAATTACTTGGATGCGTATCCGGTGACGTCGCCATGGCGTCCCGGTGAGGTCTTGCTCACCGGGCTCTTGGACGCATTTACGGAAAGTGTCAAAGTGTTAGCAAAGTATAATAAATAAATAATAAAAATAAAATAAAAATAAAAAGCCTTTATTAATCGTTCCCTTTTACACTATTTACACTAAAAAAATAACCAATTATACATTTACATATTTTTTTATGGGAAAGGAGAATGGAAAAAAATGTATAGAGCTTGGGCCTGGAGGCCTCCTGAAACGAGTCATATATCAAATGAAAGGTGGTTAACAAAGTATAGTATGGTAAAAGTTTTACATATTATAAAGACCAAATTAATCAGATAACACTTATCTGTAGAATGTATTAAAATAATTTCAAAATAATATACGTTTAATACAAATAAATAATAGTTTCCCATAGCCTCACCCCGCAATAACTATAAAAATAGGCCGACTTTCGGTACAAATATTTCAATATCTGGAAGATTTCAAATAATAAAAAATATACTACGATAAAATAGAAATAATAAACATTAATTCGTATAAAAAGGATACGACAAAAAATTTACAATTACAACCACAAAAGTATTCCACTATGTTTTTCTAATTCACGTAAAGCTTATTTTCATAAAAATAAGATAGACTTTATTTGTCTTTGTCTAAGTTCGAATAACTATTTTGAATGAAAAGTCAGTTTGGATACTTCAGGTGCGTCAAATTGTAAATGCGTCCTTAAGGCGCTCTTCCAGTACCGTGTGTAGGCCCATACATTACCTTAGCCCCCGCTCTCAAAAACGTAGCGTGCTGCGTGCTAATTGTTATATTTGATTGATATGCAAATTATTTTAGCATTATTATCCACAAATATAGTTCCTAGAGGTCAAAACCTATCATTTGATTCATTTTTAGAAACAAACGTTAACTATTTTTGAATAAAACCCGATAAACGATCGAACAATTCTCAGTTTTCTAACATTTTTTTTATCGAACTAAGTTGTTCATATCATGTTTTCAACCATAATAAACAAAAATATGGTTATTAATCTACAATATCCATTTATATACAAATAACAAAAAAAGAGTATTTGATTACTTAGAGTTGCTTAAAACAAAGGTCGATTTTGGTAGCTTTATTAGCACCTGCCCTTGCCTTTCGCCGAGCCATCGGCAGATTGTTTAATTTTCAGCCTTCGATTGCCCTAACAAAGATTAAGTTTCTAGAAGTTTGTTATCTATTAAGTAGTAGTCTGGTAGGTGGACTTAAGAGGAAAGGGTACCGGGGGCTCTCTCCATATAAAAGTAGTCAACTGTTTTCTCCCTGTATAATGACACTAGAGCAAATATTTCTGTTGCATAAAACTTATAACTGCCATGACCATGACCCTGTTTCGATTATTTTTATTTTTTTAAATCTTAATTTCTATGATAGTTAGAAAAAAAAAAAAAACAAAGGGCCATAGTCATGGCAGTTATAGGTTTTATGGCACAAAAATATTTGTGCTAGTGTCAATATCCAGGGAGGAAACACGTTTGTATGTAGAGAGCGCCGGTACCCTTTCACCTTAAAAGATACCCACCGGAGCATCTTGAGGGTTACCGTTGCTGAATTTATTGCGCGATAATCACAGTGAAGTTTATTTTTTTACAGATTCTTCTTTCTGCCCTTAGTTGGGGTTGGTTTAGTAGGTTTTTTTCTTCTTCTTCTTCGTGCTGCATAATGATTTTCCGGACCGAAATCATAAGTACCTTTACCTACTGAAAATGCTTACAGCTTACGCATGGAGCGTGCTAAATGTTCATTTCGGACCGCGCAGTGAGAGAAATCATATCCGTAACCGATTAGAGCAAGTTTGGTAAATATTATTGACTAGCTGCGCCCCGCGGTTTCACCCGCGTAAGTCCCGATCCCGTGTGAATATCGGGATAAAAAGTAGCGTATGTGTTAATCCAGGTCTCCAGCTATCTAGATACCGAGATTCATCGCAATCGGTCCAGTAGTTTTTGCGTGAAGGAATAACAAACATACACACACACACACACAAACTTTCACATTTATAATATTAGTAGGAGTTTGCGTCTAGTAAAGGTATTGTTACTTCGCACTTAGTTGCTCAATTGAGATGTGTGCCAAATAAATTTTACTCCTTCACTTTTGTAATATTTTCAAATGTAATTCTGTGCCAGCTCAACTGACTTCAATCATGGACTGTAAAAAGTTCTACTGACAAAGAAAAATGCTCCACTAAATTTACAAATACTTATTCAACCGTGACGCACGAGTACTCACGACTGAAAAATGTCTATCATACGATTTGTGCCGCTCGAATAGAGAGATAACTAACTTCTTCCTCGAAAAAGGACTATTGCCAAAAAGGCAAAGGGTGAAGGCAGACTATAGACTTGTAAACGGCTTATGTTCCGGCTAAAGGGCTATATAGTCTTAAGCTGCGCTTCTTTCTCAAAACAAGAAAAAAAAGCTTTTAAAAAATATTTATTAAAAAACAAGCTTTTGTTGCATTGTCACGCTATTTACACATGTTTGCAAAATTTCAGATTAATCGGTAAACGGGAAGTGGATCCAATTTTATTTGCGTGATTCCATGACAGACATTGGGATAGGTGAAGCTAAATAAAAGCTTGTAAAAATGGAGACTACTAGCTCTTGCCCGCAACTTTGTCCGCGTAGAAGTCGAAAATTTGAAGTAGATTGGACCAAGAAATCAAATTGTCCCATACCAACTTTGCCCCCTTTTTTCATCTGTTTCCCTTAGAAGTAGTATTTCGGAAAATTCTTTCATTTCAAATCATTATTTTTGACATTATTGGGTGTAATAAATTGTATATGATTAATTTAAATATTAATTATGACCAGACATTCTAATTTTATTTTATTATTTATATAGAGTTTGAGTTTTAATAATTTTAATTCACTGTTATTAGACATGCACATAGTAATTTACTCTTTTTTTTAAATGATTTTTAATTTTGTTTCGTTTAAGAATTTTAAAAACATTTTATTATTTATGTTCCTAACCTTGATTAAGTCATTTTAATTGTGACATCATTCAGTCAGTTACATACTTAGTTAAATTTTCAATTCGATTAATTTCAAAAAATGTTTAGGTCTTATAATATTTTGTACACCAGACAGAAGACTGGTAGAATGTAAGGACGCACTAACCAATTATACTAACACCAATTGTAAACTGCATTCTGGACAAAAAATAAAGATTCTGATTCTGAAAGATTCTGATTTTCTTATCGGATGCCTGCGTCATACAAAGAACACACCCTCCAATTATCAGGTCAGGACAAAGCATTTTATATGTATAAGAAGACTTATATTGAGAGACTTATGGTAATTCTGAAGGGCGCAAAGTCTCTAGCTGCGCTCATCATGCAGGTTAAGCAACGCCTGACAAGGCTAATACTTAAATGGTTGATCATGGGTGATAGATTAACAGTGTAGCCAAACAAATTCTCGAGCCCCTTCATTCACAAGTAACAGTCCGCTATTTATTATATACCTATCAGTTTTTCGTAAAAATGAGTAAGTTATAATTCAGAAATTAACATGAATTTACCATCGTAATCCACACGTGTACAACATAATACTAACAATAAAGTACGACAAACAACTTAGTACTTACTAAATTCTTTATTAGATTTTGTAAGTATCACTATAAAACAAAATGTAATTAAATTAGATTCACTGTGATTTAGGTATATATGGAATCGATTACATTCATTTGTAAATTATTTTTTTTGTTTTGGATACGCTTGTTATAAAATAATGTTACATTTCGATTTCTGACTGTCATACTTACAAGAAATTACAAATCTAGCTATATTTTTTGACCTTTAGAGAAAAGTCGCTGAAAGGGATGAACTGTTTTCGTATTTTAATTGCGACAGAATAATAAAACACCTTTAGGTTAACACATTAGAGAGAACGTTCAGCGTTGTGTTGGCGTGCGCGAGAGAGAAGAAAAAGTAAAAAAGAGAGGGAACTAGTCTATCCATAAACAATATATGATAAACAATAATAATGAGCGCCGCGCGACATCTCGCATTACGTTTTCTTTCATAAATTTAATTATAAAAGCGCGGGAAACCAAATACAAGCTCAGAAGACTTTCTATCGTCTATAGTCGCGATAAATACCGCGTTTTTTTCACCAGCAAACTTTGTTCTAGTTTTTAATAGTCCGATATTGGTACCTAATAAATGTTTTTATTCCACTCTTAAGAGGAAAAGGTAAGCTCTCTCCATACAAACGTAGTCGACTGTTTTCTCCCTGGATATTGATACTAGAGCAAATAATTTTGTTGAATAAAACTTATAACTGCCATGACCATGCCCCTGTGTCTTATTTTTTAAAGATATTTTTTTTTTAACTCTTACTTTCTATGATAATTAGAAACTAAAACATAAGGGCCCCAATCTTTCGTTCTTTTTAAATCTTAAAATCTATGATAATTAGAAAATTAAAAAAAAAACCAAAACATTTAGTGGCATAGTCATGACAGTTATAGGTTTTATGGCACAAAAATATTTGTGCTAGTGTCATTATCCAGGGAGGAAACAGTCGACTACGTTTGTATGGAGAGAGCGCCGGTACGCTTTCACCTTAAGCTTCTCGTTCGCTATCTCTGTTAGCAGTCGTCAGTTCTAGTTATAGAGGTATTGGTTGATTAAAAAAACTATCAATATGTGAACCACAATACGAAAAAAATATCCAAGCGAACACATGCCTTCAAATTGGAAGGTCAGTCAGCTAGGTATCGTCCAATCGAAAAGGCTGATTCTCAATTTTTAGGGTTCCGTGGCTAAAGGGTAAAAACGAAACCCTATTACTAAGAGTTCACTGTCCGTCCGTCTGTTCTACCTCTCTGTCACCAGGCTGTATCTCATGAACCATGATAGCCAGAGAGTTTAAATTTTCACAGATGATATATTTCTGTTGCCGCTATAACAACAAATAAGTATTAAAAGAAAAAGTTAATATTTTTTAAGAATTTTAGATTATTTATTATTATTAAGGCAATTTTTTGTTGTTAATTATCCTCCAAAATCCAAAAGATTTTTAACCAATACAGCCTCGTAACATACAATATTTTTTAGGGTTTTGCATTTGTTTTTGCGTCGGGTAAAAAACAGAATAAAATGGTACGAAACCCTTCGTGCGCGAGTCCAATTCGCACTTGGCCGGTTTTTATTCGGTCGGGTTGACCTGATTGACCGGAACCCGTCTTTTATCACGTTTCATTGATGTAACTTCAGTAAAATACTCCATTGTGAATTTGTGACTTTCATCGTAACTTTGTCGTATCTAAAATAAGGGATTTTGGTTGAAAACTTTTGGTCGCTGTTAGATTGGGACCTTTGATAGACTTTTCAGGGAAATCGCTTTTGAAAACATTTTGTGGAGATCTTTAATGGTTTATTTTAGATTCGTTTGTTTGATTATAAATTAAAGAAAGAAGTCATTTAAATAATTTTTTATCACAGTTGCTCATTAAGTAGATCTTATTCAACCGATTTTTTTTTGACGCCGGACTGCCAAACACTGATTTGCGGGTTCGATTGCCACCTCAGACAAGTATTTATGCTTAGATATTTGTCTGTGGTCTAGTTGTCTCTATGCATTATAAGTATATATTTACAAAAGAAAAGTATTTAAGTAGTGATTAAGCCTATTTTAAGATTCTTGTGTACATAACTTTGCCATAAATGTCTTGATTTCTAAGCTTGACTTGCACATCCTATCCTACTAATATTATAAATGTGAAAGTTTGTGTGTGTGTGTGTGTGTGTGTTTGTTACTCGGCCTGGATTAACATATAGGCTACTTTTTATCCCAATATTCCCACGGGAACGGAACTTACGCGGGTGAAACCGCGGGGCGCAGCTAGTCAAACAATAAATGCGTTTAAGATTTTAAACATGATTAGCCAACTGCCAAAGTGTCAGACTGGCTAATATCTGAGACTAAAATCACCCTTGTAGTTTTTAAAATAAAATAAAATTTTAGATTACCTGTTAAATGCATTTAAATAGTATTTAGCTGAAGTTGTTTAAGCATAATGTCAAGCAAGTCAATCTAAATCTGTTATTGATGTAAAAATGTTGCCAAGGAACACCGTTTTTCGTCATTAACCCCTTACTGCATGAATTCTTACTTCACGTTACGTCACTTACCATTGTGTGAGATAGTGGTCAAACGCTGACCAATAAATCTTCTATAATATAAAAATGAATCGCAAAATGTGTTGGTAAGCACATAACTCACCAACGCCTGGACCAATTTGGCCAATTCTTTTTTTGTTGTGTTTGTTATTATCAGGAGAAGGTTCTTATGAAATAAAAAATTAAGAAAGTTGCGCAGAAAATTATTACGAGGGTGAAACCGCGGGGCGTAGCTAGTTATTAAAAAAAATAACAATTTTATTTACAGGCAAAGGGCATCTTACTTTTGGCTCCTGTTTGCGGCTTAAGCTGCCTACAATCTACCCACCAAATGCGTGCCATAAATCGACAAAACCAGAGCTTGCCAGATATCTAATAATGCTTGAATAACAGAGATAGCTCGTCCAAGGTTAAAGTCAAAGGTGCACCGCTTCTTAGTCAGCTAGTAATAAATCATGTTTATTTTAGTATAGAGAATTTGAGATGGATGTTCTATTTGATGTAACATTTATATAAATATGTTGTGGTTGAGCAAAGTACGTGATTATCTTGTTTTTATTATATACTAGGTAGGTAGCGGTTTCACCCGCGTAAGTCCCGATCCCATGGGAATATCGGGATAAAAAGTAGCCTATGTGTTAATTTAGGTCTTCAGCTATCTAGATACCGAGTTTTATTGCAATCGGTCCAGAAGTCTTTGCGTGAAGGAGTAACAAACATACATACACATACACACACACGCACAGACAAACTTTCACATTTATAACGACCCAGATTTGACGATCCAGTTAGCACAATGGTCACCATGCCAGACTGCCAAACACAGGGTTGCGGGTTCGATTCCCGCCTTAGACAAGTATTTATGCTTAGATATACCAATATCTGTGGTCTGGTTATTTCCATGTATTATAAGTATATATATACAAAAGAAAAGTATACATGTAGTATATCTATTGTCTAGCACCCATAACACAAGTCTAGTTACTTAGCTTGGGGCTAGATGGCGATGTGGCGATGTTCACATTTATAATATTAGTAGGATAGGATGTGCAAGTCAAGCTTAGAAATCAAGACATTTATGGCAAAGTTATGTACACAAGAATCTTAAAATAGGCTTAATTAAGTAACAATAACTTACCCATTACAGGCATGCAATATAATAAACTTATATACTAAATGAATATTTTCATAATACTATAGGTAGGTAGACAATTTAAAAAAATATCTTTGTTTTTTCATAAAACTCAGACAAACTATAAAAGGTATTTAGAATGAGCCATTTTTTAAATTTTGACTTAAAATATCATTATTATGTAGAGCTTTGAGGTCAGTTGGAAGAGCATTGTAGACCTTTTGCGGTAATATAAGAGCTTCTATGATACATAGTATAGTCTTGAGGCATGCATATGTTGTGCTTATATTTATTTCTGAGGCTATCATGACGTAAAGATCTAATGATTTGTTATGAAATATAACTATGTACACAACAATGTTACTTTGTTCACTTTGTTTTATTATTATTTGATTTTAATTTGTTTTTTTATCAGTAAAAACATCATCCGACGCGGTATTTTGTCGAAAACATTATGGTGTGTAATCTGAGAAACAGTTTATTATCGCCTGACCTCAATTTTATGACTTTACCTTATTAATATGCTCTAGTGACCTTATTTCGTATATTCGACGTATTTATTGACTTGAGTGAATATTATTAGATGTTTAGAAACTCGCTTAAAATCGTACAATCAAAAAATATGATTATACCAGAATAACTGGAACGTTACGTCGGAATTTTTCGTAATTGGCTTCTTGACAGCTTTTCAATAAGTATTTTAAAAGTCGCAAATGAGTATTTAAATGTAACCTCTTACAATTATCTCTTACTAGCTGCGCCCTGCGGTTTCACCCGTGTATATCAAATAGAAAAGTAGCCTAAAGCCTTCCTTGATAAATGGACTATCCAACACAAAAATATTTTTTTAATTCGAACCTGTAGTTCCTGAGATTAGCGCGTTCAAACAAACAAACAAACTCTTCAGCTTTATAATATTAGTATAGATTAAGAAAAGGCGATATGCATGAAAATAGGAATAAACGGAACCCTTGGCATTTAGCAGGTATTATTTTTGTGTGCTTAGTGCAACTAAAGTTGCTAAGCTATTTATTGCCAAACTAGTTTTTTTAAAGACACTAATGGGTAAAAAGTCTTAATTAATTTGAATTGTTGCACGAAAACTTTCGATGACGTCACTAGCGCAAATTTGAAAATTACACAACGGTTTTTTTTCTTTTTTTGCCTGTGGCGTCTTGACCGCGCATTTTAGACAAATATTTGTAGATTTATTTTGCAAAAATTTAAATGCCAAAATATTATAAAGACGGAGACCCAAACTATTCACTATAAGCAAACTCGGTACATAATTGCATTCAGTTTTTTAACCAACAACAGTTTTTTTGAACAACTTCTCTTGGTACCGAGGAGGTTCTCAATTCGGTTCAATGTATTTTTTTTTATAGATGTTCGCGCTTCTCTTCTTTGTTCATCAACCGAGTTTGATAAAAAAAATTCTGTTGCAAAGGGTCTATCATTAGGTCGAAAATAGTTATACAGGCTGAGTGGTGATTAACCAATATAATGATCAAAGAATATTACGTTACAATAAAACTTTCTAATACTAAAACACGAAAAACTTTTTAATTTCGTAACAGGATAAATGTCTCCAAAGAAGGATTAGGTATTATGAAAAGAGGGTTAAAACGTTAAATGAAAATTATCTTGAGGGCTCACACCACTTCATATCTGAAAGCACCCATTTTGTCCCTTATTGATCCTCGGACAATGCAGGCACACAATAAGGCTCGAAGAATTTCATTTGTACGTGTTCTTTTAAGGTCTGAACAAACCGCGCTGGACAATCGCGGGACACAATAAATGCGCAAACATTTTAGTGATTAGTGTACGAGTTTAGATTTTATCAGGTCAGAGAGCAGTTGAGGGCTTCTTCTGTGTAACTTAATAATAAACTTTTGTTGTAAGAGTTTTTTTTTTTCGAACATTTCGAGGTGATGTTTACCCGAAAATCAGCTGTTACAAGGAAAGGTCATTAACCTTAACTTTATAATTAGGTATTTTTGAAGTTTTATCGGCCGTCTGAATTACTTTTATTTCAAGATTTGCTGACTTATTCATTATTTAAAAATTTCCAATAAATATTTGAACTTCCAAAAGTCGTAGAACAAAAGTTTGTTGTAAAATTATAACTAGGTGTTTTTTTTTTCAGTTGTATTGGCTGTATTAAGAATGTCTTAAGAATTTAAGAATTAATTACTTACAAAAGTCGTAGAACAAAAGTTTGTTGTAAAATTATAACTAGGTGTTTTTTTTTCAGTTGTATTGGCTGTATTAAGAATGACTTAAGAATTTAAGAATTAATTACTTAAATTTGAAAATCTGCTGATTTCTTAATTTACATAACCTCAAAACTTTTAATAAATATTCGATTTTCCAAAAGTCGCAAAACAAAAGTTTGTTATTATTGTACAGAAGTAACCGTCAAGCCGCTTTCTCATATGATTACCAATAAATAATAAATCGTTTATTTCCTTAACAATTTATTCAATAACCCAGTAAATGAACAATAGCATACTTCGTTGTCGTATGTAGAGAGAAGATTAATTACGTCAGTTTGTCCAGAGCCTTATTCTAATTAAGTAACGTTTCTTCAGAAATATCTACTTAGAAGACTTAACAAATTTCTCATAATTAGAACGTGAAAATTAATGGGCTTTTTTAATTAATTCATACGTTAAAAATTGATGATCTCGTAGATGAAATTAAGTAGTACTTGAGCAAACATTCTTAAATTAAATAATTTGATATTTATTTTCTTTACTTTTCCGAATTGGTTGGAGCCAGCTTGACGCTGAAGAAACGTTAATAGCTCTTTTAATTCACTGAAGGAAGTTTCACGCGTGCTTTTGTCGATACTTCGAATATCGATACTATTAATAGTATTGCATGATAACATTCGATAGTATCGATTGCTCTGTACAATCGATTTCTGCAGACATTACAGACCCACTGAACAATCGAATCGATAAATTCTCAAAACTATTCAAAAACAATTTTATAGTCAGATTCGATCGTCCATTGGTGCTTAAAGCAATATCGCTACAGCAGTGTAACCTCGCCTTTATGAGAAAAATTGCGGTGTGAAGATTGCATTTACGTTAATAAGCATCTCCTAATGAATCATGGGATTTCTGTCTGACAAGCTGTCTTCAAAACTAAATATCTTATTTTAAAAATGATAAGACACATTTTCAAATAAATTAGAGTTTTTCAACGCCCCGTCTTATTTTCCACTTGATTAACGTGTTTATTTCAATTTCAGACGGATCATTCTGTCATGTCCTATACTTTGACGTCATGATTCTGACACCTAACCTATATCACTAACGAAAGAAAGATCAAAACTAATATTTTTTCATTAAAATAACAAAAAATAAGTTGAAAATAGCAGCTGATTGAACTGCGTCGCATGGAGCCAATTTTTTCGAGGGCTTACATCATTTTTATAAAACAAAAAAATCCGGCCAAGTGTAAGTAGGTCTCTGCATGGGAGCCCCAGTTATATTTTTTGTGTTTTTTTTATCGTCATAGCGGCAACTGAAATACATAATCTGTGAAATTTTACCATCTAGCTATCACGGTTTATGAGATACCTACAGCCTAGTGACAGACAGACGGACAGTAAAGTCTTAGTACCTAATAGGGTCCCGTTTATCCTAAAAAATAAACTGAACATTTAAAAACGTGTCGGTTTCAAAGAAGTAAACCATAAAAAAGCGGACAATAGTAGCAAATATTCCAAAGATTTAATTCTTACTAGCTCTTGCACGCGACTTTGTCAGCGTAGAAGTCGAAACGATGTTTATGCAAGATTTGAAGTAGATTGGACCAAAGAATCACGTTGTCCTATACAAATTTTGCCCCCTTAGGAGTAGAATTTCATAAAATCTTTTCTTATCCAATGCCTACGTCATACAAAGAACACACCCTCCAAGTTTCAGGTCTCTACAATCAGCGGTTTAGGCTGTGCGTTGATCCGTCAGTCAGTCAGTCGTTCAGGACAAAGCATTTTATATGTATATAGATATAGAATATAGATAGAAGAAGACTAGTACAAAATTGTTCAGCCTACTGTAACATTTGTGTTCTTTGCAGAGAACAAGAACAAAGTTTTAGTGTGGTTTTAACGGTCGCCTGTCCATCCACAGGAGCCGAGCGAGGTTAGTATGATTGTCATTATGTTTACTTTATTAATAATTATCATATGAATTCCATCTGAATTTCAATGCTGGTAATAATATAAGCTCTGTATAAGTAATCTATGTGTTAGCTAGTTTTTACCCCGAATCCCATGGATGAAACTGTGTTTTATGGCTGCCTGTCCATCCACAGGAGCGGAGCGAGGTTAGTATGATTGTCATTATGTCTACTCTATTAATAATTATCATATGAATTCCATCTGAATTCTAATCCTGCTAATAATATAAGGTCTGGAAAAGTAACCTATGTGTTAGCTAGTTTTTACCCCGAATCCCACGGGATGAAACTGTGTTTTATGGCTGCCTGTCCATCCACAGGAGCGGAGCGAGGTTAGTATGATTGTCATTATGTTTACTTTATTAATAATTATCATATGAATTCCATCTGAATTCCAATCCTGCTAATAATATAAGCTCTGGAAAAGTAACCTATGTGTTAGCTAGTTTTTACCCCCCATCCCACGGGATGAAACTGTGTTTTATGGCTGCCTGTCCATCCACAGGAGCGGAGCGAGGTTAGTATGATTGTCATTATGTCTACTCTATTAATAATTATCATATGAATTCCATCTGAATTCTAATCCTGCTAATAATATAAGGTCTGGAAAAATAACCTATGTGTTAGCTAGTTTTTACTCCGAATCCCACGGGATGAAACTGTGTTTTATGGCTGCCTGTCCATCCACAGGAGCGGAGCGAGGTTGCGAAGCGGTGCGGGCATTTCCACCATTAGCGTTCCGCAATGCAATTCTATTTATTCTGAGATACAGGATTACCTAGTTCAAGCATATGTGTTATTTTTGTTCTCTTTTATATTTAGTGCTTAGTTTATTATGTAAAATGAGTTTCAATAAATATATTTGTTATATTTGTATTTGTTATGTTTGTATTGGTGAAAACCGCTCCTCACCGCTTCGCTTCTGTAGACAGCCAGCGAATATCGTAGATTCAATAAATATTACCAGAACTAGACCAGACAACAGTAACACATTTAAGTCGCAAAATCTACAACAATATCGCTCACTCTAGTAGGTTAAGTTTTGGGCAGCAGAGGCGTCACACTACGCAGAAAATAAGCCAAAAATGATTGGTCGCACAGCCTGATATCAGACAGACTGTGGACTGTTATAAAAGGGTCCCGTTTTTACCCTTTGGGTATGAAACCCGAAGAAAAACGAGGACAAAGTTTTTGTCCACAAAATGTCATAATGTAATCTCTAATAATTGTAATTTCAATCTCTCTGAGTTAAGCAGTAATAAAGGTTGCCTACCAACTCTTTTATTTTAATTCTATACTAATATTATAAAGCTGAAGAATTTGTTTAATTGAATGCGCTAATCTCAAGAACTACTGGTTCGAATTGTATAATTATTTTTGTGTTGGATATTCCATTTATCGACAAAGGCTACTTTATATCCCGATATTCCCACGGGACCGGGAGTTTCGCGGTTGAAACCGCGGAGCGCTGCTAGTTGTAAATATAGGTAATCTTAACGTTCTGTATTTCATAACAAGTACCATCTTAAACATCGCAATAAATCATTTTGCATAAACAAGTGAAACGTAATCAGTTTTGAAAAGCTGTGGAAACTGGAAATAAATCTTAGAAATAACCGATCAAGTGAGAATCGGACACGCGCATTATGGGTTCCGTAGGTATACGTGCACAGATTTTTTTTTACTATTAGCGAAAAATTTTCATTCTAATAACGTTAGTCTAATCAATTTAAGAAATTTTGAGTATTTTTGTTTTGTTTGCGCCTGTGTTTGTTTAATGTTAAAAAAGACATTTGTAAGGTTTTATTTTATTTTTGTTAATTTCATATTTTGAATTTAGATATATCCTTGTAATTATCCTTGGAATACATAAATTTATGAGTTGAAAGACTTTTTAAACTTCAAATTAAGTAGGACCCTAGAATATGGCTTGAGTTTTGAATATACATTCAAATAACAGCCGTTTTGGAGATCTGTGTTGGGTCTACACTTTTGTTGCCTGATTATACAATCTAGCAACCGAAGTGGAAGCTCACAGAGTTACTAAATTGCTGTTATTTTATTTATGACTGAGGGCTCCAATTTCCGCACGTAAACAATCATTCTGTCCATTATTTTAGTTATTATTTATCGACCTTTCTCATGCGCACGGCTAAGAAGTGGAACTGTTATGGTTTGCACCATGTTTATGAGACAAAACACAAAGTTCATCTATACTTATTATTATAAAGCTGAAGAGTTTGTTTATTTGAACGCGCTAATCTTAGGAACTATTGGTTCGAATTGAAAAAATATTTTTGTGTTGGATAGTCCATTCATCAAGGAAATCTATAAGCGTTTTCACTTTAATATTCCCACGGGATCGGGATTTACACGGGTGAAACTACGGAGCGCAGCTAGTCCAAGATAAACATTCCATTTTATACATTAAAATCCTGTATGCAAACATGCAACACGTCATAGCGTTTTAGGTTATTATATTGTTTTAGGTTGTTTTAGGTTTTAGGAGATTATTTGTCGTGTTATACTTACCATCGAATACGCATTTTTATTAACTACCTTCTTTAAGTGTCAATGTATTAGTACCTAGTTAAGTGTTTAAAATATTGTAGACTTTTGCATGCAGTCACTTTTCGTACTTATTCGCACACCAGACAAATCTTAGTGATTTTTGGTGTTTCGAATGTTTTTTAAGTTTTTTATATTGGTTTAAATAAAAAAAAAAAAAAAAAAAAAAAAAAGGTAAGGAACCCTAAAATCGCGTAGGTTCGTATCTGTTTATTTTTTTGCGTTGTTAAGAGGGCAATGCTGAGATATTTACGATATTTTTATTCTGTTCTATTAAGGCTGAGACCTCGGTTTAAATCATACTACCTAATTTTTCTGTTGGCTTTTTGGACGTGACGCGAAAATGAATACATTTAGGGAAATTGTAAAAAACCTCGTTTCTTTTCATTGAAACGTCCAATTTTTTTTACAGTGAATTTATATTTGAACCTTTTTAACATATTTCAAGGTCAATATTATTATTCTCATTCATTTATTTTTCTTATTTTTACAGAAACAAACTGAATACAAAATAGAAACTTATTATTTTTCTTCCATCTAAGTACTTAGGTACATGAAACTATTTAATTTCTAGGTGGGGGTATTTTTTTGGCGTTATTTTGTGTTTTTTTTTTTTTTAGTATTTTATTTTGTGTTATTTGATTTGATATACCTAATTTTAAAATTGTGTTTATTATAAATTGAATTAGAAACTGGGTGCTTATCTGAATTTTTGATTTTTTACAAAATATGATGGCGGTTGGCGATGCGGCCACTCTTTCCTAAAAGATACCTATTCACCATCTATTCACTCGCGATTTGAGGATCCCCAAATTGAATGAAATAAAATCAGTAGGTATTTAAAATAATGTAAGTATTGTTAAGAAACAGTAAATTATTATTATTATAAAACAAGGTCGATTAGGTATTGTCTTGTACTAGTACAGGGTTATTGGTAACTATACTATAAAACCGTAGAGAGCTACTTTTGTGCACCTTAACAAACAAATTTTGTTCTACGACTTTTGGAAATACGAAAAAAATGTAAAAATTTTGAGGTTATGTTAATTCGAAAAACAGCAGATTTTTAAAGCAAAGGTCATTGAGACTAAGAACAGTAGATAAAACTTAAATAAAAATAAATTAAATTTTAAGGTTAATGTCCTCTCCGTGTAAGGAACAGCTGATTTTCAGGTAAACCTAACATCAAAATTTTCAAAAAATAATCGAATTTCCAAAAGTCGTAGAAAAGAAGTTGTTTGTTAAGGTGCCCAGAAGTAGCCCTCAACGGCTTGCTAGTATAATTACCAAGTACCTTGGATGACCGAGCTTTGCTCGGTTTTTTTTTTACTTTGTCTAACCTCAAAGCAAACACTCATTGACTTCGTGTTACTTAACAACGCCATCTGCTGGAATAACTTTATTGCTCACAAAAAATAGTATTAGTAGTTCGCCAATAGATGTCAGGAAGAGTCATATTTTTCAGATAAAAAAGTAAGTTTCGATAAAACACGAATAAAATGACATTTTCTAAAAATGATTCCTAGCTAGATCGATTTATCGCCCCCGAAACCCCCTATATATCAAATTTCATGAAAATCGTTGGAGCTGATTCCGAGATTCCTATATATATATATATACAAGAATTGCTCATTTAAAGATATAAGATAGCCCTGTATATTATGTGGTATTGTTACTAGATTTTCTAATTTCTAATAAAATCCATTGGTGCACGGCTAGCCAGGATTCAAACCCAAAACCTTCGGAACAAAACTACCCATATCCTTTGTTTATGGTATGCATGATTATCCTTGCAAATATCATAAGTATCGTCATTTCGAATGCATAGCCGTTCGTGATGCGATCATAATGGAACAGTGAGGACTTAATGAAGGCGATAACCAGAGAATGGATGTTGACCGTAAATAGTCTAACGAACAATGTAAGATGTACTTCGAAGGGAACTGGTCAATGTTTTCTTGAGCAACAAAATTATTCTTTACAAACAAAAAAACAAATGGTTGTCTGTAAAGTCGGTTTACGGAGGATAATTTGAAAAAATTGAGATTATTTTTTATGTTTTTTGTAATTGTATTTTTACTGTATATTTTGTTACTTATTTTCCTTCATATAAGTCTTCTATTCGAGAGATATTATTTTTAAATACTCTGTTTCCTAACGTTACCATGACGCAAGACATCACCCATCGGGAACGGGACGCATGACACATTGCGTCATTAAACTTTAAACATTAACTACTATTTAAGGCGCTCTTCTAGTACCGTGTGTAGGTATTCACATTACCTTAGCCCCCGCTCTCAAAAACGTAGCGTGCTGCGTGCTAACTGTTGTATTTGATCGATATGCAAAACATTTTAGCATTATTATCCACAAATATAGTTCCTAGAAGTCAAAACCTATCATTTGATTCATTTTTAGAAACAAACGTTAACTATTTTTGAATAAAACCCGATAAACGATCTAATCATTCTCTGTTTTCTAACATTTTTTTTATCGAACTAAGTTGCGGTTATTAAACTACAAAAAATATGGTTATTAAACTACAATATCCATTTATATCCAAATAACAAAAAACGAGTATTTGATTACTTAGAGTTGCTTATAACAAAGGTCGATTTTGGTAGCTTTATTAGCACCTGCCCTTAAACATTACTGTTCTTTAATTTAAAAAGCGACCGACTCCAAAATTTGTCAAAAGTCGTAGAACAAATGTTTTTTCATCACTAAATATATTCAAAACTTAAAAATTTACCGTGTTGATAGTAGTCAAATGGTTTAAGCTTAAAATCCTAAATGTTATTTGCTTAGACGTCTAGAACAACCCCTTTTCTCATTACGATCAAAACACATTGTATTTTATTAAATTGGTAACTATTTTTTGCCTCATACAAAAAACGTCTCAGATACAATAACAAGTAGTCGCTTTAATCCGATTATTCTACATAATGTATATATATAGAGCTGTATTACAGTCATTACGACATGATTGAGTAAGACAAAGTGACTTCCACATCTCTGTATAAATCCCTGGCATTATTGTTCTACGTTTTACTGATATTTGGGTTAAGCTATTGTACAAACAGAATTCGCCAAAGACATTAATATCGCAAGACAATAATGTGGATAAATATAGAGAGAACAATGATGTTCATCAATTCGTTAAGCCGAAGTGGTAAGACCAGAAGCGTGATAGAGGTGTCTTAGTAACAGTTTTTGGGTGTCAACCACTAATCCATAGAATCATATTCCTACTGTCGTAAAGGTGATAAAATGCTTTGTGTTTCCATAGACTTCGAAACTTGCTTCTGGATTTGCTTCGACAGGAAAAAATCGTGAAAATTTTTGAATTTTTTTTTTTCAATTTTACCACCATTGGAATTGAATTTAAAAACTCCGGAGTTTTTGCGGAGCGCTTTTGTTGGGAACGCCGCTTTGCTACCTCGCTTCGCTGCCTCATTCCAGTAAAATCCACCAACGAGGTTCCACCAGTGGATCTATGATTTCCTTTTTGTCTTTAATCTACCTTTTTAGAGCAAGAAGTGGACTCTTGCGACCAGCCAGCCACAACCAGCCTTAGTGTCCCTTTAAAAGAGAAATCAAAAACTTTATCAGCCCATTTTAGATACGTAGAAGTGGAATTTCCAAGAAAACCTTTCGTTGTGCTCGCGTACTAAAAGGAACCTCTACGTGAAGTTTCAGACTCGTTTTACTTGAGAGAGATTCATTGAAGAGTCTTTTATCTTTAATATCTATATTTATAAACAAGAAACTCTGTAACTCCCTGATCACGAAATTTCAGAAACTACAAGAGCTAGGAGATAAAAGAATAATGGCAAAACTTCGAACAAAAAATTACTTGTTTGCAAGGAGGTTAGGTTTTCGAAGTTATGTGTAATGGCGTCAGATGCTGATGAAGGAAATGAAAAACACGTAGTAAATCTGTATATACAAAAATCTTGTGTCACGATGTATGTTGCCAATAAACTCCAAAACTACTGAATCGATTTCAATCAAATTTCACATGTACACGTATTTTGGTCTAACCTACTGGGTAGGATAGTTATCATCTCAATTATTCGCTTATGTCGTGAATGAAACCAATGAAATGTATCAATTAATGGTTTCTTAAGCAGCAAGTGTTTATTTACTGTTTAGTTTTATACATGGCGGTGTACGTTGATTCATCTATAAAATTCTTCAATATTGTTAGACATCTAGGTTGCAAATACACCCAATAGATGGCGCTATGTTCGGGACTTACGCGGGTGAAATCGCGGGGCGCAGCTAGTGTTAATATATTTTTCCACATCTAGTTCGACGAATACTACATATTATTATTAATTTCATTGCTATCTATAAAATAAATTTTATCACCTTTTTTTCTATTATATGCTTAAGTATTACCGTGGCTTTATTATTTTGTATCCTTTTCGGACGTAGCGATTTTGCGAAATTTATCCCTAAGCGGGTAAGAAAGACTGATTTAGTTTGTAGTAATACATTTTACTTTAACGCGGATGAAACCGCGGGATGAAACTAGTATATAAATATAATCATAAACGACCCAGTTTGCACAATGTTCACCATGCCGGACTGCCAAACACAGGGTTGCGGGTTTGATTCCCGCCTCAGACTATTTTTGCTTAGATATTTGTCTATAGTCTGGTTGTTTCTATGTACTGTAATACATTTATAAAATAAAAGTATATAAGTAGTAAATACGTTGTCTAGCACCCATAACACAAATCTAGTTACTTAGCTTGGGGCTAGATGGCGATGTGTGGAATGTCCTGAAATATCTATTTATTATTAATGAAATCAACAAATTCCCGGTAAATCCAACTTATGAGATAAAGCAAATCAATTACGCACGCGACGCGTGACGTCACCAACGGAAGTGAATGATCAAAGTTATCAGCTGTCAGTGAGACAGTTGAGATCAGGTTGAGATAAACGTGCGATGTCAATTCGGTGTCATGATTATCGGTAATTCGTCGCGATGGTTGTTCGTTCGTGATGATAGATTAAGAAAAGGTTTCAGAAGAAAGGGTACTGCTTTTTTTCCATACAAACGTAGTCGACTGTTGCCTCCCTGGATAATGACAATAGAGCAAATATTTTTGTTGCATAAAACTTATAACTGCCATGACCATGCATATGTTTCGTTTTTTTTTGTTTCATCGTTTTTAAAATCTTAATTTCTCTGATAATTATGAAACAAGAAACCAAGACATAGGGGCATAGTCATGGCAGTTATAGGTTTATGTCACAAAAAGGTACCCTTAAGAAGGGTACGCGAGTACAAATCTTCTTCTTTGTCCTTCCTTCTATACAGGGTTATTGGTAATTATATTACAAAGCCGTTGATGGCTACTTCTGTGGACCTAAACAAACAACTTTTGTCCTACGACTTTTGGAATTTCGATTTTTTTTTGAAAATTTCGAGGTTAGGTTTACCTGAAAATCAGCTGTTCCTTACACGGAGAGATCATTAACCTTAAAATTTTACTTATTTTTTAAATAATCTAGTGTTCTTAGTCTGAATGACCTTTGTTTTAAAAAATCTGCTGTTTTTCGAATTAACACAACCTCAAAACTTTTTTTTTTTATCGTTTTTCCAATAGTCGTAGAACTTAGTCAATGTTTTTTGTTATTATTTTATGGAGTTCAATATTTCGATGGTAGATCCCGTTTTAAATAACTTTAATACCGAACATAGACGATTTTGTCTTGGATTAAAGCGGGTGAAACCACAGAAATAAATGATTGAAGCTGTAAATACATTCAAAGCAGGAAATCTCCAATGATCTTTTGGCATGCATCGATGCACACTAACGTCATAAATTATCTACAACTATAATAATAAATCTGTTTGTTTGTTTGTTCAATGATTACGCAAATACGCTAGAAATGGATTGAAGATGTTTGTCTAATTACTAACTGCGCCCCGCGGTTTCGCTTAAGTCCCAATCCCGCGGGTATTATGATCAAGTATATTCTGTGTCCTTGTCCATCCCCTAAGCTACCATTATTTGACAACCCAGTTGGCACAATGGTTACCTCGCCGGACTGCCAAACACAGGGTTGCCGGTTCGATTCCCGCCACAGGCAAGTATTTATGCTTAGATATTTGTCTGTGGTCTGGTTGTTTATCTGTATTATAAATATATATTTACAAATGAAAAGTATATAAGTAGTATATCCGTTGTCTGGCACCCATAACACAAGTTGGGGCTAGATGGCGATGTGTGGAATGTCCTGCAATATTTATTATTTTATTTATTATTATGCCGGTTTTCATCCAAATCGGTTTAGACGTTTGACCGTGAAGCAAGCAACTAATAAACAAACAAATTAACTTTCAGATTTATAATATTAGTTAGGATATACTCAAACAATATTATGTTGGGTATGTAAAATTTAGTTAAATTGTGTTTATTGATCTTTAACTTGTTAATAACATTGCGAATGAATAATTTATGAAAATAACACGTGCCGTAAAATTAACTAAACCAGATAATATAATGTATGCATTTTGAACGAGGGCTCCTGGCAATATGTACTTAGTATCAAGTCTCTGCCCCATTTATTCCCTACTTAAAGCGGCTGGTTGGCGCCGGTAGTCGGCGCAGATGGTTGGAACTGCACCGTTAAAAGTTGGTAAGTCAGCGTCGGCGCCGGTGACTTGCAAAGCTCTGACTGACTGACGGTCATAGAGACATAAAATAAATAAATAGAGCGGTGTTGGCTTAATGATAGATACCTCGACTTTCATTCTGAAGATCATGAGTTCGAATCCCGGCAAGCCAAAGTATTTTTCTTAAAAAAAAAAATTGTGCGCTAAGGAAAACAACGTGATGAAACCCACGGCTTAGTAGGCTCCAGAAGTAATGACAAGTTCTCTCCTCCGAAAATGGTCGACTAGGCTGAGAGGGTAGTAGGTGCTGGGCAAGCCTACTCCATCCTCACGCAAAAAATACCCAATTAAAAAGGGTCTAATTGCGGAAAACAACCCGTTCAAGTACAAGTACAAGTAAATAAATAGGTAAATAAATAGGTAAATAAATATTGCAGGACATTCTACACATCGCCATCTAGCCCCAAACTAAGTAACTAGACTCGTGATACAGGTGCTAGACTTCGTGTATATTCGTTAAGTCTGAGAATCGAAAAACATCTATTTTTTTAATGGCAAAACAACGTTTGCCATGATAGCTAGTTATCAAATAATATTATCATGAATCACTCTCATTTGAATACTGGTAAGGCACCTACTAAAGAAAACGTTACCTACTTACCAAAATTGAATATCAAGGTCGATCAACGTCGGTTTTTATCGAAAATGGCAAAGATTACTTGTTTTATATAGTTTTTGTTTGTATAGTGTTTGGTATATTGTAATGATGGAATGATATGAATACGCAATTATAGGAGTCAAATCTAAAGTGCATTACACCTACAAATAAAATTGTTAATTATTGCACGGAAAACCATTTGAAGATAAAATATTTTCTGATTTTTTTATTATATAAATAAGCTCAATGGCATGCTTGTTTTATTGACACATTTGGAATTTTTTAAACAAATTTTGCTGGACATTCAGACTTGTGTTGTGGGTGCTAAACAACGGATATACTACTCATATACTTTTCTTTTGTAAATATATAATTGCTGTCTTTTGCCCGCGACTTCATCCGCGTAGAAGTTAACAATGGACCAAGAAATCACGTCATCCCATAAAACTCTGCCCCCCCTTTTTACCCCCTTAGGAAAAGAATTTCAGAAAATCTTTTCTTATCGGATGCCTACGTCACACAAAGAACACACACTCCAAGTTTCAGGTGTCTACGATCAGCAGTTTAGTCTGTGGGTTGCGTCAGCCAGTCAGTCAGAACAAAGCATTTTATATGTATAGATAAATATTGGAGGACATTTCACACATCGCCATCTAGCCCCAAGCTAAATAACTAGACTTGCGTTATGGGTGCTAGACAACGGATATACTATTTATATACTTTTCTTTTGTAAATATATACTTATATACATAGAAACAATCAGACCGTAGACAAATATCTCAGCACAAATATTAGTAGGCGGATACTAGTCTAAGGCGGGAATCGAACCCGCAACCCTGTGTTTGGCAGTCCGGCATGGTGACCATTGTACCAACTGGGTCGTGAAATGTATGTATTATTTTAAGACGAAATTGCAGACGAATCGTTTCTAAATCTATCCCAATTTAGGTCAATGTCGTTTTATTTCGACTCAAGTTTGGATAAGTTTTGATCAAAAGTGTTGTATTTGATTATTTTAAAGAAAAAAAAGGCTTTAAAAAAGGCTTAAAAAATATACATCATCTGTAAAAAAGTTAACTGTCTAGCTACGGTTTATGAGATATAAGAAAAATAAGGATGATCTGACCGTGCCCGGTAGTAGGCTCCGGAAAATAAACAGGTCGTTTAATAGCACATGTGTGCTCTATTATAATAAATTGCCTAAAGATGTATATGACATGTTCATTAACAGGTTTAAAAAATTATAAAGCAAAAATTGTGCGGTAAGGCGTATTAAGATAAGTACTTTGTCGTACCTTAATGATAAGAACAAATGGACATAACTTTAATTGATCAAATATATCTTCAAAAATATTTGTTATCTTGACCTTTGTGAGAATGATCACAAAAAAGAAAGAAAATTTTGTGCATTCTTCTCATCGGAGGACGCGTTCCGAAAGCACACATCCTAACTTAATTTTTAAGACGCTTCAAAGTGATGAAATGCACTACATAACTCCTATTGAAAAAAAAATGAATTTGATATAGCCTGGTGACAGACAGACGGACAGTGAAGTCTTAGTAAAAGGGTTCTATTTTACCATTTGTGTAAGGAACCTCTTACATCTGATGACCCGAGACAGACATCTTAAACCGCCGCGACGCTCGACGTAATAGTACAATCGCCACATAAACCATTTCCAATGATTGGCTAAAGTAAAGTTGTTGGCATGCAAAATTTAAAAAAATGGCATTTATTTAAAAAAAGAAGATGAATGCGTACAGCACGTTACATGGTCTGATAGCACCTGATAGTAGATTACTAGAAAGTATAGGTAGAACAGCGAATTATGGCTCCTGGCGGAAAGTGGAAGGGGTATGCGCAGAACTCAATTTTTAGCTCGGTGTGGCGGAGGCACATCTGATAGTACATTACTAGAAAGTATTAATGAATGAATATTGCAGGACATTCCACACGTCGCCATCTAGCCCCAAGCTAAGTTACTGGACTTGTGTTATGGGTATTAGACAACGGATATACTACTTATATACTTTTCTTTTGTAAATATATACTTAATACATATAGAAACAACCAGACCACAGACAAATATCTAAGGATAAATACTTGTCTGAGACGGGAATCGAACCCGCAACCCTGTGTTTGGCAGTCCTGCATGGTGACCATTGTGCCAACTTGGTAGTATAGGTAGAACAGCGAATTATGGCCACGGCGGAAAGTGGAAGGGGTATGCGCAGAACCTAATTTTTAGGTCTGTGTGGCGGGGGACAGGAGTGAAGGGAGGTGCTTTCATCATCGCTCTTTCTTACCAACTTTTGTTTTTACTAATTTGTCTAAAGAGACATCTGCAGAATGACAATCAGCCTAAATTGTAAACGAAACGAATGTCCCTACTTTTTAATTACTTTCACAAATGATTGATTTCTAAAATGTTACGTAGTCGTTCGGTAATTTCCACAATGTCCCTTCCTTCTTACAGTTTGACAACTTCCTAAAAATTTTAACAGAATTAAATTCGAACAAACGAAAATTACAAAGTCAAATTCAAACAGAATTGAAATGGCGTACAAATGTAAACATCAATTAGGGACAACTAGCTGCAAACCGCGGTTTTACTCGTGTAACTAGATACCAATTTCTGGGATAATAATAAGCAGAAATTTTCAGTTGCTTTATTTAAAACAAAATATAAAATCCTTTGTCCTGACTGATTGCCGGATCAACGCACAGCCTAAACCGCTGATCGTAAAGACCTGAAACTTGGAGAGTGTGTTCTTTGTATGACGTAGACATCCGATAAGAAGGGGTTTTCGGAAATTCTACCCCTTAGGGGGTGAAAAGGGGGCAAAGTTTGTATAGGACAACGTGATCACTTGATCTATTTTCGACTTCTACGCGGACGAAGTCGCGGGCAAAAGCTAGTTATTAACAAAATTTAAGACTCGCATTTATAGTTTTTAGATTTTGTAATCAGTAATTAAGTGAGTTACTAATTTTCTCTTTTATAAATATAGGATGAAGGTTCCATCCATCTAGTGTATTTCAAAACCAGAAACAAAATTTTGAATCTATACCACAGTAAAGCTATAATTCAAAATTTGTTAATCTATACTAATATTAAAAAGCTGAAGAGTTTGTTTGTTTGTTTGGATGTGCTAATCTCAGGAACTACTGGTTCGAATTGAAAAAATATTTTTGTGTTGGATAGTCCATTTATCGAGGAAGGCTATAGGCTACTTTTCATTTTGATAATCCGCGAAGCGAAATAAGGAATCTTCATAAGTGATATATGGATCCGGTAACCGGTACTGCGGTTCCAGTTAATTGCGGTCCCAGTCTTGTCAGAATTGTATTTCTTATTATTAAGCTATATTAATAAGCTATTGCATAGCTTTTATCGCGGGCTTTGAGCGCGGCGACCGAATCAAGAAATTCCGTAACGAAAATAAAACCTAACACCCCCCCACTCCGCCTACCATGCAGTTCGGCCGAGCGTTCGCTTAACTTGTATGTATATGGTACGACTGTATGAAGCTCGCACGATGCAATAGCTTTATTATTTATTAAATTAAGGTTTTGGTGTACACAATAGTACACATGCCTCTGTGATTTAAATACTCCTTTTTTACCGTAATGTGTGGTACAATTGTTCTAATTTATCTCTGTTTTTGGAATAGATTGTAATAACACGCAATTTTAGCTTAGTATTTCTAATTGTAGTTAAAATGTTTGTTAATTGGTAGAGCATGATTCGATACCAAACAATGTTTTATTCGATTACAATTTGATTAGTAACTTCAAACATTTCCGTCTTGAAACAGCTGTTTAAGCTTTTCCTTAAAAAAACGTGTTTTAATTTGATACTTTTTTGACGTGACAACGCCTTATAAATCGATTCACGATTAACTATCCCCCTAACGATCCCCCTATGGAAAACGGTCCCCCTGTCAAGATTTCTTTTTAAAAATAACTTTCCCCTGGAATAGGGGGGCCGATGGGTCTGACGGACCCCCTATGCGGAAATGTTTTAGACTTTTTCACGCTCATCCATCCCCCTAGTCCAAGCTGAGGTCCAAGTAAAAAACGATCTGGTCCAAGTAAAAGACGATCATGATGAAGAACGGCATTTACACAAAATTGTGACGTCATCGCTCACGTTCCGTTATTGACAAGGTAACCATAGCATACATAGTTCTGAAATTGCGTTATTAATTATAAAAATTACTAAGGTTTAATTTTACTTTAAAGTTAAACATTCAAATGCAATTTAAGATTTCAGCGATGGGCTTCCATGTTGTTGTCGCTGTACAATCAACGTTCAAAAGTCCACCGGCACCGTAACGTTTACTAATCGTGTGCAGAACTATTTGAACATTATAACAAGGTAACCTGTGGATCGAACCCACATCGGTTGGTGTAGCGGGTGGCGGCTTATACCACTCACACAACTAAGGATTATCTAACATGTTGAAAATAATACTCACACTGAGAACTTTTAATTCAAGTATTTATGTTTGTGTTTAACGTCTATTTGAAGAAAGTCGTAAGTCCAATATTTGTTTACAGTATTATGGTAGCAAACTGATAGTGTACTTATGACGCATACTGTACATACATAATTATTATAACGAAAGTTATAGGTATAAATTAATTTTACGCGATCGTAAATTTTATGCATTTTGATTCATCAGCACGATTAATTATTTTGTTAAATTAATTTTTGCTGTAGGTATCTTTTAGGTAATTAAAATGTGCACGTGTTTTAATTAAATACCTATTCACGATTACGTCAGCTAATCTATAATATAAAAATGAATCGCAAAATGTGTTGGTAAGCGCATAACTCAACAACGCCTGGACCAATTTGGCCAATTCTTTTTTTGGTCTGTTTGTTATTGTCCGGAGAAGGTTCTTATGAAAGAAATAATCAAGAAAATTGCGTAGAAAATAATTACGCGGGTGAAACCGCGGGGCGCAGCTAGTTATAAATATAACCAATCTGCTCCGGTTTTGTACGGGTAGCAGAGCATATTGATACGCGACATTTTTTCGGTTTTTTCTGTATTCATTGTATTGTATTGTTGCTCCAGTCTAAGCAGCTAGGCTTGTGTTATGGTGACTAGACGCGATTGACTGAGCGCATATCATCGATACTAATATTATAAAGAGGTAAGGTTAGTAACAAGTTTGTATATTGTATTGTTGCTCCAGTCTAAGCAGCTAGGCTTGTGTTATGGTGACTAGACGTGATTGAGTGAGCGCAAATAATCTATACTAATATTATAAATAGGTAAGGTTAGGAACAAGTTTGTATATTGTATTGTTGCTCCAGTCTAAGCAGCTAGGCTTGTGTTATGGTGACTAGACCCGATTGAGTGAGCGCACATCATCGATACTAATATTATAAAGAGGTAAGGTTAGTAACAAGTTTGTATATTGTATTGTTGCTCCAGTCTAAGCAGCTAGGCTTGTGTTATGGTGACTAGACGCGATTGAGTGAGCGCAAATAATCTATACTAATATTATAAAGAGGTAAGGTTAGTAACAAGTTTGTACATTGTATTGTTGCTCTAGTCTAAGCAGCTAGGCTTGTGTTATGGTGACTAGACCCGATTGAGTGAGCGCATATCATCGATACTAATATTATAAAGAGGTAAGGTTAGTAACAAGTTTGTATATTGTATTGTTGCTCCAGTCTAAGCAGCTAGGCTTGTGTTATGGTGACTAGACGCGATTGAGTGAGCGAGTGCTCCAGTCAGTCTAAGCAAACTATAAATGAAAAAAATATTTTAATAGAAAAAAAATAGGAAAAAAACTCAATTTTTTTATCGTTTTTTTATGATGTTATCACGTAAAATTATCGTCCGTAAACCATTGAGATAAATTACAAGAGAGGTCAGCGCCGTACATTGCCTCATTCCGTCCATCTGAGCTGAAATAAGACTAGACGACATAGTCGCTTGCTAGTTCGTAGAGGATAAGGGCCTTCTCATTTTGAATAAAAATATATGGAAACGTTACAAAAAATTACTTACAGCGGAAGCAAACTTAAAAAACTTAAAAAAACACAACGTTATGTACTACCTAAATTATATTTAACATTACAAACAAATATCACCATACGACAACCGTAGAAAATATGAATAAAAGTCAAATTAAAAGATAAGTATTTAATATAAGTGAATTTGCCTTAGATAACTGATAGACGTGTGGCAAGCAAAAAACCGGTCAAGTTCGCACTTGACCGCTTTTTTTGCGAACTCGCGCACGGAGCGAGGGTTCCGTACACATATATTTATAATTTGTAAAAAAAAGTTCCTTTATTTTGCAGTATATTAGGTAGTAGGTATTATAGGTATTACAGAACCCTAAAAACCCTTAAATAATAGGTAAGTCTTAACTCAGTGTTTAATTACTTTTACCCCTTAAACTAGCTAGCCCCAATGCCAAACATCACAATCGGTTTAATTTTGTACGTAAAGAAGTAACAAACAAACACACTAGACACACACACACACACAAACTTTCGTATTTATAATAAATAAGTATATTATAATACCTTGTTCATAAACTTGTTATTGTAAAAAGCCTCTACATCTACGTGTTTAACTCTAATGAAATTTTGTAGGTATAAAAGGTAGTGTCATTTCTGAAGTAGCGGATGGCTTGGTCATGGCGCGCTCCCACCCGCGCAGGCTCCCGCCGTTATAAAATGGAACGTAACTTGTCTATACGTAGTGTTATCCTAAATGAATGCCGTAAACCGACTTTGCAGACAACCATTTTTTTATTTTTCTTTTAATCTATGTGTGTGTATATTTGTAATATGTAGAAGATTAGTTTCTTTTCGGTTTTTTGTTTCACGGTTTTGTAATGCGTAACATTTTTTTCTCGGCTAGGTCCCCGCGTCAACCCGCGATAGGGAACTTCGTTCCAATAAAAATATTAGGTACATTATTACAGCTACACATTAGTTTTATTATTTTACGTATCGGGCCCAATTAGATAACGAAAACCTACTGTTGACACCTACCTACACTGTGGCGTGCCCACTGTTTACACCTACACTGTGGCGTAGCTTGATCGCGTACGCGAGTCGTTGCGCGCGGCTCACTTTCACGCTACGTCTTTGTGCGCGGAGGCTGAGGTAATGTTAAAATACCTACACACGGTACAGGAAGAGGGCCTTAATTTAATAGTAGTTAATTAATTAGGATAAAAACCCCCACTTTTACTCAATAAATATTCAGTAAACACCATACCTTCAACGTGTTAATATTACCATCTAGCTCCTCATCACAAAATTTATCAACATGAATCACTTCCTCCATGAATGAAAACTGTGTGAAAATTATTTCAGTAGTTTTCTTTACATGTGATTCAGCCAAATAATTTACACAAAACAATAATAAATATTGCAGGACATTCCACACATCACCATCTAGCCCCAAGCTAAGTAACTGGACTTTTGTTATGGGTGCTAGACAACGGATATACTACTTATATACTTTTCTTTTGTTAATATATACCTACAATGTAATTACAAAAAAAATCTAATTTTTTTATCATGAAAAGCTTTATGGCACTGGCTCCCATGATGTACAGTGAGTTGCCACATCGTACAGTTCAAGTTGAAGACTTCTCTATGTTTAAGAGAGAAATACAAAATTTTTTGACGGAAAAGTCTTTTTTATAGCCTTAAAGAGTATTTACCAATGTATAGAATGTGTTAATGACATTTTATGTATATTTAAATTTATTATTTGACATTTCACAAGATACTAATTTAGACTAGTTCCTCAAATGAGGTTAAATAGCCAAGTACTTTATTATAATGTTAACTTCTTATTACTTACTCTATTTAATGTGAATAAATGATATGATTTGATTCATTTTCTTGGACGTTGTCACGTAAAATTATCGTTCGTAAACCGACGTTACAGACAACTATATTTGTTTTTTTACTTGTAATAGTTAATACTTGCATTTGACCATGGTAAGTGACGATGCGGTCTAAGATGTAGCATGCTTACCCAGAAGATGTTACCTGTAGTTTTTTCGTTCAGACAGACAGACTCAGCGGTAGAATTTTGTTTACGTCTAATCTAGATAATTTATATAACGCCAGTTACTTAAATCCAATTTATTCAGAACGCTGTGTTCCTGTAACATGTATTAGGTGGAGTAGGCTTACCACCCTCTCAGCTTAGTCGATCATGTCCAGAGGAAAAAACTCGTCTAGTAACAATGCGTCCAGACTGTCCAGGCGTATTTGTTTGACGACCCAGTTGGCACAAGGGTCACCATACCGGACTGCCAGGTTGCGGGTTCGCCTATGTCTCAGACAAGTATTTTGGCTTAGATATTTGTCTGTGGTCTGGTTGTTTCTATGTATTATAAGTATATAGTTACAAAGAAAAAAGTATATAAGTAGTATATCCGTTGTCTAGCATCCATAACACAAGTCTAGTTACTTAGCTTGGGGCTAGATGGCGATCGATGTGTGGAATGTCCTGCAATATTAATTTATTTATATGTAGGTATGTTTACTTACTTTGTTAATATAAGCATAAATAAGTTAGTAACTAAGTAATTAGTAATTATTTTGATTGTCAAATGTCAATCAATCATGTCTATATACTTACATATCTATACATCTGTACATAAAGGAAAATTAGTGACTTTGACGAATGGCGTCAAGTTTTTATCGGAAAACAATTACAAATAACTTAGATATGTACTTGTAGATTAGTTTTTTATAGATAAAAATGTGATTTGAAGTGATTTATAGCCCTGTCAATATGTATACTTATTTTTTATTGTATAAGTTACAAGTTTTATATTTAATTTCTGGGTGGATGTATTTTTAGGCGTCTTTTTAATTATTTTGTGATTATTATTATTCTATGTTATATCTCCTATATCACGGGACTATGGAGTCCCGGACCTTTGGAAGGCATGCGTGGGGCCGAAGCCAACACGTAGAGGCCCTTTACAATAACAAGTTTAATGGCAAAGTATGATGTGGACATCAAACCGGCGATTATCCCTGTCTTCACTATAAAATGCAGCCAAGGACAACCTCCGGTTTGAATAGAACTATTGATAAACTACAGGAGAAAACTACTTGGGCTATTGTGATGGGATGGTCGTGGACTGGATACTGAGGAACTATGGGTACAATGGTATCTGCCGTAACATTGTCCAACAAACATGTAAAAATGGCAGGCGGAGACTCGCCAACTCTCAAACTGGGCCACCCTAATCAGCTGAGTAAATTACAGCAAGGGGGCAACAGGGACGAGAGTGGCTTAAGGATAGTGATGCCGCACTGGGTTTTAAACTCAGGACACATTATTTTTAGTTTTTTATTTTGTGTAATTTGATTTGATGTACCTAATTTTGAATTTGTGTGTTAATATTATGTAATTTTGTTAATTGATTGACTAAACCTAAAGTTACAAGTAAATACTAGGTATTTTATATACAGGTAGCAAGCCGTTGAGGACTTCTTCTGTGCACCGAAACAAACAACTTTTGTTCTACGACTTATGGAAATTCGAAAAAAAGTATGAAAATTTTGAGGTTATGTAAATTTGAAAGAACTGCTGATTTTTTAAAACAAAGGTGATATTTTAGGATTTCTTATAACAGTAGGATTAGACCTCTCCGTGTAAGAAACAGCTGATTTTCAGGTAAACCTAACCTTAAAATTTTCAAAAAATGTTCTAATTTTTAGAAGTCGTAGAACGAAAGTCGTTTAGGTGCACAGAAGTAGCACTGAATGGGTTGCTAGTATAATGACCAATAACCCTGTATACGATGACGTTGTTCTCTATCATCATTATTAGCATATCTAAGGTAGCTGCGGGTAATAAGGGCCTATAAAAGGTTTTTTGAATAACTAGATATTAGTGAAAAATGACATGAAAACAAATTATTTGTTTTTCATATTGAGAATAATAAGCATATATATTATAAATATGCTTAACCCCGCTTTTACCCTTTGTGCACGGAACCCTCAAAAGGTGAGCGTATGTCACACACACACTGCCAAACACAGGGTTGCGGGTTCGATTCCCGCCTTAGACAAGTATTTATGCTTAGATATTTGTCTGTGGTCTGATTGTTTCTATGTATTATCTATACATATAAAATTCTTTGTCCTGAACGACTGACTGACGGATCAACGCACAGCCTATACCGCTGATCGTAGAGACCAGAAACTTGGAAGGTGTTTTTTATGTGTGACGTAGGCATCCATAAGAAAGGATTTTCCGAAATCCTACATCTAAGGGGGTGAAAAAGGAAGGGGCAAATTTGTATGGGACAACGTTCCTTGGTCCATTTTCGACTTCTACGCGGACGAAGTCCCTGGCAAAAGCCAGCAATTATATATTTACAAAAGAAAAGTATATAAGTAGTATATCCGTTATCTAGCACCCATAACACAAGTTTAGTTACTTAGCTTGGGGCCAGATGGCGAAGTGTGGAATGTCCTGTAATATTTGTTCAAAAAATTCTAAATGTATCAATAAAACAAGCATGTCATTGAGCTTGATGAGCGCTAAACGGCGGAACTATCAATTGATCCGTTGAATAAGACGCACCAATTGTACATACAGACAGTACACCGCTATCCCATTAATGTACTCATTCCTAACCACCTTTTAATAGTTAGGTATAGCTCTAATAGAGACACGGTTAATGATTTCAACTGATGGACTTTACTTCTTCGAAATAACCTGAATTCAAAGACTAACCTAACCTTGACGACCCAGTTGGCACAATGGTCACCATGCCGGACTGTCAAACTCAGACATTTATTTATGCTTAGATATTTGTCTGTGGTCTGGTTGTTTCCATGTATATATTTACAAAAGAAAAGTATAATATTATAAGTAGTATATCCGTTGTCTAGCACCCATAACACAAGTCTAGTTACTTAGCTTGGGGCTAGATGGCGATGTGTGGAATGTCCTGCAATATTTATTTATTTATTTAATTTTAATGTACTCATTCTTAACTACCTTTTAATAGTTAGGTATAGCTCTAATAGAGACACGGTTAATGATTTCAACTGATGGACTTTACTTCTTGGTAATAACCTGAATTCAAAGACTAACCTAACCTTGACGACCCAGTTGGCACAATGGTCACCATGCCGGATTGCCAAACACAGGGTTGCAGGTTTGATTCTTGCCTCAGACAAGTATTTATGCTTAGATATTTGTCTGTGGTCTGGTTGTTTCTATGTATTATAAGTTTATATTTACAAAATAAAAGTATATAAGTAGTATATCCGCTGTCTAGCACCCATAACACAAGTCTAGTTACTTAGCTTTTTATTTTTAACCCCCTTATTCCAAAACGAGGTTTAAGGATAGTCCGAGAAAGATTTACTCTTGAACTATAGTCTAAACACTATCCTTATATTTTTGGATAGTGTTTCGACTATAGTTCACGAGTAAATCTGTATCTGAATCTAAGGTTTAAATCCACATTTCGGACTATCCTTAAACCTCGATTTGGAGTAAGGGGATAGTTTGAAATAAGTTTTGCTTCTGATAGTACCGAATATCCACTAAGATTTAAATCCTAAGCGGACAAAGTCGCGGGCAATTAGGCATATGAGGGAACTTAAGGTGAAAGGGTACCTACCGGCGCTCTCTCCATACAAACGTAGTCGACTATATTTTCTCCCTGGATAATGACGCTAGCACAAATATTTTTGTGCCATAAAACCTATAACAGTCATGACTATGCACCTATGTTTTGGATTTTTTTATTTTCTAATATCATAGAAATCATAGAATATAAGATTTAAAAAATAAAAAAAACTAAACATAGGGGCGTGGTCATGGCAGTTATAAGTTTTATGCAACAAAAATATTTGCTCTAGTGTCATTATCCAGGGAGAAAACAGTCGACTACGTTTTTATGGAGAAAGCCCCCGGTTCCTCTTAATAAAAAATGCAAGAACACCTACGCATAATCCTCCAGCTATTCCATCGGTTTCCTTCAAAACAGCTTAGGTAAAAATTTAATAACATTTTCTTCAACGTCTCTTATTAAAATTCCTAATATTTTAAGTCTTCAATTACTCTCTTTGTACTGTTGAAAGCGTATAATCTAATACAAACTGAAACAAAACGTACCATAGTATTTACCTCAGAGTATTTTATTAAATTGCGAAATAACAGTGAAATACCCAAGACTCCAAGTTTATTCAAATTAATTTCAATAAAATTAAAGAACGATCACCTCTAGAGGGGACACCTTAATGAAAATTTAAGGACATACCGACTCAGTTGAAACCACTGGATATAAAACTTAGGTTTTGTGGCGACACTTCACATCGCTACCAACAGATGGCGCCACTGATACGATAGTTGATCCTAGATCGCGCAAGCGAAGTTTTTCTGAAGATAAGCTCATTTACAAGTTCCAAATAAATTCCAAATAAATTGCGAAATAATAGTGAAATACCCAAGACTCCAAGTTTATTCAAATTAATTTCAATAAAATTAAAGAACGATCACCTCTAGAGGGGACACCTTAATGAAAATTTAAGGACATACCGACTCAGTTGAAACCACTGGCTATAAAACTTAGGTTTTGTGGCGACACTTCACATCGCTACCAACAGATGGCGCCACTGATACGATAGTTGATCCTAGATCGCGCAAGCGAAGTTTTTCTGAAGATAAGCTCATTTACATGTTCCAAATAAATTCCAAATAAATTGCGAAATAACAGTGAAATACCCAAGACTCCAAGTTTATTCAAATTAATTTCAAGTACCTGGATGACCGAGCTTTGCTCAGTATTTTTTTTTTTTTACTAAGTCTAACCTCTAAGCAAACACTCATTGACTTCGTGTTACTTAACAACGCCAACTGCTGGAATAACTTTATTGCTCACAAAAAATAGTATGTATGTATGTATGCATACGGGCTTTTTTCCGCAACTAGACTCTTTTTAATTGGGTCATTTTTGCTTGAGGATGGAGTAGGCTTACCCAGCACCTACTACCCTCTCAGCTTAGTCGACCATGTCCAGAGGAGAGAACTTGTCAATACTTATAGAGCCAACTAAGCCGCGGGTTTCATCACGATGTTTTCCTTCACCGTAAGAGCAATGTCAATTAGCGCACATAAATTTTTCTTAAGAAAAATACATTGGTGCACGGCCGGCTGGGATTCGAATAATAAATAGTATTAGTAAAAAATAGTATTAGTAGTTCGCCAATAGATGTCAGGAAGAGTCATATTTTTCAGATAAAAAAAAAGTAAGTTTCGATAAAACACGAATAAAATGACATTTTCTTAAAATGATTCCTAGCTAGATCGATTTATCGCCCCCGAAACCCCCTATATACCAAATTTAATGAAAATCGTTGGAGCCGATTCCGAGATTCCAAGAATTTGACACAAGAATTGCTCATTTAAAGATATAAGATAAATTTTGAGGACACACTGACTCAGATGAAACCACTGGCTATAAACCTTAGATTTTAACAGGTTCAGGGTAGTCTTTATGGGAAATTCATGGGTTATACAGATGGCACAAAACTAATGTACTATTATCAATAAAACACCCGTTTGAGCAGAAATTAATGTTTTGAAATGAAAATAAAATTTAATGGACATTTTTATGATAGAAAATAATTAGTCATGCTACTAAGGATAACCAAAACCCAAAGCGATGTATTGATGATATCTACTAAGAAAAAGATCAGCTTCACTGTTACACAGATTACGAGGTAGTAAAAACAGTCCAGTGAATCGGAGCCAATTCAAACAAAAAAATCAAATATTTCCTCTTTACAATATTAGTATAAATTTTCCTCTCAACGCTGGGCAAAGACCTCCCTTTCGTCCCACCATACTCCACATACCCCAGTCAATAGCGATATCCGGCCAGTCTTATAAATAGAATACATTCCAAGAATACATTTTTGAAAATTATGCCAAAGCAGGTGAACTCACGGGACAAAGCCTTACTAATCGGATAAAGAAGGCAAAAGCTTCGGAACCTACTTTGATCTTTATTGTCCCAAACAATGGGTGTTTACTTTGTTGATAATACTCAACATTTTGCTTCTGCCTTGCTTCTATAGGCTACAGCGATAAAGAAGGGAAAGTAATTTATTCTGGCACATTGTTATTTCGATTAAAATTCGACGTTGATAGTAATTAATGAAAACAACCCTTTAACTACCGAAGAGTTTTAGTTTTAGAAAGAGGCATTTGAAACCGACTGATAAATAAATAATCCGTTGTAGTACGGGATCCCTTTAAGGACGACCTTCATCGATCTGTTTAATGGATGAAAAGTATTTTATATCAAATTAAAAAGGCCAATAAATATATTGCAAATGGGTTACCTAATAAAAATCAGTTTAGAATGATTAATATATATTTTTTTTGTTTTTAGACTTATTACTGATTTAGTCAATAGACAAATTCCATACCAATGAAACATAATCTTTATTTTAACTTAACTTTAATTCATTAACCAGACCAGTGCATATGACTAGTATCGATTAACCTGCCTACTTACGAGTTGTGACGGTAAAAAATAGTCAACCTAACGTTTGCATATTCTCTTTGTCTCTTAAACAAGCCAGTAAAAGGTTTACAAGGCAAAACAAAGAATTAAATTTTTAATTAATCATATTCTGGACTGAGAAGTTTTAGGCAACGCATTTGCAATATATTTATTGACCTATTTAATTTGATATAAAATACTTTTAATCCATTAAACAGCTCGATGAAGGTCGTCCTTAAAGGGATCTCCGACTATTGTTGAAAACTGAATGTCAACATAATGTTTAATAAATGGGGGTCAAATTGTTCTTCCAGTGACATCAAACGTTGTTTTTGTTTATTTATCTGCGTATTATCTAATTTCCATCAGTAGTATCTTGAGTTAAATTGAGTAATTTCGGTGTCATTTCTATCGAGGTAAAGTGAACATGAAATTCAAGTAATATATCTGACATAATGAAAATTCTATGGTTACTGGCTTTAAGTGAAATAATTAAATGAATTTATTTTTTCATTCTTTTTTTTATTAACTACAGTTTAATTTTTGTGCTTAAGAGGAAAGGGTACCGGGGGCTCTCTCCATACAAACGTAGTCGACTGTTTTCTCCCTGGATAATGACACTAGAGCAAATATTTTTGGTGCATAAAACATAGGTATGCTAAAAGGGCTGCGCAAGAGCGCGCATACATCTCAAAATGACAAATTAAAAAGATATTTGTAGAAGTTATTTAAGGAGAGCAATCTTATTCTAGCTTATCGCAGTCATCACTTACAATGTTAATAGCTTCGTTAAAAATCACTAAGCAAAATTAAGTTGAACCACCAGCCCCCTTAGACAAGACTGCTTTCTATTAGCGATATCGCCAATCGATAGATCTAATTATATAAAATTGACATAAAACATTGTACAAAATTTGCATAAGATGGAACTTATCCACCATTTTCTTTCTCCAACGCAAGGCTACGTGACTTTTCGTTAGCTTGTGTCAATTTCGTCCAAAAAAAATGTCTGTTGATTGGCGATATCGCTAATAGAAAGCAATCTTGTTGTGGCAGATCAGATAGGAATACTTGACGTACTACAATAGAAGTTACTCTGAAGTTATAAGGATTTTACAAGCAATGTAGCCAAGGTTACGTCAAAACCGCCAATTAAAACTTTCGTTTTCGGTGTCCTGTAATTGACAGAGTTACGGCCCAGACTTAATAATGTAAAACCCATTTTGAAGGCAAGACAACTCATAAAACAGACAAATTACTTTCATTCCATTAACAAACGTAAATACCCCATCTCAATAAACGACATGCTATAGGCGCATCTACTTAAAACGATGTTTATTATTGTTTCTCAATTGGAAAAACGTGATAGATGATAAATACTGTAGCCATGATCAAGCTTCAAGTTCATAAAGCCTCATGCATGACGATAAGTAGCAACCGTAGAATCATACGAGGAAGTAAAGGACGGAGGCTCCTCCTATTATAAAAAGGGAACGTCTAAGAATTTATCAAATTAAACTATATGTTATTACAAACAGTTACTGTTATTATTCCAAATAATACAAAATAATTCAATTCACAAACCTTCCACAATCTTGGTAACTCGTTCTTAGAGGACAGTTCGCACAACGGCGGAAAATTTTAAAATAATAATGGATTTACTCAGCATTTTAAGGTTTTGTTTCATGATTTTAGTGACTGTTTTAGTACTGTCTGTTTTTCATGAAATATCATTGTTGGAAGTGGGCGTTTAAAAAAACAGTCGAGTTTTAAATACGATTTGATATATCCGTAGATACGGATAAAATCCTGGACATAGCTCCCGTAAAGTTTGACTCAAGGTTGTCTCAAAGATCTAGAGATATGCTCAAAAACTATAATTTTGTAACTCTGGTTCAAACTTGAGGGGAGCCCTTCTAACTGAGATTTCTTTACGTCCCATATTTACTTTAAATATTAATTAATTTATTTGACATTTAATATTTACATTTTTCTTTAATTTTGATTAAAATTTGTTTATTTTTAGTATTTTCGATTATTTATTTTAATTTATTGTACTGTATGGATTTGATTATCTGAAATAAATGAATTGAATTGAATAATGCCGTGTAAGTCGGTAACAGCTAAATAAATAAGTAAATTATCTTCTGACGAGAAAGCCTCACTATTTAATAGCAGAAATATTTACCTAGCTAAAACATAGACAACTAGAGAAACAAATTACTCCTAGACTGATTAATGATCGATTTTATTGATGGACTATTCAATGCCTAACTAATTACATTTGGTTGACTGGGTAAAGGTCATTTAGTGGCTAGGGTAGAATCGATGAAATTTCAATAGAGAATAGAACCTTTTAGGTGAATGAATTTTGAATGTAAACTCGAATTTTGAATTTAAAATTGACTACAATTTAATTGAACAAGAAATGTTATTTTAATCTAGTTTTAGGTTGCTAGTGGGTTTGGGCATGCTACACCTTCATCATTTTTCTTTTGCAATCACAATGTAACACGTTTTTATTTATAAAAAATCTTTATGTGATAAAATTGCAAAGATTTAATACAATGTGTTTTAGTTTTTCTTAGCAAGTTTAAATTATTATTTTTAATCTTTTGTTCGGCGTAAAGGTTCCCATAATGCTCTAGAAGCATTGCCAGCATTGCCCGCTCCGGCTCGTTTCTGGCGCAGAGGTTAGCCATCGCCATTCAGCGTGGCAATGCTTCTAGCATTAATAAGGTTCCCACCTTTACGCCGGGCACGATAAAGGGCGGGTTATTTGGCTAACTGGTACTTAATTTTTGTATTTATAATGTTAAATGTGTATGTCTTTTTATATATTTTGTTCTGTTTATTTTATTAACAAGAACGAAAAGTTTCTATTATATTTTTTTAGCCCATTTAAAACTTTTTTTATAAAGTTTTTTATATAAATTTTTTTAATCTAGTTATAGGTTGCTCATGGGTTTGGGCAGATGATCATCGCCGCAGTCAAGCATGTTCAACTATGACTGAGGTCGACCCATTTGGGATAGCATACGGCTTCCCTTTCATTTCTTATAAATTTTAATGTATTTATAAGTAAAAAAAGGGAACAAAAATTTACTTGAGAAGGTTTACAACTCAACCAAGATTCTACGTTTTTGCTCGAGTTACAGTTTTAAGGCTTTCAACTTATTAATTTATTAAATAAATATTATTAAAAAAAAACATTCCAATAGTAGCAATTTTAGAACTCTACGGTGGGTCTGCAATTCTGACTCCGACCGTACCTGAAAAATAGTCTATTTTAAAAAACATAAAGAGTTTCTAAATTGTAAGCTGCGCTTCAGATGCATTTTGACAGATAGACTAAGATCCTCAAGCAATGGATGCCGGAAGACGGACCGGACATCGAAATCGAGGCAAAAGCTGGCATCACGATTTAGACAAAGCATCTTCTTTTGAACTTGGTCGGTCTCCGTCAAAGAGTTGAAGGAAACTGACCAAGTTTAGCGCAGCTTCGAGATGCTTTGAAGTCTGTCAAGAAGACTTTGCAGAGGAATAAAATATGTTACCTAAAAAAAAGTTAAAACCGTCAACAAGATACAATGCAAATTCAACTATCATCTTTTCAAAAAAAATTATCAAAATCGGTCTATTAACAAAGATAACCCGAAGTTATGCCCGAACATCACTGAAAAATAAACAGTTGATTCTTTTTGAATTCGGTTAAAAACAAGACGACAAGATAGCTTCATTAAATGTAGGATAGATAGATAATTTCTCACTGGTTTTGGAATAGAACACCTGTATTGTCCTAGCCCTGATTCTCAGTATTGGTCATATGAACAAATTTTCGAGGTCACTTCACTTGAACTGCCTCGTATGCAGTTGAGTGGTTGAACTAGCAATTCTACTAATACCTATGGTTGATTTATTTAGTTGTTTCGTTATGTAAAACAAAAGCAAACAAAGCAGCTGGTACTTTATTCTAACTAAGAAAATCTCGCGTAAAGTTAAGTTAGGTTAAGTTAATTTTGTTTGGAAAACAATACTTTAAATTACACCAAAACTAGCGACCCGCCCCGGCTTTGCACGGCTAATGCATATATTATTAGTATTACATATAAACCTTCTTCTCGAAAAAACCGCATCAAAATCCGTTGCGTAGTTTTAAAGATCTAAGCATACATAGGGACAGACAGTGGGAAGCGACTTTGTTTTATACTATGTAATGTAGAAAAACACTTCACCAAAATCGCTTCAGGTAATTTTTTTTTGTTCATTGTTATTGTTAAAACAACAAAATTTTCATGCAAAATGCCTGATAGATTAATTTGTTAATTATTGATAAATTAATCTATCAGGCATTTTACGTTGGCGTCATCCACCTACCAGAATCAGGGTAAAACCGTATCCATCAAGGAGATACTAAATTTAATTCATTTTTTGTATTTATATTTAACCTTTTTAGTTTTTTTCTTTGTAGTTTATTTTTGTTGATATTTTACTTAATTTTAGAAGTCGGTTTTTAATTTATTTTTTATTTTTAGCTTTTTAGTCCATATTTTTTTTAGAAGATGTCTAAAATACGTTTCGGCAGATAGAAATTGAAACGCTTTTGAGGTGCAATTCTGTTAATCGCTCCAAAGATCCTCGTCAGGTCTTTTTTATGGGACCATTGAGGTAGAACCTTTCCAACAGAAAAAGATTCATATAAAACAAAGAAGATATGCTCAAACATCCATATAAAAATACATACAACTGAATTGAGAACCTCCTACTTTTTTGAAGTCGGTTAAAAAACTGCGACCACCCCTTACGAAAACTACGAAAATGCGCTCAGCGGCTTCTATTTTCCTCGATTTACTCTCATACACGATGTAGCTACCTACATCTGGTTTGAAGTTACGTAACGTACGTAAAATACTTGTTTACGATTTATCTGTATATAAAAATCTTGTGTCACGATGTATGTGTACACGATGTACAATAAACTCCAAAACTACTGAACCGATTTCAATCAAATTTCACATGTACCCGTATTTTGGTCTAACTTACTGGATAGGACAGTTATCATCTCAATTATTCGTTTAGGTCGTGAATGTAAACGAATAAAATGTATCAATTAATGGTTTCTTAAGCAAGTGTTTATTTACTGTTTAATTTTATGAAGTTCTCATAGATGGCGGTGTAGATAGATAGATAGAGAAACACTTGATTTGTACAATACACAAAACATTGAAAATGACAAAAAAGACGAGAAAGCTTATTAACTACGAAATTGTACAAACAGGCGACCTTATCGCTTAAAGCGATTTCTTCCACGCAACCTTAAGATGGAGAAGGTCTGTTTAGCTTAACTGGTAGGTCGTGTGGTGTAAGAAACACATAATATAATAAAAATACCTACGTAAAATAGATATTATAAACGAAATACTTAAACATAGATATCATACTATACACATAATAATATTTAGCAATACTATGTGTAATGAGAATATATTAACAATTATTTACGTTGATTCATCGATAAAAATTTTCAATATTGTTTGACATCTAAGTTGCAAATACACCCAATAGATAGCGATGTGTTCGGGACTTACGCGGGTGAAATCGCGGGGCGCAGCTAGTTTTTTCTATTTTCCTAGTAGGATTAGTTATTGTGGGAAATTACAGAATGATATAGTATTGTTATCATGTTGCCTTCCAAAGATCATGTCGATTATATTATCTGTCGATTTCTTGCTGATTAAATTTATTGTATTCGTGAAGTAGGTATCTACGTTTAGTAATTTTATTATTGCAAAATACATTAACAGTAGTAAATGATTGAAATCTGTTTTTATATTACATTTTATTATATTTATTTGATTATTAGCTGCGCCCCGCGGTTTCACCCGCTTAAGTCCCGAACACAGCGCCATCTATTGGGTGTATTTTCAACTTAGATGTCAAACAATATTGAAGAATTTTATCGATGAAAATCGGTAGGAATTTCGGGATAAAAAGTAGCTTATGTGTTAAATATACCGAGTTTCATCGCAATCGGTCCAGTGGTTTTTGCGTGAAGAAGTAACAAACATACGCACACACAAACTTTCACATTTATAATATTAGTAGGATTGGAGCTAGGCGTAGTAGCTCGTACGTTTTAAGTGAAGCGGAACTGGGTATTTCTCATTGCCTCGATTCTCATCGTCACTTTCGTGTGTAATTTTTATACTCCAACTAGCGCCCGCGACTTCGTCCGCGTACAATTAGTAAACTGGACCAAGGAATTACGTTATACCATACAAACTTTGCCCCCCTTTTTCACCCCCCTAGGGGTAGAATTTCGGATAAACCTTTCTTTTCGGATGCCTACGTCACACAAAGAACACACTCTCCAAGTTTCAGGTCTCTACGATCAGCGGTTTAGGATGTGCGTTGATCCGTCAATCAGTCAGTCAGTCATTCAGGACGGACGGATAGATGGAGTCTTAGTAATAGGGTCCCGTTTTTACCCTTTGAGTATGAAACCCAAAATAAGGCAAGAAGAGTCACTCATTTTATTTGGCGAGAATTATTTATTGGGTATGTTCATAGTTAACCTTAAGACGTGGTGGTAAAATCAGAAGCGCGAAAGAGGTGTCTTTGAAACATTTTTTGGATATCAATCGCTAAAATCCATAGAATGATATTCCTACTGCCGTAAAGGTGAAAATATGCTTTGTATTGCCATTTATTTCGAAACACGATTAAGGCATTTGCCTCGATAGGAAAAAATCGTGAAAATCTGAAAAAATCGTCATTTTTTTTAATTTTTCAATTTAACTGCGATTGTAAATTAAATATCTAGTACAAAAAATATATTTTAATAAACCTTACATCAAATCCCATAAGGTAGTACAGATGGTTTTTCACTAAAAAATAAATAAATCTTTAAATTACATAAAACAGTTAAAATGGCCATTTCACGGGGGAAAAGGATAGAGTCATCGCGCGGCGCCCGCGTTGGAAAGGGATAGGGATTTTCAAGTCCTACTTCACCTTAACTGACAGTAACAAATATGTAGGTAAGTAATTTATCAAAATATTTTAAGTAGTTAAGTCCCAACACTAAATACCACCTAAAAATAAAAGGTAAATAAATAGAATTATTCATAATACATTATTTACACAGAATGGTAGTACGTCAGAGAAGACGCAAGTACTAGTACTAGGTAACTATTTACACTGTCTCTTAGCAAATATATGCAAAACGATTCATTGTTAAATAGATTTCATTATCAACATGGCTTAGTACAAACCGAATGACGCGACTGGTCCCAATAGATGCATAACACCATATACAAGAAACACCAACTCGAGGTTTTGTGGTGTTTTGCGGATTGATAGAAAAAATTACGTAAAATATTAACTACTAGCTGCGCCCCGCGGTTTCACCCGCGTAAGTTACGATCCCGTCGGAATATTGGGATAAAAAGTAGCCTATATGTTAATCCAGGCCTCCAGCCATCTACATACTGAATTTCATTGCAATCGGTTAAGTGGTTTTAGCGTGAAGGAGTAACAAACACACATACACACACAAACTTTCACATTTATAAAATTAGTAGGATACACAATTCCACAAACGCAAAACACCACCTTGTAATTTTTGGTCTCAACGAGACGGGATATAAATATCGAGGTTTTTCGTCTTCTAGTAAATAAATAAATATTCCAAGACATCTCACACATAGCTAAAGTAATTAGACTTGTGTTATGGGTGCTAGACAACGGAAACACTACATATATACTTTTCTTTTGTAAATCTAATATATAATACACAGACCTCGGAAACGACTCCAACGATTTTCATGAAATTTAGCATGCTTTTAGTTTTCAGCTCAAAAAATTGATTTATTAAGGTTCCAGGTTTGAGAAAAGGTCGGTTCTCAAGGCATTTGAAAAACCGTGTTTTAAGAAATTATCAGCGTCCTGACGAACAAATGGCAGATGACCCATAACACAAATCTAGTTACTTAACTTGGGGCTAGATGGCGATGTGTGGATTGTCCTGCAATATTTATTATTATTATGATGAGAACGCTGGGTAAAAAAGTAAAAAACACTTTTTTTACTAGATACCTACTAAATGGAGCTTTCTGAAATATTATTTTCAAAAAAACACGTTCTATCAAAAACAAAAAACCCAGCAAACCATTAGGGTCTTTTTATAACTATAAAGTAGGCGAAACCCTTAATACGTAAAAGGAAGTTCCGTGTTTGTAATGACAATTTTGGCTCTTCATCAATCTGTCAATCTTCTTACAGAATGTTTAAAAATAACCGCTTTTAGACGAAAAATGTTTACAAGGTTTTAATACAACGGAAATGATGGTATTTCTCCACGTTATTTTTGGTAGGAAAAGTTTTTTATTTTAGAGATTGATTCGATTTTAGGTTACTTCGAACTACTTGCCTGTGAAAATCGAACAAAATGTAGTTTTTTGTGAAACCAGCCCAGTTAGAAATCGAAATCTAACATTAATTTGTTAAAGTTTTTACATAATATTTTTTCCAACTATAGAAATACTAGCTGCGCCCCGCGGTTTCACTCGCATAAGTCCCTATCCCGTGGGAATATCGGGATAAAATGTAGCTTAGATGTTAATCCAGGTTTTCAGCTATCTAGATACCGAGTTTCATCGCGATCGGTCCAGTAGTTTTTGCGTGAAGGAGTAACAAACACACACACAAATTTTCACATTTATAATATTAGTAGGATGTATTATGCTTAAAAACTATAGGGACTTATTAAAATCTCAGGCTTCAAAACTATCAAAAATAATTATGATTGACCGTTAATTCCGACACCTTTCATTTAAATTTAGAATAGTTTTAAAGCCTTAAGGTTTTAGTAGTTGAAAAACTATGTTTTATACAAATAAAAAGCCTAATAAAAGTTTTAGTATTTTAAAAATTATGATAAAAAAGCGTATTTTACAAAATAATGTTAAATTAAGATTTCCAACTAGGTAATTTTTATGAAAAAACGGGAAGAAATTTGAATTTAGCGGGCCCTCACTTCAACATCACCATAATAGTTAATTTTAGTTATTTATTATGTATTACCTTCACTTTAATTTGAATAAGATTGTAGACTAGAAAAAGTTATTTGCATTTTTATACCTTGACGACAAAATTGGACTGGGTATATCAAAGAACCGCTTTAACATAATTTGTATGAATTATGAATACTTAAATACCTAGTACTAAGTACTGAACAAAAGGGTGTAACTAGTCACGTGACCCGACGCGACTTGCGTCAATTGACAAAAAATGTATTGTATTTCTTCGCCTCGTTTGGGTCAAGTTAGGTCGCGCGATCAGTTTGGGCGTACAGTGTTTTTAGGGTTACGTCGCTAAAAAGTTAAAAAATAATCCTTTTTTTTGTAATTTTAGTTTTCCTTCGTATATTAATTTAGTGTTTGTAATTAACATTTTTTTATCGTGAGTAGGTACTTATAATTATTACATTTGTGTATTATATTGAAATCTATTCCTACTTATATTATAAAGCTGAAGAGTTTGTTTGTTTGTTTGAACGCGCTAATATCAGAAACTACTGGTTCGAATTGAAAAAATCTTTTTGTGTTGGATAGTCCATTTATTGAGGAAGGCTACTTTTTATCCCGATATTCCCACGGGATCGGGAGTTGCGCGTGTGAAACTGCGGAGCGCTGCTAGTTAATATATAAAAAGAACCCTTATAAGATCAGTTTTTTGTCCGTTTGTCTGTCTGTTTAAAACTAGAGCGGTATTGGTCTGATGGTAGAAACTAGGACTTTCATTCGAATGATGTAGTTCCTGGCTGGAAAAAAATAATGGTAAATCTTTTAACAAAAATTACTGGTTTACAAGGAGGATAGGTTCTTGAAGTTCCTATATGTGTAATGGTGTCGGATGCTGATGTATTTTCGTGAACCCCTCCGTGCTTCGGAAGTCACGTTAAGCCGTTGGTCCCGGTTGCTACCTCTAGTAGCAGTCGTTAGGTCAAGTTAGATGCCTTAGGGCGATCTGAAAACTCTAACCAATAGGTGAGCCACACCACTATACGAGAAGAAGAAGAAGATGCTGATGAATAAAATGAAAACACGAGACTTTAAATGCTTATATCTTTTTACCACATCTAGTTCACGAAATACTATCATTCTTCATTCATCTAATTTCATTAGAATCTTGAAAAATAGAGCATTTTATGTTTTTTTCTTTATTGTCAGTATTATTGTTTATGTGCGCTAATCTTCGAGCGCTAATTAATGTTGCTCTTACATATAATGGTGAAGGAAAAACATCGTGCTGAAATCCGCGGCTTAGTTGGCTCCAGAAGTACCCATTGATGAGTTTTTTACTTTGGACATGGTCGATTAAGTTGAAAGGGGTCCCAGACGCTACAAATAAATAGCTCTATAACCCTTTGTTTCACCTACAAATAATTTTATACTACTTTCAACACTTCAGACTACCCCACTATAAATTTTCAAGAAAATCTGTCGAGCTGTTTGAACTTAAAGATTACAAACAAACAAAAAACCTTTATATTTATAATATTAATACGGAATGAATATAATCAAGTGTTTTTACTAAATCCATTGCTAAACCAACTGTGGAAATGGTCTTAGTAACAGAATTAAATCAAAATGTTTCAAAGTTCTCTTTTTTATGCTTAATAATATGTTCCTAACATAATCTAAGCAAAAACATACACATTATTACAATCTCAGTATGTCTTACAATCCATTACGGTTTCAATACAAATACTTTGTGCAAAGATAATTATGCAAAGTGGAATCAGTTGCCTGCGTCTGTCTTTCCTGTCTTACAATCCTTTACGATTTCAATACAAATACTTTGTGCAGAGATAATTATGCAAAGTGGAATCAGTTGCCTGCGTCTGTCTTTCCTGTCTTACAATCCTTTACGATTTCAATACAAATACTTTGTGCAAAGATAATTATGCAAAGTGGAATCAGTTGCCTGCGTCTGTCTTTCCTGTCTTACAATCCTTTACGATTTCAATACAAATACTCTGTGCAAAGATAATTATGCAAAGTGGAATCAGTTGCCTGCGTCTGTCTTTCCTGTCTTACAATCCTTTACGATTTCAATACAAATACTTTGTGCAAAGATAATTATGCAAAGTGGAATCAGTTGCCTGCCTTTCCTGACGTGTACAATTTGGGGACATTCCACACATCGCCATCTAGCCCCAAGCTAAGTAACTAGACTTGTGTTATGGGTGCTAGATAACGGATATACTACTTATATACTTTTCTTTTGTAAATATATACTTATAATACATAGAAACAACCAGACCACAGACAAATATCTAAGCATAAATACATGTCTGAGGCGGGAATCGAACCCGCAACCCTGTGTTTGGCAGTCCGGCATGGTGACCATTGTGCTAACTGGGTCGTCAAAGTAACGAGTAGTCAGGTATCTTCTATAAATTCGTACTGCATCGTCGCTTATTATCAGGCAGGTCTCTTCTTCTTCTTTGCGTGTCGATTCCAAGTATTAATACTTTTAAGGTATTGCATAGCTTTTATCTCGGGCTTTGAGCGCGGGGATCGAATCAAGAAATTCCGTAACGAAAATAAAACCTAACACCACTCCGCCTACCATGTAGGTACGACTGTACGAAGCTCGCACGATGCAATAGCTTTACCACGGCAGTCCACGAGTGCCACACGTTTTATTTTATTTATTTATGGATTTTATATTTTATGGCACGTGTGATAACGGTTAAACCGCCTGTCATTTGTAAAATAAAGACCATAATTGTTATGTAGTTAGAAAATATAATTGGCATACACAAAAGACAATAAATTAATGGAAGGTACTTTTATTTTTATATTCTTAACAATATATGGTGCGTCATGCTGTTAGCGTTCTAAATGATTTTAAATTGTATGATTCCTAAATAAAATAAAATAATTACTTAAGCTAGTATTTTTACCTCGGTATAGGAGATAAATTAAATCCCTCTTATTCCAAAACGAGGTTTAAAGATAGTTCAAGATGTGGATTTAAAACTTAGATTTAGACACAGATTTAGTCGTAAACACTAAACACTATCCCTAATAATCTATAGGGATAGTGTTTAGACTATAGTTCACGAGTAAATCTGTGTCTAAATCTAAGGTTTAAATCCACATCTCAAACTATCCTTAAACCTCGTTTTGGAATAAGAGGGAATATGTCTTTTAATACGTATAATTTATTGCATGAAACCACTTCTAAGTACCGCTTGTTCTTTCGCTTCTTCGCTTTTCCTAAGTTTTGGTATTTTTTAAAAGACGATAATTCCTTTTCGTTTTCATGTTTTTTTTAACAGACGAAAATTCCTTTTCGTTTTCATGTTTTTTTTAACAGACGAAAATTCCTTTTCGTTCCCATGTTTTTTTAAAGACAAAAATTTCTTTTCGTTTCCATGCGTTTTTTCTAATACTTGTTTTTTTGGCTTCTATAGTTGGATTGGCTTAGAAGCCAAAATGAATTTTCTTCCTAAAATTATTCCAAAATATAGGAAAAGAACTCACCTAAATGGTTCACATAACAATACTTAACAATAGTTTTCCTTGCATTAACTATTTTAGTTTATGGGCGAAAGGTATTTTCCCTATTTAAGTTTCCTGTGTTAGTTTGTTGTATTATTACGAATAAAAATACGTAATAATTTATTGTTTGTCTTTTTTATGGTGCAATAAAATGTTTATCTATGTATTTTGCTTTTGGGTTTTATTTGTGGCTTAAGGTATCCGCTCACTTTACTGGCACGTAAAAGGAATGTAATTGGATCGGTATTTTTTCAAGTGAGTACCTACAGTACTCACTTGAAAAAATAAGTACACAGTAAAGTTGGTGTTTTAATAGAAATGCATTATGCTAGACGGAAGTAGGCCATTTCGGCGTCATTAAAAAAATACTAAAATAAAAAAAGTACTCACATTATTCACACGAAGAGTCCAAAAGACAACACTTTTCCACAAGAAAAACTAATCCAATAGCACAATTTCAAACTTATAAACTTCAAAATCATCCAAAGTGATTAAAATTTAACATTTCATAGTCACACATTTCACTACACTAGTTTTTTGTTTTACTAAGTTCCTTCTTACTTCTCACTCAGTTTCTATTTGTATTATATTCACGATTTGAATTTCGAACGGGAGAGCGCGTGACGCGTCCATTCTCTACGAGGTTCCGGAGCCGACTAAAATCTGATGTTCTGCGCACCTGTAGCTCAGACCGATAACGTTTTTTTTATTATTCTATTTTTTTATTAATTATCGTGATTAAATTATTTAATAATAAGGTGAAAGATTATTTTTATCTATGGCCATTATGGAATTTTGGTATAAAAGTCTGCACTCACAATACCGTATTACATTTTAGGATATTTGCTATCGCGATAGGTCGTGCTGAAATTTCGTGTCGCGCGTATAGGGCTATAAATCTTCTTCTTTCTTCCTTCATTCCAATTTAGACGCAAGAAGTCTACTTGCCAAATAAACTAAACGACTTTAAAATCGGTTAGAAAAATAGGGAGTCACGTTTATTTACACTACCTACCTGTTTTTAGTTTATAAATTTTTTTTTTTCGTTATTTATTGTTTATGTTTTTTTTGTGCAATAAAGTGTTTATCTATAAATTTGATCCAAACGTTAGTCGAGAAAAGACGGCCCTGTACATCTAAACAAACCACTTTTGTTTTACGACTTTTGGAAATTCGAACAATGATGCTTTGAAAATATTGTACTAACTGCAATCTTCTTATATATAAAAATCAATTGCTGTTCGTTAGTCTCACTAAAACTCGAGAACGGCTGAACGGATTTATCTTATCTTAGTCTTGAAATGTTCGTAGAGGTCTAGGGAAGGTTTAAAAGGTGAGAAAAAATCGATCCCACGGCATCGGGACTTACGCGGGTGAAACCGCGGGGCGCAGCTAGTTAAGATTATAAAACAATTAAGTATCTTTCTTTAATTAAAATTCTAGTTACCAATCTCCAAACTAAACAGCTGAACCGATTTGAATGATTTTTTTGTGTATGCTAGTTAGATCTGAGAACCGAACAACATATATTTTAAATTTTTATCCCCTTTATGTTTAAAAGCTTTTATTTAATTTGCAGTGTGTGTATGTATGATTGTTAAGGTCAAATCTTGCAACTTAATTTTGCTTCACTTCGCGGTTACCAATTGAGCTGAAATTTTGCGTGACCATGCAATATTATTCCCTTTTTTTGTAAACGGCAAAACAACCTTTGCCGGGACAGCTAGTTGTAATTATAGATTTCAAAATACTTATATATAAATAAATTATTTTTAAACATATCTGAAATAAATGAATCTAATTGAATAATATATTTTTGTAAGAAAATTGTGCTTTTAATTGCTCTTACGGTGAAGGAACACATCGTGATGAAACCCGCAGCTTAGTTGGCTTCGAACGTTTTGACCGTTTTTATTCTCTGGACATGGTTGACTAACTGAGAGGGTGGTCCTGGACTACCCTACTCCATCTAATACATATTAGATGGAGTAGGGTAGTCCAGGACCACCCTACTCCTAGTCCAGGACCACCCTCTCAGTTAGTCAACCATGTCCAGAGGAAAAAAGCCGTCAATACCATCAGGACCATAAATGCCTGAGACATGTGTCTCAGGCACTACAACGTCCTGGGGCCTTATTTTACACTAGCTGCGCTCCGCGGTTTCACCCGCGTAAGTCCCGATCCCGTGGGAATATCAAATGAAAAGTAGGCCTATAGCCTTCCTCGATAAATGGACTATCCAACACAAAAAGATTTTTTCTATTAAAACCAGTAGTTCCTGAGATTAGCGCGTTCAAACAAACAAACAAAAAAACTCTTCAGCTTTATAATATAAGTATAGATAATAGTATAGATTAATGGATTTATCATTGTCATTATATCGAGACTCTGTTGATATTATATCGAGATTGTTACTTTATTTGGTATTCTGCTAAAGTTTTAATAACATCGCAATAGAATCGCTATGGATTCTCAATGGAATGGTAATAGATATGTCGCTGGTGTTGCCTAGCAACATTGTATATGTTGCTAACCGATATACCGTTTTGACAACTATCGAGCTTCCGTTGAGCCACGATTCTAGAGCAGAATACGGAAGTAAGTCAGTGGTGCATCAGTGGTGTTTCGGTAGAATAGTTAACATCAGAAGAATACCAATTTGACATGTAATATCATATTTTTGACATTAAATGTCTATAACGATTCCATCGACACTCTATTAACACAATTGTATTAGCAGACTTAGGCCCTTGTAGTGCCTAAGACATGAAATAGCATGAATAAAACTTGTTCATGAATCATTTAGCTTAGATGTAAAATGCCAGGCTTATATTAATGGAGTTTCATGAGATATCGTTATAGAAATTGGCACATTGAATGAATAAGCTTCCGATCTTTTTATAGCATCTATCGGCAGTCAATTAATATTCCTTCGATGAAGCATTACATCACTAGTACATGTATGGAGGAGTTATTCTGGGATATTTTTTGTTATTCAATTCATTTCTTTCTCAATATATTGGTTATTGGTAATTATAGTAGCAAGCCGTTGAGGGCTACTTCTGTGAACCTAAACAAACAACTTTTGTTCTACGACTTTTGGAAATTCGAAAAAAAAATTCTGAGGTTATGTAAATTTGAAAATTTTGGAAATTCGAAAAAAAAAAATGAAAATTCTGTGGTTATGTAAACTCGCAAATCAGCTGTTTTTTTTAAAGAAATATCATTCAGACTATTAACAGTAGATAAAACTTAAACATAAGTAAATTTTTTAAGGTTAATTACCTCTCCGTACATGGAACAGCTGATTTTCATGTAAACCTAACCTCAAAATTTTCAAAAAAATGTTTGATTTCCCAAAAGTTGTTTGTTAAGGTGCACAGAAATAGCCCTTAACTGCTTGCTTGTATAATTTCCAATAACCCTATATAAAGGCTTTACAGTCATAGTTTAAAAGTGCATTCTACGAGTATATTATATGTTCGGTGTAAGAATGTTAAACATAAGAAATAAAATAATTTAAATGTAAATGTTTTTTTAAATATTTAGTTACTTCGTTAGTCCCAATTAAAATATACACTACAGCACTAAATTAAATTACAACAAAACACAATTAGAATTTGATTAATAATAATATTTCTAATGATGAGTTGGCCCACTCGCTGGGACTAAGGTTTAAAATCCAGTGAGGCCTCTCCATCCTTTACCCTCTCACGTTACTGTTGCCCCTCTGGTCGGCTAATTAGGGTGGCCCAGTCTGAGAGTTGGAGAGTCTCCACCTGGCATTTTCACGAGCTTGTTGGACATTGTTACGGCAGGCCCCATAGTGTCTATAGTTCCCCAGTAATCAGTTTACTACCATCCCATCGCAGTAGCCTAAGTACTAGTTTTCTCCTGTACAGATTTTAGCGTTTGCTGAGAAAACTATTGATAGTAAAACAAAATAATGTATTACAAGTTTGTAGGCCTTATTATTGTCTACAAAAAAGTCCGCGGAGCAATATACCTTTCTATTATAGTTAAGTCACATTAATAGATTTTTTATTTTAAAATTCAATTATAATGCAGGAAGGAACTGAGGTTGGTTGCATTAGCACCATGGTATTAAACCCTTTCCGAAAAAAAATTCATCATCAAGACTATTTTTTCTCAGTAAATTCCTTTTTAATTCATTGGAATCGGATATTTCGTTTATTATAAAGCTAAATCACATTATCCTTTACAAATAATGTCGCATACACGTATTGTCGCGAAGCCTCCGGCACTTGAGTTTCCTAGCTGTGCAAACATTCACCCTACGATACGAAACAAAAGTTATAAGTTACAGTTCAAACTATGTCGGGGACATCCGCTCCCTAAAGTTTCCATTACACGTTCAAACGACGCGTCAATCTCAAATGTCAAAAACGAAACTGGTAATACGTTAAAGCTTCTGTGGATAAGTTATCGCTTCTTATGCATATTAGTAGTTCTGCGAATAGTCAAAAATTGAGGAGTTTTGGAACGAAGTTCCTTATGGCGCGTTACGAAAGGATGCTAGACGGAAAAAGTTGTAACGACACTTTTTGATTTTATTACAATTCTTTCACTAATTAATCGATAGAAACTTCGTTCCATCCGCGTGACACCTCTCAAGTTATTTAAGATGAAAAGGTGGTTCCAGGTGCTCTATCGATCCCTACCTAGTAGCTAAAGTGAACATCGGCCGTTCACTTTTATTTATAAGTAAGCAATTTACTGCATTTGGAGGAGCTCATCTGCTCATCACTCCGAAAATCCTTATCAGATCTTCACCAAATTTTTAATGAGATCAACTTGAAGTTTGAAACAAAACAAAAAATAATCATTAAAATCGGGTCTTATATGACAGCGGAGCTATCTAGTAGCCATTTCTTGTCCGTTTTTTGGAGGAACTTGTCAGTCTTAAAGCAAAGTCTGAAATGCTTCGCTCGCACGGTCAATAAAATTCATAGTCCTGACTGACTAATTGATTTATCAACGCACAGCTAATTTCTGTTTGCCTTTAACTACGTCATCAACTGTTCTTAAAAAATGCATCAAGCGGTTGGATACAACCGTTTGGTTCAAACTTCAATGTTGGATATTTGAGGCCAATTAGTAGCTATAATGCTGAAAGATATCGCGCGATTAATCTCTACATGCGTGGTGAAGCAGAAAATGTACGTATTCACTGCTCAAACTCGATGTCTCACGATAAATCGCTAGTGTGTTGGAACCCTGAGACGTTGTTTGATGGGGTACTGTGTTGTTACAGCTCAAACTAGGTACTATGTTTGTGACAGCCGCCTCTTTTCTTAATAATGTTTACTGTAGAACAGAGATACTCAAACATATAGCCCGACGATACCCTTTCAAACTTTCTAGACGACAGCGATCCACCGAATCCCTTCTAGCCATGCTTCTTTAAAAATATTTCTTTCAGGTACAGATGCTTTCCTTCTTAAAAATTCTAGCTATTTTTACCCGACTGCAAATAAAGGGTTATGTTTTTGACGGCTATCTTTGTATGTTTGTTTGTTTTTTATAAGAGTCTCGCTTGACATTGCCGAAGGCAACTTAATTACAGAGGGCGCTATTATGAGCCTGAAAACAAATAGGTTCAGTAGATTTACAATCGATAAAACGTGCATTATTTTCAGTACATAAATTTTTACATGATTGTAGGAAATTTGAACCCAACTATATCTAATTTATATTTTGGATCACTTTGTCATAATTGAGTTGCCATAACTTGCATAACCACATCGATTTTATATATGCGATTTTATGATTTAGAATTAATAATTATACCTGGATGACCGAGCTTTGCTCGGTATTTTTTTTTTTACTTTGTCTAACCTCAAAGCAAACACTCATTGACTTTGTGTTACTTAACAACGCCATCTGCTGGAATAACTTTATTGCTCACAAAAAATAGTATTAGTAGTTCGCCAATAGATGTCAGGAAGAGTCATATTTTTCAAATAAAAAAAGTAAGTTTCGATAAAACACGAATAAAATGACATTTTCTATAAATGATTCCTAGCTAGATCGATTTATCGCCCCCGAAACCCCCTATATACCAAATGAAAATTGTTGGAGCCGATTCCGAGATTCCAATTATATATATATATATATACAAGAATTGCTCATTTAAAGATATAAGATTAAATTATTTATTAGAAATGGGAGCGAACGACCACAAAGTTTTAGGTTTCTTGAAATTGAAATAACTGTTGGATGAATATTTTTTCATTACATATACAGACTGTGCAATATTATTATATATGATATTATGTGTTTAGTTGAAGAACACTTTAGGGTTCCCGGACCAAACTTTGAGAAACCCTTTTATAGTAACAATGCTAGTGTAAACGTACCATAATTATTTCTTCTATATCTTAACCATATCTATATTTTCTGTGATGAAATAAAGACAACAAAACTATGTACTTACGGCTAAATTATGAAATATAGCAGCGCTCCGCGGTTTCACCCGCGTAACTCCCAATCTCGAGGGAATATCTGGATAAAGTCTATGTTATTCCCAATGAATCAACGTATCCTCTTGCCAAGTTTCATCAAAATCAGTCCAATAGTTTCGGAGCCTATTCATTACAAACAAAAAAAAACAATCAAAAAATCTTTCCTCTCAAGCTACGCCAGCGGGTTTAACCGCGTAAGTGCAAATCTTGTAGCAATATCGGAATAAGAAAATTCCGGCGCTTCTAAGTTTTAAAGTCTACATTTGTACTAAGACCACAATCTTTTGTAGATAAATATAAATAATAAATATTGCAGGACATTCCACACATCGCCATCTAGCCCCAAGCCAAGTAACTACAGTTGTGTTATGGGTGCTAGACAACGGATATACTACATAAATATACTTTTCTTTTGTAAATATATACTTATAATACATAGAAACAACCAGACCACAGTAAAATATCTAAGCATAAATACTTGTCTGAGGCGGGAATCGAACCCGCAACCCTGTGTTTAGCAGTCCGGCATGGTGACCATTGTGCCAACTGGGTCGTCAACAAGACTTTGTGTTATTGAACAACAAACACTCAGATAAACTTAAGCATTTATAATATTAATAGGATAGAGGTATATGTATAAAAATCGGTCAATAAATATCTACTTCTTTCTTGATAGCCCTATAAAAAATACTTTCCTAGTTTAATTGGAACTGAACATAGGCGCTTTACAAGTTCTGAGTCGTCAATAGTAAGGGGCAAAACAGACCACAGACTAAATAGTAAACAGATAATAATCACAAAGCAATAGTTCATTCATTGTTTGTATTCTTTGATTGAACTAATCGTTCTAGTTACACATTTTACATTCTTTGATAATTACTCGGACCACCATAGATTTAGAAAAGTTTGGCGAAAATTTTTTTTATCCACACTTAACATGTTAGAATGGTACTAATAAAATGGTTTTCTTTAGATTTTACTATTTTGTTGGCTTGATTCATAACGTATATTCATGCCAAAAACAGCTTTCACCTTTCCACAGGAGCAGAGCGACGTTTCCACCAATAGCGCTTCGCAAAAACTGCACGTGCCGAGTTTAATTCAATTCTATTGGTGGAAACCGCTCCCATGGACAAGCAGCCTAATAGTCTCTAAGCTAAGCCTTAGTCGGACATGACGAAACTATAAAGGTTTCCTAATAGGACTGTGGAACCCTAAAAACATAGCGCAGGGTCAAAAGCTTTTGAAAGTTGTCTCGACAGAATTGCTTATCGGTCGGCTGATTGATGTTTGCGGTCTGTTTCTTCCCTAAACATTAACCACAATGTCTAGTGTTGGACATAAAAATTAATGATAGTGTTTTGGCAGTCCTGAAGCCTAAGGAAAAACATAATTTTAACTTACCATTAGTGTGGTTATTGCCCCACGTACGTCCTCAACATTTTATCGTTAGCAAACAATTTGTTTGATGGGTGTTTTATTTTTAGTCTATTTTGTATTCTTTGCTTTCCAATGTTGTAATGTTTAGGAAAATATTTGTTTAATATTAACAAATTATTTAAGTAGTTATTTAATAATATTAAATTCTTACTGCAAGTTAAAATATGCATTACTTTGAATACTTGTTAAATTTGATCTATGTAGTAAATGAATGTACTTAGAATTTTTTTATAATAATGTATATCGACGGAAGAAAACGAGAACGCTGTAAGTAGCAAAAATGGCGTAAGTGGGGGTTCTCACGGATTACGTGATTAGATGAATTAGCCACTTATCCATGCCAAGTTGTATCCACTGATAACGTGATCCATTTCCAATTAAAAAGAAATAAATATTTTTACCCACTAATCACGTGATTCCTTATAAGTAGGTTGAAAATATAATTGAATGAGGAAATAAAGTACTGCATCAATTGGTCTGTCTCTAATAATTCTACGATGAATAAAAAAAACTCTTACACCGTAAGTGTTTTGAACAGAAACACGATCTAATTTGATGTAAGTATGCTAAAAACAGCTGTTTTTGATAATAATTGACTTACCAGAATATTCAGCAGCTTACACAGTTCTTATATCACGACGTCACTCATTTTAGAGTTATAGAACTAAACAACTTCATCATTTTTCTGGTACAGAAATTAAGTGTCGATTGCTGTAAGTAGCGAAAACCCTATTTCAAATAACTTCAACACCAAATACTTAATTTTGTTTTATGAACAATCATAAAACAAAATTATTTTACAAAAATAATTTTCTTACGTAGCATAATTTTAATTTAGATTTTTTTCAATTTTTTTAGTTTTTCGGCTCTGGAGAACAATTGGGATTTGCCGTCTTACAGTGTTCTCGTTTTCTTCCGTCGATACATATTTTGCTTTTAATTTATGACGGATTAAGAGGATAATTAATAAGATAGAATAATTAGTGGAAAATATATGGCAGTAGGTAAATGCGTTTATTTCAAATAGGGGAAATTAATTTCGTTTGTGTTGTTTAAGTTTCGATCTTTTTTATTGTCTTTTGTTGGTTTTTTCGATCATCTTTTAGTTCATTAGTTTGACTGTAGGATTTTTTCCAATTGTACAACCACTTATGCCCGAATACTCAAACGCTTAGGAGTCCCGTTAATATGTAAGATACTCCTATCCTATAGAAATATGAAACTTAAATGTCGATTTGATTGTCACTGAAGATAAGTTGCCTTTCTGTGTTCGGGCGTGATGCCCCGAATAGACTATCAAATTTGCCCCTCAGGAGAAAGTCGATTAGTGACGGAATGTAAGTGGCCTGTAGTGACGTCAAAAATAATATCAGGTCGATCAGGCATCAGTCGGACGTCATTCCGTACGTCACTTTCCCCAAGAGAATTGTACAGTTCCCATTTCCCAACGAACACTGGCTAGGTACTGCTTTATTTTAGGGCTCATTCACACATCAGTTCATTTTACGAAACAGTTGTAGGTAGGTATACAATTTGTTCTTGCGAAGGGGTTTTAATACGAAAGAGGATTGTTCTAGACGTCTAGGCGAACAACTTTTGTTCTACGCCTTTTGGAAATTGGAACATTTCGTTCGAAGTTTTTGTATGAAATAGCTGATTTTCAAGTAAAAATTTCTTCAGGATTATCGAAAAAAAGTTCGAATTTCCAAAAAGCCGTAGAACAAAAGTTGTTCGTCTAGACTTCTAGAACAACCCCCTTTCGTACTAAAACCCCTTTGCTGAAACACATCGTATATTGCGTTTTATTCGGTGATGGTAAATGTAGCAGTACGAGCATATTCACACACGCAACAGTATTCTGGATGCCGTACAAAATAACGTCCCGGTTTACAGGTCAAATTTATCGGATACGTTTTATTCGGTCCAGACGTATGTAGCATAAGCGTGTTTATAAACGCGACATTATTCTGGATCTGGTGAAAAATAAAGTCCCGGTTTACAGGTCAAATTTATCGGATACGTTTTTATTCGGTAATAGAGTATGTAGTAGTATGACCGTGTTCACACACGTAACAGAATTCTGGGTCTGGTAAAAATAACATCCCGGTTTACAGGTCATTTTTATCGGTGCGTTTTTATTCGGTGATAGCATATGTAGCAGTTTGAGCGTGTTTACAGAGACGACAGTATTTTGGATTCGGAAAAAAATAACGTTCCGGTTTACAGGTCATATTTATCGGATAGGTTTTTGTTCGGTGATACCGTATGTATGTATGTAGCAGTTTGAGCGTATACACAAATGCGACAGTATTCTGGATCCGGTAACAAATAACTTCTGGTAAATATGCAAGCCGATAAGGTATATTAAGCGACGGATACGTTTCAAACAGTCCTGCAAATATGGTGTGAACAATGTGAACATTACCTTCCAGTAAAGACAGAACCGTTAAAAATGGTCCCGTCAATATAGATCCGGTGTGTGAATGTGCCTTTATGTAGTCCTTGAATTTAAATGTCACGATTACAGCTGTTTTGGCTATACGATGAAAATAACAAAGTCAACAAATGTAGGCGGATACTATAAGTAATAGAAATACATACATTGAATTGCATTAATAATTAATTTAGGTCACGTATGTTTACACTTTTGGTTGATTAATATTTTTCCATTTCGTCAGATTTATAGTAGCGGCGTCCCGCGGTTTCACCCGCATAAGTCCAGATCCCGTGGGAATATCAAAATAAAAAATAACTTAAAGCCTTCCTCGATAAATGAACGAATTCGAACCAGAAGTTCCTGAGAACAGCGCGTTAAAACAAACAAACTCTTCAGCTTTATAATATTAGTATAGATTGTTTTGAAATAAATATTAAAAAACATTGCACACCGCATTATCTAGATCTAAGGTAAGCAACTAGGCTTGTTTTATGGTGACCAAGCAACTAGACCAGATAACGATTACATTAATCGTATACAAAGAAGTATTAAAACAAAAAAAGATGACCTGAGTCTTGCCAGTTTGGTTGTTAATTTTACAGAACATAAATTATTGTAACAGAACCTTAAAATGCTGAGTAAATCCTCTGTTCGTTTATAATTTTTTATTTGACGGCTGTACCGTCTGTCTACTTTTAGAAAATGAGTTGCCAAGATTGTGGAAGGTTTGTAAATTGGATATATTATTATTTTGTGTATAATTGGCTAGTAATTGATGTATTGGAATAATATATATTTGTAATATCATATTTCTTGTTTAATTTGATGAATCCTGAGAGGTTCCCCTATATACATAATTATGAAACTCTTTGTTTCATTTCGATCCATCAGTAATGTACTAATGAATATAGCAGGTATTGTTATCATTTCACGATTGCGTGATTTTTACTTGTTCAGATTTGTGATAAGGTGATTAGATTGTGCCCTGATACGGTAGAGTGCTAATCATTTGCAAATACGAAAATAATTCTGAGCACATTTACCTATTCGATTTCATTTGATATTCCAAGAATTTAGGAATTTAGGTTGTTGTTTATTATATCATGGAAATGAGTTAGTCCGAAGTACGGTCGGCTGCATAATTACAGACCCACCGTAGAGCCCCAAAACGGCTGTTATAAGAATGTTTTCAACACAAGCAAGATTGTAGACACCTGCTTTAGTTGAAGTTTAAAGTATTCTAACTTCTCAATTTATCAAACAAAAATTATTAGAATGGAAACATTCCAATAATAGTAATTTTCGAACTCTACCGGGGGCTGCAATTTTTCAGCCAACTGTACCTACTTCTTCTTCTCTCTTAACATGCCTTCCGAGGCACGGAGGAGCTCACGAAAATACATTTTTGCCACACTACTAATTGGTCACCCATCGAAGTAATGACCGCGCCAGGCGTCGCTTAGCCTGCACGACCGTAAACGATCAGCGAGCGTCGCTTAGCTCTGAGCTTCCGCGTACCTACTTACTAAAATTCTTATTTATATTTAGCCTTGCTTCTAATAGTTCTACTGTGACAAACTCTATGAAATAAATCAAATAGCATTAGCAAATAGATCAAATTAATACGAGAACATTAAAGCAATTAGCATCATTTGTAACCACGTTAATGGCTGTGAATAATCTCTATCATTACTTTTATTGGAGTTTTGATGTTGTTGACCGGCTTCATTCATTCATCCTTTTACTATCTGCGCCCCGTGGTTTCATCACCATTCAGAGGTCGAATTCAAAGAAAACAAAAGAATACATTTATTTGGACCAGCACACGATACAAGACAATCAGAAAAGTAGTACAAACATAAAAGCACTAACCTAAAAACAAAGTTATAAAATAAAAAATAAATAAGTAAAATACAAAAGAAATAAAAAAAAAGATATAAGAAATAAGATCTAAGGAGCCGTATGCCCTTTGATCTTCAAAATGGCGGGGTTTCCCCTTCCGCCGAGCGCGATGTGTTACACTCCTTACTTAGCGTAATAAATACTTTGATTCTTTAGTTATCCAGAGGTGTAATTAAAATTTGGATGGGGATGATAGAGATGGACAACAACTGCAACAACTCTATCTCTCGATTTTGTTATCAATCGTTTTTTTAATTGCGACCAATTTTAAAGACGTATTCACATATGTTGGACTATCACTTTAAATATATAATAAAACAACTGTTCACTTCAATCCAAATACTATAATCATTAAAAACTGAGACGACTGCTCAGTTCGACGAGCAAACACCGACTGCCTTCCAGCATCCAAGCCCACTAGCGCCATCTACTACCACTGTCAAACGTAGTGGCGCTCTATGCCGGAAGTTGTGGTTAACAATCTTACTAATTCTAAATAATTATAAAATATTCGGTATTATGTAGTTTAAAAATTATAACAATAAATAAACAATAATTTAAATAAATGATATAACCATTTATTTAAATTATTATATCAAATTCTCATAACAAGTACTTTTAGAGAAACACTATAAATCAATACACTCACTAAATGTTATTCTTAAATTAAACTGTTACAATAATTATAAAATATTCGGTATTATGTAGTTTAGAAATCATAATAATAAATTAACAATAATTTAAATAAATGATAAAACCATTTATTTAAATTATTATATCAAATTATCATAACAAGTACTTTTAGAGAAACACTATAAATCAATACACTTACTAAATGTTATTCTTAAATTAAACTGTTACACATAAAAACACGAATCGTCCTTCCCTTGCCTATCGCCCTTTAGTATCGCCTTCCTCGACTTCTTGTCCATCTAAAGGTTGCCTGGAAGGATCTCTTCGAGCGATAAGGCCGTAAAAATTTAAGCTTTGTTTTTTATTACTAATGTTATTTGAAATTGGTGTTTACAATAAAGAATTTATCTAATATCGTTCTTGTGTGAACTAGTTCTTCCAGCAACGTCTGCAGCATATTTCTACGACCTCAGAAACGAACGCCAGGTCCGCACTTTGATCAGATATAGTGGTCTATCGTAAAAGCATTTCAGCGAAGCGAGGATAAATTCTTGTAGAATATCATAATTTATTTTAAAGGCACTTCAAGAGGCTCTTAGAAATACTGGGTCAAGTATCTTGCGATGCTTACCCTCAGGAAATCCTAGGGAATTTTCCGGTTCCACTAAAACTATTTAATGTTATAGTTTATGCGTATGTGTACTTGTTAAACAACTTTTTAAATATAAAGTATCTGCGGGTAATAAGGGCCACTTGCCACCATAATTAAAAACATAAATATTTCGTAAATATACGGAAAACTACCTAAAACAGGTCATAAGATAAATATTTAAATTAATCCTACTAATATTATAAATGTGAAAGTTTGTGTGTGCGTGTGTGTGTGTTTGTTACTCCTTCACGCAAAAACTACTGGACCGATTGCGATGAAACTCGGTATGTAGATAGATGGAGATCTGGATTAACACATAGGCTACGTTTTATCCCGATATTTCCGCGGGATCGGGACTTACGCGGGTGAAACCGCGGGGCGCAGCTAGTATTTAATATTTAAGACGATCCAGTTGGCACAATGGTCACCATGCCGGACTGCCAAACACAGGATTGCGGGTTCGATTTCCGTCTCAGACAAGTATTTATGCATAAATATTTGTCTTTGGTCTGGTTGTTTCTATGTATTATAAGTATATATTTACAAAAGAAAAGTATATAAGTAGTATATCCGTTGTCTAGCACCCATAACACAAGTCTAGTTACTTAGCTTGGGGCTAGATGGCGATGCGTGGAATGTCCTGCAATATTTATTTATATTTATTATTTATTTATTTGCTTTATTGTCAATAATTCACTATTTGTTTCTTGTTATTTTGCCACTAATATCTAAAGTTTAGAAACCTTACTACCCGCAGGGAACCTTATAGGATTTTCCAATACCTATATGATATTAAATAAAATAAGCTGTGTAAGAGTAATTATTAAAAAATTAAATGCTGCTGGCTCGAACCCTGCGCACCAGGGACGTGTACGGTTTTTGCATGGTTGCATAAAACAGTCAACTCTCAGCGAACATATCCCTGACGCGCTACAGTGTTGAGGCAGTCCCACCAGCACTCTAAACATTGATTTAAATATCAAGATATTACTGGAACGAAGTTGCTTATCGCGCGTTGCGAAAGGGGGCTAGACGGAAAAAATTAAGACCAAAAGTTGTAACGACACTTTTTGATTTTATTACAATTCCTTCACTCATTAATCGAAAGAAACTTCGTTCCATCCGGGTGTCCTTGACACCTCTCAAGTTTTTATGCTTAGGTGAGGAAAGTATGCTATCAGAGGTCGACTTGTGTCATTCGATCATTCGCTCATTTGTTCGTTCATTCATCCATTAATTCATTAGAAAACAAAACTACTTTTCCAAGCCACAGAGGTCACGTTAATTAAAACTTTAACGAGTCATCTTTGAGGACGAGGTGCTCATGTTAATTCACAAGTGATAAAAACCTTTAGACGCATAGCACCATATACGCAAAACACCACCTTTACGGAACTCGCAAAATACCACTTAGCACAATACCAACTGAGGACAACACCAACTTTCATATTAGCAAAATACCATCTACGCATAACACCATCTACGCATAACACCAACTACGCATAACACCAACTAAGCACAACACCAACTTTCATATTAGCAAAATACCATCTACGCATAACACCATCTACGCATAACACCAACTACGCATAACACCAACTAAGCACAACACCAACTATCAAGGATACCAAAATAATAAGTCGCCTTTGAGGACCTGGGTGCTTATTTCAGGTACTTCAAGGATACCAAAATGATGTCACCTATATGTAAAGATAAAGTGGAAAAGCCCAAATCACTACATAGTGTAAAAAAAACTTGAGAGGTGTCAAGGGACACCCGGATGGAACAAAGTTTCTTTCGATTAATTAGTGGAGGAATTGTAATAAAATCAAAAAGTTTCGTTACAACTTTTGGTCTTAATTTTTTCCGTCTAGCCTCCTTTCGCAACGTGCCATAAGGAACTACATTCCAACAAAATTATTTGCACGAGTAATGTCAAAAAAGAAAAATGTCCAAAGCCAATGTCCAAAAGTTGTACAGTCTCATTGATTTGCTTCCCGCTGTCTGAACAAGTATGCTTAGATCTTTAAAACTACTCAAGCGATTTTGATGCGGTTTTTTTAAAAGATAGAGTAATTCAAGAGGAAGGTTATCTTATATCTTTAAATGAGCAATTCTTGTATATATATATAATTGGAATCTCGGAATCGGCTCCAACGATTTTCATGAAATTTGGTATATAGGGGGTTTCGGGAGCGATAAATCGATCTAGCTAGGAATCATTTTTAGAAAATGTCATTTTATTCGTGTTTTATCGAAACTTACTTTTTTTTTATCTGAAAAATATGACTCTTCCTGACATCTATTGGCGAACTACTAATACTATTTTTTGTGAGCAATAAAGTTATTCCAGCAGATGGCATTGTTAAGTAACACGAAGTCAATGAGTGTTTGCTTTGAGGTTAGACTAAGTAAAAACAAAAAAAAAATACCGAGCAAAGCACGGTCATCCAGGTATTAGTATATATCTAATACAAAACTACCACGCGTCGTATTCGCGGGCAACAGCTAGTTATTTATAAGAATAATTTAAAGAATCGCGACGATAAACCTCACAACTGTTTCATATTGATAATGTTTTACTCTATTTTCGAAGGAAGCAGCTAAAATCGGATCGTCTCAGTTTGATATATTGTTATTTCTTCCGACGTGCCGTTTTACTCGCTTACCGTTCGTAAAAATTTATACCGTCCCAAGGACTTACTTATACTGACCAAGCCTGTAGCCGTACTATTTGAACTCGAGAATAACAAGGTAGTTTTATGTACAAATGAAAAAAAATCAAATAGTTGTCTCTAAATTCGGTTTACGGACGATAATTTAACGTGAAAACGTCATAAGACGTCACAACTCTGTTTTCTATCGGGAACGGACGCGCTATAATCATGTTACCACGACGCATGACGTCACACAACGAGAACGGGACGCATGACGTCACACAATAATATATCTAAACATTTTGTAGTTTAGATTTTATGATTTTTATAGTTAGACCATACTTACACTCAAGTATTCAGAACATAACAACGCGACGGTAAATTGCTTGACAAATACATTAAATAGAAGCTTTATTAGCTAGCGCTGAAAATAAGTTTACTACTGCTTTAAAATAAATATAATTATGAGTATTTTTTTACACGCAAAATCTATAACTTGCTATTATACCATCATCGGGTATTGGCATTATTTCTATCACTTACGCCCAAATACTGAAAAGCTACTTAGCTGAAGTGGCGGTTAAATTGACATTTAAGTGACGATAGGAGCGTCTTAAATATTTAGGGGACTCCTAAACGTTTGAGTATTCGGGCATTAGGCTGCGTTCCGAAATTGACATTTAGTGCGCTCTTAGCGTTGTACGCATTGTTAGTACCCTCTAGATTTTGGACCAGGAGATTTTATTGTTAGCACTATAAGCACTGTTCATTAAATTCGGACCGCCAACTTCATTTAGACGCAAAATAGTAGAAAAAATATTAAAGGAGTGAGCTGCATTATAGATTTTGACTAATAGATCCGATCGAAACTAATTGGGACGAATTAAGATTCTCCTTTTTTTGAAGTCGGTTAAAATTCTATTTACTTTTTACTTATTCGTAATACGTGCCTAAAAATCAAGAACTTGACATTGATAAAATTCATTTTTAAGATCGAAATGTAGTAAGAGGTTAGATACTTGTGATAAATAATGATTAATGTCATCTGTCTGTTTGTATGTTGTGAAATATCAACTGCAATGTTATCAGGTGAATAAGATAAGATACGATGTACGAAAAGATTATATATTTTTTATCAATGAAAAATAAACTTGTCGAATTTCTAAAGTAAAACATAAATAAAATAATATTCTATTGTCTTAGGTTTTCACGATTTGAACTCGCCTATTTGGAACGAAGTTCCTTATCGGGTATTGCTCATTTCTCAGCGCATCCAACAGTTATGAACGATGTGCAATAATTATGAAGTCCAGACCAAAGTGACTTGGAGAGTTATCAAGTTGCAAGGCCATGAATTGAAAAAAAAAAGAAATCGCCCATATTTTTTTACCAATCGATAATTTTGATAATAGCTAGACAGTTTCAATAGATCCAACACTTGCTGTTGGATCTTACTTCTTACTAATATTATAAATGTGAAAGTTCGTGTGTGTGTGTATATATGTTTGTTACTTCTCCACGCACAAACTACTGGACCGATTGCGATGAAACTCGGTATCTAGATAGCTGGAGACCTGAATTAACACATAGGCTACTTTTTATCCCGATATTCCCACGGGATCGGGATTTACACGGGTTAAACCGCGAGGCGCAACTAGTACAAAAATAATACCTGGGTGTTAACAGTTCGAGAAATTCCGATAGTAATCTAACGTCTACTTAAACTAAATTTATAGTAAGTCCTTATTTTAAAGAGACTGATGGTAGGGTCATTCGTTGTTAGGAACGCAGAGTTACGATCTGAAAGAGCTCTCACTCATAGAAATGACTTTTTTGTCCCTATCCTTAAATTTATGGGATTTTCTATAGAGTATTACGGGATACCTACCTGGATTTTAGAGATGTTTTTATTATTAGAATGCGATCAAGGTATAAAGCTATATATAAATTATAGGTAAAGCATAACTGAATAGATTTTATTTGTGACGACAGGTTCATTCTAACTGACGCCTATATATACTTACGTATATATATACTTACGCCTATTATACTTACGTATATATAGGCGTTTTTTTGTGTGTGTACACACATAAAAAAAGTTTGCATTTACTTGTTAAAATGTATGAAAAAACCTTTTTAATCTATACTTATATTATAAAGCTGAAAAGTTTGTTTGTTTCTTTGAACGTCCTAATCTCAGGAACTACTGGTTCGAATTGAAAAATTCTTATTGTGTTGGATAGTCCATTTATTAAGGAAGAAATTTTACCCCGATCTGACATTTCGTGAATATAAATAAATTCGTAGCTATAAAGAGAGATACTGTAGGTGAATCTGCGGGGCACAATTAATTTATATATCTATCTAGAAAATTCTTGAATCAAATATGTGTTTACTGTTTAGTCTACATCAATCGTTTATCGTCGACACAATCGATCGTTCACTCATCCCATTCACTCGCTGTGAACGAGTGCACGTTAACCAATCAGTTGAAATCAATCAACATGTTCATTCGGTGTGAGTATTCCAATATTGAAAGTATCTAATCACGTATTTGTTAAAGTGGGTACAATTTTTAGCTGAATTTCTTTATTTTCTATAGGTATAGGTACTAATATCTTATCCGATATACCAATATTATAAATGTGAAAGTTTGTGTGTGTGTTTGTTACTCCTTCAGGCAAAAACTACTGCACCGATTGTGGTGAAACTCGGTATCTAGATAGCTGAAGACCTGGATTAACACATAGGCTACTTTTTATCCCGATATTCCCACGGGATTGGAACTTGCGTGGTTAAAACCGCGGAGCGCAGCTACCATATTATAAAGAGGAAAGATTTTTTGACGTGATAACGTCTAGTAAATTGATGGACGCGTCATGACACTTTTGTGCGAATGCAGGTGATTCACACAAAAGTGTCATGACGCGTCCGTCTATCAGGAAACTAGAGAATAATAATACCGCTCATTTGGGCTTGTGTTATGGTGACGAGTGACAAATAAAAGACTTATTAAAAGGAAAAAAAAATAAAGGAAAAAAAGATAAAATAAAAAAAATAATAAAACAAGGAATAACTATTTTTTTTATTTTTTATCGTTTTTTATGACGTTATCACGTAAAATTATCGTCCATAAACCGACTTTACAGACTACCATTTCTAGTTATAATCCTTTATCTACTTATAAACATCATATTTATTATAATAAAGTACCCATCGGATACAGAGTTCGGTGTGGCAGAATCAAGTAGGGACGTTCTACAGCTGCACTCTTGAGATACCTACATCATGAAAAGACCTGAGGACCTCGAGAGCCCTTCAGCGTTTCATTCGAATTACTCGAATCGAAAACATCGATGCGAACTCGATCCTTAATTACCAGCCAGGAGCGATATTCGTATTTCGTTTTATGTCTATTTTTGGGTAAGTATTATTTTTGTTGAATATTGAATAATGTTAAGAAGTCTCGATTTAATATATTGAATTAAAGTCGAAAATGGACCAAGGAATCACGTTGTCCCATACAAACTTTGCCCCCCTTTTTTACCCCCTTAGGGGTAGAATTTAGGGGAAAATCCTTTCTTATCCGATGCCTACGTAATACAAAGAACACACCCTCCAAGTTTCAGGTCTCTACGATCAGCGGTTTAGGCTGTGCGTTGATCCGTCAGTCCAGGACAAAGAATTTTATATGTATAAAATTAGCAGCGCCCCGTGGTTTCATCCGCGTAACTCCCGATCCCGTGGAAATATCGGGATAAAAATGTCGTCCTTAGTTCCAATGAATCAATATATCTTCATACTAGTTTCATCAAAATCGATCCAGTAGTTTTGGAGCCTATTCGTTACAAACAAAAAAACTCTTGTCTCTTTATAATATTAGTAAAGTAAATTATATTAATGATATTTATGATATAATTATATTAATTAATAAATTATATTTTTTTTATATTTTAGACTGTTAACACATTTTTTTTAATAATTTAGCACACTTCTTATAACATTTGTTTAATAATTATGTTTGTATTCATACAGGATTCGTATCATTAGCCGTAATACCAAATTGGTTTTATTTTAACTGTTTTTTAAGCTATTGCATAGCTTTTATCGCGGGCTTTGAACGCGGCGACCGAATCAAGAAATTCCGTAACGAAAAAACTAACACCTACCATGTAGCTCGGCCGAGCGATAGCTTTACCGCGGCAGTATGAATGTTCATGCACAAGGACATTACACGTTTAATACCAAGCAAAACAACAAAAAAATCACTTGAACAACAATTAAATTTAATGTTCTCTAACTGCGACTGCTTAATGAAAGCAACTCCTATTCTAAATAATGCCTAAAAACGTTAATCTCTTAACTTGTTTCAGAAAAACGAGCGAACCACAGACAAACGAAACCCAACTAAGTATTAAATGAGGCCACAACAAAGAGGTTTTGCTCGCGTCCCGAATATTCTGTAGCAAAAAATTTAAATGACTCCTATTCACGGTAACTGAGTTTATAAAATACTCATGTGCTTGACGTTTGTAATTTGGAAAAAGAAATGTTGGTATTGTAACGGGAAAATTTCTCGTATATAAAAGTCACTTCTTGTTGCTTTTAAATTAGGTACCTACCTACCTACTTAGTTTGGTAAGTATTAGGTATCTACGTTCGAAACAGGGTTGCCAGATGTATAAGAAATCTCGTATGTGTACGAAATTTAGCAAAAGTAGACGCGAAGCAAGAAAAAAAATTCATTGCCCCATAACTAATATTTATTATTCTTTGTAAGTTTAGAGAAAATGTAACGTATATATATATATATAGCACTAGCTGCGCCCTCGGATTCACCCGCGTAAGTCCCGATCCCGTGGGAATATCGGGATAAAAAGTAGCCTATGTGTTAATCCAATCTCAAGTTTGTACCGAGTTTCATCTCAATCGGTCCAGTAGTTTTTGCGTGAAGGAGTAACAAACATACATACACACACAAACTTTCAAGTTTAGTCAATTTGATCAGAAAATATACTTGTACTTGTATGAGTGTTTTCTGACTGAAATATAGCTGAAAGTCTGAAAGTACGAGATTTTGGCAACCTTGGTACGGGAAAAAACCAGCATCTGGCAATACTGATTCGAAAGTTGTTATTTTGAGTATTATTATAGAGAATAGAAAAGTGTATTACCAAAATACAAGCTATATTCCCCGCGGGCGTATCCGAAAAGATCCTGAAGAAATTGAATTAATCCGTCGTACTTTGTCAATAATCATTTTTGTTTGTCATTCACGTTTAAAATTAATACAAGTAATATTTTTAAAGGGGGGAAAATTTGTGAGTGGAGAAGGAAGACATATTGTGCCGACCCTATATAGTGAAAAAAAAGGGAGAAAACAGAAACTAAAATGAGAAAAATAATCCATTTCGGGTCGATAAGACAACAGTAGGAAAAATCGTGTCATCCAGTCCAACTTCCAAGTATGCTTAAATTATCTACTGTTAGTGACCCGAAATAAATTATTTTTCACTTTTTAACCGACTTCAAAAAAGGAGGAGGCTTTATAATTCGTCGTGTATTTTTTTAGTTTTTTTTTTCAGGTTTTTTTAGTTTTTGTTTTCAGGTTTTGTTGAAGTTTTTTTTTATTTTAGTTTTTATTTAATTTGATTTCGGTTAAAAAGAAGATTCACTATGTGATGTCTTAACACAAATAAAACCAATATCCGTTGATAGTAAAATCAACTTGCTAGGTCCACCAGTTCCTGCGGTGATACACTGACGGACAGACGGACAAGACAGTGATCTTGTAAGGGTTCCTTTTTTACCTTATGAGGTACGGATCTCTAAAAACCTTAAAATAAATCAAACACAATGAACCCCGGAAAGCAAACAAAAGTTAAAAATGCTGTAGATACGAGTTATCTTAGGAATCCTAAAACATCACCGAAACGAAAAATAAAATGGGCAAAATATTGAATAAAGCATCAGTCGCGTAATTTACAGGAAATGAAAGTAATTTCCGTAGATCTGGATGGAAGCTGTGCGTCAGCAGATGACTTTAAAGTAGTTACAGACATTTAAATTGCAATTTTGTATTTTTACTGCACCGGACTTTTTACTTTCCTACGGTGTTAAATCGACAATCCAGTTTGTTATTTCCATAGATAGATAGATAGATAAATTCTTTATTGTAAACACCAATTTCAAATAACATTAATAATAAAAAACAAAGTTTAAGTCTAAGTGTTACAATGGGCGGCAGGCAACCTTATGGATGAACAAGAAGTTGAGGAAGGTGAAGGGTAGGGTGTTCAAACTTAAGATAATTAACTAAGATGCAAATAACAACAAAAACATAATAATAAATACGTACATACCTTCATACTAATAATAATTACATATTGCATATAAAAATACTTAGAAATATACATACATATATTATATTATCTTCACCAAAATATATTAATACAAATACATAAGAATGTGTAAATAAATAATATAAAAATTAAATAAATAAATACAATACCATATAAAATAGTACATATTTTATAACATACCTGAATTAACGAGAATTGGCCTTCCGATCTTTTTCGGCAATATTTACAGACAGAATTTGCAATTTTATATTTTCACTGCACCTGACTTTTTACATTCCTACGGTGTTTAAAAGACAATCCAATTTGTTATTTCCATGAGTAAAAGAAGGAGAAACAAAAAATAAAAAATAAACCCAGAAAGGTGTTAGTTAGAATCTAAATTAAAAAGGGAAGTGGAATCCGAGGGAGGTGAAATTGTACTTTTTATTCAATTCTTGTCTTGTTTCTCACTTAAAAAGTTTTCTTTGCAAATTGTTTAAGGAAACAACGGTTTTTATTACGTCGACGAAAATAACACGATCAAATGTAAACAAAACAAAATTGATCTATTAATGCCCAATCGTGATTTATAAGGGGTTATTGGGAATTCATTTCGATTCTCTGTGGTAATTTGTTCTACGGCGAACAACTTTAAAAGTGTTTTATGTCTATTAGATTTATTTTAAAGTTGGGGGCTTGGTCACTTGAAAAATCAACAGATCTTTACCCTCTATACCGGAAAATTATTGTCCGTAGGAATTAAGGGAGCGATGTTGGCTTAGTGGTGGATACGTCGACTTAATTCTGAAGATCGTGGGTTCGAATCCCGACCGGCCGTGCACCAATGAATTTTTCTTAAGTAAAATATACGTGCGCTAATTTACATTGCTCTTACGGTGAAGGAAAACATCATGATGAAACCCGCGGCTTAGTTGGCCCCAGAAGTATTGACAATCTCCTCTGGACATGGTCGACTAAGCTAAGAGTGTAGTTGGTGCTGGGCAAGCCTACTCAATCCTCACGCAAAGGGACTCAATTAAAAAGGGTCCAATTGCGGAAAAACAGTCCGTATACAAGTAACTACCTTATGGATTAAACATTTTTCGCGCACTTTATCGATTTTCTTGTATCGTTTTTAGGGTTCCATACCCAAAGGGTTAAAACGAGACCAATAGGGTCTCGTTGCTAAGACTTCGCTGTCCGTCCGTCTGTCTATCTGTCGTCAACTAGACAGTTGAAATTTTCACAGATAATGTAATTCTGTTGCCGCTATAAAAATACATAAGTACTAAAAACAAAAAAACGTGTCGCACTCGGGGACTGCCGCGGTAAAGCTATTGCATCGTGCGAGCTTCGTACAGTCGTACCATATACACGTTAAGCGAATGCTCGACCTAGCTACATGGTAGGTGGAGTGGGGGGTGTTAGGTTTTATTTCCGTTACGGAATTTCTTGATTCGGTCGCCGCACTCAAAGCCAAACCAAAAAAATAAAATATCCCATACAACTTGGTACTGAACCCTTCTTGCACGAGCCCAACTCGCAATTGGTCGATATTTAATCAAATTGACGTACGGAATCGATTCGGCAAAGTACTATAATTTGCCGAAATGGTTAAGAGGACGGAAACCCAACTATTTTATTTATTTCCAAACTTAATCATTTACAAAAGCTTGCAAATTAGAGCCATGAAAGATCGCATTTCACACTAACGACGGACACTTACAATGAATAGAACTCCAGTCACCGTGTTCAGTGTGTGAATGGCACTAAATCGCTTCCATTTTCCACCTTCAAATCGGCAAAATGTAAGGCGGTTTCATATACAGCCATTCTTTTAATAGAATACCATTGAAAACTGAGCTCGGTAGACGTCGTCGCTAGCGTGCCTTTACTATAGAAATACTGTAGGTTACACTCAGGTTCTTTTAAAAAGTTAAATAAAGAAGTTTGAATAGATGGTTTGAATAGAATAGATAGTTTGAATAGAAAGAAAACAACATAATTAAAGGTCGCTGTGATCACTCAAATAATCATGTGAAATCTGCTATAGAATATTTCGGGACTCCTGCGCACCTAACTCATTGAAGGACATGTACAATCCTATTGGTAATAATTCCGATCAGTAAGTTCTACAAAAACAAGCTAATTTCGTTTAATTTGACTACATGGATCGTTCATAAAGTGTTCGTGGTCTTTCAATTTTTTATATGAAACGATGTCAAGAAATCGTCACGTCCGGCACGAGAAAAATCACGTTACGTATGCAAAGACCTTTATCAAAATATTTTTTGTGATGTTATTTGTTTCTATTTGAAGCCCTTTTAATTGTGGAATTCCCCACGAATATTTGAATGCTCACCAAAATTCCAAATCTATCAATTCTAAAGATTAGAACTGCATTACCGACAGATTCAAGCGTGAACACTCATCAATTCAAAGCACGGCAGTGCAGCCCATTTCCTCGAATGAACTTCTCAGATGCATTCGATAAGAAAAGCTAATATTACTTGGAAATAGCTTCTATTCAAATTGTTGAGATATTTTATTCTATTACCTTACTTACTTGTAAGAATTCATCTCGGATTTTATTAAACTAGAAATCGGTTAAATAATCGGTTTCTAGGGTTCCGGGGAAAAAAATAACCCGTATAAGATTACTTTCTTGTCCGTCTGTCACCACCGATTTTTTTCAAGAACGGGTGGACCTATAGCTTGTTGAACTTTATACCAAATACTGAGGTCTGTAGTCCCTATTAGGTGTATAAAAATCAAGGTCCTGAGTCAACACGATAAAAAGATATGGGCAAATTTACATTTTCGCAAAACTTGTGAGTACTAAAATTTTCCTTAATTTTCAACTTTTTTATATTTCGAAATTTTCGCTTTATCGTTTATAATCCCAATCCTAACTAATATTATATTAGAAAGTTTGTTTATTTTTTTGCTTTTTGTTCTCTCTGCATGGTCAAAAGATTGTATCGATTTGGATACAATTGGCATAGTATTAGTATAGGGGATGGAGAAGGACAGCATAATTTGATACCGAAAATCCCTAGGGATCGAAACTTATTGGGTGAAACCGTGGGATGCAGAGGAAGAATATATCTTTTAGTAGCGCATCTTAAAGTGTCCTTACATGTAGGGTTGTGGGAAGGGTGTGATATCAGGGTTCACTACGCTAGATCGAAACACGTTTCCACTTGTTACATTTTAACTATGACGACTCACCATAAGCTAAATTGAACTAAGCTTCACTATAACAAATTATATTACACCGATGTTTCATTTCATTTCATTTTTAAGAACTCATCGGATCCCCTAGTCTACGGAAAACCCGAAAAAAACATGTTAATAAACCGAAAATTGTGATAAGTCTTCATTAAGATAAAATGAAATTCAGTCAGGCTAAAAAACACTAGTCATTTTTTTTGCAAGTCGCTTTGACCGCGCGAAAATATCGTGTCAATTTTGCTAGCCTTGAATATGTTCATATTCTCATTATCATAATAATATTATGCCAAGAAAATATTCCAGTACCCTTTGGTTAGATTTATTCCTTATTTCGCTATGCTAAGTGTGTCCGTTTCTGCTGACTACGTGGCTACCTACATCAAAAAAGAGCGTTTGAAAGTTAAACAACTCTTTGAGGGTGCCGAAAAATTATAATAAAAAGGAGAAAATAAATTCTTTCAGCACTGAATAACATATCAAAGGTGAGACAGAAATTATTTCAGAATGAGATGCAGAATATTTTTGTAGAGATAGGTATTTCAGTATTCTTTTATATGAATATTAACACATAAATATTAACATAGACTACATACAAAGACCACATACATAGAAATACATCGGTTCAGTAAGTAGACCTACTAGCCGGAGATCCCTTTAAGGACGACCTTCATCGAGCTGTTTATTTAGCTGAGCAGTATTATTTTTTATCAAATTAAATAGGTCAATAAATATATTGCAAATGGCTTACCTAACAAATTTCAGTCCAGAATATGATACATAGGCTGCACTAAAAGTATCGGGAATGGAATATTTCCACTGTTCCTGTCATATTTAAATATTTTTAATTGAAAACTCCTTGGTTTTAAATCGGAACCAAGGAGTTTTGTGTGGGAGTGGAATTGAATACCATTTATTTATTTAAAAAAAGAATCTCGGTCTTGTCACAAGGTTTTGTCAAACTTGTTTAGTCGTTGAGAAAATGGAATTGAATGAGTTTTGGCGGGAACGAGTTAACAACATGTCGTGCTGCAGTTTTATTTTCATGAAACTTAGATGTAACCCGAGTTGAATTGTATAATTCTGGTGGAATGTTATTCAATTTAGTTCTGTGAAAGTGCACAAGTGTAGTGAAAGTAAAAATCAGTGTCAAACATGCAGTTTTCTCGTTGCCTCCAAATCTCCTATTAAGTTTATGGTAAACTTGCCACCGCTTTACTATAACCCCTGACTTGACGGACTATGACGACTTTGACTGTATTGAAACACTTTAGGCCCGATTTATGAAAAATCGGGTCATAATTTGATGCAAAATATAACTTGACACTGGCTAAATGCACACGTGCGAAGCCATAATAAAAGAAAAAAAAAAAAAAAATGGAATTGACTCGAGAAAATTCAAGAGCGATGATTTATTATGACTTTCGAAGTGATTTATCACATAAACAGTGTGTTGACCTGATGATTTCTGCATTTGGTGATGAAGCCCCATCCAAAACCACAATTTATCGCTGGTTTGCTGAATTTCAACGTGGACGTGTCAAGCTCAGTGATGATCCCCGTCAAGGTCGTCCAAAAACTGCACTCACCCAAGAAAACGTTGATGCTGTGCGTAAGCTGATTGAGGAAGATCGACATGTAACATACCGCGAAATTCAGGCAACTTTAGACATTGGCATGAGTCAAATACAAATAATCTTGCATGAACAATTAGGTGTAAAAAAGTTGTTTTCCCGATGGATACCGCATTCGCTCTGTGAAGAGCAAAAAGTGGCTCGCGTTACTTGGTGCGTCAGAACTCTCGAAAGATTCCACGCAGGATCCTCAAATGCTGTATACAACATCGTATCAGGTGACAAATCCTGGATATACACGTACGAACCCGAAACAAAAAACCAGTCACGAGTTTGGGTGTTCGAAAATGAGTTAAAGCCAACAAAAATTGTTCGTTCACGGAGTGTTGCAAAAAAAATGGTGGCCACGTTTGTCTCCAAAACCGGCCATGTTGTGACTATTCCTCTTGAAGGACAAAGAACGGTTAATGCAGAATGGTATGCTAGCATTTGTTTGCTACATGTCGTTTCTGAACTCCGTAAAGAGAACTGCAGCCGCCGCATCATCCTCCATCACGACAATGCGAGTTCTCACACCGCAAACAGAACAAAAGAGTTTTTAGACCAAGAAAACATAGAATTATTAGACCATCCGCCGTACAGCCCCGACCTAAGCCCTAATGATTTCTATACTTTCCCTAAAATAAAGAATAAATTGCTTGGTCAGAGATTTTCATCACCTGAAGAAGCTGTGGACGCCTACAAAACGGCCATTTTGGAGACCCCAACTTCCGAATGGAATGGTTGCTTTAATGATTGGTTCCATCGTATGGAAAAATGTGTCAAATTTCGCGGAGAATACTTCGAAAAGCAATAAATACATTTTTAAATAGTAATGTTGTGTCACTTCCTTGATTCCCGAAATTTTCAGTGCCGCCCTCGTAATATGACTAATTACCAATTTAATTTTTTTTTTTGTTTTTTAAACCTTTCACTGGCTTGTCTAAGAGACAAATTCCATACCAATAGAAAGTATGAAGCCTATAGAATATGCAAACGTTAGGTTGACTATTTTTTCCCGTCACAACTCGTGGGTAGGCAGGTAAATACTAGTCATTTGCACTGGTGTGGTTAAGGAATTAAAGTTAAGTTACATTAAAAATTATGTATTTCATTAGTACAGAAATTGTCTATTGACCAAACTACTGAAAAGTCTAAATATTTGAATGAGAGAGATCATCATATCAGCCCACTGCTGGATATAGGCCTCTCCCCAACGATGTCACAAACATCGGTCCTGCGCCACCTCCATCCACCGACTACCCACGTCCGCTACAATGTCGTCGGTCCACCGGGCAGCTGGTCTCCCAACGCTCCGTTTTGCGTTGCATCGCAACCGCTGTTCGAGAACCTTTACTCCCCAGCGGTTGTCAGTTCTGCGAGCTATATGACGTGCCCATTGCCACTTCAGCTTATTAATCCTGAGAGCTATGTCGGTGACTTTGGTTCTTCTACGGATTTCCGTATTTTGAATTCTATCACGTACTTGTACTTGTATACGGGCTGTTTTCCGCCATTGGACCCTTTTTAATTGGGTCTTTTTTGCGTGAGGTTGAAGTAGGCTTGCCCAGCACCTACTACCCTCTCATCATAGTTGACCATGTCCAGAAGAGAGAACTTGTCAATACTTCAGGAGCTAACTAAGCCGCGGGTTTCATCACGATGTTTTCCTTCACCGTGAGAGTAATGTCAATTAGCGCACATACATTTTTCTTAAGAAAAATACATTGGTGATTGGTGAACTCACGAACTTCAGAATGAAAGTCGAGGTACCACTAAGCCAACACCGCTCTCTTCTATCACGTAGATAAACTCCGAGCATAGCTCTCTCCATAGCCCGCTGAGCGACTCGAACAAGGCCTAGAGTCAGCGACCAGCGACAGAATGAATGAGATTGAGAGATATAAGAATGAGTGAGATAAGAATGAGAAAGATAAGAATGAGAGAGATAATAATGATAATTAGATTAGTTTTAAGCTCGCAACGCGTGTCACTACAGAACACTTGTCGCAACTATGTCACCTAAAATATTAATAGATAGAACGAGAAACTAATTTTGTGTGTCTACGATTCCTGGTGCCAGAATCTAGTACATCAAGATAAGACTTTTGACAAAGTGTTTCGTTAAAAATATACAGGAATTTTTCTTTACGTGTGAACATATGGTTTCAACAGTTAATTTACTATTGAAATAATCAATCTATTTATGAGAGATAGATTTTTCCCGCAAATTGGTCTGCGTAGACTTTGAATTGAATTAAGGTGAAAGGGTACCGGAGCTCTCTCCATACAAACGTAGTCGACTGTTTCCTCCATAGGTAATGACACTAGCACAAATATTTTTGTGCCATACAACCTATAACTGCCATGACTATGCCAATATGTTTTGGTTTTTTTCATTTTCTAATTATTTATGGTCAAAAATATTTGCTCTAGTGCCATTATCCAGGGATAAAACAGTCGTCTACGTTTGTATGGAGAGAGCCCCCGGTACCCTTTCTTCTTAAATCCTTTCGTTATGACGTAGAAGGAATCTTACGTCATAACGAAAGGATTCCTCTTAAGTTTTTTGCGGTAAAAGGCAACAAACAAATTCACACTCATATTTTCAACCGACTTCAAAAAAGGAGTAGGTTATTCATACGTCGCGTATTTTTTTAATAATTATCATAGGATAAATGGTATTAAAATAGTGGAACATTTTTTTAAGAGCCTCTAACTAACCTAATCTAAACATTAATGATCAAGTCATATTATCTTAAATTATGTTCGACTCTCGATGAATCCCCTGGAGCATAGAAAATGCGCGAGACGCTCCGATCTATTTTAAATTAGCGCCCGTCGTCTCCCCTAGTCCTGGGGAGCCGACAGACGTGAACCAAATTACTCGAATCTTCAAAAGCCTTAGAACAAAAGTTGTTGGCCTTTAGTTAGAGGCCATTAAAGTTTTGAAAAACAGTTGATTTTTAGGTCATATGCTATTTTTTTCGAATCCTAAGTTTTATTCGTCAAACACTCAAAATGATAAAAAAAATTATAAAGTTTGGTCAACTATTAGCTGATTTTCCTGTTCTGAACATAATCCGCATAACATATCCCTAAAAATAGTGGGACACAAAATGTAGACGCATAGTTTACTTATTGAAAATATTTGCTAGACAGAACAAGAAATTTTAATCTATCTTCAGGAACGGTAGAACGTCAAAAAGTACCTACTTGTAGGTAAGTAACATGATCTGGGTATTAAATATACCATAGTAAGGGCACGAGAATGCTTGCTGGACTGTAACTGGTACAGTTCAATAAACATATCGCACCTTCGCTCAAATAGTGTCATATCTCAAAAAAGAAAACTGTCGACAAATAGGTGTCTAAAGTAAAAATCGTTTTTTTTCTGGTTTTCTACTCTTAATTTGAAAACTAATAGAATTAGCGATATGAACATATCAGTAGATTTTTAAGCTTTATAAAATGGTGTATTAGGTTTCCTGAAAATATAAAATAAATAATATTGTTTTTGAGTTATGACACTATTTGAGCGTAGGTGCGATATATGCCCTTTCTAACGTTTTCTTAGCAACTGATTGCACAACACAAAAACAAAACAAAGAAGGAGTTTTGACCGAACGACGTGGAGTTCCGACGCGTCCCTTTCTAGGAATTATACAAAAAATAAATCACTAAATTGAAAAACATTCGGATAGCGACAATTTAAAAAAAATTGTGGACCGAGAAATAAGCCTAAGACACAGCATTGAAAAACTATGTAATTTGTAAATTTGATTTGTTTTGATTTCATAAATATTTAAGATTTTTTTTGTTGACATAGGTAGATTTGTTATCTGGGTTTTTTTTAATTAAAAATAAAACGATTGTGCCGAAATACCTCTTTGAGTTTTTAATAGGAGACATCTCCCGCTACTCTAAACTGGTTCGGACGAATCTACCCATACACATTTTAAAAAGTGGACGTTTGACCCGCAGACAATTTTTCTGTGGGCGAGATGTACCTTAACCCACTTTATCAGGCTCTTTAAGTCCTATAGAGGTCTGATTTCCAAAAATCCTTATTGCTCCCTTACGGCCCCATACGAAGTTTCAGAATCGTAGCTCTTGTAGTTTAAGAGATTTCGTGATGACTCTACCGGACTTTGTTGCCTGAAATAAAATTTAATTCGTAGTACAAAAATTGTTTATTGACACGAAAAACCAATTATTTTTCAACAAACCCAATCTGATTTAATATACAGTCGACTTAAAATTGTATACAAATAATTTATCGTAAACCTCTGAAAATAAAGCGTGAAAATATTTAGATATGAAATACTGTAGCTCACTATCATAACATAGTTCTGATAGTGAGCTACAGTGTTTACATAGCTCTGATAGTAGCTCACCACTATCATAACATAGTATCAAAACATAGTTCTGATAGTGAGCTACAGTATTTACATAGTTCTGATAGTAGCTCACTATCATAACATAGTTCTGATAGTGAGCTACAGAATTTCTTGGCGCGGTGGGCGTATACGGGGAAGGTTGTGAGTACCATTTCCGCTGGAAAATAAATATTAATATGATCTATATTTCTATATGCATAAATACAAAAGCTCAATAAATGTAGCTAAAAAGTTAATTCCTATTTTTACCTCAAAGGTAATTCGGCATTAAATTCTGAAACATGTCAGAGGGGCTGAAACATTCAAATGAATTCCAGGAGAGGTTTCAGTCGCCGCCTACAATTTAATTTGAAAATTACGGATTATTTACAATAATCCTTCAGACGTGGTTTTACTGTAATTTGTGGTGAGAGTATTTAATTCTATATTCTATTTCATTTACTTTTGTCTCAATTAGTAACTCTTACTTCATACGAGGTTGCCCGCAAAAATAAATTTCAGTAAATTTGACCTCTAAAGGGGTAAAAAGGACTGATAAAGTTTATAGTAACTATTTTATATTCTGTGTTTGTTATATTTACAACCTTTTGCGGTTGCGCAGAAAATAATTACGCGGGTAAAACCGCGGAGCGCAGCTTGTGAATAAATATACAAGATTTTGACGTGATAACGTCTAGTAAATTGATGGAACTCCTGCATTTACACAAAAGTGTCATGTTCCGGTAACATGAATAGAAGAATAGAATAGAATAAATATTTATCGGAAAAGCACACAGGCAGATACAAAACAAAAAAGAAAGAAATAGGAACTAAGAAAATAAATACAATAAATACGCACAAGAAAAAACACAAAAACAAACTGGGATGCCGTGTGCTGACCCAAATGGACCAGCCTCAGCATAAAAACTGTAGCCAGCAAGATGCTGGACTGCAGCGCTGGTCTTCCGGCCGGCCCAAGCGCAGCGATGCAGAAGGCACCGCTGTAAACCCCTTTACGCCCCCCTCCCCCAGCAAAAGAGAGAACCAACCTACTCATAAACTATTAAACATAATAATATAAAATATAATAATTTGGCCTAATTAATAAACATGAATCAAAGGTAATAATAATAGATATAAACAAAAAGAAATAAATAAAAAATAAAACCCTTACCCTGTTTAAGAAGAAAGAAATATAAAAAAATATAAGAAAAGAAGTTAACTAAGAAACGTCACTGTCAAAATAAGACAGTGACGTAACAACACGCACAACTATGAACACGTGATTGTCACATGCCGCCACGCCACGTCAAAAAGGAAAGTAACCTAGAAATCGTAAGGCAAAAGGGATCATTTAATTAACATTCCTCATGCGAGCATGTCCCTTGTCCCCACGTGGAAGAATAATAATAAATAATAAAATAGTAGCGCCAGCGCAACCGCCCGCAGCAGAACGATAGCCTCCACACGGGACGTGCACAAACTAAACGTAAGTAACCGCCGCATGTGAAATTTGTTTTTGCAGCAGTACGGCTTTATACTGTTTTCTAAACTGTACCACTGTCTTCAGGGCACGCAAAGGAGGAGGAATATCGTTCCAGCACCCGGCGGCCGCATAACGAAAAGCGCCACGGAATGCCACCGAATGATGTCGGGGCCAATTGAGCACATGTTTACCTGGTCGGCTAGAAAAATGCCTAAAGTCATCAGCCCATGTGAGTTTGTCGTAAAGATACGCCGGTTTTTTTAACTTTACTATCCCAAACATAAGACATGCAAAGTGAAGCTTGTGTCTCTCCTCCATTTTCAATATTTTTTGTTTGCACAGATAAGGTGTGACGTGGGTACGAGGAGGGATGCTGAATGTAAATCTAGCACAGGCATTCTGAACACGCTGGATAAGCTTCATTGTCTTACCCAGAATGCATGGACCAAAAACAGTGTTGCAGTAATTGAGTTTGGAGAGAACTAATGACTCACACAGAGCTATACGTAAGTCAGTGCTTAGATATTGCCTTATTTTGTATAATACCTTAAGCCTGTAAAAGCAATTACGTACATACTCAGCAATGTGACCCTCAAATCTGAGGTTTTCATCCATGAGCAACCCCAAATTCCTGGCCTCTATGACCCTCTCAATAGGAATATTGTCCAGTTGTATATCTAAGGGAACACTTGCCATCCTTTGCACTCTAGACCTAGATCCCAATACCAAAAATTTTGTTTTATTAGGGTTTAGAGCAAGACCATTCGCTTTCGACCAATTAGAGATGTTGATAAGGTCATCATTGACTCTATCAACTGCTGCAAGACGTATTTCGTTCCCGTATTTAATAATAATTTCACTCATCTGGGCTTGTGTTATGAGTGAGTGTGACGAGTGACGAATAGAAGACTTATATAAAGGAAAAAAGAAAAAATATAAATGAATAAAAAAAAATCTCAATTTTTCTTCGTTTTCTTATGACGTTTATCGTCTGTAAACCGACTTAACAGAGAACCATTTTTCATCAGAATTCAAAACTTTACATTTTCATTGTTTACTTAAAACCCACTTTTAGCTTTTGTGTAGATCATCCATATTTCTAATAAAATGCCTATTTTATTCTGAATTTTTCTTTCACAAAAATCACGAAACCATCCCTGCATGTCGAAAGCCCATTTCATTAAAACATCTACCTACGTAATTTCTTAAATAAGCAACAGATTATAACAACAGTAAAATTAAATGTACCGTATCTCGTCTTTAAATGCCGTTTTCCTACAAAGAAGATTATATTTGTATAAAAATTATATCTTAAGGTAATGAAAATAAAGTAGAAATTACGTTTGCAATATTTTATGTGGCATTTAGCCAAATTGAAGTAGGTATGGTAGAGTACAGTTGATGAATGGCATACTGAGTTTAGTTAAGACAAATGATAATTTATAAACGCTAAAATACTATTGATTTATTATGTTGCTTTCGATTTGGATGGCTAAAGAAGTTTGAAACTGTCTAATATTTTACAAATTAGTAAGTGTTTAGTAGGTATAAAAAATATAAATACGATTTAACGAAATTCATTAGGTAATGTGGCAGTTAGATAATTTAACATGTTCACATTACAGATGAAAATTCAGTAAAAGCTTTTTACCCTACTGCACGACGCAAAGGAGGGTAATGTGTTTTTTTGACAAGTAACCATAGCCACGATACTTACAATTGCTACAAAAACCTGGGGCCTAAGTCTGCTAACACAATTGTGTTTCAATAGAGTGTCGATAGAATCGTAATAGACATGTAATGTAAAAATATATAATTTCATGTCAAATTGGTATTCTTCTAATTCTAACTATTCTATCGAAACACCACTGATGCACTACTGACTCACTTTGGTATTCTGCTCTAGAATCGTGACAGAATCGAATCTCGATAGTTGTCTAAATGGTATATCGGTTAGCAACATATACCATGTTGCTAGGCAACACCAGCGACGTATCTATTACCATTCCATTGAGACTCCATAGCGATTCCATTGCAATGTTATTAAAACTTTAGCAAAATACCAAATAAAGTAACAATCTCGATATAATATCAATAGAGTCTCAATTTAATGACAATGGTAAATCCATTAATCCAAAATAGCAAAATAAGGCCCCTGGACTTCCACACCACCCTAAATTGCGGCTTTTTGGCGTGCAGAAGCCATTAATTAAGTAGAAGAAGAAGAACACAAGTTACCATAGCAACGTAATGCAAAATGGTAATGCAACGATACGCCAATATCTTTTTTGCACGGCTTTTTTGTTAATTATACTCCCAAAAGGGCAGGTAAAAGACTTTAAACCTATACAGCCTCGTCTGACATACAATATTTTTTAGGGTTTGTTGCTCGATATATTGTATCGATCGCCATGGTACGAAACCCTTCATGCGCGAGTCTGACTTACACTGTGACGGTTTTATTTAATGACGTAGTTATTTTAAGAATTTTGGTACCAAGACAATAGAAAAGTTTTACTCATAATAAATAATATTGTAATCAGTGATAAAAAAGTTTGGTAGTAAATTAGAAAGTATGCTGACCTTAGATATCTATTCGATAACACTGAATATAATCAACATTGTTTTTGATAACTCAGCAGGATGGTTTACTTTCTGAATAACAGAAGCAACAAAACTAGTAATAAAATAAGTTATATAAAAGGTAGTGTGTTTAAAAACTTTCACCAACCCGATGACTACAAGAAAGATATAAAAAAGGCACACTACTTTTATATAAATTGGACTCGAGTACTAACACTGTTTGTTAACAACGCGTCCTGCGTTTCGAATAATAAATCATCATGATGGAAGTAGACTACTAACTTTTTGTCAGAGAGGCTCACAGCTAAGCGACGCTCGCTGATCGTTTACGGTCGTGCGGGTTAAGCGACGCCTGGCGCTGTCATTACTTCGATGGGTGACCAATTAGTAGTGTGGCAAAAATGTATTTTCGTGAGCCCCTCCGTGCTTCGGAAGGCATGTTAAGCCGTTGGTTCCGGTTGCTACCTCTAGTAGCAGTCGTTAGGTCAAGTTAGAGGCCTTAAGGCGATCTGAAAACTCCAACAATAGGTGAGCCACACCACTATACAAGAAGAAGAAGTCAGTAGATAGCATGCCCACCATGACCATTGCTTGCGTCTTTCGATTTTATTCGACCGTCTTTTATTACAATTTTAACATCTTCCCCCTTATTCCAAAACGAGGTTTAAAGGTAGTCCGAGATGTGGATTTAAACCTTAGATTGAGACACAGATTTACTCGTGGACTATAGTCTAAAAAGTATCCCTATAGATTATATAGGGAACTATACTCTAAACACTATCCCTATAAATTATGTAGGAATAGTGTTCACGAGTAAATCTGTGTCTAAATCTAATGTTTAAATCTACATCTTGGACTATCCTTAAACCTCGTTTTGGATTTTTTTTAATTCGACCGTCTTCTTGGAATTTCCTTAAACCTCGTCTTGATTTATGTTTTTAATTCGACCGACTTTTGTTTCAATTTAAACATCTTAAGTTTTTAATTCGATGGTCTTTTGTTTTTAATTCGATGGTCTTTTAGTGTTGTTCCAACAAGCAAACGTGCACGTGCGTCGATCAATCGTTGGCCATAGCCATGCCAAAGTAGTGTTTTTGTTGACGTGATAACGTCTTATAAATCGATGAACACCGGCACTCACAAAAAAGTGTGACGTCATCGCTCACGTTCCCGTCGTTCGTCATCTTATTGACAAGGTAACCATAGCAACGTATCATCGTTGCTATAGTTACCATTAATGTGCTTTTTTTGCTTTCAAATGTGCCTGTCAGCGAGCTTTCTGCAGCTCAAAAAATAATCTATTTCAACTTCGAACATGTCCGCGTTAAAACTTCAGTCATATAAAAACACTAGCAGCGCTCCGCAGTTTCACCCGCGTAACTCCCGATCCCGTGGGAATATCAGGATAAAAAGTAGCCTATAGCCTTCCTCGATAAATGGACTATCCAACACAAAAAGAGTTCCTGAGATTAGCGCGTTCAAACAAACAAACTCTTCAGCTTTATAATATTATTATAGATTACCACAATACCTAGCATAGAAAACAAACTTACCAATTTCAAGTTTCAAAATTGCATTCAAGTTTCATAAAAGTCGCTACGGAAACTTTTTCAGATGCAACGCGAGCCAAATGGAAATAAAATAATAGATGGTGTTAACAATAAAAAGTAAACACTTGTGAAAAACTAAAGTATCCAGGTTGAGATTTACGCAAGTGAAAACATGTAACCGAGTAAGAAGGGTGACGTACTAATAAAGTCCGACCTAATGACGACTGAACTAAATCTGAGGCTTATTAAAGTGACCGGACAGAGCCAATTTAAAAAATTATATTCTTTCAGGTCGTGGGTTCGAATCCCGGCCGGCCGTGCACCAATGGATTTTTCTTAAGAAAAATTTATGTGCGCTAATTGACATTGCTCTTACGGTGAATGAAAACTCGTGATGAAACCCGCGGCTTAGTTGGCTCCAGAAGTATTGACAAGTTCTCTCCTCTGGACATGGTCAACTAAGATGAGAGGGTAGTAGGTGCTGGGCAAGTCTACTTCAAAATCACGCAAAAAGGACCCAATTAAGAAGGGTCCGATGGCGGAAAACAGCCTGTATACAAGTACAAGTACAATATTCTTTCATTACAAAATGGGAAATATAAATCACTTCACAAGTGTTTGACCACTACCTGCAGGCTGATTCACAAACCATCGGAAGGCTACCGAAACGAATAAAATTGAAAAGACAAGGATGGCAACACGTCAAAAGTCTCGGGAGTGAAAGAGCCGCAAAGATTTTTTTATCACAGTTGCTCATAAAGTGGATCTTATTCAATGGCTTTTAGGCTCATGATCCAACATATTATGCACGCGTGCGTTTTACATTGCCAACCTAGTGCTGTAAAGTTATCCCGATAGGTTAAATACGTATCTTACTGCTAATTACATACTGTTTTGATGTATAAAAAAGGTAGGTACCAAAGAGTTTTTTAGCTAGCAAAAATGGTTGTCTCTAAAGTCGGTTTACGAATTAAAATTTTACGTGATAATGACTTAGAAAACGATTAAAAATTGAGTTGTTTATTTTTTGTTTTTTCTTTACTTAAATATATTGTTTTTCTGTACCATTGTATTTTGTTCTTAACCCCTGACGCAAAAACAAATAGAAAAAACCCTAAAAAATATTGTATGTCAGACAAGGCTGTATAGGTTAAAAGTCTTTAGCCTGGCCTTTTCGGAGCATAATTAACAAAAAATATTGCCTTAAAAAAATGTAAACATAGACTTATCACAAATATTTTGTTAATTATTATTTTGTTTTCTTTTCAAGTCTTTTCTTTTATTCGCAACTGTGATAAAAAAACGTCGTACGATATACGTGTGGAATTGATATTTGCATCTTGGCTTCTTTAACACGCTCGCTGCCGCTCGCGCGTCATAAACCGCCTCTATGCAAACATCAATTTACCACACTTATATCGTAATGTACTATTTTCGTATCGGCGGTTTGTGAATCAGGGACCTGATGATAGGTGATGATGCGGTCTTAGATACAGCACACGCGTCTAGATGATACATTTTCAAAAAAGTGTTCGATTTCCAAAAGTCGTGAAACAAAAGTTGTTTGTTAAGGTGCACAGAAGTAGCCCTCAACGATTTGCTAGTATAATTATAGATAGATAGATAAATTCTTTATTGTAAACACCAATTTCAAACAACATTAATAATAAAAAAACAAAGCTTAAGTCTAAGTGTTACAAAGGGCGGCCTTATCGCTTAAAGCGATCTCTTCCAGGCAACCTTTGGATGGACAAAAAATTGAGGAAGGTGAAGGGTAGGGTGTTTAAACTTAGGAAATTAAATAAGATGCAAATAACAACAAAAACATGATAATAAATCCAAACTTAAACTACATACCAATAATAATTACATAATGCACATTACAAACACACAAATATCTTTACATAAATATATTAATATAATTACATAAGAATATACAAATAAATAAATAAAATTATAAATAATAAATAATTAATAAATATAATTATTAGTAACTAGCTACGCCCCGCGGTTTCACCCGCGTAATAATTTTCTGCTCAACTTTCTTAATTTTTTATTTCATAAGAACCTTTTCCTGATAATAACAAACAGACCAAAAAAAGAATTAGCTAAATTGGTCCAGGCGTTGTTGAGTTATGCGCTTACCAACACATTTTGCGATTCATTTTTATATTATAAGACTAGCTGCGCCCCGCGGTTTCACCCGCGTAAGTCCCGATCCTGTGGGAATATCGGGATAAAAAGTAGCCTATATGTTAATCCAGGCCTCTAGCTATCTACATACCGAATTTTATTGCAATCGGTTTAGTAGTTTTAGCGTGAAGGAGTAACAAACACACACACACACAAACTTTCACATTTATAATATTAGTAGGAAGAAGAAGATAAGATTATGCTAGCAAATCGTAGCAAATCACTGTATATCTTCGCTATAGTTAGTTAATACTAAACCAGTTACTTATCCTTATTTACTTAATATTTAAATAAAATAAATAGCTGAAACAAAGGAGTCGTATTGCCCGTAAAGACATCCTATTACAGTTGGTAAAACATTTTCTTTGAATTTTCCCGTTTTTATTTTTCTTTTATTTTACATTCTGATCTTTGATTTTGTTTTATGATTTTATGATTATGGTTCTCTTATATCCTGTTATTTTGTTTGTTCTTTATTTTACTCCTGCATTTTCGTACGTTTAAAAGAAATGTCGAATAAGATTAGGCAAAATAGAATTACCTACGTGGATCAACATTCGAGTAAATCAGTTGACGTATGTGACGTTGAGTGACGTATGACATGATTCTCAATTCGGTCGTCTCATTTAATTGGACGTCATCAAACGTCACTTTTCCTTCACTGACATTGCTTCAAGACTATTTGGAAGCGCGCGGAATAATTGGCTCCTTGACAGATTTTCCTTGACGATTATAAATGTCTATGATTCCTCTATGTTATTTCAATTCAATTCGCGGGTAGGAGATAAAACGATCAACACCTAAGTTTAAAATTTAATTTTTCATTTTGAATTTAAAATTAAATAAGACTACGTATTTTAATGATTTATGTTTATTCATAATCTTTAACATCCCCTACCTGCCATACGTTGTTTTCTTCATTGGATACCAACATCTCATTCACTTCACCTCACTATCATATAAAATCACTTTGCGATGGAGAATTCGGACATCAAGAGCACAATGGCCGAGATGATGGCGTCCTTCGGGAAGCAGATGGCGGACTTCGAGACCAGGCTGCAGCAAAAGGACCCTTCGCCCACTGTGGCGAATCTGGCCGCTGACTTTGCTTCTTTCAAGACCTTCATGTTGGCGTCCCTGCGGGCACTTCAAGAACAGGTTGCTAACCTGGCACACTCCCAGGACCTTCTTGAGATGCACAGCAGAAGAAAGATGCTGCTAATCCATGGCGTCCCTGAAGAGAAGAAGGAGGACTCGGCTGCAGTCATTGCAAACGTTGCTGTTGGTAAGCTGAAGGTGACCGGGTTCTGCGTGAAGGACATCAGCCGGTGCCACAGAATGGGGCGTCAATCGACGAGCCGTCCACGACCATTGCTGGTAAAGCTGCGTGATGTTTCGATCCGGGACAAATTGTGATTTTCAAAGGCCAACCTCAAGGATACAGGTATCACTCTGTCTGAATTCTTGACTAAGTATCGACATGACCTCTTTATGAAGGCTAGAGAGCAGTTTGGTATAGCTAAATGTTGGACGCGGGACGGTAAAATCTTTGTGGGCGGTCCCGATTTTACCAGGCACCGTATCAGCTGTGCTGCTGATCTAGAGCGGCTCCTCAGCGCGCAACTGAAGTCACCCATGGCCCAGGCAGCATCTACTTCGGCTGCACCTGCCACTGCGAGGTCCAAGCGGCTCAAAAGATAATTTTCTGTTAGCAGTCTAGCGTCGATAATAGCACCCAGTGAATGCTTCCATTGTTTACATTCACTTTCAATTGTGAAGAGTAGGTACCCTTTTTGTTTTTATATTTTCTTTTTTTACTACCGGCCAACTTTACTAATTCTTTTTCGTTTAAATGCACATACTTAATCATAATTCTTTCAATATTAATAATTATTAGAATCCGGGTAGATTTTTAGGTTACATTAAAACTTATCAAGTTTGACATTCGTTCCGTATTTTGACAGCTGCTCGGTCGGTAAGTAACGTCAAAAATGTTCCAGTTTTTCGATGAATGTTCTAAAACATTGTAGTCACTAAACTGGATATTTTTAGGTTACATTAAAACTTATCAAGTTTGACATTCGTTCCGTATTTTGACAGCTGCTCGGTCGGTAAGTAACGTCAAAAATGTTCCAGTTTTTCGATGAATGTTCTAAAACATTGTAGTCACTAAACTGGATAACTGGTTGTTTTTTGTTTTTATTTTTGTTTATGTTTTTATCGTTGTTATTTATTTATTTAATTCTGTTCTTATTCTGTTTGTATTTGGGGTACCTACCTACAGATTGATGGTATCAATTTATCTTATTTTTTTTAATAAATTTCTTTCTGGCAACTGGCAGGCGGATAATAGAAACCCCTCTCTTTTTATTTTTATAGGTTTTATTTATATACTCAATATTTATCTATTATTTTATTTATTATTGTATTTTATTTTATTTTATTAATGATTGATGATATTGATACCGATATTTTTTTATCATGTTCCGATGGGTCAACCAGCTTTGATGAGAGTTATGTTAGCTTTCCAACACTTGCCGAAACCATTCATTCAAAAATTTCTGATTTTCCGAAGAATTTCAACGTCGTTCACATAAACGCACAGAGCATCCACGCACATTATCCCGATTTGGTAACTTCTTTTGATAACAAGCATGTACACGCCGTCCTAGTATCTGAGACTTTTCTCAAGCCATGCCTATCCAGTACGTCCTATTCATTACCCGGTTACGAATTAATCAGGAACGACCGAACCGGTGCTCGTTGTGGTGGTGTTGCTATTTACCTTAAATCACACATTCCTTACTCTGTGGTTAGCACATCACGTCAACCACCGCCGGAGAATGCTGGTGAGCATTTATTTATTGAAGTCACTCTGTCTCGGACAAAAGTATTACTAGGAGTCTATTACAGCCCGGACAAGAATGTCAATTATTTCGCTTCATTTGAAAAACTCCTTGAAGACCTAACTCCTTCCTACAATCATACCATTCTAATGGGTGATTTTAATACCTGCCTTCTTAAGTTAGACCACCGAACCAATAAATTAAAGCAACTTGCTAATTCTTCAAATCTTACTATTTTGCCACTAAACTCCACTCATCACTTTCCTAACTGCACTCCGTCTCTTCTTGATCTCATGCTTGTCTCTTCACCTAATAATGTGGCTAAACACGGACAGTGTTCGGCGGACGCCTTCTCCTACCATGACCTGATCTTTCTTTCCTACAAAATGCGACCTCCGAAACCCAAGCCTCAAATTCTTCTGTGCCGTTATTTCGGTGGCATGGATTTGGAGGCTCTTCGTGGTGACGCCCGGGATATAGATTGGTCTGAAGTTGTTGACACCCAGAATGTTGACGATAAACTGGCAGCATTTAACAGAGCTATTACCAATTTGTATAACAAACACGCTCCATTACGTAAAATTAAAATTAAACATCTTCCTTCTCCTTGGCTTACTGATGATATCCGTTCTCTCATGCATAAAAAAAATGTAGCTAAAGGGAAATGGAAGCGTAATACTACGTCTGAGAATGAAGCTAGATATCATAAAATACGCAATCACTGTAACAGAGTGTGTAGAGATGCATTACGCCGATATATCCACGAGTCTGTTGAAAATGAAGACACTTCCAAGGTTTGGAAGTTTCTTAGGTCCATGGGAGTTGGAAAATCACGATCTAGCAATAAAGTAACAAAAGATCTTGATATAAATAGCCTCAACCAACACTTTATCAGTTCTTCCAATCTTCATTATCTAACTAAATCAGATACTCTTTCTTTTCTGTCTTCAAAACAATTACCCAGTACTTCTTCTTTCTCTTTCTCTCAATTCTCCGATGTTGACGTTAAGAGTGCCATCAAGTCTATTTCTTCAAGCGCAGTAGGTACAGCATTAGCCGTAACATGATCTTGCCAATTATCGATGAGATAGTACATGTCATTTGTCTCATCTTTAATAACTCCATCTCCACTAATTCCTTTCCCATGTCTTGGAAAGAAGCACAGATAATTCCACTACCTAAAAAACCCAATCCTATATCCTTCTCTGAGAACCGTCCAATATCTATCCTTCCATTCCTATCGAAAGTGCTCGAACGCCTCGTTCATCAACAACTGAGCGTCTTCCTCTCCAACAATTCCTTGATGAACCCTTTCCAGTCTGGCTTTCGCTCAGGACATAGTACTACTACAGCATTGGTTAAGATAACTGATGACATTCGACTTGGCATGGATAACCAAAAACTTACTGTGCTTACACTCCTTGATTTCAGCAATGCTTTCAATAATGTTGACTTCGACATACTTCTTGGAATCCTGCGCTCTCTTAACATATGTCCGTCGGCGATTGATTGGTTTCATAGTTACCTGTATGGGCGCCGGCAACGTATTCAGATTGACGAGAATTACTCGTCCTGGAATCCAATATCTGCTGGTGTCCCTCAGGGCGGCGTACTTTCTCCTTTACTTTTCGCTGTGTATATAAATACAATATCGTCTAATCTATCTTCCTCCTACCACCTGTACGCAGATGATTTGCAAATGTATACTCAGGCACCTCTAGCGCAACTTGATTCTGCCATTAACAAACTAAATGATGATCTCAACAAAATCTGTGACTGGAGTAAATCTTTTGGCCTCACTGTAAATCCTTCAAAATCTCAGGCCATAATCATAGGTAGCTCAAGACTTACTTGTAAAATAAAACAAGCACAACTGCCACCTTTAGTTTTTAATGGCACTTTGGTACCTTTCAGCTCCGAAGTCAAGAACCTTGGTGTCACTATGGATAGCAATCTAACTTGGAACTCGCAGCTCGCTGGGCTGAGGCAGAGGATGTTCGCATCTAATGCTTCGCTCAGAAGGCTGCGGAATTTCCTTCCGACTGCCACCAAAATAATGTTAGCACAAACTCTTTGGCTCCCTATTCTTGATTACGCTGACGAATGTTTTCTTGACTTGACTGAGGCACAACTAAATAGACTTGAGAGGCTGCAGAATCTTGCTATTCGGTTTATTTACGGTCTCCGTAAATACGATCATGTTTCAGAATATCGCAGTAAGCTTAAATGGTTGCCCATTCGTCTGCGTAGAGATTCTCATGTTCTTTCTCTACTTTATAGAAATCTGTTCCTACCAACTTCTCCGTATTATCTAAAATCTCGCTTTCAATTTCGTCATACTCCCTCTAAATCTGTCCGTTCCTCTAAAGTTCTTCTTCTAGCGGTTCCTGATCGCTCTTCTACTTTCTACCACAACTCCTTTACCGCTCGCGGTGTAGAATTGTGGAATGCTCTGCCTGCTTTTATTCGGCAATCCAAATCTTTGGCTGTTTTTAAAGCCAATGTGTACAAGCATTACCTTGCTCTCGCTGAAGCTAGTCAATCGAAAATATAAATGTCCTATTGTTTCATTGTACGTATATATTTATGTGTTGACTAGCTGTGCCCCGCGGTTTCACCCGCGTTTGTCCCGATCCCGTGGGAATATCGGTTATTCGATTTTTTCTCGCCTTTTAAACCTTCCCTAGACCTCCACGAACATTTCAAGACTAAAATAAGATAAATCTGTTCAGCCGTTCTCGAGTTTTAGTGAGACTAACGAACAGCAATTCATTTTTATATATATATATATAGATATGTATTTATTTTTATTGTATGTATGTTTAATTATTTATGTATTTTAATATTTATTATTTTATATTATATATTATTTTAATACGTATTTATTATTATCCACCTTATATTTCTGTCACGTTATAAACAACCCACCCATCCCCTTCCTTAATTCTTGTCCATCCAAAGGTTGCCTGGAAGAGATCGCTTTTAGCGATAAGGCCGCCCATTGTGCCATATCGTAAGGTACTAAATATCAATTTTCTTTTAGCATATATGTAGTTATAAGTTAGAATTTATTTTTGTTTTTGTTGTATGTAATCATTTTGCGTTCTGTTTTTATGGTGCAATAAAGTGTTTATCTATCTATCTATCTATGTTATAAATAGGCATCAACTTACTTACTCTACCCTACCCGCATGTTGTCTATGTATAGGGTTTTTTATTTATTGTATCTTTTTGGTGAAGAATATTTTATTCGTAAATTCAACTCATTCAGTCATTTATTTTATATTTAAATAACCTAAAAACGATACGTCATTAAAACAGTATTTACTAAATTTTGTTCAAATCTCCTATTAAGGTTATGGTAAACTTGCCACCGCTTTACTATAGCCCCTGACTTGACGGACTATGACGACTTTGACTGTATTGAAACACTTTAGGCCCGATTTATGAAAAATCGGGTCATAATTTGATGCAAAATATAACTTGACACTGGCTAAATGCACACGTGCGAAGCCATAATAAAAGAAAAAAAAAAAGTTTAAGTGAGTTCAAGTTTAACTTTTAATTTAAAACGTTTACGAGCAGAACCGACTAATAGGTAACAAAATAGTACAGGATTAATAGTGCACTTAAATGAAATTGAAATCGGACTTTAAGAGGCAAAAATAACTATAGATTCATAATCTGAAGTTGGGCAGTAAACACGTAGCTATCTTCATTCCGTACTAACTTCAGGGTAACATTTGAAAAACCGACTCGAAAAAAAGGGAAAAATAGCGGCACTTTCATAATCTAAAGTCAAACAGCTTTACATGTGTGAAACAGTAAATACGTCGCTAACTTCATTCCGTACTGACTTCAGGGTAACATTTGAATGGAGTGTTGTATTAAAGTCCCTAATCACGCATAACGGGACCAACGGACATGGCAATTGAGTAATTAAGCTCAAACATTGAAGCCTCGTTTGCATCTGGTCCCATATGTATGTAACTGAATTAGTGCTCACACAGTTCTGTTTTATACCTAACTAGGTTATGCCCGCAACTTCGTCGGCGTATTAGTTGAAAATGAACCAAGAAATCACGTTGTCCCATACAAACTTTGCCGCCCCTTTTCACCCCCTTAGGGGAAGAATTTCGGAAAATTCGTATCCGATGCCTACGTCACACAAAGAACACACCCTCCAAGTTTCAGGTCTCTACGATCAGCGGTTTCGGCTGTGCGTTGATCCATCTGTCAGTCAGTCAGTAGTTCAAGACAAAGCATTTTATATATATAGAAGAAGATGATAGAAGATAATACCTGTATTTAGGTAGACATAATGATTAGATTCTGCAACCTTTCTAAATTTTGTATGATAAATTAAATATTTTTTAAATGTTTCGTTATAACGAGAATATCCAACGTTCGTTTAAAGTTATCATTTTATACCATACCTGCGGGTAATAAGGGCTCAGATTATTTTTAAATCTTGATAACCTAAATGACAGAAAAAATAAAGCAAATATTTTTCTAATTACCTGTTTTAAGTAGTTTTTCCTATTTCTAAGAAATTTTTCTTTGTTATTTAAGGTTTCAGATCGCCCTTATTACCCGCAAGTAGTTACATTATTCATTATTTTTAGAATAGAAGTTTAATTTATTTGAAAATAACCTCGGCTAGACATGGCAAAAGTTTTACGAGCCGTGGTCGACGGTCGTAAGTAGACGCCAATTATCCAAAATGCTATCTCGACAATTTCTTTTCCTAGTTGGTAAAATAAAATATAAAATAAATATTGCAAGACCTTCAACACATCGCCATTTAGCCCCAAGCTAAGTAACTAGACTTGTGTTATGGGTGCTAGACAACAGATGTCAGATATACTACTTATATACTTTTATTTTGTAAATATATACTTACAACTGCGCTCCGCGGTTTCACCCGCCTAAGTCCCGATACCGTGAGAATATCAAAATGAAAAGTTATCCTCGATAAATGGACTATCCAACACAAAAAGTTTTTATTTAATTCGAACCAGAAGTTCCTGAGAGTATCGTCTTCAAACAAACAAACTGTTCAGCTTTATAATATTAGTATAGATATAGATAATTCATAGAAACAACTAGAAAAACAGCATAAATACTTGTCTAAGGCGGGAATCGAACTCGCAACCCTGTGTTTGGCAGTCCGGCATGGTGACCATTGTGCCAATTGGGTCGTCAAATAAAGTATAGTGTGCTTCAATTTACCCACTTTTCCTTATAAATATAAGGTCGTAACATAAAAACGGGTTGGTCGGTGCCATGTATCAGTCGCGGTTGGACGCTGGTAATTCATCTCTGTACTCTAATCACAAGGGACAAGATTGATGATAGAGACCCATAGAGTTACAAACATTAATTTAGTTTCAGCTCTAATCATTCGTAATTAACATGTTTGTTTTAAAACTAATAAAGCAATAAGGGATTTTTATTTGTGTAATTTAATTTTTATTTGAGTGTTTTTAATTTTAATATTTTTGTAATAATAAATGATTTTTATATAACAACGTAGATTAGCAGGTAGGTACTTATTAGGGCTCCGTATCTAAAGGGTAAAAACGGGACCCTATTACTAAGACTTTGCTGTCCGTCCGTCTGTCCCTCTGTCTGTTTATCACCAGGCTGTATATCATGAGCCATGATAGCTAGAGAGTTGAAATTTCACAGATTATGTATTCTGTTGCCGCTACAATAACAAATATTAAAACAGAAAAAGTTAATATTCTTTCAGTATGTTTTGTTAAGAATTTTAGGTTATTTTCATGTTTACTATTTTTTAGGCAATATTTTTAAGCTATTGTATAGCTTTTATCACGGGCTTTGACCGCAGCGACCGAATCAAGGAATTCCGTAACGAAAATAAAACCTAACACCCCCCACTCCGCCTGACATGTAGCTCGGCCGAGCGTTCGCTTAACGTCTATGTACTCGTATATGGTACGACTGTACGAAGCTCGCACGATGCAATAGCTTTACCGCGGCAGTCGCCGAGTGCCACACGTTTTTATTTTATAAACGTGTTTTGAATATATAAAAGTCAATTAAGTTAACACTCTACTAGAATATTCGTCAACCCGGAATTTCACCCAATATTTTATGAATTTGGATATGTCATTTTGTTGATTGGTCATCGGAATAAGTACCGGTGAGGTTCAAACGACTGAAATCGATTTAAACTCACCGAAAGGTGGCTCGGAATGACATATATAACTCGTTTCAAATCATGTTGACATCGACAGTCTGTTTCAGTAATAAAATGAACCGTAACTTTTCAATACACCATAAATGTTTACAGCATTTTTAGTCGTCACCTACACTTTGAAATTTCATAGTTTGTGTGGCGTTTAATGATTTATCAAATTACGTGACTGACCTCCTTATCCATATATCTTCATTTATCCTTCTTTAGTTAAAATGTGTTTTGATACTTTCGCTCATTTGATCTGCGAAAGTGCGAAAGTGTTAAAACACATTTTAACTTTTGTTAGTTAATAGAAAATTGCGATACAAGTGTCGTAAATTGATCATTGCATACAGGCGGTTTACGCGAGTGCGTCTATTTTTGTAAGGTCTATAAGTTCTTAGCTCACAGATTATAAGTGATGTCCCACGCGGACATTGCATTTGTACAGAGAGATGTACCCAGCAAATATCTATTTCTGTAGATCCGAAAATCCTACAAAATAAATGTGTTTGTACGTTGTTCAATCATGGCTTGATAGATTACCTTTTCCACAAAGGAGGCATTTTATTTTGACCTGAAAAGGCTTTTCGAAAGATATGTTGGGAGAGTTTTATATTTCCGTATTGAGTTTCTGGGAATTAAATACCACTTTAAAGATGGCGGCCTGAATAGCATATGAATGAATACCATGGATTAAAGTTGTTAGCGCTATATAAAATATTTAGATTAGATGTTATAATTACTTTAAAAAATATAAGAAAAATATTGAATCGGTAGACGTTATAAAAATAAAGAAATCGATGGGAATACTTGTACTTGCAAATTTTTATATAATAATCTTATCGATCGAAATCAAAATCTGTAAAATACTTAGTTCCAACTAGGGCTAACTTACTTGATTACTGGACAAAATAAATAAATCTATAGAAAACTAGCTGCGCCCCGCGTAAGTCCCGCGTAATTTCACCCGCGTAAGTCCAAATCCCGTGGGAATATCAAAACAAAAAGTAGCCTAAAGCCTTCCTCGAAAGGACTATCCAACACAAAAATATCTATGGCAACCCTTGAATTCAATCATTACATTATAAAGAGTATAAATTCCGCTTCTATTGCCATATAACACTTGTGACAAAAATCCCAAAAAATACTATTTCCCAAAAAACCTACATTTTACCCTTGGTATTATGAAATCAATATTACTTTTAAAGAAACACTGACGTGGGTAAAACAACGGGGTGCATCTAGTTTTATAATAAACTCGATTAACAAAAATATAGATTCATCACAGAATCAATTTTAATCGATCTTACGTAAAAATCGAAATACACTGAAATGATATTCTCGATAAATTTAACATTCATAAAAATTTTACAGATATTGAAATTCTCATCTGTTTGAAATTCTTGCGGAAAACCGTTTGAATATTTGATACGATGTTATGAACTTATATTCTCGAGTTTCTGTTATTCGAAACCGTCTTATTGCGGTTCTGGAAGCTGTACCAATGTTGATTTAAATATCCGTTTGGGTTTAGTTTACCTTTTGAGTAACCTACTGTATGTTATTTTACGATTACTGGTTGTCGCCTCGAGGTACAGGTTAGGTAGGTATCAGTAGCGAAGGGTTCATACAATACGATTCCTGTCGGTTTACCTATAACGACTCACGCTGAACGACCTTTAGAAAAGAGTGGCCTAAAATTGGGCGCGAAAACTGCGTAAATATGATTTTACGGTTTTATTTAATTCTTCTGATAGACAACTGTGCATGTTGTTCTAGGTGGTATTGAACAACGCATCTTTCCAGACATCTATTTATTTAAACAATCATTTGTAAATTAAATCGGTCGAGAGAAACAATGAAAAATAAATCTGAAATGGAAAAGATTAAAGTGACGCCATTAGAATTCAACACAAATGCGCTTATTCAGTGTGAGTGAACCTGGACCTTCCTGTGGAACCAATGAAAGTGGATTCTTCACACGCATTATATGTATATCTATTGTGATGCTATTGTAGTTTAGTGTTACCTTTAAAAAAATATGACACCTCGCCACTGGTAAATAATAAATAATAAATAAATAAATATTGCAGGACATTTCACACATCGGCATCTAGCCCCAAGCTAAGTAACTAGACTTGTGTTATGGGTGCTAGACAACGGATATACTACTTATATACTTTTCTTTTGTAAATATATACTTATAATACATAGAAACAACCAGACCACAGACAAATATCTAAGCATAAACACTTGTCTAAGGCGGGAATCGAACCCGCAACCCTGTGTTTGGCAGTCCGGCATGGTGACCATTGTGCCAACTGGGTCGTCAATAATATAAGGTTATAATGTATATTATTCATATAAAGATAGAAAAAATGAAGACCCTTGAATTGAGCCTTGCGGTACGCCTAAGTTAGTCATTGAAATCCTACTAATATTATAAATTTGTGTGTTAGTGTTTATGTCTGTTACTCCTTCACGCAAAAACTACTAGACCGATTGCGTTGAAACTCGGTATGTAGACAGTTGATAACCTGGATTAACATATAGGTTACCTATTATCACGATATTCCCATACGATCGGGATTTACGTGGGTAAAACCGAGGGACGCAGCGAGTAACGTTATAAAAGGTTTATAATTGTTTTGTGCGGATTATTAATTCTGACGAAAGCAAAAGTAAATTCAGATAACACATTTAAGATTTGAAACATTACGTATTATTTACTTATGTGAAATTAATTACGAATGTAACATGTCTTTTTTCTCTCGGTGTCTAGCTAAACATTCAACTTTCCATGAATATTTTGATAGTTTTCAACAAAGTTACAGTAAGTAAGCAAACGTAAGCAACGTTCGCATTAATCATGCTGTCAAATTAAGATGTCGACTCAAAATATAAAATGAAAATGTAGAATTTATGATTTATGCCGCTTCTTGTTGTTGTGATTTATTATTAAGCTTTACGTTAGTTTAAAGTAGGTATTTTATAAATAAGATAATAATATAAATATAATACAAATATAATATAATGTTAGGATTAGGGGGAATGGGGCAGACTCCCGCTCCGGCTCGTTTCTGGCGCAGAGGTTAGCCATCGCTATTCAGCGTGGCAATGCTTCTAGCATTATGGGAACCTTTACGCCGGGTACGATAAGGGGCGGGTTATTTGACTAACTGGTAATTAATTTTTGTATTTATAATGTTAAATGTGTATGTCTTTTTATATTATTAATAACGAAATAAAGTACTACTTTTGTCCCTGGAAAAAAAATAATATAAATATTAATAAATATTTCAGGACATTCCACACATCGCCATCTAGCCCCAAGCTAAGTAACTAGACTTGTGTTATGGGTGCTAGATAACGGATATACTACTTATATACTTTTTTTTTGTAAATATATACTTATAATACATAGAAACAACCAGACCACAGACAAATATCTAAGCATAAATACTTGTCTGAGGCGGGAATCGAACCCGCAACCTTGTGTTTGGCAGTCCGGCATGGTGACCATTGTGCCAACTGGGTCGTTATTTGTATAATATAGGTAATTTGTATCTTAGCCCACACTTTACCTATTTATAATACCTGCCTAAAATACGTTATCTATAAATATAAAATTGAATGTTTTTTAATTACTGATATATCGAGGGGACGAGTGGGTACAGGGTACGAATTTCAAAATTACTTATTTTTCACCCCCTAAGGGGTGAAATTTTGGAAAATCCTTTCTTATCCGATGCCTACTTCACACAAAGAACACACCTTCCAAGTTTCAGGTCTCTACGATCAGCGGTTTAGGCTGTGCGTTGATCTGTCAGTCAGTCAGTCATTCAGGTCAAAGTATTTCATATGTCTACTAGGTTTTACCCGCGACTTCATCCACGTAAAAGTCGAAAATGGACCAAGGAATCCTTGGTCCATTTTCGACTTTTACGTGGATGAAGTCGCGGGTAAAATGGGCCAACGTGATTACGTTGGCCCATACAAACTTTGCCCCCCTTCGTCTTCTTCTTCTTCGTATCGATAGCATAAACCAAAGGGAGAATTGACGAAGTAGGGTCAGATCCGCCCACTCCAGTGTACTGCCAGGTCTATGGCGCTGTTATTAGCTGACATCAGGTCAGCCAATGTACAGCTATTAGGGCTGGAGGTGGAGTTGAAGCATAGTTAGCATAGTTAGCATAGAAGAGGTGGAGCATAGTTTGCTCGGGAGCCCTGCAGTCGCACTGGATCCGGCATGGATGGATTTGCCCCCCTTTTTTACCCACTTAGTAGTAGAATTTCTGAAAATTATTTCTTATCGGATTCCTACGTCACAGAAAGAACACCCTCCAAGTTTCAGGTCTCTACGATCTGTCAGTCAGTCAGTCAGTCAGTCTTTCAGGACAAATAATTTTATATGTAGGTATAGATGAAGACAGAAGAAAATATGTATATATTAATACAAAACATTTTCATGAGTACTGAATACATCTCCCCACCTCTAACCTCATGAAAAGGCATTTTCAAAGGTACTCTGCGAACAATAAAGAGCGGTCAACCGAAGTACGAACATCCTTCTACTCGGACCTTAACTCCTAAAATATTATGTTACATCAATTATCGAACCAGTAGGTTTTGTTGTCCCGTCAATCTCTCTTCGTAATAGTATTACTAACTCATATTATGTTACAATACATAATTGCTTTGGGCAGTTGTAGCTATAGTATGGGATCCCTTTAAGAACGACCTTCACCGAACTGATTAATAGATGAAAAGTATTTTATATCAAACTAGCTACGCCCCACGGTTTTACCCGCGTAAGTCCCGATCCCGTGGGAATATCGATATAAAAAGTAGCCTATGTGTTAATCTAGGTCTCCAGCGCTCTAGATACCGAGTTTCATAGCAATCGGTCCAGTAGTTTTTGCGTGAAGGAGTAACAAACAAACATACACACACACACACACACAAACTTTCACATTTATAATATTAGTAGGATTAAATAGGTCAATAACAATATTGCAAAATGGGTTGACTAAAAAATCTAATCCAGAATAATTAATTATTAAAAAATATTTGTGGTTTGGTTACTTTTTTTAATTTTTCCATACCAATGAAATACATAATCTTTATTTTTACTTAACTCGAATTCATTAACCAGACCAGTGCAAATTACTAGTATCGATTTACCTGCCTACCAAAAGTTGTGACGAGAAAAAAATTGTCAACCTAACGCACATACTTTCGATTAGTATTGATTTTGTCAATTTACTAAACCAGTGAAAGGTTTAAAAACCAAAACGAAAATATATTGTCAATTAATCATATTCTGGATTAAATTTTCTTAGATAACCCATTTGCAATATATTTATTTACCTATTTAATTTCATATAAAATACTTTTACCTATTATTCAGCTTGGGAAAGGTCGTTCTTAAAGGGATCTTAGTCTAGGCTTACTGGTAGATGGATCCATTTAATCTACCTACACTAATAAAATAATTTTTGTAACGAATAAGCTTCGAAACTACTTCACCGATTCTGATGAAACTTGGTATGAGGATACATTGATTCATCGGTAGTAACATAGGCTAGTTTCTATTCCGTGAAACCGTGAAGCGTCGCTAGTGATAATTATCGCAAGATATTGTACACATCGCCATCTAGCCCCAAGCTCAGCAAGTTGGCTTGTTTTATGGTAGAAAAACAAAGAAAAGAATACCGAAATAATAAAGAAAAGATAACCAAATCCAAAAATACAAAAGAGGTTCTTAATTCGTCGTAAGTATCTAACCATATATTTTTTATTTTTACATTTGGATTCGTAAAAAAATTGCAGCTTATTAAAAAAAAATGGTCTATTAAGAGAAACATCAAAAAAAAAGTAGCATGAATGGCAAAAATCATATATAACAGATGTAACGGTAACGAATGTAACGAAAACGTTTATTATTTTCGTCTATAGACAGATTTATAAAGGTTTATTCATAATCCAATCCTTGGTTTAAATAGGTAGGTAAGTAGGTATTTACCAAGCTAAACAATAACCAAACCCTAATAAATATATTCGAATGTGTTCACATCATAAATAACCAGATCAAAGCATTGTAGGGAACATAACTAGAAACTACAATAGGGCCTGATTTAAATTTACTGCAGGCCCTTTGAAATATATCCTCGATTTGAGATTGTATTGTCAACTTTCCCAAACACTTCCGGTCAAATTATTTGGATAAGATACAGATATTGTCCATCCAAAGATTGCCTGGAAGAGATCGCTTTTAGCGATAAGGCCGCCCATTGTGCCATATTGTTAGGTTTAATTTTGTTTTTGTAACAGGAGTTTATGTTGGAATTAAGGTTTAATGTGGTACAATAAAGAGTTTATCTATCTATATTTATTGATAACTCCCAGTTACATGTCAAGAAAAATATACATTAAGGTGAAACCCTTGTAAATTTTTCTTGACCAGTGCTCTCTCCATACAAACGTAGTCGACTGTTTCTTCCCTGGATAATGACATTCGCAAAAAAAATGTGCCATAAAACCTATACCTAACTGCCATGACTATGCCCCTATGTTTTGGTTTATTTCATTTTCTAATTTTCATAGAAATTAAGAAAAACAAAAAAATAAATAAAAACGAAGCATAGAGGCATGGTCATGGCAGTTATAACTTTTATGCAACAGAAATTATTGTCAATTAGCCAGATTTTTTAGGGAAGCTCTGCCTGGCCCACGACAGACTTTACTTGTCTGCAACTGTTGGTTCGCAAACAATTAACATTTTTAAATGCAGTCACTTGTTTATCGGCAGTTCATGCTTAACTATTAGGACCGATATAGTCTATAATCATTATATTAAGCCCTAGATTAATTAAATAATAAAATGATAAGTTTGCTCAATTTAATATATTTCCTTGGGCCTTGGAGGATGGGGTTTTTAAATTTTGTATGTATTATGTTTTTTTATAAGTGCGAAATAATTTTATTATTTTTGATTATCTGATCGGTGAGAACCAAACAGCACAGAAAAAATACGTGTGGCACTCGGGGACTGCCGCGGTAAAGCTATTGCATCGTGCGAGCTTCGTACAGTCGTACATACATGTTAGCGAACGCTCGGCCGAGCTACATGGTAGGCGGAGTGGGGGGGTGTTTGTTAGGTTTTAATTACGTTACGGAATTTCTTGATTCGTTCGCCGCGCTCAAAGCCCGCGATAATAGCTATGCAATAGCTTAAAAAAAAGTGTTAGTTTTACTTTAAAACAAGCAAGTGAAGTGATCATTTCATATTATTTTGATAGACAAGGAAATTGTTAGTATGAAACGTTTATTAGAGCTATGAAAAAGAAAGGTAAAGTCATCAAAAGACGCAGGTATATGAATGAGGTATACACGGAATAAAATGTTATATTGCCTTGGAAAAGTTTATGAACAATATTCTATAACACGAAGGCATTTGTTGTCGAGCGAGTAGGCTACCAGTAAAAATCATATTGTTTTATGAAATATTCATGATGTTAACTTTAAGGCTATTTATGCAGCCAAACGCAACGCGCCAGAAATACCCGTCGCTTACAACTAACATTGTTGATTGTAACGAATGTGTTTTGTTTTTCTCAAAAGTGCTAGATGGAATTGTAGGTGAAATCTTTACCGATATTTTGGGGTGATTTGAGACGAAAATTCCTTGTCATTTCAAAGCTAGACTAGTTTTAATTCTTAATTTTACGATAGGTTGGTAAATTATAGGGTACTTTGGCTCAAAGTTACACCAAGATGTCGGTAAAAATCTCAGCTACAATTCCATCTCAGCACTTTTGAGATATTCGTAACAATCGACAATGTTCACCAACGTAGGCGACCGGTGCCTGTAGTAACTATTTAGTAGGCTGTGTACCAAGGTCGTTGGCGTATGGACCCCCCTTAAAGCAAATATCTAGACGTGCGTTGCAATGTGTTTTTTTCTGTCAAAGTGTATGCAATTTTTATGACTTTCTGTGTTGTATATTAAACTGTTAATACTAAATATTTTATTTTCAGACCCATAGTTGTTGTTCCCAAGTGTATTTAATATGTTACCGGCAATAAAATGAAGACAGAATTTCGTCACGTTAACAGCAGTAGATCAGTATTTTATAGGTTCGTAAAAGATTGTACACTTGGATTATTATGTTGTATTATTTCATATTAAAAACTATAGAGACTTACATTTTTGTTCCACTATTTTTTTAAATCCCCTAGATTCTTTTTTAACTTGCTTCCAAGTACAGACTTTTTGTCGTCTCTTCCTTTATTATAAGCATAGATATTATCGACGAGACCAAGGCACTTCTTCTTCGAAATCCAGCGTCTTCGCTGGCTTGTTCATCTTTAACGAATAGGAGAAGATACGTTTGTCGCCCATAATGGTCGAAGGCTAGTGGGAGAAGCCCACTCGTACCATGGGAAATTTACTTTCCCGTGAAACTACTGGCAACAGTGTAGTGTCAGTGGAAATGTACGTTTACCCGTAGCATTATCAGTAGTGGCACGGGATAGTAAAATTTCCCTTCACTCTACTAGTAGTGCCAAGCGGTAGTCCCTAAGAAAATAAACGGGAGAACCCACGTATTGCTGAAAGGACACACTGGAAGCTGACCTGCATGGACTTCAAATCAACAATATGGCAAGCAATAACGCAGGACCAAGAGCGATGAAAGACTCCCACCCAGTTGACGACCCAGTTGGCACAATGGTCACAATGCCGGACTCGCAAACACGGGGTTGCGGGTTCGATTCCCGCCTCAGACAAGTATTTATGCATAGATATTTATCTGTGGTCTGGTTGTTTCTATGTATCATAAGTTTATATTTACAAAAGAAAAGTATATAAGTAGTATATCCGTTGTCTAGCACCCATAACACAAGTCTAGTTACTTAGCTTGGGGCTAGATGGCGATGTGTGGAATGTCCTGCAATATTTTTTATTTTTTATATTTACTCTTGTTTCGGAGGCCAAGACCTACTTTGAGTCACTAAGCCTATTGGCTTAATTAAGTAAGTATTTCATATACATATCATTAAGCCACTTATATTTACACTTAATCATACCATAAACGAACAACAATCGGTACATAGACTGTTCCTCGTGAACAAAAAACTTCCGACAAACGATAAGGTATAAAAAAACCGGTCAAGTGCGAGTCGTACTCGCGCGCCGTAGGTTCCGGACATAAGTTTCAACTCTCTTTCTCTACCCTTGGGCGCCCATACAATTTATGGGTCAAGTTATATTTATCTTTTTATCGTGTTGACCCAGGACCTCGATTATTATAAACCTAATAGGGACTATAGACCTCAGTATCTAGTATGAATTTTAACTTACTAGGTCCATCCGTTCCTGAGAAAATCGGTGGTGACACACGGACAGATAAACAGACAAGAAAGTGATCTTATAAAGATTCCTTTTTTAACTTTTGAGGTACGAAACCTTAATTAAAGAGACGCGAATATGCGCAATTACGGCCTTTTTTGAACGAAAGGTTTCGACGCATTTGACCAATATACGTAAAAGACTCAAATTTAAGGGAAAGCGATATAAGTCAGCAATCCAAAAGTCCAACAGAAACCTATAATACCTTCAAGGGAAGGTAATATGGTAAGAACCTCACTACAAAAATATGCTTCTAGAGTTGTGCTACAGTTGTGTACACTACAATCTTATAGGCATATCTATACCTACCTTCATGTACAGTATGCGTCATAAGTACACTATCAGTTTACTACCATAATAATATCAACAAGTATTGGACTTACGACCTTCTTCTAATAGACGTTACACACAAACCTAAATACTTAAATTAAAAGTACTCAGTGTGATTATTATTTTCAACATGTTAGCTATTTATGTTGGCCGAGTGGTATAAGCCGCCACCCGCTACACCAACCGCTCCGGAAAATAAACAGGTCGTTTAATAGCACATGTGTACTCTATTAAAAGTATCATATATAATATAACCTAAAGACGTATATGACATGTCCATTTACAAATTCAAAAATTTTATAAAGCAGAAATTGTGCGGTAAGGTTTATTATGATAAGAACCCATGGACATAACATTAATCGCTCCATTTCAAATATATCTTCAAAAATATTTGTTATCTTGACCTTTGTAAGCATGATCACAAAAAAGAAAAAGCCCCCATGAGTTTATTATGCCTTCTTCTCATTGGTGGGTGCGTTTTGAAAGCACACATTCTAACTTAATTTTTAAGATGCTTCAAAGTGATGTAATGCACTGCATAACTCCTATTAAATAAAACATTTTGAATTGGAATTTGACATAATATGTGGATTCGATTGTTCAAATAGTGCTGCAAAGGATTGTAAACGTTACGATGCCGGTGTACTTTTGAACGTTGATTGTACCTTCAGTTCCCTGTCGGATTAGTTAATAGCATCCTTGGGGACAGGTTTCTCTTAGAGTAGATTATAGAGTAAATGTCTTCGAATAAGATATGTGATTTTAGTTTAACTCCACTTTCAGCCCGCGCAGATGTAGTGCGGAACTAATGGGTCGGGTAATACGATTCTTGTAAATCTACGCCCACGTATCCATTCTGTAAACATAGTATTAAAACACCACAGAATTAAAACGAAACAAAAATCTTACTAAAAATATTATAAACTAGCTGCGCCCGCGGCTTCACTCGCGTAAAACTTTCTGCGCAACTTTCCAATTTTTTTTTTCATAAGAACCTTCTCCTAACAATAACAAATACAACAAAAAAAGAATTAGCGAAATCGGTCCTGCCGTTTAGGCGTGATGCGCTTACCAACACATTTTGCGATTCATTTTTATATTATAACTAGCTGCGCCCCGCGGTTTCACCCGCGTAATAATTTTCTACGCAATTTTCTTAATTATTTCTTTTATAGGAACCTTCTCCGGACAATAACAAACACAACAAAAAAAGAATTGGCCAAATTGGTCTAGGCGTTGTTGAGTTATGCGCTTACCAACACATTTTGCGATTCATTTTTATATTATAGAAGATGTGAAAGTTTGTGTATGTTTGTTACTCCTACACGCAAAAACTATTAGACCGATTGCGATGAAACTTGGTACCTATATAACTGGAGACCTGGATTGACACATAGGCTACTTTTTATACGGGATCGGGACTTACGCGGGTGAAACCGCGGGGCGCAACTAGTCAATAAATATACTAGCTGTCACGGCAAACGTTGTTTTGCCTTTTAGAAAAAAAAACACAAAATTTATGTTGTACTATTTTCAAACCTCTTTCTAACGGTCCCTCTTGACAGGGAGACCGTTAGGGGGACGGTCAATCGTGAACCAAAAAATGGTTTTCATACAAATCGGTTAAGCCGTTTAGGTGGACATAGGTAACTAGCACCGCGGCACGAGAATTTTACTATAGGGAAAATTCAGACTAACTGATATAATTCAACGCAGAGTTTAAACGGGTTAGTGGCGGAGCGACCCGTCTTTAAGGTTCACACTTTCTGAATTCTCGAAAAATGACGACTTAGAATAAATCTTCTATAATGTAAAAATGAAAAGCTGAATTTGTTGCTAAGCGCAAATCTCGAGAACAGCTGCACCGATTTCGGTAATTCTTGTTGTGTTTGTTATTGTCAGGAGAAGGTTTTTTATGAAAGAAAAAATTAAGAAAATTGCTTAGAAAATTATTACGCGGGTAAAACCGAGGGGCGCAGCTAGTTTGTCTTCTTTTTTTTCATTTGCTAATTATCATAGAAATTAAATTAAAAAAAAAAAAACATAACATAGGAATGGCAATTATAAGTTTTATGCAACAAAAATATTTGCTCTAGTGTGTATCTAGGGAGGAAAGAGTCGACTACGTTTGTATGGAGAGAGAGTCGTTACGCTTTCCTCTTAAATAATATTATGAGAATAAGATCCGTGTCAACTATTAGAATCCAAATCGCACCAAAACAATAAACTATTAATATGATGGTTTATCGATAGTTTATTATTCAATAACTCCCCATAAAATACGAACATAACAGGAAATACGTAAACCAATAGACAATATATTTCTATCAACGTGTTTTGGAATATATTGAGTATTATTTCGTTTACTAAATATAAATTGTACAATCATATTACCAATTAGTTGATCCCCGCGTGACCTAGAGCTCACTCGCACACCTGTAAGGTTGTAAAGTAATGTTCCCTGATACTGTTTTTATTAAACACCCACGACCCGCGGTTTCACCCGCGTAAATCTCGATCCCATGGAAATATCGGGATAAAAGTAGCATATATGTTAATCTAGGCCTCCAGCTATCTACATACCAAATTTCATTGCAATCGGTTCAGTAGTTTTAGCGTGAAGGAGTAACAAACATACACACACACACACACACACACGCACACACAAACTTTCACATTTATAATATTAGTAGGATTATTTCGTTTACTAAATATATATTGTACAATCATATTACCAATTAGTTGAACCCCACGTGACCTAGAGCTCGCTCGCACTCGTAAAGTAATGTTACCTGATTCTGTTTTTTTTAAACAATATACTATACAATCCTACTAATATTATAAATGTGAAAGTTTGTGTGTGTGTGTATGTTTGTTACTCTTTCACGCAAAAACTACTGGACCGATTGCGATGAAACTCTGTATGTAGATAGGTGGAGACCTAGATTAACACATACGGTACTTTTTATCCCAATATTCCCACGGGATCGAGACTTACGCGGGTAAAACCGTGGGGCGCAGCTAGTATACTATACAATCCTACTAATATTATAAATGTGAAAGTTTGTGTGTGTGTGTTTGTTACTCCTTCACGCAAAAAACTACTGGACCGATTGCAATGAAACTCGGTATGTAGATAGGTGGAGACCTGGATTAACACATATGCTACTTTTTATCCCCATATTCCCACGGGATCGGGACTTACGCGAGTGAAACTGCGGGGCGCAGCTAGTACAATATAAAAATATAAGAAAATAGTACTATATTTTTTACAGATATGCGAACGCCCGATTTCCTATAGTTAATTTTTTTTTATCTAAAACAAAACTCAACCGTTATAAAACCCCACAGAGTCCCACCGACATTAACAAACCAAGACCGTCGAAAATGGCGACCGAAACGATATGAATACAAAACTGATTTACTGAATTCAAAACGATAACATCACCACAATGGCGGCGTCATCCAATTTACTTCATTATGTACAACAGATTTAAATAAACTACGAACGTACAAGTACATTATATTTAAACGAATATATTCGCGTTTTTATTTTTGTTTTAAACATGACGTTTCGGGAACATTGCAGATCGCATGGTTACAGGCAGACTGAGATGACATTCGTCTTTTTTTTTGCTATTAATTATGGCTTCGCACGGCTTGTGCATTTAGCCAGTGTCAAGTTATATTTTGCATGAAATTATGACCCGATTTTTCATAAATTGGGCCTTAAGTGTTTCAAAACAGTCAAAGACGTCATAGTTCGTCAAGTCAGGGGCTATAGTAAAACAAAAAAGTATAGTAAAACGGTGGCAAGTTCACCATAACCTTAATAGGAGATTTGGAAGCAACGAGAAAACTTCATGTTTGACACTGAATTTTACTTTCACTACACTTGTGCACTTTCACAGAACTAAATTGAATAACATTCCACCAGAATTATACAATTCAACTCTGGTTACAACTAAGTTTCATGAAAATAAAACTGCAGCACGACATGTTGTTAACTCGTTCCCGCCAAAACTCGACATTCGTCTTTTTTTTTTCTTTTATTATGGCTTCGCACGTGTGCATTTAGCCAGTGTCAAGTTATATTTTGCATCAAATTATGACCCGATTTTTCATAAATCGGGCCTAAAGTGTTTCAATACAGTCAAAGTCGTCATAGTCCGTCAAGTCAGGGGTTATAGTAAAGCGGTGGCAAGTTTACCATAACCTTAATAGGAGATTTGGAGGCAACGAGAAAACTGCATGTTTGACACTGATTTTTACTTTCACTACACTTGTGCACTTTCACAGAACTAAATTGAATAACATTCCACCAGAATTATACAATTCAACTCGGGTTACATCTAAGTTTCATGAAAATTAAACTGCAGCCCGACATGTTGTTAACTCGTTCCCGCCAAAACTCAATTTTCTCTTATTTACCTACTTAAAATCAGATTGAGACACAATACGTGTACAAATATGTCAAAGGAGGTTACATTTGTAAAAGGTGACCGAAAAAGGTTGGATATCTGTTAAAACCACGACGTAAAGAGGTTAAAGTCATGTCATTGATGGATACATTCGTATTTTTTTTACATAAACTCTTTTCTAACATTTATATTCAAAGAATTTACTTTACACTAAGCAGAAGCCGTACAAAGTCATTCTACTAATATTATGAATGTGAAAGTTTGTGTGTGTTTGTGTGTGTATGTTTGTTACTCCTTCAAGGTAAAACCACTAAACCGATTGCGGTGAAACTCGGTATGTAGATAGCTGGAGACCTAGATTAACACATAGGATACTTTTAATCCCGATATTCCCACGGGATCGGGACTTACGCGGGTAAAACCGCGGGGCGGAGCTAGTAATTGAATAAAAAAACAAAATTAAAAGAATTCTATTCCATAGAGGTTAAAGTTTGCTTTATGTGTTGAACTTTCAATAAAAAACTTCAATCTTCTAGAACAAAAGAATAAGCTTGTCTAATTAAAAATTTAATCTTTCATTTTCGAACAAAGTTTCGCTGCATTATAAAGTTGGTCACTGCGTAGTTTGGACAGTTAGGACCTAACTTTAAACTCTGTCCATTAAGCTTCCGAAAGTTATTACGGACTTTTAGAAATAGGTAGTAATTTGCTATTGTTAGCTTTACTTTTTGACGCGATAACGTCTAATAAATGGATGGAAAACCTGCATTTACAAAAAAGTGTCATGTTAATATTGTGTGTCGCGGTCGCTAGCTATTTACCTTCGCCCACACGAGCGCGAAGCAAACGTGATACTGTCGCGCTACAAAAACGCTGCAAACGCGCGATTCAGTAACGGCACAAAAATGCCTGCGACCGCTACAGTTGCAAAATGGACTTCGTTGAGGCAACACTAGCCACATTGTCTTTGGTGCTGCTTGGGCAAGCAGCCGAAGCGTGGGCAACGAAAGAAGCGTAATATTGGGTAAGTCGTAGTCGCGTTAGTCGCGCATAAGTACCTAACGCGTTAGTAGCGCTGTTGTATCGCGTTGCAAATGCGACTAACGCGCGTAAGTAGCCGCGCTGCAAATAGTCTCCGTGGGTGAAGAGCCTAAGGTACAGTCGGCTGCATAATTGCAGCCCTCGGTAGAGTTCGAAAATTACTATTATTGGAATGTTTTAATTCTAATAATTTTTGTTTGATTAAATGATGTGTTAGAAGACTTTAAACTTTAACTAAAGCAGGTGTCTAGAATCTTGCTAGTGTTGGAAACATTCTTATAACAGCTGTTTTGGAACTTTACGGTGGGTCTGCAATTATGCAGCCGACCGTACGTGCGGGTAAAATAATGCTTCCCCCTTAATTAAAAAATTAAATATTTCGTAAAAAATAGGGAAAACTACTTAAAAACAACTTAAATAATATTTGCTTTATTGCCAATCTGAAAAACAATTCATTTGTTTATTTTCTTTTTATTTGTCACTAATATCAAGGTTTTAAAAATCTATTTAGTGGTTGTTTTTTGCCAGCAGGACCTTGTATCTACTTACTTATTTAAGTTATTGTAACAGTCGAACTACACCAGCGCCAGTGCTAAGCCGTGACAAAAGTCTCTGTGGGCGAGAGCTCTTAGATTAAATATCCGAATTATTATTGGCAATTATTGGCAATAAACTGAAACTATGAGAAAGCATAGTCTGATTATATCGATATTAGACTAGACTCAGGATTATTACACTTTGGTTTCAAACACTGTGACGTTCTGGCAGTGAAGGTTGTTAATGAGATAAATCAAAACATCAATACAGTAACTCGATTATTAATAAACTGTTATTAGTCTAATTACTATACCCACTAGACATGAACCGCTAAATATTATTATGTAATAGTACGGGATCCCATAAAGAACGACCTTCATCGAGCTGTTTAATGGATGAAAAGTATTTTATATCAAATTAAATAGGTCAATGAATTTATTGCAAATGGGTTGCCTAAATAAATTATCTGCTTACCTAAGAGTTGTGACGGGTAAAATAGTCAACCTAACGTTTGCATATTCTATAGGGTTCATACTTTCGATTGATATTGAATTTGTCTCTTAATCAAACCAATAAAAGGTTTAAAAAACCAAAATAAAATTTAAAATAATCATATTCTGGACTGAAATTTATACTACCCATTTGCAATATATTTATTGACCTATTGAATTTGATATAAAATACTTTTCATTTATTAAACAGCTTAGTGAAGGTCGTTCTTCAAGGGATCTTAGGTTATAAGTAGGAGCTTAGAATTATCCAATTAACTTTGGAATGAAAATAATTGAACTAAAAATAATTTCACTTAATTCCATGGTGTCATTTATTCCGATAATGACATAGGAATAAAATATTCTTTATAACAATTAAATAATATAAACTTAAATTGATAAACTAACCTAAAAAATTAATAATTCTAGGAAGTGTACCCAAAAGGCTAGCTGCGCTACCACGTCGGAAGGCGATGCTTATCCGCTGTCCGAGGTAGTAGCCAGCCTTTTGGTCACTCGAAGCTAAAACTAGTACTTGCAATTCGCGAATGCGGTCAGCCTTTGTTTGTAGTTGTAATCGTAAATACACAGTAAATACACATGTTCGTTAGTGTGTGTATCCGACGGAGCGGTCAGTAGCGAGCGACACATATACAGATTGGTCACTCACACAAACAAAGGCCGAGCGTACTCGTGAATTACAAGAACTCTAATTTTCTTTCTCCATACAAATGTTTCCAATATATAATCTGTGAAAATTTCAACTGTCTAGCTATCACGGTTCAAGGGATACAGCCGTGGCAGACAAACAGAGGAGTCTTAGAAAATACTACCAGCGCACCGCGGTTTTACCCTCCTCCCGATTCCGTGGGAATATCGGGACAAAAAGTAGCCTAAGTTACTGTGATTGAATCAATGAACCCTAATACTAAGTTTCATCGAAATCGATCCAGTAGTTTCGGAGCCTATTCAATGCAAACAATCAAATCTTTTTTTGAGCGCACGCATTAGAAGTCTCGAAATATGAATAATTTTTGCCGTTTTAACAACATTTTTCACTGATGCTTCGCTCCTATTGGTCGCAGTGTGATATCTAAAGCCTTCCTCGATAAATGGACTATCCAACACAAAAATAAGTTTCGAACCAGGGTACCGCGATAAGTGTGTCGGCTTCAAGCCAACGCGTCGGCTTATGCCGACCCGCGGCACAAGCCAACGAGTTGCTCGGATCGCGCGGGTTGGGTCCCAGTAGTTCCTGAGATTAGCGCGTTCAAACAAACAAACAAACTCTTCAGCTTTATAATATTAATATAGATGTGCACAAAACGGGAACATTTACGAAAACCACAAATAATAACGTATTTACAGCAAACCATTTGTAATCGGCTCAGATCAGGCCAAACAATACCTTAACAAGGGTATGCTATTACAATACGTACTAATTAACCAAATCTCTGATTTATGGACCCCAAGATAACAATAACTGTAATTACATTCCTTTGTTGGTTATTTTGTTTATACCAATGTTTATTTTATCAATTACCAGCTGCGCTCTCGCGGTTCCACCCGCGTAGGTCCCGATCCCGTGGGAATTTCAAGATAAAAAATAGCCTAAATGGTAACCAGGTCTCCAGCTCTCCAGATACAAAATTTCATCGCAATCGGTCCTGTAGTTTTTGCGTGAAGGAGTAACAAACATACACACACACAGAATTTCATATTTATAATATTAGTAGGAAGTAGGATTATAAAGCTGAAGAGTTTTTTTGTTTGAAAAGTACATGTTTGACAATAATTTTTACTTTCACTACACTTGTGCACTTTCACGAAACTAAATTGAATAATATTCCACCAGAATTATATAATTTAATTCGGTTTACAACTAAATTTTATGTAAATAAAACTGCAGCACGACATGTCGTTCCCGCCAAAACCTCTAATATCAATGAATTATTTGAAATCAATTTTTTTATAAATGAAGTTTTTGGGTGAAAGATACTTATCTATTTGTATGAGATTTTAGCGCCGGTAGCCCTTCACCTTATTTGACGTGGAGGTAAACCCTAATGTCATTTTTTGTTATTTCTTTTGCATCGCTTTATATTTTCAGAGTTAAAAATACACCGTCCGTCCCAAACCCTAAAACATATTGCAATTTTATATTGCTTATACTTAGTTCTCACACTAACAAAATTTGACCAAATTCAAACAATTTATCAGTTTGAAACACTTTCCTGAAACATTGTCCGTAATTCAGTTGGGAATCTCAGATATGTACCTTTCCTCTAGTTTCCCGCACAGGCCCTAAGTAAACAACAGTGTTTGTCTTTAATTTGTTCACTTTCGAACCTTCCTGGCCCTGGCCCTGGCCCTGGTAGGTATAAAGTATAAACTTATATAAAATTGCACTAAAATAAAGAGAACATCACAATATAGATAGATAGATAAACACTTTATTTGTACAACACACGAAACATAGAAAATGACAAAAAAGACGAGAAAGCTTATTAACTACGAAATTGTACAAACAGGCGACCTTATCGCTTAAAGCGATTTCTTCCAGGCAACCTTAGGATGGAGAAGGTCTGTTTAGCTTAACTGGTAGGTCGTGTGGTGTAAGAAACACATATAACAATAAATACCTACGTAAAATAAATATTATAAACGAAATACTTAAACATAGATATCATACCATTCACATAATAATATTTAGCAATACTATTCGTAATGAGAATATATTAACTAGTATATATATAATAAGTAATATATAAATAAATAAAAAATATATAATAATATGAGTGATGCCTCTGCGGGTCTATTATACCTCCTAAAACAAAACCGGCCAAGTGCGAATTGAACTCTGAGGCGGGAGTCGAACCCGAAACCCTGTGTTTGCACTCCGGCATCGTGACCATTGTGCCAACTGGGCCATCAAAAGAAAAGTATACACAAAAGTATTCTAACCGTGATCTGGTTACCATAACACAAGTCTTGCTTAAACTTGACGCTAGATGGCGCTGCTGTGCATTACCCTGCAATTTTTTTTTATTTAAGGGACCTAAAAGATTGATTCAAAATATATCCGTCTATTTTACTATTTTAGTATATTTTATCTCTAAATGCCTGAATCGACCTTTAACAGTTATTATGAAAACATTTCGGTCTAAAATGCGGTTATGTTTTTATAGGTAAAGTTATTTTAAATTGTTTCAAATTAAATTATCTACCCAACACATTTACCTACATATTTAATAAAGCTTCACGTGTAATCAAAGCAATACCTACGTTTTTTTTTTTTACATTCCACACATCGCCATCTAGCCCCAAGCTAAGTAACTAGACTTGTGTTATGGGTGCTAGACAACGGATATACTACTTATATACTTTTCTTTTGTAAATATATACATATAGTACATAGAAACAACCAGACCACAGACAAATATCTAAGCATAAATACTTGTCTGAGGCGGGAATTGAACACGCAACCCTGTGTTTGGCAGTCCGGCATGGTGGCCATTGTGCCAACTGGGTCGTCAATATAGGTTAAAAAAACATTTTTCAACAAACAGGGTTCCCTGGGTTTATTCAGTGCGCTGCTGTAGTGCCTGGGACATTAGATGAAGTAAGGTACCGGAGACAAACAAGAGCCACCTTAATTGAAAGCGAAATTTCGTAAAAAATCGGTTGAAAAACAAAGAAGATAAGCGCGAATATCCATAAAAAAAATACATGCAACCGAATTGAGAACCTCCTCCTTTTTTGAAATCGGTTAAAAATAGGAAAAATTACCTAAAATTATTTAATTATATAAATATTTTCTTCATTGACAATCTCAAAATCCATATAATTGTTTGTTTCTTGTACTTTTGTAACTAATATCAAGACCCTTCTAGTGGCCCTTATTTAATCATGGGGTAGTAAGAACGGCCAGCTTAAAAAAATTAAACTAAAAGTATAATTAACATAAAATTTACATTTTCCAGTTTGTTTTAGCTTAAAAAATTACAAAGCCAAAAATCTCATTTTTATTACAAGTATTTACGGATTAAAACAGGGGGTGGCCCTTGTTAAACATATACAAACTCAAATTGGCAAAAACAAGGTGAAAAAAAGAACAAACAGCTAAAAATATATATATATATTTAAAAAGCATTATAAGTAAACCTTTATAATTGTGCGTGAGAAACATCTTTACAAATCAATAAGATAAACTCTAAAAGTAGTTTAGAAAGGGCAAACTCTACGAATCAGCTTGTAGCAAGATCTACGAATAGCTTGTAGCAAGGTCTACGAATACCTCGTAGCAAGGTCAAGAGACAACAGTGTCAAGATAATATTTACTTAGGGTAATGTAACATTAATAGACATTTTCACATATAAATTTAATTTAAATTAAATTTAATTTAAATTAATTTATAGTAGGTATAAATTTTATATTTTATTACCATATTCTTTAAATGTTGCCAGATTTTTTTATTTAAATCTGTAAATGAGGTCGCGAAAAATAAAAAAAATATTAGGTAGGTAGTTAACCTATTGACCTAAATTTCTTCAAATTGATATATAAGCAACACTATAGACTGGTGCAAAAAAATATAAGCTGATTATTTTTGGTTTTACCAAAAATCTAATAATCTAGTTTTAGTTTTTGTCAAATTTGGAATCCTTTCAGTATTTTTCGCTATCTCATAGTTAAGGATTAAAAATTAAAAATTTATATTAAAAATTCACCCTATTAATAAACTGAGAACCTCCTTTTTTAAGTCGGTAAAAACGTCTAACAGCACGCTTTACCACTACAAGTATATATGTAGATAGATAGATAGATAAACACTTTATTTGTACAACACACAAAACATTGAAAATAACAAGAAGGATGAGAAAGCTTATTAACTACGAAATTGTACAAACAGGCGACCTTATCGCTTAAAGCGATTTCTTCCAGGCAACCTTAGGATGGAGAAGGTCTGTTTAGCTTAACTAGTAGGTCGTGTGGTGTAAGAAACACATATAATATTAAATACCTACGTAAAAAGAGATATAAACTAAATACTTAAACATAGATATCATAACATACACATAATAATATTTAGCAAAACTATTCATAATGAAAATAAATTAACAAATATGTATATAATACAAAGAATATACCCTACAAACATCCTTTCAAATTGTCAATTTTGACGTAACAATCCACACTCCCAAGGGAGATGGATGTAATAGCTCGCACCACGACACGTTGCCTAAATTAAACACGGAATTGAACAGGACCGTTATACCGACGCAGGTCTGCCGGTTATGACCCTACGGTGTATTACCTACTTCCTAACGTTACTATTATAAGGGCGTTTGCACGCTGACGCGATAAAATGACCGATAATCAGAATCAGAAGTTTCTACAAGTTTTTATAAGATTTTATTCAACATTTTTTTAATTAATAAATATTGCTGGATATTCTACACAGAGCCACTTGCCCTCAAACTAAGAAACTAGTCTGCCGGTAATGACCCTACGGTGTATTACCTAAGTACCTACTTTCTAATGTTACTATTATAAAGGTGTTTGCACACTGACGCGATAAAATGACTGATAATCAGAATCAAAAGTTTCTACAAGCATTTATATGCTTTTATTCAACTTTTTTTAATTAATAAATATCGCTTGACATTCTACACAGAGCCACTTGCCCTCATACTAAGAAACTAATCTGCCGGTTATGACCCTACGGTGTATTACCTATGTATCTTCTTCCTAAGGTTACCGTTATAGGGGTATTTGCACACTGACGCGATAGAGAAACCAACCAACAAGCGGCACTATAAATTAATTATAGGTTCGTATAAGTTTGCTTGAAATAAAAATATTTTCTATATTTAGATAGGTAATTATATTTTTCTGTCGCACGACAACGGAATATTATAAGCGACTGAGTCTTTAACCGACTTCATAAAAGGAGAAATGTCTTAATTAGTCTTGTTTATTTTGTCAGTTAATTTTATATTGCTAATAAAATTACCTGCTGCTTTTTTATACAGTGGGTAACAAAAATCCCAGGATCTCTTCTAGGTACATGTACGGTCGGCTGCATAATTGCAGCCCTCGGTAGAGTTCGAAAATTACTATTATTGAAATGTTTTCATTCTAATAATTTTTGTTTGATTAATTGATGAGTTAGAAGACTTTAAACTTCACCTAAAGCAGGTGCCTAGAATCTTGCTTGTGTTTAAAACATTCTTATAACGGCCGTTTTGGAGCTCTACGGTGGGTCTGCAATTATGCAGCCGACTGTACACACGGACCTAACCAAAAAATATTAATAATTGCAAAATAACGAAGAAGATTTTTTCGTAATGTCTCGTCGATTTTCTTATGAAGACTAGAAGATTAGAGGAATTCGGGCTGAACATCGCACCTATAGTTTGGCAAAGTCGTGCGCGACCAGGACGTATTTGCGGGGTGGCGGGATTGAGGTAATAGCACGCGATACACACGGGAGAAGTGTGCCCGGATATATCTTGCGATATATTGAAACAATTTTTGATGTAATGTAAGGTTGAATAAAAAGGTACTTATAGTAGTTCCATTATTTATTAATTTATATTGTTGGTAGTGGAAGATAAAGTAAAAAAAAAATTAAAATATATTCATTTACCAATACGAGTACAGTTTATAGAAATATCTGCGGCCCTCACACTAGATTAATGTCAGTATTGTAAAGTAAAGTATTTTTTTCTGTTAAAGTATTTTACTATAAATAAAAGAATATAAAAAAATATAATAAAAGAATATAAATAAATCAATATCCATATCACTTTCATGATCTGTCTCTGTTTAAACTTCTTGATTGTCGTCATAATCATCATCATCATCATCGTCTTCATTCGGACGAAATACGAATCTAAAAAAAAACAACATTAATATAAAAAAGACATATTTTTCACAATATTATGTTTAATTAAATCAAATCAATGGTGATTGTAGATAGCCTGAGCAGATGGTGCCGGTGATGAAGCGTCACGTCTGCCCAGTCAGCACACCAATAATCGATTAAAATTAAAATAAACAATAATGTACCTACCTGTCCAACGCATCGTTAATTACATAATCTGATTTATTTATTTATTAGTATTAATCAGATAGTACAATCCATTTGTTAGTAAAGTCTTACAGCTATGTTAGTTATCATTAAATAATGTCCAAAAGTAATTACTAAATTAATTAAATTCATATTTTCTATTAAATTTGTGATCTTTGGTGGTATCCGTATTAACACACATATGCATTCTATTCCAGTGTCTAATTATAGGACAGTCTAGCCTTTCCAGTAATGTATTCAGAAGACTGCTGGAGCTCCCCCGCACACGGCGCATCAGTGAGGCAGCTCTTTTACGTATTAGCGTATAAAAACAATCAACTTTTGCCTCCGCAAACATTCCTGATGCGCTACAAACCTTACCTGACTCCCCGCAGAACCTTGATAGCCCCAGCAGCATTCTGAAACTTTTATTGTACTGGATACGCAGCGCGTTGAAGGTCTTTTTAGTGTACTTAGTCCAAAGGCTGCTGGTATAAAACGTCTGACAGTAAGTTCGAAACAGTATTAACTTGACGTCTTTCGAACAGCCAGCGAACCTCCTAATCACCATATTACACCTAACCGACAACGCTCTACGCTCCCGCTCAATATCCTCATCATCTGAGAGGTCCTCTGTGATCCAATGGCCCAAGTACTTAAACTTCTTAACTCTACCAAGTGATATATCTCCTATTTTGACTGGAGGTACGTAACTAGGGCTCTTTTTTCCCGCCTTGAAAACAAGTATCTCACTCTTAGTAGTGTTGTACCTTAGACCATGTGCCAACGCATACCTCTCGCATATCCCCACAAGAACGTTAAGAGCCCTGATTGACGGGCTCAGCAGAACCATGTCGTCAGCATAGCTAATATTATTTACAATCTTACCGTCGATCGAACAGCCGAGACCGGCTCTACTGAGCTCGTCAATCAGGCTGTTCACGTACAGATTGAAAAGACGAGGAGAGCTTAGTCCGCCCTGTCTGACTCCGCATTCCAACCTATACTGTGTCGAGTACGAACCGGCCCATCTTACCGTATTAGTTTGGTTATGGTACCAATATTTCAGAAGGTTAATAACTTCACTAGGTATGTTAGTGTCTCTCCGGAGCTTATCCCACAACACATCGTACGACACTAAATCGAATGCCTTCGACAGGTCCAAAAAACAGGCATACACTGGCGTATTTCTCGTTGTATAATACTGAACGGTATGCTTTAACCTCAGTATTGCAGTTTCAGTGGAGAGTCCCGGCCTGAAACCAAACTGACATTCATTTAACTCTACGTATTTACTAAGCTGACGGTCAATCAAACCGTCCAATACTTTCGCCACTATTGTTGCTAGAGAGATTGGCCTGTAGTTGTTCCTGTCGGAGGCATCGCCGGTCTTGTTTTTAATTATAGGAACAACTATGGTCTTCATAAGCTCCGGAGGTAAATAGGAGTGAATAATACACACATTAAATAGTAATGCCAACACTCTTGGCAAATGAACTCCTGCATGCTGCAGATGCTCAATACTGAGATCGTCATGTCCTGGTGATTTACCACGCTTCATATTTTTAATTACATTAGCCACGTCTTTTCCTGTAAATGATATTAAATTACTACTTGAATCGATCACAGCATCCGGCATCTGCAACATTGGCTTAAGTGAAGAATGAACCCTGAAATGCTCTCTAAATATTTCAGCAATACGGGTCGGCTCGCACTCACCACAAACACTCGCCGGAAGACACGACCCACCCGCCAATGTTTTAGTGTGTCTCCAAAAACTCTTAAAGTCCTTACTCTTGTGATGTGTTGCTAGAATGTCCATCTTGATTTGAGTTTCATTATCATGGCACCACTTGAGTTTAGACTTAAACAGCCTCCGAGACGCACGCATTTTATTGTAAATCTCTCCTACCATAGGTTTACCAATTGTTGACCATTCTTGGAAGTTAAGTCGTGCCTCCCGATGGGCTTCACTGACGTACTTGTTCCATCCCGTTATTTTCTTTCTCTTTTTACATTTTCCACGTTTATTATTACTTAATTTCGAAGCCTCTCGCAAGCAGCCAACTATATCAGCATATAATTTGTCAATAATATATCTATGATCTACATTCTTACAAAAACCATGCGCACATGTCTGAAACTCTACTGGAAAATCAATGTCTTTTAATCTATTATTACAATAATACTTATACCTATTTATTTGATCGTCATCTCTATCTTTCCATGTCACTTGATTAAAATTATTTGTATACTTAATTTTACATGGCAAACTACTAAAATTAAACGACACTTCAACTGGGAAATGATCTGAACAGAAGACATCATATTTTATCTTAATGTCAGTTACAGACTGCCAAGCTGTCTCTGTGGTCAGACAGTGATCAAGCCAACTTCGAGAATTCTCATGACTATCACTTATAAAAGTATGCGTGTCCGACGAAAGCTTCAAATATATCACGTCTGCACAGAGCCAACTCCGTTCGTCACAAAATTTAGATAGCTCAACAAAAAATAACTCCTTAGGATCCGCATTAAAGTCACCTAGCATTAACACTGACTTCACGGCGCAACTTTCAATCACTGCACTGATCTCACCAAGAACATTTGTAAAAACATCCAAATTATCTCGATCGTTCGTAGGCATATACACGGAAAAAATTAGAGTCTCTCTTTCTTGAGTGGCTATTTTTATGGCCGCTAATCTTACGTTATTACACGGGACGACTGCAACCGAAGAAAATACTCCTTTCCTCCACATTATCGCTACTCCTCCGTGCGGTCTCCCACGTAGAATACCCGCTGATGTGTCTACCGCTGACTTACTCGTGAACTCAAAACTGTCATCAATTGAGCCAATTAAACTTAGATCATGATGTAAGAGCCATGTTTCTTGCAGAGCTACAACGTGTGCTGTCTTACAAACCTCTCGTATGCCCTCTATGGAACTCTTCACCCCCTTACAATTGAAGCTGATTACTTTAATGTTTTCTTCACAACTTAAATCCATATTAAGATATCATATAGGAGCCTCTTACCTCTGTTCCAATCTTCCAATATCTCTATTCGGACTCTTTGCTCGCTTTTCATTAAAATCTACAAAACGACGAAACGAAATACCTTCCGGCCACATTTGCTCGTCCAAAAACGTATTAATCTTGTGACTAGGCACGAAAACTTTGTACGCCCGATAGTCCTTCTCCTGTTTCATTTTTATCTCCACAAGTTTGACACTAATCTTTGTTTTGCTGTATATATATTCTGAAACATCTTTGACAGTCGTATTTTTATCCACATTGTTTATAAATAATGGTACTTTTACATCAGCTGCTTTAAATTTTCCAGCTGGATCTTTAGACTGTCCCTGTGTCGTAATAAATCTATTCCTGTACCTCCTTCTCTGAACTAGCTTCCAATCAGCATCCTTTTTACTAACGAAATTGCCACCCTCATTCGCTACCTTAGAAAACAACGCAGACTCAACGTACTGATTCATATTGGTACATTGTTCAATGCGCTCTGCGCTCACACCTGCAGATGACGGTGAGGCCATCGGCGGACCCGCATCGATTTCGAACGTAGGTATCGTGCACGAAACCACGGTAGGGGCCTCCACGCGCCGCTGTAATGCAGCTGTCGCTGCGAGGTCATTCGCACTCAAACGGTCAGTGTGCGACAAGGACGGCAACACCTGCGTCATCTGCATCTCGGCACGCTCGTCGGCGGTCGTTGGAGTCGACAATACTCGCTTTGAGGTCATTGCTCCGCCGTCAGCTGTTGAATCTACCCTCTCTAGCTCATTTTTTCGTGATATATTCATAATTCCAAATGGCCCACTATTCGCTTCATAGTTTTCAAATTGCATTGGTCTTTTAGATCCTCTCGTCATATTTACGAAATTAAGCGGTTCTAAGTTATTTACCAACGACGCTTGTTTTAAGTTAAGAAACTCATTTTTCAAATCGTTCAACTGCTCCATTGTTGCATATCGTTGCTTAATATCTTGTACTTGATCTTGTAAAATAACTATGTCTTTAAGTAATCTCGACACATCAATATGGTCGAATGTTACCGGAGGCAATTTACGAATATCACGCGCAACAAAAACAGGGAAACATTCAGCTGGTGTACATTTTATTAACGCAATGATGTCTTCTAGATCTTTCAATATTTTCACCTCGGCTTTACCCTTTCTCTTTACTTTTTTGTCTTCTGCCTGAGCTGACTCGTAAAGCAAATTTTTAGCAGCTTCCACTTCCTTGGACGAAAAAGTAGTCGCACACAGTCTAATAATACTATCCTCGTTCATCACATCTACTTGATTTTGGATAAATGTCAGTATTTCATTAATAACTACGTTGCAATTCATACACTTTACAAAACTCATTTTTGTTTACTATTATTTATTTACACTCGCACTGCAAACGGACGTGCATCGCGCGCGGACACCGAGCGCAAACTGATTTATAATATTCGTCTTCACTTTTATGACATGGTCGTTATAAACAACATTCTTAGTCGTTCGTGTCGCCAGACTCATCCTGAGATCGTTATCTCGTGTGCGTTGAACTCAAAGTGTCATAGATTTGACAACACATGTTGCCGCTTCGAGTGCGCGGCCCACTACACCACCCGCTACCCGCTGACATCTTCAGTACCTCGTCCCCGCCACCGTCTGTAGCGCCGCAAGGAGGGTTCAGCACGAACTTGCCAAACTATAAGATCCCGCGTGGTAGCTGAGGTAAATCACTGGAAATTCAGCATTCCATATAGGGGTTGCCTCAGGCAGTAATATATTGCCTAATCATTTGGAAGTCTAAAGGAGAAGAAGACGTACTGCGCTTACCCTAAATAAATTAGGGTAAGTACAGGAACAACATATCTTATATCTTTAAATGAGCAATTGTTGTATACATATATATATATAGTCAAAGTCAAAGTCAAAGTCAAAAATCTTTATTCCTTTCAATGCTTAATACCTAGGTATAAGATCACATAGACACGTCTTAAAAACTAAGTTAGGATGTGTGCCTTCGGAACGCGCCCACCAATGAGAAGAAGGCACAAGAAACTCATGGGGTTTTTTTTTTTCATGTGATCACGCTCACAAAGGTCAATATTACAATTATTTGAAAGTATTATTTGAAATAGAGCAATTAAAGTCACGTCCAAGGGTTGTTATCATTAAGGTAAGACGAAGTATCATAGTACGCCTTACTGCACAATTTATGCTTTATAAAAGTTTTGAACCTGTTAATGGACATATCATATACATCTTTAGGTAATTTATTATAATAGAGCGCACATGTATTATTAAACGACCTGTTTATTTTCCGGAGCCTACTACCGGGCACGGTCAGTTCATCCTTATTTCTTAAGTTGAAATTATGAATATCGCTATTTTTACGAAAAATATCAGGATTTTTGTGAACGTATAGCAAGTTTTCGTAGATATATTGTGAATAGAGCGTTAATATATTGATCTCTTTAAATTTTTCCCTAAGTGATTCCCTGGGGCCCATCCTGTAGATAGCTCGGACAGCTCTCTTTTGCAAAATGAAAATAGCATCAATATCCGCAGCACACCCCCACAGTAGGATGCCGTACGACATGACACTGTGGAAGTAGCTGAAATAGACTAGGCGAGCAGTCTCAATATCCGTATATTCGCGAATTTTCTTAACGGCGTAAGCGGCAGAACTAAGTCTTGCTGCCAAGACTTAGTTCTGCCGCTTTGCCAGGACAATGCTTCCACATGCGGGCCCCACTGAAGCTTAGGATCTAAAGTTATACCTAGAAAGACAGCCTTACTGACTAATTCAACTTCCTCATCATTAATTTTTACAACAGTTTTGACTTGTTTTACATTTGGAAGTGTGAACCGAATTAATTTAGTTTTGGATCCATTCAGTAATAAATTATTGGAATTGAACCAATCAACTATTCTAGAGAGAGCATTGTTCACATCGTCAACGTTCGACTGACGCCTTTTAACCTTGAACACCAAGGAGGTGTCATCTGCGAACAACACTATCCCATGGTTGTCCCTTACAAGGTAAGGTAAGTCATTTATATAAACTAAGAACAGGAAAGGTCCTAATATGGATCCTTGAGGAACCCCCATTGCTATCGCAGATCCGGGGGATCGTTTTCCGTTAACATCAACACTCTGGACTCTACCGCTCAGATAAGAAGAGATAAGATCCAGGGCGCTGTCCCTAATACCGTAGTGGTGTAGCTTCATGATCAATGTATTATGTTGAACGCAATCAAATGCCTTGGATAAGTCACAGAATATGCCATACGCATCATGCGACTCCTCCCAAGCATCAAATATGTTTTTAATTAACGCTATACCCGCATCAGTGGTCGAGCGCCCCTTACTAAAGCCGAACTGTTTATTATGTAAGATATTATTATCATGAAAATGTTTAAGTAGTTGCTTTAAAATAAGTTTTTCAAAAATTTTACTAAGCGTAGGTAGTACTGATATTGGTCTAAAATTGGAGGGGTCTGAGGTACTACCGGATTTAAACAGTGGAATTACTTTACTCAATTTCATTAAATCAGGAAACACACCACAATCTATACATCTATTAAATACAATGACAAGTTCCGGTATAAGCAGTTCGATAACTGATTTAACAATCGGAACGGAGATCCCCCATAGATCTTTAGTTTTTTTAAGATTTATTTGCTTAAGCACTACAATAATGTCATGATTTTTAACATATTGGAATTTAAATATTTTATTACAATTCGGTACATTGGTTTTTAATAAACCTTCTGCAATGGGGGTAGAAGAGTTTAAAGCCTTCGTCAAAGTAATAGCTACATTGCTGAAAAAATTCTCAAATTCATTAGCGGTATCTTGATCATTATTAGTTATATTTACATTAATACTTAATTTAAACTCGGTGTTTTTGACTGCGACTCTCCCTGTTTCAGCATTAATTACTTTCCATGTAGCTTTAATTTTTTTTTTTTTTTTCTTTTATTGTGGCTTCGCACGTGTGCATTTAGCCAGTGTCAAGTTATATTTTGCATCAAATTATGACCCGATTTTTCATAAATCGGGCCTAAAGTGTTTCAATACAGTCAAAGTCGTCATAGTCCGTCAAGTCAGGGGTTATAGTAAAGCGGTGGCAAGTTTACCATAACCTTAATAGGAGATTTGGAGGCAACGAGAAAACTGCATGTTTGACACTGATTTTTACTTTCACTACACTTGTGCACTTTCACAGAACTAAATTGAATAACATTCCACCAGAATTATACAATTCAACTCGGGTTACATCTAAGTTTCATGAAAATAAAACTGCAGCACGACATGTTGTTAACTCGTTCCCGCCAAAACTCTCCAGCTTTAATTTTATCAACACTAGTTTTTATAACAGATTTAATGGAGAGTGATTTTGCCAATATACATACTCTTTTAAATATCTTTGAATAGTTTTTAACGTAAGCTCCAAACTCCTCTGATGTATTAACCTGTCTTTCCGCGTATAACTCATATAGTTTATGTCTACTTCGATGAATGCCAACCGATGCCCAGCCACTAAATTCGCGTTTGTCGGAGACCACTTTAGATCTGGACGTAAAAATAGATTGAAATTGGTTATTAAGAACCGAAAAAAAAGTTATTATATAATACATTTGGATCCGTATCACAAGGCAGAAACGGTAAAACTTTAGCTAAATTCAATCTAAGTTCCTCCAGACGAGCAGCAGTCACCGGTACGTACTTTATTTTCCTTTTTGGTATTGGTTTTGTGACGATAGTAAAGCTGACAAACTGACCACTATGGTCCGATTCTAATTTGTTAATGATAGATTTGCTAATCGTGGTTATATTATCAGTTATATAAATATTATCAATACATGTTGCTGTAGTGTCAGTGGTTCTAGTAGGCTCCAGAAACACGTTAGACAAATTGTGTGATTTATACAAATTTAGAAGTTTCGTGGAAGAGGTACTTGCTTTCAGTAAATCTACATTAAAGTCACCACATACAAGCAATTGCTTTTTTGATTTTGTTAATTTTGTTAACATTTCATCCAAAATTTCAATAAAGTCTTTAAAATTATCAGAAACAGGTCGTCTATACACACATACTACTATTAATTGCTCCAGTTCTACACAGGATATTTCTGTTACACATTCCACAGACATAGACACGACATCTTTTCTTTCTTTATATTTTAATTTCTTGTTCAATATTATAAGAGACCCCCCCTTTGTCGTATTTACTCTACAGAATGCGCTGCCAACCCGGTGGTTGCTGAAATTGAACATGAGCTGGTGAGCCCGACGATGGTGTTCTGTTATGCATACTATGTCAATGTCCTCAGCGTTCATGTACAATTCCAGTGTTAGTATTTTGCCCTCTGTTAAATTATATATATTTTGATGCACAAGATTAATATTTTTTACATAATTTTTCTGTACTTTATTTATTTTGGGGCGTTTATTCCAGCAATCGTTATTATTTGACTCGTTTGATAATGAGATTAATAATTGGCTAATATTGTTGTCTAAACTTATTTTCTTATTATTATTACTTTGTAAAGCGCTAGAGGATATCTCTATTGTCTCAAAACTACTGCAAGAGCGTCCCCCTTTTGTCTTAATAATTAATTTAAATTAATCGGATAAAGAGAACTATCCGCAGTCTGAATATTATTTATGTCATTAAACTGCGCAAAAGGCGCAGTGTATTTAGCCAAATTTTTGGCTGTAAAATTAAAAAAATAACATAGCGAAGATGCTATCTGTCTTTTGATAGAATCCGGAAGCTTGTGCTTTCCCTTCGTCAAATAATAATTATTACTAACAATAGGGTTAGAGTCAATAACATTGAACTTTTTATTATAACATGATATAGTGTTCAATGTTGAATTTAAATTATATCTAAGGTTATTTTCCGCAGCTGGCAAGTTTTTACAGTAGGGTAGTGTGAACATTACAATGTTGTCTGTGTTTAGGGAGCACAAAGTATCACAATATTTTATCAAGTCTTGTTTGTTAACACTTCCCCTATTTCCAATAAATATAACCAAACTATCGTTATTGTCAAATTTATAACTACTTATTCTTTTCATAATTTGAAGATAAGATGCAGAAGGCATGCAATAATTTATAAAGGACTGTCCCTTTGAGTAATAATTTAATTTTGAGCCCATATCAATTCCAATTTCATCGCTAAACATTATTATTTTTTTTTTATTTATTTGTGAACTTAAATAAGGTGAGGTACACAATGGCTGTGAGACATCACATAGCCGTTCACTCGACAAGGCAGGTGTATCCGTTGGCTCTGGCTGGCTGCAGCGGTCACAAACAAAAGTTGTTTTGTCCGATATTGAATCAAAACGGTCAGCATAGTGAGATGTTGAGTTTATAAGTTTCCCCATAGCCATCGAATATTCCCCAATAATTTGTTTTGATTTATTGTACATGATATTCACTGATTCAAGCGAATCTTGTAATTGTTTAAGCCTAATTTGGAATTTTTGAGTGTCGGCTGCATGTTGCCTCTGATTATTTTCTAACTCTAAGGTGCATAGACTTAATTTATCTAATAATTCTAATCTATTTTTGCAATTATTAATATTTTTTGAGAACTTTTTATGGCTTTTAATTAAATTTTGATTTTTTCTAATAAATTTACTAATTTTTATATATTTTTTTAGTTTTTTGCTGCTGCAATGATCTAAACATATCTTAGTCGACACTGAATGGTGTTTAGGAGTGTCATTAGTAAGATCTATAACGTCTGTGTGTCTAGATCTTGGAGCAGCAACCAACTGCGGGGACCTCCCTACAAGTTCATCGAACAATGACTGGTTTTGTTGTGTAGTGATTTCCGTAGAGGCTGCTTCGAGGTGTGTGATATGACGATGGGCCTCACGGAGCTCCTGCTCCAGGTCGGATATGCGCCGCAAAGCCTGTTCGTACTCTGCACTACAACTATCAAAACCTTTGATCAACATTTTGAGGTTATCCCGCTCTGCAGTGACATCGTCTAATTTTAAATTTATTTGTGACAATTTGTTTTTTAATTTGCCGTTTTGTTCAATTGTACTAATTAGCTCTCTTTCATTTTCGTCCCGTTCGCTGTTTAATTGAACAACCTGCTCATTTGCGGTCTTTAGTTGTTGTAAAGTCAGTTGTAGTTTGGTCGCTTCCTGTCGAGAGGCGACAGCGAAAGCCTTCCTAGTCTGCATTTTGAAAAGAATAATAGGTAAAAACGACTGGGAAAATGAGCAGGCAGATCCTCAAGCAAGTAGGTAGGTAGGTTACCGGTATGTCAATATACTTTACTTACATGGAATTTGTAGAAATTAAGCACCTGGATGTTATTTCAGCGTAGGATATACTGTAACATATATCCACGAGAATAACCGGTAAACAAACCCACAAAAACACTTATTCACTTTGAATATCTCACAAAAATATTCAAAAGAACACAAAAAACACAATTGACAGCCCGCTAGACCGACCAACCGTCACAAATTTCACGACTTATTTACTTGGTTTGATACTAATTTAACAATCAGATATTGATAATACTATGGTTTTACTTGCGATGAACTTGTAATTGGGCTATTTAAACACAAAATAACTATTAAAATAATTAAATAATCTGGGACAAATTTAAATCAGCTGTTCGCTTGAGTGTTGCCAGCGCGGAAAACATTCCGAGATTCCAATTATATATATATATATATAATTGGAATCTCGGAATCGGCTCCAACGATTTTCATGAAATTTGGTATATAGGGGGTTTCGGGGGCGATAAATCGATCTAGCTAGGAATCATTTTTAGAAAATGTCATTTTATTCGTGTTTTATCGAAACTTACTTTTTTTTATCTGAAAAATATGACTCTTCCTGACATCTATTGGCGAACTACTAATACTAATTTTGTGAGCAATAAAGTTATTCCAGCAGATGGCGTTGTTAAGTAACACGAAGTCAATGAGTGTTTGCTTTGAGGTTAGACTAAGTAAAAAAAAAACCGAGCAAAGCTCAATCATCCAGGTACTATACATTTATACGCGACAGATTGAGAACCTCCTCCCTTGTTTTCGGATAGAATAACGCACAGTATACAAGAAGACGTACCTACTGCCAGTTAGCACAATGGTCACCATGCCGGACTGCCTAATACAGGGTTGCGAGTTCGATTCCTGCCTCAGACAAGTATATATGCTTAGATATTTGTCTGCGGTCTGGTTGTTTCTATGTAATATAAGTATATATTTACAAAAGAAAAATATATATGTAGTATATTCATTGTCTACGTAGATACTTAGATGGCGATGTGTAGAATGCCCTGCAATATTTATTTTATTTTTTATTTTATTTTACTTCGCTTATCCTAAATAAGTTTGGGTAAGGACAGGAAGAGAGAAAGTGTCAGTGTCGAAAGTTTATATGGGCGGAGACTTTTATTCCACCCACAATCTAATTACACAATTGTTATACAGTGTGTAAAGACATTCCTGTAATACCTCTTAGGTACATTTAGGTACCCTAAATAAAAGTTGGTAAATAAAATAAAATAACCGGACAAGTGTGAGCCGGACTCACGCACGAAGGTAATGGCACGTTCCGTACCATTATTTTCTGTTTTTAGTATTTGTTTGTATAGCAGCAACAGTAATACATAATCTGTAAAGATTTTACCTGTCTAGCTATCATGGTTTATGAGATAGGTACAGATGACAGAGAGACTGAAAGTGGAGTCTAAGTAAAAGGGTCCCGATTTACCCTTTGGGTACAGAACCCTTTAAATTGAGACAATTATCTGGATTGACCCAAAGTTTGGGGAATCTTAAAAGTGTCACAACACTATTATTTACACAAGGGCCTAATGGCAATAATAATGTAGCCACTTATTGAAAATCCTGAATTTTTAAGTTAATCAGGGCAATTTTTTTGAACTTAAAATTCAAATAGGTAATTTCTTTAATTTCAAGTAAAAAAATATTTTTATTTTTTTACAAGTACCTATCCAATAAATTTGGATTCCAGAGTTCTTGTCACACACTGTATAGTTCATTCCCTTAATTTCAAGTAAAAAGTTTTTTTTTATTTTTTTTTACAAGTACTATCTAATAAAGAAGGGTTCCAGTTTCTGTCACACACTGTATAGTTCTGAAATGCCCTCTGTTTATTTTCAACAACTAAACTTTAATGGGCTTAATGTGAAACAGTTTGCAAATTTAACACTGTTAATTACAAGGTTTACCTTTCCATACAATGTGTTTTAACAAGGGTATTATAATAATACAAAAGAGTGTTCTAGACGTCTATCTAGGCGAATTACTTTTGTTCAACAACTATTGAAGATTTTAAGATTTCGTATGGGTACTGGAAAATCAGTTGTTCTCCTCTAATTCTTCACTTCACTCGCGTACTTGTTTATTTAGGGGTATTTGAGGCACGAGCGTATTCTAAGAAAGCGTTCTACATCTTAGACTGCATCATAAGTTACCATCGTTTGATGTAATGGTCAAAAGGTGACTATTAACTATTAAAAAATAACCTATTTTGAAGTAAACAAAACTTTAAAAATTTCAAACAAAAAGTTATATATTCCAAAAGTCGTAGATCAAATAAATAAATAAATATTGCAGGACATTCCACACATCGCCATCTTGCCCCAAGCTAGACTTGTGTTATGGGTGCTAGACAACGAATATACTACTTATATACTTTTCTTTTGTAAATATATACTTATAATACATAGAAACAACCAGACCACAGGTAAATATCTAAACATGAATACTTGTCTGAGGCGGGAATCGAACCCGCAACCCCGAAAGATCGGCTACACCCTTACGTATTATAATACCGTTGTCCGGAACACATTGTATAATTTAATTTATGGGATTTCAGTTGTTAAGGTAATGTAAATTGAGGCGTGTTTCTTAGTAGCACCGTCGTTTAGCGGATTTTACTAGCTTTACTTAAGTAGTTTTCATTTTAATTGTGCAGAATTTCCTATGTATCGAGCAGAGGCGTTTTTACCATTCCTGGTGACGGGGAAACTACCCAGCCCCCTTAGACAAGTGTAAAAGAACCTTAAAATGCTGAGTAAATCCTCCTTTCGATTATATATTTTTATTTGACGGCTGTACCGTCTGTCTACTTTTAGAGAACGAGTTGCCAAGATTGTGGAAGGTTTATAAATTGAATATATTATTATTTTGTGTATAATTCGCTACGAATTGATGTATTGGAATAATATCTGTTTGTAATATCATATTTCTTGTTTAATTTGATTAATTCTGAGAGGTTCCCCTACACAAGATTGCTTTCTATTAGCGATATCGCCAATCGACAGTTTTTTTTAATTGTATGAAATTGACGTAAGCCAACGAAAAGTCACGTAGTCTTGATCAATGATAAGTTTCATCTTATGTCAATTTTATACAGTGCTTTAAGTCAATTTCACACAATTAAATCTATCGATTGGCGATATTGCTAATAGAAAGCAATATTGTCTAAGGGGGCAGGCTAGCTTTTGGCTTTGATCGAATCGACGAATGGCGGCAACGTTGGACGAACGCAAGGCGGATGGACTGGACGGTGGCGAGTTGGGACTATTGATGTCCGAAGAAGAGGTACAAGTGGCATGTGCTGTGCGTTCACCTGGGCCCCTTCCCTATCGCACTGCCACCGTTTCTTATTCTAGGCCAGTCACAAAATATTATCTACACTTGTATTATAAAGCTGAAGACTTTGTTTGAACGCGTTAATCTCAGGAACTACTAGTGGAATTGAAAAAATCTTCCTGTGTTGGATAGGCCATTTATAGAGGAAGGCTATAGGCTACTTTTTATTCTTATATTCCCACGGGATCATAAATTAATAATATCTGACAGAAGACAGACATCGGAATTGAGGCAGACCCGGATAACAATGGCGCGACGATCTCGATGCATTTGACACAGACTGACTAAACCTAGCTCAGAACCGAACTGTTCGGAAAGATGTTAGGAAAGCCTTTGCCCAGGAGTGGAACAGAGCCCGAGCGGAAGCGCAGGTGTGGGTTCCTGCGCGCGTCGCTCCTCAAGTACAAGGCGTAAGCCATTCTTACGTATGCGGGAGATCGTCGGGGTGTCATTTATTTATTAATCTTGGATCGAAGTTCCTTATCGCACGTTGCGAAAGAGGGCTAGACGGAAAAAATTAAGACCAAAAATAGTAACCACACTTTTTGATTTTATTACAATTCCTTCACTAATTAATCGAAAGAAACTTCGTTCCATCTGGGTGTCCCTTGACACCTCTTAAGTTCTTTTATTTATTTATTAGGTACAACAACAGTAACACACACTTAACCAACTAGAAACTAGAAATTTTCTATTCTTAAACAGTTTCTAGTTTCTGGTTAAAGCTTAAACTTAGGGACTAAATTAAGTTGACGACTATGACTAACCAAAGCTTTGAGGGTTTTTTGCATTTAGAAAAATCCCATCCCAGCACCCCGACGTTGCGTTGAAATAAAAAATCTGGTGGTATGTTAGTGGTAAATTACTACTGAGATGCTGCAAAGCATTTTCCCCCACCATAAAAAAGAGTGGGACAGTATAGGCTAACAAAATAAATTAAACCTCGTTTTTTAAGTCGGTTAAAACTAATTTCATTTAACATGTAAGCGACTTCGGTATTTACTTTAAGTAAGTACACCTGCCTGAAAACTCATTCCAACCAACTTAAATAATTCTTGAGCACGAAATCGATGTAGAGTGCAAACTGGAGTATGTACCCACCATAATGGTGCTTGAGACCTTTAACATTGCCACTTTAAGTTCATCCATTCTTCCTGTAAAAAATACACAATTAAATTGGACATTTTGTGCACAATCTTAGAACGCATCGTTACTTCCTATTGTGTGACATAGTGGCCAAACGCTGACCTTATTTTGTACTAAAATTAATAACTTAAAAGCTTCGTTTTTACCCTTTGGGAACCCTAAAAAATAAAACAATTACAACCAAATAATAAAGTTAATTGCTAGATATTTGACTCCTACGAAGTTGCGAATGCGTTATAACTTATATTTATTTTTTCTATTTACCCGACGTTTCAATCGAGCTAGACGATCTTGGTCACGGGAAGACTGGTAAACTGCAACCAACATGGTCGATGCGAAACAGTTGAAAAAAATTAGTGTGAAAATGAATTAAAGAAGTACTTAGGCATCGAAATAGATAAAATATAGATATATAGATAAATTGTAATTAATTTTGACAATATTTTTATTCAGCATGATTTATTATTTATACTCCATTTGAACCGACTTCAAAAAGGAGGAGGTTCTCAATTCAACAAAACAAAAAGTTAAGTTCTTAACTTATAAATCGACTTTGATGGTTATTTTTGATTATAATAATAATAAATAAATATTGCAGGACATTCCACACATCGCCATCTAGCCCAAAGCTAAGTAACTAGACTTGTGCTATGGGCGCTTGACAACGGATATACTACTTTTATACTTTTCTTTTGTAACTAAATACTTATAATCCATAGAATCAACCAGACCACAGACAAATATCTAAGCATAAATACTTGGCTGAGGCGGGAATCCAACCCGCAAACTTGTGTTTGGCAGTCCAGCATGGTGACCATTGTGCCATCGGGGTCGTTTTATTGGAGAGATACCTCTATTTAAATATAATTGGCATTGTCCGTGTTGAAATCGGTTTTCAATTTTTTCTACTAAATTGCTTTTGTACGAAGGTTACGTCGATGCTTGAGAAGTCCTCAAACACTCTGTTTGTTTAGACAGACGCCTTCGAAGAGCTTCAATTATTTTATCTTACTTCCCTCCAGTTGAGCTTGGAGTAGAACGTTTTTGTTGAAAAACTTTTAAAAGTTTAGCGAATAGAAAGATATTTTTTGGTTAGAATAGCGGACACACAGTCCTGTGTATCAGCACATTCCGTCATACTCTATAGCGACCGCAGAAATACGTGTCTTTATCATATTTTATTTTGAATATCACATGTATACGTGATAGTTTGAATATCAGATGCGCTACCTACTGTTACCCTTTCCTATCTAGATATCTGTGTAGTATATATAAGCTATAATCTGTTATACGGAGTCAGGTTATTACGAGGAGAATAAATCCTACCGACAAAATGGACGACTAGTTTCATTACTCTATCTGGGCACCCAACAGTTAGTTTCTTGTTGAGTTATCAAGGTACTAAGTTAACTTTGATGGTATTTTGAGCTACATTGATGGTTTTTGCAATCGGTATGATATTGAAATTTAATTTCAACAATGTTATTATTACCTACTTATGTTATTATTATTATACGAGAATTATCCTTCAGGTCTAAAATATACCTACAGGGTTATTATACAGGGTTGAGAGCTACTTCTGTGCACTTTAACAATCAACGAGAGTTCAACGACTTATGGAACTTCATAACATTTTTACGAAAATGTTCAAATGAAAATCAGCTGTTACTGTAATCAGCTGTGAGGGGTCTACCATAAGATTATACTTATTTTTTAATTTTTATCTAAGTCGAAATGACCTTTGTAATGTATTAAAAAACACAGCATATTTTCGAATTATTATGACTAAAAAAATCTTATTATAAAGAGGAAAGATTTTTTCCGACACGAAAAGGCTCCGAAACTACTGGACCGATTTAGAAGAAATTTGGTATGAGGATACATTGGTTCATTGGAAATAACATAAGCTACTTTTTAATCCCCGACGCAAAAACGACGGGGTGTTATAAGTTTGATGTGTCTGTGTGTCTGTCTGTCTGTGGCATCGTAGCTCCCGAACGGATGAACCGATTTTGATTTAGTTTCTTTTTTATCCCGATATTCCCACGGGATCGGGATTCACGCAATGAAACCGCGAAGCGCTGCTTATATAACATACATACCAAAGAATCTTACAAACTGTAATATATTATGTACTTAAAAACTTTTCTCTTAACGCGACGTAATTGAACATGAAAACATGGAAACTTTCCCAGGATTAAAGCTAAAAGGCAGCTTTCGTGAGATGGATGGAAGTTTTATTGAAAAGTATTTGCTTGACTTATATTAAAATAATATAAGGCCTTTACATCAATTTCTGGATGATTGATATAACGTCAGTAAAAGGCGAATGTAATCCTATATGAAGGCTAGAATTTGACATACTGAAGGCCAATTCTCATAAATAAAATTGTTCAAATAACATTGCAATATCAGTCCGATTGCATTTCGATACCAAAAGCTAACTTTGGGGAGCTATTTTGAAGGTATTGCAATAAAAATGCAATCGGCATGATATTAAATTAATTAAAATTAAATTAAAATTCATTTACCTATTTCAGATAACTATTTCAATCCATAATTACAAATAAAATAGGTAAAGTTAAATATTCAATAAGTATCACGTAAAATTTTCAAATTTAGAATACATTAAATAATTCATAAATAAAAACTAAATAAAATAAATAAAAATTGAAATTAAAATGTCACACTCCATTAAATTCAATGTCAAACATCAAACTAAAAATTAAAGTAAATAAAATCAAAAAAAACAAAACGTTGCTAGAAATAATTATCTCCCTATAGACGCTAACGAATAGTTTCTTTGTTTTAGTAAAAAAAAACTTAAAATTATTTTTATTATAAAAACATTTACCTACTAAAACATGTGAACGATGAGAAGTCGACTAATAGGAGAGAATGGAAAATAAATGGACATAAATTGGGTAAAGGCAGAAGAAGAAGATCACAGAGAGTAACGATAAAGACAGTAATTCAATATAAAAAAAAACCTTATTGGAATTTCTGTATAATATTCGCTTCGCCTATAGAACCGAAGTTTCGCAATAGTAAACCTTGACGATCTAAGTATGACCATTTGCGAATACAACCAAATGCGTATGGGACTAAATGTGCATCAAACCTAACTATCGTTTGATACCAGTAGCTTCAGTTTTCAACTAATCATATTAAAACTGCTTAAATGCCTACACCGCTCTTTAATTTTCCAGACTCATCTAGTTTAAAGTTAAATAAATTTTTTATCACAGTTGCTCATAAAGTGGATCTTATTCAACGGCTTTTAGGCTCATAATCCAACATATTATGCACGCGTGCGTTTTAGATTTGTTAACTAGTGCTGTAAAGTTATCCCGAAAAGGTAGGTACCAAAGAGTTTTTAGCTAGCAAAAATGGTTGTCTCTAAAGTTGGTTTACGAACGAAAATTTTACGTGATAATGACTTAGAAAACGATTAAAAATTGAGTTGTTTATTTTTTGTTTTTTCTTTACCTAAATATATTGTTTTTCCGTACCATTGTATTTTGTTCTTAACCCCCGACGCACAAACAAATAGAAAATCCCTAAAAAATAATGTATGTCACACGAGGATGTATAGGTTAAAAGTCTTTAGCCTGGCCTTTCCGGTTCATAATTAACAAAAAAATATTGCCTTAAAAAAATGTAAACATAGAGTTATCACAAATATTTTGAAAATTATTATTTTGTTTTCTTTTCAAGTCTTTTCTTTTATTCGCAACTGTGATAAAAAACGTCGTACGATATACGTGTGGAATTGATATTTGCATCTTGGCTTCAATAACACGCTCGCTGCCGCTCGCGCGTCATAAACCGCCTCTATGCAAAGATCAATTTACCACACTTATATCGTAATGTACTATTAATGTAAAGTCATACATTAAGTGCGAACAATGACATTTGTAAGATCTCCAATTACTTACTTGAAATTTAATAAAATTTTCATGATAAATGCCATCATTTGGTTTGTTTTAATGAAATATTTAAAGGTGAAAGTTTATGTAGTAGACTTAAGAGGAAAGGTACCAGGCTCTCTCTCCATACAAATGTAGTCGAATGTTTCCTCAAAGGATAAGACACTAGCACAAATATTTTTGTTGCATAAAACCTATATCTGCCATGACTATGACCCTATGTCTTGGTTTTTTCGTATTCTAATTATCATAGAAAGTAAAAGCTAATAAAACAAAATATTTATATAAAAATAAGTCATAGGGGCATACTCATGGCAGTTATAAGTTGTATGCAACAAAAATATTTGCTCTAGTGTCATTATCCAGAGAGGAAACAGTTGACTACGTTTGTATGGAGAGAGAACCGGTACCCTTTCCTCTTAAGATTTATAAGCTATTGAAACAGATGAAATATTGTTCAGTTGTTACTTAATTCTGAAGGTCATGGGTTCGAATCCCGGCCGTGCAACAATGGATTCTTCTTAAGAAAAATGTATGTGCGTTCATTGACATTGCACTTACGGTGAAGGAAAACATCGTAATAAAACTCGCGGTTTAGTTAGCTCCAGATGTATTGAGTTCTATCCTCTGGACACGGCGACTAAGCTGAGAGGATAGTATAGGTACTAGACTAGTTAACTCCATCTCAACTAAAGAGGTCTTGTTGCGGAAAACAGCCCTTATATTCCTTCTTCTTTTCTTAACTATAATAGCCAACTTTTGGCGACTTTTGAATTCAAATCTGCAATTAGACTGCTATAAATCCATTTTGTAATGATGTAAAATTTCTATTTTAGTTCTATAATTATTTATCTAGCCCATATTTGTCCAGATATTATGGTGGTATTAGAGCCATCTGCTGAGGTTTATACGTTCTGGGTGTAATATTTAGAAATAAAACACACACGGTAGGTTAAGTACATTCGACGGTTTATTTCCAACTACCCTATCGACACAGTCGTACGTCGGTGCAGCAGCACCGTGTCGCATACCAACTACGTACATTCTATAGATCTTTATATAAGTACTATAACAACTTAGGTAGGTACACAAATGCAATACACTCCATCATTCCCCTCTTAAATAAAGCAGCAACTATAATACTTAAGTATCTAACAATAGGTATTTAATTAATCTAATCACTTACAGCCATTATATGAGTACGAAATATTTTATTATGTATTAGGTAAATTGTTAATCGTGCCTCCGACACTTAACCTAACTACTTATCCACTAAATACACTAATTAACCTATATTAATATTATATAATAGATCCTAATAATCCCTTCCGTAACGCAGTACGGGTCTACGTACCCTTTGTCCCCTCTCTAATACAAGTTTTTTCGGCGTTTGTGGTTGTTCACCTACTTTAAATGCCGCTGCCTGTGAAACAACAGGCCTTATGTTTGGCTTATTGTCGCTGATGCCAGTTACCATAGTATCAGCTGTTCGCTGTGGTAATGGCCGCGCAGCCGGTGGTGGTGAGACTTGCGCTGGCGGCGCGCCCGGCGCGCTCGGCGTCGCCGGTTCCGAGCAACAACGCAGTTGGTCGACATGGCGGCACCACTTCAACCCATCATCAGTTTGGACCTCATATATATTGTAACCCTTTATACATATTATTTTCGTTTTAATCCACTTATTATTTAGTCGGAAATCCCTTGCCCACACCTGATCTCCCTGCTTAAATTGCCTACTTATGTTTGATTTCCTAGCTGCGTTGTTATTTAATCGTTCTGTTACTGTTTCTGAAATATCATTTTTAATTAAATCTAACCTGGATCGTAATTGTCTGCCGAACATAAGCATAGCAGGTGACTCACCAGTCGTTCCGTGAACGCTGTTCCTATAATCTAACAGAAACCTCTGTAGGTATATATTAAGTGGTACTCGGTCAGCATCTGCCTTCCTAAATGCTCGCTTGATCAATCGCACGTTATTTTTCGCTTCCCCGTTCGAGGCGGGGTGGTACGGCGCCGAAGTGACTTGCTTGATACCATTTTTTTTCAAAAATGATACAAACTCCTCACTTGTGAACGGTGGTCCGTTGTCGCTAATTAGTTTGCGTGGCAAACCGAAACGCGCAAAAATTTCTTTTAATTTATGAATTGTATTTGAAGCTGTCGTAGTAGACATCAATACTACTTCCAACCACTTCGAGTGACTGTCTACAACAACCATATATGTATTTGTTTTGTACGTGAAAAAATCTATGTGAACCCTATCAAAGGGCCGAGTGGGCCACGGCCACGGTACTACCTGACTACGTGGTGGCATATCAGCTGTTTCGGCACAGACCCGACATGACGCGCACAGCTGTTCAATATCATGGTCTATACCTGGCCACCACACATAGCTACGCGCGAGACCTTTGCACTTGACTATACCTAGATGAGAGCCATGTATTTCGTCTAACATCTGTGCTCTTATCATCGTTGGTATTACTACTCGACACCCCCACATGAGGCAACCCCCCTCTACAGACAACTCGTCGCGTCGCTTATAATAAGCCGATAGCTCGGTGTCGGCCGATGCTATACTACTCGATTCTGGCCAACCTGACTTTACGTAGCTAATCGCCTTTGAAATACATATATCTCTAGACGATGCTTTTTTTACTTCACTGGCCTGTAATGGAAAATTATTCTCGACGAACTTTATAAACACTTCATCGCCAGCTTTTATTTGCTCTTTGTTATCTATTGGTAACCGTGACAATGCATCCGCTACATTTGACGCGGACCGTACCCCTTCGATTTCGTAACGATACCCTGATAATAATATTGCCCATCTTATCAATCTGCCTGCTGCTGTATGTGGTAAATCTTTTTTTGAACCAAATATAGTCACTAGTGGTTGATGATCGGTGCGTAAAATAAATTTCCTGCCATACAAGTAGGTATGAAATTTCTTTACTCCGAAAACAATAGCGAGCGCTTCTCGCTGTATTTGACTATAGTTGGTTTCGGCCGCTGTTAACGTGCGCGATGCGTACGAGACGGGCCGCTCGCCTTGCTCAGTGCGATGAGTCAGCACTGCGCCGACCCCGCGCGCGCTCGCATCGCACGTTAATATCAACTCCTGACTGTCACTGTAATGTGCTAGTACCGGTGAACTAACTAACGCACTTTTAATTTGCTCAAATGATTGTTTCTGCGCCTCACCCCAATACCATTCAGTATCTTTTTTTAATAAGTCGAATAAGGGTTGCAATATTTTTGAATAGTCTTTAATGAATTTTGAGCAAAAGTTAATCATACCTATAAACGACTTTAACTCAGTGACGGTAGTGGGGGGAGGAGCGTGAGTTACCGCTTCTACCTTTTTTGGATCAGTACGTATCCCATGCTCGGATACAATGAAACCTAAATAACTTACTTCCGGTGCAAAGAAAGTACATTTTTCTTTTCGGACAGTCAACCCTTCCTTATCTAACCGTTCTTATACTAAACTAAAGCCGGAATCACATTTGTCTGACGTGTCGTGTCGTGATGCTCTCTGACGTATGACGGCTAGCGTTCACATCTATATGTCGTGTTGCAGCGCCTTCTGACGATATTTTTAATCAGTGCCACTGTGGCTCTTAAAGAGTTCATACGCTCCTAATGTTTTCCTATGAATCTTTCGATTCTGATTCAGATCATGAAGAAGATATTCAATTCATGATAATGGCAACTCTTCTGAAGAAAAAAACAAAGAGAAAATATTGGATTCATCCAGTGAATAGATTAAGAGAGTCTAAAGGCGAGTTTCACTGTCTTGTTAAAGAGCTGGAAAGCGATGATGAACGTTTTCATCAATATTTTAGACTATCTAAATCACAGTTCGAAGAACTTCATTGCTTACTTGAACAAGATATCAAGAAAATTCGTACAAAGTTTCGTAAACCTATAGGAACAAGAGAAAGACTTGCTGTATGCTTAAGGTAAGCCTTTATTGGTTTTATAAATTACAATATTTTAATACATATTAAATCAATTATTATCATCAGAAAAGGCATTATAGTATGCTGAGACGGTTTCTTCTCCAAAGTTATAAAGTGTTGCAGCCGATTGTTCCTGTGATTTGGATGTCGATGGTTCTGCGTAGATGAGTGGTGTGGCTTGGGTTATTGGGATTGAGGCAGATGGTTGAATATGTGGTTGAGAAATAACCTGGCGAGACACAATAATTGGTGTTCTAAGAACTTCTGATTGAGCCTGAAGTTTACGTATTTCGGCTTGTGATACAGCAGTATGTAAATCTAATTTTATTTTGTTTTGGTCGAGTTTTGGAAGACTTTTAACCGCTTTACTCATGCTTAAAAAAAACAAATCGGTTTCATCCATTTCGTACTGCTTGCAATGTAATTTTTGCTGTCTCAAATCGTGCGAAGACTTCATTAGATTATATAAATCTTGCAAATTTGTCTTGTTTCGGCCGACAGGCCCTTGAGTGTGCGAGAAATTAGATTGTGGTGTCGATGAACGGCTGTCTGATTGAGAATCTGAGTGAGTAGATTCTGGTGATTCTGGTGGCATCATAAGATTTGTCGTTGTCGGCCTTGAATCCATATATGGCTGTAAAAAACTCATTTGTTCTTCATATTTCCATGGAGTAATTGATGCAGCGGCTTGCCCACTTTTTTTATTTTTACGGCGTTTCATTGCGTTGACGTAGGCATTTCGTAGTTTATTCCAGTCATCTTTACATTTATCCGCTGAAACAAAAATTAATTAAATATGTTTTTATATTACAGATTTTTGGCAACGGGGAACTCATTTCGATCTTTGGGCTTTAATTACCGCATGGGTTTTAGTACTGTAAAGATGATAGTAGAAGAAGTATGTAACACAATTTGGAAAAATTTGGCCCCTATTGTAATGCCTCAACCTACAGAACAAATATGGAGAGAGATTGCGACAGAATTCGAAAATAAATGGCATTTTCCTAATTGTATTGGATCATTGGATGGGAAGCACGTAACTATAGTATGTCCAATAAATGCAGGATCAACTTTTTACAATTATAAAAATGAACATTCTATTGTACTACTTGCACTTGTGGACGCTTATAACAGATTCATTATGGTAGATGTAGGAGCGTATGGCCGAAATAGTGATGGTGGCATATACCAAGAATCATTAATGGGGAAAATGTTTGAAAGAAAACAATTAAATGTGCCTCCAAATAGACAAATAAACCAAAATACAGAGCCTTTACCCTACACTATTGTGGCAGATGCGGCATTTCCTTTGAAAACATATTTATTAAAACCCTACAGTAAAGCTAAACTGGTTAACAATGATGCAAATAAAATATTCAATTATCGATTATCGCGAGCCCGCCGTACTGTAGAAAATGCATTTGGAATATTACGAGCTAGATTTAGAGTGTTTCAAGGACCTTTATTAGTACAACCAGACTTAGCGGACAAGATCGTACTTGCAGCTTGTTGCCTTCATAATCTTTTGACCCAAAACACACAGCAAACAGAAGACATTTGGGATGGAAACGAAGTTAATAACAGTAATGGATTAATAGATATTGGACCATTGAGCAGAAATCCAGCCCAAGAAGCGATTCAAGTACGCGAAGCATATAAAAGATATTTTGTAAGTCCAGAAGGACAAGCTCAATGTCCTTGGCAATTAATGCAAGCTGTTCGACAAGATAGAAACTGATTTAAGTACCTACCTAATTAATAAGTATGATTACTTACGGGGTTGTTTTAATTTTTCTCCAATCTCTTCCCACACAGCTGTCCTGATCCCTGCATCTTTATATTCTTTGCATTTAGTGTCATAAATCACTTTATATTGTCGTACTAGTTCGATTAGCTCGTCCATACTCGTAGGCACTGCGTGCGGCTCTGACGCGACATAAAACAACACTGGCGCGTGCACACTTGTCTGATCTGTCGTGTCGCGGAAATCTGTGCGTAGGCTTCGGATAAATCGATTTTGCTAAATTTCTTACCACCACTTAATTTATCAAATAAGTACTCCGCACGCGGCAGTGGGTACCTGTCGACTTCCAGTACCGGGTTAACCGTACTTTTGTAGTCCCCACATATTCTTAAACTGCCATTAGACTTAACTACAACTACAATACATGAGGCCCATTCTGATGATGTAATAGGTGAAATGATACCTATGTCTTCCATGCGCCGCAACTCGGCGTCGACGGCGGGTCGCAGCGCGAGTGGTAGCGGCCGCGCGCGCCGGTACACGGGGACAGCGTCGCGGCGCACCACCAACCGCGCCTGCTGGCTCCTCAGTTTGCCCAACTTATTGCTAAACACACGAGGAAATCTGTTAATAAAATTCTGTTTATTATATAATACATTTTCGCTCGTGCCTGTTTCTGCGAAATTGATCACCTTAATGTCCATATTTAATTGTTTTAGCCACTCGCGTCCTAGTAGGGGAACTCCGCCGTTCTGAATAATGTACAATTTATAGTTCCCGCTTAGTTTACCGAAACGTACTTCCACTAACACATAGCCCAACGATTTAATCGGTTGTCCGTCATAGCCCTTCAACTTTAAACTATCTTGGTTAATCGGGTAATTTTTAAGTTTCTGATTATAGAACACTTCACTAACACATGATATAGGTGAGCCGGTGTCGACGTGCATGCGTACCATGTAGCCCGCCACCTCGACGTCAGCCACGACCGGCTCGCTGCCGCTCAGCTCCACCATGTACAGCCCGCTCGGACCGTCCCCTTCTCCATCACTTTCTACCGGCCATTCCTCCTCAGCGACCTCCTCCTGGGTCGTGTCCAAACGCATCACCCGGCCCTCGCCTCTCTGCTGACGTGCATTTGGGCAAACTCGCTTCAGATGGCCCGGTTTCAAACACATCTTACATACATATCCGTTGAACCTGCAGTTATTTTTGTAATGCCCGCGTTCTCCACAACAAGTACATACTATAGATGAGTTAGTAGTGTAGTTGCTGCGTGCAGCCGACGATGTTGCGCCCGCGCCCGCTCCGCCCCTGCCTAAGTTCGTGCCTGCAGCGGTCGAGCCGCGCCAACCACCTCGTCTCGATTGTGCACCGTACCTAGTTTGTACCGCATGCACTGAATACTCTCTATTCTCTGCTGGTTGGAATTCTACCGTCGCCGCGCTGCGTGCTGCTGCCTCCAATGATACCGCCCTTTTGTATGCTTTTGCGTAAGTCTGGTCGTCATCACAAAACAATCTCTGTCTCGTTGCCTCACTCAGTAACCCACACACAAATTGGTCTCTGAGGTTTTCGTCTAGGGTCGTTTTGAATTGACACGTTCGAGCTAAATGTTTTAAAGCTACCGCGAACTGTGCGACTGATTCGTTCGGTGCCTGGAATCGCTTCCGAAACTTGAACCTTTCTGCTAGTATTGATGGTGTTGGTTGTAGGTGGTTCCTGATGATTTCTACTAACTCTTCATACTTGACATCTTTTGGTTTCTTAGGGTTACACAAATCGACCATCAATTCGTAGGTTGCATCGCCGACATTTGCAATCAAAGTCGGTACTTGCAATTCTGGTGTGATCGCGTTTGCGGTGAAATATTGTTCCATTCTTTCGATGTATGTTGACCATTGTCCTGTATTTTGGTTAAATTCACTGAGATTTCCTTTAGATGACATCACAAATTGTCTTTTATTCCGTAAAACTGCGCCACTTGTAATATTTAGAAATAAAACACACACGGTAGGTTAAGTACATTCGACGGTTTATTTCCAACTACCCTATCGACACAGTCGTACGTCGGTGCAGCAGCACCGTGTCGCATACCAACTACGTACATTCTATAGATCTTTATATAAGTACTATAACAACTTAGGTAGGTACACAAATGCAATACACTCCACTGGGCAAGCCTCCTTCATCTATTACATGTCCCAGGCACTACAGGGCCCTGACTAGCAAAGATTAAAGTTGCTTTTGTCTTTTTTTACGTGAGCATGGAGTAGGCTTACCCAGCACCTACTACCCTCTCAGCTTAGTCGACCATTTCCAGAGGAGAGAACTCGTAAATACTTCTGTAGCCAACTAAGCCGCGGGTTTCATCACGATGTTTTCATTCACCATAAGAGCAATGTCAATTAGCGCACATAAATTTCTCAAGAAAAATACATTGGTACACGGCCTGCCGGGATTCGAACCCACGACGTTCAGAATGAAACTCGAGGTATCTACCACTAAGCCAACACCGCTCTCTGCTGGCGTTGTATAAATCATCTAGGTAAGATGTAAAAGGCTATTATTATTAGAGCCGTCTATCGAGTGATTTGGGAATACTTTCTAAAATATAAAAAGCTAATCAAGACACCCATTGCCTTGTATTTTTGGTCCTTACGTTTGGAAGCTGAAAATGGGAGAATCGCCATCTGTATAAATTCTAAATTCGTAGAATTTGTGATTTATTACCAGTTCATTCAAAATTTTGTACAATAAATAATACTAGCTGTGCCCTGCAGTTTCACCCGCGTAAGTCCTGATTCCGTTTGAATTTCGGGAAAAAAAGAACGTAAAATATAGTAAAGTCCATCTCCTGGTTCTAAGCTACTTCACCACCAATTTTTTGCCAAATCGGTTTAGCCGTGCTCATGTTATAAATGATGGAACTAACACGACTTTATTTTAAACATATAGGTACATAGATTATCAATTCATTATATTACGTAGGTTGGTTATCTTATCATAAACTTTCAAATCCAACTAGCCAATCCCCTACTAATATTTTAGCGTCGAGACTTAAAAATATCAAACTTTTGCCCCTTTATTCCAAAATGAAGTTTAATGATAGTCCGAGATGTGGATTTAAACCATAGATTTAGACACAGATTTACTCGTGAACTATAGCCTCAACACTATCCCTACATAACCTTTATGGATAGTGTTTAAACAATAGTTCACGAGTAAATCTGTGTCTAAATCTAAGGTTTAAATCCACATCTCGGACTATTCTTAAACCTCGTTTTCGAATAAGGGGGTTGAAGTTAAAAATATAAGTGGCAACATTCAGGTACCCTATATCTTGCCAACAATAAAAATCCATTTCATTCATATTTTACTTATTTCTTTACATTCTATATCTTAACAATAAGTTTAATTTTACCTTCCGATACGATAACCTATAAGGAACTAGGGATGCAACTTCGTTCTTAAAAAACATCGATGTTAAAAACATCATTATTTTTCCGAAATTCGGAGAAATATAAAACCCACTAAAAATGAGTTATCCCCTTTCAATCAAAAAAACAATTTTCCAAATCGGTCCAGGCGTTTTCGAGGAATCGGCGAACATCCATAATAATATATATATATATATTTACCCGACGAATTGAGAACCTCCTCCTTTTGTTTGAAATCAGTTAAAAATAGTTTAATTGGGCTCATCATTTAGGTGTATTTGTTTAAAGAAAAGCGTAATAAAAATTCCTTTTATTTTAGGGGACGAATAATATTAGGAGACCCAGTGGGGACCGAAAAATCTATTGAAATTTTCACAGATTATGTATTTCTGTCGCCTCTACACGCAGAGAAATCGGAGTCCACCAGAAGGACAAAACAGTGTAGTTAAATAATTTCACGACAATTATAGTCTGAAATACTGTTTTCTTGTAATATCTACGATTTTATTTTAAACCTCACTAAATGTTTAATAAGGTACACTAGAAAAATTTATTAAATCAAAGGTACAATAATTTTGTATTTCAAACAATAATTCTTGCTTATAATAGGAAATGATTTGTATTGTTTACTAGAATAAAATGTACAGTTGACCAAGTTAAGTGTTCTGATTAATAATCGTCATGTTAGTAATGCGCTACGATTTTTTCTGTATCCACAACAACATTATTTTAATTATTACAAGAATATATAATTATCCTTACTATTTTGTTTGTTTTTGAAAATAACTAAAATAAGTTGCTTTTGTAACAAAATAATTAAGTTGTCATAGATAATATCATGTTCATTTAACTGAACACTGTGTTCTTTTATTTATACAAATAACGACTTGGTATTAATGCAAGTTAGTCTAGTTAAATAATTAGATTTATGTGTACCTACTATTTTTTTTAGTTTTATAAGTCGCAACTAGATGGCGCCAGTAGTAAATTTAGATCGCGCTATCGTTGTGTTTTATCAAGTTACCTTAGTCGAGACGACAATTTTGTTTTGTATCAAGAGTGCGTACGGATTACGGACTCTGCACTTAAAGCTATATTATGTGGCTTTACTCCACTATAGCCATAAGTGCTGCATATCTCATAGAGCGTACAGACGCGTAATCTACGAGACAATGTATTCTAACTTTAATATCCCTTTTTGCTGTCTAGGATTACTATAATTGATTTATACATCGAATGAAACTCTACAATAATTACTGCAATGGGGACTAGAATATATTATATACTACAAAAAAATCTAGTTACATTTACAAGAATCTAGTAAACGTAACTAGATTTTTTCTCCGTGTGTACTAGTAGTCTAGTAGTGTGTACAATAATTTCTGGTTGGTCCTGAATAATAAATATTTGGTAAAGACAACTAGTGAGTACTGCTGTCACGGATCCAAACAGAAGTTCTCGTTGCACTTACGAGATTTCTCGTACGTCTTACAACATTTTTCTCTGTGTGTATAACATTGACTTAGAAACAGAAAAAAAAATTGTGCGGCTCCCATACAACATTTTATATGGAATCCTTCGTGCGCGAGTCCGATTCGCATTTGGCCGATTCGAACCAAAAGTAAAAAAAGTTCACGTCGTCCGATCCATTGGAGTAAGCTAATTTGTGTTTACTCTTTGTCCGATTAATCGAACCAAAAGTAAAAAAAAGTTCGCGTAGTCCAATCGGTCGGACCTTGTAGTCGGACCGCATGTTCACAGGGGATTTTTAAAGTTTTTTTGCAGTTATGTTTACCTACTGGAAAATCAGTAGGTACTAACTTAAAGAAACAGCTGATTTTCGAGTAAAATTACCTCAAAACTCTTATTTTCAAAAGTCGTAGAAAAAAAGATGTTCGTAGACGTCCCTTTCGTATTACAATACCTTCATTGAATCGTAATACCTATACGTAAATCTAAAGTATACGTAACATATAAAAAAATCGTTCTTAGGAGCGATGTATCGTTTGGCATCCCTACGAGACTCTGTTGTTAAATGAACAATGCGCTTTGTTAGCAGGATTTCAACAATTTATAAATCTGATGAGCTCGCGATTGCGGGGAACGAATGAATGATTGGTACCACCTAATGGAATGTTTTCAGGATATTTGAAGAAAGGTAAATTAGAAAATTAAAGAAAATATACCTATGCAAGATCCTAGAGGCGGTGGCTTCTTGTCCCAGAGAGTTGGCTTCAGCAAGGGAATGCCAGCATTTTGGGAAAAAGAGGATGTCGCTATCCATAATTAGGAAAATGAGACATTGGTATAATAAGTACAAAAATAAATATAACCGCCTAACGTGTATGTACAGTCGGCTGCATAACTGCAGCCCCCGATAGAGTTCTAAAACTACTATTATTGGCATGTTTCCATTCTAATTTTTTTTTTTGATAAATTGTTTAGTTAGGAGTCTTTAAACTTCAACTAAAGCAGGTGCCTAGAAACTTGCTAGTGTTAAAAACATTCTTATAACAGCCGTTTTGGAGCTCTACGGTGGGTTTGCAATTATGCAGCCGACCGTACCATATACATACACGCTAAAAGTCAGTATTCGGCGAGAGACACCATAGACACCTCAAGATTAATAAAATCTCTAAGTTTCAGTTCAGATCTCTTCTAATAAAATTAAAGCCGAATAAATCTTCGTTCTCATTAATTATTCTCTCAACTTCAATTGATGAACGAATCAATTTACGACTCGAATTTCGTTTCTCTTTGACTTTTCCGATGGACGTTAAGACCTACCTACTCGAGTGAAGAGTCCGGTAAATATTTAATAATGACTTAATGGATGTAGGTATACCTATTGCGAATACCTACTTATTTACTTTGATACAATAATTAGGTTTTCGGACCCTACTAAGTCCGGAAGATACGTATAAGTTTTTCTTGTCAAAAGGAGGCCAATTGGATTGACTATTTCAACCTCCGTGCCTTAAAGAAATCTATAATTAATGTGATCATCATTTTCTATCCATAGAGCGGGATAAATGAAAAATGTGTCAAAAAAATGATAGGTTAGATTTTGAAAATATATTTACGAAAAAAACTTTGATATTTGTAGGAATTATATACCAATATAACTGCCGGAAATAATGTTTCTTATTAGCCCAGGAAAGTGGAAACGAGTAAGCATAGCGAGCGCCAAGGCGCCAAGTCATGTTTCCTATGAATAAAATAGGTGTAGATCGTCAGTTTTATTTCTAACTATTTTAAAGGAATTACAAATTTTTTGTTAGTAATTAGCAATTTAATTAATTTTATAACTTAAACTAAGTCCGCGTTCACCTGAGATACAGGAATCTCCTAGTTCAGGCATATGTGTTTTTATTGTTTTCTTGCATGTTTAGTTTTTAATTTATTATGTAAAATATTTTTTGATTAAATATATTTATTTTATTTATTTTAGTTCTTCATTGACTTATTTCATAGTGATCACAACTTTTGAGGACACTTTACTGAATATGAAAGCGGGACATTTTTTACGTCGGCGAGGACAGCGGGACACACAGTTTGAAAGTGGGGCTGTCCCGCCCAAAACGGGACGTATGGTCACTTTATGTATAAAATGTGAGGTAACAGCAAAACAAGGCTTAAACTATTTCTTACAAGCTTTTATTTAGCTTCAACTGTCCCGATGTTTGTCATCAAATCTTGCAAATTAAATTTAAACCACTTCCCGGTTACCGATTGAGCTGAAATTTTGCATATGTTCTGTTAAACCTCGGTTATATTTCAACTGGCTTTTCGTCCGCGTAGGAGTTATATTTTCCAAAATACTTTCTTAGCGAACGCCTACGACATAACTCATGACAGATATGTTTTATCGAGATACTAGCTGCGCCCCGCGGTTTCACTCGCGTAAGTCCCGATCCCGTGGGCATATTGGGATAAAAAGTCCTATGTCCGTCTCCTGGCTCTAAGCTACCTCCCCACCAATTTTCAGCCAAATCGGTTTAGCCGTTCCCAAGTTATAAATGGTGTAACTAACACGACTTTCTTTTATATATATAGATACTAGCTGTGCCCCGCGGTTTCACCTGCGTAAGTCCCGATCCCGTGGGAATATCGAAAAAAATATCCTATGTCCGTCTTATGATTGTAAGCTACCTCCCCACCAATTTTCAGTCAAATCGGTTTAGCCGTTCTTGAGTTATAAATGGTGTAACGAACACGACTTTCTTTTATATATATAGATATCGATCACTCAGTTATGACTTAAAATTTTGTATTAAAACTAGCTGTCCAGGCAAACGTTGTTAACCATCCAGGGCGTCACCTAAACGCACAAATAATTCATTCAAATCAGTCCAGCCTTTTAGGAGAAGTGACATACACACGTACAGTAGAATTATAAATATAAAAATATAAATAATAATATCATATAATCAGAACTCATAACTTGCAAAACGTCATTAAACGCAAATATCAATAGCACTATGACTATAGTCATAGTGCTATTGATATTCGCGTATAAAATACAAAAAGAAAAAGTGTCTAAAATAACTAAAACTTAGTAAGTCTTAAATGGAGAACGTCTACTAACTATTACGTCTGTATTCGATATTTTGATCTGAAACTAAAACTTATCATCATCATCATCATCCGAGCGATGTTCCCGGTTGCATCCCTTTCGGGAGCCCGGGGTCCGCTTTCCTGCTTCTACGCCTCCACTTCGCACGATCTTCAGCATCCTGGTTTGTAAGGCCATTTGCATGCATATCACCCTTTACGACGTCAAGCCAGCACTTCTTGGGTCTACCCAGTCTGCCACGACCCGGCGGAGGCGCCATGTCAAGACATTTGTTCCCCACGTAACTAGCCGGAATTTGTTCCCCATGAAACTAATACTTATATTTAGCTTAACTTTATATAGAGCTTTATTTGTTTAAAGTAAGTAGCGCCTACTATACTTAGTATAGAAGATATTTAGTTCATTCATAATTAATGAATGAGTAATGAGGCTTAGATATTCAACAACTAATGAATGGTGGTAATCAATCATTTGAGCTTACGAGTAAGTTTGTATCTAAGTAACTACCGATGATTATGCAACCATGAATAAGTAAGTCCCTACTTAAGAGGAAAGGGTACCGGGCGCTCTCTCCATACAAATGTAGTCGACTATTCCTTTCTGGACCCTAAAGCAAATATTTTTGTTGCATAAAACTTATAACTGCCATGACCATGACCCTATGCTTTATTTTTTTTTGTTTTTAAAATCTTAATTTCTATGATAATTAGAAAACAAAAAAAAACTTAATTAAAATCGGTTCATCCGTTCGGGGGCTACGATGCCACAGACAGACTCACACACACACACAGACACGTCAAACTTATAACACCCCGTCGTTTTTGCGTCGGGGGTTAAAAATGAAAAAACCAAGACATAGGGGCATAGTCATAGCAGTTATAGGTTTTATGCCACAAAAATATTTGCTCTAGTGTCATTATCCAGGGAGGAAACAGTCGACTACGTTAAGTATAGAAAAATATATTTTAGATAGATAGATAGATAAACACTTTATTTGTACAACACACAAAACATTGAAAATGACAAAAAAGACGAGAAAGCTTATTAACTACGAAATTGTACAAACAGGCGACCTTATCGCTTAAAGCGATTTCTTCCAGGCAACCTTAGGATGGAGAAGGTCTGTTTAGCTTAACTGGTAGGTCGTGTGGTGTAAGGAACACATAATATAATAATAAATACCTACGTAAAATAGATATTATAAACGAAATACTTAAACATAGATATCATACCATACACATAATAATATTTAGCAATACTATTCGTAATGAGAATATACTAACAATTATTTACATAATAAGAAATAAGTAAGTAAAAATAAAAGAAAAAATAAAAATATAATAATATTAAGGAATGAGATTTGGATTGGACAAGTGCAGTGTACTGCACTTGAGCTTGGGCCATCGTAGTAGCACGACAGGAGAGGGGCATGTATTGTTGAACGGAGTGAAATTTAACGAGTTAGAAGTAGGTAACACATACAAGTATTTAGGAGTAAGTGAGTCAGGAAAGATAGAGCACAGTGCAGTTAGGGAACAGGTCATTAAAGAGTATTTCAAAAGGGTCAAAAAACTACTGAACTCGCATTTAAATTCACGCAATATTATAAAAGGTATTAATACTTATGCTATTCCGGTTCTAATGTATTCATTTGGCATAATTAACTACAAAAATAGCGATCTGAAAAAAATAGACACCAAAACTAGAAAACTACTAAACATTAAAAAAGCACACCAACAAAAAGCAGACGTAGAAAGGTTATACTTACCGGTTACACAAGGGGAAGAGGGTTACTAAACGTAGAAAACATATACAAAACACAAATTATAAAATATAAACAGTATCTCAGAATAGAACAGGATCATTTAATAAAAACAATAGTACAGCATGATATTAACAAAGATAAATATTCCATTATCAAAGAAGCAGAAGTAATTGAAACAGAGCTACAACTAGAAATAGACAATAGACATACAGATAGGGAAATCAAAGAAGCTATAATTAAAAAACAAAATGAAAGATGGCGTAACAAACAGCTACATGGACAGTTTGCAAAAGTAGTTTTAGACCAGGCCAACGTAGATATAGAACAATCGTTTAGGTGGATAAAGAAGCAGCAGGTTTCCCCTTCAATAGAGTCATCAATTTTTGCGATACAGGATCAGGCGGTAATGACGCGACAACACCAACGCGACATACTCAAAGAATCAGTAGATGGCAAATGCAGACTTTGCGCTGTCAAAGACGAAACGGCACAGCACATAATATCCGGATGCGAAAAACTGGCGGGTACTTATTACGTCAAACGGCATAATAATCTCGTTCAGTACGTCTACTGGTGTCTCGCCCGTAAGCACAATATGGACGTCAATAAACTATGGTGGAAGGAGACCCTAACACAACCCAAAGTAGTAGAGAATGATACGGCAAAAATAATGTGGGAAATACCGATTCAGACAGACACAACAGTATCACACAATAGGCCAGATTTAGTATATACAGACAAAACTAGCAATAACACGTACCTTATAGATATCACAGTACCGTCAGACTACAACATAGGAGCTAAAGAAGTAGAAAAACTAAGTAAATACCATCTATTAAAGACAGAACTCAAAAGAATATGGAAAACGACCACACATGTCATACCAATAGTAATAGGTTCGACCGGAATAATTGCCAAAAGTCTCACAAGATACATAGAAAAGCTAGATTCAAACATAGACATAACCATTTTACAGAAACAAGCTGCCATTCACACAACAATCATTTTAAGTAAAGTCTTAGGAGATACCGTTTTCGTCAATAGTAATGTAAATACAGATCAAACAGAACCAAATCACTCTCATACAACTCCCATAGTCACTCAAACACCATCAGAGACACAAGCTCTAAACACACAATCAACACTCAACAACACACAATCAACAATAGGCAGGAGAAGAATAAGATTACAACTTTGATAGGGGGCAATGGGCACCTTTTTTCCCGTGGGTTACGGGACGGGGTGTCCATTTACACCGGGTTCAACCCGAGTAGGAGAAAACTCCACATTAAAAATACAAGCATTTCTAAGAGAAGAAACAAGAATATAAATATGAAAAGAAATAAGAGGCAAGAGTTATGTACCAATAGAGTGAAAGTAATGTTCAGTTACCATACTCTTGAAAATGGGTAGGGTTTTAGCAGAGCGGATAGGTTGGGGTAGAGAATTCCAGAGAATAACAGAACGAAAAGAAAAGGATTTGCTATAGAAAGTGGAATTGTGAAGCGGAGCTTGAAGGAGAAGGATATTTTATTAAGTTGTCTACGTTCGCCCTTATTTGTAGAGAAAGTGGAAACTCTTAAAAGCAGGAACCTGAGGTAAAGCTCCCCCATTATCTTCTCATCGGATAAACTTATTTCTATAGAATAGAAACTCATTATAACTTTTAACTGTTTCTACGCAGCTTATGTAGGTAGGTTAGTACGTGGGTGTACTTATAAGAACGAAAGTAGACTAGAAACTCTACAATCGATCGGCCGATTGTTTGGCGTTCTAAACATTATATTTTATGCTAGCTGTTGCCCGCGACTTAGTACGCATGGTAATTTTGTTTTTTGTACCTAAACCTTCTTATTGAATCAATCTATCTATTAAAAAAACCGCATCAATATCAGTTGCGTAGTTTTATAGATCATACATAGGGACCAGATAGCGGTAAGCGACTTTGTTTTATACTATGTAGTGATTACTCAAAGTTTTTAAAGCAATAATTAAGGGGGTTCTAAACAAAACTAAATAGTTACAAATTTGTGCTACAATTGTCTCTAAAAAAATACAATTGTAGGTGTGATCTATACCGACATTTTGGTGTATCTTAGAGCCAAAAATTTCCTATAGTTTTGAAGCTGTCCTAAAATTAAGAATTAAAACTAGTATAACTTTGAAATAACAAGGAATTTTCGTCTCAAATTAGCCCAAAATATCGGTAAAGATCAGGACTTTTGAGAAAAATAAACTCATTCGTTACAATCAACAATATTTTGGTAAGCGTCAGGTATGTCTAGCGCATGGGGTTTAGCAGATTAATAGCCATAATGCTCTCCCTTTAGACGCTAGAGAATAATTTCGTGGTTTTAGTTAAAATATTATTATTTTCAAGAACATTTACCGAAAACAAGAACTTATTCTCTGGCGTATTGGGAGAGAATTATTGCTGGCTTCAAAATACCTTTTTTTTGTGTGGATAGATAGATAGATAACTGTCAACATGGGAAGGAACATAGTACACTATATTATACTTAAAATAAAGTAATAGCTAGACGGCACAAATGGCCGGCCTTACCATTATCCTTATTTCTTCCAGACAACCTTTATACACTAAAAACCGGTTACTTTAAGGGCAAGTATACTTACAGGAATTTTGGTAGATAGTAGGCTTAAAGGCTGGACAGTTTTGTCCTAAAGAGCTATAATTTGAAATCCATTTTATTGAAAAATCAAAAGGTTCGTTAATTTTTACTTAAATCTTAAACATTACGACCTTCAAATGTCAAACAACATTATTGATAGTAATTCAAAATATTGTCATGTATTTTACATGTCTTATGCTTTTGGTAGGTCTAAGGCTTTAACTTAAACATAAAGAAAAGAAATAATAAATTTTAAACGATATCGTCCCGGAGCGACGATCAAAATGCCGAAAGATTTCGAAAGAATTGTCGTTGTTGAAGGCAGAGTTTTTTGTTTGCCTTTGAACAGCCAGTCGGCGTTCTATCGCCCGACCTAAAAGTCTGTAGTTTACTATTGTCGTAACCGACATTTAAGAGTTTAATTACTTTTCATGCCCTGTTATTATATTTTGTTCAATTGTATTAGTTAGAGAGTTCGATTTTATATGAGGTAAAAATTGTAACAAATGTCTTCATAGATAAGAGGTTTTTCTATTCAGTATACTGGCTGAATGATGAGACTTTCATATATATGTGTCTATGGATCGGAATGCTGGGCCGTGAAGAATAAAAAACCGGCCAAGTGCGAGTCGGACTTGCGCACGAAGGATTCCGTACTATTTTATATAATAAATAAATAAATAAATATTGCAGGACATTCCACACATCGCCATCTAGCCCCAAGCTAAGTAACTAGACTTGTGTTATGGGTGCTAGATAACGGATATACTACTTATATACTTTTCTTTTGTAAATATATACTCATAATACATAGAAATAACCTGACCACAGACAAATATCTAAGCATAAATACTTGTCTGAACCCGCAACCCTGTGTTTGGCAGTCCGGTATAGTGACCATTGGGTCAATTGGGTCGTCAAATTTTATTTTATTTTTCTGTATTTGTTATTATAGAGGCAACAGAAATACATAATCTGTGAAAATTTCAACTCTTTTCTATTACGGTTCATGAGATACAGCCAGATGACAGACAGACAGGCAGACAGTAAAGTCTTAGTAATAACCCTATTACTAAGACTTCACTGTCTGCCTGCCAGTTTTTATCATTTGGGTACGGAACCCCATTTGGGTAATAGGTGCTGGGCAAATCTACTCCATCCTCACGCAAAAAGGAGCCAATTTAAAAGAGTCTAATTGCGGAAAACAGCCCGTATACAAGTACAAGTCTTCTTTTTCGTTACACTCTTGACAGAGCGGTCGTGATCATCATGTAGTAGAGGGGGTAGATGTTGCGCACTTCACGACTGCTCGCCATCTCTTCCTGCTGGAGGTCATCCTGCTACATTCGTTAAAAGAACCTCCCACTGCAGCCTTGACTTGGTCAGTCCCTCGCGTGGGTGACCTCCCGCGCGTTCTGGTGCCCTATATTTTTCCCTGTACAACGAGGCGCTCAATGGACAGATTATCACGCCGGGAAACGTGGCCGAAGAAAGTCAGGATGCGAGATTGTACTGCTGAAAATAGACGCCGCTTGATACCGAGTTCTTGAAGTATCGAGACGTTTGTGCGAAACTCGGTCCACAAAACCCCAAGCATTCTTCTCCAGAGCGTCTATTTTATGCCTTTCCACTTCTCGCAAAGTCCACGTCTCAGCAGCTTAAAGAAATATGGGAAAGATGAGTGTCCTCACGACAAGTACAAGTACGGAACCCCAAAAAGGATAAGGAAGATAAAATAATGTTGAGATGGATGCGTGGAGTAACTAGGATGGATAAAATAAGAAATGAGTTTATTAGGGAAAGCCTGAAATCATCAGGTACTGAAAAAGTAAAAGGGAACCGTTTGAGTTGATATGAACATTTGATGAGGAGAGAGGAGACGCATGTGACTAGAAGAGTGATGAGTATGAATGTATGGGGATGGAGAGGAAGAGTACGATCTGAGAGAAGATGGATGGAGTGTGTGAGACAAGATATAAGAGAGATGAATGTAAGAAAGAGAAGACTGCGACGACCGCATAAAAATTGAGATAAAGGCGTAGACAGAAAAAAGACTTGCTGAATTCGGACACAAAATATCTGAACAGAGGCCGAGTTTACTATCCCACTGTACTGGTAGTACAACAAACAACAACAAACAAATTTAGGTATTTTAGAAAAATACACGTTTACGGTTTTTGAAAAAGTCTAGATATCAGTTTTTAGATTTTTTACCAGTTTTTTTACCAGATTTACCAGTTAACACATACTCAGTTACTACAGATTACAGGCATCTATAATTCACCTATCAAACAAAAAAAACTTAATCAAACTCGGTTCATCCGTTCGGGAGCTACGATACCACAGACAGACACACACAGACACGTCTAACTTATAACACCCCGTCGTTTTTGCGTCGCGGTTAAAAATAAAGTACCCTTGTTTTAGATACCTGCAATGGGCGTAGACCATTATACCTGACCTAATTTCCGATATCAAATCAAGTATATCCTAGATCACGGAACGTAAAATCTGTCAAATACCTATATTTAACGGGACATTACTTTGACATGGGTCTCTCTGATTCGGACTAAATTATTGAAAAGATGGTTAATGGGGTGTTGAAGCCTCGGCGTGGAGAAGGTGGTAAAGAAGAGAGTGGACTGTATATTAAAGGTTTAATAGTTCAGCCGACTAAATATATGAACAGGATTTAATAGTAAAAAAAGGGTTGTATGAGCGAGACGCACGGTAGGTCGCTCGTAGTAGATGAATCAACGAAGTGCGCGGGCGCAGGCTACGGTGAGGAAGCGGGACGCGGGCGGGGGCCGCGCTCTAGCCACCGCAGAGCAGTAGGGAGGTACAGAGTACCGGTTTGGTTGACGTGAATATGCTCGCGTCAACATGGGGCTGACTAGATTCGATGTTTTTCTAAACGAATCGATAGACGGTGTAATACCACCATAAATTATGGTCAAGAGAATGCGGGTTATAGAAATGATACAAAAACTAAAATACTTGAATTTTCTATGGTTTTCGCTTCTTGAAATCAAAATTACTGTTACTTACGGTTACTGGATGGTGCCACAGGTAAAAAAGAATCGCGCAAGCATTGTGTTTTTATCCTACTAATATTATAAATGTGAAAGTTTGTGTGTGTGTATATGTTTGTTACTCCTTCACGCTAAAATTTCTGGATCGATTGCAATGAAACTCGGTATGTAGATAGCTGGAGGTCTGGATTAACATATAGGCTACTTTTTTTCCGATATTCTCATAGGATCGGGGCTAACGCGGGTGAAACCGCGGGGCGTAGCTAGTCGATTTCTTAAATACAAGAGCTTTTTGTATAACAGATAAACTTAAGATTCAATGGTACCGGCGCTCTCTCCATACAAACGTAGTCGACTGTTTTCTCCCTGGATAAAGAGCCCAAAGTTCCACGTATGTACGGGTACCTATGTATTTGGGTATGTATACTTACTTGTCTTTTATATTCGGGCTATTTTCCACAACTAGATCTCTTTAGTTGGGCTCTTTTTGCGTGAGGATGGAGTAGGCTTGCCCATCACCAATACCAAACTCTCAGCTTAATCGACCGTGTCCAAAAAAATAACTTGTCAATACGTCTGGAGCCAACTAAGTCACGGGTTTCATCACGATGATCTATGTTCATTGGTCATGGCCGGGACTAGAATCCACATCCTTCGGAATGAAAGTCGAGGTTTCTACCACTAGGCCAACACCAATTTGTCTTTCTATTACACCTAATAAGCTCAAAGTCAATTTGGCACAAAATAACTCAAATGTCAAAAGTCAATGAAATTTTATGCCAATTTATTCGTATCTCGCGTTTTCTACCTAAAAGTTAACTTTTTATAAAAAATCGTGAGTTTTAGCCATGAATCGGGGTTTTCATCAAACACATACCTAACTTGTTTACATTTGAAACCCAAATCAGCGTTATTTATTTACTCAATATGTCAGATGTATATAAATTTTCGTAAAGGACAGTCCCTTGAAAACCATTAGTAAGGGCTCCGTAGACTAGAAACTGACAGTCGGCCGATGGATCAATTAGTAAATTAGGACCATAGTGACCTAAGTGTACCTCATTTGGTATGCGTAACATTTCTATAGTGAGACGCACTAAATCACTAAAGTGCACTTAGATAAGTAAGGCATGGAATACTTATTATTTTTCTATGTCATTTTGTAATAACAAATACAGTCCGTATTGGTAAAAATGTCAGTTAGACCACTTTGATTCCAACATTGTCAGTACAACACAATTTCAAAAAGTATTTAATTTTTGAAATTGTGTATATTATTTAAGTATTGTGCTATTAAGATAACTTAAGCGAAGTGAATTGCACTTAGATAAATGTAGAATGGAAGACATGATTTTTCTATGTCATTAGGGGGCGTCCATAAATTACGTGAGATGTTTAGAGAGTTGTGAGAGGGGGTTGAGTCAAATCTCATCTAATCTTAGTGGCTAGATCAGAACGAAGTTGAAGGAGCAGCTGATTTTACTGAAAATCAAATGGACATCAATAGTCTCTCTTGACACCGCGCATGATTCTCCATGGACTGAATTAGAGTAGATATTCTTTTTTTTAATCACAGAAGTCACTATTTAAGTATTCTATTGTTAAATTTTTATTACCCTTATAACTCTCAGCAATATTGATTATTAGTCTTACTAGTCGCCCAAACTTTGAAAAATGTCACGTGAGATTGGGGGATGGGGGAGGGGGTTGAATAAAATCTCACGACATCTCACCAGGGGGGGAGGGAGGTTACAGACAATTAAAAAAACACCTCACGTAATTTATTATGTATTATTAATTTATCCCCCTTATGTAATAAACTATATTAGGCTATATTGGTAAAAATGTCAGTGGTCACTTTGGTTTGGTTCCAAACGTCGTAGTAAACGCAATTTGAAAAAGTATTTATTACTAGTATTTAATTTGGTTCCGTAGTCGTCAATTCAACACAATTTTGGAAAGATTTTTTTGAGATAAAGACTTTGTAATAAAGTTATTCCAGCATAAAATCAATTCCTAGAATGTGACAAACATAATAAAATAAATAAATAAATAAAAAGCCGGCTCATTACAGAACTTGTATAATCTGTATATATAAAAATCTTATGTCACGATGTATGTTGCCAATAAACTCCGAAACTACTGAACCGATTTCAATCAAATTTCACATGTACCCGTATTTTGGTCTAACTTACTGGATAGGATAGTTATCATCTCAATTATTTGCTTATGTCGTGAATGTAAACGAATAAAATATATTAAAGCAGCCAATACACAAGTGAACGATTGCTTTTATATGTAAACTTTTAAACGAATATATTTTTATTGTACCATATTTAAATCTTAATTCTAACATACATTTCTTATGAATTTCACAAATAAAAATAGTAATAACACACACACACATCACAAATAAAAAATCAGAGCGTCTCCACGCGGCATCGTCCCCAAGAGACTGGCGGCATTCCCCCTCTGGATAGCCAGGATAACTTTTAATCGTCCGATAGTCAGTAACCTAGTCTGCAAGAGCCTGAACGCTAACATCGCGAATTTTATTCAAAAGGATTTATTTTTCCATGTTGTACCTACTTAATACTGAAACCGAACCCCAGCGAGTGAATTCAATTTATTCAATTGAAAAACTGATTTGAAGGAGAGAGCGACGCGCCGGGCGTCGCCCTTTTTCATTTTTTTGCAGTAAATTAAATTAAAATTTACTGAATGATAAAAATACATATACAATCGTGTATTAAAATAACGAAGTTCCTTATGGCGCGTTGCGAAAGGAGGCTAGACGGAAAAAATTAAGACCAAAAGTTGTAACGACACTGTTTGATTTTATTACAATTCCTTCACGAATTAATCGAAAGAAACTTCGTTCCATCCGGGTGTCCCTTGACACCTCTCAAGTTTTTTTGTTATGTATTTTACTAGCAACATCTTACCTACGTAGATAGAAAGATTACCTATCTCCTAACGTATTCCAAGTTTCATTAAAACCGGTTTAGTAGTTTCTGAGCCTATTCGTAGCCAACAAACAATGTTTTCTCTATTCGACAAAAGGTACTCAAAACACACCGTACTTAAACATAATAAAAGTAACAACCAATTACAAACCATAATTCCATGAAAAATATTTCTTTAATAATTATATAAAAGTGGATTTCTAAAACTTTATGTACCTTAATTAAGTGGTGCTTACTCGAATGTCAGTCAATAAACTTTATAAAACAGCAATTTTCTTAATTAACTTTAGGTCAATTACAGTGTTTCTTGTAATCTTGCCTGTAATTATTGAATAACCAACAAAAGAGAAGGTTAACCAATTACCTACCAAGAAGAGTTTATCAATTTTTTTTCTTAGTAGAAATTGTTTCAAAAGGCCGCAATTTTTAAATATGGACTATTTATGAACTTATTATAAAATTATATTTGTAGTTTTTTATTCTTCATATCATCTAGCATCGCATTTTCTCAGCGTGTTCAAGGGCTCAGTCGCAAAATACCCCTTTCACAAAAGATTAAACGTCGCAAAGTATACCTTTCCCAAATGTCTCTGTTCTCATCTTCTCTCTTCCTTCTGCTTCATGACCCAGCATTCAGCTCAATACATGACGACAGCATTATAACTCCCGAAATAAAATATCTAGAAATCTAGGTAACCTACATTTGGTACCCTGTTATTTTTTCACATCTATCAATCATACAACAAAAAATACTAACCGAACATAGCAATACAAAAACCACGAATGAACTCGTTCACAAATAAAAAACAAATGGAAAGCCTGAAAAAGTCTAACCAGAATATAAACAAAGCACGTCTCAATATTCCAATATTTAATATCGAACATTGTAGGTATACTATTTCGATCAGAACACTTTAAATACGGGCATAAAAACCCTGATCAATCCGATGTGAATGCCGAGTGAAAAACATGCGGGGCCCACTTAATGCAATGTAAAACAACTTTTTTGGAAATAAATTAATGTTCGTATATTTTCAGGAATCAGAAAAACTTGATTGTATTTTAGACTTGTAGAAACCAGGGTTTATTATAAGAATTTGGCATCTGCACCGAAACCTGGACCTTACCGTCTCCGACAAGTATTTATGCTTAGATACCAATATCTAAGCATAAATACTTGTCGGATACATAGAATTGTATTATAAGTATATATTTACAAAAAAAGTATATAAGTAGTATATAAGTAGGCTAGATGGCGATGTGTGGAATGTCCTGAAATATTTATTTATTATTTTATTTATTTATCAATATCTCATTATTTGTCATGGATCAATTCGCTCGCTGTTGAAAATAAAGGTGGACACTTATCGAGTAAGTTGCCGTGTGGTAAATAAGCGCGTTCGGTTTTATGATAGCAAGTAAATTACAACAGTCGATCGGGGCTCACGGGGTGCACGGAAAACGGTAATCAAACCAGCGCGCAGCACCATCACTCTACACATCATCAAAATATAAGCTGAAGCGATAAATACCGAGTGAATTTCAAATGATTAAGGCTAGGTGCTAATAAAGCTACCAAATTCGACCTTTGTTTTAAGCAACTCTAAGTAATCAAATACTCTTTTTTTGTTATTTGGATATACATGGATATTGTAGTTTAATAACCATATTTTTGTTTATTGTGGTTGAAAACATGATATGAACAACTTCGTTCGATAAAAAAAATGTTAGAAAACAGATAATTATTAGATCGTTTATCGGGTTTTATTCAAAAATAGTTAACGTTTGTTTCTAAAAATGAATCAAATGATAGGTTTTGACCTCTAGGAACTATATTTGTGGATAATAATGCTAAAATATTTTGCATATCGATAAAAAATAACAGTTAGCACGCAGCACGCTACGTCTTTGAGAGCGCGGGCTAAGGTAATGTGAATACCTACACACGGTACTGGAAGAGTGCCTTAAGTAGGAGTCCATTTGAATTACCAATATTATGCGCACCTATTAACATTAAGCAGATAAAGTTCTACCCCGCGAACGAACGATGAATGTGTCACTATTTATGTGGTTAACCCAAGCACGGACCTATTGACCTCTATGGGTGGCTACTGTAATAAACACCTTAGCCGTTACAATAATACATAGGTTTGGCTCTAATTAAGCGGTGTGTATTATGTTCTATATTGTGTGTAAAATAATAAATAAATACGAATTATTCTTTCACCATCATCAACATCATCATCAGTCGGTGTGAGTCCCACTGCTGGACAAAGGCATAATTATAACCACGCTTAAATAAATGAGCTTCTGTTGCCCTCCTTTAAGGTGAAAGGCTACCGGGGGCCATCTCTCTCCATACAAGCATAGTCGACTGTTTCCTCCCTGGATAATGACGTTAGCACAAATATTTTTGGGCCATAAAACCTATAACTGCCATACCTATGCCCCTATGTTTTGTTTTTTTTTACCATTTTCTGATTATAATAGAAATTAGGATTGAAATTAAAAAAAAACATAGGGGCATGGTCTAAGTTTTATGCTACAAAAATATTTGCTCCAGTGTCATTATCCAGGGAGAAAACAGTCGACAACGTTTGTATGGAGAGAGCCCCCGGTACCTATTACTAGAAAGGAAAATTTTGACATTGAAAAACTCGTATTTCAATCGAGAATTTTGACCTACATAATAATCAATGTTTTGGTCTGCGGTTCTCAAAAATTTGAAAGCGTTTTTTAATATTTCTCCAGGTATTTTTTCATAATGTCTTACGTTATTATCACTCACACTGAACGACCTTTAGAAAGGCATGGCCTAAAAATTTGGCGCGGAAAATGTGTCGCTTCGTACTTGCGCGGTAAATGTGTTTTATGAAGTTTTATTTTATTTTTCTGATAGACAATTATACATGTACTTGTAGGTATAGAACGCGCCTTTCCAAACAACTTAATTTTTGAAGCAATCATTCGAAAATTAATATCGGTCGAGAAAAACAATGAAAAATAAATCTGAAATGGAAAAGACCTGATTGACGCCAGTGAAATTTTCAGGTCAACACAAATGATAGCCATTCAGCGTGGGTGGTTATGAGGGCTGGCTGGTTTTGTTTTCTGTAGTAGAGTTATCTTCTTCTAGTTGTGCCCCGCAGTTTCACCAGTAGTTCCTGAGATTAGCGCGTTCAAACAAACAACCAAACAAACTCCTCAGCTTTATAATATTAGCATAGACTAGACTAGTCTCGCCTGCGACTTAGTCCGCGTAGGTTTTGAATTTTTCAAAATCCTTTCTTATCTTCCTACGTCATACAACGAACACACCCTCTAAGTTTCGGGTCTCTATGATCAGCGGTTTACGCTGTGCGTTGATCCGTCAGTCAGTTATTCAGGACATAGCATTTTATATGTATAAAGAGTTTCTGCCTCTTATACCTTATCCCACATAGAACACAACCTGTGCTGGGTCGCCTGCAATGCAGGGAATTATGACCCTCGATCGGACATACCCGGCACATGCGAGCTTATCCGATCCCGTTAGATGTAATCTGTTATATCGCCTCACGCAGGCCCATCACATTACTCTGTTCATATACCACTTTATCTATGGTTCAAATGAATTGTGACTAATGGAAACAATCTATACATATAAAATGCTTTGTCCTGAATGACTGACTGACTGACGGATCAACGTACAGCCTAAACTGCTGATCATAGAGACCTGAAACTTGGAGGGTGTGTCCTTTGTGTGACGGAGGCATCCGATAAGAAAGGATTTTCCGAAATTTTACTTTTTTCACTTTTACGCGGACTAAGTCGCGGGCAAGTACCTCAATAAAATAATAAAGAAATTCATCAAATGGTTTGTAAAATATGAGAGAATAAAGATTATTACAAACATACATTCAAGATAGGTGCGAAAAATATAACCCTTTCCTCGCAGTCGGGTAAAAAATAAATACCTACTTTAGGCAGAAGTAAGCTATTAGTTATTCATGGTCACACCTCATATTTGACGACCCAGTTGGCACAATGGTCACCATGCCGGACTGCCAAATACAAGGTTGCGGTTCGAGTCCCGCCTTAGGCAAGTATTTATGCTTAGATATTTGTCTTTGGCCTGGTTTTTTCTATGTATTATCCTACTAATATTATAAATGTGAAAGTTTGTGTGTGTGCGTATTTTTGTTACTCCTTCACGCAAAAACTACTGGACTACTAGATAGCTAGAGACATAGATTAACACTTAGGCTACTTTTTATCCCGATATTCTTACGGGATCGGGACTTACGCGGGTGAAACCGCGGGGTGCAGCTAGTAAGTATATATTTACAATAGAAAAGTATATAAGTAGTAAATTCGTTGTCTAGCACCCATAACACAAGTCTAGTTATTAGCTTGGGGCTAAATGGCGATGTGTGGCACGTCCTACAATATTTATTTATTCTAATATATAAAAATAAGTCAGGTTTTCCTTCCTGACACTATAACTCCAGAACGCACGAACCGATTTCCACGGTTTTGCATTCGTTGGAAAGGTCTTGGGATCCGTGAGGTTTATAGCAAAGAAAATTCAGGAAAATCTGGTGGCGAAACGGAGTTCGCCGGGTTTGCTAGGTTATTATATTAATTGATTGAGTCAGGCGTTTCTATTCGAAACTCCAACCAACTACGAAAGTAATCATATCCGAGCCAAGTGCCAAAACACAAGCATCATTTTCCCGCCCACTGATAAGGCATGCAATGAGGCAATGTTTAGTGTAGTGTATGTGTTACTGACACTATTCATAAACCACTTACCTCATGACTAGTATCAAGCATAATATGTGCTGAGAACAATACATGAGTTAAATAGGTATAATAGCTATACAATGTGTTTCAGCGAAGGGGTTTTAATACGAAAGGGGGTTGTTCTAGACGTCTAGGCAAACAACTTTTGTTCTACGACTTTTTGAAATTCGAACATTTCGTTCGAAGTTTTTGTATGAAAAAGCTGATTTTTAATTAAAAATTCCCTAAGAATTATTGAAAATAAAGTTCGAATTTCCAAAAGTCGTTGGACAAAAGTTGTTCTAACGTCCTAAAACCTAGACGTCTAGAAGTCTAGAACCACCCCCTTTCGTATTAAAACCCCTTCGCTGAAACACATTGTATATAGGATTGTAATACCTTTTTCAACTTAGGTACTAATACGAAAGGTCTCGACTCGTTTCGTACCCAAATCAAAAAGATTCCAAATGACAGGAGACATTGCAAAACAGAATATCGAAAACAAAAGAGGCCATTTACGATTGAGATCAGACAATTTTCTAATCTAATTCGATGTGAGAAAATCAGGGGCCCAACCGCGCTAATTGCGTCGGCTTCAAGTGGACATCGATATCCCAACCCGCGCCTCACAAAGCGCGGAATTTTAACAATTCCAAATGACAGAAGACATTGCAAAACAGAATATCGAAAACAAAAGAGGCCATTCACGATTGAGATCAGACAATTTTCTAATCTAATTCGATGTGAGAAAATCAGGGGCCCAACCGCGCTAATTGCGTCGGCTTCAAGTCGACATCGATATCCCAACCTGCGCCTCACAATGGGCGGAATTTTGAGCCTGACTTTCATAGAAATTTTGTAAATTTACGTTGTTTTTTCGTCTGTTTTAAGTATTCAGGATTTTCGGGGACATCAAACCATTCCAATATAAGTGATTCAGCTTGTTATTTAAAAAAAATAACAAAGTCATATTTTGTGGTGATTTTTAAAAATAACATAACCAGAATCACTTATTGTTGAATGTTTTGATGTCCCCGACAATCCTGTATACTTAAAACACGAATAAAACAACTTAATTTTTCAAAAATCATATGATATGCAGGCTCAAAATTCCGTCCAGTGTGAGGCGCGGGTCGGCATAAACCGACGCGTTGGCTTGAAGCCGACGCACTTATCGCGATGCAGTAAAGGTTTACAAGAACATCGATCACAATTCCCATGTCAAATAAATCACGAACCAAATATTAACTCGCTAAATAACCGTTGAAAATGCCTCCAGATTGACAAGGAGAATTGCCAAATTGGAAGCAATTTTCTTTAACATGAAAATGTAAATTTTATCTATTATATTTTTATTACATTGTAAATTGTTTTATCTTCATATTACCGGGGTGACATTCTGTGTCGACGAGTAATTTCATAAACGTGTAAGGGTGAAAACCAAGGTACTTATCTCTATCGATTTTCATCCGAGTAGTACCTACCTTATAATGTTAGGTTAGGTAAATTTTGCCTCGAAATAACCTTATTAGTATTACGCTCGCCACGAAAGTTTGGCTGCACCGAAAACAACAAATTGGTACTTGAGTGTTCACTACTAACAATTTTGTTTTGCTTAAAATTTGCGCTATTCGAATCAAATGAATAGCTACACACAATGGTACCTATCTAAGCACTTTCTTTTGCTCGTTTTCATAAAAAAAAACCTAAACCTAAGGTAAAATTAATTAAAAACGAGTACTTACAAGTAAAGTAAAAAGGCCGTTCAATGAATCATAAGGGTGAAAACAGACGACAGACTCACTAGTTTTTTTATGTGTCATCGGCAAAAAAACAATCAAGTAGAGGGCCGATTGTTGCGCCATTTTGTTTTACGGTAATAGGTATTTCAGTTAAGCTAAACAGACCTTCTCCATCCTAAGGTTGCCTGGAAGAAATCGCTTTAAGCGATAAGGTCGCCTGTTTGTACAATTTCGTAGTTAATAAGCTTTCTCATCCTTTTTGTTATTTTAAATGTTTTGTGTGTTGTACAAATAAAGTGTTTATCTATCTATCTATCTATTTCATATATCGTTTTATTTGAACATACATAAGCACGTGTGGCACTCGGGGACTGCCGCGGTAAAGCTATTGCATCGTGCGAGCCTCGTACGAACGCTCGGCCGAGCTACATGGTAGGCGGAGTGTTAGGATTTATTTTCGTTACGGAATTTCTTGATTCGGTCGTCACACTCGTTGTGTCTGTCGTCACACACACACACGCCCGCGATAAAAGCTATGCAATAGCTTAAATATTTAACGAATTGAGAACCTCCTCCTTTTTGAAGTTGGTTAAAAATTACGGAACGTGGTTCTTCCTGTCGCCAATAATCATATGAATAGGTAATGTAAGTAAAATGTTCTGATAGGCCTCTTTAGTCTCTGAGTACCTAAAACGCATACTGCCAATTTCGCGTTTTGACAATTTAAATAAGCGTTTAGACCTGTGGATTGGTCTGAGTATATTTTTGTCTATGTAGCAATAATAATAATAATAATAAATCATTTATTTCAGGCTACAAAGGCCCATAGATACATACCTTATAGACTAACATACATATTTTATAATAATAATTGAATGTGTTAAAGAATAGCTTAGAACTATGTTAGTAGCACTTCCACGACACTACACTTTCGTCTTTGTCTGTTCTTGTGGGATTTGTCCGCGGAAGCGACGGAACACCACGTCCTTCGGCCAGAAGCTGTCATCCATAACGCGAGGCAGATAGCTGTTCGGTACTCGCACCACAAACTCCTTGATCCAATAGATCCATTCATCGTATTACCCACTAGCTGCGCCCCGCTTTCACCCGCATAAGTCGCGTTCCCGTGGGAATATCAAAAAAAAGTAGCCTATAAAGCCTTCCTCCTCCTATCCAACACAAAAATATTTTTTAATTCGAACTAGTACTTCCTGAGATAAGCGCATTCAAACAAACTCTTTAGCTTATAATATTAGTATAGATTTATGCCACAATCTAATTTATAATAAGCTTTGCGATTAAGTGCGTTTTCGTCAGTGTCGCAATAGATCCACTTACTATTTCGTCCATTCAGCGATACGACTATGTCGACACCTACAGTGAAAAACATCGTAAATTATTTTTCGTTACTTTACAGGAGAGCGCATCAAAGATTCAATATATTCTTATTCAGTTCTGTTAAGTTCTAACGCTCTCCAACTTTGTAAATTTAAATAAAAAGAGATAGTTTACATTTCTGTATGAATAAAATGTTAGTATTATTTAGATTTTATAACATTTTTTGACTTACAATGGCATTATCTGACATATACTTATTTTTTTTACATTGTAACTCAGATATACAATTCAATTTTGTATGTTATTATCATTCTCACAAATAAAATAAACGTTAGTTTGAGATATAATGCGCAACATGTAATATTATTTTGTAGATAAATCTTAATTTGACTGAAAAGTGAGTTACAATGTTTTTCATTGCAGGTATCGATGTCGCAATAGGTTTACTTCTCGTAGTGCCTATTTAGTAATCGACCGATAGAAAAATCGCATCTATAGTCTGTTTTAACCCTTATATGAACAATAGCTACGTCGTCTGGGCACCCTGAATTCCAAGCCGGTATTGTGAGGATTGTTAATACGAGAATGAACTTGTGTCGTCACAGGTACCCAATTTTCTTGTTCTTAATAGACATGGTTCCCACAAAAAATTGTTGTCTGTAAAGTCGGTTTACGGACGATAATTTTACGTGATAACGTCATAAGAAAACGATGAAAAATTGTTTTCTTTTGTTATTCCTTTATTTATTTTTTTCTTTCTTTTTCTATTTATTCTCATTTCTTTCCTTTACTTTTCCTTAATGCGTCACTTGTCACCATAACACAAACCTAGTCACGCACTCACGCGCGTCAAGCTTGTAGTAGTGTACTTATCACAGGGCGTTGTATGATACCTTACAATCCTGGTCCTCATTTAATCATGTGGCAACAGCAAAGATAATTGTTGCATTAGTTACTTTGTCAATAACATGACGCGTTCCCGGAACAGGACGCAGTAAGTCATCATTTTTGTGAATGCAGGTGTTTCTAAAAGTCGTAGAACAAAAGTTGTTCGCATAGACGTCTAAAACAACCCCCTTTCGTATTAAAACCCCTTTGCTAAAACACATTGTATAAAATATAATTTACTTTAATGTATCCCGTCTATAAAAAAACAATGTCTGTACCACAATCGGTACATTGTTGAAACAGACGCATATACAGCGCGATGTTTGAATATTAATTCCAACCAGCTATGTATTTGACAACGCAATTCCCGAAGGACTGCCCGTCTTGTTTCTTTTATTACCCAAGCTTGTTGGTTGTGGTATAAAAGAGAAAACTAAATAAACTAACATAATTTGCGAGTTGGCTTTAGACTTCGCACTGCTCGATCCTTATTGGTCCGTAATAAACTGATTTGAATATAGAATGCGTTCAAGATTGGTGCAATTAGTATTTGAATATCGATCAATACCAATAATAATTTGTATTCAACGGATTTTTCGCAGATTCAGATGACAGAAGGGCTGGCTGGTATTTTGGCCAACGGATCAGCATAGCATTCAAAGAGGCAATGCAGTCAGCCTTTCGGGCAACTTCAGAAACTTATTTAGATTTTAAATATTATTTTTTTACAGCTAACCTGTTTATGTCTCAGTAGTTAATTAAACAACGCGTTCTCTTCTTTTTGGAAAGCTAAGGGTCTCCGCCCAGAGCCTTCGTTTCAGCACCTTAAGAGGAAAGGGTACCGGGCGCTCTATCCATACAAACGTAGTCGACTGTTTCCTCCCTGGATAATGATACTAGAGCTAATATTTTTGTTGCCTAAAACTTATAACTGCCATGACCATTGACCATGCCCCTATGTTTTGATTTTTTCATTGTTTCTATTTCTATGATAATTAGAAAATGAAAAAAACCAGACTTAGGGACATAGTCATGGCAATTATAGGTTTTATGCCACAAACATATTTGCTCTAGTGTCAGTATCCAGGGAGGAAACCGGTACCCTTATACTTTAAACGATAAAGAAAAACCGTCAAAGAATAATAAATAACCATTTTCTAAAATAATTACACACGAAAGATATTACAAGTACACAGGGAAAATAAGCCGCTTTGAAAATTCGGCTTCTTTTGCCTAATTTATTTATTTTCTTATAGCAAAATAAGCTAACGACTCCTTGTTTGTGTTTTCATTTACAAAAAACAAATTACCTATGAAAAAATTTATTCGATTTTCAATGTCAAAATTATAATTTCAATTTTCTTCCAGCAACTTTACTAAAACTTCGAGAAAGTAGAATAATACTAAACTTGCGTTGTTTTAAGATATAAAATATATATCAGGGAAAGCCTATGAAAATCCTTAGAAGTTCTACTTTAACAGAATTCTTACAAAAATCAATAGTAAATTGTAAAAAGGTCTAAATCTGAACAGATTTAGACCTTTTTAACGAACTCCAAGGAGTTTTGGCGGGAACGAGTTAACAACATGTCGTGCTGCAGTTTTATTTTGATGAAATTTAGTTGTAACCCGAGTTGAATTGTATAATTCTGGGGGAATGTTATTCAATTTAGTTCTGTGAAAGTGCACAAGTGTAGTGAAAGTAAAAATCAGTGTCAAACATGAAGTTATCTCGTTGCCTTCAAATCTCCTATTAAGGTTATGGTAAACTTGCCACCGCTTTACTATAGCCCCTGACTTGACGGACTATGACGACTTTGACTGTTTTGAAACACTTTAGGCCCTATTATGAAAAATCGGGTCATAATTTGATGCAAAATATAACTTGAAACTGGCTAAATGCACAAGCCGTGCGAAGCCATAATTAATAGAAAAAAAAACGAACTCCAAAAAACGAGGAAATTAGTATTTTCTAAGGTTTTCGCGACTTGAACTCATAATTATAATTATATTTGAACGGATATATTCGCGTTTTTTTTTGTTTTAAACCTGACGTTTCGGGAACTTTGCAGATCGCGAATATATTCGCGAATATAAAAATAAAAATAAAAATAGCTTAAATTTTTCTTAATCATTTAGGTTATGAAACATTAAAAAAAGAAACGCTTAGCTAAGATAACTAACTATGCTGATAAACTTATAAAAAAGTATTACTTACATTAAAAATTAAAAAGGGAAAATGTTTAGGTATTCAAGGCAAGTAACCCATCTATAGGTTACTTCTTTCGCGAATATATCCAATCAAATATAATTATAATAACGAGGAGGTTCTCAGTTCGTCGCGTTTTTCTTTTTGTCTTGAAAAAAGATACTTCAGGGGTAGTTCCATAAAAAATTAGTGAGGGTCTGATGATGATCTTCGGAGTAATGAACAGAATACACCTCGAGCATGCAGCAAATTGCAGTTTTTAAGATCTACTAGAAGAATTGACCCTTTAACTAATAGTTGATGTAGTATCTGAAACCACCTTTTCATCACAAAACTCCTGAATGAGTTACGATTGTACATACTTAATATTGTAAAGCTTTAAAATTATTTTAGTGTTGGATAATCCATTTATCGAGGAAGGTTTTATGCTACTTTTTATTTTGATATTCCCACGGGATCGGGACTTTCGCGGGCGAAACTGCGTGGTGCAGCTAGTAAGTTATAATTCAAGGAATTTAGTCCCTTTAGTGGATTTTTCATACAGAAATATGCATTAATAACTTTCAGACGATTTCGATCAAACATAGCTAAGAACACTCCTGACTAATTCATCGTTCAAACAAAATATAAATCGGTTCATCCGTTCGGGAGCTACGATGCCACAGACAGACACACACAGAGAGAGACACGTCAAACTTATAACACCCCGTGTATACGAGTCCCAAAATACTCCAATACTTAAGTATAACTCTAGTCAGTAAAGTTCGACAACCCAAACGTCTATACAAATGGATAAAAAAACAATGATAGCGCAAGTTAATTTTACCTGTGGCGCCATCTAGCGGCGGCCGTAACAACTAATTCTTTAAACAATGTTCAATATCAATAATGAACATACCTGTGGCGCCATGTAGCGGCGGCCGTAACAACTAATTCTATAAACAATGTTCAATATCAATAATGAACATACCTGTGGCGCCATCTAGCGGCGGCCGTAACAACTAATTCTATAAACAATGTTCAATATCAATAATGAACATACCTGTGGCGCCATCTAGCGGCGGCCGTAACAACTAATTCTATAAACAATGTTCAATATCAATATTGAACACCCCGTCGTTTTTGCGTCGTAGCTTAAAAGTAACCGCTTACTCTAAGTTTGGTAGGTAAATTCAACTATTTCCAACAAAGCTCTCAGAGTTAAATTGAACAATGGAACTTAGAAATCCACCCGTTATCTTATAAATGAGTTTCAATCTATCCTCAGCACGATCCTGATTGGTAATAACGAGGAAGGTGATAAAAAATGTCTGCAATCCTGTCCGGAGATAATGTCTCAAGTGTCGGGGTGATTGCTCTTTCGTGTCTTTTTCTAACTAAATTAAAGCTCTGTACATACTGAGGTGGATAATAATAAAAAATAATAAAACATTGTATGTGTTTGTGATGGTGGTCGGAGCTCCCTAACGTAATCCTACTAATATTATAAATGTAAAAGTTTGTGTCTTTCTCTCTGTGTGTATGTATGTTTGTTTCCCCTTCACGCTAAAACTACTGAACCGATTGCAATGAAATTCGGTATGTAGATAGCTGGAGGCCTTAAGGAGGATTAACATATAGGCTACTTTTTATCCCGATATTCCCACGGGATCGAGACTAACGCGGGTGAAACCGTGTGGCGCATTAGTAAATAAAATAAAATCAATAAAAAGTTAGTAAAAATACTTATACAGGGTTATTGATAAGTACATTAGCAAGCGGTCGAGGGCCACTTCTGTGCACCTAAACAAACAACTTTTGTTTTACGAATTTTGGAAATTCGAACATATTTTTTTTAATTTTGAGGTTATATTTACCGGAAATTCAGCTGTTGTCCACACGGTGAGGTCATTAACTATTACTAATACTTATTTCTTAAGTTTACGCTACTGTTCTAAGTCTGAATTACCCATGATTTAAAAAATCTTTCGAATTTCCATAAACTCAAAATTTTCAAAAAAATTACTTATTATTTGTTTAAAACTTTCATATAGAAAGTGTTACCAATAATCCTGTATAACCTATAGGTACTCCTTGCACAAGATTTTTTTATCTATTTATTTTATCTAAATTTCCTATGACGTTCTTACATCATAGGCGAATTTTAAAATGACATTAACCTTGTTTAGCGCGGTGCAATTTTTAGAGACGTATTTTAAGTAAGTATTCTAATCTATGTTTACGATTCATTTTAGTTTGTTCGAAGCTTAATTTGGTTGTCATGTAATAAATTTCGTTAGATAGGTCCCAATTGGTTTTTTACCCTCTCTTAATTCATGATAGCAATTCGATGTTTGATCACGTTTACGTAGATAAATTAAGAGTTGCTAAACATCTGTTCTATGGTTTGTTAAAGCCAGATTTCATTTTTATAACTATTTTACTAATTAATGTCTGTTAAACTATTACTGCTCAACAACAATCACGGATGATTGTCCAAAGCTTATGACGGCTTACTCGGAGGAAAGGGTACCGGCGCTCTGTCCATATAAACGTGGTCGATTGTTTCCTCCCTGGATAATGACACTAGCACAAATATTTTTGTGCCATAAAACCCTACAACTGCCATGACTATGCCCCTATGTTTTGGTTTATTTCATTTTCTAATTATCATAGATATTATGATTTTACATGGTCATGGCAGTTATAAGTTTTATGCAACAAAAATATTTGCTCCAATGTCATTATTCAGGGAGAATACAGTCGGCTACGTGTGTATGGAGAGAGCGCCGGTACCCTTTCACCTTAATCGGTTGGATTCTAAAAATCGGGAAAAAAGTCACTCGTCGTTCCGGTTATTGTGAACATTTTATGTCACTTAGTCAATACAATTACTTCCAGTAGCAGTATTAAATACAACTGAGAGACGTTTTACCATAGAATTTGACGTTCGTACCTCACAAACTGTTCTCATTTCTCTGCGTTTTAGTCACAATATATCATTACTTACTAAAATAAATGCTAGCAAACATTTTTTTATACAAGCAAACCTTGAACTTCAAACGCACGACACTATTTACGCCTCACGTCCAAAAAACACAATCATAATCACGACCAAATTCAATAATATAAACAAAACGTGCAATCTAGGCAAGAACACGACAACAGCCAAGTTTTTGTTACTTCCTTACGCCCGCCCGGCCGCGGCCGACCCAATCAGTGTCCGCAGTGTAGAACTACGAGACCTAAGTGAGCTACTGGTAACTCAAAAAGCTAGAGAAAATATACTAATGACTTAAAGAATAAGAATAGCTCATTTCAACCTTTTCAGTTTGAGCTTTTGAGTTTTGAGTTGTGATTAGAAGAGAAGAGTCGCATGTCACTAGAAGAGTGATGAGTATGAATGTAGAGGGATGGAGAGGAAGAGGACGACCTAAGAAAAGATGGATGGACTGCGTGAGACAAGACACGAGAGAAATGAATGTGGAAGATGAGATGACGACTAATAGGAGTGAATGGAAGAAGAAGACATACTGCGCCGACCCCAAATAAATTGGTATAAGGGCATGAAGATGATGATGATGATGATGAACGTCTTATAAATTGGTAAACACCTGCTCTCAAAAAGTGTGATGTCATGCGTTATTGACAAGTAACCATAGCAACGTTATTGACAAGTAACCATATCAACGTTATTGACAAGTAACCATAGCAACATTATTGATAAGTTACCAAAGCAACGTGTTGAAATCAATTATGTCAACGATACAAAAGAGTTCAAGACGTTATTACGTATAATTATCGTCCGTAAACCGACTTTACAGACATTTTTTTTCTCATGTATGTAATGTACAGTCGGCAACAAAAGTGAAGGTCCACCGTAGAATTTGTCGTACGCTTGTCCAATTTTTTTTGGAAGAGATGAAGAAGATTCGGTTTACACTTAACGGCACGCTCAACCGTCCCCTTGTCAACGCTCAACAGTCCCCTTGTCAAGATCTATCTCATGATTAACGGCTCCCCTCGTTTTTTTCTTTAGAGTCATAATCACGTGAGTTTTGTTGCTTAATTCTTTCTTAGGGACGAAAGAATCGAGCAACAAACGTCACTTTTATGTGTAAAGACGTTGGGACTGGTCATCGAGCAGTCTGCCATCAACCACTGATAAACTAGAAGGGACTTGATTGAGAAAGTGACTTGCCTACTGTGACTGTATCAGGTTAGAAATCAGCAAAAAGTAGACGGGAATATTTTTAACTAACTTAAAAATAAAGAGTTCTTAATTCGTCGTGAGGCGGTTCACGTTGATAGAAACTCATTTTGGGTCGCTGCATTCGTAGTAAAAAGCAATACGAAAAAGAAATGTACACTTTCACAGTAGACCCTTAAATAATATGGAGAAGCTGAAACCATTACCCTGTTTTTGCACGTTAATAAAGCCAGCCCTCATATGGGGTTTTCCAACTAGCGTTCTATTTATAGTAGGAGCCTACTTAAGAGTCCACTACACTATCAAACAACGTTTCATTTACAATCACAAATGTCAAACATGTGTCAGAATGTTTTAAATGTTTGGGCCAATCACGTATGATGATGCGCGGTGGTTTTCCAAAAAGTCCAGGAAAATCACACTAATCTAGGCGTGGAACTTTTTGGGAACCCACCAACTACTATAATAGTGTAATATAGTGTTACTAGTAACACTATTACTTTGGATTAGTGCTGCCGAAATATCGATAGTTTAATCGATCATTAGCTACTATATTGATGGTATCAATACTATCGATTTCTACCAACATTACAGAACAATTGATACTATCGATAGTATCGATTATTATTATTTTATCGACACTATCAATCTATAATTTAGTTACTTTTGATATGATTATCATCATTAAAATAGTATCGACTATCAATAGCCTATCTATACTTTTTTAATGAACTTTCGATAGGCTATAAAACTTTGGGCTTTTTGCCATCGAGTCGCTCTGTAACTGTTCACAACTTTTCCCCCAGCCCAGAATTTGCCTAAGCCCAGTCAAGTATAGCTAGCCCAGGTAATCAACCCGCGCTTAATGCAGAATTGTACGATTGATGACGTAGTTTTTAAAGAAAAAAAAAACAGTGGTATTAAATCTTATCTCACTTTATTTTGACATCAAGTAATAATACTTGATACTAAAACTAGCTGCGCTCTGCTGTTTCACCCGTAGTCCCTGTCTAAAGTTTTGAGTTTTTTCATATTTTCTCATATAACTTCATTTAGCATCAGTGCAAAGCCAGAATTAGCCAAATTGGCCCAGTCGTTCTTCGTATGACCAAAGGAGATAGGGATTCAATTATACAGGGTTATTGGTAATTATACTAGCAAGCCGTCGAGGTCTACTTCTGTGCACCTAAACAAACAAATTTTGTTCCACGACTTTTGGAAATTCGAACATTTTTTTGAAAATTTTGAGGTTGAGCTTACCTGAAAATCAGCTGTTTCTTACGCGGAGAGGTCATTAACCTTAAAAACTGCTGTTTTTCGAATTTAAATAACCACGAAATTTTCATTTTTATCATTTAAAATTTCACTTTGTTTGTCATTCCACACGTGTGCAACTTTACGTTTGCCGATTGAGATTGACCCGTTTTTTGAACGTGAAGAAGTCGCTTTAGTAAATTAGCCTCGGATACACAACCCTTTTGAATTAAAAATATTCTATACCTTCATTATCTGGTAGTACTCGGAGTATTTTTACCGTTCTCTCTTTAATCTAACAAACCGTTTTACTACTTTAGAACCGCTGAGACATTAAAATATAACTAGGGTACGTTATTGTTACGACCATTTTGTACGTTTGTGAAGTTTGGCGTAGTTTGCGAAGCTAGTAAAACATATACAAGGTTATTGGTAAATTTACTAGTAAACCGTTGAGTACTACTTCTGTGCACCTAAACAAACAATTTTGTTCTAAGACTTTTGGTAATTCGAACATTTTTTTGAAAATTTTAAAGTTAGGTTGACTGTGGATATATCAATCGGACTATCATTAAAATAATATCAAATTGTATTTTACTAGATCTACTGGAAAAGTAGACTTTTTCTGCAAACTGTACTAGAAACTGTACATTTTTACTAAAGTCCTACGTGGCTTCTTTTGCCTAAAGAAAAATTAATTCATCGGCAAATGGAGCTCCGGCTTTTTTTGTATTTAAATATTTAAATAAAAAAGTACACCTAGTCTAACAAACTAATGCCAAACTGCAGTGTATCTTGATGGAGAGTGCGCTCTTATTACCCGACTGCAAAGAAAGGGCTATGTTTTTCGCGCCTATCTTTATGCGAGTGATCCATATACTCGTTCTATATACCTACGGCCCAAATGGGACGAAATTGTGGATTCAACAAATTAAATATTTTCCATCTATGAACTTGTCCCATATTTAGAACTGCGAACAGTTTGATTTGCCCGTGGTTGGATTGATAGAACTGCTTAGATCGAACCACGACCAATAAACAATATTTTTTGTATGGAGTTAAACATTGTGTGCACCAATGAAGAATGTTAACTAATTTTGAATATTAGCTCTTCATATTCTTTATCAAAAATAAAAAATTCCAAGTGAAATAATTACTTCGATACGTCAATTATGAAGAAGAATATAAAGAAGTAAACGTGCGACGCGGACTCATACTCGATGCGTTACTAAGCGGAGCGGTGTAAATAAATAAATAAATATTACAGGACATTCCACACGTCGCTATCTAGCCCCAAGCTAAGTCACTAGACTTGTGTTATGGGTACTAGACAACGGATATACTACTTATATACTTTTTTTTGTAAATATATACTTATAATACATCGAAACAACCAGACCCCAGACAAATATCTAAGCATAAATACTTGTCTGAGGCGGGAATCGAACCCGCAACCCTGTGTTTGGCAGTCCGGCATGGTAACCATTGTGCCAACTGGGTCGTCAACAATTGACGTCACATGCGGTCACGTAAGTTTAATCGCCTGTAAAATCAAAACTTATAGTTATTTTTGATTACAACAAAAACTAGTGTATTTGTAGCTTTACTGTCACAAACTTTCAACCGATTTGGCATACCTATTATTTGCTTTTATTTTTGTATTTCTATTTTATCGTTTTGACATTTAATTGATTTATTGAATTTATTTTGAAAAGTGTTTTGTGTTTACTTTTGACATTACTAAATTTAGTTGACATTTACGTATGATGACATTTTATTTTATATCTAGATTTGATTTTGTTTTTTTTTTTTGCCATTTATTACCATTTAAAAGAAACTTAAAAAACATTCAGTACTTAACCTAGCACAGCGAAACCACTAAGGTTTATAATTATGCTAAGTACATTTAAATTTACGTCGATCTAGTTCAATATAGTTACAGGTAGGTATAATTTAATGATTGTAACGGTACTTACGATAATAGACCGATTTGGTACTTATTTATTATTTATTTTGTTCTTGACGTATGTGTATTGTATGGATCATGTATAGATTTTAATTATCTGAAATAAATGTATTGAATTGAATTAACATTCCCCATTTTGAGTTGAAGTGTTGGAGTGAAGTGACATTTGAAGCGGCTTCTTTTGCTTTTATTTACCGAATCCACATTCCGTTTGTTTTATTATACGCCAATTACCAATACCCTTATATAAATGTTTCGTATAATTTATAACAGGAAATCCTTCTGAACGATGATATTGTTTGTAACAAACGAAAATGGAAATTTAACATGATCCCGGAAATATTGTGGCTCTTTGATCTTTAACAGCGTTCTCGAATATTAACAATTTATTTTAATACTAATACCGTCATTACATTTTAAAGTATCTTACTAATATTATAAATGTGAAAGTTTGTGTGTGTGTTTGTTACTCCTTCACGCAAAAACTACTGGACCGATTGCGATTAAACTCGGTATCTAAATACCTGGAGACCTGGATTAACACTTTTGACCTGGATTAATACTTTTTATCCCAACATTCCCGCAGGATCGGAACTTACACGGGTGAGACTGTGGGGCGCAGCTAGTAATTAATATGATGAGGCTGTGTGGGTTAGTGGTAAAGTGGTTCCAGTGATTTCGGAACACTCTCGCTCACGGAACACTCTCACTTGCGGAACACTCTCACTCACGGAAAACTCTCACTCACGGAACACTCTCACTCACAGAACACTCTCACTCACGGAACACTTTCACTCACTGAACACTCTCACTCACGGAACACTTTCACTCACGGAACACTCTCACTCACAGAACACTCTCACTCACGGAACATTTTCACTCACACTACACTCGTGCACGAAGGGTTCCGTGCCACTGTATGTTTTCTGTATTTAGTACGTATTTAAATACGTACTAAACTGTTTTACTATATTTAGGCAGCAGAAATACATAATCTGTGAAACTTTCAACTCTTTAGCTACCACGGTTCATGAGATACAGCCTGGTGACAGACAGACCGACAATCTTGAAGAAGCATTTCTATACTAATGTTAAATTAAATCTTTCACCAATAGAAAGGTAAATTATTAGGGATGAGCATAGGCTATAACTTACTTTCAAAAAATTAGGGATCCGTAAGATAATTGCAATATTGTAACCCAACACAACAGTATTTAGCGTGCGCTGAGAAAACTATTGATGATAAAACAAAACAATGTATTACAAGTTTGTAGACCTTATCTTATATCTTTAAATGAGCAATTCTTGTATATATAATTTTAATCTCGGAATCGGCTCCAACGATTTTCATGAAATTTGGTATATAGGGGGTTTCGGGGGCGATAAATCGATCTAGCTAGGAATCATTTTTAGAAAATGTCATTTTATTCGTGTTTTATCGAAACTTACTTTTTTTTATCTGAAAAATATGACTCTTCCTGACATCTATTGGCGAACTACTAATACTATTTTTTGTGAGCAATAAAGTTATTCCAGCAGATGGCGTTGTTAAGTAACACGAAGTCAATGAGTGTTTGCTTTGAGGTTAGACTAAGTAAAAAAAAATAAAAAATACCGAGCAAAGCTCGGTCATCCAGGTACTTATTGTTAATATCTACAAATAGTCCGCGAAGCAATATACCCATCTATATATCTAAGAAATAAAAGTTTATTTAATAATATAAAAAGATATATACATCTAACATTAAATAAAAGTAAAAGAATATAGTAAAATATTTTATTTAAACCAGAAAATTCCCTTTGATGTAAAACCGCACAAATCCTGTTAACGAAGTGAAAATCCCGTGCCGTGTCTCCACACTCTACGGTAGGCGCATTGTTTACACAACCATATTTGCGAGCGATACGCTCAGCTTAATTACGACACAAAAGTCTTGACAAACTTGCGAACACGGAACTGGTGAAAACAGACTACAAACTTTTCTAGCGAACGTCAAAAGTTTTTAGGCACCGGAAAATAAATTGGTCGTTGTTAACTTTTTTTTTTCTATTTATTATTTCAACAATAACATTTCATTTCTTTTTTGTGTGTTATGTGATAACTAAATAATTCCTATGATTATTAACAATATGCTTCAATTATAATTACTCACTTAGAATATGCGTCTCAAATTTGGAATCCCTGTTTCAATATTTATTCAGACAAGTTAGAGAGTATTCAAAAACGGTTCATAAAATATCTTTGTTATAAGTTAGGGTTACCTTATCTTTCTGATGATTATCATAGGTTGTGTAAAAAGTTTCATATTTTACCACTTGGGCAACGTAGGCAAATTTCAGACTTTATTACTTACCTCAAAATTTTAAATAGTAAAATCGATTGTCCTGATCTTCTATCAAAAATATATTTAAGAACACCGAGGTATAGACTTAGACATAACTCCTTGATACATATACCTAGACGTAAAACTAAATACAGGAGGAACACGTATACGGTGCGAGTGGCGAGTGAGTTCGATTTACTCTGTGAGGAGAGTTCAGTGGATCCTTTCTTCACTAGCGTTAACTCTGCGAGAAGGCAGCTTAGTCTTATCTTCTTTCAAGGCTCCTAATTTTTATTATGTTTTGTTGTTATTTCATATTTATGTATTTGTTTATCAGTTTTAGTCTTTATATTTATATTGAATGTACCTATATTTTAATTCTTGCTGGATTGTGATTTGTGTTTTTGCTTGCTTCTTTTGTATCTATCTATACCTATTCTATTTTCTACTCGTGAGAACCTATAATTGGCTTTCTGTTTCTTGTTTAGTTTCTTATTATTTTTGTAAAGCTTGTTGTTGTCGTTTGTTGGTTTTCCAAATAAATAAAATAAAATAATAATAGTACCTGGATGACCGAGCTGTGCTCGGTATTTTTTTTTTTTACTTAGTCTAACCTCAAAGCAAACACTCATTAACTTCGTGCTACCTACTTAACAACGCCGTCTGCTGGAATTACTTTATTGCTCACATAAAATAGTATTAGTAGATCACCAATAGATGTCAGGAAGAGTCATATTTTTCAGATTAAAAAAAGTAAGTTTCGATAAAACACGAATAAAATGACATTTTCTAAAAATGATTCCTAGCTAGATCGATTTATCGCCCCCGAAACCCCCTATATACAAAATTTCATGAAAATCGTTGGAGCCGATTCCGAGATTCCAATTATATATATATATATATATATACAAGAATTGCTCATTTAAAGGTATAAGATGAGATATAAAAAAAAATTGGTCAAGCTCTTTCTTGCTGACGGTATTTTTATACAAAATTTATTCTATGTCGTTTTCTGAATTTATCTACCGAGAAATTAGAAAGTGTGTTCAAAATTGTATAAAGCATAGGTCAATTGCGCAATAAGGCATACCTACTATAATACTTCGTCACACCTTAATGATAAGAACCCATGGACGTGACTTTAATTGCTCCACTTCAAATATTTGTAATCTTTATGTTAGTGTCTTGTGCCTTCTTCTTTGGTGGGCGCGTTCTAAAGACCACATGCTACTTAGTGTATAAGAAAATTCAGTCTCATGGGCAATTATTCCAAATATAATAAAATCATTTTGACTTTGACTAATCGACCGATAGAAAGTCTGCAGACTGCTAATTACGAAACAAATGCCTTGACGAACTTGCGAAGGCGGGCGACTAATCCAGCATGTTGTAGACTTTGTTTTGTTAGCCTATCTTAAAGTTTTGTTAACAATTTGTTCATGTATAAGTTGTATTAAGATTAAACTCGGTGTTGTCAGTCTGTTAGAGAAACAAAATATGAACAATCGATCAAAAGTACACCGCCACCTTAATATTTACAATCCTGTGCAACACTATTTCAACATTATAACAACGTAACCTGTGGAACGAACCCACGTCGGTTGGTGTAGCGGGTGGCAGGTTATACCTCTCAGCCAGCTACATGTTGAAAATAATAATCACACTGACTACTTTTAATTCAAGTATTTATGTTTTTGTGTAACGTCTATTAGAAGAAGTCCAATCCGGTAAGTCCAACAATATTTATAGTATTATTGTAGCAAACTGATAGTGTACTTATGACGCATACTGTACCTACGAGTAAACAAATCTAACCTAAAAGTTATCGAAAAATGTTTGTATTGTTATGAGTCGAACAAATAAAGCTTCTATTGTTTTTAGATTTTTTTGTTAATTAAAGTTTCTAGCAGAGCCCCGTTCGTAGCAAATTTTAATAAGTTAGAGAGTTTAATAGAATAAGTATATTTTATGTTTTGGTTATTAGATTTTAACACACAAACACAAAAATTTGAACGAACTGCAACAAATCACTAATTATACAAATTGCTTATTTGTACAAATTAATAAATTGTATCAATATGATAGATGAAGCATCTTATGTCACATTTGTTACGAATTGATAATTTACTAAGTAATGTATTAGTAAAGTATTGTAAACCATTTCTTTGTTCAATAAATTATTTATTATTTATTATTATTATATTATTATTACTAACAAATCAATAATTGTACAAATTCAGAATTTGAACGGATGGCGATGCTCCCGTCATTTTACCTGTGTAAGTTCGGATTCCGTAGGAATATCTGGATAAAAGAAGCCTATGTATTAATCCAGGTTTCCTGCTATCTTATGTAGATTCACTGGAATCGGCCGAGAAGATTTTTTATCAGAAACAAACTCACAAACTTTTACATTTGTAATATTAGTAGGATTATAATCCTATACTAGAAGAGTGATGAGTATGAATGTAGAGGGATGGAGAGGAAGAGGACGACCTAAGAAAAGATGGATGGACTGCGTGAGACAAGACATGAGAGAGATTAATGTTAACGATGAGATGACGACTAATAGGAGTGAATGGAAGAAGAAGACATACTGCGCCGACCCCAAATAAATTGGGATAATGGCAGGAAGATGATGATTAGTAGGATTATAATAAAGGTAAGTGATTTTAATTTTATATTCCAAGACGCGGCTGAGTTTACCACTAACTCGAAAAGATATTAGTATCACAAAGATAAATTTCAATTTACTTAAATTGCATGAATCAACGTATCTCTGGGTGGCTAGCGCAGATGCATCCGAGCTATTCCAGCTGAATGTTGCCAATTATGCAAATGCTTGCTCGGAAACGCGAAAAATTACAATTTCAGCTCTAGTTCTAGACTACTTGCATAAACTATTAAGAATAGGTACCTACTTATAACCTTCTTCTCTTGGACCAACTAGCTGTATGTTAATCTTTCTTCACCTATTTTGGATTTGCACTGTACCACAGAATATACAGGGTTATTAAGCCGTTAAGGGCTTCTTCTGTGCACCTAAACAAACAACTTTTGTTCTACGACTTTTGGGAATTCGAACATTTTTTTGAAAAAGTTGAGGTTAGGTTTATCTAAAAAACAGCTGTTCCATACACGGAGAGATCATTAACCTCAAAACTTTGCTTATTTTTTAAGTTTTATCTACCTATTCTTAGTCTGAATGACTTTTATTTTAAAAAATCAGCATCAGAATTCACATAACCTTAAAATTTTCATATTTTTTTCGAATTTCCAAAAGTCGTAGAACAAAAGTAATTTTTTAAGGTGCACAGAAGTAGCCCTCAACGATTTGCTAGTATAATTACCAATAGCCCTATATATGTACAAGTACCTGTACATTAAAAAAACTTTGTTTGAAAACTTCACAGACTTGACGAAGGATTTTTATCATGTTCTTATTTTATTATACGGTACAATTTAATGAGACGGTACATTATGAAATTGCATAGTGCGCGGGAAAGTATAGAGCCGCAAATAAGACGCTAATTGGCTAGACTGAAGAGGGCAGCACAAAATTGACCAATCATAGAGCCGCATTTAGCGCACTGCGTTCACTTATCCAAGAGCAACATAAGTACTGCTTGTAAATATTAGAAAGTTGGTGCAAAACGAAAGTACTTGAACTTGAACGGACTGTTTTCCGCAATTAGACCCTTTTTAATTGGGTCCTTTTTTGCGTGAGGATGGAGTAGGCTTGCCCAACACCTACTACCCTCTAAGCTTAGTCGACCATTTCCAGAGGAGAGAATTTGTCAATACTTCTGGAGTCAACTAAGCCGCAGTTTTCATCACGATGTTTGCCATAACCGTAAGAGCAATGTCAATTAGCGCACATCAATTTTTCTTAAGAAAAATACATTGGTGCACCGCCGGCCGGGATTTGAACCCACAACAAGACTATTTGATAAACAAAATAGCACGAATGTTATGTGTGATCACATTACCAACAATCATAATACTCGATCAGCCATAACACAAATAACGAATTCCATATTTTGTTTCTATTTCGTCTACGTTTACAAAACTGACAATCAGTTGTCAGTACGAGAATAAACTAACGATAAAAATACACATACGAAAAGCAGCTCCATGATGAATTTACCGATGAAATCGATTGTGTCAATCTTGTAGTGAATTAGTAACGCGAGATCGGCGAAATTGTTCCATTTACTCTGTAGAGTGGCAGGAGATGATACTTTGTCCTATACTGGACAAGTTCAATGCTAAACCAATGCCATAATAGATTTATTCATTAAGAACATTCGAACTACGTGAACTTTTTTCCGTTGGTACAATAACAGAATCGTTAGTGTCCTAGGTCTCAAGCTGCGGGTAATCAGCAGTTCGATAAAATACTAAAATAAATAATAATAGTACATTACGATATAAGTGTGGTAAATTGATCTTTGCATAGAGGCGGTTTATGACGCGCGAGCGGTAGCGAGCGTGTTAAAGAAGCCAAGATGCAAATATCAATTCCACACGTATGTCGTACGACGTTTTTATCACAGTTGCGAATAAAAGAAAAGACTTGAAAAGAAAACAAAATAATAATTAACAAAATATTTGTGATAAGTCTATGTTTACATTTTTTTTAAGGCAATATTTTTTGTTAATTATGCTCCGAAAAGGCCAGGCTAAAGACTTTTAACCTATACAGCCTCGTCTGACATACAATATTTTTTAGGGTTTTTTCTATTTGTTTTTGCGTCGGGGGTTAAGAACAAAATACAATGGTACGGAAAAACAATAACTTTTAAGTAAAGAAAAAACAAAAAATAAACAACTCAGTTTTTAATCGTTTTCTAAGTCATTATCACGTAAAATTTTCGTTCGTAAACCGACTTTAGAGACAACCATTTTTGCTAGCTAAAAAACTCTTTGGTACCTACCTTTTTTATACATCAAAACAGAGTAATTAGCAGTAAGATACGTATTTAACCTATCGGGATAACTTTACAGCACTAGGTTGGCAATGTAAAACGCACGCGTGCATAATATGTTGGATTATAAGCCTAAAAGCCGTTGAATAAGATCCACTTTATGAGCAACTGTGATAAAAAAGTTATTATATTTTAAAAGATGTCTATGAGCAGTAAAAATCCATCCTGAACCGACTTTAAAATAAGGTGTAGTTTCTCAAGCTGGTGCTCGATAGCACCGGTTGTTCGATAAAAAACTGAAAAAGGCCTATGACCAGTAAAAATATTTTTTAACCGACTTCAAAAAAAGTGAAGGTTCTCAGTTCGATTGTATATTTGTCTGTGGTCTGGTTGTTTTTGTATTAAAAGTATATACTTAGAAAAAAATTATAACACCGTTGTCTTAGGAACCATAACACAAGTCTAGTTACTTAGCTTGGGGCTAGATGGCGATGTGTGGAATGTCCTGCAATATTTATATATTTTTAGAATAACTTTGAAACGTTGTTTTAAATTGAAATATAATATTAAGCCGCATTCTATTTTTATATCACTTATCTAGCCCGCATTCTTTTGACCAGATTGGTTGGTTAGGTATAGAGCGCGCCATCAATCAATTGGAAGGAATAAAAGGGAAAAAAAAAACGGCCAAGTGATAGTCGGACTCGAGCATGAAGGGTTCCGTACCATTATAGTTTTTATGTATACTATTATTTGTTGTTATAACTGCAACAGAAATACATCATCTGTGAAAAATTTATTCATATTCATTTATTTCATAAAACATGGGTTAACAATGATGGTTCACAGTGGTAGATAATATGTACGTACAGCCATGATTCGCCTTATCGGCATATGAAATTTTATTGGTACATTTATAATTATTATTTTAAAATTTAGGTCAAAACTAGGTTGCGAAATATACCTACAAAGGTTAGGTATACATATGAAAATAAGAATTATACAAATGTCAAAAAATGGCTCACAAAATTGAATGTCAAAATATTAATATTAGTAGTGTCAAGTAATTACAAAAATAAGAATTATACAAATGTTAAAAAATGGCTCATAAAATTTAAATGTTAAATTATTATTAATTGTGTCAGTCATTTTTTAATATAAATTATACACATGTACAAAAATGGCTAACGTATTATTATAATTTTCTATCATTTAAAAAGACCCATAAGTCATAGTACGCCTTTTTAGCAAAAAAAGTCAACTGTCAAGTCAATTTCAACTGTTTAGCTATCACGGTTTATGAGCTTCAGCCTGACAATAGATAGATGGACAGTGGAGTCTTAGTAAAAGGATACCGTTTTTACCCTTTGGGCACGGAACCCTAAAAAGCAATTCTAGTTTTCTATATTAAAGCTACGAGTAACTTACGTAAGACAAAGGTATAAAAAGGTATATTGGTATGTTTACGGAACTTTCCAGCTTCACTTTTCTTAGGCCTGTAAAACGAGCCCTTTTGTCAAAGAAAACATTATTTGGTCTACATCGGACAGTATAAGTAGCCATCTAGATTTATTGACTTGTATCAGGTTTCTACCGGAGCACCCGAAGACTATAGGCTATTTTTGGTAACCTCATAGTTGAGTTGTTTAACCACTTACTCATGGTTTTTGACTACAATAGTATATTATGCAACTAGTAAATAAAGGACGGATTTAAAGCGGGGGCCATAGATGAATCACGAGCAAGCGAAGGATTCTAACAACTGAATCACGACCGTAGGGAGTGATTCTAGATGATTGAATCACGAGCGTAGCGAGTGATAGAATCCTGAGCCACGCGAGTGATTCATGGCCCTCAATATAAATCCGTACTTTATTCAAGAGTTGCATACTATACTTTATACCATGACTACGAGAAAAATAAAACAAAACGTGTGGCGGGACCGACCGATGGTATAAAGAAAATTATTCCTTTTGGACTAACTCGTTTGACCAGAAAGTTTTATCAGCAAGAAGGTCTATTTATCGGGTTTTAGTTTGTTTTTAGGCTTTTTGGCTATGCTTTTAGCCTTGAACGATTGCCTTCAAAAAAAACCTAGAACCTAAAAAATAAAGGTTGAGACAAGGAAAAAATCGCAGATAAAAGTAGTCGTTTGAAGGTGGTAGGTACCTCCAAAGGGAAAGGGAAGATCTTTCACCGGGCAGTTGTTATTTCCGGTAGACCACGGCCCAACGATGTTTCGTTGGAACTTGTATATGAGCTTATCTTCAGAAAAACTTCGCTTGCGCGATCTAGGATCTATGATCGGCTTAGTGGCGCCATCTGTTGGTGGCGATGTGAAGCATCACCACAGTCTTATGCCTTGCCGCTTACTAATACTTTTATAATAAGCAAGGTGGCATGCTCTCATTGTTATTAATAATTTTGATGACCTCGTCATTTGGACACATTCGGAGTGGAATTCGCTCCAGTTAAACCATCCATTTCGTAGGACAATTGTTTTTCCGAGTTTATCATCCAATTTGACGACCCAGCTGGCACAATTGTTACCATGCCGGACTGCCAAACATAGGGTTGCGGGTTCGATTCCCGCTTTATACAAGTATTTATGCTTAGATATTTGTCTGTGGTTTGGTTGTTTCTATGTATTATAAGTATATATGTACCCAAAAAAGTTTCTAAGTAGTAGGTATATCGTTTGTCTATCACCTATAATACAAGTCTAGTTACTTAGCTTACTTAGTCATACAAAGAACACACCCTTCAAGTTTCAGGTCTCTACTATCAGAAGTTTAGGCTGTGCGTTATTCCGTCAGTCAGTCAGTCATTCAGGACAAAGCATTTCATGTGATGTATAAGAAAATAGAAGAAGATTAACTCAGCTTCTTAGCCTATTACAGTAGCTTTTCTATGTAGGTACGCGACTGGGTCGGATTTAAAAGCCTATAACCAAATATTATAACCCTATAAAAAACTAGGTAAACAGTGTTTAAAGCGCCCTTCATAAAACCAAAGCACTTTACCCCATCTATTATTACTAAGTAAGTAAGACACAAAACCAATTTACAGCGTCAACCCTCGCATACAACAGACAGCCAGCGATTGTTCATTACCCAACTACGGCGAAGCCAAAAGGGATGTTTAGGTTTTTGACTCGTATTAGTCCTGATGTGCGCTAATTGACATTGCTCTTACAGTGAAGGAAAACATCGTGATGAAACCCGCGGCTTAGCTGGCTCCAGAAGTATTGACAAGTTCTCTCCTCTGGACATGGTCGACTAAGCTGAGAGGGTAGTAGGTGCTGGGCAAGCCTACTCCATCCTCACGCAAAAAGGACCCAATTGAAAAGGGTCCATGACGGAAAACAGCCTGTGTACAAGTACAAGTAGTCCAGCAGCCATCATCTGTTTTTTTCAGAGAATAATAACAAGCAGAATCTTCGCGAGCAGGTTCGGTTCGACGAGATGAATTATGAATTTATTTGTTCGTGCATTAGAATAACGATTTTTAATCATAATATTTATATACGCATCTCACCCTATCATAAAAATTCCATGATCCGCCTTTGATACTATGTAAGTATTTTTTTTAAATATATTTAGTTTTTTTTTTTTCGTAGAACTGATGGCCGTTGGTGCCGAAAAGTCTTAGATTGGAGACCACGTACCGGAAAGCGCAGCGCGGGACGACCTCCGACTAGATGGACGGACGACTTAATTAAGGTCGCGGGAAGTCGTTGGACGCAAAGAGCATGCGACCGATCGCTCTGGAAGTCTTTGGGGGAGGCCTATGTTCAGCAGTGGACGTCCTGTGGCTGATATGATGATGATGAATTATTTTTTTAATTTTTCTCATAAATAAGTTACAGATTCTTTTTATTTCAACTTCTCGTTTTTATTAATTTATTGTAGGTGTCAGTAATTTATATTTCAAACAACTTCTTTTGTAATACGAACTTTGTCAGTGTTCTATCCAATGTTGTTTTCGCAAACTTTAGTTGAAAGATTAAACAATAGGTGTGTTTTGTGTTAATTTGAAATTAATTAAAAGTTTTAATTGTTTATTATAATTATAACGTTAATAATAATAATTGCTCAAAGTCATCCCTACAGAATAATATTGAACAAAGTTTTAGACCATTAAACTTGATTTTCATCGTAGACCTTTTTAGGGGCTTCAAAATTTTCAGTCTCTGTTAATTTATTTTTATTCTAAACTAACAATGGCCCGTGACTTAACTTACGTTTAAGGATAAACTAGAATAAGATAAACTGAAATATTTTGAGAAAATAACTATATTTTTTTTAATATGGCTGAATACCGGTAAAAATATGGCTATTGTTCTTCCCAGGTTTCAGTTTATCTATTCTTTTGCAAATATATACTTAAAATACATAGAAACAACCAGACCACAGACAAATATTCAAGCATAAAAACTTGTCTGAGGGGGGAATCGAACCCGCAACACTGTGTTTGGCAGTCCGGAACGGTGACCATTGTGCCAACTGCGTCGTTATGTATTTCAGTTGCAGCTATAACAACAAATGTTTATATATCTATACATATAAAATGCTTTGTCCTGACTGAGTGACGGATCAACGCACACCCTAAACCGCTGATCGTAGAGACCTGAAACTTGGTGGGTGTATTATTTGTGTGACGTAGGCATCCTATAAGAAAGGATTTTTGGAAATTTAAACCCTACGCAGACCAAGTTGCGGGCAACAGCTAGTTAGTAGATAAACCTAAATACCTAACCATATAAATTAGATATACTCGTATCTCAAGTAAACGAAGTTTCACAGTTTAGACGACCCTTAATAGAGTTTAGATAGATGTCCGAACTCTCGGACCCCAGATGTTTGAAAATGTCCAATTATTACTCTATTACTGGAGTCTAGAGTGGAAAATAAGTACTTTACTTGATAAAAGATAAATACTTTAATTTTTCAAACTTCATACAAAATAATGTTCGAGTGGATTTTACTATAATTTCATTATTAGAGGGGTGATTATAAGTTTCATGGAAGTATTGGACCAAATTGTGTGTCTGGCTGTGACATCGTAGCTCCCGAACGGCTGGACCGATTTTGATTCAATTTTTTTGTTTGAAAGGTAAGTAACTTAATCGAGAGTGTCCATAGCTAAGTTTGTTAAAGTGTTAACTTACACTTGTTGTTGGTTCGATTCCCGCTTCAGATATTTATCTATAGATGTTTGTTTCATGGCATACCTTGACATAGTTGCGTAGTTTCATAGTTGCTTAGCCAAAGATGGCCCTATATGCAATATTTATTTACTAGCTGCGCCCCGCGGTTTCACCCGCGTAAGTCCCGTCCCCGTGGGAATATCGGGATAAAAAGTAGCCTATATGTTAATCCAGGTCTCCAGCTTTCTAGATATCGATTTTCATCGCAATCGGTCCAGTAGTTTTTGCGTGAAGGAGTAACAAACATCTACACACACAAACTTTCACATTTATAATATTAGTAGGATAAAAGAGAGCTTTCTATTAGCTTCGGTTTGCACTACATTATAACAGGGGTTGATCGTGTGGGTTCAAACACCGCCGGTGAAAGATTTTATTAAGTTTATATCGACGGTTAAAAGGAAATAGAGCATAAGCGACATTACATTACACATGACTTTTGAATGCCATTCTACTATTATAAATTTAAAAAATCAATAAATGCTTTCATTTTTCTCGATTTTAAAGCTGTTTTCATTTTTACGTTACGATTATAAATAATAAAGTTGTGACCATTGTTCTGCAATTTCAAACTTTAAACAGCTGTCCTGAACAATTTGGTTTTTGGCGGTTATACCCTATTTCCTTTTAACCGTCGATATGTGTAGATTAATTTAACTGATTTGTAGTTAGACGCGTCAAAGGCGAAATATTTAAGGTGGCTACAAAGAATCTCGACCACTGGCCAAGAAACCTTTTAACCTTTCATGTTGGTGGTCAGTTCAGTGAAACAGTAAACTCTTTGCCTATAGTTCCACTATCCCCATAATCCCTAACTCAGACTATCGCCCGATCGTGAATCATTACATATTGACGACCCAGTTGGCACAATGGTCACCAACGCCAATGATCGCCAAACACAGGGTTGCGAGTTCGATTCCCGCCTCGTGGTCTGGCTGTTTCTATGTAGTATTAGTATATATTAACAAAAAAAGAAAAGTACATAAGTAGTATATCCGTTGTCTAGCACCCATAACACAAGTCTATATAGTTACTTAGCTTGGGGCTAGATAGCGACGTGTGGAATGTCCTGCAAGTTTTTTAAATGATTATTTATTATTATAAAATAAAGTCACATTCCGCTATCTGTCTCTATGTATGCTTAGATCTTTAAAACTACGCAATTGATTTTGATGCGATTTTTTTAGTAGATAGCACTCTATCTTAATCACTATTCAAGATGAAGGTTTATAATATGTATAATACATGCATAAAATAACCGTGCATCGCCGCAGCGGGTCGCTATTACCTATATATATTATAACACGACCTTCAAAGTATACCTAAATAATAAAACACATAACAGTCGCCAACAATCAATAAACCTAAACCTTATTAAATACATTTTTTCAAAAACAATATAAACCAATAAGAAATAAACAACTCCACTTGTAAAAAAAAAATAATCACCTCGTTATTTCTCAAGTTTGTTTAAAAAAATGCTTACGTAAATATTTCAAAGAAATTATAATTTCCAAGTATTTTGTGTGAATGTCTCTCTATTGAGTGGAATTCCGTACATTGGCATGTTCTCGATGGTATTTTGGTATCTGTAGGTATAGGTGCTTGAATTAATTTCTCGAAGAGTTTATTGTTCAAGTAATTTGCTTGAGGCATATAGTGAGTGGGTGCTAGATACCTACAAAGATGTATTAGAGACTAGCAACGCTTCGCGGTTTCACCCGCGAAAGTGCGGATGAAAATCGGATGAAAATCGGGAAAAATAGCCTATGTTATTTCCAATGAATTATTTTACTCTCATACCAAGTTTCATCAAAATCTGTCCAATCGTTTCGGAGCCTATTTCCTATAGACTGACATTACCTTATTTGTTACTTAGTGGTGAGAAAGGTGAGAAGTTAAGGAGTGAACGAACTTACCCTCGTTTGGTTGAGATGGCACGCTGGTTTGCACTCACCACAAAGTCTAAAAGAAATAAGTTTTATATTTTGTTTAGCACAAATACCACCGGTAGCAATAGTTTATTTATTATTGGATAGGATGTCCTTTGTTTTTAATATTTAGAAATATTCTTCGAAAGTTGTTCGAGACGACCGAGACTTTTTGAAGGCTTCGGAGCTATCTTCTTCACTCTTTTTGTTCGTTCAAACGGAAATGGAAATAGGAACAGGAAATGAAATTTGGACAAATATATATAACTAACTGCGCCCCGCGGTTTCACCCGCGTAAGTCCCGATCCCGTGGGAATATCGGGATAAAAAGTAGCCTATATGTTAATCCAGGCCTCTAGCTATCTACATACCGAATTTCATTGCAATTGGTTCAGAAGTTTTAGCGTGAAGGAGTAACAAACATACACATACACAAACTTTCACATTTATAATATTAGTAGGATATTGGTACTTATATACGGGTTGTTTTCCACAACTATAGACATCATTAGTTGGGTCCTTTTTGCGTGCGGATGGAGTAGGCTTGCCCAGCACCTATCCCTCTCAGCTTAGTAGACCGTGTCTTGAGGAAAGAACTCGTCACTTACTGGTACAAAATCGTTCAGTCTAATGTGACCATATAAATCACAAGCTGTAAGGGACGAACTTGTGATTGCTATGGGTGTGACGTCTGTTAGAAAAATACAAAACCCAGTTGGCACAATAGTCACCGGACTAAAAAAACACAGGGTTGCGGGTTCGATTCCCGCCTTAGATTTTATTTGCTTACTTTATGAATATTATTATTATGTAATAGTGTTGTACTCGTTAAATACCTACTTACTTATAGACTGACGTTAACTTGTATGTATGTATGTATGCATACGGGCTTTTTTCCGCAACTAGACTCTTTTTAATTGTGTCCTTTTTGCGTGAGGATGGAGTAGGCTTGCCCAGCACCTACTACCCTCTCAACTTAGTCGACCATGTCCAGAGGAGAGAACTTGTCAATACTTCTGGAGCCAACTAAGCCGCGGGTTTCATCACGATGTTTTCCTTCACCGTAAGAGCAATGTCAATTAGCGCACATAAATTTTTCTTAAGAAAAATACATTGGTAAATAGCACGGCCGGCTGGGATTCGAACCCCCGACCTTCAGAATGAAAGTCGGGGTATCTACCACTAAGCCAACACCGCACTGACGTTAACTTATTTGTTACTTAGCATCACGTCAAACCTCCGTGGTTTTTATATGTTAAGTAGCCCTATGTTTGTGTATGATTGTTAATATGATAAATAATTTAAAAAAAAGCTATATATTTTTAATGTTTTACGCTGAAAAGTAAAAATCGGTAAAAAAAACTCGTAAGGTCACAGTTCGAGGCGAACTACTAGTATTTACTTACTTATTATAAAAAACACAACTTGTAGTATTCAATACCTACCTAAGTACCTAACTATCTTATCTTATCTTATCTTATAATATATATAAATCTCGTGTCACAATGTTTGTCCTCAATGGACTCCTAAACCACTTAACCGATTATAATAAAATTCGCACACCATGTGCAGTTCGATCCAACTTGAGAGATAGGATAGTTTAAATCTCAAATTATAGTCGCAAAATCTACTATTTCTACGCGGACGAAGTCGCGGGCAATAGCTAGTAGGTATATAAAAACCAACAAACAATACAATTTATGGCAGCACTACGGCCAATAAAGCTGACGTCAAATAAAAGTGGTGTATAAATCTTCGGAAGGACGTTCCTTGTTATACAACCTTTGTAAACGAAAATAACTCCTGTTCGTATGTTTGTATAGATATCTAGTATTTACCTAGTTTATAATCCTACACAGAAAATGATGTTTCTTGAAGCAAAAAATAATTCTCTCCTTAGAGAAGCTAGAAAAAAAATCTTGGTCTTAAAAATGTTTTTGAAAATAATAAGCAGGATTATCAATAAATGGTACATTGCAATACAAGTGTGTAAAATTGAATATTGCATAAAGGCGGTTTATGATGAGCGCGAGCGCGTTTATAAAGCCGAGATGGATGAATTGATTATAATCCCGAAAGTGCAGGCAATAGACTTTTAACCTATACAGCCTCGTCAGACATACAATATTTTAGGGTTTTTCCATTTGTTTTTGCGTAGGGGGTTAAAAGCAGAACATAATGGTACGGAAAAAATATTAAATAAAGAAAAAACAAAACTCAAATTGTTAATCGTTATCACGTAAAATAATTGTCGTTAGTAAACCGACTTAATAAATAAATAAATAAATAAAACGTCTTTATTGGTATCTTTTGTTGTATAAATCAAAACAGTATAACCCAGATAAATTAAAAATGTTTTATCTACATAACATGTAATTAGCAGTAAGATACGAATTTAACTTATCAGGATAACTTATTACAATACTAGTGCATATGATAATATAAAACGCACGCATGCATAATACGTTGAATTATGAGCCTAAAAGAGGTGTAATAAGATCCACTTTATAAGCAACTGTGATAAAAAAATATAAAACATGAACAAAGTCCTATAGCGTAAAATATACTGGCAACTTTGAACATTAAAAAAAAGAAATCCCAATATTTCCGCAACGTTCCCAAACTACAAAGGGTATCGTATTCTAAAACTGTCAGACCCCCATTGAAAGCTACAATAAACAAGTCAAAGTATTATACAAAGTATTAAAATACCAACTTATGTTTGCAGGTGAATTTATCAAGAACTAAAAATTATATAAGAATTTACATAGACAGTGGCGCCGCCGGTGAGTATCAAAGTAGTTAGAACAAAGTGTGAAAAACAAACTTATTTCAGCAAGCGGATTTTTATTGAACTAAAGATTTTGTAAGAAATTACATAGACGCTAGCACCGACGCTAAGTTTTGAAGTAAGTTTGTGTCCGATGGGAAATCCAATGAAATTTCATCCGCTTTTACAAAGCGAGGTTTAAAAAAATGTTATCCGATAGCTTTAGGACGAATACAGACTACAAAGTAGCAGACTAAACGATCGGCAGATAGCTATCGGCTTGTCACATTTGAAGGCAAGTCAACAAGTAAGCAGTGGCGTAGCTGGGGGGGGGGGGCGGGGAGGGGCGGTCCGCACCGGGTGTCACCCCTAAGCGGGTGACACCCGGTGTCCCGTTTCACGAAAGTAAATTACAAGTTTACTATCCTACGATGGTAACATTGGTGAAAAAAATGGCAACATTGGATTACATTTAAAAAAAGTATTTAATGTTAATTACAAGTAAAAAGTACCTAACCATAGTGCATTTTTATTATGGTTAGGTTAAATTTTCACCGGAAGTCATAAGTTTTTTCTAAATTTACTTGTAAAATAGTAAGAAAACCTACCTAGCTTCGAAGATAGGTAAACTTGTAATTTCCAAGTAACTTTCATAATGAATCAAGAAAATATTATGGTTTAATAGGTTTTTGAGGTAAAGAATAATAATTTTAATTTAAATTTTGTGGTGACACTTACAATATTCGCCCCGGGTGCCACCTATACTAGCTACGCCAATGCCAGTTAGTACAGCAAGTAAAAACCGACCACAAACCGGCACGAGTCTTAGAGCTCAAAATTAACATCAGAAATATACGTTTAAATAAATAAGTAACAAAAAGGTTGGATTAGCTACAACTAGATTTAATTTCAGTAAAAAAATATGGCTAAGTGATTCCTAAGATATTTTTTATTAAAAAACTTGAGAGGTGTCCAAGGGACACCCGGATGGAACGAAGTTCCTTTAAATTAATAATGTTTTTTTAACAAATATAATGTAATATAAACTTAATCAGTAGGCTCAATTTTAGTGATTGCTTTCTATGAGAGAGAGAGAGAGAGAGAGAGAAACACGCGCACGCCGCACGGCTTACAACTATAGCAAAAAGTGTCGTTACAACTTTTGGTCTTAATTTTTTCCGTCTAGCCCCCTTTCACAACGCGCGATAAGGAACTTCGTCCCAAAAACACCGACTTTTATCATCCATGACTTTCAGACAGCAAACCGATTTCGATCAAACATAGCTATGAACACTTCCGACTAATTCACCTTTCACCTTTGAGGATACATTGATTCATTGGGAATAACATAGGTTACCTTTTATCCCGATATTCCCACAGGATCGGGAGTTACGCGGGTGAAATCGCGGAGCGCCGATAGTAATATTATAAAGAAGAAAGATTTGATTGATTATTAGTTAGCAGTGAATAGGCTCCGAAATTACTAAGCCGATTTAGATGAAAGTTGGTACGAAAATACATTGATTCATTGACAATAACATAAGCTAATCTTTATTCTGATATTCCTACGGGATCGGGAGTTACGCGGGTGAAATCGCGGAGCACCGCTAGTAATATTATAAAGAGGAAAGATTTGATTATTTGTTAGTTAGCATTGAATAGTCTCCGAAACTACTTAACCGATTTAGATGAAAGTTGGTATGAGAATACATTGATTTATTGAGAATAACAAAGACTACCTTTTATCCCGATATTCCCACGGGATCTGGAGTTACGCTGGTGAAATCGCGGAGCACCGCTAGTAATATTATAAAGAGGAGAGATTTGATTGTTTGTTAGTTAGCATTGAATAGTCTCCGAAACTACTTAACCGATTTAGATGAAAGTTGGTATGAGAATACATTGATTTATTGAGAATAACAGAGACTACCTTTTATCCCGATATTCCCACGGGATCTGGAGTTACGCTGGTGAAATCGTGGAGCACCGCTAGTAATATTATAAAGAGGAGAGATTTGATTGTTTGTTAGTTAGCATTGATTAGGCTCCGAAACTACTTAACCGATTTAAATAAAAGTTGGTATGAGAATACATTGATTCATTGATAATAACATAGGTTAATCTTTATCCCGATATTCCCACGGGATCGGGAGTTACGCGGGTGAAACCACGGAGCGCTGCTAGTTACTAATATAAACCTAAACACATTCCAGCTAGGTAAGTATAGGTATGCCACGATCGCCACACCTCATCGACAATGTTGTGACAACGTGTAAAAGCACCGATATTGCGGTCCTATTCTGTGCGTTAACGATACTAACTCGATGTTAAAATATTGGCCTGTCTAACGAATCCCCACCGTAGAGAACTTTTTCACACCCGTCGGCTCCCCTAGGAGAGACGACGACGGACGGCCGTTAATTTAAAATTATATTCAACTAGCAGCACTCCGCGGTTTCTCCCCCGTAACTCCTGATCCCGTGGGAATTTCGGGATAAAAAGTAGCCTATAGCCTTCCTCGATAAATGGACTATCCAACATAAAAAGATTTTTTCAATTCGAACCAGTAGTTCCTGAGATTAGCGCGTTCAAACAAACAAACTCTTCAGCTTTATAATATAAGTATAGATATAGATTTTACTTTAACTGTCGCATTCAGAGACGTGCCTAAGAGAAACGAATGCTAAGGAATTCTTTGTCCCATTTACACTGACGTTGTCGTAGCCGTGGTCGTAGCAAGAGGTCCGTAGCGCCCGTAGCCGTAGCACATAAGTAAACATCGTAGCAACTCGTAGCACACCGATTCTGTGCATCGATCGATTAGTAAAATATTTGGGATCCCAATCAAAAACTACTGGTTTTCTGTAAAGTCGATTTACGGATGATAATTTTACGTGACAACGACATAAGAAAACATTGACCTTAGCAACGATAATACGTTGCTATGGTTAGGGTACCCTGTCAATAACGGAACGTTAGCGATGACGTCACACTTTGTTCTCGATATAAATCGATATACTTACATACGATTTATACATAGACACATACGAAATGAGAGAAAATGTCACTTGCTACCCAGAATGTTGGTGGTTCGATTTCTGCTTTGGAATTCATGTTTGTAATTGAATGAAAGAAAGAAAATATATCTTGTACTTTTGATGTTCGTATTTCTGTAAATATACAGAGAACTTGATATTTACTCTTTTTTACTTTGTGAGCTTGATAATTTGACGCCGTTTTCAAGAGCATCAAAAATATCCCGTTTTATAAATAACTTTAGTACTTATTGAAAATAACTATGAAAACTAAAAAATAAACGCCTAGTTGTAAAATTTAGGGCCAGATAGCGGTATGTAAAATGACGTAGGTACAATATTTCTATTCTAGTAATATATATATAATATTTCTACTCTAGTAATATTGTTATAATGAGAAAATATTTGATTGTTTAGGAATAAGCTCCGAAACTACTGAACCGATTTAGATGAAACTTGGTATGACAATTAATTGATTCATTAACAATAAAATAGGCTACTCTTTATTCTGATATTCCCAAGGAAAGGGAGTTACGCGGGTAAAACCGCGGAGCGCTGCTAGTAGTTTATTAACTCCAGAATAAGTACGTGGCGACCACTTTGTGTGCTCAACGCCAGTCAACGTCAGCCGTTGTGTGTTACTTTTACTCGTTTAATCCCTACACTTTATTAACCGATTTTAAAAAAGGAAGTTCCTTGTTTTTTACTTGGTTAATACCTACTCTTTATTAACCGACTTTAAAAAGGAAGTTCCTTGTTTTTTACTCGTTTAATCCCTACTCTTTATTAACCGACTTTAAAAAGGAAGTTCCTTGTTTTTACTCGTTTAATCCCTGCACTTTATTAACCGATTTTAAAAAAGGAAGTTCCTTGTTTTTTACTTGGTTAATACCTACTTTTTTAAAAAGGAAGTTCCTTGTTTTTACTCGTTTAATCCCTGCACTTTATTAACCGATTTTAAAAAAGGAAGTTCCTTGTTTTTTACTCGTTTAATCCCTACTCTTTATTAACCGACTTTAAAAAGAAAGTTCCTTGTTTTTACTCGTTTAATCTTTACACTTTATTAACCGACTTTAAAAAGGAAGTTCCTTGTTTTTACTCGTTTAATCCCTACACTTTATTAACCGACTTTAAAAAGGAAGTTCCTTGTTTTTTACTCGTTTAATCCCTACACTTTATTAAACGATATTAAAAAGGAAGTTCCTTGTTTTTTACTCGTTTAAACCCTACTCATTATTAACCGACTTCAAAAGGAAGTTCCTTGTTATTTACTCGGTTAATCCCTACTCTTTATTAACCGACTTTAAAAAGGAAGTTCCTTGTTTTTTATCCGTGTGTATCAGTGAACATGTCACTGATTAAAGTTGTATTTAATTTGAATCGAAAATTATTATGTTTATTTATAAATTATTAATTTGTAAATAAATATTGCACCTAAAACTGAGCTCAAAACCTTTCTTTCTATACGTATGTAAGAATCTAATATATTATTAGAATACTGTGAGCTATCGAGACCTCAACGCAACGACTCTTCGTTGAAGACCACAAAAGGAATGCACCTTCTTGTTTGAGGCAGATGAAGCGCAAGGAAAATGTTGAATAGATAAACCTTTAGACAATGAAGAATCAAAACTTCTTTTAAAACGATGAACATCTGCACTCACAAAAAAGTGTGACGACTTCATGTCATGTTATTGACAAGTTACCATAGCAACGTATTGCTATGGTTACCATCAATGTTTTCTTATGACGTTATCACGTAAAATTACCGTCTGTAAATTGACTTTACGGACAACCATTTTTTCAGGATCGTCGTTTGTTTTGTTCCAACGGGACCAAGCTGCCTGTCCACAGAAGCAGAGCGAGGTAGCAGAGCGGCGTTTCTATATACATTTTGCAACAAAAGAACTCCGCACGCGGTGTCCGTATGTTGCACAATGTTTGTGAAGCGGCGTTTCTATATACATTGTGCAACAAAATAACTTCGCACGCGGTGTCCGTATGTTGCGCAAAGTATGTGGAAACGCCGCTCCGTTTCCTCGCTCCGCTTCTGTGGACATCAAAACCAGGCTGATTCACAAACCATCGCAAGGCTATCGAAACGAATAAAACTGAAAACACAAGGATAATAACACGTCAAATGTCGCGGGAGTGAAAGAGCAGTAAAATATTTTTTTTCGTTTCAGACGATTTGTGAATCAGGGGGCAGTTCTGGCGCTTACCTGGGTCATGTTTAGCGACATCTTCAGCCGAAACTTCTTAAGCAGAAGTATTCAAGCGTTACACTAAGGGCACAGCGTATTTGGTCGCACAGTATAAAACTGCATAAACAATTCAAAGGAAATTGGTGTGGGACCTCAGACGCAACGGTAAACTTCGTTTTTTTATGAATAAACAATAGTTCTTTTATACTCGAAGGATTGGAAATGCTACGGTATTTTATGAATATTCTATTCTTTGATTATTTGTGTTATGGAATTGGTGAGTATCTACCTATTTTTTGTTATAGGGTTGTACTTGTACTTGTATACAGGCTGTTTTCCGCCATTGGACTCTTTTTAATTGGGTCCTTTTTGCGTGAGGATGGAGTAGGCTTGCCCAGCACCTACTACCCTCTCAGCTTAGTTGACCATGTCCAGAGGAGAGAACTTGTCAATACTTCTACTAAGCCGCGGGTTTCATCATGATGTTTTCCTTCACCGTAAGAGCAATGTCAATTAGCGCACATAAATTCCCGGCCGGCCGGGATTCAAACCCACGACCTTCAGAATTAAAGTCGAGGAATCTACCACTAAGCCAACACCGCTCTTGTTATAGGGTTATTGAATAACTGAGTAGGCAGTGCAGCCTTTGGGGAGGTCGAGTGGGTCTTGATATCACAATAGTGAAAATGAGGTTATTCTGTCATGTCATCAGTGTTTATAAATTTGCCTCCGCCGGGTCGTGGCAGACTGGGTAGACCCAAGCAGTGCTGGCTTGACGTCGTAAAGGGTGATATGCGTGCAAATGGCCTTACAATTTTTTTAGGCAATATTTTTTTGTTAATTATGCTCCCGAAAGGCCAGGCTAAAGACTTTTAACCTATACAGCCTCGTCTGATATACAATATTTTTTAGGGTTTTTTCCATTTGTTTTTGCGTCGGGGGTTAAAAACAGAATACAATGGTACAGAAAAACAATATATATATATATATGTAAAGAAAAAAACCAAAAATAAACAGAACTCAATTTTTAATCGTTTTCTAAGTCATTATCAAGTAAAATTTTCGTTCGTAAGCCGACTTTAGAGACAACCATTTTTGCTAGCATAAAAACTTTTTGGTACCTACCTTTTTTATACATCAAAACAGTATAACCCAGATAAATTAAGAATGTTTCGTCTACCTAACATGTAATTAGCAGTAAGACACCAATTTAACTTATCAGGATAACATATTACAACACAAGTGGTGTCGAGGTGATGCATAACGCACGCGTGCGTAATACGTTGGATTATGAGCCTAAAAGCGGTTGAATAAGATCCATTTTATGAGCAACTGTGATAAAAAAATATTTTTTGGTATTTTTTTCATTAACATCAAGGTTTTTAAATAGACTTTAGTGGAATTGATTACCCTCAGGTACGGTGTTCCTAATTTAAAATCAATATTCTTAAATTAAGATTAATATAGACGGCTATAGAATAATTTCTTTTTTCTCTAGCTACGATCCTCTATAGGGGGAGTATTAATCTTTTTTTCTGAGTATGATGTGGGTCATCAATAAAATGCTTCCATTTTGGTGCTGAAAGCAGTAATGAAGGATAGTCTCTACCCAACTCTTGCCTAATGTCTTCTTCTCCCATTTACTCCTATTAGTCGTCATCTCATTGTTAACATTCATCTCTCTCATGTCTTGTCTCACGCAGTCCATCCATCTTTTCTTTGTTCGTCCTCTTCCTCTCCATCCCTCTACATTCATACTCATCACTCTTCTAGTGACATGCGTCTCTTCTCTTCTCATCATATGCCCATACCAACTAAAACGGTTCCCTTTTACTTTTTCAGTAACTGGTGCTACTTTCAGGCTTCCTCTAATATGCTCATTCCTTATTTTATCCATCCTCGTTACTCCACACATCCATCTTAGCAACTCTTGCATAATATCGAGTAGAATTTCCAGAAACAGTAGAATTATGCATAAAACTCTTAAAATAAAATAGGCTTTAAAAGGGGGAAAATAATAATTGAATCAGTTACTAAAAATCTACAGATCTCACAGTAAGCATTGGTCAAGCACCAAGAAATAAAGAACACCATAAAATTTGACAAAAATAATACCTACATCGTAAAAAAACAGGATATCCTTTTTTTGTTTAACTAACCCACATTCAAAACATTGAAACAAATAAAAAATAAACCGAGGAAATCAATAGGAACCTAATAAAAGTGCAGTAGAATAGAATAAAACGAATGACACTGTTTTATTTCTTAACAATCCCAGCTACAATGCTGCTTTGATGAGCGCTTACATAGAGTAAAAGTTTTTTAGTCAGATAGATAGATACACGACCTAATTTTGCCATCTCCAGTCGTAAACAGTTGGTACGGCTCTATCGGTGCAAACCTGATGTGTTCTTTTTTTTTAACCCCCGACGCAAAAACGGCGGGGTGTTATAAGTTTGACGTGTCTGTGTGTGTGTGTGTGTCTGTGGCATCGTAGCTCCCGAACGGATGAACCGATTTTATTTTAGTTTTTTTTTGTTTGAAAGGTGAATTAGTCGAGAGTGTTCTTAGCTATCATTTTATGAAGGTATTTTTATAGGGAATGAACGGTCCCCCGACGCGACAATATTTAATCAAAAAAATTTAGAAGTAGGTAGAAGACCTACCTACTTACGTAAGGTCATAATTTCGTGGTTATTTTTTTCTTTTTGTAGGGTTTTTTTTCCAAAGAATTTTTTTTGCTTTTTTAGGCTTTTTACGTTCATACCATATTTACTTTTTTGTGTCGAAGGTTTTTTAAATTTTAATTTTTTTTGTTTAATAAGTGACGGTACTTGTAAAAATATTTCCCAACGAAATGTCTTTTAATGTTACTATGTGTTTAAAATACTATTTTTAGTGTAGCTGTTGCTTTTGTGTTAGTGATGTAGTGTTTATGCGATTTACTTACCTAACTTTCATAATAAAATAGAAAGATATTTAGCGTCATAGAGGAAGAAACTATCGACTGAGATACAGGCTCGGCCTAGTTCAGTTAGTAGTTCTAACTACCTACTTAAACAGATCTATACTAATATTATAAAGCTGAAGAGTTTGTTTGTTTGTTTGAACGCGCTAATCTCAGGAACTACTGGTTCGAATTGAAAAAATCTTTTTGTGTTGGATAGTCCATTTATCGCGGACGGCTATAGGCTACTTTTTATCCAGAAAATCCCACGGGATCAGGAGTTACGGGGGTGAAACCGCGGAGCGCTGCTAGTGTTATAATAATCAGGTAAATAACTTCGATCATTTTATTTTTAAGCTCTTTACTACTGTTTACTAGGTATAGTTACTAGGTATTAGTTTTTGTATGAACCTTATGCAAAATAAAGATTTATTTATTTATTTATCTCCAACTGATATATGACAACGAACCATGGTGGAAATACCAGAGGAGACGTCTGGTGAACAAAGGGGTTTTTTTCGGTATTCCTTATTCGTACTGCAAGGGAATAGAATTAGTTGCCTGCGTCTGTCTTTCTTGATGATTACAATTTGGAGACTTAAAATCGCTAGTGAATAGGTATGGTGACGGCCTAAGCTTTAAAGTTATTGCCATGGCACTAGGTATTTATCTAGTTGACCATTTGATCCGCATTTGATGCCTATTATTGATGCTAGCTTAAGGAGGCTCACAACTTAGCGAAGCTCGCTGATTGTTTACGGTTGTGCGGGTTAAGCGACGCCTAGCGCGGTCATCACTTTGATGGGTGACCGATTAGTAGTGTGGCAAAAAATGTACGTTCGTGAGCCCCTCCGTGCTTTGGAAGGCACGTTAAGCTATTGGTCCCGGTTGCCACCTCTAGTAGCTGTCGTAAAATCAAGTTAGAGGCCTTAGGGCGATCTGAAAACTCTAACCAATAGGTGAGCCACACCACTATACGAGAAGAAGAAGAAGAAGCTGTAAATTATGCTTTATTATTTTAGTCGGTCTCTTTTTATTAAATAATTTTCTTGTATGCAGTTGCCCAAGTTCTATTTCGTCGCCAACCGCGAGGAAAGGCTACAAATAAAATAAAAACTGCTTTATTTTACGGTCCGTACGTACATTGTAGTATTTCTTTGTAGAAAAAGTTTTACCTTTTGTTCAAACTTGCGGGGAACAATGTTCTAAGAAATATTAGAGGAAAGTTTAAAAACGTAATTGATATAAAGGTTAGTAGAATAATGTCCTAATGTCCTTTTTCTATTTATGTTATATTTATTGTTATTTTCTTTGTTTATATATATTCCTAAGTCACACTTATGTCACACTCTTTTATTTGTCTTCTCCTGTATTTTATGTTCATTGCTTATAAAGCGGTTGCAGAAGGCGGCTCAGGACCGCTGTTTGTTTCGTCATATGGGGGAGGCCTATATCCAGCAGTGGACGTGTATGGGCTGATATGATGATGATGATGATGACCTTTTCTATGTTTTTTGTTGTTAGTACATGTACACCAGATGACTGGTAGAATGTAAGCACATACTAATCATACTAACATCATACTTTTGTAAACTACATTCTAGACAAATAAAATATTCTGATTCTGATTGTGATTCTGAGTATATATATGAGTGCAAAAAAATCCATCAATTTTTACGATGAATTTTTACAGTGGATTTTAGTGGTTATCTTGGAAACCTCAGTTGGAAGTTAAATTATATTACTCCTCATCTTCAGTCCAAAAATTCAAACCCTACTACTAAACATACACCATGTAGGGGTAAAGACATTAAAGGGACATAAATCTTTAGACTGAAATAGCTCTACGTGCTACGGCAACACCTACCTACATTGTTCCTACAAAGTAGATAATACCTACATTTTATATACATATAAAATTCTTTATCCTGAATGACCGACTGACTGACGGATCAACGCACAGCCTAAACCGCTGATCGTAGAGACCTGAAATTTAGAGGGTGTGTTCATTGTGTGACGTAGGCATTCGATAAGAAAGGATTTTCCGAAATTCTACCCCTTAGGGGTTGAAAAAGGGTGAAAAAGGTCAAGTTTGCATGGGACTACGTGATTCCTTGGTACAATCTACTTAAAATTTTGCATAAACATTCTTTAACAGAATTGATATAAGACGTGCTTCGTATTTTATTCCATAATATTCCATGACGGGGTTGAAAAGGGGTAAAAAGGGGTATAAAGTTATTTTAGTGGGGATTTACTTCGACTCGAACTCCTTAGTGCTTTAATTCAAGTAAGTACATTTTATTTTGACACAGGTTTTAATCTCAATCCAATTATAAGTAAACAAAAAATCCTATTAGAACTATTTTCGACTCCTGCGCTGACGAAGTCGCGGGAAAAAGCTAGTAGTAAATAAATATAGAGTTACCAGCATTATTCGTATCTTTATTTGTTGTTCCACAAAATTACTTTGACAAAGCTCAATAAAAACGGTGTGAATGACTCAAAAATACCACTGTATCTAAGCTAAGCAAACGTGAAAATACAAGTCACAAGAACCAAATCCTTCAGGATTTTCAGCTCTCTTTTAGAGTCTATGTAGACCACAGATTTCCTATCGTCGGATAGTTTAGGTTTGACCAAACAGCGAGCGGTCAAACCTAAACTATTAAGACCGTTAAGAAAATTCGCGAATACACGGATATTGAGACTGCTGGCCTAGTCTATATCAGCTGCTTCCACAGTGTCATGTCGTACGGCATCCTACTGTGGGGGTGTGCTGCGGATATTGATGCTATTTTCTTATTGCAAAAGAGAGCTGTCCGAGCTATCTACAAAAAAAAAGGCTCCGGAAAATAAGCAGGTCGTTTAATAGTATATGTGCGCTCTATTATAATAAGTAACCTAAAGATGTAAATGACTTGTTCATTAACAGGTTAAAAACTTTTATAAAGCATAAATTGTGCAGTAAGGTGTACTACGATACTTCGTCTTACCTTAATGATAACAACCCATGGCCGATACTTTAGTTGCTCCATTTCAAATATTTGTAATATTGACCTTTGTGAGCGTGATCACATGAAAAAAAACCCCATGAGTTTCTTGTGCCTTCTTCTCATTGGTGGGCGCGTTCCGAAGGCACACATCCTAACTTAGTTTTGAAGACGTTTCAATGTGATCTATGTATAAATTATACATAAGCATCCAAATGAATAAAGAAATTTGACTTTGACTTTGGTCGTTGTAACATTGATCGAACAGTGAAGGACAACATCGTAAAGAAACACCAGTGAGATATAACAATTAAAGAGTGATTTTCTCCGAACTTCCCATTCCTTTCATTCGACTTCCTCCATCCTCACGCAAAAGGAACCCAATTAAAAAAGGGTTTAATTGCGGAAAACAGTAAACAAGTACATGTTCCCATTATTTTATTGTGACACAATAATTTGACATGTCTTCATGCAATATGCGAAAACAACCGAGGGATTATGAATCGATTGCCTTACGGTGATCAAGTTTATTTCGCTTATTTTCTAAGTTTATTTAGCTTATTTGGATCCAGAAGTATTTACGAGTACTTTCCTCTGGACACGGTCGACTAAGCAGAGAGACTGGTTTAGGACGGGACCTATACCACCAGAGCATCCTATATGTCCGAGGCGCCCTACTGAATAGCAGGAGTTAAAGTTGCTGGCGCTGTAAAAATAGGTACTAGATTAGATATAAAATCTAGTGTTGCCGAACTATTGATAGTTTTACTCTCGATAGTGTTTATCTGAAGAAGAGTATCGATAGTCTCGATCGATTGGTCTATCGATAGTATCGATACTATAAATAGCTCAAAACGTGGCAATACTATCGATTGTATCGATAGTATTGCCAGTATCGATAGTTTAGTTTAGTTAGTTTAGTTTAACGGGGCTGTTTCCGCACTTAGCAAACAGTATCGAAAGTATTGCCTCTTTTTGAGCTATCGATACTATTGATAGGCTATCGATACTATCGGTTTTTAATGAACTATCGATAGACTATCGATTATTCAGCGATAGTCGACTATCGATCAGCAACGCTAGTAAAAGCCAACAATTAATAAATGACTTCGGAAAATCTTGAATCTGCGGGAACTTTTTATGTAGTATTTGGTAACAATATTATGTTATGTTTGTGGGTTTATTATTTACTTATTCCACTTTACTTTGATCTTTATTTCAGGTGTTTTTTCGTTTATTGCTTTAGCTTTTGCCGTCGTAGGAGAGATTTGAAATACCTAATGTAAATTATTTCAACACTATATTCTGGAGTTGGTACTGATCGATTAGACGAATAATATATACATATTACTATTTTTTTAAGTATTAAGTATAAAAATAAAGTATATTTTTTTTCTAAAACGTTTTAGTAACACCTAAAGGCCTTTAGACCCAACCTAAAAATTTCGCGGTGCACTTTGAGACTCATCCTTATCGATATAGGGCATTAGGACAAACAAATAATGCCTTCACACAAACCCTTTAAAGCGTCTCAGAAACGGGATATTTAACCAAACCTATGATTTTTCAAAAGTGCACGGTGCATTTGAAGATGGTAGAAAGGGCGGTCTTATATATAATCTTTTCCAGGCAACCATAACCAAATTAAAGTAGATAGATATATTAATTCCCTACTGTACCGCACTATATCTTAATAGGTAGGTATGGGTCTTGAAATCCACCACGTTTTTTGGAAAATCATAAAATCTGTCTTCTTCTATCTATACACATAAAATGTTTTGTCCTGAATGACTGACTGACAGATCAGCGCACAGCCTAAACCGCTGACCGTAGAAACCTGAAACTTGGAGGGAGTGTTCTTTGTGTAACGTAGGCGTTCGAAAAGACAGGATTTTCCGAAATTCAACCCCTAAGGGGGTGAAAAGGGGGGCAAAGTTTGTATGGGACAACGTGATTTCTCGGTCCATTTCCGACTTCTACGCGGACGATGTCGCGGGCAAAAGCTAGTAAACACATAAAATGCTTTGTCCTGACTGACTGAAGGATCAACGCACAGCCAAAACCGCTGATTGTAGAGACCTGAAACTTGAAGGGTGTGTTCTTTGTATGACTTAGACATCCGATCAAAATCGATTTTGAAAAAATAACTCCTAAAACAAGCTAGTCATAATACAATCTCTTTATCCTGTAAAACTTGTAATTAAAAACTTCACGAATGGTAACCACGGAGTTATAGTTAATGAGATACTAAGGTCAACCCTGGTTCAGATTGTGTGCTTCGGCAGTAAACTGGGTCATGTGCATTAACTTGAATATTAATCATCTTAACACAAGAGGGCGCGCGACTTAAATGTATAATGGTTGGAAAATAACTCTTGTAACGCGTGTTTAGAGGCTTTAACTTTATTATTTTACCTATTCAAGAGTCTTTATTGAGCTAAAGTGTTCAGTACACGTTCAAATCTATTAAGCTTAAGAGTATGTTTGTTTGTTTGAACGCGCTAATCTTAGGAACAACTGGTTCGCTGCGACCAATAGGAGCGAAGCATCAGTGAAAAATGTTGCAAAGACGTGGAAAATTATTCTTAATTGAACGCTTCCGTTGTGTGCCCTGCGTACGAAAAGATTCGATTGTTTACATTGAATAGGCTCCGAAACTACTGGACCGATTTTGATGAAACTTGGTATAAGGGTACATAGATTCAATGAAAGTAACATGGGCTTTTGGTCCCGATATTCTCACGGGATCGGGAGGTACGCGAGTAAAACCGCGGAGCACAGCTAGTATTTTCTAAAGTTTGATGGTGTACCGGACGATTAAATCCATTTTACCTATTCAAGAGCCTTTATTGAGCTAAAGCCTCGATGTGCTATGAAAAATGTTATAAAAGCTAATGGTATGAAATAAGGAGGTATTTGATCGTTTGGAATCTTGTAGTAATGTGCTGGCAATTTGAAGTGAAGATAAGGATATTTTTTTTCATGTTCCTTAGTGTTTTATGTTCTACTTATACGCGGACTTCGTATGCGTAGAAGTCAAAAATGCATCAAGGAATCACGTTGTCCCATACAAACTTTGCCCCCCTTTTCTTCCCCTTATGGGAAGAATTTTGGAAAAATCCTGTAGGTTATAAAAATTAGTCCAACTAAGTTTATAAACTTTTAGACACTATAAACTTTGTATTGGAAAATAAACGCCTTAACTATTTAAATACTATCTTTTGCCCGCGACTTCGTCCGCGTAGAATTAGTAGATTGGACTAAGGATTTACGTTGTCCCGTAGAAACTTTGCCCCCCTTTTTCATCCCCTTATGGGAAGAATTTCGGAAAATCCTTCCTTATCGGATGCCTACGTTATACAAAGAACACACCCTCCAAGTTTCAGGTCTCTACGATCAGCGGTTTATACTGTACGTTGATCCGTCAGTCAATCATACAAGACAAAGCATTTTATATGTATAGACTACCTGAGCCCCGCGTTTTTGGTCACTTTAATCGTGATTCCGTAGAAATATTAAATTAGAAAGTAGCTTAGAATTAGCAATTTCATTTATCACCCCTTAGCAGTTTGTTTATTTATTCGTTTGTATATATGTTTGTTTGTTCCGTCTTCACGGTCAAATTGGACCGATTTTGGTGAAAATCGGCACAGCGGTAGTATAGGGGATGAAAAACCCATAGGATAGTTTTGTACCCGAAATTCAAGCAGGATCGGGACACACTTGTACTTGTATACGGGCTGTTTCCTCAATTAGACCCTTTTTAATTGGGTCCTTTTTGCGTGAGGATGGAGTAGGCTTGCATCTACTACCCTCTCAGCTTAGTCGAACATGTCCAGAGAAGAGAACTTGTCAATACACCTGGAGCCAACTAAGCTGCGGGTTTCATCAACGTCAATAGCGCACATAAAAAAATCTTAAGAAAAATCCATTCCAGGCCAGCCGGGATTCGAACCCACAACCTTCACAATGAAAGTCGAGGTATCTACCACTAAGCCAACACCACTATCGGTCGGATCGGATCAGGACTTACGCAAATGAAAGCGTAATTCACACTCACAAACTTTCACACAATGGTGTACTTACTATAATATTAACAGCAGGCGTACCATAAGTTGCGTATAATTAGACAAACGTTAACATAAACGAATCTGTCCCCGAAGGCGATGTTAACTCATGCTACCAAGTGCTGACGCGCCGACGCGGTAGGCTGCGGGCTTCTGTATACAGGCTCATGAATTCTATAACAGTCTAGAATTACTAACAAGTTGACTGATATGAAACGCTTCCCACTGCCGACACGTTCCAGTAAAATATTTTTTACACGTGTCTACATCTTATTCGAAATAAAAAGTAATTTTCGTCTTAAAATTGGCTTATTTGCAAAATATTTTAGATCAATTACTTAATAAAAATCTCACTTAATAATGTAAAATTTGGATCAACACCATTACAAAATCCAAAATAGTTTTTTCATGAAATAAATGAAGTTCCTTGTTAAGTTAATAAAATTGTGTTAGAGGAGTCCCCTCTTTGATGCGGTTTGTAATGAAAACAAAATCAAAATAACCTACAGTGTGATAGAAAATAGATACATTAGTTTAGTTTAGTTTTACGGGGCTGTTTCCCCACTTAGAATAGATACATTAATAGTCATTGAACGTAATACAAACAACTTTTTTTAACTATTTTTTTATATAACTGCTCAAAAAGACTTGGCATCCGCAGAGGCCACAATTTCTACTGGCCAATTCAAAGGATAGGTTGTTTTTTCCAGTTGTTAGCCCACCTTTTTCTACAAGTCGTTCGAAACATTTTGCGTTAAGCCGCTACCACCGCTTAACGTAAGCTTTCGAAATCAATCTACAACTCGTGGTAGACGTTCAGAGAATCAGTACCACAGAGAGTACTTTCCAGAAGGCCAATTCTCGTAAATAACATTGTTCAAATTACATTTCACGATTGCATAAAATGCCCTCCAACTAAGCATCATGCTTATGCTTATCATTTCGATTGCATAAAATACCCTTAAACTAAGCATTGGGGTATGCTTATCATTTCGATTGCATAAAATACACTCAAACCAAGAATTGGGTTATGCTTATCATTTCGATTGCAAAAAATACCCTCAAACTAAGCATTGGGTTATGCTTATCATTTCGATTGCAAAAAATACCCTCAAACTAAGAATTGGGTTATGCTTATCATTTCGATTGCAAAAAATACCCTCAAACGAAGCATTGGGTTATGCTTCTCATTTCGATTGCATAAAATACCCTCAAACTAAGCATAGGGTTAGGCTTGGGGGTATTTTATGCAATCGAAATGATATTAAAATGTAATTCCATTTATTTGCTTATCATAATTTACCATTTTATACCTACATACATATCGTCTCATACCCTTATATAATCTATCGGCGGACCCTGGGCTCCCGAGAGGGATGCAACCGGGAACAACGCTCGGATGATGATGATGACCCTCATATAATCTATCTTCTCTATACATATGTATACAATGTAATGTAATTTGAACAATGTTATTTATGAGAATTGGCGTCCTGGGAGGTAATATCTGTGGTGCAGTTTTTTGTAAAAAAAAACTGAGTTTGACAGTATTTTTGTAATCAAAATTATATAGAAATGTACTTTGAACAATGTTATATATGAGAATTGGCCTTCTGACCTTTAAAACCACTATAGCTAGTCAAATTTCGGAAGTTTATAGATTGTTAGCTTTGAAAATAACAAAGTGTTAGACAATTTATCTCGATCACACACACACACCCCCGTCTCTCGTCGCGTATAACCCCTGTTTAATAAAGTTTAGCTACAAGTGTGGGGTGGGATATTGAACCTTCAGAATTTTGTTTGTTAATTGAAGTTAGAAATTATGGATTGTTTTAGTTGCCTTTGTTTGTTTGGATTTTAACATGGATAAGAATAGAATAGAATAGAATAGAATAGAATAGAATAGAATAGAATAGAATAGAATAGAATAGAATAGAATAGAATAGAATAGAATAGAATAGAATAGAATAGAATAGAATAGAATAGAATAGAATAGAATAGAATAGAATAGAATAGAATAGAATAGAATAGAATAGAATAGAATAGAATAGAATAGAATAGAATAGAATAGAATAGAATAGAATAGAATAGAATAGAATAGAATAGAATAGAATAGAATAGAATAGAATAGAATAGAATAGAATAGAATAGAATAGAATAGAATAGAATAGAATAGAATAGAATAGAATAGAATAGAATAGAATAGAATAGAATAGAATAGAATAGAATAGAATAGAATAGAATAGAATAGAATAGAATAGAATAGAATAGAATAGAATAGAATAGAATAGAATAGAATAGAATAGAATAGAATAGAATAGAATAGAATAGAATAGAATAGAATAGAATAGAATAGAATAGAATAGAATAGAATAGAATAGAATAGAAATATCTTTATTTTGTAATTACGCTACACATACAAAAGTAAATAAATTACAGAAAACAAAATCTTAACAATTAAACAGACTTCTAAACCTGTAGTGTAACCAAAAAAGGATTATACTCAGCATAATGTTGTGATGCCAAAAAACACCACAACGCTGATTTTCAGTACAATCCTATTATGATAAGTGACCGATAAAAGAAATCTTTACAAAAACACAAATACAAAATATACGCGATCAAATAAGGCAAACGATACATAGTCTTATATTAAAATAGTATAAGAGGAATAGCATATTATACATAAATATGAGAAAAGTAAAAAAAGAAGAAAGATAACAAAAATAAAAGTATAAAATAGCATAGTGAATAACCCCATCTTAAACACACACACTTAAGGGTAAACGCAGAGTATAAACAAATAAAAAATTTGATGAGATAGATAGATAAACGTTTTATTTGCACAATACATCAAACATGCAGTCACAACTAATGCTAAGACAGATCCTTAAGGTGAAAGGGTACCGGCACTCTCTCCATACAAACGTAGTCGACTATTTCCTCCCTGGATAATAACTCTAGAGCAAATATTTTTGTGGCATAAAACCTATAGCTGCCATGACTATGCCCTTATGTTCTGTTTTTGTTTTTCATTTTCTAACTATCATAGAAATTAAGATTTTAAAAACAAAATATATGGTCATAGCAGTTATAAGTTTTATGCAACGAACATATTTGCTCTAGTGTCATTATCCAGGGAAGAAATAGTATGGAGAGAGCGCCGGTACCTTTTCCTCTTAAGCACACGGAACCTTAGGGACTTGATATAGAAAGCGTCCTCGGCGTGCGGCCGGCGTTTCGGACATTTTTTTAATAGAATTGATATTTATTAGAAGAGCACACGGACAAGAAAAAAGTTAACCATTACCTAATGTAAGTATGTGAAATTTTTCCATATGGATGGCTGTTATAACGTAGGTAAGCAACCAAGAAATTCAAACCTTACGCGAACAAAGTCACGAACAAAAGCATATCTACACCCATCATTACATAGTATAAAACAAAGTCTCTTTCCGCTGTCTCTCCCTATGTATGTTTAGATCTTTAAAACTACGCAACGGATTTTGATGCGGTTTTTAATTGAGAGAGTGATTCAAGAGAAAGGTTTATATGTATAATACATGCATAATATAGCCGTGCGAAGCCGGAGCGGGTCGCTAGTACATATATCTCGCTAATCTCAGGAACTACTGGTTTGAGTTGGAAAAATATTTTTGGATAGTCTATTTATCGAGGCAGGCTATATGCTACTTTTTATTTTGATATTCTCACGGGATCGGAACTTATGCGGGTGAAACCGCGGAGCGTTGCTAATTCTATTCATAAAGGGCCTTGTATTTGTACTTGAACGGGCTGTTTTCCGCAATTAGACCCTTTTTAATTGGGTATTTTTTGCGTGAGAATGGAGTAGGCTTGCCCAGCACCTACTACCATCTCAGCCTAGTCGACCATTTCCAGAGGAGAGAGCTTGTCACTACTTCTGGAGCCAACTAAGCCGCGGGTTTCATCACGACGTTTTCCTTCACCGTAAGATCAATGACAATTAGCGCACATAATTTTTTCTCGAGAAAAATACATTGGTGCGTGGCCGGGATTCGCACCCACGACGTTCTGAAAAAGTCGAATAACTACCACTAAGCCAACACCGCTCTTAAAGGGCCTAAATTACAGAACCTTACCGCTCAATCAGAAAACACCAAAAACCCTAAGTAAGTAGTTACTTGTTTAAGTACCTACTTGTGTACAGCAAAGCGTTCTTCTAATGCGTGCCGTTGACGGCTACATTTCTCTCAAACTTTTATTTTACCAGTTTAATCTATTTTCAACTTTACGTTTAAGGAACAAGTTTTAAAGTTGTTTGACTTGAAATTTTACAAAATAGCTAGTACAGTCACTGCTGAAAGTATTAAAAAACATTTGAAGAAAAGCATCAAATTATTTTCAAGTTTCTTCGATGGTGCATTGAAATGGTTGTGGGGATTTTATGTGCACGATTTTACTTGCGTCTGTTTCGATTCTGTTAGAATTTCGAGTTAAATAGTAAATTAGGTGTTATTCCGAGGCTCCAGCTAACAAAATAGCAAAGTTTCAATACAATCGGTTAAGTGTTTTTTTTTTTTCAGATTCACGCACTTACACACCTTTCTTTGGTTTATTTAGTTTTCGTAACTCGTTAATGTCAGGAGGAAATTAAGATTAAAAAATAACAAATAGGTATCTACCCCGGCTAATACTCAACAGCATAGTTCCTGGCAAAGTATAAAACGTGTAGATCACATAAGGTCATTTAGGAGGAAGGGGTACCGGGGGCTCTCTCCATACAAACGTAGTCGACGGTTTCCTTCCTGGATAATGACACTAGAGCAAATATTTTTGTTGCATAAAACTTATAACTACCACCATGCCCCTATGTTTTTTTTTGTTTTTTAAACCTTAATTTCTATGATAATTAGAAAATTACAAAAACCAAAACATAGAGGCATAGTCATGGCATGTATAGGTTTTGGATGAGGGTGCCCTAGCTGAACTGTCTTGACGCCCGCCGTTGACAAGAAGATTGACTTGTGATTCAAAGACCTCCAAAATAAATGAGGGTCTTCGAGAAACGCGAGTAAAGGTAGAAGACGGTAGTGGAACAAATACTTTTCCAATCCGTCTTTGGAGGTACGAGGAGATGTGTACCTCCAAAGGGAAGAAGGGAAAGATACCCGGTAGGCCGCGGCCCAACGATGTTTCGTTGGAACTTGTATATGAGCTTATCTTCAGGAAAACTTCGCTTGCGCGATCTAGGATCTACGATCGTTTTAGTGGTGCCATCTGTTATCCCATACAAACTTTGCCCCTTTGAATTGAATATCCTATCCGCTTTGAATATCCTTTCTTATCGGATGCCTACGTACAAAGAACACACCCTCCAAGTTTCAGGTCTCGACGATCGAAATTCTACCCCTTAGGGGGTGAAAAGGGGGGGGGCAAAGTTTGATGGGACAACGTGATTACTTGGTCTATTTTCGACTTCTACGCGGACGAAGTCGCGGGCAAAAGCTAGTAACTCAATAAAATTTGATTACTTTTGTCAATGAGTGTACCAACCTACCTACGTTTAGAATGCAATGCTAATGGCGCAGAGACGACAGTCGATCGGATGATATTTATCAGTGGTACATTACCAAGATTACAGCTGACAGTGTGAAATGGAAAATAAAGCTGGATTTAGAACCAGTTTTCTTAAGTTGTGGTTTGAGTTATACCGTTTTGTGAGGTTTCAGTAATGGCTATTGACGATTTCAGTAGAGATTACTTATTTATTTATTTCTTAGGAAAACAAACTGCTCTTAAAAAATAGTAAGAAATTACAATAAAAACAAAAAGCAAATTAAATGTTTCCACTACTATGACTTATTTTGCGCTATGAATAAACCCGTCAAACGATAAGGAAAAAACAAAAATCAAACTTCTTTTTCTCTATACATATTGTCCTGAACTACTGACTGACTGACGGATCAACGCACAGCCTAAACCGCTGATCGTAGAGACCTGAAACTTGAAGGATGTATTCTTTGTATGACGTAGACATCGGATAAGAAAGGATTTTCCGAAATTCTACCCCTAAGGGGGTGAAAAAGGGGGGGAAAGTTTGTATGGGACAACGTGAATACTTGGTCTACTTTCGACTTCTACGCGGACGAAGTCCCGGGCAAAAGCTAGTTTTTTAATAAAAACAACCAGCTTACCAGGTTACATTATTTTGCGCTACGAATAAACCCGTCAAATGATACGGAGAAAACAAAAATCAAACTTCTTTTTTTTAATAAAAACAAGAGAATCCCGCTTACCAGGTTACAACTATAAACGAATCATCAAACTTATACATATACGTCATATACATTTATAAGGCAGTTGCACCTATAGGTACGGTCGGCTGCATAATTACCGACCCACCGTAAAACTCCAAAACGGCTGTTATAAGAACGTTTTCAACACAAGCAAGATTCTAGGGACCGGCTTTAGTTGAAGTTTAAAGTCTTCTAACTCATGAACTTATTAAACAAAAAGTATTAGATTAAAAACATTCCAATAATAGTCATTTTAGAACTCTATGCAGCCGCCGTACATAAGTACGATCGGCAGCATAATTGCAGACCAATCGTAGAGTTGTAAAATTACTATTATTGGAATGTTTTCATTGTCATAATTATTTTTTGATAAATTCATGTGACTTTAAACTTCAACTAAAGTAGGTGCCTAGAATCTTGCTTGTGTTGAAAACATTCTTATAACAGTCGTTTTGGAGCTCTACGATGGATCTGCAATTTTACAGCCGACCGTACATGTTATAGTCCGGGAGCCAGTGACAGATTTTCATGACCAATTCCCTCCCGATCGAAACTTTGTAAAATGCATAAGGGACTTGTACTATGAATACTCGCGATCGTCAGCTGCGACTCTGTTGGTGGGGTGAGCAGTGGCAGCCTCCCACGCATGGAGTTTTTTTTTTTTTTTAGTCATTTCCTCTCAATTGAAAATTTATCAGAGTATAGTTTATGTAGTATTTTGAAAAAAAAAAAACAGTCAGCTGACCATAACACGGTGAATTATACGTCAGCTGGCTCCTTGAACATGAAATTTTTTATTTTATTTTCAATGATTTCCTCTCAACTAAAAATTTACCTGGTGATCGCTTATATGCTACTATAAATGAAAATTAATGTCAGCTGGCTGTATCTCAGTGGAAAGTTTGTCAGCTGGTACCTTGAAAGGTGTAACGCAACAGCATCTATGACCTACTGAAACTTATCAGGTGACGACTTTTCCCTTGACTTACAGCTAGCTGATTGTTTTTATTATTTACTAGAGTATTTTAACAATTCTCTGATAAATTTTCATCCGGGAGGAAATATCGTTTCTTAAGTTATTTGGCAGTTTGTTTGATTTGAGAATTTTGATAACAAATATGAAGTTTGATATTGGAGGAAATTCGTAAATTAATTATTGAATAATTTATTGTAGCACATTTTATCAATTAATAAACTTTTATTTCAATTAATTGATTAAAAACTTTTCGACTGAACACGTTTCACTTTCTCTTCGAGTCGTATTATACAGTCGACTCTGTCTAAAGGTTCTCTGTCTAAAGGTTTCCACTGTCTAAAGGTTCCGTGGATACGCTCTCTAAAGGTTCCAGGATATTCCCCTACTCTTGAGTACTACAACCAATCAGAGATAATAATTTAAGCTCGCATTTTGAATGCCCATAAACACTAATGTTTTCTATTGCGCATCCATTACGCGCAATGGTCAGAGTGGGGAGAGAACCTTTAGGCAATGGTCCTGTCACGACGTGGAACCTTTAGTCAGAGTAGACTGTAGTCCCCAACTTTTTTTTCTACAGAAAATCTTCTGCATATACCATACACAACAAAGGGCCTTTGTACGCAGTCATGGGTAAAACTTTCCCTCTCCAATGCTTTTCTCCAATATGCTATAGCAAAAGGTGTGCCTTTTGCTATAGCATAGCATCTGGAGAAGGTAATTTTAATTTACAATCTAGCTGCAATATTGAAGTAAAGAATAACTTAAGAAACGTTATTTCCTCCCGTAAGAAAATTTATCAGAGAATTGTGAAAATACTCTAGTAAATAATAAAAACAATCAGCTAGCTGTAAGTCAAGGGAAAAGTCGTCACCTGATAAGTTGCAGTAGGTCATAGATGCTGTTGCGTTACACCTTTCAAGGTACCAGCTGACAAACTTTCCACTGAGATACAGCCAGCTGACATTAATTTTCATTCATAGTAGCATATAAGCGATCACCAGGTAAATTTTTAGTTGAGAGGAAATCATTGAAAATAAAAAAAATATGTTCAAGGAGCCAGCTGACGTATAATCCACCGTGTTATGGTCAGCTGACTATGTTTTTTTTTTCAAAATACTACATAAACTATACTCTGATATATTTTCAAATGAGAGGAAATGACTGAAAAAAATTTTTTTTCTTCATGCGTGGTAGGCTGCCTCTGCCCATCCCACCAACGGAGTCGCAGCTGACGGTCGCAAGTATTCATAGTACAAGTCCCTTATGCATTTTACGAAGTTTCGCTCGAGAGGAAATGATTGACCGAAAATGTACCTGGCTCCTGGATCATTACTTACCTATTTTAAAACAATTACATAAGGTGAAGTAGGACCTGAAAACCCCTATCCCTTTCTAACGCGCGCGCCGCGCGATGACTCTATCCCTTTCCCCTACGCCCCGCGAGATGGCCGTTTTAACTGTTTTATGTAATTAAAAGACTAACATATATTTTAGTATAAAAACCATATGTACTATCTTATGGGATTTGATGTAAGGTTTATGAAAATATAAATTTTGTACTTGTAACTTCTTTACAATCGCCGTAAGATTGAAAAAAATCAAAAAATGACGATATTTAAGATTTTCTACCCTCTCAGCTTATTCGACCATGTCCAGAGGAGAGAACTTGTCAATACTTCTGGAGCCTACTAAGCCGCGGGTTTCATCACGATGTTTTCCTTCACCGTAAGAGCAATGTCAATTAGCGCACATAATTTTTCTTAAGAAAAATACATTGGTGTACGGCCGGCCCACGACCTTCAGACTGAAAGTTGAGGTATCTACCACTAAGCCAACACCGCTCTAGTACATGGGTATGTACCTACATACCCATGTACTAGAGCGGTGTTGGCTATAGTTAATTACGATCGCCGGAGAATTTAGAAAGTTTAAACTTCAGTAATTTGTTCGAAAGTTCTATAAATCAGTATTCCTCATGAGAACAATTAAGAATTTATTTCGATTTCCCAAGTTCCAACAGTTAGAAGTTTGATTTCCTAATATACTGTCGTTAATTACTACTTGGGTAGGATAGGTACACATGAGACCAAGTGTCCATTCTACCTTAAATCATTAATCTTGCTACCACGGACGGAACAGTTTTAATAAAACAGGCCAAGTGATTGCGTTAGAATATGGAAAAAAAACCTATTTTACTAAAGGTTTAATTTTACTACCCCTTATTCCAAAACGAGGTTTAATTGTTTCTATTTTACAACTAACCAATACTAAAAACAAAATATGGTACGGAAACCTACCTGCGCTAGTCCGACTCGCTCTTAACCGGATATTTTATTTGCACTTATTGAATCTGGCTCTGTAACTATTGGACCAATTTTTATTTAACTTAGTCCCCCTTATTCCAAAACGAGGCTTAAGGGGGAGCATCGCCATCAGTACAATATTCGAACCATTCTCAGTTTACACAAACTATCAGTACCTACTTACAATGAGCAATTCGTACAATTCTAGGTTAAGGATAGTCCGAGATGTGGAATCTCGGACTATCCTTAAATCTGTGTCTAAATCTAAGGTTTAAAACCTTAGATTTAGACACAGATTTACTCGTGAACTACAGTCTAAACACTATGCCTATTGATCATATAGGGATAGTGTTTAGACTATAGTTCCCTATATAATCTATAGGCATAGTGTTTAGACTATAGTTCCCTATATAATCTATAGGCATAGTGTTTAGACTATAGTTCACGAGTAAATCTATGTCTAAATCTAAGGGTTAAATCCACATCTCGGACTATCCTTAAACCTCGTTTTGAAATAAAGGAGACTAAGTTTAAAAAAAATGGTCCAATAGTTACAGAGCCAAATTCAATAAGTGCAAATAAAAAAAGTCGGACTCATGCACGTAGGGTTCCGTGCCAAATTTTATTTTTAGTATTTATTGTTATAGAGGCAACAGAAATACATAATCTGTTAAAATTTCAACTATGTAACTATCACGGATCAAAATGTCATATATACAAAAGTAAACAGCAATAACTTTGGTCTGAGACTTCGGGACCCTATTACTAAGACTCTACTGTCTGTCCGTCCGTCTGTCACCATGCTGTATCTCATGAACAGTGATAGGTAGACAGTTGATATTTTCACATATGATTTATTTCTGTTGCCGCTATAAAAACAAATAATTACTAAATATTAATGGCACGAAAACCCTTTGTGAGAACGATCGACTCACACTTGGCCGGTTTTTGATTATCCATCACATATATCGGCAAATTACAATCCAGTCTGTAGGCCAAAGAAAACTATACTCTCACAAAATATGAGCAGCCACAGAGAACTATTTATTGTTTGTTACGAAACTTATAATCAAAAGTCATTATTTGAAGTGGTAAAGTTCGAATTGAAAAGCTGCTCAGTGAGGCAGTAAAGCTAAGCGATCATAACGCTGAATCTTTTCTTATACCTACTTTATTTTAGTTTCAGCTCTAAAAGGAATTAAATTAAATACACGTTAAGCGAACGCTCGGCCGAGCTTCATGGTCATGGTAGGAGTGGGGGGTGTTAGGTTTTATTTTCGTTACGGAATTTCTTGATTCAAAAAGGTTCGTGATAAAAGGTATGCAATAGCTTAAAAATTAAAAAGCACTAAGCGTTTTGCTTCGTCATTCCTTATTCGTACAGCAAGGGAATGGAATGGGTTATTCCACTTATCCCCCTGAGCCGATCCCCCTTAGGGGGAAAGCTGAATTTGATTTAAAAATGTCCATAAATCCCCCTCAACCTTTTTAATAGTTCCACAACTCCCCTCTGAGGGAAGTAGGTAGGTAGTGTATTAATGTACAACGATTAATTTTGAACATAAAGTAATATTTTTAGCAGTGCCTATCTTTTCTGACGTGTACAATTTGATGGTCTTCAAGTCCCGAGTGAATAGATATCTTCTAGGAAGGCGTGCTACATCTTAGGCCGCATCGTCACCTACCATCTGGCGGATGTGATAGTGGTCAAACGGTGACATAGCATATGTAAAAAACTTGAGTGGTGTCAATTGACACCCGGATGGAACGAAGTTTCTTTCGATGAATTAGCGAAGGAATTATAATAAAATCAAAAAGTGTCGTTACAACTTTTGGTCTGAATTTTTTCCGTCTAGCCCCCTTTCGCAACACGCGATAAGGAACTTCGTTCCAAAAATAAAAACTTAAGAGGTGTCAAGGGACACCCGAATGGAACGAAATTTCTTTCGATTAATAAGTGAAGGAATTGTAATAAAATCAAAACGTGTCGTTACAACTTTTGGTCTTAATTTTTTCTGTCTAGCCCCCTTTCGCAACGCGCGATAAGGAACTTCGTTCCAAAAATAAAAACTTAAGAGGTGTCAAGGGACACCCGAATGGAACGAAATTTCTTTCGATTAATAAGTGAAGGAATTGTAATAAAATCAAAAAGTGTCGTTACAACTTTTGGTCTCATTTTTTTCTGTCTAGCCCCCTTTCGCAACGCGCGATAAGGAACTTCGTTCCAATAGTATAATAATATAACTACTAGCTTCCAAGTAGTTTTCTTCTGTAGTTTATCAATAGTTCTATCCAAACTGGAGGATTTCGTCTCCACCATTGACATGATAAATTTCAATGGGATTCACGCACGCCTTCCAAAAGTCCGGGGCTCCATAGCCCTGTAATATAGAACATAATATACCTACCACCACACAGACGACCCAGTTGGCACAATGGTCACCATGCCGGACTGCCAAACACAGGATTGCGGGTTCGATTCCCACCTCAGACAAGTATTTATGCTTAGATATTTTTCTGTGGTCTGGTTGTTTTTATGTATTAGAAGTATATATTCCAAAGTATCCAAAGTATATATTTACAAAAGAAAAGTATAAAAGTAGTATATCCGTTGTCTAGCACCCATAATACAAGTCTAGTAACTTAGCTTGGGGCTAGATGGCGATGTGTTCAATGTCCTGCAATATTTATTTATTTAAATAGGTTAAGTAGGTCATTAGGTAGGTTATTTAATAAAATACTTTTGAAATCAAACCGTTTTCCGTCTCCTAAGTAAAATCGAAAGATCGGTAATTCTATCTTCGCTGACTGAGAGCATTTCGCTGTTTCATTTGATATTTATTGGATCATTTCGTGATTTATTTCTAAAGGCTAAAGTTGACTACCAACTTTTTTATCGACCAACTATTCAATTTAAAACCAAACTTTAACTTAATTACTATTTTTTGATTGATTCCATTTCGATCGTGTTGTGTTTCAGTTTCTATCATTTTTAGATCGTGTTTTTGGAACGAAGTTCCTTATCGCGCGTTGCGAAAGGGGGATAGACGGAAAAAATTAAGACCAAAAGTTGTAACGACACTTTTTGATTTTATTACAATTCCTTCACTAATTAATCGAAAGAAACTTCGTCCCATCCAGGTGTCCCTCGACACCTCTCCAGTTTTTTATTTCCATTTCGATCCCCTTTTGTCACCGGTTCGATAGAATTTGAATTCGGGAACAAGAATAATCTTCTGTTTCTGACAAGGTCGAAGTATTTTTTCTTACCTGTCCCCGATTCGGGTACAATTCGGGGACAAACAGGAATATATATTCCTCGCTGTCCTTATGTGAACAGCATTTGGGGACAGATAGGAATTAATCTCAAATGAAACAGTCGGCGAGCTGTTGACCGATTGGAAAGTTTGATGTGTAGGTAAGTACGTCGCGACGTTTTATTACGGAAAGATACATTTGGATTTTACATGGCGAAGGATTTCCGGAACTCTTATAAATAATCGCATGGATTGTACTAAGCCTTCCGCATAGTAGGACCTACTTACTTTTTTCATTATGAAAACGTTACTTACACTGGCTTATTTTCTCGCAATCATTTTCAAGTAAACATTAAGAGGAAAGGGTACCGAGCGCTCTCTCCATACAAACGTAGTCGACTGTTTCCTCCCTGGATAATGACACTAAAGCAAATATTTATGTAGCATAAAACTTATAACTGCCATGACCATGCCCCTATGTCTTATTTTATAAATATTTTGTTTTTTTAACTCTTACTTTCTATGATAATTAGAAAATGGAAAAAACCAAGACTAGGGGCACAGTCATGGCAGTTATAGGTTTTATACATTAAAAATATTTGTGCTAGTGTCATTATCTAGGGCGGAAACAGTCGACTACGTTTATATAGAGAGAGCAACGGTACCATTTCACCTTAAAAAAAATAGTAAAAAATCGGATTATCGAAAGTTTATAACTTATAACTACCATGACCATGCCCTATGTTTTGTTTTTTTTTGTTTTAAAATCTTAATTTCTATGATAATTAGAAAATATAGAAACCAAGACATAGGGGCATAGTCATAGCAGTTATTATAGGTCATAAACAACAAAAATATTTGCTCTAGTGTCGTTCTCCAGGGAGAAAATAGTCGACTACGTTTATATGGAGAGCCCCCAGTAACCTTTCTTATTAAGATAATTGCTGGATCTACGAATTGTAAGCAAGCACCTAGGTAACCTACAGTTCTAAGCTACGCCTAAATCGTCGAAGGATAAATTCCAGTAGGTACCTACATTAGTCGACATTAGGTATTCCAAGCTTGTTCGTACAATATAACAGAGTAATGCGCGGTAGGTAACGTAAACCATAGACGTTATTGCTCATATTAGGTGATATTAGTCTATGCTACGTAAGACAGATAGATAGATAGAATATTTTTAAACAATTTTTCGATTTAATTCAATTCAATTCATTTATTTAAGATAATCAAATCCATACATTACAACTAGCTATTGCCCGCGACTTCGTCCGCGTAGAAATAGTAGATTTTGCGACTATAATTTGAGATTTAAACTATCCTATCTCTCAAGTTGGATCGAACTGCACATGGTGTGCGAATTTTATTATAATCGGTTAAGTGGTTTAGGAGTCCATTGAGGACAAACATTGTGACACGAGATTTATATATATTAAGATAATTTAAAATAAATAATCGAAAATACTAAAAATGAACAAATTTAAATCAAAACTAAAAAACGTAACTATCAAAATGTAAAAAGAATATTTAATATTGACATTTATTTATGATTTAGAAAACATGTTCGAATTTCCAAAAGTTATGGTGCACAAAAACACCCCTTAACAATCCTTAGACGAATTTGAATAATAAGGGTCACCTTAATTAAAAACTAAATCTAAACTTTTACTAAATGTTTAGATAAATATTTGCTTTATTGTCAATCTGAAAAACAATGAATTTGTCTATTTATTTTATTTTTTTTGTCACTATATCAAGGTTTTAGTGGTAATGTACTTACTTATTGACGACCCAGTTGGCACAATGGTCACCATGCCGGACTGCCAAACCCAAGGTTGCGGGTTCGATTCCCGCCTCAGACAAGTATTTATGCTTAGATATTTGTCTGTGGCTGGTTGTTTTTATGTATTAAACGTATATATTTACAAAGGAAAAGTATATAAGTAGTATATCCGTTGTCTAGCACCCATGTACCTACTTGTACTTGAACGGACTGTTTTCCGCGATTAGACCCTTTTTAATTGGGTCCTTTTTGCGTGAGGATGGAGTAGGCTTGCCGAGCACCTACTACCCTCTTAGCCTAGTCGACCATGTCCAGAGGAGAGAACTTGTCAATACTTCTGGAGCCAACTAAGCCGCGGGTTTCATCACGATGTTTTCCTTCACCGTAAGAGCAATGTCAATTAGCGCACATAATTTTTTCTTAAGAAAAATACATTGGTGCACGGCCGGCCGGGATTCGAACGACCTTCAGAATGAAAGTCGAGGTATCTACCACTAAGCCAACACCGCTCTTATCTAGCGCCCATGACACAAGTCAAGTTACTTAACTTGGGGCTAGATGGCGATGTGTGGAATGTCCTGCAATATTTATTTATTTATTACCCGCAGGTACCTTAGTTAAACAATTAACCTTCTGTTAGCTACACCGATATACGACCAAATTATATTTCCCTACACAATATAAAGGACAGATTAAACGCAATATTCCAACACGTAGACATTTCTACGTCAGAGTTAAGACCCATACCTACACACTTTCTGTTTTATGAAACATCCAGCTGAGCGCCATACATAAGTAAACATCTCATAAAGCTCGGCGAAGGCTCTCGTACAAAAGGCTTAGATACATACCTACTAGTCTAAAATCCCTTTAAGGACGACCATCACCGAGCTGGTTAATGGATGAAAAAAATTGCAAATTGATTCTAAAAAGTTCAGTTCAGAATATGATTAATTTATATTTTTTTTAAACATTTCACTGGTTTGGTTAATAGACAAATTCCATACAAATTATTTATTTATTTATTTGGAAAACCAACAGCTTTACAAAAATAATAAGAAACGAAACAAGAAACAGAAAGCCAATAATAGGTTCTCACGAGTAGAAAATAGAATAGGTATAGATACAAAACAAGCAAGCAAAAACACAAATCATAATCCAGCAAGAATTAACATATAGGTACATTCAATATAAATATAGATAAAATACTAAAATTGAAAGCTTATAGAATACGCAAACGTTAGGTTGACGTTTTTTAGACCGTTACAACTCTTGTGTAGGCAGGTATAAAGCCCCCCTACCGCCATAAGTGCGTCGGCTTCAAACCAACGCGTCGTCTTATGCCGAGCCGCGCTTCTCACTGGGCAGAATTTTGAGCCTGCATTTAATATGATTTTTGAAAAAATAAGTTATTTTATTCGTGTGTTTTAAGTATACAGGATTGTCAGAGACATCCAAACATTCAAAAATAAGTGATTCCGGTTATGTTATTTTTTAAAAACACCACTTAATATGACTTTGTAATTTTTTTTAAATAACAACCAGAATCACTTATTTTGGGCTAAGCGGACCCCGGGCTCCCGAGAGGGATGCAACCGGGAACTCGGATGATGATGAACCAGAATCACTTATATTTGAATGGTTTGATGTCCCCGAAAATCCTGCATACTTAAAACAACGTAATTTTCGTAAATTTCTATGATAGGCAGGCTCAAAATTCCGCCCATTGTGAGGCGCGGGTTCGGATATCGACGTCGGCTTGAAGCCGACGCAATTAGCGCGGTTGGGCCCCAGGTGAATCGATTACGTACTAGTAATTTGCCCTGGTCTGGTTAATGAATTAAAGTTAAAACAAAGACTATCTATTTCATTGGTATGGAATTTGTCTTTTAACCAAACCACTGAAATCTGGACTAAAGGTTTTTTAGTCAACCCATTTGCAATATATTTATTGACCTATTTAGTTTGATATACCTACCGAAAATATATTTCATCCATTAATCAGCTCGGTGAAGGTCGTTCTTAAAGGGATCCTATACTATACGTATACGAAGGGATTTTTGTATATTAGGTACCTATCTAACTTTGAGAGTTTTGTGTTGCTTTGAAAAAGTTGGCGTATGAGAATCTCTTTGCTGCTGTAATTTTGTGGAAGGTGGACTGTTTAAACGCTTAAGGGCAGGTGCTAATAAAGCTACCAAAATCGACTTTGTTTTAAGCAACTCTAAGTAATCAAATACTCTTTTTTTGTTATTTGGATATAAATGGATATTGTAGTTTAATAACCATATTTTTGTTTATTGTGGTTGAAAACATGATATGAACGACTTCGTTCGATAAAAAAAATGTTAGAAAACAGAGAATTATTAGATCGTTTATCGGGTTTTATTCAAAAATAGTTAACGTTTGTTTCTAAAAATGAATCAAATGATAGGTTTTGACCTCTAGGAACTATATTTGTGGATAATAATGCTAAAATGTTTTGCATATCGATCAAATATAACAGTTAGCACGCAACACGCTACGTTTTTGAGAGCGGGGGCTAAGGTAATGTGAATACCTACACACGGTACTGGAAGAGCGCCTTAAACTACATCCACCTTTTTAACCGACTCTCCGATCTGTGTGAGTGTGGGAGGGCCGCCTAAACGATGGCGTACTTGACGGCTTGCTCTCTCTGCCCTGTTAGCTGCTCTGCAGACGTCCTCAAATAATGCGATTGCCGTGGCTAAGTTTTGGGCGGGAATGCTGTGATCAAGGCGCATTGCATTGGCCGCCGTTGACACGAAGAAGAAGACCGACTAAGTGACGTAAAGGAGGGTAATGATATATAAGCAAGGGGTTAAGAGATAAATACATTTAAAACTCCTATAATCCTACCAAGTAGTCGAGCGGTGTTAGCCTTGTGCACTAATGTTTTTTTCTTATATAGGAAAAAATTATGTGCGCTAATTGACATTTCTCTTACCAAATACCTACCTACCTGTAGCCTGTAGTAAATAGCAGCGCTCCGCGGTTTTACCCGCGTAACTCCCGATCCCGTAGGAATATCGTGATAAAAAGTAGGCTATGTTATTTCCAATGAATCAATGTGTCCTCATACCAAGTTTCATCAAAATCGGTCCTGTAGTTTCGGAGGATATTCGTTACAAACATTTCCATTTTATAATATTAGGACTTAGTACACGTGGTATTTTTGGTTTATTTACTAAAACCTTCCTCGATACTCTATCCATTAGTGAAACAGCATGAAAATCGGTGTAGTCGTTTTAAAGATCTAAGCTTATATAGGGATAGACAGACAGCGGGAAGCGACTTCATCTTCTTCTCGTATAGTGGTGAGGCCTTAAGGCGATCTGAAAACTCTAACAATAGTTAGAGTTTTCAGATCGCCTTAAGGCCTCTAACTTGACTTTACGACTGCTACTAGAGGTTGCAACCGGGGCCTTGTTAAATATTGTAGTGGTAGTGTAGATGTAGATCTATAATAGTACATTACGATATAAGTGTGGTAAATTGATCTTTGCATAGAGGCGGTTTATGACGCGCTAGCGGCAGCGAGTGTGTTAAGAAGCCAAGATGCAAAGATCAATTCCACACGTATATCGTACGACGTTTTTTTATCACAGTTGCTCATAAAGTGGATCTTATTCAACGGCTTTTAGGCTCATAATCCAACATATTATGCACGCGTGCGTTTTACATTGCCAACTAGTGCTATAAAGTTATTCCGTAAATATATATTTATGAAATAAATTGCATTCTATTGTTTTCAGTCAAGTTGTTGACTCGTATCACCAAGAACCCAACAACCCTTCTCAAACGTCCGTCCTGTCAATTTATTATGTGTTCTAAGTTCCAATATCTATTTATCCTAAAATAATGCTTGAAAATTATTAGGTAAGTAGGTACGCATATACTTAGTACAAATTTTTTAAGACCTCATCTACTAAGTCTATTATTTATTGTCTTTTGTATTTACTATTCTCTGTAACTATGTCCTATTGTTTTTTATACTACATATATCGTGTAAACTATATTCTATTCTATTCTAAGTACATTACGATTAATACTTATAAAGTTAAAAACCTCCTAAATAAAATACAGATGTCGAATCCCCACTGTTGACTATTGATTAATTAAGAGAAACCGCTTCTCCGTTACAAAGTTACCGCTCTGAGTTACCGCTTAAATTCTCTGCTTCAGTAATTTTTTACTCTGGCAACTGAGGGAAAGCTTCGGATTTAGACGTATTATTCAAACGTTCCTTGGTAGGTAATCCCAGAGCTTAGGTCGGGAAGGAATTCTCGAATGGGAACCGTGATGTAGTGGGAGTATTCGTTTGAGACTGGAACCTTAATGTATTATTTTATTTTTCTTGAAAGTTCATTGAATTGAATGAATATATGTAACGTAAAGAACATCTTTATGACATATTTAACCCCGTTAGGAGATGAATTTCAGTAAAATACTTCCATCAAAAAGTATGTTTATGCAAAATTTGAAATAGATTGGACCAAGGAATCACGTTGTCGCATACAAATTTTGCCCCCCTCTTTTCACCCTCTTAGGGGTGGAATTTCGGAAAATCCTTACTTATGTGATGCCTACGTCATACAAAGAACACACCAACCAAGTTTCAGGTCACTACGATCAGCGGTTTAGGCTGTGCATTGATCCGTCGTCAGTCAGTCATTCACGAAAAAGCATTTTATATGTATAGATGTAGGTAGATCTAAAATTCGTTAAATGGTAGAGTCGTTTTTACTTTACAACCCTTAATTTTATCAAAATAATACATGTTGCAACTCACCTCGAACACTTTTGCAATCACCTCAGTACGAGGGGAGTTGACACAAAACGACTTATGACTTTTAAAATTAAATTGCACCTCAGATTCTACACTCATAGCTTTGTTGTTTCATTCATAACAAAGTAGAAATAGCCATATAATAGTACTAGTTACATACCATTGCACCTCAGATTCTACACCCACAGCTTTGTTTCATTCATAAAAAAGTAGAAATAGCCATATAATGGTACTAGTTACATACTATTTAGCTAGGATCCTTTTTATGAGGCAAAATGGCAAAATTGTCGCAACTCCCCTCGGTCTCCTCTGCCGTTTAAGAACCATACCTTAGGTAGGTAAGGTCGGCTGCATAATTGCAGACCCACCGTAGAGCTCCAAAACGGCTGTTATAAGAATGTTTTCAATACAAGCAAGATTCTAGGCACGTGCTTTAGGTGAAGTTCAAAGCCTTCTAACTCAGCAATTAATCAAACAAAAATTATTAAAATGAAAACATTCCCATAATAGTAATTTTTGAACTCTACCGAGGGCTGCAATTATGTAGCCGACTGTACCTACATAGTGCGGAGTGGTGGTCCAGCTATTCGGTTGAAATAGATGAACCACGGAACTCCGAAAAGGCACGTGGTTCATCTCTAAAAAAGTTATACCACGGCCTCTAACAGGCCAGTGGACCTCTTAAATCTTAAATTCTTAGATACAGAAAGACTCGCGATCGAACAAAAATCTCGTATTTTTAACCGTCTTCAAAAAAAGTTGGAGGTCCCTAATTCGGTTGTATGTATTTTTTATGGATGTTCGCACATATCTTCTTTGTTTTTAATACAAGACGATCGAAACAAAAACATAGGACAATCGAAACAAAAACAAAGGATGATCGGAACAAAAACATAAGACGATCGACACAGAAACAATAGGTAGGTAAATTTCTACAGGCAGCGCAGCGTCAAGAATCAAGAATATTTATTGAAAAACTGTGTACATAAGATGACAAATTCCTGATTCAGCATGGGTTAAAATTTCTGGCCCAGTAGGTATTATCTATTATCTTCTTCTATACATATAAAATGCTTTGTCCTGCATTACTGATTGACTGACTGACTGACGGATCAACGCACAGAATAAACCGCTGATCGTAGAAACCTGAAACTTGGCGGGTGTGTTCTTTGTATGACATAAGCATCCGATATGAAGGGATTTTCCGAAATTCTACCCCTAAGGGGATAAAAGGGGGGGGGCAAATTTTATATGGGACAGCGTGATTCCTTGGTCCATTTTTAACTTTTACGCGGACGAAGTCGCAGGCAAAAGCTAGTAAGTATTATCTGTTGACAGAAATTGTGCATAGCCCTACTAGAGAATTCATGTTAGTCATCGACTAGACAAAACTATAAAGACTATATGAAAACCATAAACATAATGTTACGATATATTTGCAAGCCGTTTTCACGCCTATCTGATATGATAACATTGTTAGCAGACTATGACAATAAAGTCGCCCTTATACGTCTTATATTAGCTGAGAAGACGACCTATAAACGTACGACACAAAGTCGTTAAATATAAGGAAATCTTGTATACTTATCCAGCTTAAATACCTATTAAACGGCAGATTTTGTCGGCATCTTCGAAGAGTATTATGAGGTCGTATAATAGCGTTATATTCGGGAATGTTAGGTTAAAATTAACTTTACAAAATTATCTTTTGTAATATTGTGCATAACTTTTTATTTGAATAAAGAAAATGCCTCTTCTTCTTCTCGTATAGTGTTGCTCATCTATTGTTTGAGTTTCAAGATCGCCTTATGGCCTCTAATTTGACCTAACGGCAGCTACTAGAGGTAGCAACCGGGACCAAACGTGCCTTGAAGCACGGAGGGGCTCACGAAAATGCATTTTTGCCACACTACTAATTGGCCACCCATCGAAGTAATGACCGCGCCAGGCGTCGTCGCTTAAGCCGCACGACCGTAAGAGATCAGCGAGCGTCGCTTAGCCTTCTCATGCCATGAAAATGCCTCGATAAATACCCACGCACGGGGGTAAGCCGACGAAGTAGGTAACTTCACTGTCATCACTATCATCATCATCACTTCACTATCACTAAATAGTATAAAACAAAATCGCTTCGCTTTCTGTCTGTCCCAATTTGTTCTTAGATCTTTGAAACTACGCAATGAATTTTGTTGCGGTTTTTCATAACAGATACAGTAATTCAAGATGAAGGTTTATGTGTAATACACACATAATATGTTAGTCACCAGCATAGCTCTCAGGATTAGTAAGCTGAAGTGGCAATGGGCAGGTCATATAGCTCACAGAACTGACAACCGCTGGGGAGTAATGATTGTCGAGTGGCGGACGCGAAACGGAGTGTTGGGAGACCAGCTGCCCGGTGGACCGACGACATTGCAGCGGTTGCGGGTAGTCGGTGGATGGAGGCGGCTCAGGACCGATGTTTGTGGCGTCGCACGGGGGAGGCCTATGTCCAGCAGTGCGTATGGGCTGATATGACGATGATGAATATATTAGAGAAACACTTTTAATTTTAGAGGTTTCTAATGTGATACGCATTTTTTGCGATTACATTGCAAACGCTGGCTGAACCCAACGAGATATTTCAACATAGTATACTACAATATTGTAAACCTTAAAAAGGTTTACCTGCAAAAAGTCCGCAATGGATCGTATAATAATATGTCTATCTCTTAGGGATAATAAATCCGTAGTAATGTTATAAAGCTGAAGAGTTTGTTTGTTTGAACGCGCTAATCTCAGGAACTACTGGTTCGAATTTAAAAATTCAATGTTGGATAGTCAATTTTTTTATTTATTTTCTCTTGGTGACCAAGCCGTTTCCTGGGAGCGGAAAAGTCACCCACTAGGTGCGGCCGGAAGACCAGCGCTGCAGATGCGCCTGCGTTTCTGCAGCACATGCTGAGGCTTTACCCATTCGGGCAACACACGACTTCTCAGATACTTTTTATTTTTATTGTCTGTTTTTGTAATTTCTTTTATTTGTAACTATCTCTTACTGTTTTTTATTTGTATCTATACTATGTCGTGTGTTTGATCGAATAAATTATATTCTATTCTAATTAATCGAGGAAGGCTATAGGCTTTTTATCCCGATATTCCCACGGGATCGGGAGTAACGCCGGTGAAACCGCGGAGCACTTCTAGTATATACATATATAGAGAGGTGGAAAAACAACAAGAATTACCTATTTTTCTCTTGTAAATACATAAATAGGTAAGTACATATTATACCTTCACCCAACCAGAAACAAAATCTGTAAGTAGGCACACAAATATTTGTTTGAGGTAGGAATCGTACAAACAACCATATTCGTCATAAATAATCAGTTGATAATAAGAAGGTAAACCTAGCCAACATAAAGGAGCTTAATCATTTTATAAAAAGAAATCTACTTAGGATCCATGAACGTAACAATCTTTATAGAATTAAGCAGGATTAGAAAACATCGTAACTACACAGAATACTCTAGATACTTGGACATGCTTTAACGTAAAGTTTAATGGATAAGCAAAAAGCGGGATTATCCCCCTGGGTAGAGCCCATGTCATAAAAGAAGTTCCGCAGACGCGGGCACTTCATTCCAACTGCGCGGGTAGTCCATACAAATGCATTTTCCTATTTCCTTCCTGAAAACCTCTAGAGAAATCTTTCTAAAGTGGTCACGTCTAGTAAATTGATGGAACGGTAATATTGTGTGACGTCATGCGTCATGGTAACTTAGGAAATAGAGTATTTAATAATATCGCTCATCTAGGCTTGGGTTATGGTGTGACGAGTGACGAATAGAAGACGTATATAAAGGGAAAAATATATATTTTTTTGTTTGTTATTCAAACAAAAATCTTAATGTATTTCTTCTTCTGCATTTCCTAGTTCGGGTTTGAGATCAGCGCAGTATTTCTTCTTCTATTTTTCTCTTGTCATCTCAATGTTCACACCCATCTCTCTAATTCAGGGGACGATCACAGCTCGCGTTCCGCAAGTATTACCAACCACAACCCTGCACGTATTCCCTGGGTAAGTGCTAATCGAGCTCAAAAAATACTGATTCAAACGTATGATACGTTTAAATATTTTTTTCTCATATTTTAGTAATATGTATGAAAATGCCGCGGGAGTTGTTTTGTGAGATATACTCGAACCGTCGACAGGGCCTATAATTCCGGGCAATGGAGCTGAAATTGCAAATGAATAGAGCAACTAGCTGGTAGAAAAAGCAATAAAAAACAGTAGAGTTTTTATTCATATTTCTAGCGAACGAGCCGCGGAAATGTTGTTTGGTATTCTAGGTAGGCACCTAAACTACGCTGGCTGTTTTTGTAGATTCTGTTTTGAATTATTAATGTACGGATATCGACTTCTTGTACGTACCTTCTGCGGGAGTTCACGAATAGCTCACAAACTACATGACCTAGCAGATTTAAGTATTACCTAGGTAATAATTTGATATTTCAAAGTCAAATTCCTTTATCCATTTGGATGCTTATGTATATTTTGTACAAAGATCACATAGATACGTTATAAAAATTAAGTTGGGATGTGTGCCTTCGGAACGCGCCCACCAATGAGAAGAAGGCACAAGAAACTCATGGGGTTTTTTTTTATGTGATCATGCTCACAAAGGCACTTAAATAATTGTAAAATACGTTATTTATTGTCCTAAAAACCTAGTTTAAGTAATAATATGTTAAGAAAATTAAGGAGTTGCAGCCAAAGTGGTATACCATCAGAAAAATCTTGAACTGAATGAAGTTTCCGATCGTCTTTTGTTTCCTTTAACTTTTCAGTGTAGAATGCAAGTACATAGGTATGAATATTTTTCCAGTTTTATACTTTGAATAACCACAATTTTTGGCGTGATATTAAGTGGCAATCTAATAGATTACTTATTGTAGAAGAAGGCAAAATAAATAATCAGAAAATTAAAGGAATATTGCTTAAATAACAACGCTTTTTTTGTTTTATTCGATTTTAAGTACCAGATTCTGAAAAATCATGAAAAAAAACAACATGGTATAACTTTGCAGGCTGATGTCAGATCATAACCAAAGGCCGGCAATCGTCACACATGTCAAATAGGCACACCATCTACCCTACTGATTCTTTGTTCGGACAATACTTCTTTTGAAGTGATAAAGTTTTATAAATCAGAAATGCATTCGCAAAAAAGTGTGACGCCATCGCTCACGTTCCATTATTGACAAGGTAACCATAGCAACGTATTGAAGTATGCAAGATGGTAATGTGTCAGGTTCTGTTGACATGATAGGTAACCATAGCAACGTATTATTTTATCAATGTTTTCGACGTTCTCACGTAAAATGATAGTCCGTATACCGACTTTACAGACAACCATTTGTTGGAACGAAGTTCCTTATGGCGCGGTGCAAAAGGGGACTGGACGGAAAAATTAAGATCAAAAGTTGTAACGACACTTTTTGGTTACAATTCCTTCACTATTAATCGAAAGAAACTTCGTTCCACCTCAAGTTTTTTTTTAGTTAGTTTTGTTTTTCTAGACAAAAAGTACACAAATATTCTTTCTTACTTATTCTTTATTCTAATCATATACAAGAGATTGTCGTAAACAAAGCTTGTAAGAACAATCATTACTTCTGTTTTGATGGAAATACAGTACAGTGTTGCGAGTCTTTAAAAAAGGGCAGTTTAAAAACCAACTTAAAAGTTCAGTTGGTTTCATTAGTTTCTCAAGTGCTCAATTGAACAAATAACTTGGTTTTTACTTTAGTCTATAAAAATTGCTATGTAGTATCAGATTGACCAAGGGCTAGTAACATATAAGCATTGAGACTGGCATAGTAGTCGCCTCAATCGACTGGATTTTTTTTAACTGGCCACCTTTTAAACCTATGGCAATGTTTAGGTGATAATGCAAATAAAACCAAAGTCGCTTACCGCTGTCTGTCTGTCCCTATGTATGCTACGCAACGGATTTTGATGCGGTTTTTGAATGTGATTCAAAATGAATGTTTTAGTACATAAAACAAAACTATCACGCGTACGAAGTCGCGGGAAACAGCTATGTAACATGATCTTGTAAACAGTCAGGTTTGTCTATTTCATTGATGTTAAAAAAAATGTAAGATGTTATTATTTTTATTTGCTACTTATCAGAAAAACCTGATATTTTAAAAGACTTTGTTACATTATATTTGTTGTTTGTATTGTCCTCTATGCTATAGGTTTAAAAGGTCGCCGCGCAACAAAAAATAAGTTTGACTGTTTACTATGTAAAAATGTTACAGCCCCTACGAACATACTTACAAAAACTTTTTTTGTTATAAGTTCAAACTTTTTGGACAGAATACTTTTGAGAGGACTTTTAAGATAATTTTTAAGAGGACTTTTTAGATAACTTTTAAGAGGACTTTTGGCAGCGTATTTTAATGTCTTAAAGTATTGGTATTATTTATGAACACTTCTAGGTCAACATTGATATCTATAGAAACAAGTGTCGATACCAAATATTATAAAACATAATATTGTCATACATAAAAACTAAAAATGTACGATGATTATTACTTGAAAATATTAAATTCAGTGTTCGGTACAATTTTATACACCTCACTATGAATTTAAGATTTAGAAATCTATTAAATTTTACTATGTACTACAATGAAGTTAGTATTGTCATACATAAAACTAAAAATGTATGATGATTATTACTTGAAAATGATAAATTCAGTGTTAGGTTCAATTTTATACACCTCATAATTAATTTAGGACTTAGAAATCTATCAGAATATCAGAACATTTCATGTACTACAATGAATTAATAAAAATTATTGCACAAGAAGTACTCTATTCTTATCAACCCTTACATTTGGCGCACTTTTCAATTTCTTAATAAACTTATCAGCGATTCTATCGTCTATATCTTGGCCTGTAATTTCAGAATACTCAGATAAAACTTTCTTCTGCAGTCTTTTAAATGGTAACTCGTTACCTTTCTTCTCTAAGACTGACATGATCACAGCATGCCAGTTGAATTTCTCGTTGACATTTAATTCTCCAATTTTTGCAACGTTTTGGTCATGAAGGCACATGCTTTCTTCAGCATTTTCTTCCTCTTCCGCGTCAATTTTAGCTTTTTTCTTCTGTTTCTCTTTAGCGACACCGTTTTGGACGACTGCTGTGTTTTCAGGTAGTTCTTGATTACCGTTGACACTGTTGACCGTGTCTTGTCGTTTCCGCTTATTTTTCTTGCTTTCCTTCTCTGTTATATCGTTTTCCGATTCGCTCTTTGTTTTCTTCTTACCTTTTTTGGTTTCAACAACTTTTTCGTCCTCTGAAGGTGGTTCAACAGCACTTTGCAATTCAGCCTCGTATTTTTGACGCTTCTTCTGCTCTTTCTTTTCTTTCTTAGAGAGTTTCTTTCCTTTATTTTCTATTTCTGTGTTCTCAGAATCTTTGTTGTTGTCAGTGTCACCATTTTCTATGTTATTTTGCTCGTCACCATTCTGTGTTGAGTCAGCTTCATTGGTTTCAGTAACGTCCTCTTTGTCAGGTTCATTAGCATCTTCGTCATCATTACTTTGGACTTTATTATTTTTATTTTGTTGATTAGCGTTAGATAGAGCAGATAGCTTAACAGAAATCAAATCCCAAGCTTGATCAATATCTTTGGGGCTAGTTTTATGGCCACAAACATTTTTAACAAAGTTAATGAATTTCGGCTTCTTGCGCGGAGTATTATTATGCTTACTAATACTTTCGATGATCCTAAGTACGTTTTTAGGAGCACCTTGCTGTTCATCGAGTACAGATTGCAGCATTTCGATCCAAGTATTCTGTTTTTTCTCACCTTTCTTTTCCTTAGCTACGAAGCCCTTGCCGGAGTACCGTTCTGCTTCTGTGATACATTTCGTGTGCTCTTCATATGACTGCCCACTGGAATACAAAACAACTTAAATTAACATAGAAACCTGATGATGATGTCATCTATATGCAATTAAAACAAAATTATAAATTTTTTGCACAAAGATAATCTGCCTCAGCTTTGCATGGCTATATTACAAATAAACCTTCGCCTACAATAACTCTATCTATTAAAAAAAACAGCATTTAAATCCATTGCGTAGTTTTAAAGATCTAAGCATACATAGGGACAGACAGACAGCGGTAAGCGACTTTGTTTTATACTATGTAGTGAAAATGCAAACAGTTGTAAAATATAGGTACCTAGTCTATAACTATATGGCGAAAGTAGATAATTATAATTTCACATTGATTGTTCAGTTTTACTCTTGCTTTCCGTACGGGACCCTATTACTACAACTCCACTATCCATCCATCGGTCTGTCTGTCTGTCCATCGGTATGTCTGTCTGTCCATCTGTCTGTCTGCCAGGCTGTATCTCTTAAACCGTGACAGCTTGACGGTTGACATTTCCACAGATAATGCATGTTGCTGCTAAAACAACGAATATTCTAAAGTTCGACTCGCACTTGGCCAGTCTTATTAGTTTTGTTCGACAACCACCCACTACTTCTAGTAACTTTAACAGCATTTTGCCGGTTACAGACCTCACTATATAAACATTATTAAAGGTAATACTTACAGAAAGTCCTTGAAGCAGTCCATGCAAGATAAATTGGGATTCTTGTTCCTACATTTAGTCAAATAATGCTTCTCAACCTTCGGTTTTTGAACGGATTCCCCGCAGTGACCGCATGTAAACACAACCATAGCGAATCGTTAGAATGCACGTGCAAAAGGATTGTTTTTGTAAATTAAATTTAACCTAAAAATCTGGAACAAATGCAGACAAAATGCAACAGATTTTAGTTTCAGATGGATATAAAATTGATAGAACTATAGGGCAAATGTATTAAAATATAATTAGTTACCAAATTCCCCTATTTTATCGTAGTATTTAGAATTATTTTTAATCGCACAAGCAAAATGAAAGAACACGAAAGAAATAAAAAATCAAATTTGTTAAACGTCATATAAAAAGTGACACTGACATTTGGTTTAAAGCAGGTGCTGCCAAAAGTTTAAAACCGGAAATTGGATGAGTCGAAGCTTCATACCAGACAGATTTTTAACCAAAACGTGCTGCCACCTCGCGGCGAGTAGAAGAGTTTTAACTTGTGACAAATGAGATTTTTGACGTTGACGGTTTAGAAAAATGATGCGTTGCGTCAAGCATTCGTTATTTTGCAATTTGTTTGGGTGGGTGTGTCAATAAACGTTTTTCTTCTCAAATTGTTGAATTAAAACAAAAGGAAATGCTATTTTAAGTTTTATTTACAAATAACAGTCAAGATGTTAATTCTATCGCTGATACTTTTACCACTATTCCTCTGTAAGTATCATTATTATATGTTACCTACAAGCCGCAAGCAGGGGCTTGTCCAAACATTAGTCATACAATTCAAAAATCAGAATAACTAACAAGAAACTTATTATCCAATGAACACACGCAAGATCAGAGTTTTTGAATCAAACATAATATTATATCATTGTTTTAAATAGTTTGCCCAAATTTAGTAATTTCAGCCCCTGTTTTTTCATGTTGAATTTTCAGCTACCTCAAGAAGTGAGACAATAATAGAAGGCACCAATGTGCTTACATGGTGCACAACCTCAATACTGGAACAGCTCAAGTGTGAGAAACTTGCTAACACAACACTACTGGACAAGGGACTCTTTCAGAATGACTACATTACATTGCAGTGTATAAGAGTAAGTTTTTTTGAAATTTAAAAAAAAAAAAAAATATCTATACTAATATTTTTAGAGTTAAGATTTTATTGTTTGTTTGAATCGAATAGGCTCCGAAACTATTAGACCAATTTTAATGAAACTTGGTATGAGGAAACATTGATTTATTGGGAGTGTTATGCAATACAATACAATACAATACAATAGTTTATTGATAACTCCATAGTTACATGTCATATATATAGTATAAAGTAAGTTGTCATTATATAAATCTATATTCATTAAACATTACAATTGTCAAAAGATTACAATTAATTGAATAAAAAATAAAAATAAAAAAAATAATTAATTATGTAAGGAATTACGACAAAGGTAATTGCAGAAATTCGTTAAAGGTATAAAAGGTATGATCTATCAACCATTTTTTAAGTCGACCTTTGAAGCTCGGTTGGGAAGGTGCGTTCCTGACATTATCGGGAAGTCTGTTGTATACGGCTGGCCCTATAATATACACGGACTTCTTTGATTTCACAAGTTTGTGAGTCGGTGAGACGAGTCTGTCCTTAAACTTATTGCTGCGCATCATTCGCGACTCGTTCACGCCCCTACGTTTGAATACGAAATCGAGGTTTTCGCGGGTGAATAAGGCAATTTGAAGGATAAGCTCGCCAGGCAGTGTGAGTATATCCAACTCCTTAAACGCACCCCTACACGTCTCGCCGACCGGAATGCCAGCGATGGCGCGTATGGCGCGCTTCTGCATGACGAACGCTCGTTGTACTTCAGCAGCCTGACCCCACAGCTCCACACCATAAGATAGTTTGCTATGTATAGTGGCAAAGTAACAGGATCGGACCACTCCACGAGTTGCAGTCTTGGAGAGCCGTCCCAGGGCATAGCACGCGCTACCTAATCTAGAACACGTCTCGTCGATATGGGTGTCCCATACGAGGGCGCTGTCGATATAGAAGCCGAGAAGTTTTGTTGTAACGACTTGTTTCAGGGCGACGCTACCAGCGACCACTCTGCATGGTGGTGGAGCGCTCCCGTTTAGGTTGAAGGTCATAAAACAAGTTTTCTCTCTATTTAGCGCCAGCCCGTTTGATTTGAACCACCGTTCCAGCTGTTCGACGACGGAATTTAAGTTTACCTCCAGTTGTATCTTATTCGGTGCGGTAATCACTGCTGCGACATCGTCCGCGTACATGAAAATATCGGCGCCGGTGATTACAGAAGGCAGGTCGTTCAAGAGCAGGCTGAATAAGGTATTTGAGAGACAGGACCCCTGAGGTACCCCTATAAAATTACGTATCTCAGACGAGACTGTGTGACCCCTATCGCCGGTAACTACTTGTATTCTCTCAGTCATGAAAGAAGAAAGCAGCGCGAGGGTGGGGCCACGAAAGCCGTAGTGCTCCAACTTGAGTGCGATGAGATGGTGGTCGGCGGTGTCGAATGCGCGCGAGAGATCACAGCACAGCAGTGCGACCTGCTTGCCGGCCTCGCGCGCGCCCAGCACACGCCACACCACCTCCCGCGCTAGGTCCGTTGTCGAGTGACCTGGCCGGTACGCGTACTGCCGCTCGGACAGCATATTGTTCCCAGATATGAAGCTGAGGATTCTCTTATTCAGACCGACTTCAAGAATTTTACTTAAAGCGGGGACTAGAGATATGGGGCGATATGAGCTAATTTCGCTCCTTTTCCCTTTTCCTTTGTACAGAGGTACGATTTTAACTTTTTTGAGAGCTTTTGGATACACTCCCCACCGCATGCATTTATTGAACAAATTACATAGTGCGCATGCTGTTGACTGCACTATGATCTTTAGTAAATTCGTGGATAAACCATATATGTCAGTACTATTTTTCGACGCTATGTGCTTATTAACAATGGTATGGAGCTCAAATTGTGTGAAAGGTGTTAATCTAAGTGACGTGTTACTGGCGGGTGTACCTACTTCGAGGACGCGTACGGCTCGCGAAGTGTCCGCGGTTGGTGCACCACACTTGTTCGCGGCGGTCGCGAATTCCCGATTCAACGCTTCTAAAGTATCGTTTTTTGACGCGTAAGGTTTGCCATCATGGGCTCGAATTCGATCCAGTTGGTCTACCCTATCGCGATTGTTGCGACCTATCTCGGTGTTGATTATGTTCCACATACATTTGGCCTTATTAGAACTATCTTTCAGCACGTTCGAATAGTAATCAGTGCGCTTTACACGGAGTAGTGAATTATATCTACTAGATAGATTATTTTCGATAGACACGATCACTTCGTTAGAAGGATAACGGTGCCCAAGCTCTAGGACATCGAACAATAGATATTTAAAGTTGAGGACCTCGGTATCGACCCACGATTTATTCAAGGTTTTTGGTTGTTTACGTAAGGGAAAACAGAGGTCGTGCCTGTTTACCAGTGTTGATACGAACCGCTCAGCTAGTGAATCACAGTCGTCGCACGTTTGTACCGTTTTATCCCAGTCGACCGCCGCGAGCGCACCCTCGAAAGTAGTCTTATTACTTGTCGAGTAACTGCGCTTAGTGATATGGTGTGGGCCGGGGTTGATGTCGCGCGATGTTGACACAACAACTCGCTGAGCGTGATGGTCGCTGATGTGTGTGTCCACTCCTACCACCGATATTAGTCGATCTGTATTTATATTTGAATAGACATGGTCCAATAAACTATCCGAACAACTGTCCTCAAAATGAGTAGGGAAGTCGATAAGTTGTGAGAATTTATACATTTCGAGCAAGTCAAATAACTTCCTACGAGTGCTAGTATTTACTAAGAGATCTATGTTTATGTCACCTAGAATCATAGCATCTATATGTTCGTTAGAAATTTTGTTTAGCATTTTTTCAAAAAGCTCTAAATAGTCGTTATCATTAGTTAAATTAGAGTGATACACTGCTATAATAAGTAGTTTAGCGTCCAGTAGGTATACAGCGCAGACATCGAACATCTGTTCCCGCGCCAAATCGCAATAGTCCTGTCTATTCACAACTCTCACACCTGACTTCACATAAATGCAACTGCCACCGTGCGCTATCATCGGTCGACAGTAATAAGAAATTAAATCATAGTTACACAACGTTACACTACCTATTTGGTGATCGCGTAGCCAATGTTCAGTTATAATTAAAATATCGCAAGATAACTCTTTTGTCAATAAAACTTCGAGCTTCTTGGTCTTTGTACTACTTAAGCTTCTAATGTTTTGATGGCAAATAGATAGATTACAATCTGACGATTGATTTGGTTCGTATGCATTATTATTTAATTCACTTGCTTGCGATGACGTCTGCACCTGCGCTCGCGCCGAGTCCGATATCACCCCGCTCGATGCGGGGCCTACCGTGAAAGTAGTACCATTCCGACAGTCGCACGCCGGGTGGCCACGCAGTCGTTGACTTCAGAGTTTCGTACAGACTCGCAGGCGTACCAATAACGTAGGAAGCGTGCCGGTTCGTCTTGATCTCACGTTTGGTTACTACGTAGTCGTCGGATTTGGCAATCTTGTTGATGTGGGTTAGAATATTCTCTTTGGTAGTTTCGGGTTTCAAAGACCATACTTGCAAGTATTTCAGCGTTTCGACTGATTGTAGTTCGGAATTTTCTAGTCCAGTTCCCACAATGACAGGTTTTCTTTTGTTTTTTTTGTTTTTGGTCACAGTCTCCCAGCCGTTCTCTGTATTAACAGTGTTTGTTTGTTCTATAGTCTCATGATTCTGCGACACAGCGGTCGTTGTCATTTTCGCAGTAGGACCGGCAGGGCAGCGCTTCGTCACCTCTGTTCGGGTTAGATCGGGTGTCCTCGGCTGTGCAACTAAAGATGCTCGCTTCATTGCAGCGGCTGCAGCGCTTTTATTTTCAATCGCTTTGCCTTGGAGTGGGGCCGTCTTTGTACCGGAGTTGAGTCGCGCTTGACGTAGCGGTCGCTGCACCGCTGACTTCGCCTGCGCATCTTCTGCTGGAGTTTGATGCTGCGTACCCTCAATTGTCCTCTTCAAGGAATTTATTGTTTGATTTTGGTTTGCAATTAATTCATTCTGGTCGGATATCTTGCACTCCAACGCCGTTATTTTATTCACCAATTCGGTAAGAGTCTTCTGCATGTCACGTACCGCACCGTCTAGTAACTTTTGAGCCATATTTCGAATTTTAAAAGTTAAAAATAACACGGAGCCAATAACACTGTGAGGGACACCCCCACCAACATATGGGTACTTTTATCCCGATTATCCCATGAGATCTGGACTTACACAAGTGAAACTGCAGAGCGCTGCTAGTACTGAATATTGCGCTAGGCTCCACTACACTTACCCCGGGTAACACGTTCCAATCCTTACAAGGGGTGGTCAGAACAACAAGCTCTTTTTCAACTATTTGGTATTCAGCCAAATAGTGAAAAAAGTAGACAAATACCAATTATTTGTGGCTTGATATGGTATGGACAAAATAATCAGGGCCTAACAGTGGGACACTGCTGTTTTGCAATAAGTAACCAGCTGTTGCCTGTGACTTCGTACGCATTGTAGTTTGTTTTATAAACTAAAACCTTTCTCTTGAATCGCTCTATCTATTATAAAAACCGCATCAAAATCTGCTGCATAGTTTTAAAGATATATGCAAACATAGGGACAGATAGACAGGATGCGACTTTGTTTTTAACCCCCCCTGCAAAAACAACGGGGTGTTATATACTATCTATACTTCTATATATATAAAAATGAATTGCTGTTCGTTAGTCTCACTAAAACTCGAGAACGGCTGAACGGATTTATCTTATCTTAGTCTTGAAATGTTCGTGGAGGTCTAGGGAAGGTTTAAAAGGCGAAAAAAATCGAATAACCGATATTCCTACGGGATCGGGACTTACGCGGGTGAAACCGCGGGGAGCAGCTAGTATATTATAAAGCTGAAGAGTTGGTTTGTTTGTTTGAACGCGCTAATCTCAGGAACTACTGGTTCGAATTGAAAAATTCTTTTTGTGTTGGATAGTCCATTTATCGAGGAAGGCTATAGGTTACTTTTTATCCTGATATTCCCACGGGATCGGAAGTTACGCGGGTAAAACTGCAGAGCGCTGCTAGTGTAATAATAAAATTATTTGTAATTCAACAGGCGTTTGATGTAGAAGAATGTATGACATGGCTGGACAGAGGGGAGGCCTCGCTTGTCGCACTGGATGCTGGAGAGGTCTACGTGGCAGGGAGGTACCATTCACTTGTGCCTATTATGCAAGAGGTAAGTCATACATACCAACTATTACTTACTTATCTTCTATAATATAAAAAATGAATCGCTGAATGTGTTGCTAAGCACAAATGTCAAGAACAGCTGTATCAATTTCACTAATTCTTATTTAATTTATTTTAGTTGTGTTTGTTATTGTCAGGAGAAAGTTCTTATGAAGGAAAAATCATGAAAATTGCGTAGAAAATTATTACGCGGGTGAAACTGCGGGGCGCATCTAGGAAAATTGCATAAAACCTTTGAATAGCCAAACCGATTTTAATCAAACATAGCTGAGAACATTCCCAACTAAATCACCATTCAAACAAAAAAAATCGAAATCGGTTAATCCGTTCGGGAGCTACGATACCACAGACAGACATGTCAAACGTATAACACCCTTCTTTTCTCTGATTAAAGTCTGTCATAGACTGATCACAGTATCTTCAAGGAAAAAAAGGGTTAATCTTCAGAACGAATGAATTTTGATGTAACTTAGTATAAAGGATACATTGATTAATTGAGAGTAACATAAGCTACTTTTTTCCCATGGGATCGACACTCATGTGGGTGAAACCGCAGGGCACTACTACTATTTTTATAAAAAAAAAATACATTATTGCGATGTGCTGTTTAATAGGCTTCTAATTATCCAGATAATCTCTTGGGATCAGACCTTATGCAGGTAAAACTGAAGGGCATAATTAGTTAAAAATTAAAAGACAATTGTTTTAAAAACTGCTAGATCTATTTCGATGTAGCATGATGACAGCTGCGCCCCCTAAGTAGCTAATTGTAAATTATAAAATTGTGATATTTCCACAGAACCTAGAACACATCTATAAATACGAGTATAAAATCCTCTTGTCACTGTGTTAGTTACCAAACTTCACCTAAATGGCTAAACCAATTTGTATGAAATTTTTCATATACTTAAACTATTTATTGGGTCTGAGAATTGAACGACATTTTTTTTTTTCACGTTTGCTGGGACAGCTTGTAATATATATTCTAAATTACAGTTATACGGTCGTTCGGAGCCCTACCAGTACTCGGTAGCAGTTGTAAATAAGGGAGGCATCCCTGAGTTGTACCCTGGGGCGGGGCTCCACGCGCTGCGCGGCGTCAGGGCTTGTTTCCCGGGCGTCGGGGCTTTAGCTGGCTGGGTTATGCCTATACATGTGGTGAGTAACAAATTAATGTACTTGCACAAAAGTCTTATTTAAGGCTATTTATTCTGCCAACCTCAACGCGAAAAAAAAATACCCATCGTTTACAACTAACATTGTTGATTGTTACGAATGTGTTTTGTTTTTCTCAGAAGTGCTGAGATGAAATTGTGGGTGAGATCTTTACTGATAGGGAAATTTGTACAAAAATTGCGTGTCATAATTCATAATTTTAGGATAGCTTCAAAACTATAGGGAATTTTAACTCAAAACCACAAAAATGTCGGTAAAAATCTCGCCTACAATTCCATCTTAGCACTTTTGAGAAAAACAAACCAGGTCGTTTGCGTATTGACCAAAAAATACCGTTGTTCTTTACTTCAGTTTCAATAAACTATAAGGAAAATGTAGAAACCCAAACTGTACAAAAGGTAAACATAACAAAGTCTAATAAAATAAATCATTTTTTCATGCAATAGTATTTTTTTAATTTATAAGTAAAAGATATTTTGCGTTTCGAGTGTATAGAATACAATCCACAACTCGTTGACCTACATGATCTTTCAATCCACAATAGCTAGTCAAAATTTGGAATTTTCTAGATTTTTGACTTAAAAAAAGACAAAGAGTAGACAATATATCTCGATTATTCCTATTTTTTCAGCTAATGCAAGAAGGTGGTCTTAAGATAACAGATTGCAATAATCACGTGAAATCTGCCATAGAATATTTCGGCGACTCCTGCGCACCTAACTCATTGAAGGACATGTACAATCCTATCGGTGATAATTCCGATCAGTAAGTGCTACAAAAATAAGCTATTTCCTATAATTTGATATACTATGTTTGTTTCCTGGAATTGATCTCTATCAGCAACAGCAAAGTACTTTTTTTTATGACTTAAGCTGTTTTAATTATTGTCAAAACCGTGCTTGCAACTCATTTCCGCGTTTTTCGCTTTTCTTATAATTTAGATTCTAAACTATAAGAAACAGCGAAAAACGCTTCTAAGCTTTAGAAAATGGCCCTGAAAGCCTATTTCAAAACAAAAACACCCGCATCATACTTATAGCATTTTTTTTGTGAGCACAATGTTTTTAAATTTAATTTGAATGTGTAGTTTCGGATCGCGCCTCGATAAGAAAAAACCGCAAAAAAGCTCCTGTGATTTTTTACATAGGTTACTTTTTTTAATGCTATTGTTTAGTTTCAAATCCCCTGCCAATAACATTGCAGGCACGTAAGGGGAGCCTCTTTCTCTTATTCAGTCACTTTTTAAACAAAACTTTTTTAGTAGAACTTGTTTATGCACACACAAGGGCCTAAATGAAGAGGCTAAGCTGGAAACACATTACAGCCGCGACTTACAGGCATCTGAAAGCCGCCTCAAGATGCTGGAAATGAAGCGACAAATCCGCAAGGAACGGCCGAAGCCCTCCTATAACTACACCTTCAATTCAGAAGGCCAACCTTACTGTACCATATGTGGTAGGGTATTTAAAACCAAATTTGGTCTGCCGAGTCACATCAAGGCTCACCTGAGAAAGCAAGATTCATAATTTAGGATTAGTCAGGGTCGCCGTTATCGAAATCGATAAGGAGGGGCAAAAGCTAGTATATACTAGCTGCGCCCCGCGGTTTCACCCGCGTAAGTCCCGATCCCGTGGGCATATTGGGATAAAAAGTATCTTATGTCCGTCTCCTGGCTCTAAGCTACCTCCCTACCAATTTTCACCCAAATCTGTTCTGCCGTTCTTGAGTTATAAGTGGTGTAACTAACACGACTTTCTTTTATATATATAAGATATATACAGGCATCTGTGTAATAATACATATATATTATATATAATCTATACATACAAAATTCTTTGTCCTAAATGACTGACTGACGGATCAACGCACAGCCTAAACCACTGATTGTAGAGACCTGAAACTTGGAGGGTGTGTTCTTTGTGTGACGTAGGCATCCAATAAGAAAGGATTTTCCGAAAAAGGGGGGCAAAGTTTGTATGGGACAACGTGATTCCTTGGTCCATTTTCGACTTATACACGGACAAAGTCGCGGGCAAAAGCTAGTATATAAATATAGTTTAGTTTAGTTTAGTTTTACGGGGCTGTTTCCGCACTTAGCCTCATTATTTGGGCCATTGTGCGTGTGAGAATATCCTACTTGTCACTCCAACCATCCCAGGTCCTTCCAGAAGGCTAGCAGCCTTTTCAGGTTGCTACAGGCCTCCGGAAGAGATGCCGGCGATTGAAGAGACCGAGCCCGTTGATCTGCCACGCTACTGCACTCCATGAGCACGTGCTGTGGGTTTTCTTCTGCCTCCATGCATCCTCTGCACAGGGGGCTATCTGTGACACCTATGGTAAATAAGTGTTTGTTTAATGAACAATGACCGGTTATGACACCTATGATCGTCCGGATTTCGTTTCTTTTTAGTCTAATGATGCTGCGGGCAAATCTTTTGGTTGCTTCCGGAACTGCACTCTTTGTTTGCCTGCAGGTTTCGCTGTTTTTCCATTCTGTTTTATGTGCATCTTCAGTTTTTTGTCGTAGCCATGTTTTTATTTGGGCCTGGGGTATGGGCAATAGAGGTTCCGGACCATAAACTATTGCCGCGGCTCCCCTTTTGGCCAGTTCATCTGCTGCGTCGTTTCCCAAAGAGTTGCTATGCCCTTTTATCCATTGCAGCGTTACTCTGTTCGTATTTGCAATGGATTGGAGTTTGTTATGACATTCCATTATTAGGGCAGATGTTAGAGTATTGTTTTGTAGCGCTTGAAGTACGGATGCACTGTCAGAGACAATTTTGATGTTGAGATCCCTGACATCTCTGGCTGCAACCGCTTCTGCTGCTCTGATAATTCCAATGCACTCTGCTTGGAAGATTGTGTTTAGTTTGTCTAGAGTGGTTGATATTTTGATATTTAGGTCGTTCGAGAAGACGCCGGCTCCGGTACCATCAGTGGTTTTGGAGCCGTCGGTATATATCCTAACTTCATCGATGCCAGAGCTATCTTTCGCTTCCGCTATGAGTTGGATATTGTAACTTCTATCGAAGACGTGATAACATAAAATTTTGTCTGTAGGTGCCTCTAAAAGTGGTATTTCTTTTAGGGTCCTCGGTAGAATTTTTGTGTGCGTTGTTTCTATGTTTTGCTTCCATAGTCCGTGTGATCTTAATCTTAGGGCGGCTAGTTTAGCCTCCTCCTGAATGATAAGATCTAGAGGTCTCAGGTTTAGGAGATACTCTAGTGCGGCTGATGGGGTAGTTTTCATGCATCCTGTGGCTGCTACATTCGCTAGGCGTTGTAGGCTTTGGAGTTTCGTTTTCACTGTGGTCAGTTGTGTCCTGGGCCACCATACAACTGAACCATAGGTTAAAGACGGTCTGATAACTGATGTGTACAGCCAGAGTGTGATCTTTGGGTTAAGACCCCATTTCTTACCAACAAGTCTTCTGCACTGACCAAAAGCTATACAGGCTTTTTTCATTTTTTCATCGATATGATTCGCCCAGTTCAGTTTGTTGTCAAGTATGATGCCCAGATACTTGACTTGTGTCGATAGGGCGAGTTCAGTATTAAAAAGTTTTGGTAATTCTAGTTCTGGTAACTTCCTTTTGTTGGTGAAAAGGATGAGTTCCGTCTTTTTAGGGTTGACTGACAGTTGATGTTCGTCGCACCATTTTTCAACGATTTGAAGGGAGGATCGCATTACTTTACATAACACGTTCTCTGCACTTCCGTTTATTAGTATTGTTAGATCATCTGCATAACCAATAGTAGTGTATCCTCTTTCATTTAGTCTATTTAGAAGGCTATCTACTACTATGTTCCATAAGAGTGGTGAAAGGACCCCCCCCTGTGGGCATCCTCGGACTACTTTAGCTCTTGTGGTAGTGTTCACCACTATCTGAACCGCCCTTTTGCTGACTAGTTCTGTGATCCAGTTTCTCACAACCGGTTCCACTTCGAACTTTTGAAGGGCGTGGTTGATGCTTTTGTGCATTGTTTTGTCAAAAGCTCCTTCTATGTCTATGAAGGCCGCAAGTGTTGATAGTTTATTTGTGATCGCCGATTCTATTTTATGCACTACCGCATGTAGGGCCGACTCTGTCGATCTGCCTTTCTGGTAGGCATGTTGTTGGGGATGTAGAGGTTTATCTTTCAGTGCCCCGTCTCTTAGATGTCGATCTACTAGCCTTTCTAGTGTCTTAAGTAGGAAAGACGTTAGGCTGATGGGTCTGAAAGATTTGGCGTGGGTGTAGTCCTCTTTGCCTGGTTTTGGTAGGAAGACCACCTTTGCTTCCCTCCACATTTTTGGTATATATTTGAATGCTATACAGGCTCTGTAGATTGGTATTAGATGTTTGATTATTTGGTGGGAATGCCATTGTAGTAGTGCTGGAAAGATTCCATCCAGCCCCGGGGATTTGAACGGCTTAAAGCTTTTTAGGGCCCATACGGTCCTGTCCTCGGTTACTATGTTATTAGCAATTTCCCATTCTTGAGTTGTTGGTGTGCCGTAGTGCTCGTCGGTCCACACTTGGTCTGGTGTGATTTGACATCCAGGGAAGTGTGTCCCCAGCAGTACTGCGCTAGTTTCATCGTCTGTCTGTGTGTAGGTGCCGTCTTCCTTTTTAAGGGAGCCTAGTAGGTTCAGGTTACCCTTTGACAGAATTTTCTTTATTCTTGCGGCTTGGTTAGTGGTGTTTATGCTGCTACAGAAATTGCGCCAGGCCTCCGTTCTCCGGAATCTGATTCGCTTCTTGTAGTGTTGTTGTGCTATTTTGTAATTATCCCAGTCCGCAGTGGTTCTGGTGTTTTTTGCTCGGTTGAAGAGTGTCCTAAGTTCCTTGCGTAGTCTTTCGAGTTCTGGCCCCCACCATGTGCTCTTTTCCTGACGCTTTGGAGTTTTAAGAGGACATGCCTGTTCGTAACTTTGCACAAGTGCTGCAGTTAGGAACTGTACATTCGATTCTATGTTGTCAGTATTAAGTATTACATCGTTTAATTGCGCGTTACTTAATGTTTTTGTTATTGAGTTTGTGTACCTTGTTATATCGGTTTTACGGGGGTTACGATATGGAACAGGGTCTGGTAAATTATATTTTAATTGGAAACACACGCGGCGGTGATCAGAGAAGGAGGGCTCGCTCGATACGTGCCATCCCTCGATGAGGTCGACCGCCGCGTGCGTTGCCAGTGTAATGTCTACTAAAGTTTGATACCTGGAACTTACAAAGGTGGGTTTTGTACCCTTGTTGATAATGTTCAGGTTTGTTTGGAAAATATATTCAATTAATAGCTCACCCCTTTTATTTGTATCCTTACTTCCCCACAGCGGGTGATGTGCGTTGCAGTCTGCGGAGATGATCAGTTCCCAGCTGTGTTGCTCGCAGTGTTGCACCAGGTCGGCTAGTTCTTTTGGTGGAACTTCGCCTTCGCTCGGCATGTACACTGAGGCTAAAACTAGGATTTTTTGGTTTTCTGTTAGAATTTTCACTGCAGTGAGGTCTCTAGAACAGAATTGATTAAGCATGGTATTTGTGATAGTTTTTGGCATGACAATACACGTTCTCGGTTTGTCTGCGTTGATGTTCAGAAGTAACTTACCACTGATGTTGTTTAGGCCGCAGATTGTGTTGTTTCTGATCCAGGGTTCCTGGATCAGGGCGACCGCATTTTGATCTTCCTCCAGCACTCTGCGTAGAGTGGCCGCCGCTATTCGTTTGTGCTGGAGGTTGTTTTGATATATTTTGAGGGAACTATGGACTACGGAGGACGTCATCTTCGTCGCTCGTAGTGCCCTCGGCGCGCCGCGGTGAGCTCGTTTCCATCTTGCTCGGACTCGGTTGAGGAGCTGAGGTGGACGGCTCAGGAGCGGAAGGTTCCGTTCCTTGAGTCGCAGGCTGCGCGTTTTCGGCCGTTTCCGTTTCCTCCGTGGAGAAAAAGCGGATGTAGCCACTACCGGACATGTGGGCTACACGGCGTTCTCTTGCATCTATCTTTTCTTTTTGGTCTTCGGGAATTCCGAGGACCAGGTGGACTGCCTTCACCTTGGATTCGGGATCCTTGGCGTTGTCGCTAACCGTTAAACTGTAGCACTGCCAAGTCTCAACCTTGTACCAGGGATTCTGGGCACAAAGGAGCCTATGCAGTGTGTCAGAGTCGGTGATGCGAGTGAAAAGGAGGAGTCCTGCCTTGATCCTTTTTTGCATCTCTGACTGTTTGATAACAGTCAGATTGGTGCCCGGTATCGGTGATACCATTTTTTTCACCTCCTCAGTCAGCCAAGTGAGTGCGTTCGCGTCTTCACACCACATCGCTAGAGCCCCATCCATAAGGAAGGGGTTGCCGCGGAAAGATGGAGCCTGCGCGCTTGAAGACGATGGAGACAGGGCGGCCTTCAGGATGCTATCATCGATAGTCTCCTTAAGCCGATCTGCCTGTTCCATCGAGAGATCCTTTAGCGGGTTGGTGACAATTGCTACTCTCAGATGTGACTGGGCCGCATCTGCGTAGCACATCGCCCGCTTGGGGTCAGTTTTCGCGCGTTTGGCATCCCCCCTGGGAGATTGGGTGTCGTCTAGGCGAGAACGCTTTGACGAAGCTTGCCCTTTCCCTTCAGGCTGTTCCTTTTCAGGAACAGTGGGAGCCGACGCTGCGGTCCGCTTACCCCTAGAACCTCTCGATTTTCGTTTCCACTTTGGCTGAGGTTGAGGTGGTGGTGTTGGGGTGGGTGGTGCTAATGACGTTGCCTGCCCTTCGCGCTGCGTTTCCGCTGCTGCGTCACATTCGCGCTGCGTTTTTGCTGCTGCGTTTGATTCGCGCTGCGTCTTCGCTGCTGCGTCGGGTTCGCGCTGCGTTTCCGCTGCTGCGTCGGCTGTCATGTGTTTGGGTTTTTTATTCCTCGGGGCTTCCTTTCTCGCGCGCCGGGTGGGGCGACTGCGTTCCGGTTGGCCCTTCGGGTTTTTAGATTCTTTTGTGACCACAGGTGTCATTGGTTTTCGTTTGTCGCTGCGATTTCGCGCGACAACGGTCCAGTGTGACACTGTGGTCAGATTTGGTATGGCCTCGGCGAGGTCAGACAGGTCCAGGCTGGAGCCTGGTCCTGAGCACAAGTTGTCCCCCCCAGAATACGAGGGACAGACCGAGCTAGGCTCGGTGAGGGATTCTCCACTACCGTCGGTAGTGGTACCCTCCTGGGGTACGTTTCTCTTTTTTTGTGCCGCCATGTTTTGAGCTGAGGATATTTTTCCATACTGCCTGCCCTGGGCATGTATGGTGCTGCTTTTTGGGGGGATTTAGTGCCCCAAGGTCTTGCAGGCCTGGTGTGGTTATGCGCCGCCACGGTTCGGCTCTGCGGGATTGGTCATGGGATTTTGGGATGGGATGGAGGTTGGAGTGAGTCATATCGCCAGGAGATTTCAGTTACGTCTATTTCTGAGGGAATTAGACCAAAAACAGGTGGCACCACGTGAAGGATGATCTCTCTGACTTGTCTTAGGGATCAACATGACCGTAGCACTCTCCCCTAAGACCATTCTGCTTCCTAGGATATCGGAAGAGATATCCAAGGAAAGGCTTAAACTACAAGCTACACCTACAGCTAAGCAGTGAAAGGATGCACAGCGTGTAAGCGGGGGGATCAGCACAACCCTAAAAGCATTAATTTAAGCCCCACCCAGTATATAAATATATACAGGCATCTGTGTAATAATACATGTATGTAAGCGTGGATGTAATCTTGGGCCGCCCTTGAGCAATCGGACGTCTCATCTTAGCGATCTGAGCCGCTGGATGCCAAACGTCCGTGCATACTTATCAGTCGCGGCTGTCGGTCCCGTCCAATAATGTGTTCCAGTTTACGTGCGGAAACAGCCCCAAAAAACTAAAACTAAACTAACTTGTTTATGGGCAGAGATAACTTAAAGATAGATAATATTTTCTAACAGAGAATAGTTAGAGATAAACAATACTTTGTCTTTGATTCCAGATTGTGTAAGCTATGCACAGGAGGTGCCGGTGTACGATGCACTTTAGCCGACCCCTACGCTGGATACGAGGGTGCACTAAAATGTCTTATTGCAAATAACAGCGGACAGATCGCCTTTGTTAGAGACACTACTATACAACATGCTTTGTTGTCACAAAAGATTTTGGGTAAGTTTACAGAGGGTGTTTAATTTGGTGGGTCAGATCCTAAAACCTTTGTACCTACGACTAAATGTTCAAAGAAAGTCTTATAAATCGATGAACACAGTACTACACTCACAAAAATGTGTCACGTTATTGCCAAGGTAACCATAGCAACGTCGGTCACGTTATTGACAAGGTAATCATAGCAACGTATTAAAGTATGTTTCATCAATGTTTTCTTATGACGTTATGACGTTATCACGTAAAATTATCGTCGGTAAACCGACTTTACAAACAAGTTTTTTTTTTAATAATTAATATCTTAACTTAATATTTGCAAGTGAAATATGTTGAACCATATTTTTATATGACATCTTTATACCATATTTCGAGCAAATAAATGACATTAATTCATTATTATAACCTCATTCAACCACAATTCAACCAACAAGTTCCACAAAATCGTTATGGAGGCAATGAATAGAAGTCGCTGGAGACAGGTCATACGTTCCAGATGCAGATGTTGACCACGATCCTCAGTCATGAGGGGCCGACTACAGAGAGAGAGAGAGAGATAACCTCTTTATTTAAACAGGTGGTGTGTCCGAGGATCAGTTCGAGCTGATATGCCGCGACGGTAGCCGCGCAGCCGTCACCGAATGGGAACGATGTAACTGGGGGAAGGTGCCCGCTGACGCTATTGTCACTAGCAGCGCTTATACTATACAACAGAGGAGGCGGTGAGTTGCGGTTACGTCAATAGTGCTAGCTTCACATCTATCTTCTATACATATAAAATGCTTTGTCCCGAATGACTGACTGACGGATCAACGCACAGCCTAAACAGCTGATCGTAGCGACCAGAAACTTGGAGGGTGTGTTCTTTGTATGACACAGGTATTCGATAAGAAAGGATTTTCCGAAATTTTACCCCTTAGGGGGTAAAAAAGAGGGGCAAAGTTTGTATGGGACAACGTGATTCCTTAGTCCATTTTCGACTTATTTTTCGACTTTCGGCTTGAGCTAGTAAATAAATAAATATTGCAGGACATTCCACATATCGTGATCTAGCCCCAAGCTAAGTAGACTTGTGTTATGGGTGCTAGACAACGGATATTCTACTTATATAATTTTCTTTTGTAAATATTAAATTATAATACATAGAAACAACCAGACCACAGACAAAAGTCTAAGCGTAAATACATGTCTGAGGCGGGAGTCGAACCCGCAACCCTGTGTTTAGCAGTCCGGCATGGTGTGGTCACCATGGTGTGGCATGGTCATGGCAGTTATAAGTATTAAGCTACAAAAATATTTGCTCTAGTGTCAGTACAGGGAGGAAACAGTCGACTACGTTTGTATGGAGAGAGAGCACTTTCCTCTTAACTTAAATTTTCTTTCATTACAGTTTCCAAAACTTCATACAGCGTCTCGTTCAGCTATACGGCGAGCCTAACCCCTACAATAACAACGCTAACAGAACCACAGAGTATCGTGACCCGTTCAGATCATCTACCACGGAACCATCGAGATACTTCGACCCTTATAGGAATAGATTCTTTGATGATAACAGGGTCGATGATGTTGATAACAAGTAAGTTAAGAGTTAACTGCTGACTATTATACGGTAACTATATTAGGAAGCGGTTGAGAGTCACTTCTGTGAACCTAAACAAACAACTTTTGTTCTATGACTTTTAGAAATTCACTATATTTTTGAATTTTTTGATCATGCAACTTCAAAAAGCAGCTGATTTTTTTAAAACAAGAGCCATTCAGACTTAGAACAGTAGATGAAACTTAAAAGCATACTTAAGGTTGAAGACCTCTCCGTGTAAACTCTAATTTTCTTAAAAATGTTTGAATTTCCAAAAGTCGTAGAACAAAATTTGTTTGTATAGGTGCACAGAAGTGGCCCTCGACCACTTGCGAATATATTTACCAATAACCCTGTATATATATCTATGCATAGGTGCGAAGCGATCTATAATCTATGCGAAGGTGGATCACCATCGGCAGGGCAAGCATGGGCCGAGGAGAAAAATTATGTCCACCCGCTATGTCCTCTGTCAAGGGAGAAAAATATTTTGTCCACCTGCCAAAGCACGGCAAAAAACTTTATATCCCGATATTCCCACGGGATCGGGACTTACGCGGGTGAAACCGCAGGGCGCAGCTAGTGTACAATAAATCGCAACTTTAAGTGATAAACTATATATAATTTGATTCCGTGTTTGTAAGAAATCAATATCACTATTCACTAATTTAAAGTTAGAATGCATAATTTGACAATCTCGATTTTTCCATTACGACATTAAATCCGTGGTATTAAACGTATTTGGCCTTATAAGGAGCTTACAAAGGTATGGTTTGGCACCCCTCAATAATCTCAAAATACTGTTTCAGAGTCAGCACGGAGCCTCCGTACCTACAACGTTTAGATCTCTCCGGACGTCCCATAGAGTTGCCCTTCCATCTGTTCAGGTCTAATGATACCACTGATTTACTGTTGCAAGTGAGTAGACAAGTTTTATTACGACCTCTGTGGCACGCTGTACAGTCTGCAACATAATTGCATTCCCACTGCAGGGTTCTAAAATTGCTGAATGTTTTCTAGTGCTTTATAGTCCTGCTTTAGTTGTAGAACTTTACAACTTTGACCCTTAAGAGGAAATTGTACCGGCGCTCTCTCCAAACAAACGTAGTCGACTGTTTCCTCCCTGGATAATGACACTAGAGCAAATATTTTTGCAGCTTAAAACTTATAACTGCCATGACCATGTCCCTATGTCTTATTTTTTTATATCTACTTATTTTGTTTTTTTATCTCTTATTTCTGTGATAATTAGAAAATAAAAATATGAAAAAAACTAAAACATAGGGGCATAGTCATGGCAGTTATAGGTTTTATGCAACAATAATATTTGTGCTAGTGTCATTATTCAGGGATGAAACAGTCAACTACGATTGTATGGAAAGAGAGCCGGTACCCTTTTCACTTAAGTCCTACTTAAGTTTAAAATATTCGTAAGAAAGCTAAGGGGATAAAGGTGGAGGTTTTCTTAATTCTAAAATTATTTTTTTACCTAGGGGGATACAAAATTTTTGTTGTACACATATATATTTTTTTCTTTTTCTTAAAATCAGGACGCAACAATAAACTTCCGAATGCTAAAAGAAGATGATCAAGCTGCCAAACATATACTAAACAATCAATACGTCGGCGATCAAGCTGAGAAAGCTGTGGTCGGTATCAGAGACTGTCCTGTCAAGAGGGCCGTGCTATGTGTAACTAGTGATGCTGAAATGGATAAATGTACTAAGATGAGGGTAAGGAGAAACTATACAATCACATAATAATAAATAGAAAAGTAAGACATGTTACACCCTCGCCCACGGCGACTTTTAGTAGCGATCCTGTCACACGGTCGTATCGATACAGTCGCGAAGCGGTCGCTTGCTGTTTGCCCTCGCATACACTTTACAGGATGCAAACGCGATTCAATAACGGCACAAAAATATCTGCGATCGAGTTGCAAAATAGACTCCGTTAAGGCAACACTAGTCACCTGCTGCTTTTGCGTACAAACAAGCGTCAATATTGGGTACACCTATTTAATAAAGAGAGATAACTTAGTGGACACTATGCACCTAACACTATGTCCCTCCGCTCTCCCCGCCAATGTTCGACACGGTCGCGCGTTTGCATCGATACAGTCGCAATGCTGTAACGCGTTGCAAATGCGACTAACACACGTTAACGCGCGTCTTGTAAATGCGCGACAGCATCGCCACAAAAAGTCCCCGTGGGCGAGGGCACTAACCCGTGACGAAGTTTTACTACCAACTTCCTCCTGAACCAACATGCAATAGGACCTTCACTGTACCAAAAGAAGAACCTATTTACTATTATGTTAACAGGTTATCTACTTGCCAACATGTTGGTTTAAATGCTTATTTGTACAATTTTTAGGTAGCTCTAAAAGCGGCGTTCCTGTCACCTACACTAGTATGTTGGCGCGGGCACAGCGCGCGACACTGCGCGCGCGGCGTGTCGTCCGGAGCCGCGGACATTGTAGCACTCGATGCTGCGGACATGTTGCACGCGGCACAGCACGAACGACTCGTGCCGTTTATGCAGGAGGTATGTAACCAAACACGAGTATATCTAGGCTTGATTTTTTATAGAGCACTAGCAACTCTAGTGCGCCTGGGAAATATAGGTACGTTCAAACTAGTTTGTCCAAAAGGAATAAATTTCCTCGTAGTCAAACTACTCAACTAAGTGGTTAACAAAAGGCGATCAAAACGGAAACAAATGACGATCGAAAAAAACAAACGACGATCGAAAAAATCAAAAGAAGATTGTAATGGAAATAAATGACGATCGAAAATTGACATTTGTCAAATGTCTCTTGATTTTGGAGTGGGGTATTATTTGGTCTTCGATCATCTTTTTTTTTTTTTTTTCAATCGTCTTTTATTTCCGTTTTTTTTTTCAATCGTCCTTTGTTTCCGTTTTGAGCGCCTTTTGTTTCCATTTCGATCGTCTTTTTTCCGTTTCGATCGTTTTTAGTTAACCACTTAGTTGAGTCGTTTGACTACGAGGAAATTTATTCATTTTGGACAAACTAGTTTGACTAGAAAGTTTGATCAGTAGGAACGTACCGAAATATATTAGATGGAATTGGTCAAGAACCTATACCAGCCTTTCAGTTCAGTCGATCATGGCCATGTGTTGACCTAGTGATACCTCGATTTATTCCAAAGGTGATGGGTTCGAATCGCGTGGGCGCGTTCCGAAGACACACATTCTAACTTCGTTTTTAAGACGTTTCTATGTCATCTTCATAAAAACTGTACCTATGCATCCAAATTAACAAAAATAAACTTTGAATTTAAAATTATCTTCCAGGTTTATTCAAGCGGTGACAATTGGTACTATGCAGTGGCAGTGGCCAAAGAACAGGACCCAGATACTGACCTCACCTACCTTCGGACCAAGAACACTTGCCATACTGGTATAGGTACTGCGGCCGGCTGGGTCTTCCCGCTCGCTTATCTCATCTCTAATGGATGGATCAGGTTAGAATTAATGGAAAACCTTTCATACATTAATTATCGAGTTACCTAAAGAGCTAAATAGCAATGCTTGGGCCATTTTGCTTTCCAGGCATGCTGTCTTGCTTAAGCAAATCTTATGCTACGTTTAAGCAAATCTTGCCCCAAGCTAAGTAACTAGGCCTACTTCATCCTTAAGCAATAAAAGAAACCTAAAAATTATTTTGAAATACCGATGAACACATTACCACTCCTTTGCGTTGCGCAGTCGGGTAAAAAGGATTCAACTAGTTGCGGAAAACGGCCCACATTCAAGTACAACTAGTTCATTTAAAATAACTTATACTGATACTGTTTTTAACCCCCGAAGCAAAAACGACGGGTTGTTATAAGTATGACGCGTCTGTGGCATCGTAGCTCCCGAACGGCTGAACCGATTTTGATTTATTTAACTCATTAATAATAATTGAGTTGCTCTGTATAGTAGTAGTAATTAAAATATTTTTATTTTTTGATTGATTTACAATAATTATTAATTTTTAGGGATTTGTTTTTTTTTTATTCATCACATTGTACTTATATTGTACGACACTGTATTGTCCAACCCAATAATTACCAACACCTTATTGTACAGCATATAATTGGCGTACCGTGCTAGAAATTATCATGTTGTACAATAGGGTGTCGTACAATATCATCCTGTGCATTATCATAACGTGTAAATATTGCTCGCCACGATATTGTACACCCCTCTAATGTACGACCTGATAATTCTGATCACCGTTCTATTGGCTAAACGATATCTCTGCTCTTATTGGTCAGTTTGTCCTATCCTCCACGGTCTTTGTCTATGCATTTGATGCTTTGTTTAAGGACAGTTTAGTAAGCAAGTAGCAGTATTTATTTTTGATGTTCAATTTTTTAAAGATATATTTTTTCTTATTTTTCTTTAAACCGCTCTGAAGATTAATGTAACAGTTCAAAAATGAGTAGAGTTCGGATCTAGCACTCGCCGGCCGCTGCCGCGGCACCGCTCGCTGCGCTCGCTCAGCTCGTGCGTTGTGGTCGCAGTTCTAACCTAACCTAACCTATCCATGTCGGTTCTATAACATTTAACTTAGAAATTAAGTTTGGGGTGGTACACTCACTCACACAAAAAAACACTCGCTTCTCAGAATGACTTGACTGATGTTCGAATTTGTAACTAAACCATTCAAACGAGGCATGAGTTTGACATTCAGCGAGGTGTTGCTAATTATCAGGTCGTGCATTATAGTGCTGTGTTTTATAGGTGTTGTGCATTATTGGCTCCCATTCATCACTACATAGTATAAAACAAAGTCACTTCCCGCTGTCTATCTGTCCGGGAGCCAATAATGCACAACACCTATAAAACACAGCACTATAATGGTCGCCCCTATAATGTACGACCTGATAATTGTAAGCACCGTGTTAATGACTATCGGGCCGTGCAATAAGGTGTCGGTAATTATCAGGGTGGACATTTTTTGTCCGGGGTGATAATTGCCGACACTATATTGTACACGCCGATAATTAGCAACACCTCGCTGAATGTCAAACTCATGCCTCGTTTGAATGGTTTAGTTACTAATTCGAACATCAGCCAAGTCATTTTGAGAAGTGAGTGTTTTTTTGTGTGAGTGAGTGTACCACCCCAAACTTAATTTCTAAGTTAAATGTTACAGAACCGACATTGATAGGTTAGGTTAGGTTAGAACTGCGACCACAACGCACGACCCGAGCGAGCGAAGCGAGCGGTGCCGCGGCAGCGGCCGGCGAGTGCCAGATCCGAACTCTACTCATTTTTGAACTGTTACATTAATCTTAAGAGCAGTTTAAAGAAAAAGAAATATATATCTCTAAAAAATTGAACATCAAAAATAAATACTGCTACTTGCTTACTAAACTGTCCTCAAACAAAGCATCAAATGCATAGACAAAGACCGTGGAGGATAGGACAAACTGACCAATAAGAGCAGAGATATCGTTTAGCCAATAGAACGGTGATCAGAATTATCAGGTCGTACATTAGAGGGATGTACAATATTTACACGTTATGATAATGCACAGGATGATATTGTACGACACCCTATTGTACAACATGATAATTTCTAGCACGGTACGCCAACTATATGCTGTTCAATAAGGTGTTGGTAATTATTGGGTTGGACAATACAGTGTCGTACAATATAGTAACCCTATCTGTCCCTATTATACTTAGATCTTTAAAACTACGGAATGGATTTAAATGCGGTTTTTTAATATGTAGAGTGATTCAAGAGGAAGGTTTTGGTATATAAAACAAATCCACCAGGCATACAAAGTCGCGAGCAACAGCAAGTTTGTTATTATTTTATTTTAATATTTTGTAATTTTATTTTAAGTTATGCTTTTGACTATTTAATTTTGTATTTGACTATGTTATTCTCAGGCCGTACGGTTGCGACGGGGCTCACGCAGCCGCAGAATATTTCACCAAGTCCTGCGTCCCGGGGGCTCTCAGCTCGGAGTACGTGGACTCTGGCACCGTACCGCATGATAACCTGTGCCATTTGTGTCACGGTGCTTCTTTTAGGTCAGTATAGACACTATATGGACTGTTTTAGACACTATATGAACTATTTTAGACACTTTATGGACTGTTTAAGACACTTTATGGACTGTTTAAGACACTTTATGGACTGTTTAAGACATACGGACTGTTTTAGATTATATATACTGTTTAAACACTTTATGGACTGTTTTTGACACTATATTGGACTGTTTTAGACACAATATGGACAGTTTTAGACACTATGGACTGTTTTAGACACTATATGATGGACTGTTTAAGACACTACGGACTGTTTTAGACTATATATACTGTTTAGACACTTGATGGACTGTTTTAGACACTATGGACTGTTTAGACACTATATGGACTGTTTTAGACTATATATACTGTTTAGACACTTGATGGACTGTTTTAGACACTATGGACTGCTTTAGACACTATGGACTGTTTTAGGCACTATGGACTGTTTTAGACACTATATTGGACTGTTTTAGACACAATATGGACAGTTTTAAAGACTATACAGACTATTTTTGACACTATATGGACTGATAAACTTTTCAAGTTAAACTGGTCACTAACGTATTTATGGAACGTCATAAATGCGTCATAAACATAACAGATATGTGACGATAGCGAATGTATTTTGTTTGAAGGTCCTCAGGCAAGGAGCTCCATTTCGCTTCGCACCTTGCCTAAACCTTCTAACAAAGAGTTTAGATTAGCAACAGGAAAGGATTAGAATTGTATCTAAAGGATTAGAATTGTGTCAACTTCTAGTAAAACTTCAAGATATCTTACTATTTTTAATTCCGATATTCCCTGGGGTACTTATACTTATCAGTTCTAAACTTACTGATATGTAGTTGAAAAATAGGTTTAATGACTGAGCGTCGAATCACAGATGGGTAGAATTATAAGTCATTTTATGCCTTATATTTTATCTTATGCCCTGAAGACCTAAGTCGTTCTTTACGTGTAATGGGTCATTGTGTATAACAGTATGCCGAACAACATTAAAAAGGAAGCCACTTCCAGCACTATGTTTAAAGTAAGACTAAGAAAGTGGCTCCTAGAACAGAACTAGAATTTTTGTGCATTTCCCATTGTTTTATAATATGAATTTAAATACAATATAGTACAACTATATCTAGATGTATAGTTAAATTAATATATTTTTTATGCTAATTATTTTTATTTTTAATATTAGGTAATACTATGTACTCATTTGACATGTAACTTGAACGTTATCAATAAATTATCTGTATCTGTATTACAGACGTTGTCGCCGCGACGCTTCCGAACCTTACTACGGAGCTCAAGGCGCGGTCCGATGCCTGGTGGAAGGCGGTGGACACGCAGCGTTCGTCCGACACACCGCGCCGGCCGAGGTCTCTGCCGGACGTCGACGCGAGTGGTGGGCTCGAGACCTGTTGCCTGACGACTTGCAACTCTTGTGTCCTGACGGTAATACTAAGAACTATACGAACCGCTCTTATAAGAATCACTGGCATTACTTATCTAGCAATGGCCGGCCGAGGTCTCTGCCGGACGTCGACGCGAGTAGTGGGCTCGGGACCTGTTGCCTGACGACTTGCAACTCTTGTGTCCTGACGGTAATACTAAGAACTATACGAACCGCTCTTATAAGAATCACTGGCATTACTTATCTAGCAATGGCCGGCCGAGGTCTCTGCCGGACGTCGACGCGAGTAGTGGGCTCGGGACCTGTTGCCTGACGACTTGCAACTCTTGTGTCCTGACGGCAATACTGAGGAACTATACGAATCTCTCTTATAAGAATCACTGGCATTACTTATCTACCAATGGCCGGCCGAGGTCTCTGCCGGACGTCGACGCGAATGGTGGGCTCGGGACCTGTTGCCTGACGACTTGCAACTCTTGTGTCCTGACGGTAATACTGAGGAACTATACGAATCTCTCTTATAAGAATCACTGGCATTACTTATCTACCAATGGCCGGCCGAGGTCTCTGCCGGACGTCGACGCGAATGGTGGGCTCGGGACCTGTTGCCTGACGACTTGCAACTCTTGTGTCCTGATGGTAATACTAAGAACTATACGAACCGCTCTTATAAGAATCACGCGCTAGCAGTACTTATCTACCAATAGCATGGCATACACATAATTCCACAAGAATAAACTAAGACGAAAGTGTAGTGTCATGGAAGTGCTACTAACATAGTTTTAAGCTATCTCTCACATTTAATTATTATTATAAAATATGTATGTTAGTCTATAAGGTATGTATCTATGGACTTTTGTAGTCTGAAATACATTATTTATTATTATTATATGTCCCTATATCACGGGACTATGGAGTCCCGGACCTTTGGAAGGCATGCCTGGGGCCGAAGCCAACACGTAGAGACCCTTTACAATAACAAGTTTAATGGCAAAGTATGATGTGGACATAAAACCGGTGATTATCCCTGTCTGCACTATAAAATGCAGCCAAGGACAACCTCCTTTATTATTATTATAATTGACCAAGCAATCGAAGCGAGTGTAGGTCTGGTGCTAAGAAGAAGAAGCGTCCGTATGCTTGACAATAACTTAGAGTCACTAGTAGTTGAAGCCGATATAATTTATGAGTTCGTGGACATGAGCATGATCAGTAAGAGGTAAAAAAGAAAAGAGGAGGAGAAAAAAAACTCACATTGAGACTTCGCGTGTCTTTAGTGACTACTAATTTCTGTTAGTTTCTGTTAGCTGCTAGTTAATTTTGCGTACTTTCGGTGTTCAGTAGTTTAGTTGACAATCCAGCTACCAAACCAGTACATTTTTTCAGTAATCCGATTGGAACAAAAACAAAATTAAACTAGATGGTATTTGAATTCACAGAATCAAACAGTCAGGATTGTCTAGTCATGAAAGATTTCATAAGTAATAATCTATACTAATATTATAAAGCTGAAGAGTTTGTTTGTTTGTTTGTTTGAACGCGCTAATCTCAGAAACTACTGCTTCGAATTGAAAAAATCTTTTTGTGTTGGATAGTCCATTTATCGAGGAAGGCTATAGGCTACTTTTTATCCCGAAATTCCCACGGGATCAGGAGTTACGGGGGTGAAACCGCGGAGCGCTGCTAGTATAAATCAAAACTCTTTTATTTCTTGGGATGCTTAATACAGTTGTACATAAACCACTTGAAATCGTCTTAAAAACTAAGTTAGGATGTAAAAATACATTTATTATTCCTTAACATTTAATATTACATTTGAAAAAAGTAAAAAATGATATGCAGGCGCGCTATTTGGTGTAAAAGCCTCCTCCAATAAGTAACCTTTATTATATTATTGTCTAGGTACCCGTGCGAAAGCCCACGAGTATGCGTCGTGCAACCTCGGCCGCGTTCCCGGCTCGGTGCTGATGGGTCGCGCTAACCACACTGAGTTGGATACATTCTCCAATCTCATGGTATGCGCGCAGCAGCTATATGGCAGCGCTAAGACTGACGATTTCAGGTACTATTAAACTTTTTTTTCTATTATTGCGTTCCAAATATCATTCTAAATAATATCATACATCCAATGAAAATGGGCTTATTGGTAGTTTAGGCCCTAAACTACCACTTTAGAGGATGGAGAAGGACATAGGATGCCTTTGAATTTAAAATTCCCGCAGGACCGGGACTTGGTAAAATTTCGTGAAACATTGGTAGCGGGTTTGATTCCCACACATTATGTTCTGGTGCAAATATTTTTTTCTGGTCTAGGTGTTGTTTCTGTATGTATAATAATTATGCATTCCATCCGTTAACCAAGCCTAACTAGACTGTTATGGTGCTAGACGACGGATATACTACTTATAATATTTTTCTTTTGTAAATATATACTTATAATACAACAAATCAACCAGACCACAGACAAATATCTAAGCATAAATACTTGTCTGAGGCGGGAATCGAACCCGCAACCCTGTGTTTGGCAGTCCGGCACGGTGATCATTGCGCCAACTGGGTCGTCTATCTTACGACAGCTTTTCTCCTAGTTTCAGCATGTTCTACTCCCAGCCACCGTATTCGGATCTGATATTCAGCGACGTAACAGTACGCCTCAATCCGATACCGCACAGCGAACGGTCAGCGGAGATCGTCGCCGGTCCGGCTTTAATTAGAGCAGCTAGGATCGTGTCGTGCGATGCGCCGAAGAGTGCGTATTATGTCGCCTCCGATCCTAATTTCTTGTCCCATGCGTGTAAAATTGAAATTGGGTATTTGATTGTCTTTACTATGATTTCAATGTTGATTTATTAATGTTGTCTCTGGTATAGTATAATGAAATAATGAAAAAACCTTTGTAAAAATATGAAATTATGTATTTTTCATAAGTTTTTATATGTTATGTATCTATTTATATAACCTACTAGCTGCGCCCCGCGGTTTCACCCGCGTAAGTCCCGATCCCGTGGGAATATCGGGATAAAAAGTAGCCTATATGTTAATCCAGGCCTCTAGCTATCTACATACCGAATTTCATTGCAATTGGTTCAGTAGTTTTAGCGTGAAGGAGTAACAAACACACACACAGACACACACACACACACAAACTTTTACATTTATAATATTAGACTCTTCAAAGATCTTATTAAATAATTACAATCATCAACAAATATATTTCGAAAAAGATTATTACAGGATTTTATGTTGATAAATAACTCTATGGAACATAACTCATTAATAGGTACCAACTCTTAACATCTTACACACGTGATAACTTTTAAACGAAATATCCGATTGAGATGAAACAAAAAGTATTTTACTTCTACATAAATACTCTTGATAACACAATGCTTAATTTTGACAAAGATTTAATATTACGATACATATTTAACGTAGTTTTTTTCTTCAGACGACTTAATAATTATTTTGAACACAAAATCGGTTATTGTGATTAAACCATGATAGCTAGATATACGCTCTCGCGGACTTTTTTGTAGGTCTTAATGGGATCTAAAAACCCGTAGTACATCATTTTGTTCTATTGTCAATAGTTTTTGCAGCGCACGCAAAAATAGGTTTTCGATTTTACACCTTGTGTTACAAAATAGCAATTTTATTACGGATCCCTAATTTTGAGAAAAAAAAACATAGCCTATAGCCTTCCTCGATAAATGGACTTTGGGTAGTGAAAGAATCATTCAAATCGGACCAGTAGTTCCAGAGATTAGCGCGTTCAAACAAACAAACTCTTCAGCTTTATAATATTAGTATAGAATCGTCGCCGGCCCGGCTTTGATTAGAGCAGCTAGGATTGTGTCGAAGAGTGCATATTATGTCGCCTCCGATCCTAATTTCTGAAATTGGGTACATATTTGGTTGTCTTTGCTTTGATTTCAATGTTGATTTATTAGAACTTGTCAATACTTTGATTTATTAATGTTGTCTCTGGTACAGTATTTTTATTTAAATGAAATAAAGAAAATGCCTTAATAAAAATATGATATTATGTATCTATACTAATATTATAAAGCTGAAGAGTTTGTTTGTTTGAACGCGCTAATCTCAGGAACTACTGGTTCGAATTGAAAAAATATTTTTGTGTTGGATAGTCAATTTATCGAGGAAGGCTATAGGCTACTTTTTATCCTGAAATATCAGGAATACCCACGGGATCGGGAGTTACGCGGGTGAAACTGCGGAGCGCTGCTAGTTTTTCATAAGTTTTTATATGTTATGTATCCTATTATTATTTTAATGAGATCGTCGCCGGCCCGGCTTTGATTAGAGCAGCTAGGATTGTGTCGAAGATTGCGTATTATATTGCCTCCGAAATTGAAATTGGGTAATTCTTTCTATGATTTCAATGTTGATTTATTGATGTCATTTAGAAATGAAATAATGAAAATGCCTTGCTTAATATGAAATTATGTATTTTCATAAGTTTTAATATTGATTTATTAATGTCATTTATAAATGAAATAAGTTTCATAAGTTTTTTTTATATGTTATGTATTTATTGATGTAACCTAACCATTTCTTTAACCTGTATTAAGTTATAGACTGAATTTAGAAATATTTTTATCTCTTTTTCAATGATCTGTTATTTTTAAGATGCTGATGCTTAATTTTGTATTTTATTGTATTTTCTCTTTTTTATCTCTTTTTATAAACCATGTTTATTGTTTTGAAATAGACTTTTATATGCATAGGCAACTAAGTAATAATTAATTAGTAGTAAGGAAAATGACAAGAAAAATAATATTATTAATAGTATAAAAGTTTTTTTGTTTGACTTGCATTTTGTTAGACTTAAATGCAGCATTTACTGTCCGTCCTGTGTGTTATTATGTATTGTGCCTTAATTCGTTAAGATTACCCCATACAGCAATGATGTATTGAGCAAATACGCTATGGTGCGCCTGCGCATCCCGGTTGTTGATTAGCTACTTTGCAACTTGCAATATATCGCCGCTGTGTGGGTTTTTATTTAAATTGTAACAACTTCCGTCCAAAAGGAAAATTAAGCTTTAAACTGAATAAAACAATTTTATATATTATTTGATTTTATTTAAAACTCTCTTATGATTGTAACATTCCATGTTCTTTGGTAAGGCTAAACATGTAACAAAGGCTCGGAAATCACTTCTTCTGCATACATCTTGGTTTGCTGGATGTAGGGTTTCTCCGCTTGAAGAGACACAGCTCGAATGCTCTCTCCATTTTCCGAATATGCAATTCGTTCTGGCTAATTCAACGTTTACTAAAGGAATTAAAATACTGCACTTTGAAGTATTCTTCCCACATAGATATAAAGCTTGCCAAGCTAAATGCTGATAGTGGTTTATACAAAACATGAACTGGAAATCTACTGGTTTATTCCGCATCAAAGTATCAATTATACTATTAGTTAATTTCACAGCTACCTTCTTTTTGTATAACGATAAATAATGGCACATTTCATCCTCATTGATTAAAATGGCCAATGTAGTGCAGAATTTATTGGCTGACATGCAGTAAGTAGTAAAAACATGATTCCATATTAATTCTTCTGAATTATATAGAAAGTTGAACAAATGACTGTTGATTGGATTCGCTGATTGGCCGATGCGGTTTTCTAGAAATTTCGCCAAGTCTGATATGGCACTTGTGAATGCAATTTTGTAAGAAATTTTTCCAGCAAAATTATTATTCGCTCTGCTAACTTCTAAAGTTTTAGTATTGTATTGATAGCCCAAAAATGTTATTTCATCACAAAACTGAATATTAGGATGTTCAAAATTAACAAAAGTTTTTGAATAATTCACATTTCTGTAATTAGAAAGTGCTTTCAAAAATTCAAGAGCATCATCTAAAGAACTTGTTACATATAAATAGTCATCGACAACCCTTCTGAAAAATTTGATCTGATTTTCAGTATTTTTTAAATGTTCTGAGAAATATATTTCATCTAGGTGTCTGTAGTAGAGTTCTGATAGGGCTGGTGAGTACTTGTATCCTTGGACAAGACCTTCCTTCCATTCGAAGACAGTTGAGCCAGCTCGAACAAAAAGTGGCTTACGATGCTCAACAACTATTTCTTTAAACTGCACTGCAATTTTCTTTCTCAGGTCTGTATTTTTCTCAGTATTTTGATACCAATTGTGTCTTTCAAATAATATTTTCAGTAGTTTATCTTTATTAACAGATCCAAAAGCATTACTTAGATCACTTTTTATAAAATATAATTTTGGTTTATTGAATTTTATCCAATTTTTATACAATTCATTGAATTGATCTTCAAATTTTCTCGGTTGTTTACCGGTTAATAACTTTAGAACCTTTAATCGTTCTTTCATTTTGTATTTCTCTGCAGTATTTTGCGAATTACTCCTGTATCTTACAATGGGTCTATAATCATGATTATTTTTCAAAATTAAATGTAATTTTGGTACCTCCTTTTTGATATTTCTCAATTTTGTCCGATCACTCGAACTAATTTTACTTTTAATTTTCTTCCCCATACAATATGGGTCATATTTTGTTAAAACTCGAGTGAAAATCATTTCTGACAACTTTTTATCATAGAAACTCTGCCATTGATTTTTCCAAAAATAATGCAGTTTATTTTCATCACCATCCATTTTGGAGGTAGTTACATAAAAGTTTAGACTTATCATAGTAGAGAGTATATTTTTGAAAATCCAAATTAATATGGAGGACAATATTTGTTTGGATACAAAATGAGGTGGCTTCCATAAGGATGAAGAAAAATCCCATTTATCAATAAATTTAGATAGGATAAAATGCTGCCTTCGCATACTGTAAACAATTTCTTCGATCAGAGTCCTGAATATCTTTGTATTTTTACCAATAAATAATTTATTCGGAATAATGTCTTTTAGTGCAGTCCAGACACTTTGAAATATGAATTCTTTAGGAACAGAATGCAGGCCCATACTTGCATTGTCTTTAGAAAAATACTGCTTAAAATCTTCTCTGCATTTCATTCTTAAATTCAACTTCAATGTTGATAGCAAAAGTTTTAAGTCAATAGTTAGTTCTCTTACCAAGTATTCTTCGTCTTCAAAAAGTTGATTTATAAAATCTGATTTCAGTAACTTCTTGTTGAATATAGTTCCAAAAGATCTTATATTTTGTTTATTTGTAAAATACTGTGATATGCAGATGACTGACGTCATCGTTCAACGCTTTGGTAGGTAAATCACAATGAAAACATTAAAAAAACGAATTAAATTAAAACAAAAGTGAGCGTTTTCCACTTCTTCGTTCCAAAATCGGCAAATTGTTTGAATTTTGCGGTGACTTGTCAGGACATGTTCGAAACAAAACCACGTTCTGTTTTTCCAATTCTTAAAATGAAAATACCTATTTTTATTATAATCGCAAAAGATGACAGAGAGAAAGAAGTTTATTAGATATTCGTAGCAAATGCCATTTCCATGATCATAAAGATTTTTATAGGCAAATTAATTAATAACTAAAAAGATTTCGCTTTCTTCCTATTCATATAATAAACCGAGTGTAATGGAACGTAAATGTTCTGAATTCAAATAGACTGCAACTATTGGCGTTTGTACTTTTATGTGTATTCTAGGACAACCAATCAGCTAACGCTATTTACGCGCGTAAATACAAAAACAGAACGAGTGGGAAGGTCATTACTATACGATTTACACCCACTCACTCACCGCATGGCGAGGAATTTTCCGAAGGTAAATATACCTATTTGTAATTAAAACTTCATGTTATTATGATTTTTTGACTTTGATTACTTACATAAACCTACGACACGAAGTAGTTATCTATTAATTTTATCAATTTTGCTAACCTAACTTTTTTTATCATTGCTTTATCTTTCACTATAGTAGTTTAGTAGTTACTTATCTACCTACAGTTATACATTTTTATTTTTTCGGAGGGAGTCGTCTCGGTATCCAATATCTGTTCTTTTAAATAATGGCGAGAACCATAGCATCAGATTTGATACAAATTTACAAAGCCAGTGTAAACGCAGTATTGCCTCACCATCTTATCAGGAACTGCGTTAAATACAACTCTAACAACGACTGTCTCACTATCAACGAAGATGATTTCAATCTTCAAAATAAAAGAGTGTTCGTCGTTGGCGCCGGTAAAGCTGTTCAATATATGGCTCAAGAAGTTGATAAGATATTGGGGAATAGAATCAAGAAAGGGATTATCAGCATTCCTTTAGACAGTCGAGGTGGAGAAACAAACGGTTCTAATATAAATTATTGTGAAGGTGCTAAGAACAATCTGCCTGATGATAATGCCGTGTCAACAGCACAACAGATCAAAGAACTTGCTAATAGTTTGACTATCGATGATGTTCTTTTAGTTCTCATTAGTGGAGGAGGATCGGCTTTACTACCTTTACCGAAACCACCTATTACTCTCAAAGAAAAAACAGACCTAATAAAGAAGTTAGCAAACTCTGGTGCTGATATAAAAGAGCTTAACACTGTGAGAAAAAGAATATCAGATATCAAGGGAGGTAAACTAGCTATTTATGCAAAACCAGCTTTGACTGTGTCTCTTATACTTTCTGATATTGTAGGAGACCCTTTTGAATTAATTGCCAGTGGACCAACAATACAAGATACAGATCGACTAGATAAAGCTACAGAAGTGATTAAAAAATTTAATCTGTACAATGATTTGCCTAAATCAATTAAAGGCGTTTTAGAAGTGAATAAGAAGGAAGAATTTCCTTCAGATTTGACTCGAAATTATCTAATTGGATCTAATAAAATGAGTATTTTAGCAGCACGTAAAGAATCCGAAGCTTTTGAATACTTACCAGTGGAACTTTCCAATTCAGTAACTGGTAATATAACTATAATTGCTAAAGAATACGCAAAATTAGCTAAAGCTTTTTGTCTATACGCAAGAGGGAAACTTGAAATAAAAGATTTGAAAGTAGAAATTGAATCTTTAGAAATACCAGGAATCAATGTGGATAATATAAGCAGTTTGAAGGATAATAAGTCAAATAAAAAAGATATTTGTTTGATTCTTGGAGGAGAACCCACAGTAGAAGTCAAAGGCACAGGTTTAGGGGGTAGGAATCAACAGCTAGCGTTAGAATTTTCCTACGCTATAAATGGGATAAAGGATTCTTTTGAAGATTACAACGTTTTCTTCCTCAGTGCCGGCACTGATGGCATAGATGGGCCAACAGATGCTGCAGGAGCGATTAGTTATCTAGATCTCATAGAAGATTGTAGAATCAAAAACGTTGATGTTAAAAAATATCTAGAGAACAATGATTCTTATAACTTTTATAAAGATTTCGAAAAGGGGAAGTATCATGTTGTAATTGGACATACTAATACGAATGTTATGGATATACATTTGATAATTATTCAACAGAAATCTAAATAATTTCATACCTGTCCTCATTTTTAGTTGTTTTTTGTATACTTTATTTGGGATATGAAGTAATGAAACATTTTATAACAAAATACTATATTTATTAAATCAATTTGGAGATGGTTTGAGAAATAAATTAAGCTTATTCTGTTTCACATTTTCTTCTTTTAATTTAACTGAAGCCAATACAGCTTTTTGACATAACCCTGCAAATTTATCCTTTTTCCTTTTATTATTTTTAATTACTTTAGGAGGTTCTTTTACTGAAGATTTTAGTGTATTTTTCTCATTGTTTAATGAGAATATATCAAATGCATTAGTGTATAGATTAGTTTTGTTATTTCCTTTCACTGTAGCTTTATTTACATACGTTTTTACTTTATTATCTTTTGTACTGTGATTATCTTTCTTTCTTTCATCATCATCTTTCTTTATTTCAAAAGTATTAGATCCTGTAGCATCAATTTTCATCTTTTCAAGATTGATTTTCGGTTTTTCAATGTTAGTTACAGTGGTATGGAGACAGAAGGTACAAGTTTGTTCCTGAAAAAAAAATGATTGTCAACGGCAGATGTCGTAATTTTTTAAAACTGCTAATCTATTCCTGTTCACTCGTGAGTCTCGTGACTTGAAGACCCCCAAGTTGATCAAATCTTATTATAAATAACATAGAAAAGAGGTGTTATGACTGGAAAATATTAAATTACAATCCCGCAAAAAAAGTAGAAGCTAAAATTGATGACATAAGTGGAGGCCCAATGTTGTTTTTATTACTATGAAGAATTTGAAACTTAAGTATTAAACTTGAATAATTACTATTTTAGCTTCTACTTTTTTTGCGGGATTTGGTCAACTTGGGGGTCTTCAAGTCACAAGACTCACGAGTGAACAGGTAGCTTCTCTGAAAGCATACTTCTTAAGCTATTTCTTCATCTACTTATCAGGCAAGTGTGATAGTGGTCAAATGCTGACTATTAATTGTTAAAAATGCTATCTTACCAATATATTTCCATGTAATATTTTCTTCGTATATTCCAACTTTTTTTCCCTCATTTTACTTTTTCTGCTATTCAATCTTTTACGTTGTCTCGCGCTGAGCGGATTAGGTTTTAACTGCGGAAAATAGAATACAATTTTAGTACTTAGATTCTGAAGATAGAAAGGAGCGGTGTTGGCTTAGTGGTAGATACCTCGACTTTCATTATGAAGGTCGTGGGTTCGAATCCCGGCCGGCCGTGCACCAATTGATTTTTCTTAAGAAAAATTTATGTGCGCTAATTGACATTGCTCTTACGGTAAAAGGAAAACATCGTGATGAAACCCGCGGCTTAGTTGGCTCCAGAAGTATTAACAAGTTCTCTCCTCTGGACATGGTCGACTAAGCTGAGAGGGTAGTAGGTGCTGGGCAAGCCTACTCCATCCTCACGCAAAAAGGACCCAATTAAAAAGGGTCTAATGGCGGAAAACAGCCTGTATACAAGTGCAAGTGCAAGTAGTACCCAGATTTCTACCGCTATGATAGTTTGTGAGTATATTGAAACCTAAACATCAAAGTTATTATTTTCATGGGAATCTTAGATTAATTATATCTAAATCCCATTGCTACAAACCCTGGAGCAGAAAGTTCATTATAAAAACCTATTTTATTTCTCTTTGTATCCTAACTTCCAAATGGTTAAATTTAACCATTTAACATAGATTAATCTTAGTTTACCTATTAAACCAGACAAAGTGATTTATAAACAGAATAATAGGTTCTTTCCTGGGTGGAGTGCGTAAGTATTCTTACCGTAACTGGAGTCTCTTTGGCCCATTCAAGACAACATTTTGGACATCGGACTGTTGATGAAAACTTATTTGCAGGAAGACCATAGCCGCCTGTTGTAGCTTTACATTTCATTCTAAAAACATAACAGATTATTGAGTAGTGTCTCAGTGCGTGACAGGAGGCAAATAATTATTCCTTCAGAATTATTAAAATACATATCTGTAAAATATATTTATACTAACAAATAGTGGCTTCGTAGTAGATTGTGGGCTGGATTATCAGATTGACTGATATTGGAGGCGATTTTACACAGGAATCCAATGTTTGCCTCGGTCATTTTATCATAAAAACTTATAAGCCTTGGTAAAGTAAACAAATATTTTTCTAACTTAGAGGTTATGTTTTGTATGCACTTGGGGTTATAACATTTGTGTCAAATTTATCTTCCGGTTTAAAGTTGCTACTACTAGACGCTAGGTGGCAGCACCTATGTGAAATACTTGTTAAAGGTATGCATAGCTGATCAACAGACGAAAGGTACCAATATTGTAAAACTAAATTTCATGCTATGAAGCTTCAACTGTTTCAGCTTCCGGTTTAAAAGTTACTCAACTCATAATAGATGGCAGCACTAAATGACAGCAGTGACAGTGACAACCAGGTAATATAGTTTTCGTGTTTTTGGATCGAGGATTGTTTGTTTCATCGTCACACGCTAGATATTTTATTGATTATTTAATTTAAACAAAAACATGAGACGTGCATTCGTTTATATAGACAAAGATGAAAAAGACGGCAAAGTTCTGGTTGTGGAAGACTCGATTGAAATCTTCAAAAACGAAATAAAGAAACATTTTTGTGTCGCAGACGACGACAACATCGATATATATTTGTACTTAGAAAACGACTGTGAAATACACGACACCAGAGTCATAATGAACAACGAGAAGGTGTACCTGACTCGCAGTCGAGAGAATATCCAGAAACTGACGAGTAATTTGACTGAAAAATGTACTTTAACTGAAGCGAGAAATACCACTGTTTCTGACTGGATAACTCTAAATGTTGGAGGAAAACACTTTACAATGTCACGATCTACACTCCTGGCCAAGGAGCCGCTATCCATGTTGGCAAGAATGTTTGCCGATGACACGAACGTGCTGATGACGCCAAGTGTAACTGATTCCACAGGAGCCTACCTTATTGACCGTAGTCCCAGATATTTCGAGCCTATATTGAACTATCTGAGGCATGGTGAAGTTATTTTGGATGCTAATGTTAATCCGAGGGGAGTTCTTGAAGAAGCCGTGTTTTATGGTAGATAAATTAAACATTTATTAAAACATTAAAAATGATACCAGGTTGTATGAAAACTATTAGGTATTTCCTGAAAACTCTCTGTGGGTTGACTTGCATGGATCGTTTTAACAACGTAAATCACCCAGAACTCTGTGAATTAGATTGCAATTTTTGAAAATCATTTTGTATTATTTATCCATGTTGTATAGAACCCATGAGCAGTCTTATTTGTTTATAACATTATATTATTTATTTTTAGACCATCCCATCCATCCTACTGCAGAGCAAATGCCTCCCTGCCCTATTTGTACTGTTCCTTGTCTAGTGCAAGCTGGATCCAGGCTTTATAGTGCTGTCACTAAATGAATTGTTTATTTTATTTTTGTTTATAATGAATAGGACTCTGAAACCACAGGACCAATTTGGAGAGTAACAGGTTTTTTTTTTATTGTCATGGAATTTACAGCTCTTAAACTACTCATAGTTACAACAGTAGATAGCCCAATTCCTGATTCGATTTGATTCATTTCCAATTTGATTTATTTTCGATAGGATCCTCTCATGGAATCAAGACTTACTTTAATCTTTTTCAAAAAAAATTAAATCTTTAAATTTTTAATAAGAAATCTTTGCTTTTACAGGTATTGACTCAATGATACCACAACTAAATCAATTAATAGAAGAATGGAAACAGAACTCGATCACAAACCATCCATTAACAAGAATGGATGTTATCAGATCTTTAATAACAACATCTATATCTTCAAAATTGAGATTTCAAGGTGTTAATTTATCTGGAGCTGATTTAAGCAGGCTTGATTTACAGTGTATTAATTTTAAGGTATAAATAAATTTATCTATTTATAAATATTTTAGGAATAATGGACATAAGATCTGTATGAAATAAAATAATGTAGAACAAAAATTTGTAGTTTTTAAAATTCATTTCTACTGAACATATTGGATAGATTTATTTTCTGGGAAGCTGTGGTACATTTTACATCTAAAACCAATCAGGAGAACCTATGTAATTTACAAAAAAGAGGATAGCCCCTATTCAAACTATTGGGACCTTTTATTAGGGGGAGTGGCTAAAATTTTAATATAACTCTACCTGACTGAGTTTAATTAAAACACCCCTAACATGTTTTGCTTGTCTTAGTATCCAGCACCCAATTTATTAGACTTGGTTAATGGCTGCACAAAAAAAGGATGTCTTTCTTTCATTTTCATATTTTTAAAGGCTTAAAATTATGTCCAATTTGCATTAGGATCATATTGTCTTAAAGACCTAAATATGTTTTTGACATATTAATATTTTCAAGATTAACTTACTGCAATTTTACAGTATGCCTGCCTCTCGAAGTGTAACCTGTCTGGTGCCAATCTGTCTCACTGCTGTTTGGAGCGCGCGGACTTGTCCCATGCGAACCTTGAAGGCGCTCAGCTACTGGGAGTTAAAGCACTCTGTGCAAATATGGAAGGTAAGCCAGCAAACCAAACAATCCCTCCCACCAACTCAGTTGGCACAATGGTCACCATACCGGACTGCCAAACACAGGGTTGCTGGTTCGATTCCCGCCTCAGACAAGTATTTATGCTCAGATATTTGTCTGTGGTCTGGTTATTTCTATGTATCGACACTTTTTGCTATTGTTGTAAGCCGTGCGGCGTGGGCATGTTTCTCTGTCTGTCTCTCTCTCTCTCTCATAGAAAGCAAGCGAGTTTACTAAAATTGAGCCTACTGATTTCTGGGTGTCTTTTTAGACAATAAACTGCTATGGAACAAACATCTAGAATACAAAACAGGTAAGGCCATAATAGCATTCTGGCAATGCAAAAGGATGTTGGGGAAGAAATGGGGCCTCTCCCCCAAAATAGTACACTGGCTTTACACAACCGTCATAAGACCTCAGGTAACGTATGGTGCAACGGTATGGTGGCCCAGAACCGAACTAACCACAATCATACAAAAACTGGAACAGTTCCAAAGGGCAGCTTGCTGTGCTATCACAGGCTGTATGCGCACTACGCCTACAGCAGCGATGGAGGCAATGCTCTGCCTAACCCCACTGGATCTGTTTGTACAACAAGAAGCGGCCGCCTCGCCGACTAGACTACACGCATCTAAACTATGGACACGAGCTACGGTAGGTCATAGACGCATCTTCGAGGATGCCATTAAACAGGAACCCCTCATAGAGGCGCCTAAGGACCGCATCCCTAAAACTCACATCTTTAACCGTAACTACGAAATTTCACTGGTAGAATCTCCTAAAGATTACTCCGGTATAAACGAGCTCAGAATGTACACAGACGGATCCAAGACAAAACACGGGACAGGATCAGGTACCTACTCTCCTGAGCTAAACATTCACATCTCAATGTCCCTAGGACCTCACGCATCAATCTTCCAATGTGAGTGCATAGGCATAATCAACGGAGTCGAAGCAATCGAATCCAGGAAGGTCGAACAAAGCGAAATCAAAATATTATCAGACAGTGCGGCTGTACTAAAGGCCTTAACTAGCACAACCATGGACTCAGGCTTGATACAGCAATGCCACCTGGGACTACAAAAACTTGCCCTAACACATAAGGTAAGCCTTCAGTGGATTAAAGGGCATAGCGGCTCCAGCGGCAACGATGCTGCGGACGAACTCGCCAGAAGGGGATCAAACTCCGTACCTACGGGACCCCTCCCAATAGTACCACTTCCCTACTCTCAGGTAAGGGCATGGTTACGATCGCGCACTGATGCGCAGCATGACAAAAGATGGGCACAAACCACAAGTTGTCGGCAATCTAGGGAAGCACTACCGCAACCCAGGCCTAAACTTGCGAGGACACTGCTTCGTCTGAAAAAGCGCGACCTACGTACAATGGTAGGCACAATAACCGGACATTGCTCATTGAATAAACACCTTAATGTCTTAGGTATAACCGACAGCCCGCTCTGCAGAGCGTGTCTGTCAGATGAAGAGACCATCGCTCACGCAGTCCTGAAGTGCGAGAGCCTGGCTGCATACAGGGACAACATACTTGGCAACCCTGCAACACTCCAAGAGGCGTGCGAGGACCCCAGGAAAATTCTGCGCTTCTGGGCGGAGCTGGGTTGGCTAGAGTAACAGCCGAAGATCACGCGCAATGGGCAGACCTATGCCTGAGTGCGGAAAATCGGAGCCCCTAACCTGAACCTGAACCTGAGCCTACTGATTAAGTTTATAATACATTATATTTGTAATTTTTTTTAATAGGTGCAAATCTAAAAGGATGCAATATGGAGGACCCGGCTGGATCTCGAGCTGTCTTTGAAAGTGTCAACCTTAAAGGCAAGGAAAGACTGATTGTTATGCAACTGATCTCAGCCATCTATTGAAAAACATATTTTTTTTAGGATTTCGTACCTCAAAAGCTTTATTACCTTTAAGAAGGAACCCATATAAGATCACTTTCTTGCCTGTCTGTCTGTCCGTGTGTCACCGATTTTCTCAGGAACGGGTGGACCTAGAAGGTTGAAATTCATACCAGATACTGAGGTCTATAGTCCCTATTAGGTGTATAAAAATCAAAGGTCTTGGGTCAGCAAGATAAAATGAAAAAAAAAATGAATGAAAAATGATAAAAGAAGAGACATATGGGCAAATTTACATTTTCGTGAAAACTTGTGAGTACCATTTACCTTAATTTTTAACTTTTTTTATATTTCGATTTTTTCCCTTTACTTGTGCTATAAGATTTTGTTTTTGACCAAAATTGACAATTCCAGGTCAACCCGAAGTACCTTACAGGTTTTAGGTCGAAAACCTATAAGGTGGTTCCAGATGACCTAGAATCACGAAATTTGGCAAGAGGCAAGGTCTTACAGCACAAAGAAAAATTCCAAAAAATTAAAAAAGTTGAAAATTAATGGGTGTCCCGATACATTGTATGGGCGCCCAAACGAAATAGGGGTCAAGTTATATAGCCTATAATAATATCTATACCGATTTGCAATCCTCTCTCTTTTATCAAAAATGGTTCAGTCGCGTGAAAACTTAACATACATAGTAACTTTCGCATTTATTAGCTTCTTTTTCTTCTAAATTAGCTCAGAATAGCTTGATAGCTGTCAGTTAGGATCATCTAAAGGTGGCTAAGGGGCCTATAGGACAAATTAATTATGATGTAACATTATTATTATTAGATTATTGTAAGGGGGATCCATACACCAACGACCTTGCTACACAGGTTCCAAAATAGTTACTACCGGCACCGGTAGCCTTCGTTGGTGAAAATTGTTGATTGTTACGAATGTGTTTTGTTTTTCTCAAAAGTGCTGAGATGGAATTGTAGGTGCGATCTTTACCGATATTTTGCGGTAATTTGAGACGAAAATTCTTTGTCATTTCAAAGTTATACTAGTCTTAATTCTTAATTTTAGGATAGCTTCATAACTATAGGGAATTTTCAGCTCAAAGTCACACCAAAATGTCGGTAAAGATCTCACCTACAATTCCATCTCAGCACTTTTGAGAAAAACAAAACACATTTGTAACAATCAACAATGTTCACCAACGAAGGTGACCTATTACTAGTGGTGGTAGTAACTATTTAGTAATCTGTGTAGCAAGGTCGTTGGCGTATGTACCCACCTTAAAATAATGTAATAATAATAATGTTAAAATAAGGTTACATCATAATTAATTTGTCCTATAGCCACCTTAAGATGATCTTAACTGACAGCTAACAAGCTATTCCGAGCTAATTTAGAAGAAAAAGAAGCTAATAAAGTTACTCTGTATGTTACGTATTCCCGCCACTAAACCGTTTTTGATAAATGAGAGACGATTGTAGATCGGTATAGATATTATTATAGGCTTATATCAACTTTAAATACAGTCTAAAAAAAAGAAAACTATTTTTCAATAGAAGATTGTTACTAACAACATGGATAATTGCTGAATAAATGAATTATAATTTAATTTATTTACGTATTGTTATTAGGTGCAAACTTAGAAGGTAGCAACATGGCCGGCGTAAACCTCCGCGTGGCGACGCTAAAGAACGCAAACTTACAGAACTGTGATCTCAGAACTGCTGTCTTGGCTGGAGCTGATTTAGAGGTACATATTTTTGTTTAATTTTTTAAAGCCATTGCATAGCTTTATCACGTGGTTGAGCGCAGCGACCGAATCAAGAAATTCCGTAACGAAAATAAAACCTAACACCACCCCACTCCGTCCACCATGTAGCTCGGCCGAGCGTTCGCTTAACGTGTATGTATTTTATACATATTTGACCGATCGAAGCGTAGTCTAAATGGCCAGATGAAAACTGCGTCAGCCATATCACGGTTCATGAGAAACAGCCTGTCTGTCGACAGGCAGATAGACAGACGGACAGTGAAGTCTTAGTAATAAGGTCCCGTTTATTATCTTTCTGTAGGTATCGAATCCTAAAAACCTTAAGAGGAAAGGGTACCGAGGGCTCTCTCCATACAAACGTAGTCGACTGTTTCCTCCCAGGATAATGACACTAGAGTAAATATTTTTGTTGCACAAAACTTATAACTGCCATGACCATAACCGACCTATCTTTTTTTTCGCAGTGGTGTGATTTATCTGGCAGTGATCTACACGAAGCAAATCTCCGCGGTGCCAATCTTAAGGATGCTGCGTTCGCGCTGATGCAAACTCCATTACATATGTCACAGACTATAAGATAAATCACTACATAGTGATTGTTACTTAGTATAAAAAAAGTCGCTTCCCGCTGTCTGTCCCTATGTATGCTTAGATCTTTGAAACTACGCAACGGCTTTTGATGCGGTGTTTTTAATAGATTAACGATGGTTTACGGTCTCCTAACTCCTCATGCATCAGCAGCTGCTTCAGCTTCTTTTCGTTGGAGGCTGAAAGTCGTTTAATAAGCTCCGTCTTCAGTTTCTCATAGCGGTTGGACGCTGGAGGGCTGATAATTATGTCCTTAACTTCTCTCGAGTACCGGTTGTCGAGTTGCCCAATGACATAGTTAAACTTGGTGGAGTTGCTATGAATTCCGGAAATAGCGAACTGTCCCTCCACTTGAGCAAACCAAATCTCAGGTTCTTCAGGCCAGAAAGGTGGTACACGAATGCCCACTTTGAAAACATCGATAGGTTCTCTCTCCTCCCATAATTACTAGCGTCGGCCACGCTCCACCTGGTGCCTGGTCATGCCTCTGCATGGTTCTAGGGGGTCACCAATGTGGATAAGCTATCTACCTTTTAGGTATTGACGACCCAGTTGGCACAATGGTCACCATGCCGGACTACCAAACACAGGGTTGCGGCTTCGATTCCCGCCTCAGACAAGTATTTATGCTTAGATATTTGTCTGTGGTTTGGTTGTTTCTATGTATTATAAGTATATATTTACGAAAGAAAAGTATATAAGTAGTATATCCGTTGTCTAGCACCCATAACACAAGTCTAGTCACTTAGCTTGGAGCTATATGGCGATGTGTGGAATGATCTACAATATTTATATTTATTCTCGGGATGAAGGTGGATAAATCCAAACACTTGCGTATGAAAATATAATTTCCTCAATATCCAAGAATACACAAAAATTGAAGGCGCTACAGAAGGATAACACTGTAACAATAACAAGTGGTTGAGATGAGAAAACGTATTGCTTAAGCCATAGGTTCCCAACGGGAGTGGTGCCGTCCTGTAGTGGCCGCTGGAACTTTTCGTGGTAACGGGTCCAAAGGCATGGGGCATTATCATGATCTAAATTGAAACCCAACGTTAACAAATTGTTGAAACTCCAGCCTCAATCATCTCATTGAAACAGGTTTTCATATTTTTAAATCTATTTAGGTATATAATAATGAATCCGTATTTCCCTTTATTTTACAATTATTATTATATAGTAAAATCTATACGTGTAAGCTGCCCCACACTCACTGTCCCACGGGTCGCTAAAGAAGAAAGATGCACTTGTGGTCGCCAAATAGAGTAGCCAGTGGCTATTCTATTTGGCGACCTAGGGTAGCCAGAAGTAGCCATGGATATGTAGCCAGTGACGTCATAATGGCATCCCGGTCAATAAAATAAGAATTTATTAATAAGAATATATAGTTAATTTATTAAGCTTTTCTAAGGTTTTCGCGGCTTGAACTCATAATTATATTTATTTGAACGGATATATATATTCGCGATTTAATTTTGTTATAAACCTGACAACATCACGAGGAGTTTCGGGAACATCACGATGTTTGTTTGATGTATGATCCGTATTACCCATGTATTTGTCTATTTGAATAATTAAATAATCTACTTATTAGAGGAAATATATAAATGTCTATGGAAATAAGTAATTTATTAGTTTTCATTAAATTATTTTTATTAGTAAGTAAGCAGTAATAAAAAGTGTTATTTTTAAATGTAGTAAGGACTATTTTGTTTTATTTAGCACCCGTTCAGAAAAATAACTTAAATTTCTTGGTGTTTTCTGCTCATGGAGCTATTTCTATGGGGTGGTCAAATTCCATGGTCATATTAATCAAGGTAATTTCCTATGGTAATTTCACAAGGAAAATTATAGGCCGTCATTTTTTTTTTAATGACATTGCACGGTATAGGTAAGTGGGTACCTATAGCGCCCTATAGTAATAAAATATTAAGTAAACAAGTTTTATGTTTTTTTTTTCTATTAATAATGGCTTCGCACGGCTTGTGCATTTAGCCAGTGTCAAGTTATATTTTGCATGAAATTATGACCCGATTTTTCATAAATCGGGCCTATAGTGTTTCAAAACAGTCGAAGTCGTCATAGTCCGTCAAGTCAGGGGCTATAGTAAAGCGGTGGCAAGTTTACCATAACCTAGGAGATTTGGAGGCAACGAGAAAACTTTATGTTTGACACTGATTTTTACTTTCACTACACTTATGCACTTTCACAAAACTAAATTGAATAACATTCCACCAGAATTATACAACTCAACTCGGGTTATAACTAAGTTTCATGAAAATAAAACTGCAGCACGACATGTTGTTAACTCGTTCCCGCCAAATATCAAGTTTTATGTTTTGTTTTATTTCTACTACCTATATTTCATTTGCGTATGTTTTATTCATCAATTTTATACCCGCCTACCACCGAACTTTTGTGATTTTATAAAAGCTTACAATTTCTTAGCAACATTGACAGGGATTGGTAAAAAATATAGGCAGTTTTTTTTTTTGCAAAATTAAGAGGTTCGATTCTTGGCTTTGCTTCCTGATAACTTCGACCATTTCCTGATAACTCTTCAAGCCACTACGGTCTGAACTTCTTAATTGCATATCTATACTAATATTATAAAGCTGAAGAGTTTGTTTGTTTGAACGCGCTAATCTCAGGAACTACTGGTTCGAATTGAAAACTTCGTTTTGTGTTGGATAGGCCATTTATCGAAGAAGGCTATAGGCTGCTTTTTATCCCGATATTCCCACGGGATCGGGAGTTACGCGGGTAAAACCGCGGAGCGCTGCTAGTCGTTCATAACCGTGTTGGGGGTAGGTATAAATGCGCCGAGAAATTCTCAGTTTTTTTTAAAACACGAAAAGGGGTCCGGACATTCAGTATGGGAGCTTGATATAGTGTTTTTTTACGCGGTGCATTTCGAGACTAATGCCAATAGATAGTATTTTATATTAGTATATTAAAATGAACAAATTTTGTCTTCACATCGAACCTCTAAACCGTCTCGAAAACGGGATATCTAACAAAACGTGTTGTCCTATGATTTTCCAAAAATGCGGGGTGCATTTAGAGATCCATACGGATCGATAAAGAGCATTATGTCAAACAAATAATTCCTTTACGAACTTCGCGACTCAAATTCCACCGCAGCTGTTTAAGTTACTATGCCAAAGTGTCCAAAGGCTTTTGGTGGTAGGCGAGATTTTACTCTAATAAGTCTGATAATGTTTAGCGATGGTTTATAGCGAAACTTCGCCGTAAAGTTCATTTTGTCAACGAGAAAATGTCAGACTATAGAAATCCATGTTCGTACTAGATTTCTTGTGTCAGACAAAATCCATGTAGACAAAATACAAGAAGTTGGTGTCACTTGAGTTTAGTGTTTACACCTTAATAACTTACTTAAAATGTTACTGAATTTTTTACTCATGTGACTCAAGATCCTAAGTTAATTTATAGCAAATCACAACAACGATCATCATTTAATTTTCCTTTGTGGCCAAAACCTACTTGATCGATTTAAACTTTACCGCGTATAAATTAATCACAGAAAGTTGGTACACCTGTTGTTTTTATTTTTATTTTAGTGCTTTCAGTAAAATTCTGTTTAAGTCGATTCTGTAATCGATTCACATTTAAGCCAAACTGAGCGAACGAGCATTTAATTTTCGGAACTCGAATGGGAATTTTAAAACAAATTTTTCCTAATAAGTTCCCAACTTCTTGATAGATGGTGCTATTTAAATTAGAAAATAATTATAGGCAAAGGGTATGTCAAAGTTCTTCCCGAAGCCAAGTCATGTCAAAATATTTTATGCGTTTCTAAATAATTTTAGTATGTATCTTATGAAGTTACTAATTAGTATTGATTTGTTTCTCTGGACTTTCTGTTGATTCTGTGAATGATAAATAATATTTTTCGGATTACGTAGTCGATTTTTTAAAGTATCACCGAACATCACTAAACTCTAGTTAGATAATTATTTTTATGAGGTTGGCATTATTTATTTTAGAATCGCGTTCTATTTTTGTGTGTGACGGTTCTGTCCGGCGAAAAAAGGATTTTTATTCCGATTAATTTTGATGGTTTCCATTTAGATCCTCAAAATTATCTAAAACATCTCCAGATTGCGGTAAACATCAAAAATGCAGAACGGAGACGAAACCCCTGCGCCTGCGGAAAACAGTAAGTTTCTTTTGTTGTCAAAGAAAATATTGCAATAATTAGAGCTATTTTAGTGTTGTTATTTAGGTTTTTCTCTCTATTTCACGTTAAAAGTCGCTGAAAAACGTTATTTCAAGCATTTTATTCCACTACCACATGTTTTTCAAAGTACCCGCATCAGAATCTGAAAGAAAATGCGTTTTCCAACGGGATCGTATTGGAAAAAATATTTAGAATTCATTCGGCTATATAATTTCACTTGCGTTTGGTTGTTTCGTGCATCGTTTGCTCCGAATTAGGTGGTTACCTCGTCTCGTAATTATTGATACTAGTGGGTAGAATAATTGGAGTGTGAAAAATGTGAGTCATAGCTGGTGGCCAGCAACTTTTAAAAATGCAGCTGATTTATTAGGCTGCAGTATGCGTTGTTTGTGCACTAACGCATTAAAAGTAAGAAAGTTGGTTCACAATTTTTCACGCCTACCTTCATTGCTTGACTCTGATGTCATCATATTTTATCTGAATCATCATTTGAAGGTCTTCAATCTTATTTAATATGAGATAACTTTGATTAACTTCATTGCATAAGTTAATCATGCGTACCTGTGTACAATCAACGTTCAAAAGTACACTGGCACCTTAATGTTTACATTCCTGTGCAGCACTATTTGAACATTATAACAACGTAATCTGTGGATCGACCCACGCATGGGTTTGATCCGTTGGTTGGTGTAGCGGGTAGTGGCATATACCATTTAGCTAACTAAAGACAATGTCTTTAGTTGGCAAAATGGTATATGTTGAAAATAATAATCACACACTGAGTACTTTTATTTAAAGTATTTATGTTTGTGTGTAACGTCTATTAGAAGTTCGTAAGTCCAATACTTGTCTATAGTATTATCATTGCAAACTGATAGTGGACTTATGACACATACTTAGATGCTAACCTAATAGAGAATGACCTTACTTTTATTTTGAATCATTTGCTCGGGTTTCAATCGCAGCAACTTCATTCAATCTGGACGGTAGAAATGTTCTTAAAGACTCAGCATTGGCATTAGACTAGCTCTGAAAAATAGCAGGTATTTAGATAAGCTAATGTACTATGCCTTCGAACATTATGGAGTTCGTACAATATCTTCCATGTATGGAGAAACACGAACGTATGAACTTAAGAAACTTTCTCAATTTACTATTAGTATTTCGAACTTCCCTAAGATTGGTTACTTCACTAGGCCAACACAGCTCTTAAGAGGAAAGGGTACTGGGGGCTCTCTCCATACAAACATAGTTAACTGTTTTCTCCCTGGATAATGACACTAGAGCAAATATTTTTGTTGCATAAAACTTATAACTTCCATGACTATACCTCTGTCTTTTTTTTTTGTTTTTTAAATCTTCATTTATATGATAATTAGAAAATGAAAAGAACCAAAACGTAGGGGCATAGTCATGGCAGTTATAGGTTTTATGCAACAAAAATATTTGCTCTAGTGTCATTATCCAGGGAGGAAACAGTTGACTACGTTTGTATGGAGAGAGCGCCGGTACCCTTTCACCTTAACTATGTGGCATAAGCAATATTAATCTACTAATCTGTTGCTTGTTGATATTTATGGATGGCAGGTGTTGGATTAATTCTTCACTATTATATTGTCCTTGGCTAAAATTTTTCACATATTTTTTGTCTACAAAACCTATGTAAACATTGAATGACACAGAATGTTTTTAAATAAAGTTTTTATTGTTATTGATATGTTTGTTTGGTTTAACTTTGTGATTCATTGGCTAATGGTTAGTTATTAAAAATTATTACATATTTACATGCAGATGATACTATGAAGCATTGCTATGTATTATATAGAAAAAATAAGTAAAAGACATCAGGAAACAAGTGAATGAACATACATATTGGTTCAAAAACATCACCCTCTCTTTTGAGTTTGCTGTAGTCGCGTAAAAATATTGGGTTTTGAATTTTTTTTGTAATGAGTATGGTCTGGAAGTTATCGTCCTTGGGCGATAAGGCCGCCCTTTGAGCTACTCTAGGATACTTAATAATCTTTTGTTTGTTTTATTTTTATTGTACCTACAATAAAGTGTTTATCTATCTTAAACTACTGGACTGATTTTGATGAAATTTGGTAAAAAGATACATTGTATCCTTGAGAGTATCATGGACACTTATATGTTTAAATTTCCAGCCAAGAAACCCGTACCAGAGGAGGTAACCAAACAGTCTTACCGCCTGAAGATATGGCGTCATCTCGAATCCTCCGGCCTCGCTATGTTCCCGCGCCCGGTTTTCAACCGGATCCCAAACTTCAAGGGTGCCCAGGAAGCTGCTGCCAAGCTCGCTGAACTAGACATCTTCAAGAACGCGGCCACTGTCAAGGTCAACCCTGATAAACCACAGGAGCAAGTTAGGTGAGTTTAAACAAGAATATAGCATAGTCAGGCCTGGTTATGTTTCCGCGTCTTGTCTTCAACCGGATCCCAAACTTCAAGGGCGCCCAGGAAGCTGCTGCCAAGCTCGCTGAGCTAGACATCTTCAAGAACGCGGCCACTGTCAAGGTCAACCCTGATAAGCCACAGGAGCAAGTTATGTGAGTTTAAATAGAATATAGCATAGTCAGGCCTGGCTATGTTCCTGCGTCCAGTCTTCAACCGGATCCCAAACTTCAAGGGTGCCCAGGAAGCTGCTGCCAAGCTCGCTGAACTAGACATCTTCAAGAACGCGGCCACTGTCAAGGTCAACCCAGATAAGCCACAGGAGCAAGTTATGTGAGTTTAAATAGAATATAGCATAGTCAGGCCTGGCTATGTTCCTGCGTCCAGTCTTCAACCGGATCCCAAACTTCAAGGGTGCCCAGGAAGCTGCTGCCAAGCTCGCTGAACTAGACATCTTCAAGAACGCGGCCACTGTCAAGGTCAACCCTGATAAGCCGCAGGAGCAAGTTAGGTGAGTTCAAACGAGGATATCGCGTTGCCTCCAATAATCAGGCCTGGCTTCAACCGGACTCCAAACTTCGCTACCTAAACTTCGCTACCTAAAAAGCTGCTACCAAACTTACTGAACTAAACATCTTAAAGAAAGCCTCTACTGTCAAGGTGAAGGCTGGAAATGGGAACTTTACCGACCCGTGATTTCGTGACAACAAAACTTTAGACAACAGCTGCTTAGCCCTTATCCTATTTGCGGATCCTGTGTGGGTATAGTCATAGAATAAATAATAGCGTATGTATGTTTATTTTAGTATGTACATGTTTAGTATTATGCCGCGTAAATCATCAGCATAAGAAGTAACCCTGTCCTTTATCAAACTTCATTCAAATTGGCTCACAGAAAGGGTAACCACTATTTTTATTGAAAACAATAAAAAATTAAAAATATATTAACAGGTCATTACATAAGTATTTGCCTTGTCAATCTGAAAAAAATGTTTTATTTATATGTTTTTATGAAACTCTTTAGTGGTTCATATATTACCTTCAGGCAACAAATATGTTTGAGGTGGGAATCGAACCCGCAACCTTCTGTTCGTCCACTGAACTACTGCACTAGACTAGCTAATTGAGTAAAAACAAGTTGTTATGTATTAAAAATAAAAATTGAAAGACATTCCACACTTCGCCATCTAGCCCCAAGCTAAGCACTAGACTTGTGTTACGGGTGCTAGACAACGGATATACTACTTAAATACTTTTCTTTTGTAAATATATACATACTAGCTTTTGCCCGCGACTTCGTCCGCGTAGAAGTCAAAAGACTATTTATGAAAAATTCGAAGTAGATTGGACCAAGGAATCACGGTGTCACATACAAACTTTGCCCCCCTTTTTCATCCCCTTAGGGGTAGAATTTCGAAAATACCTTTCTTATCCGATGCCTGCGTCACACAAAGAACACACCCTCCAAGTTTCAGGTCTCTACGATCAGCGGTTTAGGGTGTGCGTTGATCCGTCAGTCAGTCATTCAGGACAAAGCATTTTATATGTATAGATAATACATAGAAACAACCAGACCACAGACAAATATCTAAGGTTGGAGTTTTGGCGGGAACGAGTTAACAACATGTCGTGCTGCAGTTTTATTTTCATGAAACTGAGTTGTAACCCGAGTTGAATTGTATAATTCTGGTGGAATGTTATTCAATTTATTTCTGTGAAAGTGCACAAGTGTAGTGAAAGTAAAAATCAGTGTCAAACATGAAGTTTTCTCGTTGCCTCCAAATCTCCTATTAAGGTTATGGTAAACTTGCCACCGCTTTACTATAGCCCCTGACTTGACGGACTATGACGACTTTGACTGTTTTAAAACACTTTAGGCCCAATTTATGAAAAATCGGGTCACAATTTGATGCAAAATATAACTTGACACTGGCTAAATGCACAAGCCGTGCGAAGCCATAATTAAAGCAAAAAACAATATCTAAGCATAAATACTTGTCTGAGACGGGAATCGAACCCGCAACCTAGTGTTTGGCAGTCCGGCATGTTGTGAGAAAACAAGTTGACATGTATCTAGTTATAGTTGTGAAGAAATGTTTGTTTAATCTAGGTAAATATTGGCACGATTATTGAATGTATTTTTGTCTTAGCACGTTCTCCGCGGGCATTGAACTCCGGATCACACTTTTACTTTTTTTTTTATAAAGGAATGCGTTACGGGTAAAACCGTGGAGCGGAACTAGTCTACAATTACATAAAAATATTGTTTATTTTTTTTTTTAGTTTTTTAACCGACTTTTCAAAAAAGGAGGAGGTTCTCAATTTTTGTTGTTGTTGTTTCAACGAATAGGCTCCGAAACGACTGGACTGATTTTGATAAAACTTGGTACATTGATAAATTGTGATTTGGGAGTAACATAGGCTACTTTTTATTTCAAGAAACCCCGAAGATCAGCGAGTATACACTAATATTATAAAGAAAGATTTTTTTGTTTGCATAAAATGGCTCTGAAAATACTGGACTGATTTGGATGAAACTTTGTACTTATAAAGATAAATTTATTAATTGGGAATAACGTTACTTTTTATTTCGATATTCCCACCGGATCGGGACTTAAGCGGAAGAAACCGCGGTTATCTGCTAATCGACACTAATATTATAAAAAAGAAGAAAAAAGAAAATGTGTGCATTGAATTATATCCAAAACTTCTAGACCGATTTTGATCAAACTTGGTATGAATATACATTGATTATTAGGGAGTGACATTGGCTAATTTTTATCCCGATATTCCCACAGAATTATGACTTATGCGAGTAAAACCGCCGACTGCTGCTAGTATTTTATATTTTTTTTATAAAATGTATCGTAACTGATTTGAATTGACCTTATTTCAAACCATTTTAGATAACATTAGTACATAATACTCATAATCATAAGTCAAAGTAAATATAGTGTCAAAACATAAATAGAAATTATATTTTATTGTGTGTTTGTATGATAAATGTCAGGGACATAGTTCAATTTTGCTTGGTATTCCAAATAATTACTTTTCGATGTATTTGTATCAATAACTAGCATCGCCCCGCAGTTTTACCTGTGTAAATTCCGTTCCTGTGGGAATATCGCGATAAAAAGTAACCTATGTTACTCTCAATCTTTTATCCTCATACCAAGTTTCATCAAAATCGGTCCAGTAGTTATGGAGCTTATTTGTTATAAACAAAAAACTTTGTGCTATTGGCAATAAATTAATAAATAAACTTTATATCAGATAGCATTAAAGTTTATTTATTTATGACCCAGTTGGCACAATGGTCACCATGCCGGACTGCCAAACACAGGATTGCAGGTTCAATTCCTGCCTCAGACAAGTATTTATGATTAGATATTTCTGTGTGGTCTGGTTATTTCTATGTATTATAAGTATATATTTACAAAAGAAAAGTTTATAAGTAGTGTATCCGTTGTCTAGCACCCATAACACAAGTCTAGTTACTTAGCTTGGGGCTAGATGGCGATGTGTCGTATGACCTTCAATATTTATTACTGAGTCTAACCCTGTTAAGAGTTTTCTGCCGACAGACCTCATCAAGTTTAATCTTCTTCAGTTCAGTTTACAGTTTCAGTTCAGTAGTTTTGCGTTAAGAGGTAATAAAAAACATTGTGTCACAGATCACTGCGAATGTAAAAAAATGGTTGTTTGTAAAGTCGGTTTACGGACGATAATTTTACGTGATAATGTCATAAGAAAACATTGATGTTAACCATAGCAACGATAATACATTGGTTACTTGTCAAAAACATGACGCGTGACGTCACACTTTTTTGTGAGTGCAGGTGTTCATCGATTTATAAGACGTTATCATGAAAAAAAACCTGATATTTACATCTTCAGCTTTACTCTTTGCGAAAGGGAAACACGTTGTATAAAAAAAGTTATTTAACTGCAGGTTTCAATGTTTACTGCAACTGATAAAGATATTTGATAGGTCAAATGTAAGGCTGATTAAAGCTGTTGTTATCCAGTTGCGAGTCGAGGTTTCACCCGCATAAATGTAAAGGCAAATATGGTAAATATAGTGTTTAATACTAGCAGCGCTCCGGGGTTTCACTCGCGTAACTCCCGATACCGTGGGAATATTGGAATAAAAAGTTGCCTATGTTATCTATACTAATATAATAAAGCTGAAGAGTTTATTTGTATGTTTCGTTTGAACGCGTTAAGCTCAGGAACTACTGGTTCGAATTAAAATTTATTTTTGTGTTGGATAGTCATTTATCGAGGAAGGCTTTAGGCTATTTTTCATTTTGATATTCCCACGGGATCGGGAAAAACGCGGGTGAAACTGCGGAGCGCAGCTAGTTCACAATAAATCAATGTATACTCATACCTACCAAGTTTAATCAAAATCGGTCCAGAAATTTCGGAGCCATTTTGCAAAACAACAAGCAGAAACCAAAAATCTCTCCTCTTTATAATATTAGAAATGATATAGAAGACACTGAATCTGTTGTTCACATAGCAGTCTGTTCAAACTCTTTCAGAATATCTGTGTGATACACCACTGATCGCAGAATGCATCCAGTTTAGGGGTCTGAATCCAGTTGGCACTAGACAGGAAAATGTGACAGGGAATCAATATATTTGACCACTTGTAAACATCTTAAATAAATTAAATAAATATTGCAAGACATTCCACACATTGCAATCTAGCCCCAAGCTAAGTAACAAGACGCTAGACAACGAATATACTACTTATATACTTTTCCTTTGTATATAAATACTTATAATACATAGAAACAACCAGACCACAGCCAAATATCTAACCATAAATACTTGTCTGAGGCGGTAATCAAACCCGCAACCCTGTGTTTGGCAGTCTTCGGAACGCGTACTTTAGGGCCTGAAAAGGTGACCTTTTCCTGCACTTAAACTATATAGCCTAACAAGCGACAAGAGAGAACCCGTTGCAGTTTTAGTAGGCCTTAGGCCAGGGAAGCCCCACACATACGGGGTAGCGAGATGGTATGTATAGGGCTCCGCTGCCCTAAGATGGAAGGTGGATAGGGAAGTCCCTTACAAAGTCAAAGTCAAAATACTTTATTCCTTTGGATACTTATCAACAAGATCACATGGACACGTCTTAAAAACTAAGTTAGGATGTGTGCCTTCGGAACGCGCCCATCAATGAGAAGAAGGCACAAGAAACTCATGGGGCTTTTTTTCATGTGATCATACAGGCCATACACATATATGGCCTTCAGGCGTCAGGGGTCTACTTAGCAAATAGCCAACTTCTCATCATACCTACTTCTCTGTTAGATTACTTCGCAAATGGCCTACTTAGCAATCAACCCATTCAGCTATTCTCAAAGAGACTACTTCGCATACGGCCTACTTGTCAAAAAAAAGTATTAGCAAACAGCCCATTTCTCATTCAGCAGGGTACACAAAATAAAAGGTTTCTTGAAGTAAGAAATAATAATCTAGCTAGACGCTAGAGAATTATTTCTTGTTTTTAGTAAATGATCTTGAAAATATAAAAACATTTCTTTTAAATAGCATTTTTTTAAATATCCATTTTTTTCTGTGTAGCTGGAAGGGGTATAAATTTGCATTTCTCTACGTTAAAAAAATTAGTTTACCTATTGGCAATCGGTACAGTTATGTAGGCTACTATAAGTATAAATATACATAGTTATGTAGCAGTATGTATTGCAAAATTATGACTGCGTAATATATGGGCAATCATCGTTTCAAGTCGTATCGTATAAATAGTATTTATTGTTACAGCGGCAACAGAAATACATAATCTGTGAAATTTTCAACTGTCTAGCTATCACGGTTCATGAGATACAGTCTGGTGACAGATAGACGGACAGTGAAGTCTTAGTAATAGGGTCCCGTTTTTACCCTTTGGGTGCGGAACCCTAAAACAATATTATGATTATTTTCCTTGTGACTATAACTTCACAGATCACGAAGGAGTTTCCATCAGTCTCTAAAATTCCTATTTATTTGCTTCCCTCGGTTTTCCCAACATAAGTCCTGATCCGTAAATCGGTTTAAAAAGCCTATTTCTTAAACTTTTTAAACTCACACGATTTGTATTCAGAGTAATTATTTTCCCGGGTATTAATCGCGTATTTTTGTTTCTTTTACCTCGACGTTTTGACCATGTTACAATAGTCATGGTCGCGAGGAGACTGGAGCGGCGGCGAGCGTTGTCCTCATGATGATAGTTGAGGGTAGTAACCGAGGGTAGGTCGAGTACAGACGCTCGATTTTATAAACAGTCATAAGGGCCGCGGCACACCACACTCACTATATCCGATTATATATCCGGAGATATCTCGCGACACTTGCACATTTTTATCACGTTCCACGTAGATGAGAGATTGTATCCACTTTCCCGGTTGAAATTATCATGTTTCTTAATTTCAACCGCTTCACGTAAAATCCTAGGGTAGTAATGTCGTTCATTGGAAAGGACACGCGGTGCATGCAACTTAATCCAGTGGTTTCGTCCTGATAATAATAAATGCTCTGCAATCGCTGGTCCTGGCGATTCTTGAGCCTATTTCTTTGCAAGTCTCCTCTATTTACGTACCAAGTTTCATCGCAATCGGTTTATTTGTTTTTGCTTGAAGAGGAAGATAATGATGATAATTTCTTCACACCTGCCCCTTCAATTCCAGGGTAATATGCCTTGAACAACAGAAGACGCTGTACGTGCCCGTGCCTCGCTTGGAAACCGGTTTCCTGAACCGACTTGAGCTGCCTGAAGGGGAAACCGGTCCGGCTGCCATCAGGAAAGCTGTCTCCAGGAACGGGATGGAGACCTATGGGAAACCCATTGGTAAGATGACGAGATTAGTTGGCCGATCTGAAGTTGCAGCTAAAAAAGTTCCTGACTGCAACTTCAGACCGATCAACATAAAATCAATACATACGCATTATAGGTATTTATTTATTATTATTTATTTATTTTTATTGGAACGAAGTTCCCTATCGCGCGGTACGAAAAGGGGCTAGACGGAAAAAATTAAGACCAAAAGTTGTAACGACACTTTTTGCTATAGTTGTAAGCCGTGCGGCGTGCGCGTGTTTCTCTCTCTCTCTCTATTAAGTTTATATTACATTATATATGTTTATAATAAAAAAATATTATTATAAGTTAAAAAAACCTTCACTAATTAATCGAAAGCAACTTCATTTCATCCGGGTGTCCCTTGACACCTCTAAAGTTTTTTATTTATTTATTTTTATTTAGTTACTCATTCCACTCACCAAAAAGTACAAAGACTCATTAGGTGGGTACATTATTGAAAATAATCTAAGTAACAAATAAACATATTAAGAAAACTATAGCAAATAATACAAAACTCATTCAATTTATACTTTGCAATTAAAATCTACTATACTTCATTGTAAACGAACAATTCTATTCTATAATATATATGGCATCTGTTTGCTTGTGCCAAATAATTCTACAAGCAAGTTCCAAGTTCAATCAATTAATAATGGATAATGATAGTATAAACAACAAGGAATGTTTGAAGATTGACCAATGAAAATACACTGTAGATTCTACAGGCACAAACATTCCAGCAGAAAACAAAAAAAAGAAGACACATTAAAATTTTAAGTCTTAAATTGATGATTATTAAAAATAAGGCTTAAGGGGGGTCCATACGCGACCTTGGTACACAGCTTACTAAATAGTTACTACCGGCAACGGTCGCTTTTGTTGGTGAAAATTGTTGATTGTTACGAATGTGTTTTGATTTTCCCAAAAGTGCTGAGAATAAATTGTAGGTGAGATTTTTACCGATATTTTAGTGGGACTTTAAGTTAAAAATTCCTTGTAGTTTTGAAGCTATCCTAAAATTAAGAATTAAAACTATTCTAGCTTTGAAATGACAAGGAATTTTCGTCTCAAATTACCCCAAAATATCGGTAAAGATTTTACCTATGATTCCATCTCAGCACTGTTGAGAAAAACAAAACACATTCGTCACAATCAACAAAGTTAGTTGTAAGCGACGAGTATTTCTGACGCGTTGCGTTTAGCAGCATAACTAGCCTTAAAATATCAAAAACTAGATAGATTCCAGATTTGAAACAAGCAAAAGAACAGATCTATACCTTATTTAATTTAAATTTTTAGGTTAGTTTGGTAACAGGTATCCGGTTTCAAATTGATATGGACGAGAAAAAAATGGTAATAATTGATTATTATAATTTACAGGCATAGAAGATACCGTTTCTCTGGAGTTGGTGGTGATGGGATCCGTGGCCGTGTCTAAGGAAGGCTATCGCATCGGCAAGGGCAGAGGTAACTTTTTAACTTTACTAGAATCTCTTTTAATAAAAAATATTGCAGGACATTCCACACATCGCCATCTAGCCCCAAGCTAAGTAGCTAGACTTGTGTTATGGGTTCTAGACAACGGATATACTACTTATGTACTTTTCTTTTGTAAATACATAGAAACTAGACCACAGACAAATATCTAAGCATAAATACATGTCTGATGCGGGAATCGAACCCACAACCCTGTGTTTGGCAGTCTGGTATGGTAGCCATTGTGCCAACTGTGTCGTTTTATATCTACTTTCGTTTTAACTCATAGAGAAAGTAGCACCGTGTGAAGTTTTGATAAAAGTAAAATCCGTTTTTACCATCTTTGGTACAAACAAACCTTGAAAATTCATGGTCATAGTGTTTTTCTAGCGTTGACGTCCTTGCGCCTATGTTCACACCGATATTTTATATTGACGACCCAGTTGACACAATGGTCACCTTGCCAGACTGCCAAAGACAGGTTTTCGAGTTCGATTCCCGCCTGAGACAAATATTTATGCTTAAATATTTGTCTGTGGTCTGGTTGTTTATATTATAAGTATATATTTGCAAAATAAATGTATATAAGTAGTATATCCGTTGTCTAGCACCCATAACACAAGTCTAGTTAGATGGCGATGTGTGGAATGTCCTGCAATATTTATTTTATTTTTATTTTCCTATCGAATTTTGTAGTATGAACATTTCCGCTAACCGTTTTCTGCCAGATGAACGTAACTCGTTCACTTAATTGGCAGTCACTTTTACAAACGTTCTTGTAACTGATTCTTTTGTAATTGTTCTAGGCTATGGAGATTTGGAGTTCGGTCTGATGATGCACATGAAAGCGATCAAGCCCAGCACCCTCGTGGTGACCACCGTGCATGATTGCCAGGTACAGTCTTAAAGAAAAACCAATTTTACCTTCCATTTAAGTTGATTGAGCTGAAGTTGCAGGAAATGGAAACAAATGAGTGCGGTTTTTAGACACAAAGGCTTGTAATTTATTAAAAAAAATATTTATTAAGAAAATAGGCAAAGGTTAAAATAAAAATCCACCAAATTTTAAAGAAAGGATGAGCGAACGCCCTCTTGCGAAGTAGAAGGTTACGGGATCGATTCCCGCTTCAAACAAATATTTACGTAAAGACCTGAAATTTGGAGGGTGTATTCCTTGCATGATGAGGGCATTCGATAAGATTTTCCGAAATTGTACCCCTTAGGGGGTGAAAAAGGGGGGCAGAGTTCGTATGGGACAACGGATGAAGTCGCGGGCAACAGCTATAAGTCTTTTGTCTTGACTGACTGACTGACGGATCAACGCACAGCCTAAACCGCTGATCGTAGAGACCTGAAACTTTGAAGGCGTGTTCTTTGTATGACGTAGGCATCCGATAAGAAAGGATTTTCCGAAATTCTACGTTTGTATGGGATAACTTTATTCCTTGCTAGTATATATATATAAGTATTCTATCCAACAAAATCCTAGCTTAAGTGCAATGTCCTGCAATATTTAGTTATCTATAAAGTGTTGTCTATTTGCAGGTGTTCGATACACTTCCAGCTGAATTGTTTGGACCGCACGATGTCCCAATTGATATTATTGTCACACCAACTCAGGTAAATACGACACCAGTATTCTCCATCTATCTATATATATAAAAGGGAAAATCACTGACTCACTCATCACGAAATCTCAGAAACTACAAGTGCTAGGAGTCTCAAATTTTGCATGGGGGGTTCCTTTTATGATGTAGGTGCTCACTAAGACGGGATTTTGCGAAATTCAACCCCTAAGGGGGGCAAATGGGGGGGGGGGGTGGAAGTTTGTATGAAGGTTTGATTTTTTTTAAAGGTAGAAACTTGAAAATTAGAATTATATCTTCTCATCGTAAATAAATGATAACGTGTTTCAGGAATTTTCAATTTTCCTATTTTAAAGAGGGGAAATGGGGGGTGAAATGTGTGTGTGTGTGTATATGTTTGGTCCAATTGCGTTGAAACTCTGTATGTAGATAGCTGGAGACCAGGATTAACACATAGGCTACTATCTCGAAATTCCCCATATTATCTCGAAATTCCCACGGGATCGGGACTTACGCGGGTGAAACCGCGGGGCGCAGCTAGTTATCTTTAAGACCAAAGACTTAAAACTCAACAATTTGTTAATGTGGTATTGTTTTCCTGAGTCCTAATCTGTGTGATCTACTGTCAACTACCATCTTGAGATAACGCCAGCCACCCCACTCGAGCACCCAGTCCCGCACTCCTGTCTCCCTGTGGCTATGGATTGCAACATGGTCGAAACGTGGAGTCAATGAAGACCCGGAGAAATAATACTTGTTTCAGAGTTTTCGCGTCAGGCATATAGAATTTTTATTTAACAACCTCTAATTTTGAATGCATAGTCTTCGAAATTATTTGTTGTTTATAATGATTACGCTTTGAAACTACTTGACCGATTTTGATGAAATTAGATAAGATTAACACTCTTTCTTATTATTATCCTAATCTTATCTTATCTTACTAATATTATAAACTTGTAAGTTTGTGTGTGTGTGTGTGTGTATGTATGTATGTTTGTTACTCCTTCACGCAAAAACTACTGGACCGATTGCGATGAAACTCGGTATGTAGATAGCTGGAGACCTAGATTAACACATAGGCTACTTTTTATTCCGATATTCCCACGGTATCGGGACTTACGCAGGTGAAACCGAAGGGCGCAGCTAGTATTACTATGAAATCGAGACTTACCTGAGGACACTGCTCTTTATTAATAAGTATCTTAATTGAATAACTAGATGTTTTATCTTCGATTAAAATTATTGTTTATTCCCCATAGGTGATAGAAACTCAGCGTATGAGCCAGCGTCCTGTCGGCATCTTGTGGCATCTGCTGTCCAACCGTCGCATACAACTCATGCCGATATTGGGACAACTTAGAGAGATTGAAATGCTGTAAGTCACACCCATATTAATTGCGAAAGTCTATGACTGTCATTCTCGCGCTACCCTTCTCCAATCTTTCCAATTGGAGAAGGGTAGCGCGAGACAGAACCCAATGGAAAAAGCTAGAGGCCTATGCCAGGAGGCACTCGGAATTACGCGACAGTCTATAGATAAACATTGTTATATATTTTAATGTAACCTAAATCTATATATATAAAAGAAAGTCGTGTTAGTTACACCACTTATAACTCAAGAACGGCAGAACAGATTTGGGTGAAAATTGGTAGGGAGGTAGCTTAGAGCCAGGAGACGGACATAGGATACTTTTTATCCCAATATGCCCACGGGATCGGGACTTACGCGGGTGAAACCGCGGGGCGCAGCTAGTTCTGAATAAAGGGCTTATTATTATGACTGTCATTCAAACTATTCGACGACTTCGAATTTAGAGAAAATTCAGTGTTTTCCTAAAGATGATGGCCAGTGAACCTTGACCTCATTGTCACTTAGCGTAAGCTGAGATAGTGATAAATAAATATTCCAGGACATTCCACATTCCACTTGTGTTATGGGTGCCAGACAACGGAAATACTACTTATATACTTTTATTTTGTAAATATTATATACTTATAATAAATAGTAACAACCAGACCACAGACAAATATCTAAACATAAATACTTGTTTGAGGCGGAAATCGAACCCGCAACCCTGTGTTTGGTAGTCCGGCATGGTGACCATTGTGCCAACTGGATCGTCAGCCTACTAATCTTATAAGCTACAGACAGTTTGGTAAAAAGTTAGGGCTTACAGCACAAGTAAATCAAGTAAGTTAGTGGTTTTCGTGGTGTGTATTTCCCACATTTATGGTATGATCCATGTAAATGACTGATCTATAATAACTATAGTTTATTATTTCTGATATAATGACGACACGTCTGATCGAATTGAGAGCTTTATTGCTACTAAGTATAATTGTCAATGCATACATAAATATGAGACAATATGCGTTACCATGACCCATACACTACCTATCTATCTAAAAGAAAATATTGTAAAAAGAAGGGCGAGGAAATCCAGATATTTTACACCTACCTTTTGTCACTCGATATTTCTACCCCTTCCTGGGGAAAAAGAAACTATGTAGTAAACATAATGGGCTTTGATATAAATATATATTAGCTGTAATTCAATATCAAAATATTTTTTTTTTTTTTTTATATATATGTAATCCTGATTCATTTATTTCAATTTAATACACAAATGTCATAAATTATAAGTACTCACAATAAAACAAGATGAAAATTACAATCTCCGAATTAATATATATGAAGGAAAACTAATATAAAAAAGAATTACAAATAAAAGACATCCTCAAGCGGGTCTCTCCGAGGCATCGTTCCCAGAAGGCTGGCAACATATCCCCTCTGGATGGCCAGACTGACCCTTTAAGCGAAAAAACCACCAGCCCTCCGATCACCAGACAACTCGACAAGACGCGCGCCGAGATCCCTAAAAGCCTTAATTTGTATAATTGTTGTGTTTTAGCGCTGGTCGAGTATGTACCCTAAAGGAAGTGGATACAGATGTAGAGGAGCGCGCGACGCAACGTCCGCGTCGTCTGCGTCGTCGCACCAGGAGCCACAAGAGCCAGAGCGAGGGAGAGGTAATATAAAGTATTTAATTAAATCCTTACCAGAATTGTACAAATTAAGGGGTGTCCATACGCCAACGACTTTGCTACACAGGTTACTAAATAGTTACTACTAGCACCGGTCGAAGAATGTGTTTTGTTTTTCTCAAAAGTGCTGAAATGGAATTGTAAAGTGAGATATTTTGGTCAATGTGGTGAACATTGTTGTTGACGAACGTTTTTTGTTTTTCTCAAAGTGCTGATTATGTTGTTAGTTAGATTTTTACCGACACTATGCTGTGACTTTGACCCAAAAATTCCCTATAGTTTTCTAAGCTATCCTAAAATTAAGAATTAAACCTAATATAACTTTGAAATGACAAGGAATTTTCGTATTAAAAAATTATATCGTATAGTCGTTTTATAAATTATATTATATTATCTAAACAGGGCAACACAACAGAAGGCGAAGAGACCAAATCAACGAAACCTCGTCGTCAACAACGGCGTCGCAACAACAAGTCGCTCAGCAAGGAGGGGAAGGAGGAAGGCAAGGAGGGTGACAAACCAGAGGGTAAACCCAAGCGTAACAAGCGGCCAAGACCTGTCATTGATTTTACACTTAAGGTGAGAACTTGAACTGGCGTAACACCCTGGTAGTTTTACAAACATTTTTAGAGTTTTGTCTGTATCCAAAGGGTAAAAATGGGACCCTATACTTTTAAAAGGAAAACACTATCGTTCACTTTAATTTATCACTTTATTAACTTTTCTATCAAGGATTTTCTTAGAGCGTCCATAACGATCGATCACGCCATCATTGATCTCCTCTCCCACCAACTAGTGATGGGCACGCTTCGTAGTGATGCGACACGATAAGAATTCACTGTCCGTCCGTCTGTCTGCCAGTCACCAATCTGTATCTTATGAACCGTGATAGCTAGACAGTTTAAAATTTTACAGATTATGTATTTCGGTGGCCGCTATAACAATTATAGAAACAGAAAAAAATATTAAGTAGGGCTCTCATACAACATGGTACGGAACCCTTCATGCGTGAGTCCGACTCGCACTTGGCCGGTTTTTACAAATTGGTAGAACATATAGCCCTCTATTCAAAGCATATATGGAGGTTGAAGAGAACACCGCGCACGTTCGCCTGGAATCTAGTACTGGTGAAAATCAGACGAAGATATGAAGCAATTATAGCTGGACTGATTCTCCTTAAATAAAAACCTCAAGCGCCAAAGGATCCCAAAATAAAGAGGTCTATTTACGGATAACTAGAGAAATATCACACCATGATGTTATTTAAAGATTAAATAAGTCTACTAAGCTGCAGGCCGTCTTGGGACGCTTTAGAGCCTGGGATATGTTTTACATAGAATAGAAGTTTAATTGACCATAAACATTGTTACAGATATCAAACATAAGCCCTAACACGAGAGTCCGTGATTTGAAACAGGCTCTGTCTGAACGAGGCGTCAAGCCTCAAGTCATGGTGTGGAAGGTAATAACAGTTTCATGGTATATTCTGTGGCCTTTTTGGTTGGATTTTGCGTTTATTGAATTGTTTTGTTTGATTGCAGGGATTCCGTGGCTTCTGCTATCTACACTTCTTCAAACCGAGCCCCCAGAAGGTGAGTTCATTTTGGGTTATTTGTCTACAAATTGTATGTATCTATCTATACTAATATTATACCTCCCTTACATCAAAATGAATAGAATAGAATAGAATAGGCGTGTGAATTACAGTTTAATTTATACGTTAGAATATATACCATAGAAATATAATAAAAAACAGACATACCTTTCGCTGGTTTATCCTTTATTATGATGCGAAACCAGAATAAAATATTCACTTTTACAAGCGCATAACTTCTAAAGGTGTTTGACAACTGATAGAAATGACAGGTGGTCTATGGATGAACAGTGTTGCCAGTCGGTAAAGTATATTACCAGAGTAGAAAAAAAATAAAATCTGTAACTGTATCGGAATAAAAGGGGGGTGCCCATGTCTCCCGACTGCCCGTCCCTCCCCTACCATTCATGGGGAGTGTTATATGTTACTTTTTATCCTGATATTCCCACGGTATCGGAAGTTACGCGGGTGAAACCGTATCTAATAAAAGAACTTATTGTCCTCAGGGTGAAGGCGACACAGCAGCAGCTATAAGCATGGAGAGTGTCCTAACATCGCTCGCGCAGATGTCTCTCGGCGGTAGTGGTGGAACGCCCGGCACTGAGGAGGCTGAAGAGAAGCCGCGTCTGCTGTGCGTGGAGCCAGCGCCGCCGCGACAACCGCCGCAGCATCAACAATCAGAGGTAGGTCTTCCACCATACCATGATGTTGTTCAAAGAGTACTTCTACTAGCTTAGTGTCGTTTACAACGCAAGGAGAGGAACAAAATGGAAGGTTAGCAATATAGCTCTGATCTTGTCTAGAAGGTAGACAACCCCTTCTTTAATTCTTGTCCATCCAAAGGTTGCCTGGAAGAGATCGCTTTTAGTGATAAGGCCGCCCATTGTGCCATGATGTTAGGTTTAATATTGTTTAAGTAAAAGTAGTTTTTGTTACAATTAAGGTTTAATGTGGTACAATAAAGAGTTTATCTATCTATCTATCTAAGGTAGAATCCTACGGAAACTCAGCAATGGAACCCTGTATTGTAGATTAAAAGATCGCCTGCGACGGAGAAGGTTGCAGATTCTATACCCGTTACACAAACAAGTATTTTTAAGCGACTTCAGAAAAAGGAGGTTCTCAATTCGGTTGTATGTATTTTTTTATGGATATTCGCTGATATCTTCTTTGTTTATCAACCGATTTTGATGAATCTTTTTTGTTTCTGTAAACAAATATTAGTTATGGTCTAGGTGTTTCTAATATTATAAAGAGGAAATATTTTTGTTTGTGAATATGAATAGGTTCCGAAACTACTGGACCGATTTTGATGAAACTTGGTATGAGGATACATTAATTCGTTGGAAATAACTTAGGCTTTTTATCCCGACATGATGGGATCGGTAGTTACACGGGTGAAATCTCGGAGCCCTGCTTGTGTAAAATAAGTTATTACAAAAAAGTATATATAAGAATTTTTTATTTGTTGTATTGTCTGGTCATCATAACATTTTTTCTTGATATTTATTTTTTAATAATTATGGCTTCGCACGGTTTGTGCATTTAGCCAGTGTCAAGTTATATTTTGCATCAAATTATGACCCGATTTTTCATAAATCGGGCCTAAAGTATTTCAAAAAAGTCAAAATCGTCATAGTCCGTCAAGTCAGGGGTTATAGTAAAGCGGTGGCAAGTTTACCATAACCTTAATAGGAGATTTGGAGGCAACGAGAAAACTTCATGTTTAACACTGATTTTTACTTTAACTACACTTGTGCACTTTCACAGAACTAAATTGAATAACATTCCATCAGAATTAAACAATTCAACTCGGGTTACAACTAAGTTTCATGAAAATAAAACTGCAGCACGACATGTTGTTAACTCGTTCCCGCCAAAACTCTTCTTGATATTTGTCTGTTATTGGACTCATAAATGACTTGTTATTTCACAGGAGGCTGATGACAAGTCGCGCTTGCTGTGCGTCGACCCGGCTCCACCCCAGCCGCAGGCCGAGGTAAGTCAAGTACTTCAGATAAAACTAGCAAAGTTCTAAGGAGTAAAAGCTACCTTATTTATATGTCGGTAATATCCCAAAATCTGAAGAAATAATCTCTATATATATATATATATATATATATATATATAATGCTTTGTCCTGACTGACTGACGGATCAACGCACGGCCTAAAGCACAGCCTAAACCGTTGATCGTAGAGACCTATAACTTGGAGGGTGTGTTCTTTGTATGATGTAGGCATCCGATAAGAAAGGATTTTTCGAAATTCTACCCCTTAGGGGGTGAAAAAGGGGGGCAAAGTTTGTATGGGACAACGTGATTACTTGATCCAATCTACACATTTTACGCGGACGGGGGCAAGCGTTAGTCTTAATATATAAAACAGTCGGGTTTGTTCGAACACTTATAACTAGAGAACGGCTGGACCGATTTTCATGGTTTTTGATTTGTAAAACATTGGAACATTGACATAAAAATAAAAGAAAAAACATTTTACTATGCAAAATGATTATGGCTTACGTAACTGTCAGTAATTAATGGTTGTCATATACATATATTTTATGAGTGGGTCGTAATAAAAACGTCAGATTGAAGAAAAAACGCCCAGTCAATTGTCTCACTGAATTTTATCTTCCTTTTTTATGGGACTGTTAGGCAGTCCGAAGTTCGCCGTTTCAGCTAATTACTCCCTAAAAATAAATTGTTCCAATCTTTCGCGATCCAGCGATATAGTAATACCCCAAGATAATTCTAATTAATTACAGCTAATGTCAAAATTCTTTATTCCTTTGGATACTTAATACCTAGGTACAAGATCACATGGACACGTCTTAAAAAACTAAGTTAGGATGTGAATAATTTAACATACTAGTTATATCAATTAACCGGTTTATTTACAAAGTAAATCGTCCCCGATTGATTAATGTAAATCATACATTGTAGTTATACTTTACATTAATTTATAATGTTTTGTAATAATAATGAATGGTTGTTACTTTTCATTGGTTAGGACCGATCAATCGTAAAACACGAACTATTGGCTTTGAAAGTGAGTTTTTATTGTTTATTTTATGGCGTTTTATATTTTTGATAAAGAAATATAAATCTTTGTACATTTTTTTGTAGGCGAAACAAATATTTTTCATTCAACTTATTCATAACTAGCAATGCTCCGCGTTTTCACCCGCGTAACTCCTGTTCCCGTTGGAATATCGGTAATATAAAAAGTAGCCTATGTAATTCCAAATGAATCAATGTATCCTCATACTAAGTTTCATCAAAATCGGTACAGTAGTTACAAACATAAAAACGTAATAATGTAGATTTGTTAAGCGAAACAGATATACATTTTTCGAATTTTCATTAGTATGGGTTATTTTACATGAAGTCCAACTATAGATAAATTATAAATATTTCTAGAATTCACTGTTCCTACAAGTAGCAGTCTAGATTGCTTAGTAGTCAAACCCATGGAATTTTAGCAGAAGTTTAGATTTTTTATTTGGAAATTTAATTATTTTGTTATAAATTCAAGTTATAAATAAATGAATAAATATTGCAGGACATTCCTCACATCGCTATCTAGCCCCAAGCTAAGTAACTAGACTGGTGTTATGGGTGCTAGCCAACGGATATACTACTTATATACTTTTCTTTTGTAAATATATACTTATACTACATAGAAACAACCAGACCACAGACAAATATCTAAGCATAAATACTTGAGGCGGGAATCGAACCCGCAACCCTGTGTTTAGCAGTCCGGCATGGTGACCATTGTGCCAACTGGGTCGTCAAGTTAGCCTGATATGTCTAATGTCTAATTCCTTGGAATTATGATTAGTTATAAGGCTAATCACTTTTGTTTGTAAATTGTATGCGAGGCTATATTGATTCAAAATCATCCAAGTTAATATGAAATGGATTCAATATCCATTGAAAACGAAGCTAATTCCTAATTTCTTTATTCGTTTTAGTCCAGTATGGTTGATAGTATTTGATATATATATTACATAGTACTTGAATCTCATGAAGGGACGCGAAGATGTAGGTACTTGTGGGAACGAAGTATTCAAATCTTGGAGTAAAAATTCCTACTAGGTAGTTACAAAGAGCTCATGTCACTCATTGTAAGCGGTTGTTTCAAATCGGATTGTTTAAAACCGCATATTTTGACCCCCTAAGGGTTAAAAAACGGAAAATCCTTTCTTATCCGATGCCTACGTCATACAAAGAACACACCCTCCAAGTTTCAGGTCTCTACGATCAGCGGTTTAGGCTGTGCGTTGATCCGTTAGTCAGTCAGTCAGTGATTCAGGACAAAGAATTTTATATGTATAGATAGATAAATAAACCAAACACATGAACATGGGACATGAAATATAAATAGTAGATCGTTATTGCATTTTCCAGGTACATTGATTACATTGAACAAACGAAGCGACCCAATAACTAAAACGATAATTGTATTTTACACGCATACGATTCGCTTGGTTGCACACGGACTGACGGGTTCCACTGTCGCATTCCGAATCTTATATGTTTAGATTTAAGGTTGATTTTTTGTTTGCGTCGATCCCGGTTATGCTTGTTTGTTCTATATCGCTTGTTAATATTTTAAAATAAAAAGTAACGAATGCATAATAATTTTTAACCTTAATTAATATTTTTATTTCAAAGGGCTCTATCATGTATGAATGGAATCGCAAAGTTTAACTAAAATTATTTTAAGAGAGTTAATACATCTCTTCTCATGATTGTTAGTTTAAAACAACTGAGTAGTGAGATTGATGTCGATTGCAACTATCAAAATTAAAGATTTATATTATATTGTTGAAGTTAACTTAGCTATCGTTTTTATACTTGGTAGATACTTTATAACTTTTAGTAATGTGATAATACTTACATACAAATATATACTTACACAATTCCACTTGGATACAAATTATATGTATACACATAATTACAAATGCATACAAACCATATGTAAACATAATTATATTTACAGACAGATTATATGTATACCCAATTATACTTGCATACAAATTATATGTGTACATAATCATAGCAACATACAAATAATATGTTTACCTAATTATACTTGTATACAAATTACATGTAAAGAATTATATTTGCAGACAGATTATATGTATACCAAATTACACTTGCATACAAATTATATGTATACATAATTATACCGATTCTGCGAGAAGTATCGATTTTTAAGTTTATTCGAAATAAAATAATCGAATTTGATTATTCACTGGGATCGACGATTATGTTACGTGATTACTGGTCGAGTAAGTTAGTATATTTAACTTAAAAATATACGTACTTGTAAGAAATTTTAAACTAAATAAGTTACATAAGTTTTATGTAATAGGTTGACTTGACCAGTTTTAATGTGGCATTTTATGTTTGATAGCTAAAATTGCATTGTATAATTTTATTCACAAAATTTTAAAAATTAAACGCATGTCTAAAGCCCCAAATATTTAAAAATTAATATAAATTCTCTATTGATACATATTGTAGGTCTTTATCATATTAATAGGTATTAGAATTATTCATTCTGTTATCCGGTCTCCATATGGGCTGGATGGCGCTTTTATTCGGTTCAAAACATTGTACCATGCAATTTTGGTTTATTAACAATAAAGAAAATATTGAATCTTTTATCTGTCCTCTAGTCTAAAGTAGTAACTACTCATTAACTAGTAATTATTAACGATTTCTCTTAATAAAAATAAATTGTACATTATGTTTTTTACAGTATGTTTTAAAAACCCCCGTGGTTTCCCTTAGCTAAACCCATATCTTACCAAAAATAACAGTAAAAAATATATTATTTTCCTAAGTGCATTAACCTGCATTTGATAACAGCTAAAAAGCATGAAAATGTTAAAAAAAAAGTAATATTCGATATTTGATTCCGGCTCGGCCTTTGTTTTCTTAGAAGTTATTTAATTAATTGAAAGTTTTGAATTTTAAGCAGCCCTGGAATGGGCTACTTAGGAGGATGGAAGGTTTTGCCTTTGCCCAAAATCCAGATTTTGGGACAAAGATAAATGGGATGGCATAATTATCAGCTTCTCATTGATAAATAATGGTTTTATAACACCAAAATTTTGTTATAAGGCTAAATATTTTTCCCAGACTTTTGAATATGAATTTTGATGCGTTGTTCTTTTTTAAATTTTTCGAATATTTTCCTTGGGATACCTGAAAGGAAACGCGTGGTTTTTTAAACATACTGTAAATGTTCTTTTAAAAAGTGTAAAGGCGCATTTTGTCGTTCCTATGTATAATAAGTACATGGTCCCAAAGTAGCCCTTATATCTTTATACCTCCATATAAACGTTACTCAGCCATTGATTAGCTAATCGCTGTTTTATCAAGCACGATCATCGATTAACTAATACATCGCTAAGTAACATTAATTATGGGTACATTTCTATTAATAATTGTAACTAAAGAAGCTATATTTTAGTATAATGTAGTACATATAGAGAGAAATACTAAAAACTCTATTTTAATAAATTGTAAAATTTAAGGTGCTTTTGGAAACGGAGTCTTGAACTTTGTGTAGGATTTGATTAGAGTTAAGGCATTTTGATTTTTAATACGAATTTTGAGGCTCCGTTATTCTGTTTTGTGCCAACTTTGTTAGAGACGTTTGTTGTTTACGCATCGATTTATTACTTTTTGTAAAGGTTTTTAGGTCTTAATGCGGGTTCCCTTAAAACATATCCTCCAGTATCTGCATTTGTATCCGCATCTTATCAGTAACTGCATTTTATCTGTATCCTATCCGCATATCCGCATTTTAATCAGGCGTCGAGACTCAAGGGTCATTAATTGAATGCAAACATTGTAATGATCATTGTTAATGCGTCTTAAAGACTAAAGGATGTGTACTTTCGGATCGCGTCATCCAATAAGAACATTATTTACATTTATTTTTCTATCCGAATCCCCATATTATGTATCCGTATCGGAATCGGCATGTCTATCCATATTCACACTTGAGTTATTATCTGTATCCGCATTTTAGTAAGACCCAAAAATGTTTACAGAATGGAACGGTAAATGATTTTCTACATATCTTGAAAAGTTGGAGCGTTTTTTCACTTGGTCTGTTACTTTTTTTTCAGTATTAGGTTACGTAAAATTTGAGACTTGAAAATGAAAAGTAATATATTATAGAGAAATATTTATCGTTTTAACTTATTTTGTAACTTATTACTAAACTTAGATCCTATTTCACCGTATTCGAATCGAGAACTTTACTTGAGGTTATGTTATACGCATTAGAAAAAAATACTGACCGATCAGACAGGTAAAATATGAAGATTTATTGATATGTATTTAAATATGAGCCAAGTCACGTTTTAGCGCATCTAAAGGAGGCAAATGAGGAGGCTCACAGCTAAGCAAAGCTCGCCGAACGTTTACGGTCGTGCGGGTTAAGTGACGCCTACCGCGGTCATTACTTTGATGGGTGACCAATTAACAGTGTGGCATACATGTGTTTTCGTGAGCCCCTCCGTGCTTCGGAAGGCACGTTAAGCCGTTGGCCCCGGTTGCTACCTCTAGTAGCAGTCGTTAGGTCAAGTTAGAGACCTTAAGGCGATCTGAATACTCAAACAATAGGTGAGCCACACCACTATTATACGAGAAGAAGAAGTGCATTTAAAATATAATCTATAATATTTTACGAGTTAGTTTGAGTTACAAATCAATCTCAAAGATTTGAAGTTCAATTATCAAAACACAAAATATAGATTTTTTTACATATATGTAACTTAACGTTTTTACAGGAAAATTCTTTTATACCTTAATTGAATTTGAACTTTATTAGAATTCGGTGAAATGGGCCTTTATTCTTTTAGCGAAAGATATCGCGTTGCATTGGTCTCTTAGCGTTTAAAAAATATTTTTTTATATTATAGATTAATATATTAATAATATTTTTCGAAATTTTTGTTATAATTAGCAGCATAATAACGGCTTCTATATTTTGGTATTAAGTGTTTTTTATTAAGATTACTTCTCGCACATGTAATTTATGCTTATTTTACTTTTGGGAATGTATGAGTGTTTTAGGAAGTATAGCTTGAACGGGCCTGTTTTGCATGTGAGGTTCAGTTCGATTCCCGTCCCGAAAAATTCGAAGTAGGAGAGCTATGCTTGGGACTAGGTGGCACTATAGACAAAAGTCTAGGTTGTGATTCCCTGCGTATGTTAAAAATAGTTATCAATTCAAGCTATATTTCTTTACAAAACATAAATTAATATCTGGGCAAGTCTGGTTGAAAAGTTATGTTTTATATTTCTTTTTTTTTAAATAAATTTTATAAAAATCCTTACCGTTTGATTTTCGTTTCCTTAGTTCTGTGGGCGTTTTGTGAGTTTTTTTTAAAGTACGTTATGAATAAATTCACTTCACGTAGACAGACTCAGATAGTGTCGTAAATAGTAAAAACTCACATAACGTAAGCAACTGCATTGTTTTAATGAAAAGTAAAACTTGAATAAACTTAGTTATAGTTGTTTATATATACTTGAAACTTAATGTTGTGATTGTAATTTAATATTTTTCGTCGTTTAGAGGTTGAGGGTAAAAATTAAATTCTATTTTTTTAGCGAAATGATGTTTTATTTATATGACTAGCTGCGCCCCGCGATTTCACCCGCGTAAGTCCTGATTCCGTGGGAATGTCGGGATAAAAAGTAGCCTATGTGTTAATCCGGGTCTCCAGCTATCTAGATACCGATTTTCATCGCAATCAGTCAAGTAGTTTTTGCGTGTAGGAGTAATAAACATACACACAAACTTTCACATTTATAATATTAGTAGGATTAATGGGAGAATAAGTAAAGGTCGCTGCATACATGACGGTATCAAACCTCAGACACATGAGTACATAATTCCATGGACGTAATATTGGGCCTTTATTCGCTTTTAGATATAATATTACATCCAAACCCTCGAAATGATGATACTTATTTAAATTAACGATCCAGTTGGCACAATGGTCACATGCCGAACACAGGGTTGCGGGTTCGATTCCCGCCTCAGACATGTATTTGTGCTTAGATATCTGTATGTGGGTCTGGTTGTTTCTATGTATGTATAAGTATATATTTACAAAAGAAAAGTATATAAGTAGTATATCCGTTATCTAGCACCCATAACACAAGTCTAGTTACTTAGCTTGGGGCTAGATGGCGATGTGTGTAATGTCCTGCAATATTACTTATTTATTTTTATTTAAATTATATGGTCAATTTTAAATGTATATTGAATGGAATAATAAATCATTATGGATCGGCCATTTCATGAATGGATATCATGAAATGGCCGATCACATCATGAAATGAACAATTTAACCATCTAGCTACGACATGTAGATACTTGTACTTGTATACAGGCTGTTTTCCGCCATTGGACCCTTTTTAATTGGGTCCATTTTGCGTGATGATGGAGTAGGCTTGCCCAGCACCTACTACCCTCTCAGCTTAGTCGACCATGTCCAGAGGAGAGAACTTGTCAATACTTGTGGAGCCAACTAAGCCGCGGGTTTCATCATGGCAGTTATTAGTTTTATGCAACAAAAATATTTGCTCTAGTGTTATTATCCAGGGAGAAAACACTCAACTACGTTTGTATGGAGAGAGCGCCGGTACCCTTTCTTCTTAACTCATTAATTTATTAGATAATATTTATTAGAATAAAAACATTCCGTACCATTAAATTTTGTTAAAGTATTTTTTGCTAGAGCGGCAACAGAAATACATCTGCGAATTTTAACTGTTGAGCTATCACGGTTAATGAGAAACAGCCTGGTGACAGACAGTGGAGTCTAAGTAAAAGGGTAATTACTATTATTGGAGTGTTTGCATTCTAATAATTTTTGTTTGATTAATTGATGAGTTGAAAGACTTTAAACATCAACTAAAGCAGGTGTCTAGAATCTTGCTTGTGTTGAAAACATTCTTATAACAGCCGTTTTGGAGCTCTACGGTGGGTCTGTAATTAAATAAATAAATGTTACAGGACATTCCATACATCGCCATCTAGCCCCAAGTTAAGTAACTAGACTTGTGTTATGGGTGCTAGACAACGGATATACTACTTATATACTTTTCTTTTGTAAATATATACATAAAATACATAGAAACAACCAGACCACAGACAAATATCTAAGCATAAATACTTGTCTGGGCGGGATTCGAACCCGCAACCCTGTGTTTGGCAGTCCGGCGTGGTAACCATTGTGCCAACTGGGTCGTCAAATTATGCAATTATGCAGCCGACCGTACCTACGGAACCCTAAAAATTAAAGCACCATTAATTATATGATGCATATATGCTACTAGAACCGGGTTCAGTGTTAACATGAAATGTAGATAAAAATCACGGAAAATCGTAACATGATAAATATGTTATTAAGTGATTTTGTCTGATTGAAATCACGCAACAATATCATTTATATATTAAGTTGTTGGGAATATTAATTCATCATTCAAAAATGTATATCTTTGTGCTATTTTGTTTGGTGCCCTTCGCTAGAGGAAACGCTGTTCCGGTAAGTTAAAATTTATTATTTTTGACGTGATAACGTCTAATAAATTGATGAACACACAAAAGTTTCAAGGGAAAAAAAAAGAGGAAAATATGTCAATTTTTTTATCGTTTTCTTATGACGGTATCACGTAAAATTATCGCCCGTAAACCGACTTTACAGGCAACCATTTTTTTAACCCCCGACGCAAAAACGACGGGATAAATTTGACGTGTCAATAATCAAGAAAATTTATTGAAAAACTGTGTACATAAGATAACAAATTATAGTATGTAGGCATCAACAGGTTGTCCATCCCATTGACGACCCAGTTGGCACAATGGTCACCATGCCGGACTGCCAAACACAGGGTTGCGGGTTCGATTCCCGCCTCAGACAAGTATTTATGCTTAGATATTTGTCTGTGGTCTGGTTGTTTCTATGTATTATACAAAAGAAAAGTATATAAGTAATATATCCGTTGTCTAGCACCCATAACACAAGTCTAGTTCTTAGCTTGGGGCTAGATGGCGATGTGTGGAATGTTGTGTAATATATTTATTTATTTAACCCGGACATACAATAATGAGTTACACATAAGTAACTTAATTTATACTAAATACAAAACAATATATTAAGCTGCCATATCAAGCTCATGTATCTAGTATCTAATAATAATAATGTGTGTGTGTGTGCCTGTCTGTGGCATCGTAGCTCCCGAACGGATGAACCGATTTTAATTTAGTTTTTTTTGTTTGTATAGGATATTAAATATATCCTATTATTTGATTCACCAATATCTGCTTACGGCGATGACAGCGCTGAATATATCGACACATCGAAGGTGATTGTGGAACGGGTCGATGAATCCGTTGCAGTAATGTATGGTGAAATCATCTTCAAAAAAGGAATGGGTAAAAATGTTACTGTAAGTATATACAGGAGTCCAACCGCGCTTATTGCGTCGGCTTCAAGCCGACGTCGATATCCCAACCCGCGCCTCACACTAGGCGGAATTTTAAGCCTGCCTTTCATAAAAAGTTTGAAAAATTAGGTTGTTTTTTTCGTGTGTTTTAAGTATGCAGGATTTTTGGAGACATCAAACCATTCAAAAATAAGTGATTTTGGTTGTTTTAAAAAAAAATAACAAAGTCATATTTTGAGGTGTTTTAAAAAATAACATAACCAGAATTACTTATTTTTGAATGTTTTGATATCCCCGACAATACTGCATACTTAAAACACACGAATAAAAGAACTTATTTTTCAAAAATCCTATGAATGGCGGGCTCAAAGTTCCGCCCAGTATGGAGCGTGGGTCGACATAAGCCGACGCGTTGGCTTGAAGCCGACGCACTTATCGCGGTAGGGCCCCTGGTTGGATTTACTATTAAAAGGTACCGGCGACAAACAAGGGCCACCTTAAGAGGAAAGGGTACCGGGCGCTTTTGTCATACAAACGTAGTCGACTGTTTCCTTCCTGGATAATGACACTAGAGCAAATATTTTTGTTGCGTAAAACTTACCTATAACTACCATGACCATGCCCCTATGTTTTTTTTTGTTTTTTAAATCTTATTTTTATGATAATTAGAAAATGAAAAAACCAAAACATAGGGGCATAGTCATGGCAGTTATAGCTTTTATGGCACAAAAATATTTGTGCTAGTGTCATTATTCAGGGAGGAAACAGTCGACTACGTTTGTATGGATTATCTTCCAAACTACTGGATGGATATCTTAAATTCAGGTATCGTTAGATTCGTCACATCAGTGGCGTAGCTAGGGGGGGGGGCGGGGGCCGTCCGCACCGGGTGTCAACATTGGTGAACTAATGGCAACTAAGGATACGCTTAAAAAAAAGTACTTTTGTTAATTACAAGTAAAAAGTACCTAACCATAGTGCATTTTCATTTTTTTATTATAGGATTCGACCTTAGTCGAGTTAATTTTTCACCGGAACTCATAAGTTTACTTGTAAAATAGTAAATTTCTTTGTAAAATAGTAAGAAAACCTACCTAGCTTCGAAGATTGTTATACTTGTTGTTTCCAAGTAACTTTCATGAGGAATCAAGAAAATATTATAGTTTAATAGGTTTTTGAGGTAAAGAAAAGTAGAAATACAAGTTCATTTGCCTAAAAAGTAATTTTAATTTAACTTTTGGGGTGACACTTATAATATTCGCCCCGGGTGGTTTAATAGGTTTTTGAGGTAAAGAATAGTAGAAATATAAGTTCATTTGCCTAAAAAGTAATTTTAATTTAACTTTTGGGGTGACACTTATAATATTCGCCCCGGGTGGTTTAATAGGTTTTTGAGATAAAGAATAGTAGAAATTCAAGTTCTTTTGCCTAAAAAGTAATTTAAATTTAAATTTTGGGGTGACACTTATAATATTCGCCCCGGGTGGTTTAATAGGTTTTTGAGATAAAGAATAGTAGAAATACAAGTTCTTTTGCCTAAAAAGTAATTTAAATTTTGGGGTGACACAATATTCGCCATATTATTATTCGTTCCAGTTAGAAATAATATTACAAAAAGAAGCATCAGGTAGATTCGAAGTGGTGTTCACGCATGATATCTGCGACTTATGCAAGGAGTTGGGCGACGAAGAGAGCAAATACAAGAAGTATTTGAAGTACTTTGGCATACCACAGGAGTGTCCTTTTGATGCTGTAAGTATCGATCACCACATACGTGTTTCCACGAAGGGTTTCTACTAAAGGGTGTTCTAGACCTCTAAGTCAGGAGTCGGCAACCTTTTGAGACGGAAGTGTCAAAAATTACAATTTACGTAAAAATTTAAACCACATTTTTTCTTGCTAACAATAAATATCTGCTTAGTCATAGTTAGTCAAATACTTAATCTATTTATTCATTAGAAAAAAATCTTTTTATTTATATATAGGTAAGTAGTGTTTTTTCAGAACTAATTAGATAATCTATACTAATATTATAAAACTGAAGAGTTTGTTTGTAGGAACGGAGTTCCTTATCGCGCGTCACGAAAAGGGGGCTAGACGGAAAAAATTAAGACCAAAAGTTGTAACGACACTTTTTGATTTTATTATCATTCCTTCACTAATTAATCGAAAAGAACTTCGTTTCATCCGGGTGTCCCTTGACACCTCTCAAGTTTTTTGTTTGTTTGTTTGAATACGCTTATCTCAGAAACTACTGATCTCATTTGAAAAATACTTTTTGTGTTCAAACAAACAAACAAACTATTCAGCATTATAATATTAGTATAGATTATTAGATAATCACCTATTAAAAAATTAAAACTATTAAACTTTTATGCGATATTTAGTCAATTTCTAAATGAAGTAATTTATACTGCTCTGACTAGCTCCTGCAAACGTGATTATTTTTTCTTTAAAAAAAACATTGGACCTCTTTAGTGTCTAAGCATGTATGTTTGTTTCTATGTGGTGTTCTAGAGGCCAAACGCTCGAACCGATTTTGATGATTCTACATTACATTTATACACATACTAGCTAAGCCCCGCGTTTTCACCCGCGTAAGTCCCGATCCCGTTGGAATTTTGACATAGCCTATGTGTTAATCCAGGTCTCCAGCTATCTACATACCGAGTTTTATCGCAATCGGTCCAGTAGTTTTCGCGTGAAGGAGTAACAAACATACACACACACACAAACTTTCACATTTATAATATTACCAGTAACGCCATCTATTGAGTTTCCCCTCCCTCCTTAAAATAGGAAAATTGAAAATCCCTGAAATACGTCACCATTTATTTACGATAAGAAGATATAATTCTAATTTTCAAGTTTCTACCTATAAAAAAATCAAACCTTCATACAAACTTCCACCCCCCATTTCCCCTCCTTAAAATAGGAAAATTGAAAATCCCTGAAATACGTCATCATTTATTTACGATAAGAAGATATAATTCTAATTTTCAAGTTTCTACCTTTAAAAAAATCAAACCTTCATACAAACTTTCACCCCCATTTCCCCTCCTTAAAATAGAAAAATTGAAAATCCCTGAAACACGTCATCATTTATTTACGATAAGAAGATATAATTCTAATTTTCAAGTTTCTACCTTTGAAAAAAATTAAACCTTCATAAAAACTTTCACCCCATTTCCCCCCTCCTTAAAATAGGAAAATTGAAAATCCCTGAAACACGTCATCTTTTATTTACGATAAGAAGATATAATTCTAATTTTCAAGTTTCTACCTTTGAAAAAAATCAAACCTTCATACAAACTTTCACCCCCATTTCCCCTCCTTAAAATAGGAAAATTGAAAATCCCTGAAACACATCATCATTTATTTACGATAAGAAGATATAATTCTAATTTTCAAGTTTCTACCTTTAAAAAAATCAATCCTTTATACAAAATTTCACCCCCATTTCCCCCCTTAAAATAGGAAAATTGAAAATCCCTGAAACACGTCATTATTTATTTACGATAAGAAGATAAAATTCTAATTTTCAAGTCAAACCTTTATACAAACTTCCCCCCCCCCATTTGCCCCCCTTAGGGGTTGAATTTCGCAAAATCCCGTCTTAGTGAGCACCTACGTCATAAAAGTAACCCCCATGCAAAATTTGAGACTCCTAGCACTTGTAATTTCTGAGATTTCGTGATGAGTGAGTGAGTGATTTTCCCTTTTATATATATAGATAAACTTTTTTGGAGTTTCTGTATGTAATTTAAAAAAAGGTACCTACCATAACACAAGCCTAGTTGTTTAGCTTTTAGGGCTACATCCTCCAATATTTATTTCATTTAATTTATTTGTTTTATTTTTAGGGTTCCTACGACATAAAAAACTTCAAAGTAGACTCAGATGATATGGACTTAAATAGCCAACATACAGGACAGTACGAAGCCCTTTTGCGTATGTACGAAAAAACCGGTGACAATTGCCAGAAAGATAGGAATTTGCTGTTCACACTCATAATTAAACTGATCGTTGAACCTGAGGGATAATTTTGTTATAGTCATAATTTATTTTTGAGCTGAAGCCAATACGTAGTTGTCCTTTACAATAACAAGTTTGATAGCAAAGTATAATATAGAAACCAAATCGGCGCTCAAAGCGAAATTAATGTGACCTAGATAGATAACTTTAATTAAACAACACAGGAAAAAACAAAACATGATATACACTAAGTCAGCAAATGGGCGGCCATATCGCTGAAAGCGTGTAATGTAATTTAGCTGAACAAAATGATATTTTTCACTTATCTTCTCAAGGTTAAATAGCTATTATCCCAGCAATTATCCCGGTCTGCACTATAAAATGATTCAAACCCCAGATTTAGACACAGTCTTATCAATATCATTTTTACTGACACTGATGGATACGTTACGGCACGGCAGGTGTCGGCACTGTGCCGTCACTGTTCTGTGCGGATCGACCTTTATTGTAAAGGGCCTATACTTGTTGGCTTCGGCTCCACGCACGCTTTCCAAAGGACCGGGGCTCCATAAACCACTTACCTAGTGTGCTATAACTATGTCACGGGAGATTGTTATGGCGCACATAGGTAAGTAGGTATATTGATATAATTCTTTTATAAAATAAAAGCTCTTAAAAATAAGTGGTGTTGGTATAGGTAGGTAGGTATAGCATAATAAACTTGTGTGGCAATCATTATTATTGTGTTTTACTGCTTTGATTTGATTCGGTAAGTACCTACACTTTCGTATAACACTGTGTAAGAAAAAAACATGTAGTCCCACATAGATAGGTCCAGATAATATTTATTGGAACGAATTCCTTATCCTTTTTGCTATAGTTGTAAGCCGTGCGGCGCGCGGCGTGCGCGTGTTCCTCTGTCTGTCTGTCTCTCTCTCTCGCTCTCATAGTAAGCAAGCCAGTTTACTAAAATTGAGCCTACTGATTACGTTTATATTACATTATAATTGTTAATAATAAAAAAAATATTATAACTTCAAAATATTTAATTTTATTACAATTCCTTCATTTATTAATCGAAAGGAACTTCCCTTGATACCTCTCAAGTTTTTATATTTTATTTTTATTTAACGTACGGGAAATTACCCTAGTTAATGAGCAGTGTTGGCTTAGTGGTAGATACCTCGACTTTCATTCTGAAGGTCGTGGGTTCGAATCCCGGCCGGCTGTGCACCAATGTATTTTTCTTAAGAAAAATTTATGTGCGCTAATTGACATTGCTCTTACGGTGAAGGAAAACATCGTGATGAAACCCGCGGCTTAGTTGGCTCCAGAAGTATTGATAAGTTCTCTCCTCTGGACATGGTCGACTAAGCTGAGAAGGTAGTAGGTGCTGGGTAAGCCTACTCCATCCTCACGCAAAAAGGACCCAATTAAAAAGGGTCCAATGGCGGAAAACAGCCTGTATACAAGTACAAAGTACAAGTACCCTAGTTTATTTTATGCTATTTGTTCAAAGAAACATTTTTTATCTAAATCCGTTTGTAATACCTTTAATTCTTTGTAATTATTTTTTTACGTGATAACGGCTTATAAATTGATGGAACACCTGCATTCACAAAAAAGTGTCTGATCCGGGTAACAGACACCGTCATGTTCCAGTACCACGGCGCGGCGCGGCGTCATTGTAAACGTCACGCGTCTCGTGTTTGTTTTATATTGTTTAATAATAATATCGCTCATCTGGGCTTGTGTTATGGTGACGAGTGACGAATAGAAGACTTAAAAAAATGAAAAAACGAAAAAAAAATCATCGTTTTCTTATGCCGTTATCACGTAAAATTATCGTCCGTAAATCGACTTTACAGACAAGCATTTTTCACATATGATAGGTCAGCGTTTGACCACTATGGTATTGGTGACGATGCGGCCTAGCATTAGAAAAGTAAGCTATCACGCTGATTCCGGTTGTTATTTAAAAACAATAACAAAGTCATATTTTGTGGTGTTTTTAAAAAATAACATAACCAGAATTACTTATTTTTGAATGTTTTGATGTGACCGACAATCCTGCATACTTAAAACACAAGAATAAAACAAATTAATTTTTCAAAAATCCTATGTAAGGCGGGCTCAAAATTCCGCCCAGTGTGGGGCGCGTTTCGACATAAGCCGACGCGTTGGCTTGAAGCCGACGCACTTATCGCGGTAGGGCCCCAGAAGTTCCCACTCACTCGCAACTATTGTTTTGTTCGTTCAATAAAACCAATGTTTATTTTATTGAATTAACTTTATTTATTCGTTAAATGAATTCATTCATTCTTCTGGTTCGTTTACATTATCATCTTTGCTAGACTCATAGAATACTTCGCCATTACTTTTAGTCTTCTTCGATTTCTTAGATTTACTCTTGTGTTTTTTTTCTTTTTTGTCTTTCTTTTCTGGTTTTTCTTTATCGGCCGCGGCGTCTTCTTCGCTTGCCTTTTCTGTCTTTGGTTTTTCTTTCGAGTCGCTGCAGTTAAAAAGTTAAAATAATAATTAAGAATGATGAAGTCAGCTGTAGAAAAACTAAACAGGCTGTTTGGCACATAGATATCATGACGTAGACATCCGCTAGGAAAGGATTTTGAAAAATTCAATCCCCAAAAAAACATACAATGTGTTTGGATAAGGGGTTCTTATTCGAAAGAGGGTCTAAGTCTAAGCAAACATCTTGTTTTGTTCCTAAACTTCAAAAAATTGAATGTTTATTACTTTTTTTTACAATTAATTTTCGCAATCCAGGATTTCTTTAAACGGTATTAGTTGCATATATTTTTATTACAATTTACTGGCAATGGAACTGTCAAATAGAAGTTCTGAACCGAGCTGCACACGTTACTTACGTTACATAAATTAGTAAAATATTAAATATAAATAATATAATAATAAATATTACTTGGCTCCTCTCAGCGCTTTTTTATCTTCGTCAGATGAACTGCAAATAATAGATATGATTATATTAGTATATTCAAAAAATAAATAAGCATACCTATAGTGTGTAAAATGTTATGTAGGTACTTGTAGGTACCCCCAAAACATTACTTAAATTAAAAAAAATATGTTTGCATGGAAACAGAAGAATGATTATAAATTTAAAGTTGTGTAATTACCCTAATGTACTAAAGAATTAAGGAATTTTTAAGATGTGGTTACACCATTTTAGCAGTACCTACTCATGGGTAATAATAGTAATAATAATAAATCATTTATTTCAGGCTACAAAGGCCCATAGATACATACCTTATAGACTAACATACATATTTTATAATAATAATTGAATGTGTTAAAGAGATATCTTAGAACTATGTTAGTAGCACTTCCATGACACTACACTAATATAGTGTTGGCATATTTTTAAAATCCCCCAAACTCTGGATAAATTAAGGGAAATTTTGAAAACTGAGAAAAATACCAATATTTATTTTGCAATTTTTTTTGTAATATAATAAGAGCCACCCCTTAGGTAATTACAAAAAAAATCAGAAAGTCAAATAAGTGTCAGCTAGGCCGGCCTTAAAAATATTACCAAATCAAAGTGCAATAGAAATGAAGAAGATATTCTGCGCCGACCCCAAATAAGATGGGGGATAAGGACAGGCAGAAGAAGAAGAAAGTTCGTTCTACCTACTTGTCCCTAGAAAAGGGTAACAGGTTATCTTTACACACTGTAAAAAAGTTTCTAGTAAAAAATCAAACCTTGCTTTTTCATCATCGTTTTTATTTCTGTAAATAGAAATAAGAAATATGTAAACTATTTCAGAAAAAAACTTGAAAATTAGGGGAAATATTTTTCATTACCCACTCCAAAATCAGAGTGACATTTGACAGATGTCAATTTTTGTTTGTCTTTTGTTTTTATTTCAATCGTCTTTTTTCGGTCGTTTTTTTTTCGATCATCTTTTTGGATCGTCGTTTGTTTCCATTTCGATCGATCGTTCCTTTTGTTAACTACATAGTTGAGTAGTTTGATTACAAGGAAATTTATTCCTTTTGGAGAAACTAGTTTGGCCAGAAAGTTTGATCAGCAGAAAGGTACCAAATATAAGTATTTAGGTACAAGTTTTCGCGAAAATCAAAATTTGCCCATATATTTTTATGGTGTTGACTCAGGACCGTGATATATCTAGAGACTATAGACCACAGTATCTGGTATACATTTCAACTCGCTAGGTCCCCTGTGATTACGTGGTCCGACTGCACGGCCCATCCGATCGGAGGACGCGACCTTTTTTTACTTTTGGTTCGATTAATCGGACAAAGAATAGACACAAATACGCTTAGTCCAATCGATCGGACGACGTGAACTTTTGGTCTACTTGTTCCTGAGAAAATCGGTGGTGACACACGGACAGACAGACATGAGAGTGATCTTATAAGGGTTCCTGTTTTACCTTCTGAGGTACGGAAAAGATACCAATATTAACATTTTATTATTTTCCTTACGTTTTGTGAAAACTTTTACATACTTACGGGAACCCGAGGGCATTGTAATATTTGTAAATATATAATATACTAGCAGCGCTCCGCAGTTTCACCCGCGTAACTCCCGATCCCGTGGGAATATCAGGATAAAAAGTAGCCTATAGCCTTCCTCGATAAATGGACAATCCAACACAAAAATAATTTTTCAATTCGAACCAGTAGTTCCTGGGATTAGCGCGTTCAAACAAACAAACAAACAAACTCTTCAGCTTTATAATATAAGTATAGATTATATTCTTACCCTTCATATTCGTCTTCCCTGAAACGACAAAAAGTAAAAATTGAAATAAAGAAATAAGTACCTACCTACTAAAACTTTTTAATCTAATAGGGCTGTTAATGAAATCAATTGCTGTTTGTTTGTCTCGCTAAAACTTGAGAACGGCTGGACCGATTTAGCTAATTTTGATTTTGGAATATTTGCGAGAGAAAATTTTAATGGTAAGAAATTATGGAAAAATTATGAGAAAGATAGTAAAAACAACAATTTTATTTTCCCATTCAAACTGTTCCTATCTGTCAAATATTTGATTAAATGTTTATTTATTATTAACTAGCAGCGCTCCGCGGTTTGACCTGCGTAGCTCCAGATCCCGTGAGAATATCGTAATAAAAAGTAACCTACGTTATTCCCAATGAATCAATGTATCCTCATATTAATTTCAATATATGACGATACTAAAGCTACCTGTAAAAAGAAAATGATGAACTGGTTGGTTTCACTCAATTATGATGAAACTGAGAGGCTTATGGAATAGAGCTGCCTTTCGCCCATCCACAGACAATTGTCACCTCACTCCAATCTACACTTTTATACACACTCATGGACAAATTTTGAACCAGAGGCTTTAGACCCTAGGGTGGAGGTGACTCTCCGAACCCTGGCCCATACCACAATCACACAACACTATACCTAAACACTCGCACATGGTTCGTCCTTGTCGATGGACTTTTACCATCGGCTTGGCCGAGCCATTCACATAAACACACACACACACTCACACACACACTGACACACACATTCACTCTCAATACTATAATGTAATATGTACTTATTTATAATATATTTTTTGTTTTATCTATTCTTATTATTTTATTATTATTATTAACCTAATAGGAATCCTGCCATTTTTATTTTTATGTTTATTTATATTCTTACATAGAACTTATTTTTTTTTATGTAAACTGGCTGAAACTTAATGTGGCTTAATCTCATATTCAAGTCACATTAATCACTGATAGTCCATTTATCATGTAAGTAGAGTTTGGGGGTCCTGGTGATCTGTGAAACGGTATCATTTTGATACCTAATTCAGACACCAGCTTCCTCTTACGTAATATTATTACAGTGTATAATAGCTCTACCATTGTATCTATTTTTAAGAGGAAGAAATAAATATTAATTTATTATTTATTATATTATTATTTAAATCAAGTTTCATCAAAATTGGTCAAGTAGCTTCAGAGCCTATTCGTTACAAACAAAGAAATATTTTCTACTAGCAGCGCTCCGCGGTTTTACCCGCGTAGCTCCCGATCCCGTGGGAATATCGGGATAAAAAGTAGCCTATAGCCTTCCTCGATAAATGGCCTATCCAACACAAATTTTTCAATTCGAACCAGTAGTTCCTGAGATTAGCGCGTTCAAACAAACAAACAAACTCTTCAGCTTTATAATATTAGTATAGATTTTTAATATTGTAGTGTAGAAATACATACATACGGGTCAAAAACATAACCCTACCTTTTGGCTTCGCCGTAGTAGGGTAAAAACACTAATGTGAACTTACTCTACATCCTTCCAATCCACTGAATATTCTTCATGAGTGATACCAGTTCTGAAAACTCGCCGACAATTTTCTCTAAAAAGTGGGTAAGTTTTTTGTTAGTGTACAATAAGCCCCAATGAAAAAAAAACAAGTTGACCAGTGGCTGTTTTAAACGTACAGTCGGCTGCATAATTGCAGCCTCTGCTAGAGTTCTAAAATTACTATTATTGGCGTCTTTTCATTCTAATAATTTTTGTTTGATAAATTGTTGAGTTAGAAGACTTTAAACTTCAACTAAAGCAAGGGTCGAGAATCCTGCTAGTGTTGAAAACATTCTTATAACAGCCGGTTTGGAGCTCTACGGTGGGTCTGCAATTATGCAACCGACCGTACAAAGGTAAAAGATTCAAATTAACACCTTTCCTTTGTAATTCGTAAAGGTGTTTAAGAGGAAATGGTACCGGCGCTCTCTCGATACAAACGTAGTCGACTGTTTCCTCCCTGAATACTGACACTAGAGCAAATATTTATGTTGCATAAAACTTATAACTGCCATGCCCTTTGTTGTGTTTTTGAAACGAAGTTCCTTGCGAAAGGGGGCTAGACGCAAAAAATTAAGACCAAAAGTTGTAACGACACTTTTTGCATAGTTGTAAGCCTTGCGGCGTGCGCGTGTTTCTCTGTCTTTCTCTCTCTCATAGAAAACAGCTAGTAAAAAAATATATATTTCAAATTTCGTCTTGTAAGATGCAGTTTACGTGTGTAGTTTAAGGGCAGGTGCTAATAAAGCTACCAAAATCGACCTTTGTTTTAAGCAACTCTAAGAAATCAAATACTCTTTTTTTGTTATTTGGATATAAATGGATATTGTAGTTTAATAACCATATTTTTGTTTATTGTGGTTGAAAACATGATATGAACAACTTCGTTCGATAAAAAAATGTTAGAAAACAGAGAATGATTAGATCGTTTATCGGGTTTTATTCAAAAATAGTTAACGTTTCTAAAAATGAATCAAATTTTGACCTCTAGGAACTATATTTGTGGATAATAATGCTAAAATGTTTTGCATATCGATCAAATATAACAGTTAGCACGCAGCACGCTACGTCTTTGAGAGCGGAGGCTAAGGTAATGTGAATACCTACACACGGTACTGGAAGAGCGCCTTAACAACAAAGTATAGTCCTTCAAAACTTACTCGACATCCTTGTGAATGGCACACTGGATGAACTGTCTATTCTTAAAGACAGATGTATACAAGAACGGGCCATGACAACTGTGAGATTTGGGGTCTATTTTACATGCAGATATCACACCGACAACACGATCTTTTCCTTGGCATTTCACTAAGAGCGGTCCTCCGTGATCATTCTGGAATTCAAAGTCAAAGTCAAAATTCTTTATTCCTTTTGATGCTTAATACTTAGGTACAAAGATCATACGGACACGTCTTAAAAACTAAGTTAGGATGTGTGCCTTCGGAACGCGCCCACCAATGAGAAGAAGGCACAAGAAACTCATGGGGTTTTTTTTTCATGTGATCACGCTCACAAAGGTCAATGTTTCTAGGTATAGCTGTTAGTGACCGACAAACAGAGTTTGTTTTTAAAATTAAAAGCTTTTATGTAACTTGCAGTGTATATATGTAATATATATGTTTGTTCGGGTCAAATCTTGCAACTTAATTTTGATCTACTTCCCGGTTACCAATTAAGTTGAAATTTTGCATAAATATGTACATCGCGTGACAATGCAATATTATGATGACATGGTGCTGATCTGATGATGGACCTGGAAGGTGGCCATAGGAACTTCACAATGAAACGACACAACCTCATCGAGTTTTGGCTCGTTATTATTGTTTCGACAGGATTATAAAGGCATTTTTAGGCCGAAGTTTTGGTTTCGACTAAAAGTCCGTCGGACACTATTGTGCATTGATCATTCTGAATGACCTTTAGGGTTTATTTTATTAGAAAATGTTTCTAAATATATTCTTTTTATATAAAATGGAGTTATTTTCTTAAATTTATAAAATAATTTATAATTATATTAATAGAAAAAGACATATACACAAAGACAAAGACATTTAACATTAACAAAAAATAAAGTGACCAGTTAGTCAAATACCCGGCGTAAAGGTTCCCATAATGCTAGAAACATTGCCACGCTAAATGGCGATGGCTAACCTCTGCGCCTTATCGTACCCGGCGTAAAGGTTCCCATAATGCTAGAAACATTGCCACACTGAATGGCGATGGCTAACCTCTGCGCCTTATTGTACCTGGTGTAGAGGTTCCTATAATGCTAGAAACATTGCCAGTCTGAAAGGCGATGGCTAACCTCTGCGCCTTATCGTACCCGGCGTAAAGGTTCCCATAATGCTAGAAGCATTGCCACGCTCAATGGCGATGGCTAACCTCGCCCCTTATCGTTCCCGGCGTAAAGGTTCCCATAATGCTAGAAACATTGCCATGCTGAATGGGCTAACCTCTGCGCCAGAAACGAGCCGGAGCGGAATTAGAAAATTATATCAAGGTTCTATAAGGTGTTTTTGCTTTAAAATTTTATGCAATCAGATTTTTTAACTAACCTCACAGAATCCTCCTTCCATAGATGATCGTCTGGCTGTATAGTCGTCTGGGTTTTTCAGATGCCTTCCTAAGTCTAAATTGACCTCGTTATCAGTAATCGATGGTGGCTCTTCATCGGTCAAGTAACGACGTTTCTCTACGTCGGTACAGTTGGCGTATTTCTTCTATACAAAAGTTGACATTATTACACGGGCTATTTGTTTACTTTAAACATATCTTTAATAGACAAATCATCATTGTTCGTACTTTTTGACGACCCAGTTGGCACAATGGTCGCCATGCCGGACTGCCAAACACAGGGTTGCGGGTTCGATTTATTTATGCTTAGATATTTGTCTGTGGTCTGGTTGTTTCTATGTATAATAAGTATATTTACAAAAGAAAAGTATATAAGTAGGATATCCGTTGTCTAGCACCCATAACACAAGTCTAGTTACTTAGCTTGGGCTAGATAGCGATGTGTGGAATTTTCATGACACGATAGGAATATAAAGCCAGTGTTGCCAACTCAGACTTTGAAAAATGCGTAGACCCTATTAGAAAAGTTCGTAGATCTACGTACTTTTTTATAAGTGACATGAAGAGGAATATAATGAGTGTTTTAACTCTGCATTTAACCTGCGCGCAGACCGTACTTAGTTCTTTCTTATGTTTATTTCCTCAGTTGTGTTCAATTAAATCGAAAGATATCAAAGGAACAATATAATAGTACCGTCGAATCGAAATATTTTTAGGTTAAGTTTTTCTGGTAAGACGAGACGTTTTGTTTATCACAGTCACAGCTCTGTGGAATGAGAACTTTGTTTCACTTGTGTTTAAAAATAATGACGAAAGTAGTATTGAGTTGACGAAGCAAGAATGCTGCAGTATAAAACGGTATATTTATTAACTTTTTTCGCTAATGAAAAGGAAAATATGCAGCTATTAGTTTCGTTATTTTACAAATTGATAGAAAATACAAAGATTCTAGGACTAAAATTCGTAGGTTTGCAGGAGAAGCCTAAAGTACGTAGATCTACGTAAAAAGACATAGAGTTGGCAACACTGTATAAAGCTTAGCTTTATATATTTCAATCGCGTCATCAAGCGGCGCTCTCATTGGTTCAAATAACGAAGGTTTCGCCGAACCAATAAATCTAAGGAGACACTAAAATACTAAACTCTGATTGGTAGAAAATATATACTTAAATATAACAACAGTATCAAAAGCTTAACGACTTCGGACTTTCATTTCGTTTCTCATCGACATTTTGACGTGAAATTGCTTCCATGAGGACGCAATTCAAAAGAACGATTAATGACTAAATCGAAAGATACAGTTTAGTGTTACCTCCATCAACCTCTACCATCCCCATCCAAATTTCAATTACACCACTGAATAACTGAAGAATCAAAGAATTTATTACGCTAAGTAAGGTCGGTAACACATCGCGCGAGGCGGAGGCGGAAGCCCCGAAATTTGAAGGTCATTATGCTGCGTATCGAGATTTCCATTTAGTATAAATTTTGACTTGGTAAAGCTATTTAAGGTTTTTTACATATAGGTCAGCGTTTGATCACTATCACACCTGTCTGATGGTAGGTGACGATGCGGCCTAAGACATAGCATACTTTTCTAGAATACTTAAATACCTATTCACTCGCGACTTGAAGACCAAATTGTACACGTCAGGAAAGACAGACGCAGGCGACTAATGCCGTTCCTTTGCGGTACAAATAAGGAATGACGAACTACTTACCTCACATATCTCGCTAAGTCTCCTCATGACGTCTCTGGTGCAGATCATATACTGCGTGATGATACTCCTGAATTTCTGTGCCCATTTCTTAGCACACGCCTCGTTGTCCATAATGCAAACTTTGGCTTCTTGGAGACATTTCGCATTTTCAGGTTTTTTCGTTTCTTGACGACGGTAGACACCCTGGACACAATCATTTGGAAGTAATTAGCAATGTCTGGTATTACCTAAGTACTTTTGTCATCTACCGATTGAATTTGTTAAGTTTACCTCTCTAAAAGTGTTGCCACTGCCCCAACCACAGATGTATCCTTTCGTACCTGGCTTCTCGAGATCTCTACTAACATTATTGTACATAATAGAATCAGCTGCGTGTTGACATCCCTTTTCCAAGACACCTAATTTGAAAGGTCTGTCTACTTTGACGATGGCGATATCGTTTGAAGACCATTTGATGCTGTCTTGGAAATCGAATTTATAGTCTGAAATGGTAATCTTAATGTTATTCATTTGATTTGATCTGACCTGATATTAGTAACTGTGAATTGAAGAAAATCGGCTTGATTTCATCAAGCTTTCATATAGAACGAAAGATGCAATTTTACCTCTTGTGGTCTTTTTCGTAAATGAATTCCACTCGGATGGAGTACCTTTTGAGCCTGTTTCTGATTTGCCTACCATACTTACTTTTAGGAATACACTTCCAAACGACTCTTCTGCGATTTTTGCACACGCAATCATCTTTTTTAAAATCGAAGCTGTCCACGAATTTAGTAGTTCCTGCTACTATGTAGAAATGTTCTGCATCTTCTACGCAAGCTGCAGACGTTAGGACGTAATGAGGATCGACTATCACTCCTCCGCACAGCCACCCGCGGTATTTGTGTGCTTTAGCTGACTCTTTTGTTAGTTGGAGATATACCTAAGGATTTAATATAAGAAAACAATGAATATTTTATAGATTATTTATAGCTGTTGCCCGCGACTTCGTCCGCGTTGAGGTCGAAAATGAACCAAGTAATCACGTTGTCCCATACAAACTTTGCCCCCCTTTTTCACCTTCTAAGGGGTAGAATTTCGGAAGATTATATTACAAAATGCTTTATCTTTTCATTCATGGTCTGTCAATTTTTGTTGCATTTAAATGTGTAGTTTCTTGACCTCTAGGGCTCCCTATATTCCCCGATACATTGACTCTATATTCTAGAATATAGGGTCAATAAATAGGGGACAATATAACAGTGACGTAGACATATTATGTACATGCATTTTGGATTCAAATCAAAATTATTTAATTTTTTTTTATTTGGGAGTTTAATGTTCCATGAGTGTGAGTGAGTGTGTTTTGTGGAAAATTTTCCGTTTTAAAACTTTAATTATTCGATATATAACTTTTATCATTTGTATTTGTCTTTAAACAGTACCTATCACGTACCATATAAGGTCGTCTTTTAGGTAATACTCTCTTGCTATACAATATTCTTCTAGTATCTACAATACTTGAGTTTTCGTACTCCCACCCTGCATCTCCAATTTCGTCAATTAATTCTGTTACGTTATTATCAGTGCTTGGTTTTTTATCTTCTTCTGTCGTCGTGTTTGCAGTGGGAACTGATATAACTGTACCTGTAACATATAGGTTTTATTTTTTTACATATTCTTCTAAACTAGCTGTCCATGTACGGTGTTCCTACCTTCAAGCAAGTAGCTCCCCACCCCTTGGTAATTTGCAAAATATAATTTTCTTTTTATTGTTTATTAATGGTATTAGACATTTATTTTCTCTAAAATATACATCCATCATTAATAACTTCTTTATAAAACAATTATTGCTATTGTAAATTTTATATTTCTTCTTGATGTCTTCTTTTCTTTATATCCTCAATATATTTATTATGATCGAACGATTGAGTATAATTATCTACATTTTCTATCTATTTATATCTATTAAACTTACCTAAAATTATAAAAAGCGGGATCAACACTAAAAACTTCGTCATTTTACTCCCAACACCGATCCCAGAAGGATTAATGCAGTTGTTTTATCCTTATCTAATTCAAATATCAATTTTACGGTTAATTTTATCCAAAGATTTGCATCGGTGAATCCAAATTCATTATTTATGTAAGCAACTTAATCCGCATTTTAATTAACTTTTAGATTATTCATTGTAATTATGTTTTACTACTTAATTTTATCAATGAAATGCTCCATCACGTGTATACCTAATTAATCAAGTTAGGTCAATAAGTTAGTTTGACGACTAACTTCAGATATCTACCTTTACTCTTTACCTATATAATTAATTAAATTTCATGCTACTTTTATTTTACTTTTATTGTTGAAACTAAAATCTAACTGAAGATAACAGAGTATTAGACTTAGACTTTGTTATGAAGCTTTCGATGGTTAAAATAAAAATGGATGTTTCCTTAGTATAATAATTTATTCTGTATAACCTAACTAATTACAGTAGTTACTGGAGCCTCTATTATGCCTTTTCATACAGAACTATTATTTTGTGTTAAAATGTCTTTCTTTAATTTTCTCTATATCACTAAAATTATAAAGTATCCAGAATAATAAAAACAAATAGAAAACTGTTTGAAAACTTTATTCGATCTCTAAATTTACACTTTAAGTTTTAGTAACATTTGCTACTACTGGCTGCTTGGTATCATTTACGGATCGCATTATGAAACCGCTACCAGCGAATACTTTGTCAGGAGTTGCTGGTTTTTCTTCATCATCGTTGGCTCGTTGAACTATATCAGCTGCTGGCACAGGTGGTACAGGTGCTGCTACAATAGTTGGTGCCGGAACCTCTGGCGGTGGAACTGGTGCTGGTGGATCGATTTCATTTTTAGCTGGTCTGTGGATTTTGAGAGTTAGATTAATATTAAAGCTTTGAGTATATTCTTATTAAACACACCCCTGTCACTTTTGTTGGTACTTAGTTATACAATGCATTATGAGAATTCCCACATCAGCACATGGATGAGATGGACAATTTGACGTCAATTCTTCTTGGTGGTATCAGCCAGCTAATGTGCCCAATTTTATTTAGGTATTCCCAATATGTCCTTAGGGTTTTCTCTATATATATTTACTGTATTGCGGTGTTAGTTGCCAAACTCTGACTAAACGGCTGAACCGATTTGTATGTAATTTTTGTGTATTTTCGTTAATCTGAGACTCATTATAATATCAAGCTCTCGTATATGGTATTTATTTACTACGATCGACTTTAATCACCTACATTTTTAAAACTGTCAAATCATTCAGCAACTCTTGAACGTTGGTAAAAGAGAATATTGAAAAACAGTCGAATTTAATGAAATTGGAACCGAGTTAGTTCTTCACCACATGCTAGCTCAGTCCTATTGTTTTGTTTATGCCTCGAGCATGCGTAGTTGGTATTTTGCGTAAGTAGTAATTGCATAATATTTTGCGAGTTAGGCATTTCGGGTAAATGTTTTGCGTAGTTGGTTTTATGCGTCTAAACGTCGAGCTTACCCATCAGGATGGTTTTTCCAAGACAACACTTTTTCAACATGAGTTACCCCAGATCTGAACTGTCTTCTGCACTTGGGTCTGGAAAGTTAAATAATATTTATTTAGTCACTAATGCTACAAGCTTGGATTAGTTCAGAGCTAGATGGTAGATACAATATTTGTAAATGTTTTAGCAAACCATTAACATTGCTTTTATTAATATCATTTAGAGGAACCCGCGGCTTAGTTTCCTCCAGATGTATTGACGAGCTCTTTCCTTGGACATGGTCAACAGCTGGATGGGCAGCTCTTTGTCTATTTTCTTATGAACCTCTATAACATTTTTGTACAAGTGCTGGGCCGGTATGGGCTGTTAACGCAACAATGGGCGGTTGACAATGCAATGCAAAATATGAACTTACTCAACATCCTTATAAATAGCACAGGATATAAATTGACGATTCTTATAAACGCTGGTATAAAGAAAGGGACCGTAGCACTTGTTACTGCGTTCTTTGACGAGACAAGCTGATATGACTCCTATGACGATAGAGTTCGACCCAGAGCCATAGACTAAAGGACCGCCGTGATCATTCTGAAATCCAAAGAAAAAAATGGTTGCCTGTAAAGTCTTTACGTGATAACGTCATAAGAATTCTTTTGTTTCGTTGTCTTTACCATTTTGCATACTTTATACGTTGGTATGGTTACCTTGTCAATAACATGACGTTGCTATGGAACGGTCCTTGTCAATATCATGACGTTGCTATGGAACGCGATGACGTCATCTCTTTTGTGAATGCATGTGTTCCATCAAATTATAAGTCAAAAATCATGTGTTTCAAACCATACTTAGTTACAAATGTATAAACGCAACATTCTAAACAAAGCCGACATTTTCTTGTGGTCATACTATTTTGCCATATCAGTATGACCACGAAGATGTACATGTTCTCGTAGTTGAACTAGAGTAATATATTTTTAGAGAAGAGGTTTGTCTTTATGTTGTATACCGACTTAGAGGGTGACTCGGGAACAAAATATCTGTTGTGAGGCTTAGTTCACATTGATGTTGATGATGATGTTGAATATTGATGCAAAGCCTAGGGTCCGTCGCTTATTACAAAGTCTTTTAATTTTTGCGTGAACAACTCTTATTTTTGTTTATATTTTCCACACAATTAGTAAGTAATTTTTACTGACATTTAAGTATAATTTTTGGACGCAATGTCCGTTCCGAAGCATTTGACTAAGTAAATATTTTGATAGGCTTCGAAACGAAAAGGAATTTCCCTTTTGTAATTATACCAGAATGTCGGTCAATATCTCACTTATAACAACAAAACAATTTCAGTGATAGACGACGGGTGCAAGGCTTTGTTTCAATGCTTTTTTCTGTTTTACAAATGACTTTTCGTCAGCGAAAACATGTTAAATTATAGGTATTAATATCGAAATTTTGTCTTGTCAATGGTCACTATGCCGGACTGCCAAACACAGGGTTGCGGGTTCGATTCCCACCTCAGACAAGTATTTATCCTTAGAATTTTTTCTGTGGTCTGGTTGTTTACATGTATTTTAAGTATATATTTACAAAAGAAAAGTATATAAGTAGTATATCCGTTGTCTAGCACCCATGACACAAGTCTAGTTACTTAGCATGGGGTTAGATGGCTATGTGTGGAATGTCCTGCAATATTTATTTATTAATTTCACCTCGCAGAAACCGCCATCTTGAAGAGGCGCTCGCCTGCTGGCTGCTGCTATTGAAGTGTTGCCGATGGTTGTGTTATGGTAAGCAGAGTGCATAACAAGATTAATAGGAATTTTCTCAGAGCGACGCATATCTTCTTCATCAGAATAGTTAATATCTTGGCAGTCTACGTATTTTTCCTGAAAATTCACAAATTTTTAAATGGCATGGTGGTGAAATCAATCCTGTGAGTGGCTTTGAAGTTAGGCACAAGATGCTGCGATGCAGTAAAACATTAGGAACACAACTTCTCTGTGAAGTGAGCACAGACCTTTAGGGCGCGCTCTAAGCACAAAAATTTACCTATGCAATGCTGCATTTGCAGCTAACTTCAGAGCTATAAATGTTAACATACTTACGTTACAAATCTCAGACATAGTCTGTCCAATGTCTTTGGAGCAGATCATGTAATTATCAATGATATTGTGATAGCGAGATCCCCAACGACGTTTGCATTTGCTTTTCGTCATGATTTCCACATGAGCTTCTAGAAGATTCTGCTGATTGTCTTTTCTTCGGTTGACCCACTAAAATCAAGGAAAGACATTTATTTTTTACCTGGCTTGACCAACTTAACTAATGTTGTTAGTTAAACAGATGCAAAAATGAAAACAAAATGTAGTTAGACTAATTTACATAGATTTTTTCTTCACTTATACTACAGTTTTTAATCTTACGTCGTTATATCTGGATGTGGTACCCCATCCTGCAATAGATACAATAGTACCGGGGTTTTCTAAAGTTTGAGATTGGTTATTATAGCAAATAGGTCTAGGAATGAAGTCGCATCCTCTGATTCTTCTCTGGAAGTCGAAACCGTCTTCAATTTTTACAACCGCAATATCATTGTTCATCCATCTGATGTTATCATTCTCATGTCCATCAAAAACGTAATCTGCAACAGAAATCGTTTTAGTAGTATCGTTACCGTATTTTTTTTAATTGTTTCTTTAAACTATTAGGGGAATGGGGGTGACTCCCGCTCCGGCTCGTTTCTGGCGCAAAGGTAAGCCATCGCCATTTAGCGTGGCAACGCTTCTAGCATTATGGGAACCTTTACGCCGGGTACGATAAGGGGCGGGTTATTTGACTAACTGGTCACTTCATGTTTTGTATTTATAATGTTAAATATGTCTGTCTTTCTGTAGTTACTTATTTATAAATATTTAAACTATTAGAAAACTTAAAAAGCATTAGAAACACCAAAAATCACTAAAAATTGTCTGGTGTGCAAGTAAGTACGAGTAAGTGACTGCATGCAAAAGTCTACAATATTTTATATCCTTAACAACTAGGTACAATACATTGACTATTAAAAGTAATGAAATGCATATTCGAAGGTAGGCTAAACAGAACAAATACTCTCGATCGTGTCGTGTAATGAGTGCGAAAGGAATAGGTAGTTAGGGAGTAACCTTTATTTTATTTCAGGGTTTCAGCTACATTAAAGTTATCTAGATTCTAAATTATTTCAATATTTGACTTACTTTTAGGAACGCATTTCCAAATAGCTTTCTTGGCGCCATTTTTAATACAAGGATTATTGTATCTATCATCTTCATCAGCATATCTGACGAAAGAAATATAAGCATTAAGATCTTTTATTTTCTTTCATTACGATTCTAAATTGTTCTACTGTAAAGCCTTATTGCCTTTGTTTTTCTATTTTTGTGATCTTATTCTTTATCTAATAGTAAAAAGTTAGATTCATACTTGTAAGTTCCAGAAACTACGTAGAAATGTTCAGCGTCTTCAATGCAAGCTGCTGATGTCAAAATGTATTCTTCATGGACAATCACGCCACCGCAGAGCCAAGTTCTATAATTGGGCGCTTTTTTGTTGGTACGGGGCATTTTTAGGTAAACCTATTTCAGTTTAAAGATAAGTGTTAGTTGTATAGAAAGTTTCTAGAGCCTGCTTTTTAGGTTACGTTGTCTGTCAGTCAGTCATAATTATGAAAGTCATTTAGAACATTTATGATCTAACTATTTATTCAATAATGTCTTTAATATCAACTTTAGTAAAGTAATTTTTCTTGAGTGATTTATTAATTTTAAATTCAAATCATTTACCATATAAGGTCTACTATCGGTGACTTCTTCGCCATTAATAATTCTTCTTGTGTCGTTAATCATCTTCTCTACATGTGCTGGAAGTATAGTCGCTACTTCTATCGCTTCAACATCTGTGAAAGAAAAAGCTGTATCATTTTCATTCATATTACATCAAAATTTAAGGGAATAATATCAACAATAGCATTAAGGAATAGTTTACCGTTTTTACCTATAAGATGTAAAACACCTAAAAATATACAAAAAACAAACATCATGTTACAAAATCTTGAGTTGCAAGACCTTTTACATGAGATTTTGATAAAAAATCTATCAAAATAATTTCATGCTTTATGCCGTCAGAATTAATTGGATTTTAAAGTTTTTATCCAGTTTAATATCACAAAGTTTAATTGCTTTAGGCAAATTACATAAGTTTTCTAGTTATAAGTTCCAAAATTATTTGATCTTAGTATCTGTTCTTCGTACTGCACCACGAGTACATGATTTGTAACTTTTAGTTCTAGTTTAAAGACTAAAATTATAGGATAGATTCTTCTTTTTACTGATTTTCTTAAAATATCTGTCTCTACTGGGCCACGTTTATGTTGCGCTTTATATCATTTGATGTATATAAACATACCTAAATATTGTACTATCTATTCTATCTAGTCTTGCCTGTTTCTAGAAGTCTACTAGGAACAATAGGTCCTATTAGATCCTTTGAGACGTGGTTCCTTATTTCAGATTTTACTGATATTATTATTTTACTTCAAAAGAAGCCATCATTGCTTTAATTATAATCCCATTTTTCACCACCATACTTAAAATGATAATGCGTGCTATTGTATTTTCCACGCAATTTGAAGGTATTTAATTATTATTATTAAATAAAAAAATGAATGAAGTAAATCGAATTTTTTATTAATTAAATCAATCATTGGTCAAACTGTAGTTACATTTGACGGTTCTTTCGTTACATCAGAAACATTAGAAACAGTAGAAACATTTGAAGCAACGTTAGAAACATTTGTATGATTGAAATGTCTAACTATAACTCCTTGACGTTGCTCCACTTGATCAACCGCTTCATGTATGGTGAAATTTGCTGTATTTGACGAGTTATTGGCAAGTGCCAATGCTCTATCCTCTTCTTGTTTTCTTCTGATTTTTGCTATTTCGTTTTTGGCAGGCCTGAAAAATATAATCAATATATCCTTTTCTATCATAATCATTATCAATCAGTCATATTTCTTACCCGTCAGGATGGCCTATCCAACTTATTTCTTCTTCTATATGTGTCACACTGGATCTAAATAGTTTATTGCAGTCCACGCTGAAATAAATACAGTACATTATGTAGACTTTATTTATTTCTGAATCATTCGATTCCTTAATAAGCTGGTGTTTCTATAATGCTTTCAATAACACATTCTAAGATCAGAGGACCAGAAAAGAAGAAACGTTACACTTTAATTAGTGTAGTAATCTTAACAATAAAAATATATATAAAATTTTCTTACTGAACATCCTTATAAATGGCGCAGCTGATGAGATTTCTGTTCCTAAATACGCTGGTATAGAGAAACGGGCCGTAACACTGGTTGGTTCTTTCTTTGACGAGACAAGCCGATATGATTCCGATGACGACTGAGTCGGCACCAGATCCAACTACCAGGGGTCCACCATGATCGTTCTAAAACAAGCATGACATTATGAACTTCATAAAGGGTCTTGACAGGATAGGAGGGATTATGTTTTTTTTTCATCTTGAGCTAATTATACTTATTTTTTATCTAGTATACTCACTATTACACTACATAGTAAATTAGTATTACATTATGAGTTTTTCCTACAAACTGATTAAATGACAGGTACGCTCAGTTGCTTGAACGGTACCATTAACCTTAGTCTATTTACCTCACAAAACCCTCCAAAAGCCATTCGATTATCAGCTCTTCTAGTATTATTATGATAAGCTGAATGTAGTTCCAATGTTTCTGGATTCAACATTCTTCTTGTTCCTTCTTCCGATTCGTCTGAGTACATGATATCCGTACAGTCTACATATTTTTCCTGTGAAGTGGTAATTCAAGATTATAAACTAAATTCTCTCTATTGATTGATTTATTATCTCTATATATAAAGTTATCGTGTCGCGGTGTTAGTTACCTATGTCCACCTAAACGACTGAATCGATTTGTATGAAATGTTTTGTGTATGTTTAATAGGTCTGAGAATCGAACAACACCTATTTTTATTTTGTTTACTTTAGTTTTTTTTTATGTATGGCAAAACAACGTTTACCGGGAAAGCCAGTTATATTATAAAATACACTATTTCGCAATGATCGTATGGAACAAAAAGATTTTCCAACCTACGATTTTGATTTCAGATTTATATTTACTATATTTTTGTCACACATCTATTTATCAAATGTATTGGCACATACCTGACAAAGCACACTCGGATCTATGTTCAAATCTTTTGAACAAATCATGTAATTGTCAATTATATTATGATATCTTTTCCCCCATCTTCTCTTGCAGCGTCTCTTTGGAATGATTTCGACTTCAGCTTCCAGAAGGTTTTGAGAGGATCCTGTCGGCTATGTAAATTAAACAATTAAATTAAACAAAGCTATAGCTGTCCTATTTGTTTATAAATGCTCCTCATCATTCCTACATCAAATGAGTTACTTTAGTTGCGTTTAATGAAAAAATACAAATAATACAAAAAATAACGAAAATCGTTTATTCCTTTCATTTTTCTGCATTCATATAGTAGGTCCATTCGATTTTACAAAAGACTCATGCAGGGCTTCGCAAGAACGTAGTCCTTAAAATTGGGAAAGAACAAGAAAGAAATATATCATGTCGTTGTATTTCGTCTTCTTGTTCTTACCAAATTTAAGTTGGAAATAAATTGATAAGAACAAGAAAGAATTATAGCATGTTGTATTTCATCTTTTACCATTCTCCCAAACTAGTACCTGATTATGTTGTCTGTCATAGTATGTCTGTTTATTAGCTTTCAATCTAATATAACGTTCCCTAAATATAAGGAGCTTTTAAATTTCTATATAACCCTTCTTAACTTACGTCGTTGTATCTTTCTAAGCTTCCCCATCCAGCAATAGAAGCTATATTCCCTGGATCTTCCAATTTAGCACTCTGGTTGTTAAAACAAATCGGTCGAGGTACGAAATCACATCCTCTCACTCGTCGAGTGAAATCAAATTCTTCTTCGACCTTTACCACTGCTATGTCATTATTCATCCATCGTATATTGTCGTTCTCATGGCCGTCGAAGACATAGTCTGTAGAAATGTATTAAGTACTTTATTTAGAAAATGGTTGTCTGTCAAGTCGGTTTACGGACGATAATTTTACGTAATAACGTCATAAGGAAACGATGAAAAATTTACTTTTTATTGTTTTTCCTTTATATATTTTTAGTTTTTTAGTAGTTTTCTATTCGTCACTCGTTACCATAACACCCAAATAAGTAATATTATTATGAAACATGCTGCGTGCTGTGACGTCATGCCATGTTCTGGGAACGTGACATGATGTCATAGGAACTTAACAATGACGTCACAATTTTTTTGCGAATGCAGGTGTTCATCAATTTATTAGACTTTATCACGTCAAAAAATATATAGTGCCAGCATGTGTATATTGTTTCTAGTGTAATTGTATTCACATTATTCATTTACTTAGCAATGTTATAAGGTTTTTTAACCGACTTCAAAAAAGGAGATTTTCAATTCATACTTACTCCGAGGTATACATTTCCATACAGCTCTCTTGGCTCCATTCTTGATGCAAACATTATTAAATCGATCGTCTCTTTCATCGTATCTGTTAACAAGAAATAAAATAAAAGTGCAATAATAGATTGGAAAAAAGGGGTTTCAAATATTTTATTGTCATTATTCTTCTTCTGCCTGCCCTTGTTTCAATTTATTTGGGGACGGTGTTATTATTATTTTATGCATACACGCATTTAAATCGTCAAACCTATATCTTTGTAATTTTTTGGTAAACTTCTCGACATCTTTCGCTACAACTTCAGGTTGGGAAACCTTGAAGCTTTCGCTACAGCCTGAAGTTATAGCTAAAGCTGTAAAATATACTTGTAAGTCCCAGAAACAACGTAGAAGAATCTAGCATCTTCAATGCAAGCTGCTGACGTCAGAATGTAATCCTCGTGTACAATCACACCACCACATAGCCATCTGCGGTAGTCTTTAAACTTCGGATTGTTTGAGGGTAGTTTGAGATATACCTGTATAAATTAAGTTTTTACTGTTAATTTGAATCTTCGCTTTGACTCTCTTTGTGTAACACGTAATGATGGGTCTAATAATTCAATTTGTCTATTGTCAGTTTCCCATTATATTTAAATAATAGCAACGTCTATTAGGAAAGTCATATCTTAGTTTTTTTGTGGTGGATTATTCAAAATATTTTCAAACTTAAATGAGTTAAAATTCTTCTACAGATTTTTGTGGTAAAAAGTGACGAAACGAACGGTTGGTCGTTTCACCTAAAGTTAACTGCTATCGTTTGCCAAAACAATAGCAATAATTTACTTAATTATCTCCCGTGTTTCTAATTTCATCGGCAATCCAGCTAAACTATACAAGGTATTTGCTTAGATACTATTTACTCACGACAAATGAAAATTGATAAAATATGATCGTAGAATTTTTACTTTATCAATTTTCATTTGGCGTTGACTTTAACGGTTTTTAATTACTTTTAATTTACTCTTGTATTCAATTTTAATAATATACTTACCATATACGGTCTTTGCATAGCCTCATTACCGCTAATGATTCTCCTTGTGTTGTTAAGTATATGTTTTACTTCGGATCCGTTTGTTTTTTTCAAAGCATTTACTATGTTTGGGGGTATGGTTGCTCCTTCGTTTACTTGTGCATCTAAAAGAATATCATTTTATGATTTCCTACCGATATATTTTACTTTTGTAAATTCTGTGGAATCCCGTTTGAACATCGGTATAAAAATATTAGCCAATGTGCTATTTGGGGGGTCAAATTACTACATAATAAGTCACAGTCGGATAACCCTCTTAGTCAAAATAGCTTCAAGAAATCAAGAATTCAAGCTAGTATATTATATTAAATGATAAAAATACATTCATAAAGCAACTTACAATAATTAAAACATACATAGGTACCTAAACATCGATTATTAAATAAGGACCCAACTCTCAGCTAAATGTTGCAAGACATAAGAATTCAAGTCAGGTTAAACACTAGAGTGTCCCAAAGGGACAACCATACACACATAGACTGATAAACACATTACTCTTTTGCGTCGCACAATCGGGTAAAAAGTAGAATGGTGGCACCACAGAAATAAGTTAGTTGAATGTGTTTAAGATGTAGCCTTAGAAAAAGAACTCTCCAAAATCTTCTGGGGTCAAAGAAGAAGTTCCCAAATGAAAGTTTAGCAAAAAAATTAAACCACTCATCTCTGTAAAGAAAAGTCATCCACGCAAAATACAATTTACTCAAAACCTCTTCTCATATTGCATGAAAAAGGAGTTGAGGTGGAAGAAGGATTGCCAGTGGTTTAAAATCTTGGAACGATACTGCTGACGTAGCTGTTCTAAGCAGAGTCGATTAGGAGAGAGACAATTCGAAGAGACAATCGCGGATATTCTTTAGGATATGGCACAAGAAGATGTTAAAAAACAATTCACCAATAAAATACAATATAAATGATTAATAGATAGTACCTATTTGATTTTATACTAATTTATAACTTTGCATTTATGATGAATGTTTTTATTTAAATTATTTTAATCTACATTGGATTAAAATGTTCCTGTATTAAAAGTTGGAGTGTTTAGAATATATAAATTAATTCTTTAGATATTTTCATTTAAGTAGATACTCACTGTAACCACAGCAACAAGTGCATATAATAATGAATATACGGATATACATTTCATTTCAGTTGTTCGACTTCAAGAAAGAACCTTGATTTTCAAATTATTGTTTGTAAGTTTTAATTACATGCTTGTTTGCACGTTCATTTTCTTTTATGTTTCTTGTCTTAACAATAAGAGGTACCTACTGGATACTATTTAATTCATGAGTCAAATCGATAGTATATAGACTTATGTAATTGTGACGACCCAGTTGGCACAATGGTCACCATACCGGACTGCCAAACACGGGGTTACGGGTAAAATTCCCGCCTCAGACAAGTATTTATGCTTAAATATTTGTCTGTGGTCTGGTTGTTTCTATGTATTATAAGTATATATTTACAAAAGAAAAGTATATAAGTAGTATATGCGTTGTCTAGCACTCATAACACAAGTGTAGTAACTTAGCTTGATGGTGATTGAATGTGAGGTATATAGGAAACATGGTGTCACCCAATCCGACTTCCAAGTATGTTTAAGTTATCTGCTGTCTTAGTGATCCGAAATGGATTATTTTTCACTTTTTAGTATTTATTTTCAGTTTTTTTTTGTTTTCAAGTATTTTTGAAGTCGGTTTTTTAAATATATTTTTTTTATTTAACCATTTTAGTGCTGCTGTTACTGAATTCTATTCCATGAGGAGACTATTTCATCAAATTGCAACCTGCACGTAACCGTAACCCATTGAGGAGTTTGCTGATGAGAAGGTGGTTTCAGATGCTTCATTCATCGATACCTATTAGTGTATAAAACTGAGCAGTTTGCTAAATCTCGCTGTGCAGATCTGTTCATCACTCCGAAGATCGTCACCAGATCTTCATCAGATCTTCATTTAGGATAGGGTTCTCGAAACCGAGTCCGGCGAGACGAAAGCAACTATTTTATTCAAATTGTTACCTGTAATCGTAACCAATTGAAGAGTTGTCTGATGAGAAGGTGGTTTCAGATATTCCATTTATCGGTAACCATTAGTTTATATGGGCCAATTCTACTGGTGACCAATTTGCTGCACTCTCGAGGTGCAATTCTGTTCATCACTTCGAAGATCCTCATCAGATCTTTATTTAGGACTAGACATTCATACAAACCCAGTCCCGCGACTAAATTCTTCAAATGTAATCGTAACCGATTGAAGAGTTTTCTGATGAGAAGGTGGTTTCAGATATTTCATTTATCGGTAACTATTCGTTTATGGCCCAATTTTATTGGTGGAAATCGAAAACCGAGCAATTTGCTGCACTCTTGATGTGCAATTCTGTCCATCACTCCGAAGGTCCTCATCAGATCTTCATCCAATTTTTATGCGACCACCTGTGAGTTATCCTCTTTTAATCAAAATAGAATTTTCTAAATCGGTCCAGGCGTTTTCAAGTAATCGGCGAACATACATAATAGTACATTACGATATAAGTGTGGTAAATTGATCTTTGCATAGAGGCGGTTTATGGCGCGCGAGCGGCAGCGAGCGTGTTATAGAAGCCAAGATGCAAATATCAATTCCACACGTATATCGTACGACGTTTTTTATCACAGTTGCGAATAAAAGAAAAGACTTGAAAAGAAAACAAAATAATAATTAACAAAATATTTGTGATAACTCTATGTTTACATTTTTTTAAGGCAATATTTTTTTGTTAATTATGCTCCGGAAAGGCCAGGCTAAAGACTTTTAACCTATACATCCTCGTGTGACATACATTATTTTTAGGGTTTTTCTATTTGTTTTTGCGTCGGGGGTTAAGAACAAAATACAATGGTACGGAAAAACAATATATTTAAGTAAAGAAAAAACAAAAAATAAACAACTCAATTTTTAATCGTTTTCTAAGTCATTATCACGTAAAATTTTCGTTCGTAAACCGACTTTAGAGACAACCATTTTTGCTAGCTAAAAAACTCTTTGGTACCTACCTTTTCGGGATAACTTTACAGCACTAGTTAACAAATCTAAAACGCACGCGTGCATAATATGTTGGATTATGAGCCTAAAAGCCGTTGAATAATATCCACTTTATGAGCAACTGTGCTAAAAATATATAAATATATCTTATATCTTTAAATGAGCAATTCTTGTATATATATAATTGGAATCTATATATATAATTGGAATCAGAATATATATAATTGGAATCAGTTATTCCAGCAGATGGCGTTGTTAAGTAACACGAAGTAATTGAGTGTTTGCTTTGAGGTTAGACTAAGTAAAAAAAAAAAAATACCTAGCAAAGCTCGGTCATCCAGGTACTATATATATACGCGACGAATTGAGAACCTCCTCCTTTTGTTTGAAGTCGGTTAAAAAGGAATACAACTCAACAGATGTCGGAACCAACCAAATCGGGACGTGTGTACAAGCTATTATTTTCGTAACGGAATTTCTTGATTCGGTCGCCGCGCTCAAAGCCCGCGATAAAAGCTATGCAATCCTACTTCCTACTAATATTATAAGTGTGAAAGTTTGTGTGTGTGTGTGTGTGTTTGTTACTCCTTCACGCAAAAACTACTGGACTGATTGCGATGAAACTCAGTATGTAGATAGCTGGAGACCTGGATTAACACATAGGCTACTTTTTATCCCGATATTCCCACGGGATCGGGACTTACGCGGGCGAAACCGCGGGGCGCAGCTAGTAGCTTAATAAAACAATTAATATACTTTAAAATTTTATTTAACAAAACCTATACCAGACAACCAATAATTATATTCTGTGGTAGCTACATTAGAATATGACGGTTGTTGAGGCGCAGCTCTTTGAGGGTTAATGTTTTCATCGTTGTGTGATCTCCAGTATTCGCTCGGTATTTTGCTATTAGAATCGCCACTAAAAGATCTTAAGTTTTGAGCCATTTGCGCTCTGCTGCTAGGTGCCACTAATTTCTTTTTTCCTGCACTGGAAAATCGGAATCAATTAATTATACGCATTTAAATCTTATATCTTTAAATGCAATTCTTGTATATATATATATATATAATTGGAATCTCGGAATCAGCTCCAACGATTTTCATGAAATTTGGTATATAGGGGGTTTCGGGGGCGGTAAATCGATCTAGCTAGGAATCATTTTTAGAAAATGTCATTTTATTCGTGTTTTATCGAAACTTACTTTTTTTTATCTGAAAAATATGACTCTTCCTGACATCTATTGGCGAACTACTAATACTATTTTTGTGAGCAATAAAGTTATTCCAGCAGATGGCGTTGTTAAGTAACACGAAGTCAATGAGTGTTTGCTTTGAGGTTAGACTAAGTAAAAAAAAAAAATATCGAGCAAAGCTCGGTCATCCAGGTACTAAGTACTAAAGTTTGTGCATTGCTGTCAACTGGCAGATCGACATATATGAGGTCGATTCATACACTTTCATTATGGCGCCATCTGTCTGTCAGTAATTCTTTCAAACTCCTTAAAAGTACAGAATTTTTCGATTTTTTTTTGTTTTTACTTTTTAATGAAACTCTGTAGATATAGCTGGAAACTTTTTAACCCCCGTCGCGTTTATAATTTTCGACTTCGTCCGCGTAGAAGTCGGAAATGGACCGAGGAATTACGTTGTCCCATACAAACTTTGCCCCCCTTTTTCACCCCCTAAGGGGTAGAATTTCGGCGTCATACAAAGAACTTTTAGAACGTTTAGGCTGATCGTTGATCCGTCAGTCAGTCAGTCAGTCGTCCAGGACAAAACATTTTATATGTATAAAATGAAGAAGAAGTCGAAAATAGTACTAATAGGATTTTTAATTGGTTTTATAACTATAATAAAATTCTTTGGGTTTTAAAATTACCGAAATCGGTAGGTTAGTTTAAATATTCTTTTATTTTTAAATTCCAAATGTTTTCTTTTATACTCATTATAAAGGTAGAGAGGACAAAAAGTTTGTACCTACTTGGAAACAAATAAAAAAATTGGGTCTGTGGGACTTAGAAAATGTAGTAGAACAAAATCACGTAGGAGTTTTGGCGGGAACGAGTTAACAACATGTCGTGCTGCAGTTTTATTTTCATGAAACTTAGTTGTAACCCGAGTTGAATTGTATAATTCTGGTGGAATGTTATTCAATTTAGTTCTGTGAAAGTGCACAAGTGTAGTGACAGTAAAAATCAGTGTCAAACATGAAGTTTTCTCGTTGCCTCCAAATCTCCTATTAAGGTTATGGTAAACTTGCCACCGCTTTACTATAGCCCCTGACTTGACGGACTATGACGACTTTGACGGTTTTGAAACACTTTTGGCTCGATTTATGAAAAATCGGGTCATAATTTGATGCAAAATATAACTTGACACTGGCTAAATGCACAAGCCGTGCGAAGCCATAATTAATTAAAAAAAAAAAAGACGTAGTTTTTAATTTAACAAGGATTAACAACCGAATTTAAGCAGACGTGCCCGAGTGAGGTATCAAATGATTTGGCCTGATTTGTACATTACAAATTGATGTGTTTTATGAACATCGGTTCAGCTCCTTGATTATCTGGATATTTTCACGGACTTTACTCGGTAAAACCGCGGGGTGCAGGTAGTTTTCTGTTTTTTTTTTTTTGGGAATAAGCACTATTGCCATCAATCTGTAATACATAAAATTATAAATAATGTTATCACTAAAGAATCTTACCCTTTTGAACGACCGTCCCAGTTAAAATTAGTTTCTTTTATGTGAGTTTTCGAAGACCTCAGAAATTTCATACAAGCATTATCACTGTAAACACAAAAATAAGTTTTTAAATGATTCTGATGGAACCAAGGACTGAAGACATATAGTATAACTTACACCTAACGAATTGTCAGTCTAGTCTCTAAATCCAACCCAATCTATGAGATCAAAACACTGTTTTTTTTAATGCTAGATATACGCGATGCTGTAGCGCGTTAGTGGCACGTTGGCATCGCTTCTGTAGCGCGTTGAAAATGCGAGTAAGGGCGAGGGCCCACGGCGACTTTTTGCAGCGATGCTGTCGCGCGTTCGCATCGATACAGTCGCAATGCGGTCGCTAGATGTTTGCCCTCGCCCATACGAACGCGATGCAAACGCGATACTGACCCGCTTCTTCAGTAACGGCACAACGGAAATAATAAATAAATATTGCAGGACATTCCACACATCGCCAACTAGCCCCAAGCTAAGTAACTAGACTTGTGTTATGGGTGCTAGACAACGGATATACTACTTATATACTTTTCTTTTGTAAAATTATATTTATAATACATAGACACAACCAGACCACAGACAAATATCTATCTAAGCATAAATACTTGTCTGAGGCGGGAATCGAACCCGCAACCCTGTGTTTGGCAATCCGGCATGATGACCATTGTGCCAAATAGCGCGTTAGTAGCGCGTTTGCATTGCTTCTGTATCGCGCTACAAACGCGACTAACAGGCGTTAGTAGTGATGCTGTCGCGCGTATACGAAACGCGCGACTGCATCGCTACTAAGGGCCCTCGCCCACGGCGACTGTTTGTAGCGATGCTGTCGCGCATTCGCATCGATACAGTCGTGATGCGGTCGCTAGCTGTTTGGCCTCGCTCACACACAATACGATTCAGTTGCGATGCAAATGAGATAACACACGTTAATCGTACAAAAAGTCGCCGTGGGTGGGTGAGGGCCCATATGTATGTTCTTAATTTCCAAAAGTAAATCGAAGGTTTGTTAAAAATGCAAACAAAATAGTGCGTCGTGCATTTATAGAGTTGGCATTAATCCTTCTTGTTGGAGTAATGATTTTTAAATTTGGAACATATAATAGGCTGTTGCGCGCGAAGCGATAACCAAATTGGTTGAACACCAAATCATATATTATGTATGAAAAAAGTTACTGGCAGGTAGCACGTGCCTCTATTTAAACACTCAGAATTCCACAGAGCCCTCTCACGGAATCTATTCTAGGCTACTTTTTACCCCAATATTCCCAGGGGATCGCGAGTTACGCGGGTTAAACCGCGGAGCGCGGCTAGTAATATCATCTGGTTTTTTTGTTTGTTTGAACGCGCTAATCTCAGGAACTACTGGTTCGAATTGAAAAATCTTTTTGTGTTGAATAGTCCATTTATCGAGGAAGGCTATAGGCTACTTTTTATTTTGCCCACCGGATCAGGACTTACGCGGGTCAAACCGCGGAGCTAGCTGCGCTCGATGATCGTCAATCGTCGATCAATGAAATGCTTTTTTTTCAAGTGGTAGTGGTAAAAACGTACTATTTTATTCCCTTGTGATACAATGTAATATTTACCCGGTAACATCCTTATTAATAGCACACGAGATGACATTCCTGTATGTGAAGACGCTCGTATACAGGAACGGCCCGTAGCATTTCTTCGTAATACTTCGAGTCAAACAGGCTGATATCACCCCTATGACAATGGCACTCTTGCCTTGACCATGCACTAGGGGGCCTCCGTGGTCATTCTAGGAAAAAAAACTAAATAAATAAATAAATATTGCAGGACATTCCACACATCGCCATCTAGCCCCAAGCTAAGTACTAGACTTGTGTTATGGGTGCTAGACAACGGATATACTACTTATATACTTTTCTTTTGTAAATATATACTTATATTACATAGAAACAACCAGACCACAGGCAAATATCTAAGCATAAATACATGTCTGAGGTGGGAATCGAACCCGCAACCCTGTGTTTGGCAGTCCGGCATGGTGACCATTGTGCCAACTGGGTCGTCGACTGTGGTAATTTGCCGATAGATGTGATGTTTAATCAAAAACCTCCATAAAATAAGTACCTACTTATTTGTAACTGTAACTGGTCAAGTGCGAGTCGTACTTGCGCGCCGAGGGTTCTGTACATTAGTTTCAACTCTCTTTTTCAACCCTTGCCGATTTAACTTGACCCCTATTTCGTTTGGGCGCCTATACAATGTAAAGGTCAAGTTAAATTGGTTTATCTATATATGTATCACACCCATTAATTTTCAACTTTTTTTTTGGAATTTTTCCTTTATTTGTGCTGTAGGACCTTGCTTTTGCCGAAATTCGTGATTCTAGGTCATCGGGAACTGCCTTATAGGTTTTCGACCCAAAACCTATAGGGTACTTCCGGTTGACCTGGAAGTAAGGTAAATTTTGGTACTCACAAGTTTTCACGTCAATGTAAATTAGCCTATATTTTTTTATCGTGCTGACTCAGGACTTTGATTTTTATACACCAAATAGGGACTATAGACCTCAGTATCTGGTATGAATTTCAACTTACTAGGTCCACCCGTTCCTGGGAAAATCGGTGATGACACACGGACAGACAGACGAGACAGTCATCTTATTAGGGTTCCTTTTTTACCTTTTGCGGTACGGAACCCTAAAAAGGAAAATAAGTAACATTTTTAAGGTTCCGTTCCGTACCCAAAGAGTAAAAACGCGACCCTATTACTGAGACACACTGTCTGTATGTCTGTCCCCAGTCTGTATCTCATGAACAGTGATAGCTAGACAGTAGAAATTTTCACAGACGAACAAAAAAAATTAAATTTAGAATTAAAAAATCCCCGACTTTTATCCCCCATAACTTTCAGATGGCTGACCCGATTTCGATCAAACATAGCTAAAAATACTCCCGGCTAACTCACCTTTCAAACAAAAGAAACAAAATGGAACGGCCTCAACGGAAGACCAGTGCTAGTGAAAAGACTAGCATTTCGCTGAGCTGGAGTCCGTTAGTTGTTAATTGTTAGTTAATAGCTTTTAAGACTTTGTGATCTCTGTGATGCTGGGTTGCGTGCAAATGGCCTTACATACCAGGATGCTGAAGATCTTGCGAAGTGAAGGCGTAAAAGCAGGAAAGCGGACCCCGGGCTCCCGAGAGGGATGCAACCGGGAACATCGCTCGGATGATGATGACGATGACTTTGTGATCTCTTATTTTGTTGCAAATAAATAATATTCTATTCTAAATCAAAATCGGTACAGCCGTTCGTGAGTTACGATGCCACAGACACACACAAACACGTCAAACTTATAACACCCCGTCGTTTTTCCGTCGGGGGTTAAAAATATAATGTTACGAAACCCTTCATGCGCAAGTCCGACTCACACTTGGCCTTTTTTTTTAAGTCGGCTAAAAACGAATATTATAAATAAATAAATATTGCAGGACATTCCACACATCGCCATCTAGTCCCAAGCTAAGTAACTAGACTTGTGTTATCGGTGCTAGACAACGGATATACTACTTATATACTTTTCTTTGGTAAATATATACTTAAGAAACAACCAGACCACAGACAAATATCTAAGCATAAATACTTGTCTGAGGTAGGAATCGAACCCGCAACCCTGTGTTTGGCAGGCCGAAACGGTGACCATTGTGCCAACTGGGTTATACCAAGTGACTGACCTCACAGAATCCTCCAGAAGACACCTTGTACCTTCTGAAGCTTTGATTGCTACTGAAATGTGAAGCAGAATGTACATCCAGGATTTGAGGGTCAACCATGAATCTTCTGCTCGCTTCATCATCTTCATCTTCGTTATCTGTATATACCATTTCTTTGCAGTCTGCTTGACCTTCCTGTTGAGTATTTTTTAAATTTTTAGGGTTCCGTGCCCAAAGGACCCTATTACTAAGACTTCGCTTTATGAACCATGATAGCTAGGGAATTAAAATTTTCACAGATTATGTATTTCTGTTGCCGCTATAACAACAAATACTTAAAATAGAAAATATTAAATATTTTTTGAGTATGTTTTTACTAAGAATTTCAGGTTATGTTTACAATTTTTTTAGGCTTTTTTGTTATTTATACTCCCAATAGGGCAGGCAAAATACTTTTAACCTATACTGCATCGTCTGACATACAATATTTTTAGGGTTATTTGCATTTGTTTTTGCGTTGGGGATAAAAATAGAATATCGGGTCCGATTCGCACTTGGCCGGTTTTAACACGTTAACAAACAATTAATCTATAAGTACTAAAATTAGAAAAAGTAAAGATTTGATTGTTTGTTAGTTTACCTTGAATAGGCTCCGAAATTACTGAACCGATTTTGATGAAACTTGATATGATACAACAATACATTGATTTATTGGGAGTGTCTTAGGTTATTTTTTATCCCGATATTCCCACGGGATCGGGACCTACGTGGCTGAAACCGCGGGGCACAGCTAGTAATTAAGGCTTGTATATTCGTAGACTGCGCTATCCTTTTCCTACGCTGATGGCCGTTTTTTGAACAAAATTGGTAATTCCTGAATGAAAAACTTCAATGATTGACAAAACAGCCGGGCAGAAACTAGATTACTGTAACGACTATCAAAAAAGTTTCGTGTTGCTAGTCATTATAGTTTTTACGATATAATACAGTTAAAAAAAATATCGAAATAAATGTATGCTATCATGTTTTCATACAGGGAAAACCGCTCAAAGATCAGATCTGAAAAATTTGTGTTGTAGCTGTAGCGGAAATTACTTAATTTTTCATCTGTTTTCCGCCATTGAACCCTTTTTTAATTGGGTCCTTTTTGCGTGAGGATGGAGTAGGCTTGCCCAGCACCTATTACCCTCTCAGCTTAGTCGACCATATCCAGAGGAGAGAACTTGTCAATACTTCTGGAACCAACTAAGCCGCGGGTTTCATCACGATGTTTTCCTTCACCGTAAGAGCAATATCAATTAGCGCACATAATTTTTTCTTAAGAAAAATACATTGGTGCACGGCCGGCCGGGATTCGAACCCACGACCTTCAGAATGAAAGTCGAGGTATCTACCACTAAGCCAACACCGCTCTCTTGAAAAGGGTAGTTTCAGGTCACATTGTGAATGTCAGTTGCCAATGTGGCCGGAGAGATACCGGGTCTTAAGACGCTCTTCCAGTACCGTGTGTAGGCCCATACATTACCTTAGCCCCCGCTCTCAAAAACGTAGCGTGCTGCGTGCTAACTGTTATATTTGATCGATATCCAAAACATTTTAGCATTATTATCCACAAATATAGTTCCTAGAGGTCAAAACCTATCATTTGATTCATTTTTAGAAACAAACGTTAACTATTTTTGAATAAAACCCGATAAACGATCTAATAATTCTCTGTTTTCTAATATTTTTTTTATCGAACGAAGTTGTTCATATCATGTTTTCAACCACAATAAACAAAAATATGGTTATTAAACTACAATATCCATTTAAATCCAAATAACAAAAAAAGAGTATTTGATTACTTAGAGTTGCTTAAAACAAAGGTCGATTTTGGTAGCTTTATTAGCACCTGGTCTTAAATAAACCTAAGAGTACTAACCGTACATGCAGCATCTTCGGTTTCGTGATCGTCCTTAACGCAGATCATGTTCTCCTCTATGATAGTATGGTAGCGTGAATCCCATCGTTTCTTGCAGTTCTTGTTTGATAGTATTATTACATCGGTCTCCATTAGGCTCGGTGAGTTTACAGCGGCGGCTCGCGCTTGAATCCTCTGAAAAGTTGAATCTATATTTTAAACTAGCCTCTTTCTCTCGACCTTTAACGCGTGGTAGTTTTGTTTTATATACTAAAACCTTCCTCTTGAATCACTCTATCTATTAAAAAAAACCACATCAAAATCCGTTGCGTAGTTTTAAAGATCTAAGCGTACAGACAGCGACTTTGTTTTTAAACCCCGACGACGCAAAAACGACGGAGTGTTATAAGTTTGACGTGTCTGTGTGTGTGTATGTCTGAGGCATCGTAGCTCCCGAACGGCTGAACCGATTTTAATTTTGTTTGAAAGGTGATAGTGATAGTGATAGTGAAGATGTGTTTGCGGATGAATGGAGAGATATCTTGTCAGTCGTATGAAATTTTGTAAGAGATCGAATTGACTGTGTGTCTTATTCATAGACCTAGAATTTTCTTTTTTTTTTTAAGTTTTATTATTGGTTTTTTAATTATTTTAAGGTCTGTTTAAATGAATAAGTATTAAGTCAATCATAATAAGTTGCAAGATTCCGAACATACATATGATAGCGATTATTAAAAATATATATATTTATTTAAAATTAATGATGATGATTCATTTTTCTTAACTAAATTACATTTTACTGCTAATTTATTGATTACAATGTTATTTTGTTTAATAGAGAAACGTTATTTCAAGTTGCTAGATTGACTATGGCAACGACTTGTTTACCAAATCAATTCGACTACTTTTATTTTACGTTTTAATGTTTTAAATGTTTAAAAATTCATTAACTCCCATCAAAGTTATTGAAATAATTTATTATTAATTTTAAAAGTGTATTAACTACAATTGAGCCCTTAATTAATTATTTAGATTTTAAAGGAAGTACTTTGACTATAGACGTTGCCGATCCCCGCTACCGCCTATAAAAGCGAGCGCTCAGGCTATTATGGGATCTGTTGTTGCTCAGCCGTCAGTCGGTAAGGTGATTGGGTTCGACGATCCATACAGTAAGACCATTCCATATTTTTGATACAGTATACTCTTGTCTAGTTTGTTGAAGTTAACAGTTGTTGCTAATATTCGAAATTGTTGTTGATTTAGTAATAAAAGGTGAAATGTGGTTCACTTCACCGTCCACGTCAGTGGTCCATGTTGGAACCTTTTTATCATGTTATTTACTCGTTGTTTGTGTTCCAAACCTATTACCATCAAACTAAACTACCTAGAGATTTAGCTTCTATTCGCAAGAAGAATTTATTCTCCAACACATATACTGCAAGTTAAATAAAAGCTTTTAAAAAGGACTTATTTCTTACGTCACCAAATTTATCGACTGAGCCCCAGCCAGCCGTGGACGCAATCATGCCAGGCTTTTCAAGTTCAGCCGAGTCGTTATTAAACGGTATCTTCTGAGGTATAAAGTCACATCCTTTGACACGTTTCTCGAAGTTAAAGTTGTCTTCAACCTTAACCACCGCTAAGTCACCAGACATCCATCGTATATTGTCAAACTCTTCACCATCATATATGTAATCTAAATGATAAACAAATGACATACAAAATAGGCTTGTAGAGTTTTGGCGGGAACGAGTTAACAACATGTCGTGTTGCAGTTTTATTTTCATGAAACTTATTTGTAACCCGACTTGAATTGTATAATTCTGGTGGAATGTTATTCAATTTAGTTCTGTGAAAGTGCACAAGTGTAGTGAAAGTAAAAATCAGTGTCAAACATGAAGTTTTCTCGTTGACTATTTTGAAACACTTTAGGCCCGATTTATGAAAAATCGGGTCATAATTTGGTGCAAAATATAAGTTGACACTGGCTAAATGCACAAGCAGTGCGAGGCCATAATTAATAACAAAAAAACATAGACTTATCACCAAATATTTTGTTATTTATATTATTTTCTTTTCTTTTCAAGTCTTTTCTTTTATTCACAACTGTGATAAAAACGTCGTACGATACACGTGTGATTTCATCATTCCATTCTCGGCTCATAAACCGCCTTGATGAAATGATCAATTTACCACACTTGTATCGCAATGTACTATTACCTACTCACTTTTGGGCACACATTTCCACACCGCTTTCTTAGCACCATTTTTAATACAATCATTCTCCTCTGTCATTGGTAACCATCTGTAAATGCAAATTAAAGTTATCATTTAGCATGGGCTTACATTTTCAGTTTTCTCATGTTTCCAAATTATAATTTCAATGGCCATCATACTCGGTGAAATGGCGGGCAAAGCCGCGGGCAAAAGCTAAGTTTCAATAAAATTGATATTTCTGCAATTTTGGTATAATTTTGTTGAATTAATTGTACCTAGTTCAGAAGCTTCTTAAAAAAGAGATCAAATGAGATTGAAAAAAAAAATTAGGTATCATCTCCTGACGAATCCCCTGGGCATTCCGCGAGGTGCTCCGAACTAATTTTTAATGAAATTAAATTAAAATTCATTTATTTCAGATAACGAGATCCATATTACATTACATTAAATAAGAATAAATTGAATTAGAATAAAATAAATAAAAACTAAAAATTTAATACTCAATAAATTAAAAGTCAGCATAAATTAAAAATAAAAGTAAAAGTCAATTAGCGCCCGTCATCTACCCTAGTCCAGGGGTGAATCGTCATCTATCCTAGCACATGGGTAAAGCACGAGATACCTACATCGGTTCTTGCTTCACCTGAGCATATTTTAGTACAATTATGATGACAATCAATAATGGTAATTTCAAATACATATTTAATAGTACTGTCTAAGTTAAAAAAAAATATGGGTGAACTAGCTGCGCTCCGCGGTTTCACCCGCGTAAGTCCTGATCCCGTGGGAATATCGGGATAAAAAGTAGCCTATATGTTAATCCAGGCCTCTAGCTATCTACATACTGCATTTCATTGCAATTGGTTCAGAAGTTTTAGCGTGAAGGAGTAACAAACACACACACACACACACACATACACACACAAACTTTCACATTTATAATATTAGTAGGATTAGTAGGATAGGATACTCTTCAAAGATCTTATACTTACAATCATCAACAAATATATTTCTAAAAAGATTATTACAGGATTTTATGTTGATAAAAACTCTATGGCACATAAGCCCATAACTCATTAATAGGTACCAACTCTTAACATCTTACACACGTGATAACTTTTAAACGAAATATCCGATTGAGATGAACCAAAAAGTATTTTACTTTTACATAAATACTCTTGATAACATAATGCTTAATTTTGGTAAAGATTTAATATTACGATACATATTTAACGTAGTTTTTTTCAACAGACGATTTAATAATTATTTTGAACACAAAATCGGTTATTGTGATTAAACCATGACAGCTAGATATATGTTCTCGCGGACTTTTTTGTAGGTCTTAATGGGATCTACAAACCCGTAGGACATCATTTTGTTCTATTGTCAATAGTTTTTGCAGCGCACGCAAAAATAGGTTTTCGATTTTACACCTTGTGTTACAAAATAGGATCCCTAATTTTGAAAAAAACATAGCCTATAGCTTTCCTTGATAAATGGACTACCCAACACTGAAAGAATAATTCAAATCGGACCAGTAGTTCCAGAGATTAGCGCGTTCAAACAAACAAACAAACAAACTCTTCAGCTTTATAATATTAGTATAGATAAAGTTCGATCTGTCCCCTCGTCGCTAACAAGGGGACAAATCTAACTTTTTTGTTCGATCTGTCCCCATAAGGGGACAAAGCACTGGGACAGATCGGAATAATTCAAGAAAATTCTCGACATGGGAACCGTCAGGATTAGGGGATTCGTTAGGGGAGCCGAAGGGCGTGAACTAAAATTTTGAAGCTTTAAGCAGTGCCAGTTATTTTGAGACTATTATATTCGTACTGTAGTATCTGGGTGTATTGCTTGGTTATTTATTCTGTACTAACTTATTAGTCCCGGAGATTACGTAGAATTGCTTGACATCTTCAATACAGGCTGCAGATGTCAGTATGTACCGCTCGTGAATGATTGCCCCACCACACAGCCAGTTTGGGTCCGTAGCGTGATGGGGATCGCTTGATTGTACTGGCCTTAAGTATACCTGATGGAAAAAGAAAGATTTATTCTGACACAGTTACATTTGAGCACCTTGAATAGAATAGTACCTTTGAGCACCTTGAATAGAATAGTACCTTTGAGCACCTTGAATAGAATAGTACCTTTGAGCACTTTGAATAGAATAGTAGAATAGTTAAGATAACGAAAAACATAACGACAAAAGCACTAATTCACCTTTTAAACAAAAAAAATATCAAAATCGGTTTATCCGTTCGGCACAGACAGACACTCACATACCTACACACAACACGTCAAACTTCGTCGTTTTTGCGTGTCGTGGGTTAATGAAAAAAATACACAAAAAAAACAATATTTTGAATTTTGGGATTATTATTTTTAATTTTTAATTTTGTGTACTTTGATTTGATGTACCTAATTTTAAAATTGTGTTTTTAAAAAAAACTTGAGAGGTGTCACACGGATGGAACGAAGTTTCTTTCGAAAAATTAGTGAAGGAATTGTAATAAAATCAAAAAGTGTCATAAGGAACTTTGTTCCAATAAATAGATTATACGACATAAAATAATTAATTATTTAATATCCAAATATTTGAATGCGAAAATTTGTTTGTTATCTTACGCTGATTTTACTGTGATTGGCTAACTTCTATATCCAAATATTACAACGGAAACGCTGGTAATACCACGGGATGTAGCTAGTCTATGGATTTGCCTTACCATGTAAGGTCGAGTGTCATGTACTTCGATCCCTTTAAGTATTCTTCTTGTTTGTTCTGTCGTTACTTGTGCTTTTGGTTCAATTGGACCTGAGTTCATAAAATCATACCAATTAGAAGTTGTTACCAACAGACCAATAAAATTAAACCAATCGTAACTTTTTAGGCAGATAGACCTCTATTGATAGAGTTATGCCAAAAAAGGCATTATTACCTAAATGGGAGGTTTGCTTAGAAAACTGTTTGCCCTAAGCGAAATACGCTATGCCTTTTTCGGATAGGATAATTTCACATAGCATTTACATAGCCTTTATTATTAGGAGCCTACACTGTCCCACTGTAGGGCAAAGGCCTATCTAGCGTTCTTCTATTGATTGCGAATTACAGATTTTGCAGTAAAATTGTTCGCAGAATAGTTTTTCGATGAAGGAAAACATCGTGATGAAACCCGCGGCTTAGTAGGCTTCAGAAGTATTGACAAGTTCTCTCCTCTGGAAATGGTCGACTAGGCTGAGAGGGTAGTAGGGGCGGGGCAAGCCTACTCCATTCTCACGCAGAAAAGACCCAATTAAAAAGGGTCTAATTGTGGAAAACAGCCCGTTCAAGTACATGGTAACATCGCAGTAACAATACGTCGATTGCTTCTATTGATTGCGAATTACAGATTTTGCAGTAAAATTGTTCGCAGAATAGTTTTTCGATGAAGGAAAACATCGTGATGAAACCCGCGGCTTAGTAGGCTTCAGAAGTATTGACAAGTTCTCTCCTCTGGAAATGGTCGACTAGGCTGAGAGGGTAGTAGGGGCGGGGCAAGCCTACTCCATTCTCACGCAGAAAAGACCAAATTAAAAAGGGTCTAATTGTGGAAAACAGCCCGTTCAAGTACATGGTAACATCGCAGTAACAATACGTCGATTGCTTCTATTGATTGCGAATTACAGATTTTGCAGTAAAATTGTTCGCAGAATAGTTTTTCGATGAAGGAAAACATCGTGATGAAACCCGCGGCTTAGTAGGCTTCAGAAGTATTGACAAGTTCTCTCCTCTGGAAATGGTCGACTAGGCTGAGAGGGTAGTAGGGGCGGGGCAAGCCTACTCCATTCTCACGCAGAAAAGACCCAATTAAAAAGGGTCTAATTGTGGAAAACAGCCCGTTCAAGTACATGGTAACATCGCAGTAACAATACGTCGATTGCTTCTATTGATTGCGAATTACAGATTTTGCAGTAAAATTGTTCGCAGAATAGTTTTTCGATGAAGGAAAACATCGTGATGAAACCCGCGGCTTAGTAGGCTTCAGAAGTATTGACAAGTTCTCTCCTCTGGAAATGGTCGACTAGGCTGAGAGGGTAGTAGGGGCGGGGCAAGCCTACTCCATTCTCACGCAGAAAAGACCCAATTAAAAAGGGTCTAATTGTGGAAAACGGCCCGTTCAAGTACATGGTAACATCGCAGTAACAATACGTCGATTGAATAAGGCATATAGAGATACTGATGAAACGTTTTTCGCAAGGAAGTAGGTATCTCACTGTACATAGCCTTCAGTTTCACAATGATAGATCAGCGTTTGACTGTCACTGCTTGATGGTAGGTGATGATGCGGTCTAAGATGTAGCACGTTTTCCTAGAAGATACCACTCAAATGGTACAATCAGGAAAGACAGAAGGCAGGCTATAGATTCCATTCATTGTAAGAATAAGGAATGACAAATTGTACAATTTAGAAAAGATAGAAGGCAGGCTACTGATTCCATTCATTCTATGAATAAGGAATGACAAATTGTACAATTTAAGAAAGACAGAAGGCAGGTTACTGATCCCATTCATTGTACGAATAAGGAATGACGAAGTAAAACGCTTAGTGCGGGTGTCTGGGTTTTCCACCATGAATCGATGTCGCTTAAATAGTTTGCCTGGTTATTTGAAGAAAGAATGAAAGAGATAGCAAAATTAGGTCGTGTAGTTCTGTTGCACACTTCCCAAAATGTGTCCGATAAATATTCACATGCTTGCCATCATGAGAAGCTTCTAGGGACTGAAGCGTTTTGTTAGGAAGCTCATCCTATCGAGCGAACTCTTTCATTGATGGGAAAAATGTCTTAGCTTATCTCTTCTAAGCTTAGGGGAACAACGACGTACCTGATGGTAGCCTCTCACTAAAAACCCAGCTATAAAAGCCATTGTCTTCACGTTAGTTGGTCCTGCCATGACCTCCTCAAAACTGTAAAAGCCAACGTGAGCGACCACTGGCCACGCTACCATCTCATAATACCCTTAAAATCAATTTCCTAACACATACTTAGAACTTTCTGTATTTTGATTTTTAAAGATTTAACAAGTACCTAATTAACTTACCCGAATCAATCAAATGTATAAAACAGAGAATGAAAAAGACATTTTCTTTTAAAGTCATATTTTTTACCAATTTGTATCTCACATTTTTTAAAGCCAACCAATTCTTAGCAAAGTTATTATTATTACGGCCGAAACTCAATTTCATGCTTCATGGAAGAAAATAAATAGAAGTATAAGTAAAAGGATGTACTCTAGGCACAGTGCTCTGAGCATCATGTTTTATGCATAAAATCGGTCAATAGAGTATAGACCGTGTAATCCAGTTATATGGTCACTTGGAAAAAAATAAATTACGGATGTGACATCATAAATATGACGTCTTAAATTTTGCTAGTCCACAATCTTTGGGCTTTAAAATGCGAATTCTTTAGTTTACAAGAGTTTTTATAATGTTAGTACTACGGGGCTATGTCAATGTTTTCCCTACCCAAAGGGTAAAAACGAAACCCTATTACCACTAAGACTGCGCTGTCGATCCGTCAGTCTGTCTGTCACGAGGCTGTATCTCATGAACCATGATAGCTAGAGAGTTAATTTTTGACGTGATAACGTCTAATTGTTTGATGGAACACCTGCATTCACACAAAAGTGTCATGTTCCGGTAACTTGACGCATCCCGTTCCCGATGTGTGTCGTCATGCGTTATGGTAATATGAGAGTTTTAATAATAATATCGCTCTTTTGGGCTTGTGTTATGGTGACGAGTGACGAATAGAAGACGTAGGGTAGAAGATAAAGGAAAAAAAAGAAAAAATAAATATATAAAGGAAAAATAAATATACCAAAAAAGTGAAAACTTGATTATTAACGTTGAGCATGTTTGATATTTTGGAATGGTTAGGGAATAATTTTGCACCAATTGCTTTATCAGTATAAAAGTACTATCATTTATGTGGTAGAATACAATATTCATTTATTGCGCTATCGTACACAAACATGACAATTTATATTACATAAAAAATTTAACACTTTAAAACTATTACAATTATTTTACATTAAAAAGTTTATCTCTCCGAAAAATCAACTTTCATCCATATTTTTTTTTTCTTTTCTTTCTCTGAAAAACGGAGATTATTTATTATCATTTTATTTCATTTATTTTCATTCGAAATTATTTGTTTGGTAAACCTACACCGCACATGTGCTTATTGTGATGTTATGAAAATATAGGTTAATGCTATAAAGTATAAACATATTACAAATATTACATTTATACTATGTAAGTTCATATGTATCTAAAGGGTGTAAAAAGACCCTTAACGAAAACGAAAACCACATATTCTGCCCATCATTGGGATCACTTTTTTCTTCTAGACAATACCTGGGAAACCACAGGTTCTGGAGATATTGAAGGTCAAAGTGTCCATTTTTTTTTTCAACTTTTTTGCAAAATCGAATTCTAAGCGTTAACACAAAATTTTCTTCCAAACAAACATTACCAAAATTTTTAAATTTTCTCAACAAATTACGCATTTGAAGTTACAGAAATGCAATGCATGCCCAAGCGCTCACTCACCCACACTGACATAGCCGCGAGCTCGTTCCACGCACACGCGCGCGGTATCAGCTGTGCCCGCTGTGCGCGTGACCTCGAGTCATTCGAGTTCAACGCATAAATGAATGCGAGCGGCCGTGTTACAACCCCGCGCACGGCGCCGTAGAGAGGGGATAGCTGTCTACTCTCTATCCGTCTTACGCTTTTTCGATCAGGTCACGTGTCCTGACGCGAGTTTAAGATTTTATACCCATTACAGAAAAAGTGCTCAACGCCGCTAAAGAAGTTTTCACTTCAAAATACCTAAATTTTTCATCGTTTTCTTATGACGTTAAGTATCACGTAAAATTATCGTCTGCAAACAACTTAGAGACAATCATTTGGTTTTTTTTAAATAAATCTAATAGGTCAGCGTTTGTCTACTATCTCACAAAGCTGAGTAGTGATGCGGCAATCAGAATCATCACTCAGCATTGTGATTTTTGTCGCTTTCAGTTTTCATTTCCCCCAAAATTTCCCGTAATAAAAAGTCTTTTGTTTTTCAATCATCATTTGTTTTAATCGTCAATTTCGTCCCTACCGTTCCATAATGGTCCAGTTGGGACGAAATGAAAAAAATGCAATTGTACAATCGGACTACTGCCACTAATAAGTATCAACAGTTCGGTGCATCAAATTAGCAATCGAACTTTATGATCGAACTACTAAAAGAGCCTAATTTTAATAAATATAAGCACGATTTATAGAATCTATGTTTTTTTTCTACACAAGTATACAAAAATAAATCGGAGTTACGGGAAAAAAAATATTCTCGCTCAGTCTACCAATTGGAGGACAGGGAATAGGCCAACATTAAAAATAAATGGTCACACTACCCGATAACAGATGTCGGGGTTAGTACATCTACTCCACGTTAGATGGCGTTAGTAGTAGTTTACAAAATGGTCACACTACTCGATAGCAGATGTCGCTATTAATTCGGAACTACACTTCTTGGGTTCTCTTTTTGCGAGTCCTCTTGCCTGATTTTTGGCGCCACATAGTACCTACTATCCATAGATAGATGGCTTCATTTGTACAACACAGGAAGTAACAGAACGAGGTACACGAAGTAAAGTTATAGCTACAAGGTATAAGCACAATAAGTATTACAAATTGGCGGCCTTATCGCTGATAGGGTTTTTTTCAGGCAACTTTGGATGGTAAGAACTAGTTTAGCTTTTATGGTAGGTTTTGAATTAAACTTATCTAGTGGGTATTTTGATAATTTTCATACTAAAACTGCTGTGCTTTTATTTATTTTCTGCCCATAGTTGTAACTAGACTGTCCCCATGAGTTTCTTGTGACTTCTTTTCATTGGTGGACGCGTTCCGAAGGCACACTTAGTTTTTTTTGAACAAACTACGAGTAGGTAAGTAGAAAAGGTTTGGGCCAAATATAGTCCGGTCTACTTTTAAAAAACTTGTCGTGTCAAGGAACACCCGGATGGAACGAAGTTTCTTTCGATTAATTAGTGAAGGATTTGTAATAAAATCAAAAAGTGTCGTTACAACTTTTGGTCTTAATTTTTTCCGTCTAACCCCCTTTCACAACGTGCCATAAAGAACTACGTTCATTGGAACGTAGTTGCTGTGAAGTGGGCTGTAGATAGTACATAACAATAATTGTATTGTTATACTATCTACAGCCCACTTAAAGGTAACTTCAAATAATGACTGCAGAGCCTGCGGTGATGTCAGGGAAACTATGGAGCACATCCTGTGTGAATGCGACGTCTTAGCAGCGAAACGCTTGAGCCTCCTTGGGAATGCGTATCCCAAACCGGAGGAATATAGGTTTCTTCCTCTTAGTGGGATCCCTGCCTTAATCGAGCACTTCTTCAAAAAGTAAGACACATTTAGGGGTACACACAATATATCCCATTGGGTCGAAGTGTTGCTGGTTATTTGTCAGCCCCCAATATATAAGATATGATAAGATACAGCTCACAGTTTTACCCGCGTAAGGGAGGATTTTAGCTAATGGGTTAATATTAAAATATCCATATTGCAAATGCGTTTTGATATTAAAACCACCATATTTACTAAATACACATTACCGCTAATTGCCCTTCCTATAGTTAAGTCACAGAATATTATAATATATAGCTGTACCCTGCCATGCTTCGCTGTGGCACATGTCGCGGATATGAGACTGATGCAAAAATTAGGTAAAGACAATCCTTGATGCGGATTATATATCATTCTAAAATTTCAGGTCGATCGGTGCAGAACTTTTTGAGTTTTTGAAGCGTACACAAACCAACATAACATTTTTATATATATAGAAGACTAGCTGTTCCGGAAAACGTTGTTTTGCCAATGTTCGATTCTCAGACCTATGTATGTATACGGGCTTTTTCCGCAACTAGACTCTTTTTAATTGGGTCCTTTTTGCGTGAGGATGGAGTAGGCTTGCCCAGCACCTACTACCCTCTCAGCTTAGTCGACCATGTCCAGAGGAGAGAACATGTCAATACTTCTGGAGCCAACTAAGCTAAGGTTTCATCACGATGTTTTCCTTCACCGTAAGAGCAATGTCAATTAGCGCACATAAATTATTCTTAAGAAAAATACATTGGTGCACGGCCGGTTGGGATTCGACAACCGACCTTCAGAATGAAAGTCGGGGTATCTACCAATAAGCCAACACCGCTCTCAGACCTAAAAAAATTTCATACCTACAAATCGGTTCAGTCGTTTAGGTGGAGATTGGCAACTAACACCGCGACACGAGAATTTTATTCATACATAGAGATTAAAACAATTGGCGCACAGATCGTTAGACGTATGAATCCAACAAAGAAAATTTTGGAAAATTCTCCCCCACGCGGACGAAATCGCGGGCAAAAACTTGGGTGGGACTGAAATTCTGACTCCGACCATACCTAGGTAGGAAGTAAATAAGGATTATAGCCGTACCATTGTGTTGCCACCATAACACAAGCCTAGTTTTTAGCTGTTGGTAAGGGCGCTGCGTAAATGTCCTGAAAATATTTAACTTTATTGACCTCCCGACGTAAAAACAACGGGGTGTTATAAGTTTGACGTGTCTGTGTGTGTATGTCTGAGGCATCGTAGCTCCCGAACGGATGAACCAATTTTAATTTCGTTTCTTTTGTTTGAAAGGTGAATAAATAAATAAATATTGCAGGACAATCCACACAGCGCCACCTAGCCCCAAGTTAAGTAACTAGACTTGTGTTATGGGTGCTAGACAACGGGTATACTACTTATACCTATACTTTTCTTTTGTAAATATATAATTATAATACATAGAAACAACCAGACCACAGACAAATATCTAAGCATAAATACTTGTCTGAGGCGGGAATCGAACCCGCAACCCTGTGTTTGGCAGTCCGGCATGGTGACCATTGTGCCAACTGGGTCGTCGAATTAGTCGAGAGTGTTGGCTATATTTGATCAAAATCGGTTCAGCCATCTGAAAGTTATGGGGGATAAAAGTCGGCGGTTTTTGACATGTCTGTTTGTGTGTGTGTCTGTGGCATCGTAGCTCCCAAACGGATGAACCGATTTTGATTTAGTTTTTTTTGTAGTAGGTGCGTATGTATAGGTATATTTAATATCATGTATTTTAGAGATTTGGTTCTGAAAGAATCCTTTTTTATTATTTTTATTTATTTTTGTATTTTCTTAAGTACTCCTTTAACATTTACCTAGTTTATTTGAATATAAATTATTAACCCTTCACTGCGTGTGTGCATATAAATGCGCAAAGGACTTCGTTGATAAATCTATTGGCGTAGGCATAGTTCGATGTTTTTTTAAATATCTTTTCGCACGATGGGATTAACATTTTAGTTAGAGAAGTAAAAAAAAATAAAAAAATTATATTGTAGGACATTCCACACATCGCCATCTAGCCCCAAGCTAAGTAACTAGACTTGCTGGACTGCTAAACACAGGGTTGCGGGTTCGATTCCCGCCTCAGACATGTATTTATGCTTAGATATTAGGCTGTGGTCTTGTTGTTTCTGTGTATTTACAAAAGAAAAGTATATATGTAGATAATGGTTAAGCTAAAACTTAAGCTTAGTTGAAATGTCCTTCAATATTTATTATTATATAAAGGTATTCAACGTATTTTTTGTTGGGCAAGTGAACCTAAGTGATTAAACATATTTTTTTAAAATTGACTAACTTTAAAATAAAATATAACTTAAGTTTAGTGTGTCCTCCATCCAAATTGTTAGAGTACTTGAAAAATTAGCTTAGAAAGCGGTTGAAGCTTTCTGTGCACCTTACATACAACAAATTTAAATGTTCAAAACTTTTGGAAATCCGAACATTTTTTAGTGACACGTCCGTGTAATTCATTTTTTTTGGGTTACAAAGATTTTGTTTAGTAAATATCGCTCTGGCAGTCTTTGGGGGAGGCCTATGTTCAGTAGTGGACGTTCTGTGGCTGATATGCTGATGATGATGATGATGAATAACTGATTTTATAAATTTGAGTTTTGTACTTTTAGAACTGCATTAATAATGAATGGTTAAATATCTAATATTTCACAATTAGAATAGTATTACATCTGAATTGATTATATTTGAACGAACTGCTAACAAATCACTAATTTAGAATTTGAACGGATAGTGATGCTCCCGATTAATTAACTCTGTTCAAACTCCGAAACTACACACAGAGAAAAATCTTGTAAGACGTACGAGAAATCTCGTAAGTGCAACGAGAATTTCTGATTGGATCCGTGACAGCAGTACCCACTAGTCGTCTTTACCAAATGTTTTTTATTCTGGACCAACTAGAAATTATTGTACACACTACTAGGCTACTAGTATACACGAAGAAAAAATCTAGTTACGTTTACTAGGTTCTTGTAAATGTAACTAGATATTCTAGTTCCCATTACAGTAATTATTGTACAGTTTAACTAATAATATTTGATCGCTCTACAATCATTGCGTTTGATGTAAATATCAAATATAGTAATCCTAGACAGCAAAAAGGGATATTAAAGTTAAACTACATTTTCTCGTAGACTACGCGTCTGTACGCTCTACGAGAAATGCAGCACTTATGGCTATAGTGGAGTAAAGCCACATATAGCTCCAAAATCCGTACGCACTCTCGATACAAAACAAAATTGTCGTCTCGACCAAGGTAACTTGATAAAACACAACGATAGCGCGATCTAAAATTACTACTGGCGCCATCTAGTTGCGATTCATAAAACTAAAAAAATTAGAAGGTACACATAAATCTAATTATTTAACTAGACTAACCTCTTGCATTAACAAATCGTCATTTGTATAAATAAAAGAGCACAGTGTTAAGTAACATGAACATGATATTTATCTATGACAACTTAATTATTTTGTTACAAAAAACACTTTGTTTAGTTATTTTCAGAAACAAACTAAATAGTAAGGATAATCATATATTCTTGTAGTAATTAAAATAATGTTGTTGTGGGTACAGACAACTTCGTAGTGCATTACTTACATGACGATCATTAATCAGAACACTTAACTTGGTCAACTGTACATTTTATTCTAGTAAAGAATACAAATCATTTCCTATTATAAGCAAGAATTATTGTTTGAAATACAAAATTATTGTACCTTTGATTTAAATTTTTTTTCTAGTGTATCTTATTGAACATTTAGTGAGGTTTAAAATAAAATCGTAGAGAATACAAGAAAATAGTATTTCAGACTAAAATTGTCGTGAAATAATTTAACTACACTGTTTTGTACTTCTGGTTGGCTCCGATTTCTCTGCGTGTAATATGACTAGAACAAACCAATATAACGGTTCGCATCGCATACCGAATGACCGAAGGTAAGTAATATTCAATAGATACATTATTAATTCATACCGAACATTAATGTAAATGCAATCTCCTCCCGTTATCGTTCTAACCATAATCTAACACCCTTTACTACTCGAAACGTCAAAACCAATCCTATAAACCAGCTATCTTCAACGATACATTATCCCTACTTATCTATGGCCATAACACGAAACTTGGGATCTATTTTATTATAAAGTGCATTGTCTACTATAGAGGAGCTCGGTCGACCACCGAACGTAAATAATTTAACTGTCTTAAAAGATTCAAAAATAGTTTTCTAACATTGCCCCCCTTAATATGTACACCATTTGTCAGGCCATAACTGGATTTAAACGACGCGTTACAACACAAAAGGATACGCCCTCTCACAGAAATACTGTTGTTCTTTTCCAGCGTGTGAGTGCGGCCATCTCGATGGATATTCCGTCTCTGTTTCACAAATAATATTCAGCAGAATTACCTTGTTACAGCTTTAGTAAAATGTGGCATATACATTCCGTAGCTACATTAATTTAAACTCTATATAGGAAACCGTAGAGTCGACAATGTTACGTTAATGGTAACGTGGGGGGACTCAATTGAAGCGAGAAGTAAGCATCGCGAAAGGGACAGAACGAATCGTTCTCTTTAAGTTAGTGAGTCCAAACGAGTTTTTATGTTTGGAAATCGTATTAAGCTTTTGTTGGAAACTGTTCCACTCAACGGGCTTAGTGAAGGCGTTTGTGCGGTCAAACTATCGTGTTCGAAATTGGTAAAGGAGGGGATACTGGTGATTGGTTCGTTTCATACGATATTTTGTGTAACGATACGGTCGCGTGCGGTCGACCGTGGAATACTACTGACATAGCGCGTAATCCGAATGACTTGTTTTGCTAAATTCAAAACAAACCAGTAGTTCGAAAATGTTGATCGGACTAAATTAGTGAATTTATTATTGTGACCAGTGTAATAATTAGAACTATCAAGATGTCATCTGTGCATTCTGATGATGATCAAGAAGAGATCAATGTGGATTCTGATAGTAGATTATCAGGTCACTGTGATAGGAGCATAGCTTCTGAAGATAGAGATTCAGAGCACAGCTACCATGAAAGGTACCATGACTCCCCAAACGATCACATGACAGTCACTCAACAGAGGGTGAATCTACCCTTCAGTATATCTCGTCTATTAGGAAAACAATTCGAAGATATAGACAAGCGACGAAATTCTAGAGAAAGTGATGATAGAAGTGATCAGGACACTGAATCTGAGAGTGCTAAAGATGATGGTAAAGACAGTTCTGGTTTGCCGTTAAATTTCTCGCATAATCCTGGACTTTATCCTAATTCTGGGCTATTATTAAGGCCTGGGTTAGGTCTCGGGGCTGGTTATGGGTTTAGTGGCAATCCTGGAGTAGTGAGGGTGCCTGCACATAGAGCATTGGGAGCGCTGGGTGCTTGGGGAGTGGCGCTAGATCCAATGAGGCAAGCGGCTGCTGCAGCCTTCGCACATCAAGTTGTTAAGGATAGATTAAATGGTAAGTCTTTGATAAATACATGGAAATTACATATACGCATTTTTGCAAAACATTGTCTAATCTTTTTTAACTATTTTCACTAGCGTCCCTTAAAAAGGTCAATTTATAAAAAAATAAAAAAATATTTTTTTTAAAGAACATGTTGCTTATTATTTCTGCTTTCCTGGTGTTGGGATCAAAAAACGTAAAGCTTTTTATTCGTTTGGTATCTTTGAATTAAAATATTTATTTTTTTGTTTTGGGTATTAAGGATTTGCGGTCACCGAAGGTCAGTATAATAAAGTTAAGGAATTGTCCTCTTTGTCTTATCTTGAAAAGGATTGTTCAATGATGCAAACCGAATTTATTTGCATCATGACTAAGACAAAATTACTCAGTCCAAAGTCACGATTTCATTCATTATTTAGAATCATGTTTTGCTCACTACCTTCCTCATTAAGCTTGTTAACTATTGATGCTTCAATGGTTACCAATGATTTTTTAACTCAATCATCATCAATTTTGTTTAGTTATTCTTCTTCTTCTTAAGTGCCTCTCCGAAAAACTATGGCTAGTAGTCAATTTAGAGTATGCTTTACTATTTCTGACGCGGCATAATTGTTTGATGTTAGCTGTACTAGCCATCTTCGGTCACTCGCGAATGCTATGCAACGAATATTATTTCCTCCGACACCCTTTTCCCCATCATAATTAGCTTCAGTACTTCATGTTTAATAGGTAATTTTTCTTTATTAGACAGTCTGCAAAAGTTCACGTTTCTGCTTCACAACATCGGAAAACTTCAACATTAGTTACTAATTGATTCGTTTTTGTCTAGTTTACAACAAAAAAAGATTTCGTTACTAAAGTTTAAACATCAAAAATGTTGTACAATTGATACAAAACAACAAAATCCAACGATACTCGTATTGCGTGCTATACGATGACACATCGGAGTTTTTTCTCTCTGTCTGGGTGAGATTGTAGACGCCTTGTAAGACGTAATTTGTCACGTCGCGCCGCGCCGGACCGGGGATTTTTTTTGATGTCCGTCGTGAGAGCAAATTGGATTTTCTTGAAAATCTTCGGACGATCAGCGGTGTATTTACTGACTCATAAAAAATGATGATGCATCAATATTTCAGTTATTGAAATTATATATTTCGTTTTTTTACTAAGAAAGACTTAAATTTGCTAATTCTCTATTACAACCCACCCATCCCCTTCTTTAATTCTTGTCCATCCAAAGGTTGCCTGGAAGAGATCGCTTTTAGCGATAAGGCCGCGCATTGTGCCATATTGTTAGGTTTAATATTGTTTTTGTAAAAGTAGTTTTTGTTACAATTAAGGTTTAATGTGGTACAATAAAGAGTTTATCTATCTATCTATTCTCTAAATTTGTAGATCACTTGTAAGTTTACCCCAATATTTCATTAAATTAAAATATAATTTACCGTTACAATGTGATTTCATCTTTTATTCCATTATTTAAAAAAAAATCTCAACTAAATCAAAAACTATTAAAAAAAAAGGCACAAACAATCTTATCTGCTCCATTACATACACTGTCGCCTCCAAAAATAAACAAATTAACAAAAAAAAAGCCTACAAAAACTACACGCTATATTTTTTTGCGACCACCAACAAAGGAAGTTCGGATGTCCTCTCTGTAATTGAGACAATAGTCGCAAGTTCGGTGCGTGCGTCGGAAATAGTTAAGTGGTGACGAAAAAACCCTAAATTGGCAGTGATACATTTTTTTGCCTACGGAAGCGTTCGGGTGTGTGGCGGTTTGTTGCCTTTAATTTGGTCACCGCGTTAATATGGCCGGTTTTGAAAAAAGTAAAAAAAATGTTGAATAAGCTGTGGTCAGGAACGACGACGTGACAATATTACAATGGCTACAGCTATTAAAATCTGTAAAACATAATTCTGATATTATTTTTTATTGGTAACTTACCTACCTAACCTTTCTTTGATGACTCCAACTTATTCCTGTAAAATTATTCTTGCCGCCGCGAAACAAAAAAAGAAAAGTTATTCGTCAGATAAGTACTTATACCTATTAAAAAAATTACGATTGACACTAAAAATACAAAATATATATTTTTAAATATATTTTGTATTTTTAGTATTTGTATTTTATATGAAAGCTAATTCTAACCAATTTTCATGAACACTCACGGATGATTTAACTTTCATATAAAATACAATCCTAGACAAAAAACCATATTCCTCTTTTATCGTTCCGGGGTTAATATAAAAGTATTTTTTTTAACCACATCCCTAATAAAAATGACTTTTGCGTAGTTATACAATAATATACAATTCATTCTTGTTACATCATATTATTATAATTTTACTGGTCATTTTTTTGCCGATAGTCATTAAAGGGTTAACTTGTACTTACTATAGTAAGGTACCTTCTATTACATAATCCAGGAAACAATTTGACAAATATTGAGAGATTTGAAACGATTGCGACATCACCATCTCAACCGTGTCCCCTTGATGGTGATTTCCGATCATTTTGCGGTTGATTTGTTACGTGGTTCACTATTTTTCTTCATATTTTTTTAATATAAAATGTTTGTGAGATAATCTTTTTTTGGCGTGATACCGTCTATTAAATTGATGAACACACAGCAGCACTAACAAAAAAGTGTGACGTTATCGCGTTCCACTCACGTTACCGGAACGCTAACGTTTCATAGCAACCAAATTTTTCGTAAAATTATCTTCCGTATTTAATAATATCCCTCATCTGGGCTTGTGTTATGGTGACGAGTAACAAATAGAGACTTATATAAAGGAAATAAAAAATAAAGGAAAAACAAAAAAATCTTATGACGTTATCACGTAAATTTATCGTTCGTAAACCGACTTTACAGAGAACCATTTTTTGTGGATTAGGTACCTATCTCTTAGAGCTCTAACTGTAAGCATCTGTAAATTCCGACCGGAATATTATGGGATCTGAAAAAACCAATTAAACTCTAATTAAAATCTGCATCGATCCGGGATATTCCGGGACGATCGGGTGATTTGCGCCGGACTAGATGTAACACAATTGACACGGATTTGTCCCAGTTGTACCTTTGAGGGTTCAACTGGCACTGACCAATCGTCTCTCGACCAGAAATCAATTCATTTATTTATTTACTAGCTGCGTCCCGCGGTTTCACCCGCGTAAGTCCCGATCCCGTGGGAATTTCGAGAAAAAAAGTAGCCTATGTGTTAATCCAGGTCTCCAGCTATCTACATACCGAGTTTCATTGCAATAGGTCCAGCCGTTCTCGAGTTATAAGTGTTGTAACAAACACGACTTTCTTTTATATATATAAAGATTTATAATAAAATAAACAGTGGCTAACAGTCTAAACCACAACGCACACTATTTTAAGTTACTACTAAGGTACAATCTAAGATTTCGTATAACTAGGTATAATTTATTGTAAAATATGTCGACGTCTTGAAAATCTTGCAAAAATGTATTGAACAGAGTAAGTGATCTAACAGTCGGTGTATTATTTGTGAATAAATGTACGGTTGGCTGCATAATTGCAGACCCACCGTAGAGCTCCAAAACGGCTGTTATAAGAATATTTTCAACACTAGCAAGATTCTAGACTCCTGCTTTAGTTAAAGTTTAAAGTCTTCTAACTCATCAATTTATCAAATAAAAATTATTATAATGAAAACATGCCAATAATAGTAATTTTAGAACTCTACCGGGGGCTGCAATTATGCAACCGACTGTACATAATTCTGGTGTTACTTGAATGAATAATTATAAGGAACGCTATATTCAGCCTTATACATGATACGCTTGCAATATTAGATTTTAATTGTTATTACAATATGTACTGTATGCGTCATAAATCCACTATCGGTTTGCTACCATAATACTATCAACAAGTATCAGACTTACGACCTTCTTCTAATAGACGTTACACACACACATAAATACTTGATTTAAAAGTACTCAGTGTGATTATTATTTTCAACATGTTAGCTATGTATTTAGTTGTGTGAGTGGTATAAGCCGCCACCCGCTACACCAACCGACGTGGGTTCGATTCACAGGTTACATTATAATGTTCAAATAGTGCTGCACAGGATTGTAAACGTTATACGGTGCCGGTCGACTTTTGAACGTACATGTCACATATTATTTATTAATCAGATTTCAAATCTAAATATAAAATAGAATATTTTATTATTAGGAACACAAAGTAACGAAGGGTTATATGAATTTTTTTGTGTCGTGTGTTTGTCTAAAAAAATAGCAAGAAATTAGAAGAAATTAAAAAAAAGGAGATCGATGATGAAAAAAATGAGTCAAAGAAATGTTTTCTTTCATTATTTATATCCTAATAATGGAGTTTTAAATTAATAAATAATTATTATTTGGCAAACAAAACATTTACAAATACGTATACTTTTGATTCTCGCACAAGGACGAGCCTGACTCGCGGGATTCGTTGAGAAACTTTTTTAAATCCAAATACATACAATCTTGGATTTTTCCACATCACACCTTTTCTTTGACAACCCAGTTGGCACAATGGTCTCCATGCCGGACTGCCAAACACAGGGTTGCGGGTTCGATTCCCGCCTCAGACAAGTATTTATGCTTAGATATTTGTCTGTGGTCTGGTTGTTTCTATGTATTACTAGCTGCGCCCCGCGGTTTCACCCGCGTAAGTCCCGATCCCGTAGGAATTGACTCTAGAAAACGTTTGTATGGGAAATAGAAAAGGGCTGTTTTCTGCGCCCCGCGGTTTCACCCGCGTAAGTCCCGATCCCGTGGGATCGATTTTTTCTCACCTTTTAAACCTTCCCTAGACCTCCACGAATAATTCAAGACCAAGATAAGATAAATCCGTTCAGCCGTTCTCGAGTTTTAGCGAGACTAACGAACAGCAATTGATTTTTATATATAAGATTATAAGTATATATTTACAAAAGAAAAGTATATAAGTAGTATATCCGTTGTCTAGCACCCATAACACAAGTCTAGTTACTTAATGGAATGTCCTGCAATATTTATTTTTATATTTATTTATTATATTTTTTCTGCCAAACCAATTTCCACATCAGTCCAAAAAAAATTACAATTCCACAAAAATCCCATATTATTTCGTAAAATCGCTTAAAAAAGACATCAACGCGCACGCAAAAACTTTAATTTCCCCATACAATTGTATGTTATTAAATATCAAATTGGTTTGAACTGAATAGGCGTTTAAGTCTGTTTGTTGCCGTGAAGAATAAATTGCAATTTGTAATTAACTTCAGTAAAATGAATTTTAAAGTGTTTAAAGTTAAATGGAATGCTTTTGAAATAAGGTCATTGGAATAAATTAGATTGAAGTTCTCACATCGTGGCTTTTTCTTTTTATAAATTTTTCCCAGACAATTTTCGGTTTCAAAAAATCCCTCATCGTAGTGTACTTTTACAAAGGTCATAAATGATTCTTCTTCTTCTCAGGGTACCTCTCCAACTAGTGAAGTTTGGCAGTCAGCTCAGAATATTTGACCCGATCCCTCGCGAGGCTAAAAAGTTGTTCGGCACTCGCTATCCCTGTCCACTCTCTAATATTCCGCAACCAGGATTTTTTCCTACGACCCACTTTCCGTTTTCCAGCAACTTTTCCCATCATTATCAATTGCAGGAGTTCATATTTCGGATTCCTTAAAAGGTGTCCTAAATAAGCAACTTTCCTTTTTTTGATGGTTTCCAAAAGTCATAAATGATAATCTATTATATAAAAATGAATCGCAAAATGTGTTGGTAAGCGCATAACTCAACAACGGCTGGACCAATTTGGCCAATTCTTTTTGTGTTGTGTTTGTTATTGTCCGGAGAAGGTTCTTATGAAAGAAATAATTAAGAAAATTGCGTAGAAAATTATTACGCGGGTGAAACCGCGGGGCGCAGCTAGTTTTTTATAAAAAAAAATTGGGGAAAAATATAACCGATTCGTCGGAAAAATAATAATAAGTCTAACAACTATAATTTTTAATTATATTTTCCTTGTTATAGAAACTTACGCTCCTAAAATAAATTTCAACTTGCTAGGTCTAACCGTTCGCGCGTTCCTGAGAAAATCGGTGGTGACACATGTACAGACAGACGGACAAGAGCGTAATATTTAAGGGTTCCTTTTGTGGTTAGTAACCTTAAAAACAGCTAAAATGTTTTATCACTTAGTTAGTAGGAAACTAATTTTTACTGCAAAAAAACTCGAATACGCCTTTTTAGCGTTTTTATTTAGTCCCTAATTTTTAATAATGTACTACCTACCTAAGTTTAAGATGTTCTTAGTGCAATATAAATACATTTCGTAAAAGCAACCAACCGGTCCATCCAGTTAAGTAACTATTAAACTTACGGGGAATCAATTCGTGTCACAAAATAAGGTGTTAGAAGGTGTATAAATATTAAACTTTTATTAATACGACTATATAGTTTAATTTCTTTAATAAATATCTTAAATGTAAATAAATAAGATAGCAATAAATTTATCAAAATAATTTTGTTTTCGAACTTTTTAATTGCTGACATTGTAATGAATACTTAGAAAGTAGCGGCCCACGGTTTCACTCGCGTTTAAGATTAATACCCGATTAAGACCTCGGAAAATAATTACTAAGAAACACACTAGCACATACTAAAACACAAAGTTTTATTAGGAGGATTAGTAGTATAATTTTTGCTTAATTTATTTTCCATACCTATGTCTTGGAAAACATTCAGTTTTACACGTCGATCAGTTTAAAGAAAAAAGAAAACATTTATTTGGATAAACACACGACACAAGACAATCAGAAAATTATTAACAAACATACAAGCATAAAAACGAAAGTACAAAATAAAAACGAAAAATAATAATACAAAAAGAATACAAAAGAAATAAAAAAATAAGATCTAAGCAGCCAAAAAGGTTCTGCCTCAGCAACAATAGCTGCACCTACATTATGCTGATACAGTTTTACAGCTGTTATTGTCGTGGATAGATACCTTTTTGTATTATAGGAGTTTTTAAGAGTTCTGTACTGGCAACACAGACAAAATAAAGATGGCTACGGCCGACATTGTAAAATAAAGAGCGACATAAATCAACTTGTGATGAATTTATGAAATAAAACACGGTTATTAATATGTAAAAGAAGGCTTTTGTTTTCAAGCAATAAGATCCTGTAAGATCCATGGCAGTTAAACTTATGTACTACCAAGTTACGGGCCTATATGATCCAAATTCACTGCTCGTATAATAACTTCAACCAATATCTTAATTCGTGTTTGATCTCACCGGCTATCCACTCTAAATAGTATAATTAATAGTAACATAAAATGGATATTTTACAATATATTCGTTTGTTTGTTTAAATGTTCTGATTTGTATCAATAAAGTAATTAAAGTAATAGAGATTTAAGCTGTATATTAGTGGTGTGAATGACCTTTTATAACGCTACTTTTTCTTAGTAACATTGTCCTTTAACAAGATAAGTTCATACCTCCTTTGTGAACTCTGCGCCCGCGCCGTCGGCAAATAATGTCTAGAACTCAGCTTATTTTTCTTTTGTCTAAAATCTATATATATATTTTATAGCTTTCAAAGTCGAAGTCAAAGTCAAAATTGCATTTGGAATTAATTTGTATGAAACCGCATTGAAGCGTCTTAAAAACTAAGTTAGGATGTGTTCCAGTTCCCAGTAATTCGGTTGCTAGTTTGGGTACAGGACGGTTGCAACTTTTTTGTCCTAGTTGTTCAGTTGTAAGTAATGTACCTTACTCTACAGTTTTTAATAAAGGTAGAGATATTTTTGAGCGATTTAACATATTGTCTGGTATAACTTTCCTAATTTATCTCTAGTTTTGAAATACACTATACCTACCAAGTCACTGTGTAATAGCTAACGTTGCTCTTTATTCCAAAAAATCTAAATAATCCGGAAAGCCTGATGAAGTTGAAGAAAAAACCTGATGATCTTGATTTTTCAAAGAAAAAAACAAAGTATTAAAAAATACTGCTAAACGAATGTTATGACAATTTATTAATGAAATTTACATATTGCTCTATATAATTTGCTATTTTACGACTGTCTATCAAACACCTGTATTAGAATAAAAACAAAAATAACATTTTTACAGCATTCCTGCGACTTTACTACCACCTCAAGCCGTATATCGCCGTCAACAGCTCTAATATTTTAGCAGAATTTTATAGCACCCTTCAAATGCTCCGCAAAATCATCGATACAGTAAAATATTTGTGTAATGTGGCACAGCGTTTCTCAAACTGTGGTCCACGAAGCCCTATATAGGCGTTTAAATCATCGTCAGGCGTTTAAATCATCGTCAGGTGTTTTCCCTAGCAGATTACTTGCGCGTGCAAACATAATCTTCAACACTACTAAACAAGATATACTAAGCATGCAAAAAGTACCAAGCTAAAAAGGTCTAGTTGCGGAAAACAGCCCGTTTACAGGTATACCTACTTAGATATTCTAAGGATTTTTGGGATGAAATTAAAAGCAGGCGACTTGTAGAGTTAAAGATTAAGTCGATTTTGAAGAAAATACCTATTCGAAAATGCGTTTGTTTGAAAAACCAATTTCTTTCATTTTTAGGGTTCCGTACCCTCAATGGCAAAAAAGGAACCCTTATAAGATCAGTCTCTTGTCCGTCTGTATTTTTGTCTGTCTGTCGGCGTGTCATTTTAAATGCAAGAAACAACTTTCTGAATCGTGTAGGAGTGGTATGATACAGGATGCTAGGAAAGAACGCATTTCTTAGTCGTCGTCGCATGTTTCTAAAGGGGCTCACGGGGCTATAAGTTTGAGAAGCTCTGATGTAGCATTTTCTCCCCTTGCCCGCTTTCCCGCATTTCCCCCGAGTGCGCTATGAAAATTTGACGTGAGCCAATATGCGATGATATGTTCTGAGGCTTTATAATATTGTATGTGTGAAATTATACCCTTTCTCCCCTCGTGTTTATGGTTGATATGAACATAATTGGTTTTGATGTTCGAATGCGTTTCAATTTTCAGTTTGATACGCAAGTATGTAATGTGAGTATTGCTATTTAATATTTTCCTACGTTAGATATAATATCTTACTTATATTTATTATATATCTTCTATCTATACTAATATTATAGACAATTTTGATTGTTTGTTTGTTTGCATTGAATAGGCTCCGAAATTACTAGACCGTTTTTGACGAAACTTGGTTTGAGTATTCATTGATTCATTGGAAATGTTAAAGGCTGAAAAACAGACAGTCCAATATAGCCCAGTAAAGGCTCGCACATCACTATAAAAATAAATCATTCAGACAGTCAAACATTTTAAAACCAATGAATTCTTTTTCTTCGCTTTAAGGTCAGCCAAACGCCACGCGCCAGAAATACCCGTCGCTTACAACTAATATTGTTGATTGTAACGAATGTGTTTAGTTTTTCTCAAAAGTGTTGAGATGGAATTGTAGGTGAAATCTTTACCAATATTTTGGGGTAATTTGAGACAAAAATTCCTTGTCATTTCAAAGCTAGACTAGTTTTAATTCTTGATTTTAGGATAGCTTCAAAACCACAGGGAATTTTGGGTCAAAGTCACACCAAAATGTCGGTAAAAATCACACATACAATTCCATCTCAGCACTTTTGAGAAAAACAAAACATATTCGTAACAATTAACAATTTTTACCAACGAAGGCGACCGGTGCCGGTAGTAACTATTTAGTAGGCTGTGTACCAAGGTCGTTGGCGTATGGAGCCCCCTTAAGGACTCAATTTTTTTACATTTATCACATTTTTAATTTGCTTGCTTAAATTGTCTTTTCTCCTGTTTTTCTCTTGTTTGTATGTAGGTATGCAAACGGGCTTTTTTCCGCAACTAGACTCTTTTTAATTGGGTTCCTTTTGCATGAGGATGGAGTAGGCTTGCCCAGCACCTACTACCCTCTCAGCTTAGTCGACCATGTCCAGAAGAGTGCACTTGTCAATACTTCTAGAGCCAACTAACGAAACACAAATCTTTTCGTTACATAATGCTATGTTATAAAAATAATTCTGGACCTTTTGCTGTTTTTCTCTTTTAGAAGTATAGATAAGTGTGTTTAAAATCAAAATAAGCTCTTTAATCGTTACGGAAACAAGTAATTCATCATTTATAACTCCTAAAGTTCTTAATTAGCTAAATAATTACTGTCGGCGCTTTAGCGGTAGGAACTAAAGCTTCTATATTACCGTTATAAATACTTAAGCTGTATAGAGCTCGTAAAATCATTATGAATTATTAAATTAAATGTGAGAAATTAATTTTGCTTTTTCTAATGTTTGTTTTGTGGATTCGTTTAATAATATACTAGCGACTAGCGATTGGCTTTGCACGGGTATTAGTAGCTCTTTTTAACCCCCGACGCAAAAACGACGGGGTAAGTTTGACGTGTCTGTGTGTGTGTCTGTCTGTGGCATCGTAGCTCCCGAACGGATGAACCGATTTTGATTTACTTTTTTTTACTACATTTTTAGGATTCCGTACCCTAAAAGGTAAAAAAAGAAACCCCTATAATTATAGAGAAAACAAGAAAGTAATCTTATGATTACTTTCTTGTTTTCTCTAATATTTCAACCAAATAACACAAAACCTTACCCTAAACCACATCCTAAACCTTTCTTATAAATCATTCTGTTCATAATACGATTCTGAACATAGTTTTTTAGAAGAAGATACTAAAACCTTTTGAGTAGGCTTTGCAATTATTCTACGGTCGGCTGCATAATTGCAGACCCACCGTAGAGCTCCAAAACGGCAGTTATAAGAATGATTTCAACACAAGCAAGAATCTAGGCACCTGCTTTAGTTGAAGTTTAAAGTCTTCTAAACATGAATTTATCAAACAAAAGTTATTAGAATGAAAATATTCCAATTATAGTAATTTTAGAACTATACGGTGGGTCTGGAATTATGCTACAGACCGGACCTACCTTGGCCTTTTGATCTGTTTTTATGCAGAAATAAAAACAACGACAAATTGTATGAACAATATATTAGGTAAATAGTTAACTAGTTAACTAACACGCGAGTTTATCCGCGTTAGGTTCGCGGATAAACTCAGACTATAGGAGTTGAATTTTCTAAAGCTTTTTTAGAGGAACCCTAGATTGTCTAGATTTTAATTACGTTTGTCGATCTTGATAATATCAATCAGTCAGTTAGGAATTTGAAGTTTATTTAAAAAAAAACTTTAATTTAGTATTTAAAAAACCGCCGACATGTTACCCCCATAACTTTCAGACGGCTGAACCGATTTCGATCAAACATAGCTAAGCATACTTGAAATCAGTTCATCCGTTCGGGAACTACGATGCCACAGACAGACACACACACAGACACGCCAAACTTATAACATGTTGGCCTCCGAAGGCTACGATCTCTGAGGGACCCGTCTCCGAGGTACACACTTTCTAAATTCTCGATAAATGACGACTAAGAATAGATTTTCACCCTGTCGTTATTGCGTGCAGGGGGGGGGGGGGGATTAAAATGTCCTAAAACAGGAATTTCACTCTTGCTTATTCATCAATAAATGCAATTTTCACCAACGAATAAACACCGACCGTAGTGTATCGATATTTGATACACGTATTTTATAACCAATCCATAATGTGAGAGGCTATAAAATGGATCATAACTCAAAAGTGTAAATATATGGCCGAGGAGGTTTCTATCTACTTTAGAATACCAATAAATTACATTTATATGTAAGTAGGAGTACTGACAATAAAAAATAGCATGCCATCCTTCTGTTTTTATTTATCTAGTTTAGATTGAATAATTACAGCGACATGTAGTTAATCAAATAAAAGCACAAGGAGCTTTGATGTTGGATTAGCTACCTCTTTCCTTATATCCGCTAAAAGCTTCGCTTAGGCCGTCTAAATAACTGAAGTTTTGGAACTGGTTCCGTGGAATGTCCGCACTTTTGACACTAAAAAGTTTTAAAAGTCCGCGTAACGAACTACTAAAATAAAGTAAACTACTAATTATTACAAATTCAATTCATTTATTTCGTATATCAAAATCCATAATTAAAATAAATTAAAAAGAATAGAAATAAAAACACTGAATACAAATATATACCTACTTAAAATTAAAATTACAAATTGAAGTAAAAAAATTAAATAAAAATAAACAATTAGAATCAAAATCAAAAAATATCAATATTATAAAATAAATAATTCTTACGGATTCTTACTGCTAATTACATGTTAGGTAGATGAAACATTCTTAATTTATCTGGGTTATACTGTTTTGATGGATACAATAAAGTAGGTACCAAAAACTAAAAAAATTGTTAACATAGACTTATCACTAAAATAAATAATAATAAAATAGATAAAGAAATAAATTTAAATTTATAAAACAAAAACTAATTTCAATCATTATGTAACATTTGAAATGCAATTCGCTTTAGCATAAAGTAGGTGTATTATGTTGATAATCGTCAACCGCACAGTGGTACCGGCGTTGACAATCCACGGACATAACTTTAATGAGCTTACGTAATAATATGTCATGTTACTCCCACGATGACATGTAGCCATTTATGTTGGACATATATCATTTGTTATGAGAAATTCTGAATAATTAGTTCCATTATTACTCTTTAGACGGTGTTGGTTAGATGGTAGTCAGGAAAAAAACAACTGAAAGATTACCGTTTTTGACGCGATAATGTCGAATAAATGCATTCACTAAAAAATATCACAGTAATATTGTGCGACGTCATGCGTCATGGTGACATGACCATGACGCGTGCGTTCCTGTTAGAAAACAGAGTATTTAATAATGATATCGCTCATCTGGGTGACGAGTGACGAATAGAAAACTTATATAAAAAAAAGAAATAAAAGAAAAATAGTAATATAAAGGGATAAAAAAAAGAAATATCAATTTTTCGTAAAATTATCGTCCGTAAACCAACTTTACAGACAACCATTTGTTTTTTTTTAATCAATGGGAATTAAAATCGAAGAAATAAATCTCTGAATCGTCTAATTTTATTCTGTGAATTTAGAATAATTAAAATTAAAGTCAAAGGTGTTAATAATTAAATATTTATTTATTTTCATAGCAATAAAGCTTATTAAAAAAGGACTAGTTCTAGATGAATTTACTTATAATCTTATAAGATTTTGAACTAACATTATTTCGAATATAACACCCACAATTCTGATGCACTCAGATAAATCAACACCAAACAAGTTTTTAATCAAAATAAAACAATCTTTTTAACAGTAGACAAAGAAGGTAGACAATTGGAAACCTATGTACGTGAGATATGGTACACCGTTTGGCAATCTATTAAAGATACACACTGCTTTTCTTAAAGATAACGCGGTTAAACTTAAGCTATAGCAGACTAAAGAGTTTCTATGGATCATTAATTGCGTATCTGTATGAAGTGACCGAAAACAAGTAAACGAAAACAAACATACAAAGAAAAACAAAGCGATGCGACCCGACGCATTTGCAGTCGGGTAACAAAAAATAAAATTGTGATCCTAATACTTTTTGATACTCCTTCACGCAATAACTACTGAACTGATTGCGTTGAAACTCGGCATGTAGATAGCCGAAAACCTGGATTAACACATAGATTACTTTTTATTTCGATATTTCTACAGGATCAGGACCTACACGAGTGAAACCGCGGAGTGCAGCTATAGTTATATCTATAAATTCAAAGTATTGACAGACTTAATTTCAACGCACAGCTCAAACCCATGGAAGGATCGAATTAAAATTTGGCATCCAGATTGATGTTATAACGTAGTAAAAAAACTAAATCAAAATCGGTTCATCCGTTCGGGAGTTACGATGCCACAGACAGACACGTCCAACTTATAACACCCCGTCGTTTTCGCGTCGGGGGTTAAAAATTTAAACTTTACGCGATAGAATTCGTAAAAGCTTACTAAATAAATAAAATTAAATATCGCCTCCAAATGTAAATTGTCGGTAAAATATCGGTCGACAAAAAGTCTTCAGTTTACGGAGACCATTAAAGATACGCTGCTTTTCTTAACGATAAGTTACCTTAAATTAACGGCTAAGCTTAAATCGTTACTCTGATAAAGGTTTGTTCTGTTTATTTATCGATACAACTCCGATCTGTTGTTGGTAAAAGAAATAAATCAATGCGTCCTACTTGCGGGCGCGGTGGCGATCAATTTCATTAATACAATAAATAACTATTTTGCTGAAAATAAAATTGCATTTGTAAGATGTTTCTTAAATACTTATTTTCATTAGTTAGAGTAATATCATTATTCGTAGCATAGCATAATAATTCTTGGTCATTGTTGTGTACACCTATAACTGGCATAAACACAAAATAACAAATTAGTTTAAGGTACTTTTACTTCTATATTTTTAACAGTTTATGGTTTGTCATGCTGTTGGTGTTCATAGATAAACAAAATGAACATACATATATACATGCATACATACAGGTCAAACACATAACCCTCCCTTTTGGCTTCGCCGTAGTCGGGTAATAAGGGTGTGAGAAAAATTTAAAGTATAATTAAGTATTGGAAAAGTAAATAGATACTCCTTTAGCACTCGGCTTATATATCTATATTTGAACGTTTGACAGACATCTGTCTTGTTCTCATGGCTGTTCTAGTAAAATGAATTAATGAATGAATATTGCAGGACATTCCACACATCGCCATCTAGCCCCAAGCTAAGTAACTAGACCTGTGTCTAGCCAGACAACGGATATACTACTTATATACTTTTCTTTTGTAAATATTGCATAAAAACATGTCTGAAGCGGGAATAGAACCCGCAACCATGTGTTTGGCAGTCCGGCACGGTGACAATTGTACCAACTGGGTGGTCAAAAATGTTCTTTTCTTATTACTTTCTGCTAATTATCCATTAGTCAGAAAGTGATGGGCGTAATCTACTGAAATTTGATGCGATTCGTTTTTTACTAATTTTATCACTTTTTTATCGAAACAAATGTTAGACAATCAAACGCGTTGCATCAAAGCTTACATAAAGCCAATCGCCACCGTGCACGCAATGTTAAACGCACCGAGCTTTAATAATTCGTATTTACATATATAGCGCATAAAGATTTGCGGTACCTTTAAAGGCTGCGTTTTCGTCAGTATAATGCAATTACGCGTTTAACTTATCTTTGGATGATAACATTAATATTATGCCGTTCTGAAACGGAAAGAGTTAGTTTTAAATTAAGCTATCTTGTTTATTTCAATGCTTTATTAAAATAAGATTACTTTGATTATTTTAAAATTGTCCTTAATTATTTTTTAACCTACCATTTAAAATAAACAGTATCATTCCATCCTAAAGTTGTCTGGAAGAAATCGCTTTAATAGCGATATGGTCGCCTATTTGTACTTACCCCTTATTCCAAAACAAAGTTTAAGGATAGTCCGAGATGTGGATTTAAACCTTAGATTTAGACACAGATTTACTCGTGAACTATAGTCTAATAATAGTTCCATAGATAATATATAGGCATAGTGTTTAGACTATAGTTCACGAGTAAATCTGTGTCTAAATCTAAGCTCTAAATCCACATCTCGGACTATCCTTAAACCTCGTTTTGAAATAAGCGGGACAATGTTTTAGTTTAATAAGCTTTTTGTTTCATGATTCTTTTTTTAACTTTTTCTTGTGTGTTGTACGAATAAAGTGCTTCTATCTATCCATCTACCTTTAAAGTTCTAACACATAGCTTTTTTAAATAACATTTCCTAAGATTTTTGTCTTTTTTCTAAACTTTTTGGAATATTATACAGCAATACGCAGATTCAGACAAATCCTAACTGCATTATTCAAACAGACACAGCAATAAAAATCCAAACAGACCATCCAAAAAATCAATACCAACCCGAGTAAACATTTTTCAATTACACTCACGCTGGACAGTGGGGTCGGTACGAAAAAATAAACGGACAAATCTCATACATATTTCACGCAACAAACGTAAGCCAATTCCCACTAGTTACAATACGGAACGGAAATCGGGAATCTCATGGATAATTCAGGGGTTGAAAGCGCAGTGGAATCGGAATGGTGTTAGGCTGCATTTCCGAGTGCACGGACAAAGGATAGAAACCTTTATGTTGTGCTCGGCTCGTGTACCGCTTTAATATTAGCGTGAATTGCAACCTATGTGTTCAGAGTTTTTTTATTTTGTTGTTGTCAAAGAGGCTGTCTAGTCTAGTAGCCGGTTAAGGTGAAAGGGTACCGGCGCTCTCTCCATACAAACGTAGTCGACTGTTTCCTCCCTGGATAATGACACTAGCACAAATATTTTCATGCCATAAAACCTATTACTGCCATGACTATGCCCCTATGTTTTTTTTTTTTTTTTTTTTTTTTCATTTTTTGATTATCATAGAAATTAAGATTTAAAAATCAAAAAATTCTTTTTCTTCTTTATGCAACAAAAATATTTGCTCTAGTGTCATTATCCAGGGAGGAAACAGTCGACTACGTTTGTATGGAGAGAGCCCCCGGTACCCTTTACTCTTAAAGTGGTATGTTTTGTTTTAGAATGTCTGAACTGAAGTTTCGAAGAACGTTGACGGCGTATGTATATTATACTAGGATCACGTATCAAGTCCGGTTTTATTGTCGTCCTTTGTATGTTACTTGATTTTTATACAAATTATGATATTGACTTTATGATTGTGATATTAGTAAAAAAAATATTATACGTGGAAATGCATTATATTATCATAGTATTTAAAACAAAGTCGCTTTCCTCTGTCTGTCCATATCGCTATGTATGTTTAAATCTTTAAAACTACGCAACGGATATTGATGCAGTTTTTTTACTATATAGATAGATTTAAAAGAAAGGTTTATATGTTTAATACATGCCCTTAAATTATTAACATTTTTTTATTATTTATTGTTAGAAAAAAATTTACTAATTTAATTTTATTACATATTTTTTAAATCGCTGTATAAATTGAAACGACCATTAACGTAATATTTTTCCATATTTTATGATACTGTAGCGCTCAAAATCATCTGCAAACACCCAAAAAAACGCACCCTACACCAATTTAAACAAATTGAAAAACGCGTTATTAAAAATTCAACAAGTATAAATCATACGTTGATCCGAGGCGAGGACAAATGCTTCCATCCGAATGATGGAGCGACGTCACTCCCCTGTGAGTTTACCAATTAGGAGGCGCTCATTTGTCTTATGTCCGTAGTTTTTCACCTTCACACCACTGTGCTCTTGCTGGATTTTTCTTTTTATTATTTCGAATATTGAAGGCTTTTATGAGGATAAAGTTTTAGCTTTTAGACGACAATCCTACTAATATTATAAATGTGAAAGTTTGTGTGTGCGTGTGTGTGTGTGTTTGTTACTTCTTCACGCAAAAACCACTGGACCGATTGCGATGAAACTCGGTATCTAGATAGCTGGAGACCTAGATTAACACATAGGCTACTTTTTATCCCGAAATTCCCACGGTATCGGGACTTACGCGGGTTAAACTGAGGGGCACAGGTAGTTATAAATATATAAATATTACAGGACATTCCACACATCGCCATCTAGCCCCATGTTAAGTAACTAGACTTGTGTTATGGGTGCTAGACAACGGATATACTACATAAATACTTTTCTTTTGTAAATATATACTTATAATACATAGAATAACCAGACCACAGACAAATATCTAAGCATAAATATTTATCTAAGGCGGGAATCGGACCCGCAATCCTGTGTTTGGCAGTCCGGCATGGTGACCATTGTGCCAACTGGGTCGTTAGTTATATAATAAGTATATATTTATATTAAAAACATTTCCTTACAATATCCCAATCGGCATGAAAACACTTCAAGTTAATATGAATACAAATATTTTACAACAAATTTCTCGAATTGCATAACAGTTCATCGCAAAGTTATAAAATTAAATAAACATCGGAATAATCCCTAAAGGGGATGTAAAGGGTAACCAAGGGATAATATCATAAAAGGGGTAATCCCCTTAAACCTAAGCGTTCAAAGCTAATTTGTTTTTTAATTTTTCTCTTCACTTATCTCTCGTATAATTGTATTTTTTGGTTGGAAATTATGAAAATTATTAAATTGTTAAGTTGATTGCTTTTCTTTTAAGGAAAATGATAAATTGCTTACTTTATTTATGTTTGGATTTATTTTTGCTTTTGAGATTGTTTTAATTTGACTATGTAACAAAATGTACAATTGGATGCTAAGGTTTTAAGCTATTCCATAGCTTTTATCGCGGGCTTTAAGCGCGGAGACCGAATCAAGAAATTCCGTAACGTAAATAAGACCTAACACCCCCACTCCGCGAACCATGTAGCTCGGCCGAGCGCTCGCTTAGCGTGTATGTAATGGTACGACTGTACGAAGCTCGCACGATGCAATAGCTTTACCGCGGCAATCCCCGAGTGCCACCTTTTTTTTTAAAGATTTTTTCGTCCGCGTAACAGTCGAAAATGGTTCTAATAGGATAGGACCAAGGAATCACGTTGTCCCATACAAACTTTGCCCCCTTTTTCACCCCCTTAGAGGTAGAATATAGGAAAATCCGATGCCTACGTCACACAAAGAACACACCCTCCATGTTTCAGGTCTCTACGATCAGCGGTTTAGGCTGTGCGTTGATCCGTCAGTCAGTCATTCAAGAAAAAGCATTTTATATGTATAGATAACTAAATATATACTATTTTCTATTGAAAATCATTTTCCCTTCGGTATAATAATATAACAGAAACCTCTAAAGGCACGGGTCGCGTTACAGACCCATGAATCATATCTAAATAGATTACGTCTACCCACACAATCCTGTTACACCCTTTTCTGTGCAAACAGTTTGTGACGTCGAGCTTTTTACGTCACGCAGGTATTATAAATAGCTTTTGGATTAGTTTTTAAGTTTTAGCATATAAATAAATAAATATTACAGGACATTCCACACATCGCCATCTAGCCCCAAGTTAAGTAACTAGACTTGTGTTATCGGTGCTAGACAACGGATATACTACTTATATACTTTTCTTTTGTAAATATATACTTATAATACATAAAATAACCAGACCACAGACAAATATCTAAGCATAAATACTGTCTGAGGCGGGAATCGAACCCGCAACCCTGTGTTTGGCGGTCCGGCATGGTGACCATTGTTCCAACTGGGTTGTCAACCAACATATCTATTTACATTCGGGTTTTAATCCTGATTTTTATCCCAGAAGGCTAAACCGATATCGATCAAACATACTTAAGTACACTCCCGACTAACTCCCCTTATAAACAAAAAAAAACTAAATCTAAATCGGTTCATCCGTTCGGGAGCTACGATGCCACAGACGGACACGTCAAACTTATAACACCCCGTCATTTTTGCGTCGGGGGTTAAAAATAAATAAATAATTATTGCAGGACATTTCACACATCGCCATCTAGCCCCAAGCTAAGTAACTAGACTTGTGTTATGGGTGCTAAACAACAGATATACTACTTATAATAATATACTTTTTAAATATAAATATGTTTATAAATATATTTCATATATCTCCTGATACAATCAATATATAAACACAATAAAGGCAATAATAATAAAAAACAAAAAATTGGGGTCTAAATTAGTCTGAATGTTTAACCGACTACAAAAAAGGAGGAGATTCTCAATTCGTCGCGGATGTATACAATTTATATATATTTTGATGTTTGTTTATTGTGTCTTATTGTGTAGCGACACAAAAAAATGGTGTAATTTTTTTTTATTGAATATCTTTTATTTCTTCTTCTTCTTTTTCGTGTCAACGACGTCACATGACTTTCGGGACTTTTCCTATAATTATGTGCCCATTCATTTATTCTTTTACTAGCAACGTTCCGTGTTTTCACCCGCATAAGTCCCGGTCCCGTGGGAATATCAAAATAAAAAGTAACCTATAGCCTTCTTCGATATCCAGTACAAAAATATTTTTTCAATTAGAACCAGTAGTTCCTGAGATTAGCGTGTACAAACAAACAAACAAACTTTTCAGCTTTATAATATTAGTATAGATAATATCGTTTAATTCTGTCTGTTTTCCTTATTTTAAATTTATTTTATTTCTTTTTAACTCTCGACACAAAAATGACGGGTGTTATTTCTGTTCTGTATCTAATACTCTAATAATTCTAATAAACATTATTCTATACCAAACCTAGCCAATGACATAGCTATGGCAACCGCATCATCTTTTGCGTTTTAAATATCGTCTGGAGAGCAGTTAACATGGCAAAGCACGGTTTGTAATTTTGACGTGATAACGTCTAATAAATTGATGAACACCTGCATTCACAAAAAATTGAGACGTCATGCGTCCTTTCTATTCGTTAGTTAAGAAAAAAAATCAAAAAAATTTAAGTAAATAAAGGAAAAATATATAAATAAAATAAAAAATATAAAAAAAATAAAAATTTCTTATTGTTTCCGAAAGACGTTATCACGTAAAATTATCGTTTGTAAACCGACTTTACAGACTACCATTTTTTTTGAACTCAATTTATCATAAAAGTTAGAATAATGTGCAGTGTTTTTACTACTGTGAAACCAAGTATCAATCAAAACTGTTTTCCAACCGTAAAAAAATGTATACAAACTACTTTAAATTATTTGCCAATTACTCTCACGCTCAGAAACGTTTGACTTTTATTTAAACTTAAATTGTCCCGAACATAACTATACTTACCTACTACATCTTATACATTTTATATTACTGGTACGTACCCTAGCAATTGCTACGTAATTTGTGGTCACGTGATCCAGCCATTACGGCCAGCCGGCCAATAGCAGAGCGTCATTTAATACGATTCCATATTTGAAATAAAATATAAGAATTTATCGTTTTAAATTTAGAATTTTGTAACTAAAAACTATATATACCTACCTACTTAGTTTTTAAAAAATCTTCAGCTTTTAAGTCAATTTAAATGAATATAATATTAGTAACAATATTTAAACACTTTTTGTTCCAAAATAAAATTGCCAAATTTTATTAAAATTTGTATTTTCAAGCATGAAAACCAAATTAATTCCATTCTGAATAGTCATTACAACAACCATAATTAGAAATTCAATCACAATTATCTTCATAAATAGAAATCATATACTTCAATAGGAAAATATAAAATGACTGAATTAATGACTGTAATATCTGTGTCATTATCTCGATCATAGAAGTTGAAACACAATCGATTTACAACGAAATAACAATATGGTTATAATTTAACTGCATGATCTCATCTCATCTCACGGATCATTTAATGCAAATCGATCTATTCACCAACAATCGATCATTACTAAACGACCAATCGTAATCGTCCATTTAAATTTCGAACACAACCGTCGACCGCCATATTTGATATTTCGAGCTTCCTTTTTCGAAGATTGTGGTTTGTAATCAACATTAACATTTTTTTTTGATGAAAATCTTTGAAAATTACCCCGTAATAGTTTATTTCTTTTAATGCTCTATAATTTAAAAGAACGCAATTTAATTGTAGTTTCATTTTATTCATGGCTTTTGGAGTTGTTATTTGAGTGTATTATCGTGATTTAAACTGTGTTTATGAAGATAAAATATAAATTAATGTTTATTGTTACATACGTTCGTATTACAGAAAATAATTATCAATACTAAGTTATCTTTTTACGAACCCTTTAATTTTTATGCTGTGCAAGTATGAAAAACAGCTTTTATTTCTTATTCCTTGTAAAATGTATTTCAAATTGATGTTTTATCGTGCCGTTTTAAATCAAGATTTAATTTAATTTCATATTATTTGAACAATGTTAATCGAATATAGTTTTAATGGGTTATGATTATACCTTATCAACTTTAGCCTCGAAATAATAATTAGTACATTGTTCATATTTTTTAAATTAGTGGTGATGTAAATTGCTTACGTTAAACTTGATAAAAAAGAATTGGTTTTCTGAATACAATGAATAATTATGTTTTTTCTTACACATAGGGGGCTCTTAGTTAAATAATGATGTTTAAGGAATTTTGTCTGAGAAGTATTCACCATCGCGCCACTGTGCGTCTTTTATAGGCAAAGTACCTAATGTTTTTTATATACTTAAATTATCATTAATTAATATTATAATTAATTAAATAGAAAAAAATACAAACCTACATTTAAAAAAGAACCTGGACTTACAAACATAATAAGTAGTTTCAAAGCGGAAATTAAACCTGCAATTTCTCGAGCGAAAATTAAACCAGTGAATTTCCTCTTTTTCCAGCTTCATTTCCCATAACGAGGCGGATCGGGCACCCTTACCAGAACAGAACACCTCCAAAACGGAAGAAACCTCGGACCTCCTTCACCAGACTCCAGATAGCAGAGCTGGAGAAGCGGTTCCACAAGCAGAAGTACCTGGCGAGTGCTGAAAGGGCGTCGCTGGCGAAGACCTTGAAGATGACTGATGCCCAGGTCAAGACCTGGTTCCAGAATCGACGGACTAAGTGGAGGTGAGTTATTCTTCTTTTCGATCAGTGGCTTTTGGTTGTGGATAGACCAGGAACTAGCCACAATAATAGTGACATCGGTCGCATCTATTAAGTCTTGTCTTCTGTTTGGGCGAATAGTCAAAGACGGTTTATTGAACTGTGTTATATTATTTAACTAGCTGCGCCCCGCGGTTTCACCCGCGTAAGTCCCGATCCCGTAGGAATTGACTCTAGAAAACGTTTGTATGAGAAATAGAAAAGGGCTGTTTTTAGGGTTTTCCCGGAAATTATTTGATTTTTTCTCGCCTTTTAAACCTTCCCTAGACCTCCACGAACATTTCAAGACTAAGATAAGATAAATCCGTTCAGCCGTTCTCGAGTTTTAGTGAGACTAACGAACAGCAATTCATTTTTATATATATAGACTAGCTGCGCCCCGCGGTTTCACCCGCGTAAGTCCCGATCCCATGGGAATATCGGTTATTCGATTTTTTCTCGCCTTTTAAACCTTACCTAGACCTCCACGAACATTTCAAGACTAAGATAAGATAAATCCGTTCAGCCGTTCTCGAGTTTTAGTGAGACTAACGAACAGCAATTCATTTTTATATATATAGAAGATTATAAAGTTTTACATTGCGTTTTAGCTGATGTATAATTACAAGATGGTTGACAAGAATGTGTCACTGACACTGACGTTACGTACGACATAGAATAGCAAGTATGAATGAAGAAGAAACGGAACGGGCGCGAACATCTTCTGCAGATTTATTGTAAGACATTATGAACAAAAAGTCGGTGCATTTTATTTTAAACTAGCTACGCCCCGCGGTTTCACCCGAGTAATAATTTTCAGCGCAATTTTCTTAATTTTTTATTTCATAAGAACCTTCTCCTGATAATAACAAACAGACCAAAAAAAGAATTGGCCAAATTGGTCCAGGCGTTGTTGAGTTATGCGCTTACCAACACATTTTGCGATTCATTTTTATATTATAAAATAGATTGTCTTGAGTTTTTTAATTAGTAGCTGACTTTGGCAAGGGATATATTTTCACATAAAATGACATTGTTTATGATTGTAATAAATAAGGTTTTTAACATTATACCAGAACTGACAGTATATTAAACCGTAACAAAACTTTAACTATAAAAGTCTTTCTTATCTTTACGATTTGAGTAAGAATGTTGACGCCTTACGTCCTTAGTACCTTTAAAATGGTTTTATCAACAGGGATGTAGTTAGAACGTTTTAATGGGGTAGACTATTTATTGGTGTATTTAAAGATAAATATTGATAACGGAATTGACTCTTTAGACAAGATTTTTAATGAGTTTTTGTGGTTAAAAGGATTCCTTTAAAGTAATTTTTGGTGGAAAATTAAACACAGATGTTTGATGAATTTTTTTAAACATTTTATGAATCTGTACAATACTGTGCATAAAGTTTTTTTGTGATGAAAATATAGTTCGCGTAATAATGTCACAGCCGACGGCTTTCTAAAAATGACAAAGTAATTAAGGTTGCCGGCAAAAAATATCTGTCAAGATTAATAGTTTTAAAACAAAGGACATGACTTTAATGGCTTCATCTACACTAATGTAATAAAGAGAAAAGATTTTTGTGTTCGTAACGAACAAGCTCCGAAGTTACTGGACCGATTTTAATGAAACTGGTGAACCTTTGTACTTCTATACTGGCTGTTTTTCCGCCATTGGACCCTTTTTAATTGGGTCTTTTTTGCGTGGATGTAGTAGGCTTGCCCAGCACCTACTATATACCCTCTCAGCTTAGTGGATCATGTCCAGAGGAGAGAACTTGTCAATACTTCTGGAGCCAACTAAGCCGCGGGTTTCATCACGATGTTTTCCTTCACCGTAAGAGCATATCAAATGGTGAGTACCTATATACGTGGTCTCCAATCTCGAACTTTCCGGTCTCAATAGACGTCAGATCGATCACATATTGAGATATAAAAAAATACGGTACCTGAGAGTAATAAGGACCGCCAGTCACCTTAATTAAAAGCTACATATTTCGAAAAAATAGGGTTTTTTTTAAATCAAAAACAGTAGTTAAATATTTGCTTTATCTATTGTCAATCTGAAAATATTTTTTTTAAATTTTAAAAATCCTTTTAGGCTGCCTGTCCACAGGATCGGAGCGGCGTTTTCACCAATAGAATTGCATAAAAACCGCACGCTGAGTTTTCTAAGACTTCTATCAGTACTACCTCGCTCCGTTCCTGTGGACAGGCAGCCTTATGGCCCTTATATTCATATTCATTTATTCGTTCATAAACATAGGTAATTACATTGGTCTTACTAATTAAATTATGGTACAGCTATGTTTCGCCTAATGACATGTGAACGTCAGTTATAAAAATAATTATTAACTGCAAATACATAAGTGAACTATCAGTTTGCTACAATAATAAAACGAGTATTGCACTTAAGACCTTCTTCTAATAGACGTTAAACACAAACATAAATTCTTGAATTAAAAGTACTCAGTGTGATTATTAATTTCAACATGTTAGCTATGTCTTTAGTTGTGTGATAAAGCCGCTACCCGCTACACCAACCGAGGTGGGTTCGATCCACAGGTTACATTGTTATAATGTTCAAATAGTGCTGCACCGGATTGTAAACGTTACGGTGGCGGTGGACTTTTGAACGTTGATTGTAGATAGATAGATAAATACTTTATTTGTACAACACACAAAACATTGAAAATAACTAAAAGGATGAGAAAGCTTATTAACTACGAAATTGTACAAACAGGCGACCTTATCGCTTGATTGTACCTTATTTTGATTATTCTATTTTCTCTAGTTATATTATATAGCTCATTCTCAATATTACAAGTTTTGATACAAATTTATAATCAAAAGACTATAAAAATACTGTTAACACGATCTTAAATCCAAACTAATCGTATTTAGATCAAAATGTTCAATATACATAAACATAAACGGACTATTTCCTATTAAGATACTGTCTGATGCAAATCAGACATAACAGATTACATAAATTTAAGTATAAATGTTACTTAAAGTTGTAGACAAGGTTGTGTTTGTCTGTTTATGTTGATAAGACTACATTGTTTATAAATATTTAATTTAAAGTTAATTTAAATTAAAAGTTAATTTAAATTAAAAGTTAATTTAAATTAAAAGTTAATTTAAATTAAAAGTTAATTTAAATTAAAAGTTAATTTAAAGTTTGACGACGCAGTTGGTACAATGGTCACCATTCCGGACTGCCAAACACAGGGTTGCGGGTTCGATTCCCGCCTCAGACAAGTATTTATGCTTAGATATTTGTCTGTGGTCTGGTTGTTTCTATGTATTATATGTATATATTTACAAAAAAAAAGTATATAAGTAGTATATCCGTTGTCTAGCACCCATAATACAAGTCAAGTTACTTAGCTTGGGGCTAGATGGCGATGTGTGGAATGTCCTGCAATATTTATTTAAAATATTTAATATTTGGAAAAAATAGAGGAAACTACTTTAAACATTAGATAAATATTTGCTTTATTGTTCGATGCCCGCCTTAAATAAGTATTTATGCTATAAATATTTGTTTCTAGTCTGGGTGTCTGTATGTATATAAACTATATATTTACAGAAAAAAGTATATGTATTCTATCCGTTATCTAGCCTAGCACCCATAACACAAGCCTAGTAGCTTAGCTTGGGGCTAGATGGCGCTGTGTATAATGTTCTACAATATTATAGATATTTGTCTGTGGTCTGGTTGTTTCTATGTATTTTAAGTATATATTTACAAAAGAAAAGTATATAAGTAGTATATCCGTTGTCTAGCACCCGTAACAGAAGTCTACTAACTTAGCTTGGGGCTAGATGGCGAAGTGTGAAATGTCCTGCAATATTTATTTATCTCTAATAAAGAAACACAAAACTCTAGAAAAAGAATGCCTTATTAAAGCAAAATGAAAATAAAATATATTTAAATCAATTTAAAACTCAGTTCGATTCGAACATATGTTTCAAAAGCTTTTAAGTGACCATTACAAAACTAATAGTTGAATATTAATTAATTACTTAGGTCATATTAAAATTCATCGCTCAATAAATTGAATTCAACACTGTTAGTTGGTTCTATCGAGTTACTAGCTGCACCACGCGGTTTCACCCGCCTAAGTCCCGATCCCGGGGAAATATCAGGATATAAAAAAACGCATTGAGAACCTCCTCCTTTTTTGAAGTCAGTTATAAAGTACTCCAGGTCTCCAGGTATCTAGGTACATACCGAATTTCATTGCAATCGCGGTTTCACCCGCGTAAGTCATAGTCATTTTCCACCGACTGTCCCTATGTATGCTTAGATATATAAAACTACGCAACGGATTTTGATGCGGTTAATAGATAGACTGATTCAAAAGGAAGGTTTATCTTATCTTATATCTTTAAATTAGCAATTCTTGTATATATATAATTGGAATCTCGGAATCGGCTCCAACGATTTTCATGAAATTTGGTATATAGGGGGTTTCGGGGGCGATAAATCGATCTAGCTAGGAATCATTTTTAGAAAATGTCATTTTATTCGTTGTTTATCGAAACTTACTTTTTTTTTATCTGATAAATATGACTCTTCCTAACATCTATTGGCGAACTACTAATACTATTTTTTGTGAGCAATAAAGTTATTCCAGCAGATGGCGTTGTTAAGTAACACGAAGTCAATGAGTGTTTGCTTTGAGGTTTGACTAAGTAAAAAAAAATAAAAAATACCGAGCGAAGCTCGGTCATCCAGGTACTATGTATAATACTTGCATAACATAGCCGTGCGAAGCCGGGGCGAGTCGCTAGTTTATATTAAAAACATCTTTCGAAGATGATGAAGGCCAGTGATACCTCTAGAGATATATCCAATAATATTTATCCATATTAATATTATAAAGCTGAAGAGTTTGTTTGTTTGTTTAAACGCGTTAATCTCAGAAACTAATGGTTGGAATTGATTTTTTTTTTGTGTTGCATAGTCCATTTATCGAGGAAGGCTACTTTTTATTTTAATATTCCCACGAGATCGGGACTTATGCGGGTGAAACCGCGGGGTGCAGCTAGTATCCACACGTAGTCAATTATTTTGCTCGTTGTGTGTCTTTAATCTATCTACTTATAATATCTTAGAATAGATTTTTTAACTGTTTGTAACGAATAAGCTTCGAAACTACTGGACAGATTTTCATGAAACTTGGTATTACGATTCAATGAATCCTTGGGAGTAACACAGGCTTTTTTTATTTTGATAATACTGCGGGATTGGTACTCACGTGTGCTTTATCACCGACGTTATATTCGCATAAGAAAGACATCAACGGGTTGCTCGTAGCTAACATTACTCTTGATATTTGAAAAGGAAAATTTAAAAAAATTTGAATAAATTACAAAAAAAATAGTTGATTCTTAATTAATCCCCTGACGGACCCCTCAGCTAGGGGATTCTAAAAGACGACCTAAAACAGTGTTGCCAACTATGCCCTAAACTCCTAAACCATGCAGAATGGAAGGAAGGCAGAACTTTAAATAAAAATGCGAGAGGCAAGGTAGAGAAGAAACTTCCAGAATCTAAGTACGTAGTACGTTACCGTTCGAAACGGGTTTTTTTGCATTTTATCGTTTAGAAATACTAATTCAGTTAGTCTTCACCTGAAGAGACGTGTTGAACTACCTTCTCTTAATACGCTGCTGATAAAATCATAGTTTGCATATTGATTTAGCAAAAAATAAATGGTTGTCTGTAAACGGACGATAATTGTACGTGGTAACGTCAGAACTCTTTTGCATTGTTGACATTACCATTTTGCATACTACACGACGTTGCTATGGTTACCCCGTCAATAATGTAACGTAACGCATGACATCACACTTTTTTCTGAATGCCGATGTTTATCGATTTATAAGACGTATGTCAAAAATTCTTAGCGGATGCCTTCGTCTTACTAAATAGCTTTATACATATGCCAAATTTTAGCCCAATCCGTCCATTGACTTGAGCTATGCGTTGATTATATAAGTTAGTCATGAGTGAATTTTAACTTTAAAGATTTAATCATCTCAACTTACTCAAATTAAAAACAACTCTACACTCAGTAGAACACTTTTTACTTTCAATATCATTAAAAAGGTAAAAAATAAAAATGGAATCAGTGGCGCCGGCGCCTGCGCCCGCGTATCGCACGCGTTATCATTTCGAACAAACATACATAGCTTGTCCATTAGACATGCGCCGGCGCAGGGAGCAGTCAGAGCCACCAACACGGGCAGTTTGCATTTTTGTTATGTTCTGTTGTTCATGTTAATGTTCTACATTTGCCTTTACATCAGAATCTAATCTAGACAACAAAATTCAAAATTATTACGACCCAGTTGGCACAATACCAGACTGCCAAACACAGGGTTGCGGGTTCGATTCCCGCCTCAAACAGGTATTTATGCTTAGATATTTGTCTGTGGTCTCTTTGTTTCTATGTATTATAAGTATATATTTACAAAAGAAAAGTATATAAGTAGTATATCCGTTGTCTAGAACACATAACAAGTCTAGTTACTTAGCTTGGGGTTAGATGTCTATGTGTGGTATCTCCTGCAATATTTATTTATTTATTATTAGTATTGTGTGTGTGACTATAGGGCTGGCTGCTACTTTGGCCAACAGATCAGCAAAAGAGGCAATGTAAAATTTAAATAATTTTAAAGGAGACTATTATCAGCAGCAGACTCTAAGTAAATGCTGTTGTGCTCAATCCAAAAAAAACTCTGAAGGTCTTTTTATTCCTTTTTTCTTTTTTTGATTTATTTACGTTCGATAAGTCAAATCTTTTCTATATAATAATTAGCCACTACAACGATTGCACTAAAGAATAACAACGTAAGGGACAATTTATTGAAATGATTTGTTTTCAACTTACTCAGGCATTTTATTTTGTAAATATTTAACCAAAGAAATTATACACACTCATAAACTACGTCCTGTTTAATCCGTTTATTGATTGAATTAATTACAACGCAATATTAATGATTGACATAATATAACATATTGAAATGCAATAACATTAAAAAAATCATAGAATTAAAAATATTAAATTTTCTAACATTCAAAATAAGTGCAGGTTTAAAATCTTTATAGGATCTTATATCTTAGGATTTTAGAATTTTGGCACACTTTTTTTTTAATTAATAAAAAATAACTGCAATAATTAGGTACATATCAATAAACGTAAACCATTTTTATAATGTAAATTCCTACCTACCCAGAAACACAAGTAACTTTTTAAAAAGAAAAAAGACCAAACCCTTTTAAAATTCTCATCTCTTTGGCGCCAAAACGTGTCTAATGATAAGAGAACCTATCTCCAGCAACCAATATAGATATACATACAGACATGCCTACCTAAATTAAATGAAAACCTCTTTTATCTATGACAAATGAGGTCGGATTATCATTGTCTCGAAGAATTCGAATATAAAAATTATTAAGTTTTGAAGCTACTGTGTGGTTGTTATAGATACTATTGTCTTGAAAAGACACATCATTTTAATTATTGAAATTATCAAATAATTTTGTATTATAATTCTTATTTAAAAAGGGGCAAGTTGTTTTTGTATTTATTTTGTGAATATAGACCTTTTAGCACTGTTTTTAATAGTAGAAATAGTAATATAGAAATTAAGCAGTTACAGATGCCACAACATCGTTGCTAGAAAAGGAAAAATTATATTACACAGTGAAAAATATAATTTTGATTTCATTTTTATTCAATTTAACTGCAATTACTTCAAAGTTTTTCATTTTTAACTTTTTCTTATTTTTTGTTTTTCATTTTGTGTATTTTGATTTGGTGTGTATATTGACATTTAATTTTGTGTTTTAAATTGGAATAAATACTTCAAAGTTATCGGTAACAGTCGTATATTAATCTGAATTCATTTAAAAAAAATGTTCTAATCAGACCGTTGAGATTATTTTATAAGACCAAGAAACCAAAATACAAAAAAAAAAATGGTTGTCTGTGAAGTCGGTTTACGGACAATAATTTTACGTGATAACGTCATAAGAAAAGTAGAGATTTTATTTTCTTCTTTTCTTTCTTTTATTTTTTTGTTCATTTAAATAAGTCTTCTATTTGTCACTCGTCACCATAATAACACAAGCCCAGATGAGCGATATTATTATTATACTCTGTTTCCTAAGTTACCATGAAGCGTCTGGTCATATTAACTTGACGCATGAAGTCACACAATATTACCGTGACACTATTTTGTGAATGCAGGCGTTTCACCAATTCCACCAATTTATTAGACGTTATCACGACGTCAATAAATTTGAAATTACAAAATCATATAATAGTACATTACGATATAAGTGTGGTAAATTGATCTTTGCATAGAGGCGGTTTATGACGCGCGAGCGGCAGCGAGCGTGTTATAGAAGCCAAGATGCAAATATCAATTCCACACGTATATCGTACGACGTTTTTTATCACAGTTGCGAATAAAAGAAAAGACTTGAAAAGAAAACAAAATAATAATTAACAAAATATTTGTGATAACTCTATGTTTACATTTTTTTAAGGCAATATTTTTTTGTTAATTATGCTCCGGAAAGGCCAGGCTAAAGACTTTTAACCTATACATCCTCGTGTGACATACATTATTTTTTAGGGTTTTTCTATTTGTTTTTGCGTCGGGGGTTAAGAACAAAATACAATGGTACGGAAAAACAATATATTTAAGTAAAGAAAAAACAAAAAATAAACAACTCAATTTTTAATCGTTTTCTAAGTCATTATCATGTAAAATTTTCGTTCGTAAGCCGGCTTTAGAGACAACCATTTTTGCTAGTTATAAACTCTTTGGTACCTACCTTTTCGGGATAACTTTACAGCACTAGTTAACAAATCTAAAACGCACGCGTGCATAATATATTGGATTATGAGCCTAAAAGCCGTTGAATAAGATCCACTTTATGAGCAACTGTGATAAAAATTCAGTTTTTTATCACAGTTGCTCATAAAGTGGATCTTATTCAACCGCTTTTAGGCTCATAATCCAACGTATTACACACGCGTTATGCATTACCTCGACGACACTAGTGTGTTATAAGTTATCCTGATAAGTTACATTAGTTACGTCATAAACCGTCTCGATGAAATGATCAATTTACCACACTTGTATCGCAATGTACTATTATCCAACACTCTGCGAACATAAAAATAAGAAAACATTCAATTGTTAAAACGAATTCGTACCAAGAATATTTTGATGGGTATACTCAATCAATTCTCCCGTAAAACTGAGTCGAATTGTTTGTAGGAAGGCAGTTAAGTGATCCTGTTTATACACAGTGTGTATAAAGTATCACGCAGGCGGTAACATGGGGTAGCAGGGGAGGTGAATATTACATGAGCTACACAACTCGGCAGTTTGAAGCATCTATTATTAACTTCGGTAGAAAGATGGTAACAGTACATAGGACTTTTTCGTGCATTGTTCGCGGCCGAATGTTTTTATTGCCTATTTTTGTGACTTTTACGTTCAGTTTGGGTTATTTTATGTGTGCGGTGTACGGAATTTAAATGTTTTGATTATATTTTTTTAAATGAGATACGTTTTAGTAGGTATGTTTTAATATTTAGATTTTTTTTGTGGTAAAGTTGTAACTTTGAGAAAAATATGTAAACGAACTAGAGTTGTGGTTTAAAACGTTTTTTTTAGTAAAAAAGAGTATAATATTTACGGCAAATATTTTATAATAATAAATATTATAATATTTTATGCAAAAATTTCGTTGAAAATTAAGTAATTTTTTATTTCCTCCTTGGCGGTAAAAAGTTCTAATTATAGCCTTTTTAAAAAATAGATTTAAAATACTAGGTGAGTAGGTACTGCCCCTTCAAATTACCTACTTTCCGGAAAAAGAGTATAATTTTTACAACCCTTGTGAAAAAACTTCGCTACAAGTATGTTTTTTTTTTATTTTCTCACATGGTAGTAAATAGCTCTAGTTACAACCTTTTTATAAAAATATTAAAAAAAAAACTAGGTGAGTAGGACTTTTCAAATTACCTACTTTCAGAAAAAAGAGTATAGTTTTTACCAACTATCGTGAAAAATCCTTTTGTATAAATTATGGTATTTTTCTAGCTTCATACTTCGCAGCAAAAATCTCTACTAACAATCTTTTTATAAAATATATTTAACAATACAAGGTAAGTAGGTATTTACCTTTCAAATTCCCTAATTTATTACGTTGGTCGCATATTTAGAAACATCCCTTCAAGTCAAAGTCGACCCAAACTATTTACACATTCTAAATGCCGAGTATATTACCTCGAAACTCATTTAATCCGACATTCAGACAAATCGAATTCTACCTAACACGTAATGTTACCAACTAAACCAACATGGCGTCTTAGGCTGTTTACTTTATTTATTTACCCACCCTGGCTTCATTTTCCTGTAATTCTTTTCCCTTGTATAAGTGAATATTAAAACTCCCCGATTACCGAAACAACGAACACGGAAAAATCGACCATATAGACTTATATTACAGTTGATTTTAACGGTGTTTTTTTGCTATTTAATTTCGCAAGATGTATGAACGTCGTGAAAGATAATGAGTCGTATTGTTAAGGGAATAAGAGCTTGTTTACTGTGTTTTGTGTTCTTGATGTGTTCAGGATAATTGTTGCTTGTAGGTTGTCTCCTTAGGAATTAGGATACAAATCCGTTTGCTGATTGATATGAGGGGATTCTCAAGTCGTAGGGGAGATGTGTTACTTTGTCGTTAATTTTTATTGCACATCGTATTTTTCGTACGAGGAAAACATTGTGAGTGTAAAGATCCGATGTCTCTGTATGCTTAAAATCGTAAATAACAAAAAGTAATTAAATTTCCGACTAAATAATCGAGTAAGTATTACATAACAATAATCTTATATCTTTAAATGAGCAATTCTTGTATATATATATATAATTCGAATCTCGGAATCGGCTCCAACGTTTTTCATGAAATTTGGTATATAGGGGGTTTCGGGGGCGATAAATCTATCTAGCTAGGAATCATTTTTAGAAAATGTCATTTTATTCGTGTTTTATCGAAACTTACTTTTTTTGGGCAATAAAGTTATTCAGCAGATGGCGTTGTTAAGTAACACGAAGTCAATGAGTGTTTGCTTTGAGGTTAGACTAAGTAAAAAAAAAATACCGAGCAAAGCTCGGTCATCCAGGTACTTTAATATAAAGCTGCAATTACAAAAAGTTTTACTTATATCGTAAATACTTTGTTTTGATCTGGCTCAATCTAAAACAATTTTATCGTAAATGTCGTTTACATTGTTTTGATCTGGTTTTATACTAAACGAAATTTTATAAATTCAATTCCAAGTCGCTTAAAATAAATACATAAATAAAATCTTAAAGTCATCGCCGTACTTTGTCGTACCATACTGGGATTGCGCTTAAAATACCGTATATTTTAGAGGTTCTCAACATTTGAAAACTGCTGCTTAACTATATTAGCGTTGAAAGGGCACTGGCGCTCTCTCCATAGAGAAACGTAGTCGACTGTTTCCTCCCTGGATAACGACACTAGCACAAATATTTTTGTTGCTTATAACCTATAACTGCCATGACTATGCCCTTATGTCTTGGTTTTTTCATTTTCTAATTATCATAGAAATTAAGATTTCAAAAACAAAAAAACGTGGTCATGGCAGTTTTATGCAACAAAATATTTGCCCTAGTGTCATTATCCAGGGAGAAAACAGTCGACTACGTTTGTATGGAGAGAGCGCCTGGTACCCTTTCTTCTTAGCTTAAGGAAAGAAAAATAATAAGTATGCTATTCTTTTTCTTTGAAAAGAAAGAAAAAGACCTTATGCTATTTTTTTTCTTTCCTCTAGCAAAAATATTTTCCCAAAGTACCCGACACAGCAAAGAATTAGTAATTCAGTCAGTTCATTTATAATTTACAGAGGTTTACGAGTTTTCCGTCTGGAAGTTTAAACTGTGACGCTGTTTTATTTGACTGTTTTGATAACTGTTGAAGATTTCATTTTAAAATATGGTTTACTAGGTTATGCCCGCGACTTCTCCTGCGCTTGGTTAGAATTTTTCAAAATCCTTAGCCAAAATCCTGCCTACGTTTTAACAACTATCGGTATGCCAAATTTTATTCCGATGTGCGTTAATATCTGGCTAGATCTTTGAATTTTATATATGTATATTTAGATTTTTAAAATTATAGCCATTTTACAGATTGATTATAGTCTTGCTTATATCTTAATTTATTTTCAATCAGGCGTAAAATAAAAGTTCCAATTGAAAATGACTATTTTGGTTTATTTTTTTTTGTTTTTGGCAAAATAGTTCTAATTTATAAATCTCGCAGAACAAAAGTTGTTTGTTAAAGTGAACAGAAGAAGCCTTCAACCACTTTCTGTAAGAATATTTTTGTTATAAAAATCCTACTAATATTATAAAAGTGAAAGTTTGTGTGTGTGTGTCTGTGTGTATGTTTGTATCGGTATGTAGATAGCTGGAGACCAGGATTAACACATAGGCTACGTTTTATCCCGATATTCTTACGGGATCGGGACTTATGCGGGCGAAACCGCGGGGTGCAGCTAATTAAACTATAATATTTAAAAATGCTGCTTTAATAATTCATGAAACAGCAGAAGTCACCAACGTACATAAATTGTGATTAATAAGTAGAGCCAGATCTAATTTAGCAATATCAAGCCGCGAAGCGCTACGGCAAATGAAATTGTTGAGGATCTATGGTTTTGTGGAATAGCCCGGGCTTAAAATGTTTCATGCAGCAATAATTGGCACAATGGTTACCATGCCGTACTATCAAACACAGGGTTGCAGGTTCGATTCCCGCCCTAGACAAGTATTTATGGTTAGATTTTTGTCTATGGTCTGGTTGTTTCTATGTATTTTAAGTATATATTTACAAAAGAAAAGGACATCTGATGTCTACTCATAACACAAGTCTAGTTACTAAGCTTGGGGCTAAATGGCGATGTGTTGAATGTCCTGTAACATTTAGGTATAGTCTGTCAGTCAGTCAAGGTAAAACCATTGTGAACGGCCACTGCATGAAATAGCCAACTTAAACTGGCAACGTTATGAGTGCTCTGGCCAAATCGAGGAATAGGTAGGTACTTGACGTTTGACGATTATGAACAATTTAATCTATGGCTTTTTCATGATATGGGCAAACATTAGTGGCCATGTCGCTGATTTGTAACTTCAAAATATTAAATTTACTTGACTTTAGGGTTTGCATCTGTTCCGGCGTTTTCGAATAGTGCAACCTAAACTTGCGAAAACGCAGACATCCTCAAAGTTTCGGCCGGGCGAAGATTGCTCTCCCTCCGCGCCTCCTAATTATAACAAAATCTATCTAGTGTGGGCCAAGACTAGGCAGTAAAATGGGTTGATTAGGTTTTTAAACAGTTTTTAAATCAATACTATCAGTTTCAAGGTTGATTTATAAATTAATATGGCCAAACATGCATTAAAACTTCCATTAAAGGTGATTTGTAAAAGCAATGCGGCCAGTTTTAGTTGGCTATTTCATGAAACAATATAGCAAATCACAATGACATGACTGATCAATTTCAATAACGACGCCTGCCATATTGTAACAACATTTTCAGGTTTGTTTTCGTAGGTAATTCGGTTTTAAAACATAGATTAAACACATCAATAAAAGTTGATTCCTACAAGATGTGGCCAGTTTTACTTGGCTTATTCATAAAACAATACCATTTAATGAAATGGCCAACCACAATGACATGAATGATCAATTTAATAATCTTGATATGATATATTTATATCAATAACGACACCTGCCATATTATAGCAATATGTTCAGTTTTGTTTTCGCAGGTAATTCGGTTTTAAAACATAGATTAAACACATCAATACAATTTGATTCCTAAAAGATATGGCCAGTTTTACTTGGCTTATTCATAAAACAGTACCATTTAATGAAATGGCCATCCACAATGACATGAATGATCAATTTAATAATTTTGGCATGAGTGTTTATGTCAATAACGACGCCTGCCAAGATGTAGCAACATTTTCAGTTCTGTCTTCGTAGGTAATTCTGTTTTAAAACATTTAAACCTGCCTACCCTCAGACATTTCAACAGAATAAACACAATCCGTCTTCCAGAAACCGCAATATATCAGCTGTAGGTAATACGGCTTATAAAATAATCAACTTGAAAGTACTAATTGCCTCCCGCTACGTTTGCCTTATTTAAGTAAAGTTTAATTGTAGCTCGCTTTATCTAATTATAAAGACGCGGGCTTTATGGTGATGATTTAGGGATGGGGTGGTAGTTATCGATAAGAATATCGATATTTTCGACTGGTATAACAAAAATGTTAAATAATTTTATATATTTATTTACTTTAAAAAAAATTACAGGGTTAAGAGTCACCTTAGTAATAATTTTTGTATAACTATTTTGTTTGGTTCTTGTGTACTGAATATATTAAATAAATTAAAATTAAAAATATTTTTACAACAATGCAATTGTTCAACAATTAAAATAATATAAACATAAATAAAAATCTACCTATCCATATTTAATAATATTAAAGTCCCTAAGAAGGGTGCCCAAAAAATATCCGTGTATAACACTAACAAATTGGCTAAGTATATTTTTTTGAAATAGAAAAGAAAAACGTTGATTTTGATTTTCGTTTTCCTATCTGTTCCACGATGAAGAAAACTTAAGAAACGCGTTTAAAACCTTATTTTACGCCAGACGTATTGATGAGATCTTTTCTCTGGAGGTTGGATACAATTGACTAAGCTAAGAGGCTGTCAAGCATACTTCATCTAATAAATTTTTCAGGGTCAACAGCATCCAGAATAGCATGAATTAATCTAGATTAGACGTAATATTATTAAATCCAATATTTTAATCACACTGTGTTATTTTCTACGATTTTATGACCTTAATTTTTCATGAACCTAATTTTTCATGAGAATACCCACATGAAAATTAAGGTTTATCTTTATTATTCTATCGATATTATTACGTCTGTTATTATATCGATAAAAATCACATGTCCCAACCCTACTCGTACATTAACCGTTCTAATAAAGTTCTTGCAAAGTTATAATAGACTTAACGCTTTGTTCAATCATTCATTATCCTCCGACCGACCAGTTTAATGAGAACCCTCGTTCAACCCTTCGTGATTAGAATCTTCATTAAACTTATAAGAGAGAAGGGTCACAGTTAATTTGTCGGTTCAAAGGAGGTTTGGGGGCGGTCATATATCAGTCTAAAGTTTGAATTCAAATGAATTAACTTTATATTCAACCCAATGTCAGTTTTAATTAAACATTAATTGGGCAACTCTCTTCGCTTTGCGTTTATAGATAAGTTTTGGAAGAGTTAAGTTTAAGTGCACGCGATTGGTTGGTACTTATTATACTTTGGTATGTTATGTATTTTGCCTATTCGCCTATTGTAGGTTTCTTTTGTGGTAAATCGATCATAGCATAGAGACGGTTTGTTCCGCGCGAGCAGAACGCGAGCGCGTAAAAGCCGAGATACAATGATCACGACGTTTTACGACGTTTTTTATCATTTTTTAAGATAATATCACGTAAAATTGTCGTTTGTACACCGACTCTATAGACAACCATTTTTGCTGGAGTAAAAACTCTTTGTTGGTACCTACCTTTTTTATACATCAAAACAGTATAACCCAGTTAAATTAAGAATGTTTCATCTACATGACATGTAATTAGCAGTAAGATACCAATTTAACTTATCAGAATAACTTATTACAATGCTAGTGCATATGGTAATGTAAAACGTACGCGTGCATAATACGTTGGATTATGCGCTTAAAAACGGTTTAATAAGATCTACCTACTTTATGAGCAACTGTGATAAAAAATATATATTAAAACAAAATGTTATCAAAGTGTGATTCTCGGGGACTTCACGAATAAATCCATTCGAATTAAGCATTACTTAACTTAAACTTAATCATAACGATAACATACAAAATGGTGCTTAATTTTAATAATAAGATAGCTTAAACTTACATCTTACTTAAGCCTTCAAGTGGTAATATTAATGAGTGCTTAAACTTAACTTAATGTAACTTAAATGGTTGAGACAATATTATCTTACGTCTGAAATTATTATGTTAAGGGTTTACTTAGTTACATTGTGGTTTTAGTGCGGGGACTGTATCGATTAGAACATTTTATCGACATCGATAAAATATTTAATTTGTTTTATCGTTGAAGGTAAATTATGTAGAGAGTTAAATTGCTTAATTACATTGTGCTTTTAGTGCAGGGACAGTATCTATTCAAACTTTTTATCAACATCGATAATTGTCTTCAGTATAGTGTAGGTACATGAATTTTTTTGCTGTTTATTTTTTGAAACGAAAGTACTGTACCGATTTCGATGAAACTTGCTGTGAAGATAGGTACATTGAATTCTCGAAAGTAGGCTTATTTTCCCCATATTTCCACGGAAATGGGACTTATGCGACTGAAACTGCGGACCGCTGCTAGAAAGTCAAATTACTTAATTAACTTATTTACATTGTAGTTTTAGTGCTGGGGCATTATCGTTTAAAACATTTTATTGACATCGATAAAATAATTCACACATCGATTTAATTCCAAAGGTCGTCTGTTCGAATCCCCGCCGGTCGTGCATCAGTGGATTTTTCTAACAGAAAATTTACGTGCGCTAATTGACATTGCTCTTACGGTGAATGAAAAAATCGTGATGAAATCCGCGGCTTAGTTAACTCTAGACATATTGACGAGTTATTTAATCTGGACACGTTCGACTAAGACAAAGGGTAGTGTATGTGCTACTCTATTCTCGCGCAAAATTTCAACTACAATTAACCATTAATCCTTAACCAGTTTTTGTCTAAGCGTCTAAACACATATTTCAAGTATGTCAAATAATAAAAAACAAGAATTTTATAATTATTTTATTTCAAAGTCCAAAGTTTTCAAAAGTTTCCAAGTAGGTATTTCATGTATGAATATTTCATGAGCCATATCATTTAGCCAAAAGTGTATTCACCCCTTTTAAGTAAAACCGTTGGAGGCCACTAAGTTAAGTTGTTGGGTTGGGTATTATGTCTGTACTTAGAGTACTTAAGTAAAGTTAAGTTATGAGTAGGAACTAGATGTGGCATTTTAAGTTGTATTTGTTCCTTGATCGTATACTTGTAAGGTTTCAATCCCCGTAATTGTAGTATGTTGACTTTAGGCGCATAACACCATATACGAGAAACACCAACTCGAGATTTTGTGGAGTTTTACGGATTAGTAGAAATAATTACGTAAAATACCAACTACGCACAATTCCGCAAACGCAAAACACCACCTTGTAATTTTTTTACCACCAAAGTAGAGTAGAAAAGAAAACACCACCAATATAAATTTTAAATCGGATCCCCTAGTCCAAGGAAATTAAAAACAATAGACGATCGAAAAAAAACAAAAGACGATCGAAAACATAAACAAAAGACGACCAAAATGGAAACAAAAGACAATCGATTTTTTTTACAAAAGACGGTCAAAAACAGCTACATAATTGCAGGTAACGGCTGTCACGATGACAGATGTCAAATTGATAGCTTTACCCTTCACCCCCTTAGGGGCATAATTTCTGAAAATCCTTTCTTATCTGGTGCCTACGTCATACAAAGAACACCCCCCCCCAAGTTTCAGGTTTCTACGATCAGCGGTTTAGGCTGTGCGTTGATCCGTCAGTCTGTCATTCAGGACAAAGAATTTTATATGTATACTAGCTTTTGCCCGCGACTTCGTCCGCGTAGAAGTCGAAAATGGACCAAGGAATCACCTTGTCCTATACAAACTTTGCCCCCCTTTTTCACCCCCTTAGGGGTGGAATTTCGAAAAATCCTTTCTTATCCGGTGCCTACGTCATGCAAAGAACACACCCTCCAAATTTCAAGTCTTTACGATCAGTGGTTTAGGCTGTGCGTTGATCCGTCAGTCAGTCAGTCAGTAGTTCAGGACAAAGCATTTTATATGTATAGATTTACTAGATTCTAAAATATAGAATATCCAGAGTTTGGGAAAAATGTATTATGTTTTTTACTCGAGTAAATAAAAAATCTAGCTGTTTATGGGTTGCGGAAAACAGACCGTATGATATGATTGAGAGTTACGCGGGTGAAACCACGTAGCGCTGCTAGTATAAGCAAAATTACGAAGATGTTCTAGTAACCAAAACTGTATCTCTGGTAAAGTTTGTAACCGCGATCTGTTGTGCAACTAGTCGACTTTGCGGTCGGTTGTTACTACCATTGTCAGATAAACCAAGGTAAAAATATTGTGCTTTAAGTTTTAACAAAGAATTTTAATAGCATAATTTTAATAATCGGGATTAAAATAATACGAAGTCTAGGCCCCGTAAAAGATGGCGTGATGATCTACAAGCTATCACGATTCATGAGATACAGCCTGGTGACAGACAGACTGCCGAACGGACTTAGTAATCCCCATTTTAAGAAACCCTAATTTTGTAGGTAGGTATTTGGTTAATTCGCGCAAATAAGTACCTACAGTTTTGCACAGAGTTAATCAAATCCAGCGACAAATCGCAAGACGAATCCAATCCAACATAAATAATTCAGAAGTGTTGTTAAAAGCAGCAAGTTTTGTATTTACGACATTCTCGCTAACGCTTGACTCTGAGTTCAAGTGGCTCCAATATTCTTAAGTAGGTACCTACCTACCTACTTCGTAGATTCCGTGATGAGGTAAAGTTATGTTAAGATGAAATGGATTCTCAAATCGAACGATTTTAAACGATTCCACCTCAGCTTTGTTAAAAAACACACCTTTAAAATATCTAAAAAAATATAATCTCTATCCATTAAAGCTGAGTCAGTTCTTTTCCATCCAAAGGTTGCCTGGAAGAAATCGCTTTCAGTATTTGTGTTTATCGTGTTCTGTTTCTCTCTGTGTTGTACATATAAAGTTATCTATCTATCTATCTCTTTATTATTCATTTTTTATTTTATTAAAATCGTAACATGCTTAGTAACATGCCATCAGTACAATATCGCAATTCGAACAATTCTCAGTTTACACCAACTATCAGTCCGACATTTTGGTGTAATTTTAAGACAATAGCACCGCTTTAAGTTAAAAAAAAATCTATGTACGGTCGGCTGCATAATTGCGGACCCACCGTAGAGCTCCAAAACGGCTGATAAAAGAATGTTTATGATTTCTATGAATGATAGCGCCGCTTTAAGTTAAAAAAATAACGGATATTTTTGAAATAAAGCGGTGCTATCTTGTCTATATTTTATGTAGGTACAGTCGGCTGCATAATTGCAGCCCTCGGTAAAGTTCGAAAATTACTATTATTGGAATGTTTGCATTCTAATAATTTTTTTTTATCAATTGATAAGCTAGAAGACTTTAAACTTCACCTAAAGCTGGTGCCTGGAATCTTGCTCGTGCTGAAAACCTTCTTATAACAGCCGTTTTGGAGCTCTACGGTGGGTCTGCAATTATGCAGCCGACCGTCCATAGACTTCTTTTTTTACTTAGAGCAGGGGTTCCCTAACTTAGTAGAGCCGCACCCCCGTTCGACCATAAATAAAAAAATTCGCGCCCCCCATCCTCAAGTCCAGATTATCCATCCTAAGGCTTCTCCATCCTAAGGTTGCCTGGAAGAAATCGCTTTAAGCGATAAGGTCGCCTGTTTGTACAATTTCGTAGTTAATAAGCTTTCTCATCCTTTTTGTTATTTTCAATGTTTTGTGTGTTGTACAAATAAAATGTTTATCTATCTATTATCAGGTCAGAATAAAAAAGTATTCAATAACAAAAAAAGTAATAACTTGTAACATTTTTTTCTATACGAGCTCATGTTCAGCGAAGAATTCAGAGACTGCAGCCATCACTTCAACTGCTATTATTGTTGTAGTTAACTCAGGGGAAAACAGCATCTCGCCTTGAATTGTTTCGTTTTGAATATATCTTAGGAAAACCAACAAATGAGAGCATTGTTCAACATTTGTACTCTCATTGTATTGTACTCTAACTGTATTTAACTACACAGGTGGCCCGCGCCCCCCTTTATAGGTCTCTGCGTCCCCCACTTAGGGAACCCCTGACTTAGAGAAAGTAAAAAGTAATCAATGGGTAAATATCATTAACGAACTGTCATCTATCAAACTTTGACATTAGACATTGACATTTATAACACGCGATACATGTTCACGCCCTAATTCACTGTATTGTGTAGGTGTCGAATAGTGGCCGAATCATTATCGATATAGATACCACCATTAGTCACTTCACTATCTATATAGAGGAAAGATTTTTCTGTTTGTTTGTAACGAATAGGCTCCGAAACTACTACGCCGATTTTGATCGCCTTAAACCATTTTCAACAGAACGTAACATAATATTGTGTCGTTTTATCAAACACGTTCATTCGGTATTTAAATTTAATTATTATATGTCCGTGCGGTCGAGATAATGTGGACACTGAATAATTTCTACTCTATTAGCGACCTGCGGACATATACCGTTTACACAACACACTCCACATTTAATATTAATGGGTAAATTAACACCGTTCTAGTAGGTATTTAGGTATATGTAGGTACTGTATTTTGTATGGATTATTAATGATATATGGTTTATTTAATAATTTTTGGCCTTAACATCTATAATTCAGGGCTATGCCGTAGTATATACGATTTATGTGGGCCTTCAGGGCTATATCCTTAACTCTAACCCCCATATTCCAAAACCTTAGATTTAAACACAGATTTAGTCGTGAACTATAGTCTAAACACTATCCCTATAGATTATATAGGGAACTATAGCCTAAACACTATCCCTATAGATTATATAGGGAACTATAGCCTAAACACTATCCCTATAGATTATATAGGGAACTATAGCCTAAACACTATCCCTATAGATTATATAGGGAACTATAGCCTAAACACTATCCCTATAGATTATATAGGGAACTATAGCCTAAACACTATCCCTATAGATTATATAGAGATAGTGTTTAAACTATAGTTCAGGAGTATATCTGCATCTAAATCTAAGGTTTAAATCCGTATCTCGGACTATCCTTGAACCTCGTTTTGGAATAAGTGGGTAAGAGATAGCTGAAAAGAGTAGCTTGCCCGATTTTAATAAAAAACCAAAGCTGCATCATTAGATTTTTGAAAAAGTCATTACCCTCGCCAGGAATCGAACCTGATTTTGCAAAAATTAATATTCCTATTTTTTTTTTACCAATGGATAGTCTTGCTGATAGAGATCAATTCTTGGAAACAGACATAGCATGTCAAATAAAAGGATATAGCTCATTTTTGTAGTCTTATGTAATTGAAGTCATTGAAAAATTTCGAACGGCTGTTTTGGGAACGGGTGTTTTGGGAAACGGATAGCTTGTTCCGAAAGGGATAAATTCACCCTGTATTCTATGGATTATCAAAAGAAAAATTGACACTAGACTATCGTCTATTTTGAAAATTATACTAATTGATACTAATGGTCCTTTTGCGAAAGTAGACAACGATTTCTGTCACTTTGGAACTCTAAACAATTTATCACTATGATCTATTTGATACCGTACGTGCGTACCACACCGTTTTGGAACTTTAATTGTTAAATAATAAGCTAATAAATTTAAATATTGTAGGACATTCCATACATCGCCATCTAGCCCCAAGCTAAGTAACTAGACTTGTGTTATGGGTAGACTACGAATATACTAGTTATAGACTTTTCTCTTGTAAATACATACTTATAATACATAGAAACAACCAGACCACAGACAAATATCTAAGCATAAATACTTGTCTGAAGCGGGAATCGAACCCTCAAGCCTGTGTATGGCAGTCCGGCATGGGGACCATTGTGCCAACAGGGTCGTAATAGTGTTTTATTACGTTTAAAAATATACATAGAATACAAATTAAAAAAATAAACGCCTTTTAATAAAATATAAATCGATAGAGATTAAATCCTGGAAACAAACACCTTTTGCAAATCAAAAATATTTTCTTTGGTTTGCCGAAGATATGCAATTTTAATAATTCTAGCCCGGATTTTTTTTTTAAATCATAATCAAAAATGCAATGCAATTAATCCTACTAATATTATAAATGTGAAAGTTTGTGTGTGCGCGCGTGTGTGTGTGTCTGTTTGTTACTCCTTCACGCAAAATCTACTGGACCGATTGCGATGAAACTTGGTATCTAGATAGCTTGAGACCTGGATTAACACATAGGCTACTTTTTATCCCGACATTCCTACGAGATCGGGACTTACGCGGGTTAAACCGCGGAGCGCAGCTAGTAATGCTAGCAAAACGACAATATACCTTACGATGCATGCATGTTTCCAAATGAATAAAAAAATTAGACTTTTCACTTTGACTTTAATATTTGACATTTTGAAACTCTAAAGACAATTTTTCACTATGATCAATTTGAAACCGTATCGTTTTGGCACCATATTTATTTTTTAACGTATTTAGGAATGCAACGAACAAATGCGGTGTTAACAAAAACATTTTTCCTTCTAAATCACACCACAAATTAACATCTTTTATTAAAATGCCAATATAAAATGAATCCTGGTTAACCTTTGACAAATCAAAGAAAATGACAATCAAAAGAAAATATTTTCTTTATTTGCCAAAGATGCCGTACAATCTTCGTATTTCAATCTGCCCTTAACCTAAGCAACAGCAACATAATCTAACCACTTTCTTTGTCCACAGGAGGCAAACAGCCGAAGAACGCGAAGCAGAACGCCAAGCAGCGAACCGGCTCATGCTGTCCCTCCAAGCCGAGGCCCTAAGTAAAGGCTACATCCCCGAGCCCCCCACAGGGGCACAGCTATCAGCGCTACATTATCAAAACGCAAATGTTCCAACTTCACAGCCCGGGAACACAGCGCTGAGCGCACTGCAAAATCTACAACCTTGGGCGGGGAATCAGCCTGGTTTTATTAATACTCAGGCACCACCAGCTGCGCATCCACCTCAAGTAGCTTCACCAATATGTTGAAAGCATTAATGGAACTACTGTTACTACTAATTTTATTAAAAACTAGCTGCGCGCAATTTTCAACGCAATTTTCTTATTTTTTCTTCTTTCGTACAAATTAACTGGATAATAGAAATCACAGCTCTGTCTGTTGAACCTTCAGAAAGTTTTTTGTTCAGCATTATGGTTAAAAATGTGATTATTTCAAAGAAGATAAAAACATATTTCTCTTTTTATTCATCATTCTGAGGTGAATTAAATGATTGTTTCTTGTTGTTTGATTAAATAATGAAGCTCAGTTAAAGCCATTTGCAGCAAAATTGTAAAATCTCGATTTCATCCATACATTTTTGACACAATTTGTAATTCGGTTTTAGCTTTCTGTATGGAATAGGATTTATTTCCCATCGTATTAAATAAACACCTTCCCTTCCATCCTTATAGTTGCCTGGAAGAGATCGCCTTAAGACGATAAGGCCTCTCTTTGTGCTACTCTAGGATCTATACTTATATTTGAGTTGTTTTTTTTATATGGTGCAACTAACTGCGCCCCGCGTAAGTCTCGATCCCGGGATAAAGCCTATGTGTTTATGTGTTAATTCAGGTCTCCAGCTATCTATATACCGAGTTTCATCGCAATCGGTCCAGTAGTTTTTGCGTGAAGGAGTAACAAACATACACACACACACACAATTCACATTTATAGTATTAGTAGGATAAGTTTATCACACTGCCCAAAACACTAACTATACCCATCTGAGCAGTTATTAATCTGCAATCTACTCTTACTATAGACATTTGACTCTATCCTTTGTAGCTGCTGGAATGGGAGCCTGATGTTCCGTCATATAGGAGCTCTCCTAGTATGGACATCAGTTTCTCAAAGGTTTTTTTTATTGAATGTATATTAAGTGTTCTAGTACTACTTGAATGTACTTGAATACAGGCTGTTTTCCGCCATTGAACCCTTTTTAATTGGGTCGCTAGGCTTGCCTAGCACCTACTACCCTGTCGGCTTAGTCCACCATGTCCAGAGGAGAGAACTTGTCAATACTTCTGGAGCCAACTAAGCCGCGGGTTTCATCACGATGTTTTCCTTCACCGTAAGAGCAATGTCAATTAGCGCACATAAATTTTAAACAAGTGTTCTAGTAATTACTATGTTAATTTATACCTTTATGAATAGAAAATAAATGATTTTTATTATGTATTATTATATCTTTGAAAAATCTCGATATTTTGCAATTATGCTTCAAATGGCGCTAAATATATTTGTAAAATGGGTTAATAAATGTAATAAATATATTTCAGATTCTAATAAAAATAGTTAAATAACATAAAATATGTAAATAAATTGAAATTTACAACAACAGTATTATAATTAAATACTTATGTATGATAATAATGTATTAAAAGATACTTAAAAGTTGTTAAGATACATCTATACTTAAGTAGCACTTAAATAGGTTTTTTAAAATAATTTGTAAAAATTCTTCTCTGATTCAATTTAAGTATAATATTTGGCACTAAAAACGTGTAAAATAATCTTTAAAACTGCTTAAATTAAAATATTGTAAATACTTAAGCTAATTTGATAATGGTATTTCTTATTTATGTATATCCCAGCGAAATATTTTGTAGAAATAAATTCAATTAAGACGGTATTCTAGGAGCGCTTTCTTAATACAAATGTTTCCTTTAGACGCATCTATATATATAAAAGGGAAAATCACTGACTCACTCACTCACTCATCACGAAATCTCAGAAACTACAAGTGCTAGGAGTCTTAAATTTTGCATGGGGGTTCCTTTTATGACGTAGGTGCTCACTAAGACGGGATTTTGCGAAATTCAACCCCTAAGGGGGGCAAATGGGGGGTGGAAGTTTGTATGAAGGTTTGATTTTTTAATGCATAATATAGCCGTGCGAAGCCGGAGCGGGTCGCTAGTAACATCATATACGCGAAACTTTTTTCTGGTGTTTTGGGGATTAGTAGACATAATTACGTAAAATACCAACTACGCACAATTCCACAAACGCAAAACACCACCTTGTAATTTTTTTACCACCAAAGTAGAGTGGAAAAGAAAACACCTTATAAATTCCAAATCGGATCCCCTAGTCCAAGGAAATTAAATACAAACGAAATGAAAACAAAAGACGTTCGAAAAAATTAACAAAAAGACTACCGAAATCAATATTTTTTCATAAACGCAAGGAGTTTTCTACGATCAGGCATCAAAACTGCAGACCCACTATAGAGTCCTAAATTAGAATGTTTTGAGCTCAAACACCGGAGACTCAAAAAAACTTAAGGGTCATCATGTTTAAGTTAAGTCCTTCAACTCAAGCAATAAATGAATAATAATAACAATTTTAGAACTCTATAGTGGGTCTGCAATTATGTGGCTAACTGTACACAAGCCTCTGTGATTTACTTTTTATTTTTTAAGGGTTTTAACGGGCATTTCCTTTAGTTAGTTGGAAAGGAACACAGTAAACAGCAAACTTAGGTTTCATGAAGGCATTAAACTGGCAAGGAAATAGGGGAATCTATTTGTATGAAGAAAGCAATACCCTCTTAATAAAGATTGTATTGTTAATTTTTAATGCAGTTGTTTTCTTTGCAATATTTTAGGATAATTTACATAAATTGTAGAAAAAAAATGCTTAATACTTATAAAATAAATTATATTAACTTGTAAATAATAAAATAGTACTTATTATAATAATAAATATATGTGTAGTAAAATAATATAGCTCAATCTTTTACTGCGATATGAAATTACATTAAATTCTTATCAAGTTACTAGCTGCAACCCGCGGTTTCACCCGCGTATGTTCCGATCCCGTGGGAATATCGGGATAAAAACTAGCATATGTGTTAATCCAGGCCTCCAGCAATCTACATACCAAATTTCATTGCGATCGGTTCAGTAGTTTTAGCGTGAATGAGTAACAAACAAACAAACACACAAACTTACACATAAAATTAATAATATTAGTAGGAAACCCGCAAAACATGATTTTCTGTTTTTCGTAAAAAAAAACAGTTATAAATTGCAATATAACATTATTTTTAAGCTCAACTATAGCACATAATTTTTTAACTACTAAAATATTAATTAGGTTTTGTAATTGTCTTATATTTAATTAATTTCATTGACAGTTATTTCATAAACAACATTCCCTGGGATAGTTTCAAAGCCATAATTAATGTTTTAGTACTTAGTTCAATAATTGTGTATGATAAAAAATACAGATTTTTAATTCAAATACATACCAATTGCGTCAGAACTTTAAATTATGCAGTTTTGTAATAAATTATTAATTATAGTAATAAATTGTATATTGCTCTGAATACATTCCAATGAATGAATAAAATAAAATTATACACCAGCGTAATATTTAGTTTTATTTTAGAATACAAATTCTACGAACTTGTAATAACTTAAATTTATCATCTTTAACGCTTACTTTAGGCATCTATAGTACTCATTAGCGCTAATTTATTTTATTTTATTTGGTAAATCAACAGTTATAAATATTCTGCTTACAAAAATAAAATAGTGGCTAAGAACCAATTAAATGTTTTCACATACAAAATGACTATATATTACACAACTAGTCTGGATGAAAAAGAAAAACTAAAATAAATATAATATATAAATATAAACAGTTTACTGAATTATGAGATTATAACAAATAATTTAGAATAATACTATCATGCTAATGCGACTAAATATATATTTAAGAATGTGCGTCGAACCAGTGCCGTGTCAATGTAATTTTGAACGCAAACGGATTGGAATCAAAAAGATCCAGTTCAGGAAAGTCAATTAGACTATTAAACGCATCAACTGCCCTAGGGAAGAAAGAATTGTGCCTGTAAATGATGTAACACTCTATAACCTCAAAATTATTGAAAAAATATAATTCTTAAATAAAATTAGAACAAAAGCTTTTAGCCTGGGTATACGTCCTGTATCACGGGGCTATGGAGTCCCGGACCTTGGGAAGGCGTGCGTGGAGCCGAAGCCAACACGAAGAGGCCCTTTACAATAACAAGTATAATAGCAAACAATTTGGTGGATTCTAAACCGGCGATTATCCCTGTCTACACCATAAAGTGCAATTAGCCTTGGTATAATATTATTATAATAGGAAAAAAATTAATTCTCAAAAATATTTAAAACTTATGTTATACCAAGGCTAAAAGGTATAATATAAGTATATTAATGAATTAAATAAAAAGAGTAAAGGTGCCCAAATGCCAATTATTTATTAATAACTTATCTATATATATAAAAGAAAGTCGTGTTAGTTACACCACTTATAACTCAAGAATGGCTGAACAGATTTGGGTGAAAATTGGTAGGGAGGTAGCTTAGAGCCAGGAGACGGACATAAGATACTTTTTATCCCAATATGCCCACGGGATCGGGATTTACGCGGGTGAAACCGCGGGGCGCAACTAGTAGTACATAAAAGACCCTTAAGTAACTACATATTAAAGTACATAGTTACTTTTACGAATTCGGGTTATGAGTTATACTGGTTAAGTGTCACAATTAGTTCTTTAAGTTACTTTAAGCACCCTAATAAAGAGCCTTTATGCTGCATATAACTCAGTTGATAGGTCGAGAGTTTTAATAAAGTTAAGGTGAAAGGGTACCAGTGCTCTCTCCATACAAACGTAGCCTACTGTTTATTTTATTATTTTATACTCATACAAATATTTTATTTGCATAAAACCTATAACTGCCATGACTATGCCCCTATGTCTTGGTTTTTTTTTCTAATTATCATAGAAATTAAGATTTTAAAAACAAAAAAACAAAATATTGGGGCATGGTCATGGCAGTTATAAGTTTTATTTTGCTCTAGTGTCAATATCGAGGGAGGAAACAGCCGGTACCCTTTCACCTTAACTGTATTAAAACTCTGTCTAAGGTCATATATCAGTTCTATATGATACATTTTAATAGAGTTATATGAAGCATAAAGGCTCTTTATTAGGGTACTTAAAGTAACTTAAAGAGCTAATTGTGACACTTAACCGGTATACCTAATAACCCGAATTCGTAAAAGTAACTATGCAGGGAAATAAAAGTATGAAGATATCTTGATCATGAAGGTTTCAGGATGTCTTTGGATGTCTAAAGCAATAAAAATCAAAAGTAAAAAAGAATATTCCTAAGTTCAGCTGTGTAAGCTCAATTGGATAAAAATAATTTTCCTAAACGGTCCAAGCGTTTTCGAATAATCGACGAACATACATAAAAAAAAGATGTATATATATACGCGACGAATTGAGAACCTCCTCCTTTTGTTTGAAGTCGGTTAAAACCAGCTGTATATATCCTTCTTCTAGGTATTGTGTAGGTCTATACCGTAATCGTTTAACCGATTTTTATTAATTTTGGTATGGAAATAGACACTAGACTTCTAGGAAAGCGTGCTACATCTTAGGCCGCATCTTCATTGTAGTGATGCTGACCATATGTAAAAAAAAGTACATAAAAGAGTCTAGATTAGTCTGGATACATAACGAAATAGTATGAGAAGAATCTATACTTATATTATAAAGCTGAAGAGTTTGTTTAACCGCGCTAATCTCAGGAACTACTGGTTAGAATTGAAAAAATATTTTTGTGTTGGATAGTCCATTTATCGAGGAAGGCTATAGGCTACTTTTTATCCTGATATTCCCACGGGATCGGGAGTTACGCGGGTGAAACTGCGGAGCGCTGCTAGTACTTAGTATAAAAAAACCCCATGAGTTTTTTGTGCCTTCTTCTCATTGGTGGGCGCGTTCCGAAGGCACACATCCTAACTTAGTTTTTAAGACGTGTCTATGTGATCTATGTATACGATCGGCTCCATAATTGCAGACCCACCGTAGAGCTCCAAATCGGCTGTTATAAGAATATTTTCAACACAAGCCAGATTCTGGGCACCTGCTTTATTTGAAGTTTAAAGTCTTCTAACTCAACAATTAATCAAACTTAAATTATTAGAATGCAAATATTCCAATAATAGCAATTTTCGAAATCTACCGAGGACTGCAATTATGCAGTCGACCGTACAAATGTATAAAGTATACAAAGAAATATTTTTTTTAACTTTGGCTTTATACCTATATCTGTAGATACCGTCCCTACTATACCACTAATATCAGATTCAGGATTATAATTTTCAGCCAAAGGTTGCACAATCGATCAGTTGAGAAACTAGAAAGGTAACCTTTCCCATTGTTTTCATTTTAGATTTTGGCTGATAAGCTGCCACTAAAAATGAAACAATTACATAGAAATAAAAACAAACAGACTTCACAAACCCTACAATCGATCAGTTAAGATACTAGAAACCTTTGCCATTATTTTCATTTTAGATTTTGGCTGATAAGTTGCCACTGAAAAAAAAACATCTATACTAATATTATAAAGCTGAAGAGTTTGTTTGTTTGTTTGAACGCGCTAATCTCAGGAACTACTGGTTCGAATTTAGAAATTCTTTTTGTGTTGGATAGTCCATTTATCGAGGAAGGCTATAGGCTACTTTTTATCCCGATATTCCCACGGGAGCGGGAGTTACGCGGGCGAAAACGCGGAGCACTGCTAGTCTTCTAATATATAAAAATAAGTCGGGTTTTCCTTCCTGACGCTATAACTCCAGAACGCACGAACCGATTTCCACGGTTTTGCATTCGCTGGAAAGGTCTCGGGCTCCGTGAGGTTTATAGCAAAGAAAATTCAGGAAAATCTGGTGGCGAAACGGAGTTCGCCGGGTTTGCTAGTTTATATATACATAAATAAAAACAAGCAGACTTTACAAACCCTTCGAAAAAAAGAAATATTATATACAAGTAGGTTTCTAAGTAATTTCAACAGTCGTAAATTACATATAGAGAAGCTAACAGTGACCATTATGAACTTTTACCGTTTTTCACCACTTATCCCCATCCTACTAATCGAAAACAAATGAGGTGACAGTAATCTTACATACCCACTAAAACACCAATATGCGACCCTAATAATACCAAATTATGAAAAAAAAAAACTTTCAAAATGGTAAACAATTACAAAACTACTTTTAAACGAAATCGATTTTGTCGAAACACGTATATCCGACTCGATTTGCCGACGATTATGTTCATTATAAAGTTTAATCGTATAAGTGTTCGTCAAAGGTAGGTTTGAAGTTTCAAGCAAAAAATAAAAACCGAAAGAATTATATTGCTCTCGCTTTTTTGTATGGAAAAAGAGGGAGAGAAAGATGGAAATAATATGAAGGTTATGCCGAGTGTGTAATTCGTTTGTGCATTTTGTAGTCATTAATAGATCTAGTGTCATTATGGTTCTAAAAGTGCATCATAAATGACTTTAATACAACTTTAATGGTGTTCCTTTTATAATAGCAATGGTACGTGACTTCTGTTCAGTCATTAGATAAACCTTTTGTTTTGTCAAGCGTGGAAAAAAATATAAAAGTTATCGTTTTGGCGCTATTATCGTCCTTTAGAGGTTAAACTTTGTAATTTCGTAGTCGAACCAATATAATTTGGAAGCCACCGAAGTTCTGACCGGATATATACTATTTTAGTGTTTTTTAATTCAAAATAAAACTCATTTGTGTTAAGTAATAATACAGTTCATATGGCCGTTTTTTTATATTAAATATATAAAACAACTGTGAATTTATATTTTAAGCAGTTTTGATTATGGGTAATAGTACAGCGGTAGGAAGGCAGTTTATTTTTTTTACCTCTTTATTTTATTTTTTAAAGAAACAAAGGAGGATTTTTTATAATCTATAAACGTAAAATTCTAAGTCGTGACTGCCTGACTGATTGCTATACCAACGCCTAGTTGAAACTAATGGACGGATCAGGTATAAAGGATAATGCCGCATAGCGTCCCAAACAAAACACTACGATGTGTCGTACTTCATTTGAAAGGTTCTAATGAGTACTCCATTTTATATTATGGCGGCAAAAAAAAACCAGCCAGTGGAACCGAGATATTTCGTCATCAATACTACGTCTGAAAGTGATAGAACTCGCATAGTCATAACTATTTTATGAACCGTTTTACACCTATATGCCCATTACTATACGAAAAGAGGTTAATACATTGATACACTGTAATAAATTAAAATAATTATATTGTCCTTTGTTGAAAGGTCTTAATGAGTACATGAGACCTTTCAAATGGGGTACGACTCATCGTAGTGTTTTGTTTGGGACAGAATCCATACTAAATGAGGCAATATCCTTTGGCATAGCGTAGGCAACTGCTAAGAAAAGATTATGGAAAAGACTCCTACGCGAAAAAGTTACAATTAAAAGCTGGTAAGTAAATAAATTAGTTTAGAACAGATCCAAATATAAATATGAGTAAATGTATTCACCAATGTATTTTTCTTAAGAAAAAATTATGTGCGCTAATTGGCATTGCTCTTACGGTGAAGGAAAACATCGTGATGAAACCCGCGGCTTAGTTGGCTCCAGAAGTATTGACAAGTTCTCTCCTCTGGACATGGTCGACTAAGCTCAGAGGGTAGTAGGTGCTGGGCAAGCCTACTCCATCCTCACGCAAAAAAGGACCCAATTAAAAAGAGTCTAGTTGCGGAAAAAAGCCCGTATACATACATACAAATATGAGTAAATATATTTTTTGCCATAATTACAGTATTTTAGTTTTAATAATATTTGACGTCAAACTTCTTCTAACCTACCCTCATTTTATTTTGAGACATCGCGTGACATTACCTTTGATTTAACAAAATTACTTTACAAATTGTAGCTAAATAAACTCTTTGGAATCGAATTATGAGCTGACATTTTTTAATAGGCGTCATGCGATCGAATTTATGGACTAAAGTGGAATGGAGACGACTGTTCTGATTTTATTTTTTGACTTAGATTTTTTTATGAATAGACTAGATTTTTCCTAGAAGGCGCTATAACTCTGAAATTGAAGGTAGGTAAAGGTAGTCTTGGCTCATGGTTATGTTATTGCTCAATTTTGGTATCTATAGAATCATTTTTATGAATAGACTAGATTTTTCTTAGAAGGCGCTACAACTCTGAAATTGAAGGTAGGTAAAGGTAGTCTTGGCTCATGGTTATGTTATTGCTCAATTTTGGTATATATAGAATCATTTTGGTATCTATAGAATTTTTTTTATGAATAGACTAGATTTTTCTTAGAAGGCGCTACAACTCTGAAATTGAAGGTAGGTAAAGGTAGTCTTGGCTCATGGTTATGTTATTGCTCAATTTTGGTATATATAGAATCATTTTGGTATCTATAGAAATTTTTTTATGAATAGACTAGATTTTTCTTAGAAGGCGCTACAACTCTGAAATTGAAGGTAGGTAAAGGTAGTCTTGGCTCATGGTTATGTTATTGCTCAATTTTGGTATATATAGAACCATTATGATGATTCAGTTGGTACAATGGTCACCATGCCGTACTGTCAATCACAGGGTTGCGGGTTCGATTCCCGCCTCAGGCGTATTTATGCCGTGCAGGTATTTATGCTTAGATATTTGTCTGTGCTCTGGTTGATACTATGTATTATAAGTATATTTTTACAATAGAAAAGTATATAAGTAGAATATCCGTTGGCTAGCACCCATAACACAAGTCTAGTTACTTCGATTGGGGCTAGATGGCGATGTGTGAAATGTCCTGCAATATTTAGTTTTTTATATATTTATTTTTATTAAATTTAAGTACAACAACACGGTGTGCACTCTTAAATATTGTTTTGAGTACTTTTATGACTTTTTGAGACCTAAGAAAAAATAACGTAGGTCTACTATCTAATTCTCAAATGTTTCAGAATCTTGAATTTTCAAATAGAAAACCATTCAGTCTTGAAACATGAAAACTTTCCGGCATAAAAGAGATTTTTGATAATTTTTACTTTTGAAAATATTTTTGAAAATATCCTTTGCCTTTTACAAATTGGTGTCTCTAAACCAATTCAAAAACAACCTAATTACGACGACAAAATTGACAGAGGAGCATTTTTGGGAACAATTTGTGAGACATATTCGAGTCACGCGATTCATAAACACGATACTCTGGTCTTGTTATAAACAAAGTTTAAAATAAAACTTCGAGTTAATAAGCAGTATTTCAACTTTAAATTAGTGGATCTAAGTTCTTTAATGCCTATAATACCGTTCCGAGGACAAACAGTAGCAAGTTCAAGAAGTTTTGTATAAAAACATTACAACATGTACCGAAAGCAGCGCTCCGCGGTTTTACCCGCGTAACTCCCGATCCCTTGGGAATATCGGGATAAAAAGTAGCCTATAGCCTTCCTCGATAAATGGCCTATCCAACACAAAACGAATTTTTCAATTCGAACCAGTAGTTCCTGAGATTAGCGCGTTCAAGCAAACAAACAAACAAACTCTTCAGCTTTATAATATTAGTATAGATTAGCTGGATATAATCCCGCTATGACTATGATACTTTTAGAGGGCAAATCCACCTTTTAAAATCGTACTTAATTTGGCAAAGGAAAGAATTGATTCTTGAATTCATTGAGCCTTTTCTCTTTCAAGGCTTTTAATTTTTTCTTTGTATTTATGTTGTTTTTTATTATTACTTCAATTACGTATTTAATTATTTATTTTAGTATCATATTAATCTTTATATTGCATGTAAGAATATTTTCTATTTCTATGCTGTGGACGATTTTGTGTTTTTGCTTGCTTGTTTTGATCTACATTCTATTTTTAACCTAATAACCTATCTCTGTTTCTTGCTTTGTTTTTAATATTCATAAAACTGTTGTTTTTTCAATAAAATAAAATATTCAAGTCCTATGATAGTGTTCGACGTTTTATTCATCAACGATAAGATAACTGAGTGCAAGCATTTTTTACAGATTTTAATATTAAATCATACAAAAGCATGTCTTAAATAAATAAATATTACAGGACATTCCACACATCGCCATCTAGCCCCAAGCTAAGTAACTAGACTTGTGTTATGGGTGCTAGGCAACGGATATACTACTTAAATACTTTTCTTTTGTAAATGCTTAGATATTTGTCTGTGGTCTGGTTGTTTCTATGTATTATTTTATAACCTCAAAATTATTGAAAAAATATAATTCTTAAATAAAATTAGAACAAAAGCTTTTAGCCTGGGTATACGTCCTGTATCACGGGGCTATGGAGTCCCGGACCTTGGGAAGGCGTGCGTGGAGCCGAAGCCAACACGAAGAGGCCCTTTACAATAACAAGTATAATAGCAAACAATTTGGTGGATTCTAAACCGGCGATTATCCCTGTCTACACCATAAAGTGCAATTAGCCTTGGTATAATATTATTATAATAGGAAAAAAATTAATTCTCAAAAATATTTAAAACTTATATTATACCAAGGCTAAAAGGTATAATATAAGTATATTAATGAATTAAATAAAAAGAGTAAAGGTGCCCAAATGCCAATTATTTATTAATAACTTATCTATATATATAAAAGAAAGTCGTGTTAGTTACACCACTTATAACTCAAGAATGGCTGAACAGATTTGGGTGAAAATTGGTAGGGAGGTAGCTTAGAGCCAGGAGACGGACATAAGATACTTTTTATCCCAATATGCCCACGGGATCGGGATTTACGCGGGTGAAACCGCGGGGCGCAACTAGTAGTACATAAAAGACCCTTAAGTAACTACATATTAAAGTACATAGTTACTTTTACGAATTCGGGTTATGAGTTATACTGGTTAAGTGTCACAATTAGTTCTTTAAGTTACTTTAAGCACCCTAATAAAGAGCCTTTATGCTGCATATAACTCAGTTGATAGGTCGAGAGTTTTAATAAAGTTAAGGTGAAAGGGTACCAGTGCTCTCTCCATACAAACGTAGCCTACTGTTTATTTTATTATTTTATACTCATACAAATATTTTATTTGCATAAAACCTATAACTGCCATGACTATGCCCCTATGTCTTGGTTTTTTTTTCTAATTATCATAGAAATTAAGATTTTAAAAACAAAAAAACAAAATATTGGGGCATGGTCATGGCAGTTATAAGTTTTATTTTGCTCTAGTGTCAATATCGAGGGAGGAAACAGCCGGTACCCTTTCACCTTAACTGTATTAAAACTCTGTCTAAGGTCATATATCAGTTCTATATGATACATTTTAATAGAGTTATATGAAGCATAAAGGCTCTTTATTAGGGTACTTAAAGTAACTTAAAGAGCTAATTGTGACACTTAACCGGTATACCTAATAACCCGAATTCGTAAAAGTAACTATGCAGGGAAATAAAAGTATGAAGATATCTTGATCATGAAGGTTTCAGGATGTCTTTGGATGTCTAAAGCAATAAAAATCAAAAGTAAAAAAGAATATTCCTAAGTTCAGCTGTGTAAGCTCAATTGGATAAAAATAATTTTCCTAAACGGTCCAAGCGTTTTCGAATAATCGACGAACATACATAAAAAAAAGATGTATATATATACGCGACGAATTGAGAACCTCCTCCTTTTGTTTGAAGTCGGTTAAAACCAGCTGTATATATCCTTCTTCTAGGTATTGTGTAGGTCTATACCGTAATCGTTTAACCGATTTTTATTAATTTTGGTATGGAAATAGACACTAGACTTCTAGGAAAGCGTGCTACATCTTAGGCCGCATCTTCATTGTAGTGATGCTGACCATATGTAAAAAAAAGTACATAAAAGAGTCTAGATTAGTCTGGATACATAACGAAATAGTATGAGAAGAATCTATACTTATATTATAAAGCTGAAGAGTTTGTTTAACCGCGCTAATCTCAGGAACTACTGGTTAGAATTGAAAAAATATTTTTGTGTTGGATAGTCCATTTATCGAGGAAGGCTATAGGCTACTTTTTATCCTGATATTCCCACGGGATCGGGAGTTACGCGGGTGAAACTGCGGAGCGCTGCTAGTACTTAGTATAAAAAAACCCCATGAGTTTTTTGTGCCTTCTTCTCATTGGTGGGCGCGTTCCGAAGGCACACATCCTAACTTAGTTTTTAAGACGTGTCTATGTGATCTATGTATACGATCGGCTCCATAATTGCAGACCCACCGTAGAGCTCCAAATCGGCTGTTATAAGAATATTTTCAACACAAGCCAGATTCTGGGCACCTGCTTTATTTGAAGTTTAAAGTCTTCTAACTCAACAATTAATCAAACTTAAATTATTAGAATGCAAATATTCCAATAATAGCAATTTTCGAAATCTACCGAGGACTGCAATTATGCAGTCGACCGTACAAATGTATAAAGTATACAAAGAAATATTTTTTTTAACTTTGGCTTTATACCTATATCTGTAGATACCGTCCCTACTATACCACTAATATCAGATTCAGGATTATAATTTTCAGCCAAAGGTTGCACAATCGATCAGTTGAGAAACTAGAAAGGTAACCTTTCCCATTGTTTTCATTTTAGATTTTGGCTGATAAGCTGCCACTAAAAATGAAACAATTACATAGAAATAAAAACAAACAGACTTCACAAACCCTACAATCGATCAGTTAAGATACTAGAAACCTTTGCCATTATTTTCATTTTAGATTTTGGCTGATAAGTTGCCACTGAAAAAAAAACATCTATACTAATATTATAAAGCTGAAGAGTTTGTTTGTTTGTTTGAACGCGCTAATCTCAGGAACTACTGGTTCGAATTTAGAAATTCTTTTTGTGTTGGATAGTCCATTTATCGAGGAAGGCTATAGGCTACTTTTTATCCCGATATTCCCACGGGAGCGGGAGTTACGCGGGCGAAAACGCGGAGCACTGCTAGTCTTCTAATATATAAAAATAAGTCGGGTTTTCCTTCCTGACGCTATAACTCCAGAACGCACGAACCGATTTCCACGGTTTTGCATTCGCTGGAAAGGTCTCGGGCTCCGTGAGGTTTATAGCAAAGAAAATTCAGGAAAATCTGGTGGCGAAACGGAGTTCGCCGGGTTTGCTAGTTTATATATACATAAATAAAAACAAGCAGACTTTACAAACCCTTCGAAAAAAAGAAATATTATATACAAGTAGGTTTCTAAGTAATTTCAACAGTCGTAAATTACATATAGAGAAGCTAACAGTGACCATTATGAACTTTTACCGTTTTTCACCACTTATCCCCATCCTACTAATCGAAAACAAATGAGGTGACAGTAATCTTACATACCCACTAAAACACCAATATGCGACCCTAATAATACCAAATTATGAAAAAAAAAAACTTTCAAAATGGTAAACAATTACAAAACTACTTTTAAACGAAATCGATTTTGTCGAAACACGTATATCCGACTCGATTTGCCGACGATTATGTTCATTATAAAGTTTAATCGTATAAGTGTTCGTCAAAGGTAGGTTTGAAGTTTCAAGCAAAAAATAAAAACCGAAAGAATTATATTGCTCTCGCTTTTTTGTATGGAAAAAGAGGGAGAGAAAGATGGAAATAATATGAAGGTTATGCCGAGTGTGTAATTCGTTTGTGCATTTTGTAGTCATTAATAGATCTAGTGTCATTATGGTTCTAAAAGTGCATCATAAATGACTTTAATACAACTTTAATGGTGTTCCTTTTATAATAGCAATGGTACGTGACTTCTGTTCAGTCATTAGATAAACCTTTTGTTTTGTCAAGCGTGGAAAAAAATATAAAAGTTATCGTTTTGGCGCTATTATCGTCCTTTAGAGGTTAAACTTTGTAATTTCGTAGTCGAACCAATATAATTTGGAAGCCACCGAAGTTCTGACCGGATATATACTATTTTAGTGTTTTTTAATTCAAAATAAAACTCATTTGTGTTAAGTAATAATACAGTTCATATGGCCGTTTTTTTATATTAAATATATAAAACAACTGTGAATTTATATTTTAAGCAGTTTTGATTATGGGTAATAGTACAGCGGTAGGAAGGCAGTTTATTTTTTTTACCTCTTTATTTTATTTTTTAAAGAAACAAAGGAGGATTTTTTATAATCTATAAACGTAAAATTCTAAGTCGTGACTGCCTGACTGATTGCTATACCAACGCCTAGTTGAAACTAATGGACGGATCAGGTATAAAGGATAATGCCGCATAGCGTCCCAAACAAAACACTACGATGTGTCGTACTTCATTTGAAAGGTTCTAATGAGTACTCCATTTTATATTATGGCGGCAAAAAAAAACCAGCCAGTGGAACCGAGATATTTCGTCATCAATACTACGTCTGAAAGTGATAGAACTCGCATAGTCATAACTATTTTATGAACCGTTTTACACCTATATGCCCATTACTATACGAAAAGAGGTTAATACATTGATACACTGTAATAAATTAAAATAATTATATTGTCCTTTGTTGAAAGGTCTTAATGAGTACATGAGACCTTTCAAATGGGGTACGACTCATCGTAGTGTTTTGTTTGGGACAGAATCCATACTAAATGAGGCAATATCCTTTGGCATAGCGTAGGCAACTGCTAAGAAAAGATTATGGAAAAGACTCCTACGCGAAAAAGTTACAATTAAAAGCTGGTAAGTAAATAAATTAGTTTAGAACAGATCCAAATATAAATATGAGTAAATGTATTCACCAATGTATTTTTCTTAAGAAAAAATTATGTGCGCTAATTGGCATTGCTCTTACGGTGAAGGAAAACATCGTGATGAAACCCGCGGCTTAGTTGGCTCCAGAAGTATTGACAAGTTCTCTCCTCTGGACATGGTCGACTAAGCTCAGAGGGTAGTAGGTGCTGGGCAAGCCTACTCCATCCTCACGCAAAAAAGGACCCAATTAAAAAGAGTCTAGTTGCGGAAAAAAGCCCGTATACATACATACAAATATGAGTAAATATATTTTTTGCCATAATTACAGTATTTTAGTTTTAATAATATTTGACGTCAAACTTCTTCTAACCTACCCTCATTTTATTTTGAGACATCGCGTGACATTACCTTTGATTTAACAAAATTACTTTACAAATTGTAGCTAAATAAACTCTTTGGAATCGAATTATGAGCTGACATTTTTTAATAGGCGTCATGCGATCGAATTTATGGACTAAAGTGGAATGGAGACGACTGTTCTGATTTTATTTTTTGACTTAGATTTTTTTATGAATAGACTAGATTTTTCCTAGAAGGCGCTATAACTCTGAAATTGAAGGTAGGTAAAGGTAGTCTTGGCTCATGGTTATGTTATTGCTCAATTTTGGTATCTATAGAATCATTTTTATGAATAGACTAGATTTTTCTTAGAAGGCGCTACAACTCTGAAATTGAAGGTAGGTAAAGGTAGTCTTGGCTCATGGTTATGTTATTGCTCAATTTTGGTATATATAGAATCATTTTGGTATCTATAGAATTTTTTTTATGAATAGACTAGATTTTTCTTAGAAGGCGCTACAACTCTGAAATTGAAGGTAGGTAAAGGTAGTCTTGGCTCATGGTTATGTTATTGCTCAATTTTGGTATATATAGAATCATTTTGGTATCTATAGAAATTTTTTTATGAATAGACTAGATTTTTCTTAGAAGGCGCTACAACTCTGAAATTGAAGGTAGGTAAAGGTAGTCTTGGCTCATGGTTATGTTATTGCTCAATTTTGGTATATATAGAACCATTATGATGATTCAGTTGGTACAATGGTCACCATGCCGTACTGTCAATCACAGGGTTGCGGGTTCGATTCCCGCCTCAGGCGTATTTATGCCGTGCAGGTATTTATGCTTAGATATTTGTCTGTGCTCTGGTTGATACTATGTATTATAAGTATATTTTTACAATAGAAAAGTATATAAGTAGAATATCCGTTGGCTAGCACCCATAACACAAGTCTAGTTACTTCGATTGGGGCTAGATGGCGATGTGTGAAATGTCCTGCAATATTTAGTTTTTTATATATTTATTTTTATTAAATTTAAGTACAACAACACGGTGTGCACTCTTAAATATTGTTTTGAGTACTTTTATGACTTTTTGAGACCTAAGAAAAAATAACGTAGGTCTACTATCTAATTCTCAAATGTTTCAGAATCTTGAATTTTCAAATAGAAAACCATTCAGTCTTGAAACATGAAAACTTTCCGGCATAAAAGAGATTTTTGATAATTTTTACTTTTGAAAATATTTTTGAAAATATCCTTTGCCTTTTACAAATTGGTGTCTCTAAACCAATTCAAAAACAACCTAATTACGACGACAAAATTGACAGAGGAGCATTTTTGGGAACAATTTGTGAGACATATTCGAGTCACGCGATTCATAAACACGATACTCTGGTCTTGTTATAAACAAAGTTTAAAATAAAACTTCGAGTTAATAAGCAGTATTTCAACTTTAAATTAGTGGATCTAAGTTCTTTAATGCCTATAATACCGTTCCGAGGACAAACAGTAGCAAGTTCAAGAAGTTTTGTATAAAAACATTACAACATGTACCGAAAGCAGCGCTCCGCGGTTTTACCCGCGTAACTCCCGATCCCTTGGGAATATCGGGATAAAAAGTAGCCTATAGCCTTCCTCGATAAATGGCCTATCCAACACAAAACGAATTTTTCAATTCGAACCAGTAGTTCCTGAGATTAGCGCGTTCAAGCAAACAAACAAACAAACTCTTCAGCTTTATAATATTAGTATAGATTAGCTGGATATAATCCCGCTATGACTATGATACTTTTAGAGGGCAAATCCACCTTTTAAAATCGTACTTAATTTGGCAAAGGAAAGAATTGATTCTTGAATTCATTGAGCCTTTTCTCTTTCAAGGCTTTTAATTTTTTCTTTGTATTTATGTTGTTTTTTATTATTACTTCAATTACGTATTTAATTATTTATTTTAGTATCATATTAATCTTTATATTGCATGTAAGAATATTTTCTATTTCTATGCTGTGGACGATTTTGTGTTTTTGCTTGCTTGTTTTGATCTACATTCTATTTTTAACCTAATAACCTATCTCTGTTTCTTGCTTTGTTTTTAATATTCATAAAACTGTTGTTTTTTCAATAAAATAAAATATTCAAGTCCTATGATAGTGTTCGACGTTTTATTCATCAACGATAAGATAACTGAGTGCAAGCATTTTTTACAGATTTTAATATTAAATCATACAAAAGCATGTCTTAAATAAATAAATATTACAGGACATTCCACACATCGCCATCTAGCCCCAAGCTAAGTAACTAGACTTGTGTTATGGGTGCTAGGCAACGGATATACTACTTAAATACTTTTCTTTTGTAAATGCTTAGATATTTGTCTGTGGTCTGGTTGTTTCTATGTATTATAAGTTATATACTTATAATACATAGAAACTTGAGAGGTGTCAATTATTGAAGGAATTGTAAAAATTTTTTTTGTTAAAATTATATTTTTTTTATTATTAACAAATATAATGTAATACAAACTTAATCAGTAGGCTCAATTTGAGAGAGAGAGAGAGAAAGACAGACAGAGAAACACGCGCACGCCGCACGGCTTACAAACTATAGCAAAAAGTGTCGTTACAACTTTTGGTTTAATTTTTTCCGTCAAGCCCCCTTTCGCAAAGCGATAAGGAACTTCGTTCTGACAATTACTGTAAACTAGTTCTGCTTTAAAACCAATGTTTATAGCGTTGATACGAGGTTGAAAGCAATCAAGTGAGACTGATTAGAGCCGCATCGAATATAATCCTGGCTGGGTCGCAATTTGAGAAGAATAGAACTTTTGAATGCGTAGACATGACATTACTTATTATATCAAATACTTTATTCTAAAGTATGTATTTGTTCAATTCGAGAACAAATTGTATCGTAAAAAAATATAGCTTAAGTAAACGTCACGTTTCTTTTTAAAATTTTAAATTATATTTTGGTTGGTACTAATTTCTCTGTAATTTCCCAAAAAATTGACTTCATTGACGTTTATTGACTTCATTTAAAATAAACGAATTTACCTATTTTTATATATTTAAATATATTATTTATTCAATTATAAACAAAAATCAATAACTGCTACTATGCAGCGAAACAAAACTAAAAGAAGAAAATACATATTATACGCCTTTGTGCGTAAGTTTCGTGTATTTATTTTGTATATTATGTTTTTTGACAAAAAACAATAAAATTAATCCTACTTATATTCTAAATGTGAAAGTTTGTGTTTATGTGTGTGCATGTGTTTGTTACGCGTTCATGCAAAAACTACTGGACCGATTGCGATGAAACTTGGTATCTAGATAGCTGGAGACTGGATTAACACATAGGCTACTTTTATCCCAAAATTCCCACGGGATCGGGACTTATGCGGGTGAAACCGCGGAGTGCAGCTAGTTTACTATTTAGTAAAGTATGTATGATCAATCCGATAACAAATTTTATCGTAAAAAAAAGTTAAAAAAGTAAAAGTCACATTGCTATTTCAATTTAAAAATAATAAATCAAAAATAATATTTGGTCGGTACTAATTTCTCTGCAATTTTCCAAAAAAATGACTTTATTGACTTCATTTTAAATAAACAAGTATACTTACCTATTTTTATATTATATTTTTAAAATGTATTATTTATTCAATTATAAACAAAAATCAAAAACTGCTACTATGCAGCGAAAACTAAAAGAAGACAGTCATAAAAATGCGTAAGTTTCGTGTGTTTATTTATGTATATTAAGTTTTTTTGACAAAAACAATAAAGTGAATGATAGATAATATCTACTACTAGCAGCGCTCCGCGGTTTCACCCCCGTAACTCCTGATCCCGTGGGAATTTCGGGATAAAAAGTAGCCTATAGCCTTCCTCGATAAATGGACTATCCAACACAAAAAGATTTTTTCAATTCGAACCAGTAGTTCCTGAGATTAGCGCGTTCAAACAAACAAACAAACAAACAAACTCTTCAGCTTTATAATATTAGTATAGATGTATCATTCAAATTACCCATGAAAATTAACTTAGAACGCAATAAAATTCCACTTTATACATTTTCCTTTCTACCAAATTTCTAAGTCTTCATCAGAGCCAGGCAGGTATCATTGAACTCATTAGCAAACCACAATCGTATAGGATATACGGGAGACAACACAAATGAGAACTATCAATTGTGACAGCAATTAGACAATTTTAAGCTCTTATTAGCTATTACTTCAACAAATTTATTCGTTTTGTAATTATTATTTATCATAAATATTTAAAGAGAAACGTACATACATAGTGCTAGATTTGTAAACAATGCATCAAACATTCAGTACATTAATAATTAAAAAACTCAATTCCAACCCCTTAAAACACATCCTAATCCCAAATTGACAGGATGAAGTTTTGAAGTATTTAAAAACAACCTAAAAAAATCTAGACCCAGGTCAATCGTAAATACACCTTTTAAATATTTTATTAGTCAACATTATAATGTTTAAAATTTTCCCCCGCTTACTAGGTAATGCTTTTACACACCCTTCGAAAATAAAAAAAAATGTGATAAACAGTAAATTTAAAGTTTAAATTGAGTTTGACGGATGACACGAATAAAAATGACCCCTTGGATTTTCTGTAGACTGAGAACTTTTGTTCTGGCGATGGTTTAAAGTTGGGATTTATTGCTGGCTATCAGAGCCAGAGAAGTCATATAAGAAACTAGCTGCGCCCCGCAGCTTCACCCCCATTTGTGTCTCTTTAAAAGTGATAATTAATTTTCTACAAACACAGAATACATTAAAGTTAGTACTAACTACAAACTTAAAAAAACCTTTTTTCTCTTTTAGAGTTCGAATTTATAAAAATCCTTTCTTAGTGCGGAGTTTTTATAATAAGGTCATTTACAAAAGTAAATTGTAAATTTTTTGGGTTCCTAACCTCAAAAGGTAAAAAAGGAACCTTTATAAGATCACTCTTTTGACCATCTGCCCGTTTGTATGTCTGACTGTCACCATCGATTTTCTTAGGAACGGGTGAAACTAGCAAATTTAAATTTATTCAATTTGAGTTTATTGGTTTGGGTATTACTTTAACCTTCCTTAAATAACTCTGTTATTTAGTACCTTACTAAAACTCAGTTCTTAGTAAATAAATATTAGAATCTTATATCTTATACTAGCCGCGCCCCGCGATTTCACCCGCGTAAGTCCCGAAAACACCGCCATCTATTGGGTGTATTTGCAACCTAGATGTCAAACAATATTGTAGAATTTTATCGATGAATCAACGTACACCGCCATTTATGAGAACTTCATAAAACTAAACAGTAAATAAACACTTGCTTAAGAAACCATTCATTGATACTTACATTTTATTCGTTTACATTCACGACATAATAATTGAGATGATAACTATCCTATCCAGTAAGTTAGACCAAAATACGGGTACATGAGAAATTTGATTGAAATCGGTTCAGTAGTTTTGGAGTTTATTGGCAATATACATCGTGACACAAGATTTTTATATATACAGATGTATCGGGTGATTGAAATTTCGAGTCTGATCCAACCCTAAATCTTGTGCTTAAATATTTAGTAGGCTGTCGTCCACTGATGGAGTTAGGTGTCTGCTTAGGGTCTGCTTTATTAGATGGATTTCGGGATTTTTATTGAGTGCAGAAAAGTGTTTATTGCTTGAAAGTGAGACAAACGTCTTTGAAATGGCTAGTTTAATAAAATAAATAAATATTGCACGGTATTCATCGCCATCTAGCCCCAAGCTAAGTAACTAGACTTATGTCATGAGTGCTATACAATGGATATACTACTTATATACTTTTTTATGTAAATATATACTTATAATACATAGAAACAACCAGACCACAGATAAATATCTAAGCATATATACATGTATGAGGCGGGAATCGAACCCACGACCCTGTGTTTGGCAGTCCGGCATGGTGTCTTTTGTGCCAACTGGGTCGTCAAATACCTCGTGTGACGTCATACTTTACCTATACCTGCCTTGTTGTATTTCTTATAGGTATACCATAGGTATACATATTATTAACTATCTGCGCCCCGCAGTTTCACCTTCGTTTCGTACATTCGTACCATATACATACACATATACAAACATGCACACAGACAGACGGATGGATAGTGAAGTTTTAGTACATGGTTCCCGTTTTTACCCTTTGGGCACGGAATCCTAAAAATAATGATTATGAGAACTAGCAAACAAAAATCTCTTTAAACGATAATCCTAAAATTACATCTACAACAGCTTTATCATAAAATCAGATATTCGTGCGAAAGACCATCCCTAATCGACCATCTTACCCTGACCCCTGAATTATACAGTCCTATCAAATATTCGAATCAAAAGTACCATTTTCAAAGGGTAGTAAAGGTCAAGCTACGTTGGTTGATATGATTGAAATTATGGAATCCTCTAGAGATGGAGTAAATATTTGGGGAATCGTCACATGAATTTGATAGTTTCTCACGATGCGTATCAAAGCGTACGAAATAGCTGTTTGCTGTGATAAAGATTTCCAAAAAAGAGCGGTGTTGGCTTATTGGTAGATATCTCAACTTTCATTCTGAAGGTCGTGGGTTCGAAACCCGGCCGGCCGTGCACCGATGTATTTTTCTTAAGAAAGATTTATGTGCGCTAATTGACATTGCTCTTACGGTGAAGGAAAACATCGTGATGAAACCCGCGGCTTAGTTGGCTCCAGAAGTATTGACAAGTTCTCTCTTCTGGGAGTAGTCGACTAAGCTGAGAGGGTAGTAGGTGCTTGGCAAGCCTACTCCATCCTCACGCAAAAAAGGACCCAATTAAAAAGGGTCTAATTGCGGAAAACAGTCAGTTCAAGTACAAGTACAAGACTTTCAAATGCATCGAACCCCTCTGAAACGAATAAACCGATTTGAATGATATTTTTGTTTGTACCGATGAAACTTGGTATTAGGATACATTTTTTTATTATAAGGACGATATTATCTGCTGCTAGAAGTTTTACCTCTAAATTTCATAAGTTCACTATCTTTATGAGTGGGAACAATTAATTCCAGAAGTTTATAATTACTAGCTTTTGCTTCGTCCGCGTAGATTAGACCAAGGAATCACGTTGTCCTATACAAACTTTGCCCCCATTTTTCACCCCTTAAGGGGTCAAATTTCGGAAAATTCTTTCTTATCAGATGCCTACGTCATACAAAGAAGACACCCTCCAAGTTTCAGGTCTCTACGATCAGCGGTTTACGCTGTGCGTTGCTCCGTCAGTCAGTCATTCAGGACAAAGCATTTTATATGTATAGATTAGTAGAATTTCAGGAAAAAAACTCTCGTTTAACTTGTTATTTATCGAAACTTATTCAAAAACAAATAAATTTACAATCACCGTATGCAGCTCAATAAAGTATTCAACAATTTCGCAATTGAGAGACACCACAGAGGATTTCCACTCACATTTTATTAACTCGTAAACTCTCCCTCAATACAAAACAATAACATTTTTTTGAATTCCCTTGGCTAAGCACGCCCCGTAAAATTTCCATTTAGACCCTATGGTTTATTTGACCTCAGGGGAATTCTTAAAACCGTTCATTTCAAAATCAACTCTAATACTATCAAGATATAATACAAAATAATTTGCTCTAATAGTAGTCGTTTAAGTCTAAACGATTATTTTAAGTTAATTGTTTTCCAATAAAAGCTGTTATGGAAAATTTTACCCAAAACTTATTATCATAAGACTCGATTTCATGTAAAGATTTATAGAACACAAAAATGCTAGTGTGATGCTAGTTTGAATTTTTATAATTCATGCTTCTGCAGTCTTACATGAAAATTGAACTGTGATAAGTTGAAATAGGATTCAAATTCGACTGTACTTTCATTGCAGATAGTGCTTCACAGAATGGTAACAGAGTTGTGATTCCCATAATCTTTGCAGTAGTGAATGTTGCACTTGACTAGAAAATAAGTTGTTAATTGAAGGGTTGTGTCCCAAAGCGAACATCAGGACAGTATCAAACTATTATCTTGTTAGAAAATTTCACACGGTATTTGGTTCTATTGTCAGTTAATAGGTTGGAAAATCGATAGAAATACAGATAGTTTAACAAAATTGGTTGATTAGCAAGTGGCTGATTCCCGATTTTCAAGAGAGATTTTTACTGAATTACAAGGAAGACTAAAAAAGAATACGCGGCAGACCCCGTCGTAGGTGGCTAGACGATATGGACAAATTTATGACAGATTGGCAATCCGTCGCACAAGATCGCGATCAGTGGAAGGGGAGTAGAGAGGCCTTTGCCCTGCAGTGGGATACTACAGGCTCTTGATAATAATAATAAATACAAGGAAGACGAAGAAGGGACGACGAAAAAAGAAGAAAACTAGAGTGTATACTGGACAATAGAAGAGCATTGTGGGTCAGTTCTGCTATGATGGCGCAGGAAGTGTCCTGTAAAGATACTACTAGACAATCATGCTACATCCTCAACCGCTACATTCGCTTCATATCAGGTGAGATGGGGTCAAATGCCTATTTTGTGTAAAAAAACCTTTGCATCAGTAAAGCAGTTTTCTATCAAGGGGTCGAGCTTTTAATTATTTCTGTATAAGCACCACTCCGATTGATTAATCTGTATACTTCAAATACATCGCGTTGTAATTTAAACGCCAATGTACAAAATCGGCGTCTTTTAATTATTTTTTGTGTTAATTAAAAAAGGTTTTTTGATATTTGTGGAAAGAGTGATATAAAACTATTTGATCGCAGCTTTTTTTAAGCATATTGAAGCCCATTTTTTTGTACATTTGTTTTTTACTTTTAAACAGCTTCTTATAAATAGTCTTTAAGTTCCCTTATATCACTTACTGACGACCTAGTTGGCACAATGGTCACCATGCCGGACTGCCAAACACAGGGTTGCGGGTTCGATTCCCGCCTCAGACAAGTATTTATGCTTAGATATTTGTCGTGGTCTGGTTGTTTCTATGTATTATAAGTGAATATTTACAAAAGACAAGTAGTTGATGACCCAGTTGGCACAATGGTCTCCATGCCAGACTGCCAAACACAGGGTTGCGGGTTCGATTCCCGCCACAGACATGTATTTATGCTTAGATATTTGTCTGTGGTCTGGTTGTTTCTATGTATTATAAGTAAATATTTACAAAATACAAGTAGTTGACGACCCAGTTGGCACAATGGTCTCCATGCCAGACTGCCAAACACAGGGTTACGGGTTCGATTCCCGCCACAGACATGTATTTATGCTTAGATATTTGTCTGTGGTCTGGTTGTTTCTATGTATTATAAGTAAATATTTACAAAATACAAGTAGTTGACGACCCAGTTGGCACAATGGTCACCATGCCGGACTGCCAAACACAGGGTTGCGGGTTCGATTCCCGCCTCAGACAAGTATTTATGCTTAGATATTTGTCTGTGGTCTGGTTGTTTATATGTATTATAAGTATATATTTACAAAAGACAAGTATATAAGTAGTATATCCGTTTTCTAGCACTCTTAACAAAAGTTTAGTTTCTTAGCTTGGGGCTAGATGGCGATGTGTGGAATGTCCTGCAATATTTATTTAGTTATTTATCACTAAATAGCATTGGCTACAAACTTTATCAGACCAATACAAATACAGTAGATGTTTATTAGGAAAAGATACACAAGTGAACACCATATTGGCAGATCTAATAAAAACATAATTGTTATAACAAGCACAATGGTGCCCCATGAAATGCATGACGCGTATTATAATATTAAAAGATAATTCAATAAGGTACGCCTGCCGTTTTTATTGTAGTCTGTGGGATTGTCAGGGTAATGCTTTTATGGTTGTCAATATAACTTTAATGTAATTAATAAGAAAATTAATAATAAAAAATAGCGAGGATAATTTTACGTAATAACGTCATAAGCCATATTTTTTTCTTTTTTTCTCTTATTTTTTTATTTTATAGCTGTTTTTTCGTCATGTTCCGGTACCATGACGCCCTTATGGTACCGGAACATGACGGTGTCTGTTACCCGGAACATCTCTACTTTTTTGTGAATTTGAACGTTACCAAGCCAAAAAGTAAAATTAAAATTAAATAGGTGTTCTAGGTAATCAGTAATTAATCAACCAAAAGTAATATAATAATAATATCAAAATGAAAAGTAGCCTATAGCCTTCCTCGATAAATAAACTATCCAACACAAAAAAACAACAATTTGACCCAGTTATTCCTGAGATTAGCGCATTCAAACCAACAAACAAATAAACTCTACAAAAATATTAGTATGGAAAAGAATGAGTCAAATAAAAAGTCTTTGTATTTTTATCGACTTAATTATTTTTCATTCAATTTTTTATTTAATTTTCTATCATATATTGTGACAACCCTAACTTAAGCATTCAATACCACATGTATCTACGAGTCAAGTGTTTTGTTTGTTTGTACAACAGATTGTTTCATAATATTTCTTTTGTTGTTCATTTCACGATTGAAAAGAACTTTTGTTGTTCGGATACGTTGATTTTTTATACAACTTGTTTGTTTTAATAAATAACTCGTGTATGAAACCAAGTGGTAAGACCAGAAGCGCGACAGAGGTGTGTTTGAAATAGTTTTTGGGTATCAATCGCTAAAATTCATGGAATGATATTCCTACTGTCGTAAGGATATATTTAGGTTAGGGTAGTGATTTGCCTCTATAGAAAAATCTTATTTTTTTGTTTTTTTTTTTAATTTTACGTCTATTGTAAAGAAAAAACAAGTAATAAGTTTATATTTTCATAAACTTTACATCAAATCGCATAAGGTAGTACAGATGGTTTTTCACTAAAATAGATGTGAGTCTTTTAATTACATAAAATAGTTAAAACGGCCATTTCGCGGAGCGCGGGGGAAAGGGATAGAGTCATCGCGCGGCGCGCGCGTGAGAAAGGGATAGGGGTTTTCAAGTCTACTTCACCTTACGATAAAATTAAAATAAAATGTAGCAGTGTTTTCTTTTTGAGAATGAAACAAAACCTTAATATGAGTAGCTCGTTCATTACTTTTTAATCTTTATTTAACGGTCTGTCTACTTTTAGAGAACAAGTTGCCATGATTGTGGAAGGTATGTGAATTGATTATTTTATTATTTTGTGTAGGTACCACCATTACATTTTTGAAAAGTTACCTTAGCCAGAATCGAAACTGTTAATTTCAATGGAGCACCTCGAATAACCTCCTCATCATAAAACTCGTCAATTTTTCGATCTCCTTTTGTTTCTGTTTCGATTATCTTTTGTTTTAACAATTTATAGACGAAATGCTAATTCTCAGTTGCGTTTCATAGAGATTTGATTAAAGTCATTGTTGCGTTTTAGAGTAGTAGCTACTTTAAACTAAATGAGAGTTAGACGAAATGCTTTTAAGACGAATTCCCAGTTGCATTTTAGACTAGTAGCTACTTAAGACGACCTGAGTTTGCGACGATTTGATACCTACTCACTCAATTTTTGTGGTCGCTAGGTCTTACTGTTCGTAGAACTACTGTGGCGATACTTCACATTGCCACCAACAGATGGCGCCACTAAGCCGATCAGAGATCCTAGATCGCGCAAGCGAAGTTTTTCTGAAGATATGCTCATATACAAGTTCCAACGTAGGGCCGCGGCCTACCGGGCATTATTTTACCTGCCCAGTGGAAGATCTTCCATTTGGAGGTACACACCACCTCGTACCTCCAAACTACCACGTCAATAATTTAGTTAGGTTTTATACTTAATTGGTCATGTCTAAATTACATTGCAATTACTTAGCCTCAATATCAAATATTAAGATGCTATCACGCAAGATTACTAGATCGATTATAATCAAATAGCAAACAAATAAATTTCACCGCAACGGCCAGTGTAAGACGATCGTTAGACCTTTTGTAATATTAAAGCTGGGTAACAGTGACGAAAGGTCTAAGTATGATGGACACATTATTTAGCCCTCAAAAGCGCGTTAAAACTCAATAGAGCTGTATTGAATAGTATCTTTTGTCAAAGAATAATATTGTGTAGGTATACAGAGAGATAGTTCGTTGTGTTTTATTTATGTTTACGTTTAAAAATATATTAGTTGTTAATATTTATCTTTGCTTCTTCTAAGTATATTTATACAATGTGTTTTAGCGAATGGGTTTAATATGAAAGGGGGTTGTTCTAGACGTCTAGGCGAAGAACTTTTGTTTTATGACTTTTGGAAATTCAAACTAAATTCGTTAAAGACTTATCACAAAATCACAGAAACTACAAAAGCTGGGAGTTTAAAACTTGGCTTGGTTCCTTTTAGCACGCAGGCGAGCACTAAGAAAGGGTTTTTAGAAATTCAACTTCTAAAGGGTAAAATTGGCTTTTAAAGTTTGTCGTTCGTTGTAACTATTATGTCTGTTTGTAGGAAATCAATTTCACTTTAAAAGAGAAACTAAAGAGGATAAAACTGGGGGCGCACCTAGATAATATCGATTGGCGATATCGCTAATAGAAAGCAATCTTGTCTAAGGGGGCCGTTTTGGATATTTTCAATCTCATCGGTCCCCCTAGTCCAAGTAAAAGACGATCGAAATCGACCCAAAAAGTATTACTGTCTGTGGTAGCGCCTACGCACGTACCTACCAGACTACTAATGCCGTCTAGCGGGCAATGGACGAACTAACCAACCGCTGTGCAAATCGTACCAACTGTAAAAATATAAATGAAGAATTCTTGAGAGGTGTCAAGGGACAACCGGATAGAACGAAGTTCCTTTCGATTAATTAGTGAAGGAATTGTAATAAAATCAAAAAGTGTCGTTACAACTTTTGGTCTTAATTTTTTCCGTCTGGCCCCCTTTCGCAACGCGCCATAAGGAATTTCGTTTCAAAAACGTATTAAGTTTTCTTGATTTTTTTTCTTTTTACGTAATTATTTTCTACACAAAATAGGCACCCTGAAGACCCCCGTTGCTACCACTCTGTGTATAATATAATATTATTCTATGGCAAAGTGTTGCAATAAGTTAATTGTTTGCGAGCGAGGGGGTACGTTATAGGGTGCCTTTATCGAGATATCGTTAAGTACGGTTTTGTTTTACTGTCACATTTATTATATTTAATGTTTATGTCTGTTCTGTATCAGAGGTTTATCTGTGTTTATGTTCTAGCGTACCTACTGCTTGGTAGGTGAATGGAGTAAGTGTGCTTTGATATATTCACTCATTCAAAATTTTTCTCTATTTAAATAGTGCGTTAACAAAAAAAAAACGTGTGGCACTCGGTGTCTGCCGCGGTGAAGCTATTGCATCGTGCGAGGTTCGTACAGTCGTACCATACATATACATACACGTTAAGCGAACGCTCGGCCGAGCTACATGGTAGACGGAGGGGGGGTGTTAGGTTTTATTTTCGTTATGGATTTTCTTGATTCGGTCGCCGCGCTCAAAGCCCGTGACAAAAGCTATGCCATAGCTTAATAAAAAAAATAAACATACAACCGAATTGAGAACCTCATCCTTTATTTAAAGTCGGTTAAAAAGACAATCGATCGAGTCAATCGGTTGAGTCGAATTTTAATTTGATAACACCAATATTTACACATTGGGTTACCTAATGGCTGACTGTCAAGAATGTCGTGGATTTTCAGTAGATCAGGGTTATTTTTACCAGGGTAATTTTTAATTTTTACGAACTTTAAAATTTATTTACTTTTATTTTTAGGTAAATATGTTTCTATTGTTTTAGTAATGTCCTGGAAGTAACTAAGAATGGTTACAGGATTTTCGTTACACACTGTATGAGTCCGGAACGATATGACAACCTCCTCCTTTTGACGTGATAACGTCTTATAGGTAAATAGAATTATACATCGGCATTCACAAAAAGTGACGTCATGTTCCGTGAAGGCGTCATGGTAAACGTCACGCGTCACGTGTTTGTTTTATATTATTTATTATTATTAATATCGCTCATCTGGGCTTGTGTTATGGTGACGAGTGATGAATAGACGACTTAAATAAAGGAAAAACAACTATAAAGGAAAACAAAATATAAAGAAAAAAAGACAAAAATATATATAGGAAAAACAAATATATACAATTTTTCGTCGTTTCACGTTATCACGTAAAATTTTAGGTTTCAATTCGAACCAATAGTTCCTGAGATTAGCGCGTTAAAACAAACTAACGAACTCTTTAGCTTTATAATATTAAGTATAGATGTATAGGTAAAAAAACGACAAAGTATTTTTGTAGTTAAACTACACCAAAACGTTGGACAAAATCAACTATTTTTCATGTACTTAAATAATTTAACATTTTTTTTTGATGACAGATGTTTTTAATACACAAATAAAAATCCATAATTACAAATAAAAACAAATAAAACTAAAATAATATTCAATACATTAAAAAACAAAAACATCAAAAAATAAAAAAAGACGAAAAAAAATTCAATTTTCGATAAAGGTCATTTTGCTTAAGTAGTACCTACGTACTGAGAACAAAACTATTATAACGTTTCTTTTATTATCAAATTGCTGAATAAGAATTCGAAAACTCTTATGGCAATTTCTAAAAATCAAGTTTGATAAAAGTGTTTTAATAATACAAACGAAATCCGATCTAGTAGTTCCTGCTATTCGAAACAATGATAGCGAGTTTTAATTTTACTAATGCTGCCATCTAGTTTAAAATTGACAAACTAACTCTTCCATACACGAACAATTTTGATGGTTAATTTTTTTCCAAATTACAAATTTGGAGAAATAAACTTCTTTTACATTATAGATAAACACTAGCTGTCCCAGCAAAAGTTGTTTTGAAATTTACAAAAAAAAAATATAGTTTTTTTTTAAACAAAAAAAAAAAACAAAATACTTGAGATGTGTCAAGGGACACCCGGATGGAATGAATTTCCTTTCGATTAATTAGTGTAGGAATTGAAAATTAAGACCACAAAACAATTTTTGGTTTTAAATGTTTTCGTCTTCGAACTTCGTTCCAATAAAAAATATATACCTAGTAGCCGTTTCTCAGACCTACTGAATATGCATATAAAATTTCATATAAATCGGTCAAGCCGAGCAAGAGTATCCTATCCTACTTAATATTATAAATGTGAAAGTTTGTGTGTGTGTTTGTTACACCTTCACGCAAAAACTACTGGACGGATTGCGATGCAACTCGGTATGTAAATAGCTGGAGACCTGGATTAACACATAGGCTACTTTTTATCCCGATATTCCCACGGGATCGGAACTTATGCGGGTGAAACCGCGGGGTAAATAAAATATAATAGGGTAAACTAGTGGTAAATAAAATAGTGATTTAATATATTAGATTTAATAAAAAAAATCGTTGATGTAGCATATTTACGATTAAATTATGTTTGACCTTCACTTGCACTCTGATAACGTTACCATCGGCGTTATGACGAAATCGACATGTGCCATATCTAATTAAAAAATAAAAATGACAGCCAACTAATTATATGTACATACTTTTTTTACACAGCTTGGGCGATGGAAGACATCTAAGGATGACATTGATATTACGCCATTAGTAATGTCACCACGTTCAAAAGTTTAGAAATATTAAACAGCTAGCTGCGCCCCACGGTTTCACCCGCGTAAGTCCCGATCCCGTGGGAAAATCGGGATAAAAAGCCTATGTGTTATTCCAGGTCTCTATCTATCTACATACCGAGTTTCATCGCAATCGGTTCTGTGGTTTTTGCGTAAAGGAGTAACAAACACACACACAAACACATAAACTTTCACATTTATAATATTAGTAGGATTATTAAAAAAGAACTAGTGAGAAATATTCAAATTAGTATCCTATATCTATACTAATATTATAAAGCTGAAGAGTTTGTTTATTTGTTTGAACGCGTTAATCCCGGGAAATACTTGGTTCGAATTGAAAAAATATTTTTGTGTTGGATAGTCCATTTATCGAGGAAGGCTATAGGCTACTTTTTAATTTGATATTCCCACGGGATCGGAACTTACGCGGGTGAAACCGCGGGGCGCAGTTAGTCTATATGTATTTACGGAAAATAATATAAAAAAGTCATGATAAAGTCAGAAAATATGTAAAAAGTCAGTGTGTCATTTATTTATTTATTTACATTTAATTAGAACGGCCTTAACCAATTACACTAATATATGTATGTATGTATACGGGCTTTTTTCCGCGATTAGACCCTTTTTAATTGGGTCCTTTTTGCGTGAGGATGGAGTAGGCTTGCCTAGCACCTACTACCCTCTCAGCTCAGTCGACAGTGTCCAGAGGAGAGATCCTGTCAATACTTTTGGAGCCAACTAAGCCGCGGGTTTCATCACGATGTTTTCCTTCACCGTAAGAGCAATGTCAATTAGCGCACATAATTTTTTCTTAAGAAAAATAGATTGGAGCACGGCCGGCCGGGATTCGAACCCACGACCTTCAGAATGAAAGTCGAGGTATCTACCACTCTTCCTACTCCTACTAATGTTATAAATGTGAAAGTTTGTGTGGGTGTGTGTGTATGTTTGTTTCCCCTGCACGCTAAAACTATACTGAACCGATTGCAATGAAATTCTTTATGTAGATAGCTGGAGACCGGGATTAACATATTTTTTATCCCGATATTCTCACGGGATCGGGACTTACGCGGGTGAAACCGCGGGGTGCAGCTAATTAGTCTATATTTACGGAAAATAATATAAAAACCATAGGTCAGGAAATTTGGTAAATACCAATTGGGTTGACGGCTTGTCAAATTAAACTCAACACCGTTAAACGACCATTTAGTGTTAATAATGCTGATAATGAGTGACTAATGAGAATGCCGTCAATAAAGCTGGAAAGTGCGAACAATTAAAGTGAAAGGGTACCGGCGCTCTCTCCATACAAACGTAGTCGAATATTTCCTCCCTGGATAATAACACTAGCACAAAAAATTTTGTTGCAAAAAACCTATAACTGCTATAACTATATGCTCCTATGTCTTGGTATTTTTTCTTTTTTAACTATCATAAAAATTAAGATTTAAACAAAAAAAAAAACTTAAGAGGTGTTAAGGTACACCCGGATGGAACGAGGTTCCTTTCGATTAATTAGTGAAGGAATTGTAATAAAATCAGAAAGTGTCGTTACAACTTTTGGTCTTAATTTTTTCCGTCTAGCCCTCTTTCGCAAAATGCAATAAGGAACTTCGTTCAAAAAAAACATAGGGGCATGGTCATTGGTCATGGCAGTTATAAGTTTTATGCTACAAAAATATTTGCTCCAGTGTCATTATCCAGGGAGGGAACAGTCGACTACGTTTGTATGGAGAGAGCGCCGGTACCCTTTCCTCTTAACACTGGTTCTGTCATGTTTTATTATAATTAGTCGTATAAAATGATATTAAACGAACGGAAAGCGTTTAAACTGCCATATTGTTCAACAGTAGGTTTATGACGACCTTTGTGAGGCAGAAGATTACAGGTTCGATTCTCGCCTCAAACATTAACATTTTATTTTATTAATTTATTATTAACGTGTTTTTATTTGATTTATTTGTTTTAATTTAATTTGTATTATTCTAATCTGTACTTATGGAATTATTTCTGAAATAAAATTTAATTTATTATTTAATTTATTTCTTCTTATTCATTTATTTTTCTTAAATTTAGATTTTTTTTTATAAAAATAAACTGAATACAAAATATATACATCACTATAAAAACTTATAAAGTAATTTTATTGTAATTTACAAGTTTAAAAATAATGTATAAATTTTAATTATTTAAATAAAATTAAATTAGGTAAATATTTGAGCCGTTTTCTGGTCAACATAAACTTAGCTTAGCTTTTGGGGCTGGATAGCCCTTTGTGGAGTGTCCAGTCCAACATTATTTATTATTTTATCTATTTCTTGACCTTATCCTTATTTATTTTATTATATTTAATTAGTTTAAATTGCATGTACACTTTTACACTAATATTTTAAGAAAATGTAATTTTTTGGTTTATTACAAACATTATTATTGTTCATTTTTATCTAATGTTAATTTATGCAATATTGCATTTACATTTTATTAAAATACTAGCTGCGCCCCGCGGTTTCACCTGCGTAAGTCCCGATCCCGTGGGAATATCGAAAAAAATATCCTATGTCCGTCTTCTAATTGTAAGCTACCTCCCCACCAATTTTCAGCCAAATCGGTTTAGCCGTTCCCGAGTTATAAATGGTGTAACTAACACGACTTTCTTTTATATATATAGATTAGTGTAAAAGTGTACACAGTAATATTAGTGAAATACTTATTATTACATTTTGTCTGGTGTTAATTTATGCAATATTGCATAAATCGCATTCCTTTAGTTGCTTCCTTTAGACGCATAACACCAACTACGCAAAACGCATTACAAAATACTTGGCAGGTCTATTTTGTTTTTTTAATATCTTTGAAAAAAGTAGACATTTTTCCTAAATAAATCTACACAAAAACAACAATGATCAGTAGATAGGTAAGGTACCTAGAAGCTTGAGGCATTTGCTGGTAGCTATCACTCAAAATGTTCCCCTTTTTAATTCGTCAAACATAAGCTTTGTATTGCGATAACTCCCCTCGCTCAGATTAATACAATTACAAGGTAACATGTTTTTTTCATGAGATTATCTGGACGGGTAGTCAGTCAATCAAACCGCTTTTATTATTCAAGTTTATTGAGTGGGTTCGCGATTACGTACCTATCTATCGTTTTGTGTGTTTAGTGTTTTATAGAAATCGGTTTAGTTTTTTTTCAAGACAGGCACAAATCCTATATACTATCCTACTAATATTTTAATAGTGAAAGCTTATGTGTTGGTACGTATGTTTGTGTGTTATTATGTATGTTTGTGTGTGTGTATGTTTGTGACTCCTTCACGCGAAAACTACTGGACCGATTACGATGAAACTCGGTATGTAGATAGCTGCCAAGCTACTTTTTATCCCGATATTTTTACGGGACACTTTCTTACGCGGATGAAACCGCGGGGCGCAGCTAGTAATAATATAAAGAGGAAAGATTTTTAGTTTTTTTTTGTAACGAATAGGTTCCGAAACTTTCGAAAATATTAGGTAATCCATTGAAAATAAAATAGACTACTTTTATCCCGAGTGTGTTATGATGATATACCTACCTAGGGTACTCAGTTTCATTAAAATCGGTTTATTTAGTTTTCTTATATTGCAGAAAAAGAACTCACCTTAAGAGGAAAGGGTACCGGCGCTCTCTCCATACAAACGTAGTCAACTTTTTCATCCCTGGATAATGACACTAGAGCAAATATTTTTGTTGCATAACTGCCATTACTATGCCCCTATGTCTTGGTTTTTTTTCATTCTCTAATTATCATAGAAATTAAGATTTTAAAATAAAAAAATATATAACATAGGAGCGCATGGTCATGGCAGTTATAAGTTCTATGCAACAAAATATTTGATGTGTTATTATCCAGGGAGGAAACAGTCGACTACGTTTGTATGGAGAGAGCATCGGTACACTTTCCTCTTAAACAATGAAATCTAGCAGCCACCATATTTTTTTATGCAATCTATCTAAGAAAATTTGGAGTAATAAGACGAATCTAACGATAACTTAATTAAATAAATCCATCGAGTAGTTTCGAAGATATGATGGATTATAGAAATTACAACCATACAAATATAGGCGCGAAAAACATAACCTTGCCTCGCAGTCGAATAAAAAAAAACTGAGTTGTTTTCGCATTTTTATTATTAGTAGGGATTTCAAATATCAGATAAGTTTGGAGGTGCGGCCCCACGATGTTTCGTTGGAACCTGTATATGAGCTTATCTTCAGAAAAACTTCGCTTGCGCGATCTAGGATCAACGATCGTATTAGTGGCGCCATCTGTTGGTGGCAATGTGTCGCCACAGAAGTACCTAAGTACCTACTTACCAATCTAATCAGTAGTCAGCTCACCGCAGAGAATGGCTATAATTAATATCCAAACGCTGCAAGTCTATAGCGTAATTATAACTTTGTCTTGGAGTTTGCGACTAATAAAACATTTATGGACGCCATGATGGAGCTATTTAGGAATAAACTGGGACTGTGGTCTGTATTTGGTATCATAATTTTAGTTTAACACTAAGTTCTGGACGGTGGCATAGAAGCGAATATTGTAAGTGTCACCCCAAAACTTAATTCAAAATTACTTTTTAGGCAAAAGAACTTTTATTTCTATTATTCTTTCCCTCAAAAACCTATTAAACCACCCGGGGCGAATATTGTAAGTGTCACCCCATAACTTAAATCAAAATTACTTTTTAGGCAAAAGAACTTGTAATTCTACTATTCTTTACCTCAAAACCTATTAAACCATAATATTTTCTTGATTGCTCATGAAAGTTACTTGGAAATTACAAGTTTAACAATCTTCGAAGCTAGGTAGGTTTTCTTACTATTTTACAAGTTTTAGAAAAATCTTATGACTTCCGGTGAAAAATTAACTCGACTAAAGTCTAGTCCTACAATAAAAAAAATGTACTACGGTTAGATAGTTATCAACGAAAAGTATATAAGTAGTATATCAGTTGTCTAGCACCCATAACACAAGTGTAGTTACTTAGCTTGGGGCGAGATGGCGATGTGTCTTGCAATATTTATTTATTTACTATACAATTTATAACTTTAGATACATACCTTTAAAGAGAACTTTTCGAAATGGTTCAAAGTCCTACGATATCCTATTAAGAGGAAAGGGTACCGGGGGCTCTCTCCATACACACGTAGTCGACTGTTTTGTCCCTGGATAATGACACTAGAGCAAATATTTTTTTGCATAAAACTTATGACTGCCATGACCATGTATTAAGTATTAATTACGAATTTTTAAAATAAAAATAGTTAGGTACGGTCGACTGCATAATTGCAGACCCACTGTAGAGCTCCAAAACGGCTGTGATAAGAATGTTTTCAACACAAGCAATATTCTACGCACCTGCTTTAGGTGAAGTATAAAGTCTTCTAACTCATCAATTAATCAAACAAAATTTATTAGAATGCCAACATTCCAATAATCGTAATTTTTTGACTCTACCAAGGGCTGCAATTATACATCCGACATACATAGATACCTAATTTCTAAAATTAATATCAAAATAGTAGAATAGGGAAGGAAACAGCAATCGTGTAAAATCGATAAGTCATCGAGAACAATCGAATTAGCCCGGGTAAGCACCCACTGTATAAATTTGAACGGCACGCGCCAAAATTACACATTAATTGAGTTTGGATCATCGGATGCTGTTAGCGAGATGAATGAGATGTATAACGCTACTCATTCACTTATAACACTACTCCAGTCGAAATAGACAAATTTTCGAACTATTTGTATGGGATTGTTGACATTTATATACTTAGACGTTCTGGATCATAATCTTGCCGAAATAATATGTTTACATTTTTAAATATTGTCATTTTTATACTTATACTTTCTGGGTTTTAGACATTTTTACATATTGACATTTGTAAATATCGTCATTTCCAAGTATATCTTGGTATAAATAGCCTTTGACAATTTAATTTTATGAATTCTACATTTTTATACCTGGTCATTTTTCCTGATAGACGTTAGTCGCCAAATGGAAGATCACTATAATTAGCAGGGCGCTGAAAATTTGTACGAATGTTCAGAACACTATTATGAAAAGTGACAGTAACCTTGAAAGCAATTTTGACTGGAGTACACTTTGTGTTTTAGTTTTATAGATTAAACTAGTTTTATTCGCGATTTCATCCGCGTATTGGTTAAATTTTCCAATATCGTCTCTAATCCTTTCTAAATAATCTATCTGTGTGCCAAAAGCCCGATCCGTGCGAATAAATATTATTTGTAAGCTTGTGTTCTTCTTATCAACGGCTACAATATTTTTGATCACTCTTTCGTCATACAACTGCAGGCAGACTGGTGTGCTCCACCAATTCATGGTGGACATAAGCGCTTTGCTTCGTCATTCCTTATTCGTACTGCAAGGGAATGGAATCAGTTGCCTGCGTCTGTTTTTCCTGACGTGTACAATTTGGGGGTGTTCAAGTCGCGAGTAAATAGGTATCTTCTAGAAAGGCGTGTTACATCTTAGGCCGCATCGTCACCTACCATCAGGCAGGTGTGATAGTGGTCAAACGCTGACCTATATGTAAAAAAAAATAGTACCCTCGCCCAAAACTTAGCCACGGCAACCGCATCATTTGTTGCCCCAGGGCAAAGGAGCATGTCAACAGGTGAGCCATCATTTAGGCATACCCACACTCAAACAAAGTGTCCGATCGCGCCAAAAAGGTTGTCAAAACAGTGATGTTGAATTCAAAAGAGTATTACTATAGCAACACAATTCAATTGATCTATTAATAGAAACCGCTGTGGTTAATCACTTAGCACTCAGTGTTGCATGCGATGTTACTATCGCAGATAATTTTTATTTAACTATTCATTGCTCTAAAAGTAATTAAATATTAAAGGCCCACTTTACTGGAGCTACTGACGTAACCGCACCGATATTTTTGGCGTAATCAGTCGATCTTATTATTTCTTTGGTGAGTGACATTTTTATTTAAATTAGTGTGCTGGTCTGGTTATATTTGTAAAACAATATAATAGGTAAAATATTTTCCAAAAGTAATGGGGTCCGGACACTTGGCATTGTGTTTTTTTTTGCGCGATGCATTTTGAGACCCATGTTAAGCATCTAAAGCGTTTACTCAGTCACCAAGTTTTCTTTTGAATATCCCATTTTCGAGACGCTTGAGAAATTCGGTGTGAAAGCATTATTTGTTCGGTATAATGTCCTCTATCGATAGGTATAGGTGTTAAAATGTACCTCGGTATTTTAAGCCATTTTTAAGCTACATTTTAATTGACTGACATCCTTGGAGTCTTTAGGTCTACAGGTACCTTCTAGGCGAGCATGCTACAACCTCGAACTCATCTTTGCTTCCCATCACGTAAGATGAGGTCAAATGCAAGCCTATTTTGGGTAAAAATAAATTGGACCCTCTAATTTTGGCATAGTGAAAATGATAGAAAACTACACCAAACGAGTAGAAAGACGCTTGAAAAAACCAAATGATTAAAAATGCGTCGTAACATGTAACGGATGTTACAAAAGAGGATGTAGATAATCCAAGCTATAGAAGTGAAACCTTTGCCATACTTGCAATTTTATATTTTAGGTCGACATTCACCAGGACGCATAAGGGTTACATTTTCTAAAATCATTTTTAGAATGAACCAAGAGAGAGGATGGCTCATGGAGAGTAAGAAAGAATGTGTAGTTGGAAGAACTTGTGGCTGAGGCTAATATCATCGGCGATACCGAATCGGCCCGACTTTGAGGCTTGGCCACATCGAGAGAATGGAGGAAGATCGAGCGGTCAAAGGAGCGTATCTAGGACAGCCTTAGGGGAGATGGCCCGTTGGTAGACCTAGGTATCGCTGGATTGACCAAGTCTTACAAGACCTGGAAGCCCTTCAAGCAACAGATTGGCAGCAAGTGGCGCAGAATAGGGTGCAATGGCGTATTTTGGTGTCTTCCACTTCCAGCCGCTGAGCCAGTATAAGTAAGTAAGTTTTAACAATGATTTAGATTTATCAACTTCAAAACTAAAAATAATTCTCAGAGTAATGTGCAATCCTCCATGGTTCACCACTAACAATGAGATTCACCAACACCTGCTAATGAACACAGTCAAGGAGGATATCCAACTTGCTGCACAAACCAATTTAGAAAGACATCCCAATGAGTTGGCGGCGAATCTCATTACTCGAACCGACAATAAGAGATTGAAAAGAAAAGATATCCTGGGCTAGAAAAGCTCCAACTACAAAAGGGTAACTGCCTTCACTGGAAGGCACAGTCGCACACAACTAATTTGCTAAAAGTGTTAATTCAATTCAATTCAATTCATTTATTCCAGATACTCAAATCCATACATAATAGAAAATACTAAAAATGAACAAATTTAAACAAAACCAATAATAAAAAACGAATCAAAATGTAAAAAGAAAAATGTCAATATTAAATGTCAAATAAAATAATAATAAATAGAAGAAATAAAATCAAAATTAAATGTCACAAAAAGGCAAATGATCAAAATTAGGTATAAAATATTATAAATTAAATATAGGAAGGACTTCTTGTCCATCCAAAGGTTGCCTGGAAGAGATCGCTTTGAGCGATAAGGCCGCCCTTTGTAACACTTAGACTTAAGCTTTGATTTTTATTATTAATGTTATTTGAAATTGGTTTTTACAATAAATAATTTATCAATCTATCTATCTAAGGGCCGCTGGCGTGCAACTGCATCCACCTTCTTAACATCGGCGAGTCCCACCTCTCGGATAATACGCTCAGAATTCTGTTCGGGCTGCCACGAACACGCCTTAACAGTGACAATGCAACTGATTGCAAATAAAACTATTTAAAAAACTAAGAAGGTGTAAAACCAAAACTCATGATCACAAGCCTAGAAGGTATAGTGTTCTTAATAACTTACCGTGTTTCAAAAACAATTTTCCCAAAAATTCGTCAATAAAACATCACTGGCCATACCTTATTTGATTACGAGTATCATAAAGTTAGGGAACCTATGTGCCTATTGGATCCTTAGAGCTGTCACAGACTTCAGATACAGAGTCGGCCGATAGATGGAGTTTGCCGATTCATATTTAAAGGCAATGTCGATCGATACCAAACCATCAGCACGATAAGATCGGAATCAAAAACATCCTATTCTCCATCTCCTAAACTAACACTATGCCGATCTTTAGCAAAATCGGTCTAGTTTTTTGACTGTGAAGAAGGAACAAACAAATATACCTACAAAAATAAATGAATCCGGATTTATAATAGGTACTCTGCGCCCCGCGGCTTCACTCGCGTAAAACTTTCTGCGCAACTTTCCAATTTTTTTCTTTCATAAGAACCTTCTCCTAACAATAACAAATACAACAAAAAAAGAATTAGCGAAATCGGTCCAGCCGTTTAGGCGTGATGCGCTTACCAACACATTTTGCGATTCATTTTTATATATAAGAAGATTATACTATACCTAATACGTAGTTTTGGCTCTAATTAAGCGGTGTGTATTATGTTCTATATTATGTGTGAAATAATAAATAATAAAAATATTAGTTAGAATTTATTACAAACCAAAATCTTAAAATATATAAAAATCGTATAATTATGATTTTGATAGTTTGGTTTAGGGGCTGTTTCCGCACTTAGCCTCTTCATTTGGACCTTTGTAATAACAATATAGGTTATTGTATTGATTAGTTTTTATTTTATTATTGGAACGAAGTTCCTTATCGCGCGTTGCGAAAGGGAGCTAGACGGAAAAAATTAAGCCCAAAAGTTGTAACGACACTTTTTGCTATAGTTGTAAGCCGTGCGGCGTGCGCGTGTTTCTCTGTCTCTCTCTCTCTCATAGAAAGCAAGCTAGTTATTTTCTTTCGTCTTTCTTCGTTCCATCCGGGTGGCTTAACACCTCTAAAGGTTTTTTTATATTTCTATTGATGATTATGTAGTACATTTAGTTTGTATAGATTATTGTAGTAGACTATCGGCCGATAGGAAATCAGTCATCATCATCCGAGCGATGTTCCCGGTTGCATCCCTCTCGGGAGTCCGGGGTCCGCTTTCCTGCTTTTACGCCTCCACTTCGCACGATCTTCATATAGGCCGATAGGAAATCGGTAGTCTGCAAGAATTCTCATTGATATTCAGTTGCAGTTTCTATTAAACATTAATAGGTGGCGCTGCAGTGATTTCTAAAGTGCTACGAGGTACGTGACCCGCACTGGGGGATTTCCTGCATTTTATCTATACGCTGATTTTATATGACTATTTGGTACGCTGGTAGACTATTTGGTTCTATAAAGCTGTTATGAATTTTTGATAGTATCTGCTATAAGGGTTCGTTTTGCTATAGATGTTCAGTAATTTGGACTGATTGATTTTTAAACAAACAGACAGACGGACGAGGGGAAAAACGGTAGGTACACTAATGAGGGAATAAGTGTCCCGTTTTTTCTTTTTGATATACAGAACTCTAACAAAAAATAAAAAAATTAGAGATTATTAATAAATTAAATAAAATAGGTAATTTTACAGTAAAAGTAAGTACCTTTCTCAGTATTTGCTGGTTTCACATCTTCTTACATTTAGGTATAGAAAAACTCAGTGCTCCGCGGTTTCACCTGCGTCTCATGGAAATATAGATAAATCATTTATAATATCGGGGTAGTCTATGTTTCGCCAAATGAATCAATGTATCTTCATACCAAGTTTCATCAAAATCGGTCCAGTAGTTTCGGAATCACAAACATAAAAACATACGAAAAAATATTCCTTCTTTATAATATTACTTTACATGTGTTTACATATTGATTATATTCTTTTTATTCGTATACTAGCTGCGCCCCGCGGTTTCACCCGCGTAAGTCCCGATCCCGTGGGAATATCGGAAAAAATATCCTATGTCCGTCTTATGATTGTAAGCTATCTCCCCACCAATTTTCAGCCAAATCGGTTTAGCCGTTCCCGAGTTATAAATGGTGTAACTAACACGACTTTCTTTTATATATATACTAGCTGCGCCCCGCGGTTTCACCTGCGTAAGTCCCGATCCCGTGGGAATATCGAAAAAAATATCCTATGTCCGTCTCCTGGCTCTAAGCTACCTCCCTACCAATTTTCACCCAAATCTGTTCTGCCGTTCCCGAGTTATAAGTGGTGTAACTAACACGACTTTCTTTTATATATATAGATAGATATGCAGTATATAGACATACTTAAATACATTATTATTTCCTTATTAATTCTATTGTTATGTAGCAAAATGCTATTCGATAGACCACTACAAATCCTACACTGATATAATTTTTATGACAACTTTCATACGACTGTTTAGATGTTTTGATACTTGAAAACACGATAGTTACATTTGATATTTTTAAAACTGAATACGTTCTTTTTAGTAATGCTATTTTTCTGTACAAGCAAATAAGAAGTACGTCTAGTACCGAGTAAAAAAATATTGTTTGATATTCAGCGCCCCGCGGTTTTACCCGTATAAGCTCCGATCCCACGGGTTTATGTTAGTAAAAATGATCTATGTGTTTTTCCAAGACTCCAGTTTTACACAAATCAATCTGTCCAGCATTTAGATCTGATTTATTTCCGCTAGAATTAAAATACCTACAAAAATACAAATTATTTTTATACATGTTTGTTTAACAAGCATGTATAAAAGTAATTTGTATTTAGTTGCACAAGTATTTGAAACATGTTTTGCTTATCTTCAGAAAAACTTCGCTTGCGCGATCTAGGATCTACGATCGGCTTAGTGGCTCCATCGGTTGGTGGCGAGGGGAAGCGTCGCACAAGATATTAAAATTCAATGAAGAAATATTTAAATGCATCATTTTTAATTCTTCTCAAAATGGTTATAGTACTTAAGAAATTTCTTACATTTTTAACAATAAATAGTTCAGCGTTTGACCACTATCTCACACATCAAGCATCTACTCACCTACTTCATTCATTTGTTTATTTTTTGTTAATTAATTTGCAACCTGCCTTTTCAAAATAATTGTAAACATTTGTAAAATTGTGGTAAATGCAGTTATTTATATTTTTTATGTATGTTAGGTCAGCGTTTATTCACTATTGGCTCAGAACCCACTAGTCCCCAGAAATTCGTACCCTGTGTCCATTCATCCCCTCAAATATTTGAGGACCCACTCGTCCTCTCAAATTACCCCAAAATATCTGTAAAGATTTCACCAACAATTTGATCAGCACTTTTGAGAAAAACAAAACACATACGTTACAATCAACAATATTAGTTGTAAGCGACGGGTATTTCTGGTGCATTGCGTTTGGCAGCATAAATAGCCTTAAGGCCCTGTGCTAATAAAGCTACCAAAATCGACCTTTGTTTTAAGCAACTCTAAGTAATCAAATACTCTTTTTTTGTTATTTAGATATAAATGGATATTGTAGTTTAATAACCATATTTTTGTTTATTGTGGTTGAAAACATGATATGAACAACTTCGTTCGATAAAAAAATGTTAGAAAACAGAGAATTATTAGATCGTTTATCGGGTTTTATTCAAAAATAGTTAACGTTTGTTTCTAAAAATGAATCAAATGATAGGTTTTGACCTCTTGGTCTATATTTGTGGATAATAATGCTAAAATGTTTTGCATATCGATCAAATATAACAGTTAGCACGCAGCACGCTACGTCTTTGAGAGCGGGGGCTAAGGTAATGTGAATACGTACACACGGTACTGGAAGAGTGCCTTAATGTATTAAAACCTTTCGTTCGTCGTACAAGGAGTTCAGAAGGTTCAGCCATATGTAACAACGTGACCTGATTATAAACGGACACACTCGTATCGTATACCTACGGTATTTGTTATGTAATTTGTCAGGTACATTTATGGCTTTGCGTCAGACATTTCTTATTGTATGTTTAGATGTGTTTCGTGCACCTTCTATCCAAGGTCTTACCAATAAGGGTGGTTTTTGATGTTAAAGGTTTCTGAGCAATGTATACATTACTAGGCTAGCTGTCCTGGCAAACATAGTTTTGGTTTTGCCATAATACAAAAAAATATGCATTTTCTTTGCATATTTTTTTGTATTATGGCAAAACCAGCAAAAAGGAAAAAAAAGAATAGTGTTAGTTTTTTTTTCGTGGTACACAACACGGAATACAGTCATATCAAGTACTTAAGATAAATATCTTCTTATTATCTCAAAATGAATCCCTATTTCCCTTGGTCATCGCATCACGCCTAAACGGCTGGACCGATTTCGCTAATTCTTTTTTTGTTGTATTTGTTATTGTTAAGAGAAGGTTTTTATGAAAGAAAAAAATAGTTGAGCAGAAAGTTTTTCGCGAGTGAAGCCGCGGGGCGCAGCTAGTAACAAATAATTTTCAGCTAGACTTTTAAAATATTATCCTAAAATATGTGTACCCAGCATGGTTATTTCTCGTTAAGCAGTTAACACACGTATTTATACCTAATTTGGTATCTTTATTAATTTATTTTTTAATATGCGATTCTTAGACCTAACGAATCTACTCAAAACATTTAATACAAATCGGTTCAGCTGAAAAGTGAATCTGCGGTGCGCTGCTAGTTGTTTTATAAGATTCGAAAGATGGTGGGCGAAAAAACAGAAAAAAAAAACAAAAAAAATTCTAAGAAAAATGCATTTGGACAACTTTTGTTCCACGATGTTTGAAAATTCGAACTTTTTTCGAAAAAAATTAGGTTTGAGGGCTAGATGGCGCTGTTTGTAAGTATTTAATATAAAAATATACTTACTTAATAATATAAAGCTTAAAAAAATCAAATAAAAATAGGTAAGTAGGTGTCTCGGTTGCTAGGTCTTGCCTACCTAATACGCCTATATAAAAATCATGATTAATATTTAAAAAAAAAACTAAGTATCAACTCACAAAGACGAAGATTTTTATAAATCATTGAAATAAATAATATTTTATTAAGTAAATTATTCCGATTACTTACATATAAAAACATATGTGTTTATTTAAGACAACCAATTAATTATAAGTTTATAACAATGTTTATCAGCAAAGATTCGAACTTAAAAGGTTTTTAAAACGTTCAATAAGTGACACGAAAACTCACAAATCACTCGAAAGGATTTTAAAACGAAAACTTTTTTAATTTTGTTGTAGAGGTTCCGTAGAATATTGTCCTTTTTTGTGTCGAAATTTTGAGGTGAAACCATATTTTTTTTCGTCAAATAGATACTTTTCACATATAATAGTTTTACACTTTATAACCGATTCCAAAATAGAAGGAGGTTTTTATTTCGTCGTGTATTTTTTATGTATTTTGTTTACTGATTATACAAGACTACTGTCAATAAGTTCATATTTAGGACCAACAACAGAGTTAAGCCACACAGTCAGATAAACCAACTAGACTTGTGTTATGGTGGCCAGACAACGGAATACTTGAATATTTTGACGACCCAGTTGGCACAATGGTCACCATGCCGGACTGCCAAACACAGGGTTGCGGGTTCGATTCCCGCCTCAGACAAGTATTTATGCTTAGATATTTGTCTGTGGTCTGGTTGTTTCTATGTATTATAAGTATATATTTACAAAAAGAAAAGTATATAAGTAGTATATCCGTTGTCTAGCACCCAAAACACAAGTGTAGTTACTTAGCTTGGGCTAAATAGCGATGAATGTCCTGCAATATTTATTTATTTTATATTTTTAAACCCCACGGACCCCTAAAACGCATAAAGTAAAAAAGGCCGCGAGATAAAGACCCAGAGAGGTAAACATTGGACACGTACTCGACTAAATATAAATGTCCAAAGACGACATTAAGATAAAACATAGGAATGTTAAAAGCTATTTAATATTATGTTCAGTTCAAACTTTATTATTGCGAGTACGGGAGGTGGTAACTGTGCTAAAAAAGGTTTTTTTATCATCTAAAGATTAAGTACATTGCGATACAAGTGTGGTAAATTGATTATTGCATAGAGGCGGTTGGAATGATCAAACCACATGTGTATCGTCCGACGTTTTTTTAATAATTTATAAAATATTTGTGATAAGTCTATGTTTAGTACTATATTTTTTATTGACAATATTTTTTTGTTAAATATTCTCCCGTAAGGCTAGGCAAAAGACTTTTAACCTATACAGCCAGGTCTGACATACAATATTTTTTAGGAATTTTTCTATTTGTTTTTGCGTCGGGGGTTAGAAACAGAATAACTTTTTACACACTAGTGGCGTCAAGGTGATGTAAAACGTAAAAATACAAAAACCAAAACATAGGGGCATGGTCATGGCAGTTATAAGTTGTATGCAAACAAATATATTTGCTCTAGTTTCATTATCCAGGGAGAAAACAGTCGACTACGTTTGTATGGAGAGAGCCCCCGGCACCCTTTCCTCTTAACACTTACGTCCCGCTGATAACATTACACGACGAAGGTATTTAAATGAATGCGCGATAAACCTCACGACATCGTATTAATGAATGCGATCTCTATACAACTGTTCTATAGAGTTATAGAACCACTAGCTGCGCCCCGCGGTTTCACCCGCATAAGTCCCGATCCCGTGGGAGTATCGGGATAAAAAGTAGCCAATGTGTTAATCCAGGTCTCCAGCTATCTACATACCGAGTTTTATCCCAATCGGCCCAGTGGTTTTAGCGTGAAGGAGTAACAAACACACACACACACGCACACACAAACTTTCACATTTATAATATTAGTAGGATTATCCAGGGAGGAAACAGTCGACTACGTTTGTATGGAGCGAGAGCCAGTACTCTAAAATAGACATTATTCTAATTTGTCACCAAAGAGCTATCTCCCGATTTAAAAGTATTCAGTCTGCACTCGCCCCGTAATCTACCTGGCTCACATAAAGTAGGTGACCATACTTACCGCACAATACACTCGATCAATGTATCGGCCGACTAACGACAGCGAGCGACAATAAATCGCCTGGCAGATTCTGAATAAAGTCATCATTTGATATCGCGGACGGATAAGAATGCTATAAGGCAGTTGGGTTTGTCGTCCAGTGGGCTTATGTCGCTTTGAGGGTTCTGGCGACTGGGATCGGAATCAACTGGAACCGCAGTGCCGGTTAACGGATTCATTTATTTTAATATTTTTCTTCCGTCGACTGGGACTTACAAATATACAAAGAAATCTATTAATTAAGAAAAACTGTACAGTCAAACGAAAGCATGTTTGAAGTAATCATTGAAGAAAAAAACTAATTATTTGATATAAAAAGTCTTTTAACTCATGAATTTATCAAAAAAAATTATTAAAATGAAAACATTCCAATAATAGTAATTTTAGAACTCTACGGTGGGTATGTAATTATGCTGCCGACCGTACGACGACGCTCAAAAGTACACAGCCACCGGTTACGGTGGCTGTGTACACAGGATTGAGAATCGAGTGCTGCACAGGATTGTAAACGTTAGTTTACAATCCTGTGCAGCACTATTTGAACATTATATACAATCCTGTGCAGCACTATTTGAACATTATAACAACGTAACCTGTGCATCGAAACCACGTTGTTTGGTGGAGCGGGTAGCGGCTTATACCCCTCACACATCTAAAGACATAGCTAACATGTTGAAAATAATAATCACCGAAGGCACACATCCTAACTTAGTTTTTAAGACGTTTAAATGTGATCTTTGTATAAAAATACATAAGCATCCAAATGAATAAAGAAATTTGACTTTGACTTTGATTTCACACTAAGTACTTTTAATTCAAGTAGGTATTTATGTTTATGTGTAACGTCTATTCGAAGAATACTTGTTTTTAGTTTTATTGTGCGTACACACTGATAGTGTACTTATGACGCATTCTGTACCTAAGACCTTCATACTCATTGTTCAAGAAAAAATAAAATATTTGCCCCTAAAAATACAAAAATTAAAATTATGTAGATAAATCAAAGAAGCTTTTATGTGTAAGCCTTGAAAAAATATATTGATTGCTTGTTATTCTTCAAAAAGGTGGGATTCTCCATTTTCTCCATATCAAAAAAGGTATAAGGCATTAAGGTACTACGTGAGACAGAAAACATGGTATTCGTTACCCACTATGACAGTCAGTCAGAATTTTACATACAGAATATTATAGGGAAGATTTTTGAAAATATGTTATTTTCCAATAATGTAGCTTTCTATTGCAAGATTTACAAGTTTGTTTTACAAGTTTGTTTTACAAGACAAACAAACAAAATAATATTTCCTCTACACATATTACTAGCTGCGTTAAGCGGTTTCACCCGCGTAAGTCCCGATCCCGTGGAAATATTAAAATAAAAAGTAGCCTATAGCCTTCCTCGATAAATGGACTATCCAACACAAAAAGATTTTTTCAATTCGAGCCAGAATTTCCTGAGATTAGCGCGTTCAAACAAACAAACTCTTCAGCTTTATAATTTTGACGACCCAGTTGGCACAATGGTCACCATGCCGGACTGCCAAACACAGGGTTGCGGGTTCGATTCCCGCCTCAGACAAGTATTTAAGCTTAGATATTTTTCTGTGCTGTGGTTGTTTCTATGTATTATAATTTAAAAGTATATAAGTAGTATATCCGTTATCTAGCACCCATAACACAAGTCTACTTACTTAGCTTGGGGCTAGATGGCGATGTGTGGAATGTCCTGCAATATTTATTATTATTTATTTATTATAATATTAGTATAGATTAGTGTAAATATATTTCACTACACTACAGCCTTAACCTTACGATTGCACCAAAGACCAGCAAACCAAGTTCAAGGCAAGCTTTATCTTTGCAAAATAAATTGTGAACGAACAAACCGATAGTATCGAGAATATCGAGATATATCGAGTTGGAATCGAGTTGTGTGTATCGCACACCCACGGCCTGATTGGATATCGATTTTATTACGGTTTGGTACGATGCAAAGGGTTGATTTTGGAAATTACGATTGTTTGAAAGGTGTTGCTAGTGTAGACATAAAATAGGTGAAATATTTCTAAAGGTAAGAGAGTACATCGACCCTTTTATTTCTAATAAAAATTGGCCTTTTTTTGACGTGATAATGTATTATAAAACGACTAGCTTATGCCCGCGACTTCGTCCGCGTAGAAGTCGAAAATGGTTCTAATAGGTTTGGACCAAGGAATTTTGGAGTGTACGAGGAGATGTGTACCTCCAAAGGGAAGATCTTCCACCGGGCAGGTGTTATATCCGGTAGGCCGCGGCGCAACAATATATCATTGGAACTTGTATATGAGCTTATCTTCAGGAAAACTTCGCTTGCGTGATCTAGGATCTACGATCGGCTTAGTGGCTCCATCTGTTGGTGGCAATGTAAAGTGTCGCCACAGAATCAAGTTATCCCATACAAACTTTGTCCCCATTTTTCACCCCCTAAGGGGTAGAATTTCGGAAAATCCTTTCTTAAAGGATGCTTACGTCATACACAGAACACACCCTCCAAGTTTTAGGTATCTACTATCAGCGATTTAGGCTGTGCGTTGATCCGTCAATCTGTCAGTCGTTCAGGACAAAGCATTTTATATGTATATATGAACTCCCACAAAAAAGTGTGACGTCATGCGTCATGTTATTGACAAGGTAACCATAGCAACGTATTATCAGTATTATAGTATCGTTGCTATGGTTGTCATCAATGTTTTCTTTGATGTTACCACGTAAAAGTATTGTCCGTAAACCGACTTTACAGACAACAATGTTTTTCTTGTTTTTTTTGCTTTGTACGATTTGTGTTTTCCAGTGCCGAGTAATCTTTGCATCAAGTTTTGATTAGAATTTCTTCTAAATTTTCTTGTTTCGCTAGCCACAAAGTCAGCGACAATCAAAGTCAAATTTCTTGATTCATTTGGATGCTTATGTATATTTTATACAAAGATCACATTGTAACGTCTTAAAAACTAAGTTAGAATGTGTGCCTTCGGAACGCGCCCACCAATGAGAAGATGAATCTTTAACGAAACCTTGTTATGAAGTATTTTTTTTCGTCAATTAGAAATATCACATGCGTATCACTTAACCTTTATACTTATTGAATCAAATTAAATAAGTATCTAAAATTTCACCGAAATCTTTCAACTTATCTCACTTACAAAAAATATACAATGAAACGACGCCATTTTTTGATTTGGCGGCAAAAACTTAACAACTCTATTTTAAAACAGACAAAACTGACATAACAGAAATAAATTGTAAAATCAATTCGTGACAACCAAAATTAGACATCCACATAAAAGCTGGCAACATTCTCTGTAAATAAAAAAAATTAACGAACGAATTTCAAAAATAGAGTGCAAAATCAAAAGTCATTAGCGTCCAATAAGTTAAAAAGTTAAGCGACGCGTATAATAAATCATTTTTTATTTCATCTCTCTACCAATTTTTCTTGGTCTTTTTTCATCAATTTAACACGAACAAAAAGTGGCACTCAATTGTAACATTCTACAAAGTTATCCATGTCAACGGATTATAGCAAAAATAACGATTAAAAAGGCAATTCTTATAATTTACATAGACACTAGCGCCACTACTGAATGCAAAAGTATCTTGGTCGTGCTTTAGGTTTACGTGGCGTATTATTTTTTTTATTACGAGCAACCCGTTTAATATTTTTGGCCAATCAGGGATGAGCTTTAATAGTTTCGCGCCGCCCTCCTTTTACGCGATTGGTCTGTTGCGTGGTACAGATTGTGCGATGGCGGGAAACCGATTTAAGTCTATGGTATCTCATTCTTTCAATCGGTAGTGATGTGTTAGTTTTTTATCGATAAAGTTTTGTTAAAGAAAATAGAAATTAATATTAAATAAAAAAATAAATAACTATTAAATACAATACATTTTTGTGCATTTTTTAATGTTTGCTGCATAAACGTTATTGCTTGCTTACTTTATTTTAATTCTTTCGATTTTATTTTTCCGGTATAATCTACATGCAGTAGATTATACCGGAAAAATAAAACTATTATGTAGGCGCATTTATAAAGATGAGTTTTGACTTCATGACGTCATCGATTGATTAAGTATATATTTACAAAAGAAAAGTATATAAGTAGTATATCCGTTGCCTAGCACCCATAACACAAGTCTAGTTACTTAACTTGGGGCTAGATGGCGATGTGTGGAATGTCCTGTAATATTTATTTATTTATTTCGTGCGACAATGAAGAATGTTAATAGGTATGCCATATTGGTTGAAAGTTTGTTTTAGTAAAGCTTGTGTACAAATACACTAGTTTGTTCAGTGGTTTCGTACGACACCGTGCTGAAAGCGCGAGTGCACTGAGCGAGGGTTGTAAGATTACGTCACATCATCACACGCATCGAGTTCGAGTCCGCGTCACACGTTTACTTCTATAAATCGGAAACTAATTGACGTATTGAAGTAATTCTTTCACTAATATTTTTTTATTTTTGACAAAGAATATTTTATTTTATATTAAGGTCAGGAGGTAAATAATGCTCCAGGAGATGGTTTAGCAGCATATATTGTAGGTTTCAGTTGGTATTATCTACGATAACAATAGTTTTATTTACGTTCCTCAATTTGAAAATCACAAAACCATTGCTAGATGTAAAAACAACAGTGTTACCACCTAACTAAAAAATAATAGTGTTGCTATTCTTTGAAACAAAATCGATGCTAATATTCGATAATCGATTAACAAGAAAAATATCTGAACGAATTTACATACATTGAATACCTAATTGATACTAAATGAATAATGATTTATATTACATGGCGAATTATCATTATGTAGGTTGATTATTGTTGAGTGTTAGACTTGGTTGTTAACATTTATTTTTATTGGAGTTTATTGGAGTTTACTCCTTAAGAATTGATTTTTATATATAAGGCGCCCGGTATGAGAAAAATCCGAGGGGTAAAACCTACTAACAAGTAACGAAAATACGTGTCACGTTTTTGGTGCGCAACTTTCTAATTTGGCTGTGAGTGTATTGCGTATGGTTAGATACTCGTACTTAAGGAGTAAACTCCAGTCGTGCGTCGGAGCTGACACACACACTTTTTTTTTATTAATAATTCACACAGCAGATTACAATCACAAAAAGTAGGTTAGTATACAATTGCATAACAGGTTATAATCTAGACTATAATGCTAAATGCGAATATAAAAGCTTCTTTTATGTTATAGTAATAATTTGAACAGATAAAGATTAACTTACATAATAATAACCCACGACCCAGTTGACGACCCAGTTGGCACAATGGTCACCATGCCGGATTGCCAAACACAGGGTTGCGGGTTCGATTCCCGCCTCAGACAAGTATTTATGCTTAGATATTTGTCTGTGGTCTGGTTGTTTCTATGTATTATAAGTATGTATTTACAAAATAAAAGTATATAATTAGTATATCCGTCGTCTAGCACCCATAACACAAGTCTAGTTACTTAGCTTGGGGCTAGATGGCGATGTGTGGAATGTTGTGCAATATTTATTTATTTTATTTTTTATTTAATAATAACAATTATATGGAGAGCTATTATTCAAAATTTGTTAACATTCTTCATTAAGGGATGATTCTCATTAGACTGGGGTGTGCCGTGTACGTAACCTGGACAGGGCACGGATTTGAAACGTTACACACATTTTGCATGAAGCAATTGATATTACACCGTATATGATCCGTGTCCCATCCGTACCCGGACGACGCCCGTCTACTCCACGGATCCGCCCCGTCCCCTCGGCGGCTGATATAAACGTTCCGGTCTAATATAAACCTGCAGCAAGGACGGGCTCCGACTCGGTACGGCCCGGTACTTTACCAATTAACAAAAGAGAAGCCAATTATGTATCTCTATACATATAAAATGCTTTGTCTTGAATGACTGACTGACGGACCAACGCACAGCCTAAACCGCTGATCTTAGTGACCTGAAACTTGAAGGGTGTGTTCTTTGTGTGACGTAGGCATCCGATAAGAAAGGATTTTCCGAAATTCAACTCCTAAGGGGTATAAAGGGGGCAAAGTTTGTATGGGACGACGTGATTCCTTGGTCCATTTTCAACTTCTACGCGGACGAAGTCGCGGACAAAAGCTTATAGGAAATAAAAAATCAAAACAGTAGATAGTTAAAAATAATATCGATTGGTCAAGAATAGTTAAAAATAATATCGACAAAACTATTGCCTACTTTATCGACACCACCCCATCCCTAAAAAAAAGCTAATTGAGACGAAACTCGACGAAGTTAAACGACCGGCGAGACCTCGTCTTTATCGAAGACCAATTTCATCAAAGCTTGAACAATCTACAACAAAAGCCACACGATTACCAATCTTAACAAACTAGACATAAGGGCTATATTAGTTATAAGTTTTGTATTAAAGTGAAGATCACAGTAGGTGGTATCATTACTTGCTCATTTAAAGTTGAGATTACTTCTTTCAATGAGGTAATTTTGTATAAGAGCTTCGGTGTAGTGACTGTTAAGTAAGCTGTGTGCTTAAGTAGGTATGGGTGTCCTTGTACTTGTACTTGTATACAGGCTGTTTTCCGCTATTGGACCCTTTTTAATTGGGTCTTTTTTGCGTGAGGATGGAGTAGGCTTTCCCAGCACCTACTACCCTCTCAGCTTAGTCGACCATGTCCAGAGGAGAGAACTTGTCAATACTACTGGAGCCAACTAAGCCGCGGGTTTCATCACGATGTTTTCCTTCACCGTAAGAGTAATTAGCGCACATAAATTTTTCTTAAGAAAAATCCATTGGTGCAAGGCCGGCCGGGATTCGAACCCACGACCTTCAGAATGAAAGTCGAGGTATCTACCACTAAGCCAACACCGCTCAAGGTATGGGTGATTTTTATTGAACTGGGCCGTGTCCCGTCCGGACCGAATTTGGAACGGAGCCCGTTTATATTATACCGGGTTATCAGCCGCGGAGGGGACGGGGCGGATCCCTGGAGTAGACTGCACTGTGTAATATCAATTAATAATAAATATTGCAAGACATTCCACAAATCGCCATCTAGCCCCAAGTTAAGTAACTAGACTTGTGTTATGAGTCCTAGACAACGGATATACTATTTATATACTTTTCTTTTGTAAATATATACTTGTAATACATAGAAACAACCAGACCACAGAATATCTAAGCATAAATATTTGTCTGAGGCGGGAATCGAACCCGCAACCCTAGGTTTGGCAGTCCGGCATGGTGACCATTGTGCCAATTGGGTCGTCTATACTAATTGCTTCATCTATACTAATATTATAAAACTGAAGAATTTGTTTGTTTGAACGCGCTTATCTCAGGAACTACTGGTTCGAATTGAAAAAATATTTTTGTGTTAGATAGTCTATTTATCGAGGAAAGGTATTATATAGGCTACTTTTTGATATTCGCACGGGATCGGGACTTACGTGGGTGAAACATCGCTACTAACGTGTGTTAATCGCATTTTCAACGCGGTACAGAAGCGATGCCAACGTACTTCTAACTTGCAATACCATCGCGACTGTATCAATGCAAACGCGCGGTCGCGTTTGTACGACCTTCCGTTTGTATAGCGACTGTATTGCTATAAAAAGTCGCTGTGGACGAGGGCCCTTATTATTCGAAATTATTATTTTAGAAACACCTATTATTAGAAACAGATACTGTTCATAAATATATTTTGTTGGAGGCGGGAATCGAACTCGCCGCAACTCTTTTAAGCATTTTTCGCTATCACTTATAGTTTAGGATCATAGCCCTGAAGGCCTACGTAGGAAAATCAAAACATACATTACATACATTATGTACATTATGTATAAAAAATATAAATAAGTAGGTACTCTAGGTACCAAGTAGGTATTTAATTTTACCTAGATGCGCTAAACGGTTTACCCCGGACGGTAGGTATAGATAATGAATAATAGACTACAATAATTAGGTACACATAATAACAACAATATCAAAGAAATAAAATCAACAAATATAAATTACAAAGAAAAAAACTAAAAAGTTAAAAATAAAAATCTTAAATAATACGGATTATTAAAAAAAACACTATTAAGTCATATATGAATAGAGTTTTATTCATGAAAACATCGTCGTTTCGGGAGTAAAGCAAGGTTTCACTTCGTCGAGCCAGCGTATTTTGAAACGTAGGTAAGTACCTATATGGAAGTCGTACTGGGTTTGATTAAGAAAACCTTACATGGTATCATCGTTTTTGTTGGAATGTCGGAATGGAAGCCCTGAAAAACAATATTATTATTTCTTAATTTTTATTAACGCCATCTATCATCAAAATATTGTACTACAATTAACGCCATCTGTTGTCGAGTAGCGTAACTAAGAATTCATAAATTGTTAGAACCAAGGTTCTCGCATTAGTTTGATAGTATTTCTTTCAGTGATAACTAGATGGCGCTGTTTCATATAATGTAAAAAAACTGCTTGAAAACTTTAAATGCCATAGAAACGTAGATTACTAGATTTAAAAAGCAGACAGACAGACGGACCAGAAATTAAAGGGTTCCTTTTTTACCTTTTGAGATATGAAACCCTAAAAATGAAACAGGTTACGAACCATATTTAACGAACTTAGCTAAATACTTACCAAATAATAATTTGGACTTGTATGCCGTCAGAATTTTCGGAAAATCCCACAAAAAAGAGAAAATATTCGATTGTTTGTTTGCATTGAATAGGCTCCGAAATTACTGGACCGATTTTGATGAAACTTGGTATGAGGATACATTGATTAATTGTGAGTATCATAGGCTACTTTTTTTCCCGATACGCGGGTGAAACCGCGGAGCGCTGCTAGTTAGTAATAAACCTGTACCCCTACCACGAGTTGTTTACGCACTCGATCAAAACTCAAAAACTCAATTTCCATGAAACCATGATATAAACCTACCTACAAATAAAATAAAACATTCGGGGACTGCCGCGGTAAAGCTATTGCATAGTGCGAGCTTCGTACAGTCGTACCATATACATACACGTTAAGCGAACGCTCGGCCGAGCTACATGGTAGGCGGAGTGGGGGTGTTAGGTTTTATTTTCGTTACGGAATTTCTTGATTCGGTCGCCGCGCTCAAAGCCCGCGATAAAAGCTATGCAATAGCTTAACAATTAAGTAAAATAATACAATTTTGTGATTTGAAACAACTTTAATAAATGTTGTAATAAATACATTTTTCATTGAAATTTTTGCTCAATCGTCTAAAATATATGTAGACATAATATTAATACTTAGTTACTTAATTCATACATTAATTTATCATAACAAGTTGCATAATAAATAAAATAATTTCATATTTGTAAATTTAAACAGATATTATCCATAAAATACAAGTTATACATTACCGTTCAATCTCTCTCCCCCTTATTCCAAAACGAGGTTTAAGGATAGTCCGAGAAGTGGATTTAAACCTTAAATACAGATTTACTCGTGAACTATAGTCTAAACACTATCCCTTTATAATCTGTAGGGATAGTGTTTAGACTATAGTTCCCTATATAATCTATAGGGATAGTGTTTAGACAATAGTTCACGAGTAAATCTGTGTATAAATGTTTAAATCCACATCTCGGACTATCCTTAAACTTCGTTTTGGAATAATGGGTCTGTGTCCGCCTTATATTGCATTTAATTACTTAGGCATAATTCCAGCCGAATTATGCACTAGTAATTAAAAAATGGATGACGAATAGAATGTGATAAAAATTAAAAGAAAAATACATTTTCTAATATCACTATTTAAAAATTAATTAATGTTATTATAAAAAGGCTTACCAAATCTAAAAAGAACTAGGTTCAGATGCATCATTAGAACGCAGACCTAGTTTGCTACTGATTTAAAAAAATGAACGATTTCTACTATGGGCATTAGCCAGGAAAATCGATGAAGTGAAAAACTAGGCTGTATAATTATTAAGAAATGATGAATGGGATGTGATAAAAATTAAAAGAGAAATACATTTTCTAATATAACTCTAAAAAATAATTAATGTTATTATAAAAAGGCTTACCAAAAAAAAGAACTAGGTTCAGATGCCTCGATAGAAAGCGGACCCATTTTGCTACAGGTATAAAAAAAAAATTGAATGATTTCTATGGCCAGATTAGCCAATAAAAATCGATGAAATGAATAACGAGGCTGTATAGGCAATTAACCATTTGCCTTTCCTGAATAGGAAATAAAAAAGAAAAAGTTATGCTTGTTTGACCCTGGAGTTGAGCTCCCGTCTGTTGTGTCGAGCGATTCGAAACTAGTCTTCTTCTTCTCGTATAGTGGTGTGGCTCACCTATGGTTAGAGTTTTCAGATCGCCCTAAGGCCTCTACTTACTAGAAGCAAAATGGATTTTTTGGAACGAAGTTCCTTATGGCGCGTTGCGAAAGGGGGCTAGACGGAAAAAATTAAGACCAAAAGTTATAACGACACTTTTTGATTTTATTACAATTCCTTCACTAATTAATCGAAAGAAACGTCGTACCATCCGTGTGTCCCTTGACACCTTCTCAAGTTCTTTTTTCTGTCTATTTCCCATGTTGAGTCACCAAAAATACTTGGGTTATACCCAAAATGCCACTATTAAGTTAACTACTAAAATAATTCGATTAATTAAATAATCAATTAAACTTCATTTTAACGAAACAAAAGGTTAATCAACTGGTAGTCTTGAGTATGACATGAATGGTAGTACAACTTGCGTAACGGAATATTGACAATGGGAACACGTGCTAATCAAATAGTTTCGTGTAGTTAGGCCGGGCGCATACGTACGGTTTCCGCATGCGGAACGCATTCCCGAAAACCCCCCCTTATTCCAAAACGAGGTTTAAGGATAGTCCGAGATGTGTATTTATTTATTTAATAGAACACAAAACAGAATACAGTTATATATCAAGTACTTAAGATAAATATAAAAAATAATTTTAAGATAGACTATATCCTAAAATATGTGTAGACAGCATGGGCAGTTAATACCTAATGTAGAGTCTATTCATTTGTTTTTTAGTATGTAGTGAACAGTATACTTTAAAAGACAATATAAGCAATACGCATTTTTAAAATTTATTAATTTTATTGTTGAAAACACCATTTATGTATTTAAACCTTAGATTTAGATGCAGATTTACTTGTGAACTATAGTCTAAACACTATACCTATATAATGTATAGGGATAGTGTTTAGGCTATACCTATATAATGTATAGGGATAGTGTTTAGGCTATAGTCCCCTATATAATCTATAGGAATAGTGTTTAGGCTATAGTCCCCTATATAATCTATAGGAATAGTGTTTAGGCTATAGTCCCCTATATAATGTATAGGGATAGTGTTTAGGCTATAGTCCCCTATATAATCTATAGGAATAGTGTTTAGGCTATAGTCCCCTATATAATCTATAGGGATAGTGTTTAGACTATAGTTCACGAGTAAATCTGTGTCTAAATCTAAGGTTTTAATTCACATCTCGGACTATCCTTAAACCTCGTTTTGGAATAAGGGGGTTCAAATCTATAATTTGAACCCCCTTATTCCAAAACGAGGTTTAAGGATGCTCTGAGTACCGCACACGTGCGTTTTTTTCCGGACGAAATATATTCCCGTACGTTTCGAATGCCAGCCCTTGCGTTGTGATTGGTTGATTTGAAGTAACTGTATGCGGAAACCGGCCTACGTATGCGCTCAGGTTTAAACGTATGTGTACTCGCCTCTTCTCGATTAAACCATCAAATCTTTATTTAAATCTATGTATACCATTAAAAATATAAAATTACGGGTTCCTTGTTAGGACTACGGAACCCTAAAAAGCGATATTAACGTCAGTAAACTTTCCTATCTAAAAATGTTAAAAATCGAATAAACATCGGCACAAACGTAACACAGAATATATTTATAAAATATTACTGGAAAGCTTCGAATAGTGGTTCCGAAATTTGTTCCTTGTATCTTTTAGGCGTATCCGTGTCGTAGTCATAATCGCAGGGAACGAACAGCTGAAACATAATTTTATCTTTTAATGTTTGTTTATAATTTTTTTGACGAAAACAGGTTATTACCTACCTAGTTTCACAACTATGGGAGAAGAAACTGGCATTCGGAACAAAGTCTCGACTAGTCGAATGCCAGCAGATTCATCTTGTACTTGTAGACAGGCTGTTTTCCGCCATTGGACCCTTTTTAATTGGGTCCTTTTTGCGTGAGGATGGAGTAGGCTTGCCCAGCACCTACTACCCTCTCAGCTTAGTCGACCATGTCCAGAGTAGAGAACTTGTCAATACTTCTGGAGCCAACTAAGCCGCGGGTTTCATCACGATGTTTTCCTTCACCGTAAGAGCAATGTCAATTAGCGCACATAAATTTTTCTTAAGAAAAATACATTGGTGCACGGCCGGCCGGGATTCGAACCCACGACCTTCAGAATGAAAGTCGTGGTATCTACCACTAAGCCAACACCGCTCCAGCAGATTCATTTTGTAAATTGTAAACATGTTTTTGTTTAATAAATATTTTTATTATTTATTTATTATTCTATAATAGTACGGGATCCCTTTAAGAACGATCTTCAACGAGCTGGGGCTCTATTTTTGAATCGGTCGAGTGATATAGCATCGTCGTATACGCCTACAAGTCATGCTCGAATTGGTGGCATGTGACTTGGAAGTCACATGATACCAAATATCTGTATTTTCGAATATTTCGTCGTCGAAATTTGAAATGTCATTTTTTATTTGTTTTACACAGAAAATTGAAAACCGGTAATTACTGACGAACATCCCGAATAATCCCAAAAGATATAAATATATTTCAAAAAACGTTTCCGAATGTTTGACTATGATTATTTGACGTTTAGTCTACCACTCGCCTGTTGGCGACGAGTGGTGGAGACCACTCGTTACGATCGAGCGATTCAAAAATAATAGAAATCGAGCGCTCGACGCGGGGCGAACGATTCAAAAATAAAGCTCCTTGTCATATTCTAGACTGAATTTTTTTAGACAATCCATTCGCAAAATATTTATTGTCTTATTTAATGTGATATAAAATACTTTTCATCCATTAATCAGCTCCGTGACGGTTGTTTTTAAAGGGATCTTAGACTATAAAAGAAACACACAGTTTAAAAGAAGAATAATAAAATAATTATGTTTATTTAAGAACAAATACAATTGGGTGTCGTTTACTAGGTTTTAAAAGTGCAACATAAATCGAGGTATTGAAGAATAAAAATAATTAATGTAACTTCAAAATACGTCATCTTGATTATGATGGAAAGGGTGTCGTTTTCGAGGTTTTCTGTGTAATTTCGGGTGTCGTTTGTAAGGTTTTCAAAATACTATATAGGTTAACTAGCTTTTGCCCGCGACTTCGTACGCGGAAAATCTACCTCTTAAATAACTCTATCTTTAAAAAAAACCGCTTCAAAATCCGAAGCTTATTTTTAAAGATCTATGCATATGGACATATAGACCGCGGGAAGCGAATTTGTTTTTTAATATGTAGTGAAGGGTGTCGTTTCCGAGGTTTCCAGGGTAATTTCGGGTGTCGTTTACAAGGTTTTCAAAATGCATTAAAGGTTAATTTACCTTTTCATTAAAAGGTTTCCCTTCCAGAACGTATCTCAGTTTATTCATCTGACAAGGGGTCAGGATCCGCTCCAGGTTACTGGAGATCTCCCTGTCATCAGGTCGCTTGTGACCATCGCGTTTACCGTTCGTCCAGCCACGGGAGTATTGGAACGTCTGCGCTGATATAGACGCCAGGGTCATGATGAGGAGCAGGGTTGTGTTGGTTACCATGGTCACTGGGGGAAGAAAAACAAAAGCGATTAAACCTATTCCATAGAAATAGCTTGTACTTTGTACAGTCAGCAAAGGACTGAGGGTAACAGGTGCATAATTTTAAGTTTTAATTTTTTTACGACGACTGCAATTTAGGTATATACAGATCCGTTAGGTGCAAACCGTTCTAAATTTTTACACTCCCTCCTAGTTTATCTATTCAATGTTTACGCCATTAAAAACACAAACATTGTACTTGAACGGACTGTTTTCCGCAATTCAACCCTGTTTAATTGGGTCCTTTTTTGCGTGAGGATGGAGTAGGCTTACCCAGCACCTACCACCGAAGCTTAGTCGACCATTTCCAGAGAAGAGAACTTGTCAATACTTCTGGAGTCTACTAAGCCGCAGGTTTCATCACGATGTTTTCCTTCACCGTAAGAGCAATGTCAATTAGCGGACATAAATTTTTCTTAAGAAAAATACATTGGTGCACGGCCGGATTTTCCGGGATTCGAACCCACGACCTACAAGTTCAACCCAAACATGCAATTTTTAGCGTTGATCTCTCCCTACGTGTAAATTTTTAATGTTCAATGCTACGACATTAATGCGGTGCATGCATATAGAATGCAATCGTAAAGGTGTGTACAAACCTATAAAAAAGTCGTTGTCGAACGTAAAATATTTAATATCTAATGATATTTATTTTAGTAAATATTTTAGTAGGCTTTAAACTCGTCCTACATATGCACGGCTCACGTGGGATGAGTTCACGGTATCAAAAAAAAACTCCGTACCATGTTGGTGGGAAGCCCCTTTATTATAAGGTGTGCGAAAGTGACAAAAGAAGAAGAAAATAATTATGTTTATTTTAGAACAAATACACAATAATCTTAGGTACTGAAGAATAAAGATAATTTAACTTCAAAATGTGTCATCTTGATTATGGGGTGTCGTTTTAGAGGTTTTCATGGTAATTTTGGGTGTCGTTCACTAGGTTTTCAAAGTGCAACACAAATCGAGGTACTGAAGAATAAAAAAAGTAGTTTAACTTCAAAATATGTCATCTTGATTATGATGGAATGGGTGTCGTTTTCGAGGTTTTCAGGGTAATTTCGCGTATCGTAACGTAAAATATTTAATATCTAATGATATTGATTTTTAGTAAATATTTTAGTAGGCTTTAAACTCGTCCTACATACGTAGGGCTCACGTGGGATGAGCTTACGGTATCAAAAAAAAACTCCGTAACTAACATGTTGGTGGGAAGCCCCATGTTCATGAAATACAGCCTGGTGACAGACAGACAGACAGTGAAGCCTTAGTCAAAGGGACCCGTTTTTACCGTTTGGGTAAGGAACCCCAAAACCTAACCGCCTGCATACTGATCCTATACAGGATTATTGGTAATTATATTAGCAAGCCATTGACTTTTAGAAATTTTGAAAATTTTAAGGTTAGGTTTATCTGAAAATCAGCTGTGCCATACACGAAGAGGTTAACTTTGAAATATTTGAATTTTAGAAATTTTATTAATATAATTTTTAGTAAGAAATAATTTTTCAATTCGAACCTGTAGTTCCTGAGATTAGCGCTTTCAAACAAACAAACTCTTCACCTTTATAATATTAGTATAGATTATTTTAAAGAACATTTCACTAAAAACAAAATTATTCTCTAGGTAGCGTCTATGGAGGATTATTTCTTCGCTCCAAGAAACCTTTTTTTTCTGTGCGGAAGAACCGATTTCGGTATCTTTTTTTTTGAAAAAAAAAGGAGATTTAATTGTATCTAATTAGCTAGATAAATAAGTACTTACTTAAATAGATGAATAGCTAAGTTGACCTTCACATGATTTTTGAAGTTATTTTCGATTTTCGTACAAGTTTAGGGGCAATGGCAAATAACTTATCTAATTATAATTAGCCCCTGTCAATTTTAATTATCTTTGGTCATCGATTAGGCCTACGAATCACTAGTTAAAATTAGAGGGACCTACACATACCTACTTCTATTTAAAACCGACTACAGCGAAGCTAAAAAGGGATGGTTATGTTTTTGCAGTCTTCAAACAGTTAAAAAAAAAATTCGTTCATTTGTTTGACAAAATATGTTAACACATCAACAAATCTATTTGTAAAAATTAGCCAATTAGGTACACAGAAAAAAAGGTTTTTTTGAAAGCAAAATATAATTCGCTAGAATACGCTAAAGAATAGTTTCTTGTTTTTAGTAAAAAAAAAAAATTAATAAGCAATATTCCTAATTTAATATTGCTTTTATATTAAGAAAATTTAAAAATAAATCCTTATCAGCACGAGTGAGTGGCTGCACTGATTTCGCAAATTATTTTTTTGTTGTGATTTTCATTGTCTATTAATATTTTTATCATTAATATCAAGATATTTTACTAAGGCTTGTACTTTATTTTCTTTAGTGTAAGAGAAAATTATTTCTTATTTCCAAATTATAATTTTCCAACTAGGTACCTACTAAAACCGAATATTAAACTACCAGTGAACTGTCGGTATCGGCCGATCGAAAATGCTACCCATAGTCTGCTTTCACCTAACAGCTAAATTTATGATGAGTAAAGCCTTCTTAAAAAGGTATTTTCCACGTTTTCCATTTTCTTAAGTAAACAAAACGTGTGAGCATATATTTTAAATGCTCGTAAAAATGCCTATGATGGCAAAAAATGAGCGGCATAAGACTAGGAGCGACCGCGGTTACGCCTGCGAAGTTTCGATCTCGAGGAAAACTTTTATCAAAATCGGTTTACTATTCACCAATTTAAAATTAGAATACATGAATTGACTTCAGAGGAAAGGGTACCGGGGGCTCTCTCCATACAAATGTAGTCGACTGTTGAAATCTTAATTTCTATGATAATTAGAAAATGAAAAAAAAAAAAACATGGAAGCATGGTCATGGCAGTTATAAGTTTTATGCTGCAAAAATATTTGCTCTAGTGTCATTATCCAGGCAGGAAACAGTCGACTACATTTGTAGTCGACTGTTTCCTGCCCCCGGTACCCTTTCCTCTTAAGTCAATTCATGTATTCACGTTTGGTAACTACTAAGTCTACGCAGTCAGTCAAAACTACTTTTGACTGTTGGTTGAAGAGGTTGGTCAAAAGGAGTTTTGACTGCTTTTCTGAGTCAAAGGTAATTTTGACTGTAACTTCTATAAAAGAAAGACAATAAATGTCTTTATAGACAAGATCATAGTGAATTTGTAAAAAGTGTATTTTTCTACAATTCAGCACACTACACACATTATGGACGATAAAAAAGAATCATCATAATCGGTTGCGCCGTCTTCGTATCGTAGTAAGATACATAAAAATATATATAGGAGACGAATTGAAAACCTCCTCCTTTTTTGAAGTCAGTCTTTCCGATAGCAAACGTTCAAAATGTCATTTTAACGCTAGTCGTTGGTAGATAGGTTATTGATTTCGTACTTAACCTGGCTTTTTAACGAATAACTATAAACTTGATGTCTCTGGCTTTAAAATAACTCAATTCATTTCCATTAAAACTTAAATGAATTTCATAATACATTTCTAATCAAGTAAAAAAGACTATTTATTTTTTACTCACCTGATAAAACGAACGATGAAATAAAAAACCAAAACTGTTCGTGAATATTTGAAAAACTGTTCGAAGTTTAAATTCAAATCATGGAATGTTCGATTCCTGTGAGGGATAACGGTGGACTGGTGCTTTTGCGCGGCAACCCCTTGCTTTTATACGTTGAAGGGTGTTGAATGAAACTAATTTACATGCCTCAGAAATTAAGTTGATAGCTGCTGGAAAATGTGTAGGTTTCGGATATAGATATGAAATATAGAGATACAGTTAAGACGGGGGTAGCCTTCAATTCACATGTCGCAGAAATCAAGTTGATACCTCCGTATCATTATGATGACCCAGTTGGCACAATGGTCACCATGCCAGACTGCCCCGCTGGATGCGGGTTCGATTCCCGCCTCAGACAAATATTTCTGCCTAAAATATTTGTCTGTGGTCTGCTTGTTTCTATGTATTATAAGTATAGATTAACAAAAAAAAGTATGTAGTATAGTAGTATGTCTAGCACCCATAACACAAGTTTAGTTACTTAGTTTGGGGCTAGATGGCGATGTGTGGAATGTCCTGCAATATTTATTTTTTTATTATTTATTTATTTATTATATTCTATTTTTTTGGTATTTGTTGTTATAGCGGCAACAGAAATACATAATCTGAAGATCATCTGTTAAAATTTCAACCGTCTAGCTATCACGGTTGATCAGATACAGCTTGGTGATAGACAGACGGACAGTGAAGTCTTAATAATACGGTTCAGTTTAAAAAAATATATAATAGCCCAGTTAGAAATCGAAATGGAACAACAATTTATGCCTAAACCGCGCTTTTAAAATATAATTTTCAAAAATTTTTTCTCCGTAAGAACCATCTTTGAGGAATATTCTAAAAAAAAATAGCGAAATCGGCTCAGCCGTTCTCAAGATTTGAACACCTCAGCGATTCATTTTTATGTATATAGATTTATCGACGGTTAATTTAATAAATGACATAAATAGAAATTAAATTTAAGAATTTTAAATGAAGCCCATAAAATAAAAGCGCGTTTCAGAAAATATTGTTAGATTTCGATTTTTAGCTGGATCAATTACGAAAAAAAATACGTGGCACTCGGCGACTGCCACGGTAAAGCTATTGCATCGTGCGATTCGTGCGAGCTTCGTACAGTCGTACCATATACATACACGTTAAGCGAACGCTCGGCCGAGCTACATGGTAGGCGGGGTGGGGGGTGTTAGGTTTTATTTTTGTTACAGAATTTCTTAACTCGGTCGCCGCGCTTAAAGCCCGCGGTAAAAGCTATGTAGTAGCTTAAAAAACATTGAATTTGGCGCTTTCTAATTATATTATTTTACTAAATTCTTCCCAATTTTAAATTATTTATTTTACTTTCGTGAAAAACAAAATGGTTTTTTTATTTATAGATAAAATTATCCTGGAACGTGGTTCGTGTTTGATTGAAGTAAAAAAAACAACGTAGGTTGGTAAGTATCTTACGTGTTAAGGTAAGAAGAAAGGGTACCGGGCACTCTCTCCATACAAACGTAGTCGACTGTTTTCTCCCTGGATAATGACACTAGAGCAAATATTTTAGTTGCATAAAACTTATAACTGCCATTATCATGCCCCCCTATGTTTATTTATTTTTGTTGTTTAAATGTTAATTTCTATGATAATTAGAAAATGAAAAAACCAAGACATAGGGGCATAGTCATGGTAGTTATAGGTTTTTGGGCACAAAAATAGTGCTAGTGTCATTATCCAGGGAGGAAACAGTCGACTACGTTTGTATGGAGAGAGCGCCGGTACCCTTTCACCTTAGGGTGTAATATATTTCGTTTTATGAGGTTTTATTAAACTACAGTCATGTTTTAGTGAGGTTAAAATCATGCGAAAGGGCACTTGCGTAACGAATATTATGAAGATAAAATAATTATTATTGCATAATAATTATCTAGCTATACATAATATTTCCATCGGTATCAAGTATCTTTTTTTTTGAATATTTTTCTTATTGAATATAAGTATTTTTGTTTAAATATTGTATTTAATTATTTTTTTGCGATACCGATCGTCTTTTCGATTGTTTTTAACCCCCGACGCAAAAATGACGGGGTGTTATAAGTTTGAGTGTCTCTGTATGTGTATGTCTGTGGCATCGTAGCTCCCAAACGTATGAACCGATTTTAATTTAGTTTTTTTTGCTTGTAAGGTGAATAATTATGGTTTCGTAATCCGTACCCAAAGGGTAAAAACAAGACCCTATTATACTAAGACTTCACTGTCTGTCTGTTACTAGGCTCTCATGAACTGTGATAGCTATTTATTTTAGCTAGTTGTTATTTTTCGATCGTCTCTTGTTTTTTTTTCTAATGAGATTGAACAAATCTCAGCAGCTATTCAGCTCCTCTGGAGCATAGGGAATCCACGTGACTTTCCGATATAATTTTAAATTAGTTCTTATAGCCCCCCTGAACTAGGGGATCTCGAGAGAGGATTTGTTAAGAACCTAAGAATTTTCTGACTTTTGACCTTTGATTTCCTGAACTCAACCCATAGGTTCAGTCAGACAGACATAAAGTGAACTAGTAAATTAATATACAGAAACCTAATTACGACCCATTTCCACCTATTAAATGTGCTAGTTTCCTAAAGCCTTATAAAATTGAAATGGCAATTACCGATATCGCAATGCGATGTTAATTAGACAAGGAAATGAATCTAGGTACTTTACCTACTAACCAACATAACATAAAATTAAGAATAGAATTGAAATTACATTTATTAGAAAGAGCACACTGGCAAGAAAAGAAAATGGTATATTTTACAAAAAAATAAATGAAAATAAAACAGATAGAATTAGAAAATAATATATTTAATTACGAAACCATAATAATTAACCTTACAAGCAAAAAAAAAACTAAATTAAAATCGGTTCATCCGTTCGGGAGCTACGATGCCACAGACAGACATATACTCACAGACACGTCAAACTTATAACACCCTGTCGTTTTTGCGTCTTTTTAATTATTTTGTGTTTATTGTTATTATGTTTAGTTTTTTATTTTGTGTAATTTGATTTGATGTATATATTGACATTTAATTTTGTGTTTTATATTGGAATAAACAGAGGGATTTAATTTTGGATTGTATTTTTTGGCGTCTTTTTAATTATTTTGTGATTATTTTTAGTTTTTTATTTTGTGTAATTTGAGTTAATTGGGATTAAATAATAACCCGAGCAAGATTCTAGACAACTGCTTTAGGTGAATTTTGAATTTGTTTGTTAATATTATGTAATTTTGTTAATTAATTGAATAAATAATTAACAAACCTAATTAATTATTTTTTGTTAATTATTTATTCAATTAATTAACAAAATTAAATAATATACAAAATTTTCAGTAAAAAAAATCACAAAGAATTAAATAATAGGCACATAAAGGGAAAAGTACCGTACTGAGAAAAAAAATCGGGTAGGAAGTATCAGAGACGCAGCTGCAGTGGATTTCTGGGTTCTGAGAGTTCTGACGGAGTTCGCTAAGCCAATTTTTACGACGTTTTTGTAAGTGACCTCTATGCTTCGCAATATCTTCTCGTCACAAATGCCATAGAACCTCAAGACGAAGGTTTTCAACCAATGTGTTTTACCAGTGATGATATAGGAATCCGAGGCGTGGTCGCTGACTGGAGGCCTCGTTCAGAAGCTCAGAGTCGCTCAGTGGGCTATGGAGACAGCTATGCTCGGAGATTCTCTACGTGATAGAATCCGAAATATGGAAATCCGTAGAAGAACCAAAGCCACATAGCTCTCAGGATTAGTAAGCTGAAGTGGCAATGGACAGTAGTAAAGGCACGTAAAGGTTCTCGAGTGGCGGCCGCTATGCAACGCGACACGCAGTGTTGGGAGACCAGCTGCCCGGTGGACCGACGACATTGTAGCGGTTGCGGGTAGTCGGTGGATGGAGGCGGCTCAGGATCGATGTTTGTGGCGTCGTTTGGGGGAGACCTATGTCCAGCAGTGGACGTGTATGGGCTGATATGATGATAATGATGATATGATGGCCTCTATGCAAGGTCCCAAAATTTCTTAGTAGCCTTCTAAGATACCCACGGAAGGAGCGGTGTTGGCCTACTGATACTTCGACTTTCATTACGAAGGTCGTGGCTTCGAATACCGGCAGACTGTTCACCAATTAATTATTTTAACCCCAACGCAAAAACGACGGGGTGTTATAAGTTTAACGTGTCTGTGTGTGTCTGTCTGTGGCATCGTAACTCCCGAACGGATGAACCGATTTTTAATTATATTTGAACGGATAAATTCGTATTTTTTTATTTTTGTTTTAAACCTGACGTTTCGGTAATTTTGCAGATCCCATGGTCACAGGCCAGACACGAACGAAAAATTCTATGTCATAGGCAGACTGAGATGACATTCGTCTTACAAAAAATATTATGTGAAATGCTGTCAAACTGACGGTAGTTTGACAGCATTTAAAAATACTATAATTTTACTTTTACACTTAAAATAATTATAATTATGAGTTCAAATTTTTAATATATAAAAAAAAAAATTAAAAAGTGTTTTATTCAAAGTAATTACTTTCTAAAACAGTGACCGAGGCTTCCCAGTAAGTAATCAAGGATACTTGTGTTGGGAATGTCTCGCTACTTCCTTAATGAATACATTATAATGATTATGTATTTATATAATCTAGAATGGATGATTATGTATATTATTTATGTTTTTATTTTAAAAGTATGTGTGTTTGAAGATGAGAGTATATGTATGTAAGTGAGAGTGTGTGGATAGTGAGGATAGTCCAGCTCACTCCAGTGTCTTATGACGCTAGGTAGACAGACGTAGCCCCACTGTGTGCGTGCGTGTGTGTGTGTGTGAGGATGTGTGTGTGTAAGGGGAAGTATGAGGTGTATGTGTATACCTATATGTATGCAAATAAAATTAAGTTATACGTACAAGAAGACTTTCAACCTGATCGTAATTTATGGTTTTTAACCAGTTTGTTACTACTATTTTACAACTAGCAACATGCAGAGGGTAAATGGCCAATATACTATTAATATTGTTGTAAATAAAAACCGATTGTGAATCAAACTGACGCCTGGCATATGCAGAATGTACTATGGTAGTAGTAGCAACGATGTCTCTACGTCGTTTTTTATTTATATTTTTATTATAATTCAGTGATTTATGACACTTTAAAACTAAATTAAGGATATTATATAGCAAAGAACAATTACATAAGACACATTAGTTTCATTCCCTTAAACCAGTAATTGGTTTGTGATGGAGTTGCACAATCCCTTCAACTAAACCTACATTACAGTAAACTACCGATATTATTAACTAAGGTATAATCAACAAACATACAAAATTTAACGTGCGGATTGTTTGAAAGGTGAATTAGTCGGGAGTGTTCTTATCATAGGAAAATTATGTGCACAAATTTTGACAATGCTCTTACGGTGAAGGAAAACATTCGTGATAAACTTCGCAGCCTAATTGGCTTCAGACGTATTGACAATTTCTCTCCTCTGGACTAAGCGGGTATAATAAAAATAAGTGAACAATAAATATAAATCATTTATTTCAGGTTACAAAGGCCCATAGATACATACCTTATATACTAACATACATATTTTATAATAATCATTGAATGTGTGAATAGATAGCTTAGAACTATGTTAGTAGCACTTCCATTACACTACACTTTAGTCTTGGTGCTGGGCAAGCCTACTTCATCCTCACGCAAAAATTGCCCAAGTAGAGATGTACGCTGATTTCCTTTGTTCCCATTATACCAGATTCCTATTATACCAGATTCTCTTAATACCAGAAAATGTACTTTTGCTTTCGGCAGCGGTGTCTGACGTATAATTTGTCAGCGGCGGCGTAATCGGTGCGTAGGCGGAAATTACAGACTTTTTTTTGTATAAAATTGACTCAAGCCAACGTGGTCTTGGGTTAGTGAAAAAAAATGGTAGAATAAACTCATCTTACGCCAATTTCATAAAATAAAATCTGTCGATTATAAATATCGCTACTGGAAAGTAATCTTATCTAAGGGGGCTGTGCGGAGTTCGCCAATATTGTCTGCAAAGCGCGCAATTTTGAGACTAGAACTCAAGATTACTTTATTTAAGCTCGCGCCGATTACGCCGATACAAAAGCCGGTGGCGACGGCGTGCCACATATTGCCGGCACAGCGGCGTGAGCTGTACCGATCGGCGCACACTTCTACTAAATAGTTGCAGAAAAAAAGCCAAAACAGTACAAATACCCACGGATGGAGATAGGGTTAGCCCTATTCCATGCCAGGTACTTGTACTTGTATACAGACTGTTTTCCGCCATTGGACCCTTTTTAATTGAGTCCTTTTTGCGTGAGTATGGAGTAGGCTTGCCCAGCACCTAATACCTTCTCAGCTTTGTCGACCATGTCCAGAGGAGAGAACTTGTCAATACTTCTGGAGCCAATTAAGCCGCGGGTTTCATCACGATGTTTTCCTTCACCGTAAGAGCAATGTCAATTAGCGCACCTAATTTTTTCTTAAGAAAAATACATTGGTGCACGGCCGGCCGGCCGGGATTCGAACCCACGACCTCCAGAATGAAAGTCGAGGTATCTACCACTAAACCAACACCGCTCTCTACAAGGTGTAGCTACCTACTAATTATCTAACCACAAGTGTCTGGGGTACAATCTGCCTCTAATTTGTCGTTTCTTGACTTGTTTCTAATTAATTTATAATAACTGTTTGTAAAGTATTAATTATAGATCGAATTGTTTAAAATGGCGCCAGTCTTGGGTGTAGGAGTTGGTACTTAATAATTGACCTTTATATTTAATCTTGAAGATTTACCTATACAATGTGTTTCAGCGAAGGGGTTTTAATACGAAAGGGGGTTGATCTAGACGTCTCGGCGAACAACTTTTGGAAATTCGAGCTCTTTTTTCGATAATTCTGAGCTACTTCATACAAAAACTTCGAACGAAATGTTCGAATTTCCAAAAGTCGTAGAACAAAATTTGTTAACGTAGACGTCTAGAACAACCCCCTTTCGTATTAAAACCCCTTCGCTGAAACAAATTGTTTACAGGCTGAGTTTTTTATATAGGTCTTTAAACTATATCCTAAGCTATTAGAAATAGCAAAATGCTGAAAGAAGTTGGCTTGCCCGATTTAGACAAAAATTTAAAAGTGCATCATTCGATTTTTGACAAAAATCATTACCCTAGGAATCAAAATTATTCATTTTCCAAAAAAAATACTACATATGTTTGTTTTTAGGTATTGTTCTTTATTAGCAACACTATCGATTGGCACAAAAATATAGGTTTTTTTGGAAAATGAACAGCTTCGATTACCAGCCAGGGAAAAATTAAATTATGCACTTATAATTTTTGTCAAAATCGCAAATTAAATTATGCACTTATAATTTTTGTCAAAATTGCAAATTAAATTATGCACTTATAATTTTTGTCAAAATTGCAAATTAAATTATGCACTTATAATTTTTGTCAAAATCGCAAATTAAATTATGCACTTATAATTTTTGTCAAAATCGCAAATTAAATTATGCACTTATAATTTTTGTCAAAATCGCAAATTAAATTATGCACTTATAATTTTTGTCAAAATTGCAAATTAAATTATGCACTTATAATTTTTGTCAAAATCGCAAATTAAATTATGCACTTATAATTTTTGTCAAAATCGCAAATTAAATTATGCACTTATAATTTTTGTCAAAATCGCAAATTAAATTATGCACTTATAATTTTTGTCAAAATCGCAAATTAAATTATGCACTTATAATTTTTGGCCATTTCGGGTCAGGTTCAGAAGAGGGTTACGTTCGGAATTAAAATAATATTTTTTTTCAGTTCCTAACCTTACCCGCTTCCTGGTTACGTTTTCGGGTCAGGTTAGGAATAAACCATTTTTAGTTATCTTTTATATAGATTGATCTTTTAAGTAGGTAGATAAATACAGGATGTTTTTTTTAAATTCGAATCTCCTCCTTTTTGAAGTCGGTTAAAAATAACATCTGTGCCTTTATCTCGGAAGATCTAGAGAAATATTTGCAATTCCACAAAACCATTATAAAATCCCCTGGAGTTTTTAAAACAATACCTCTCAATTGATATTTCCTAAAATATACAATTTACATTGGAAATGGTTCTATTTTCATTTAATTATTGTTAGCTCAAATAATCTAAAAAAAGGTAAAGATGGGATTATCTTCTTTGTCATAGAGTTTTAAAGAAATTTTTCTTGGTTTTTAAGAGGAAAGGGTATCAGCGCTCTCTCCATACAAACGTAGTCGACTGTTTCCTCCCTGGATAATGACATTAGCACAAATATTTTTGTTCCATAAAACCTATAACTGCCATGACTATGCACCTATGTCTTGGTTTTATTCATATTCTAATTATCATAGAAAGTAAGAGTTGAAAAAACAAAATATAATAAAAACACCCGGATGGAACGAAGTTCTTTTCGATTAATTAGTGAAGGAATTGTAATAAAAAATCAAAAAGTGTCGTTACAACTTTTGGTCTTAATTTTTTCCGTCTAGCCCCATATCGCAACGCGCAATAAAGAACTTCGTTCCAATAAGACATAGAGGCATAGTCATGGCAGTTATAAGGTTTATGGTACAAAAATATTTGCTCTAGTGTCATTATCCAAGGAGGTAACCGTCGTCTACGTTTGTATGGAGAGAGAGCCAGTACCCTTTCCTTTTAATTCCTATTTTTTGCAAATTGATACGTCAGCGTTTTACCACGATCAAACCTGCCACCTCCCTGATGGAAGTTTTCAAGTTAAGATTATTTATACGTATCTAGGTAAGTGTGCTACATCTTAGAAGGCATCGTCACTTAGTATCGGGTGAGATAATAATAAAATGATAATCTATACATATAAAATGCTTTATAATGAATATCTGACTGACTGACTTACGGATCAACGCACAGCCTAAACCGCTTATCGTAGACACCTGAAACTTGGAGGGTGTGTTCTTTGTATGACGTACGCATCTGATAAGAAAGGATTTTCCGAAATTCGTCCCGTAAGGGGGTGAAAAAGGGGTGCAAAGTTTGTATGGGACAACGTAATTCCTTTGTCCAGTTTCGACTTTTACGCGAAAAAAGTCGCGGGCATAAGCTAGTCTATATCTATACTAATATTATAAAGCTGAAGAGTTTGTTTGTTTGAATGCGCTAATCTAAGGAACTACAGGTTCCAATTGTAAAATATTTTTGTGTTGGATAGTCCAAATATCGAGGAAGGATATATAACATCACGCTGCGACCAATAGGAGCGAAGAATCAGTGGGAAATGTGTGGGAAAAAAACGGGCAAAATTATTCATCTTTGAGGGCTTCCGTTGTTTGTTTGAACGCGCTGATCTCAGGAGTTGCTCGATCAAATTGAAAAAATGTAAAAGAACTATCGAACACAAAAAAATTTTTTGATTCGAACCAGTAGTTCCTGAGATTAGCGCGTTCAAACAAACAAACAAACTCTTCAGCTTTATTTTAATTATTTAAATATAGATAAAATCAAGGTTTAAAAAAACCTTTCAGTGGCCCTTAACTACCCGTAGGTGCCTTACCTACTTTCTACGAAGTAGTTAAAAGCATCTTGGAATCGATAGAAATATCGCTTGCTCTTTATAATAATAAAAAAGTATAAAAAACTTATCAGTGGCCCTTAATTACCCATAGGTGCCTTACCTACTTTCTACGAAGTAGTTAAAAGCATCTTGGAATCGATAGAAATATCGCTTGCTCTTTATAATAATAAAAAAGTATAAAAAACTTTTCAGTGGCCCTTAATTACCCATAGGTGCCTTACCTACTTTCTACGAAGTAGTTAAAAGCATCTTGGAATCGATAGAAATATCGCTTGCTCTTTATAATAATAAAAAAGTATAAAAAACTTTTCAGTGGCCCTTAACTACCCGTAGGTGCCTTACCTACTTTCTACGAAGTAGTTAAAAGCATCTTGGAATCGATAGAAATATCGCTTGCTCTTTATAATAATAAAAAAGTATAAAAAACTTTTCAGTGGCCCTTAATTACCCGTAGGTGCCTTACCTACTTTCTGCGAAGTAGTTAAAAGCATCTTGGAATCGATAGAAATATCGCTTGCTCTTTATAATAATAAAAAAGTATAAAAAACTTTTCAGTGGCCCTTAATTACCCATAGGTGCCTTACCTACTTTCTACGAAGTAGTTAAAAGCATCTTGGAATCGATAGAAATATCGCTTGCTCTTTATAATAATAAAAAAGTATAAAAAACTTTTCAGTGGCCCTTAATTACCCGTAGGTGCCTTACCTACTTTCTGCGAAGTAGTTAAAAGCATCTTGGAATCGATAGAAATATCGCTTGCTCTTTATAATAATAAAAAAGTATAAAAAACTTTTCAGTGGCCCTTAATTACCCATAGGTGCCTTACTTACTTTCTACGAAGTAGTTAAAAGCATCTTGGAATCGATAGAAATATCGCTTGCTCTTTATAATAATAAAAAAGTATAAAAAACTTTTCAGTGGCCCTTAATTACCCATAGGTGCCTTTCTTACTTTCTACGAAGTAGTTAAAAGCATCTTGGAATCGATAGAAATATCGCTTGCTCTTTATAATAATAAAAAAGTATAAAAAACTTTTCAGTGGCCCTTAATTACCCATAGGTGCCTTACTTACTTTCTACGAAGTAGTTAAAAGCATCTTGGAATCGATAGAAATATCGCTTGCTCTTTATAATAATAAAAAAGTATAAAAAACTTTTCAGTGGCCCTTAATTACCCCTAGGTGCCTTACTTACTTTCTACGAAGTAGTTAAAAGCATCTTGGAATCGATAGAAATATCGCTTGCTCTTTATAATAATAAAAAAGTATAAAAAACTTTTCAGTGGCCCTTAATTACCCATAGGTGCCTTACTTACTTTCTACGAAGTAGTTAAAAGCATCTTGGAATCGATAGAAATATCGCTTGCTCTTTATAATAATAAAAAAAGTATAAAAAACTTTTCAGTGGCCCTTAATTACCTGTAGGTGCCTTACCTACTTTCTACGAAATAGTTAAAAGCATCTTGGAATCGATAGAAATATCGCTTGCTCTTTATAATAATAAAAAGTATAAAAAACTTTTCAGTGGCCCTTAATTACCCGTAGGTGCCTTACCTACTTTCTACGTAGTAGTTAAAAGCATCTTAGAATCGATAGAAATATCGCTTGCTCTTTATAATAATAAAAAAAAGTATTGAGTAGGTAGGCGTTAGGCATTGACACTACATCAAAGGAAAAAAAAACATTTGATAAAAACAAGTGCGAGTCGAACTTGTGCATGAAGGGTTCCGTACGGTTCCGTTTTGGAACGTTCCTTATCGCGCGTTGCTAGACGGAAAAAATTAAGACCAAAAATTTTAACGACACTTATTGATATTATTACAATTCCTTCACTAATTAATCGAAAGAAACTTCGTTCCATCCGGGTATCCTTTGACACCTATAAAGTTATTTATTTTTCTGTTTTTAGTAGGTATTTGTTGTTACAGTGGCAACAGAAATACTTTAATCTGTGAAAATGTCAACTGTCTAGCTATCACGTTTCATGAGATACAGCCTGCCTGGTGACTAGGGAATCTCGCGAGATTGGGGCTCAAGCGAGATCCCGCGAGTTTATGATACTGCGATATCTCGCGAGATTGGCAGTATTCTGTGTTTTGTTTTTGCTAATAATTACAATTTTTTAATAAATTTGAATAAATTCAATAATATTATAAGTAATTTTAAGTAAGATAAACATTTATTTTTACGAATTTTTTAAATAGAATTTTACGCATCAAACATTGTTTGACGTATCTGTCTTATATCTATACATATAAAATTCTTTGTCCTGAATGACTGACTGACTGAATGTCGGATCAACAAATAGAAACCTGAAACTTGGAGGGCGTGTTCTTTGTGTGACGTAGGCATCCGATAAGGATTTACTGACATTCAACTCCTAAGGGGTAAAAAGGGGGGGCAAAGTTTGTATGGGACGCCGTGATTCCTTGGTCCATTTTTAAAATCCACGCGGACGAAGTCGCGGGCAAAAACTAGTATGAAAAAAATCTTTTAGTAATAAATGCTTCGGGAAAGACGTTTTTATGCTCGATTTAAATCTCGTTAATCTCACGAGATCTCGCCTTTTTTTCGACCGAGATCAATCTCGCTAAAAAATACCAAGATTGCATTCCCTACTAGTGACAGCAGACAGACGGACGGACTGCCAGTGAAGTCTTAGTAATGAAGCCCCGTCTTTACCCCTTGGGTACGGAACTCAAAAAACGAAAACAAAATAATAATGATATCGATACGACTGTTCTATCTCGGTTACAAAAGGAATCGAATAACATAGTTTTTTTTTGTAAATGACCTACCATGGTTTATTGGGAAGATATCACGTTGCTTGCCCCCTTAGTAGTAATTGGAATAGGTAGATTGTACTATTTTTAGGGTTCCGTAATCCGCACCCTGAAAAGGTAAAAAAAATATTTATTTATTAGGACTAGCTTTTGCCCGCGACTTCATCCGCGTAAACGTCGAAAATGGTACTTTTAACCAACCACCCCCAAAATAAATTTCTCCCCCTTTTTCACCCCGTTAGGGGATAAATTATAATAAAATACGAAACTAAAAAAAAAAAATAATGAAAAAATAATAATAAAATAAATAACTAATCAAATAAATAAGAAACACGTCTTCCATCAATTCTGTTAAAGAATGTTTATGCAAAATTTGAAGTAGATTGGACCAAGGAATCACGTGGTCCCATACAAACTTTTCACCCCTTTAGGGGTAGAATTTCGAAAAATCCTTTCTTTTCCGATGCCTACGTTACGCAAAGAACACACCCTCCAAGTTTCAGGTCTCTACGATCAGCGGTTTAGGTTGTGCGTTGATCCGTCAGTCAGTCAGTCAGTCAGTAGTTCAGGACAAAGCATTTTATATGTATGTGTTAAAAATCCTATAAGAACTATTTCGACGCGGACGAAGTTGCGGGCAAAAGCTAGTCAAACTCCTAACTAATTGATACATCAACGCACAGCTCAATATTTGGAAATATTTAGAAAAAAAATAAAAATTAAAAAAAAATTGATATTTCATCTATAGTAGATTTCTATTCTATTTGTTATCTAAATAAATTAGTGTATTTTATTAAATAGCGAGAAAACGTGAAAAGAAAGTGGTCAGACATTCGAAATATCAGAATAACTGGACTACATTTGTTTTATAATACATAGTTATAAATCCGGAAGTTGGCTATTTGTTTGTTTGTTTCTTTTGACGTGATAACGTCTAATAAATTGATGGAACACCTGCATTTATTGCCTCAGGCAATTATTTATGCTTGGATATTTGTCTGTGGTCTGGTTGTTTCTATGTATTATCTTTATCTATATATATAAAAGAAAGTCGTGTTAGTTACACCACTTATAACTCAAGAACGGCAGAACAGATTTGGGTGAAAATTGGTAGGGAGGTAGCTTAGAGCCAGGAGACGGACATAAGATACTTTTTATCCCAATATGCCCACGGGATCGGGACTTACGCGGGTGAAACCGCGGGGCGCAGCTAGTATGTATATATTTACAAAAGAAAAGTATATAAGTGGTATATCCGTTGTCTAGCACCCATAACACAAGTCTAGTTACTTAGCTTGGGGCTAGATGGCAATATTTATTTATTCACAAAAAAGTGTCATGGTAATATTGTGTGACGTCAATCGTCCCGTTCCCGTTGTGTCGTCATGCGTAATGGTAACATTACCATGACGCGTCTGTTCCCGTTAAAAAACAGAGTACTATTACTTTACTTTGTGTATATAGTGTTCTGTTTCTTACTGTGTTGTACGAATAAAGTTATCTATCTAGCTATCTATTTAATAATAATATGGCTCATTTGGGCATGTGTTATGGTGACAAGTGACAAATAGAAGACTTTAAAGAAGGAAAAAAAAGAAAAACAATGCAGAACAAAAGAAAAAAAAGGGAAAAAAGGAAATAAATAAAAGAGAAACAAAAAATAAATATTTCATCGCTTTCTAATGACGTTATCACGTAAAATTATCGTCCGTAAACCGATTTTACAGACAACCATTTGTATTTTTTTAAATTTATTTCACGGTCAAACGACTGGGCCGATTTGGATGAAAATCGGCACAGCGGTAGTTTAGGGGATGGATGGAGAAGGACTTATGTATGACACTTTTGAATACTAAATTCTCGCGGGATCGGGACTTATGTGGGTGTAACTGCGAGGCGCAGCTAATCCTACTAAATTTAATATCATAAATGTGAAAGTGAATGTGTTTTTGTTACTCTGAACCGATTTGGATGAAAATTGGCATAGTGGCTTAGTTTAGCGATTGGCGAAGGAAATAGGACACTTTTGAACCCTAAATTCCCTAGGGATCGTGACTAATGAGGGTGAAAGCGCGGGACGCAGCTAGTATCGAATATATCCCTCTGTTTATTTTTTCCTATGTCAGTGACGTAAAACTTGGTAGGTGCGTTATTTTGTTATATTGAAGTGTAGCCTTTGTTCTATGAGATTATTTGTTTAATAAATTGATGGAACATCTGCATTCACAAAAATGTCAAATGTCACTTTGACATCTGTCTGTCAAATGTAACTTCGACATCTGCCTGTCAAATGTAACTTTGAGACCTGCCTTTCAAATGTAACTTTGACACCTGCCTGTCAAATGTCACTTTGACACCTGCCTGTCAAATGTCACTTTGACACCTGCCTGTCAAATGTCACTTTGACACCTGCCTGTCAAATGTCACTTTGACATCTGAGTGTCAAATGTCATTTTGACATCTGTCTAATTGCTCTGTGTTCTGTTTTTGCATCTAAGCTGATTAAAATTATAATATTGAAAATTATATAAGTTATAATTAAGCCAAAGAAACCATTATGCGTTTAGCAGATTTTTTTCGCATAAACGATAAGCAACACTCTGCTTATCATAGTTTATAAAAACTTTAGGCTAAAACTGTTATGCCTGCTAAAAAAGATTATGCGAGCGATAGTGCTCCCCTCTATTTGTAGATAGCTGGTAGTACTCAGACCTGGATTAATGCAAAAGCTACTTAATTTTCCTCATATATTTTCACGGGATCGGGACTAATTCGGGTAAAACCGTGGGGACCAGCTAGTATTATCATAAATGTGAAAGTTTGTGTGTAAGTATAAGTGTGTGTTTGTATGTTTGTTCCTCTTTTACGCAAAAACTACTAAACCGATTGCGACAAAACTCAAATAGATACCTAGATAGCTGGAAACTTTTATACCGATATTCGCACAAGATCGGCTTTTAAGTAGGCGAAATCGCGGGGTGCAGATAGTTAAATATAAAACCACTAACGGACTGTAATCATTTCAGTTTTGCTAGGTTTTTATGTTTTCCGAATACTTTTGGACTAGAATCAAAGTTATTCGAAGCAGCTGAATTATTTGGATTGAATTTGGCGCCTAAGTGTTAATGCAAACGCAGTTTACAAAATTGGTTCTCACTCTCACCACATGAGTACATTATTCTTTACGCATGTGCTCTCACTTCTCGTGTGAGTTGCTAGTTTCTGCGAATCTGCGTAGACTATAAAATGTAATTTACTAAACTATGGTAAAGTTGCCAAAGAAATCCGCAGGCCGTAGGCATTCACGGGTAAATCGACCATAGATTTCAAAATATTTTTTAACTGTAGCACAGAACTCATTCATTTGTTCATTCAGTGAAACGTCCTTAATTAGGGCTGTGACACAACAAATGAGTTTAAAAATAATCGATTTAGTTGCCCAATCGATGGGAATGGTTATTTTTCTGCTGTCACGTAATTAAATTAAACAATATTAATAAAACGGAGAAGTATGCAAAAGGAACACAACTAAAGTGGACTAGTTGCAAAAACCCGTAAACATGTACAAGTGCGATTGTTTTGATAAAGTAATCAGTAAAAAAATATGTGGAAATTGTTTATCAGCATGCAAAAATAACATGCTGATAAGCCTTTACCAATTTCTAAGTTGTTGTTCCCAAGAAACTTGGAGAAGGGAACTCCCTCGGATTCCATTGCTTGCTGTTGCATTAAAATTAAAAAAATCTTGTAATTATTTTATTTAGGTTAGTTAGTACTTAGATTTCAGTTTGTTTTTGTAAAAATCTGTATTTAAGAAAAACACTTTAATGAGAAGAAAAATCTGTTGGTTGGAACGCACGTCAACGCAGCCACTGTAGGAATAAAAACATCTTGTTATAAATCAAAGAGTATTTACTAAAATGCATTGCAAATTATGACGACATATTTATGATTTTATTTGTGGTTTTTACAAGTTTGAAAAATGCATTTTATTCATTTGCCATTTAAAATCGATTTTCTTTTCGATATGAACTAAATCGAAACTTTTGTCACCGAGGTTTATCCCTATCCACTCAACTCGGTCACACTCACGTTACTCATTCAAATCAGTCAGTCAGTGAGTGAACAGCGAACGCGTATCGCGAAATCATGTCTGCCTTTTTATTTTGACGTAAATATTTTGTGATAAAAATTAATTTCCTTTGTTTCTGCATAGTTATTTGTGCTGCTGTATTGTTGTGAATGATGTGTGTGTCCGTGCAGTGAATAGTTCACATGAGGCTGTTATACAAAACTGGTCCAATGGAGTCTCTCAGAAAGTGGTTTTACAAACCAAAGGTATGTCAAAACATTGTCAGAAACTTAATCTGCGCTTAGAGAGGTTTTGGCTGCGTATTTACCACAATAAATACATTATACCACAATAAGCGTACATGTAAATAGTTTCACATTCGTAAACGATTTATTCATGATGAAAATGTCGTATTTTATCAGCAGATGATTCAGTGACTTGTTTTCATTTTCCTTCTACCTGCCTTTGTTAGTACTTCGCAATAAAACGAGTTTTACGCTACAAATTTTGTATTCAAGGTGTTTCAATTGTTGCGTCTTACGTCACTATGTTTATAATCGAGGATGCTTGAATTTATGATAATTAGAAATCTGTGCATTTGTGCATAAAACTAACTTTTGGATACGTACACTTAGAGTAAGTATGTTACATACACGTGCCAGATTTCCAATAAGTAGTTATAGGTACTTACATAAACTATTGTTGTGAACTACCTACAGCCAGCAGTTTAAAATTCATAAATCACAACCCCATAACAATTTCAACTACATAGACATGTATATTTTCTGATGATGACTGTTCAAGGAACTGTGTTTCAAAACCTTCGATGTTCCTCTCTAGCTTGTACAGAGGAATCTTGAGAAATGTTTATCTTGCCTTCGGTCACCTGTCGCAGCTGCTTTCACTTTTGCCAACGATTGTAATTAAGCAATAGCCTGATAAGCAGTGTTTATGAATAATATGGGTTAATTGTACTTTCAGCTGTACTAAGTATTTGAAAACACTTTTTAAAAGTTGTAATGTTCTGCGGTATTTATTGAAAACCACAAACCCAGCTCAACGACCATCATCATCCGAGCGATGTTCCCGGTTGTTCAGGTCTCTGTATCCCAGGGTCCGCTTTCCTGCTTTTACACCTCCACTTCACACGATCTTCGACAGACCCAGCTTAACGATAGCAGTGCTTATAACTTCCCTAAGTATGAGTTTAATCCTTATAGGTTATGGGTTAAACATTGAGAGTTCCGATATCCTATACATCGGCAATCAATCTGCTGGTTGCAATTGTTGATTGCTACTCCAGCCAACCTAAATCCAACCAGAAGCGAAGAATCTTCCTTGGGTCCACCCATTTTTCTCGACCCAGTATGCACTCTCTCTCGCACTCCAAGATTGCATGAGCGATGGTCTCTTCATTAGACAAAGTTAGTGTCTGTTTACCTTTATTAATAGGGTTCTGTAAAAAGGATTATAAGATCACTCTTTTGTCCATCTGTCTGTTATTCCTTGGTGTTACTGCAATCAATCTTATGAGAGACTTAAATCAGTATTTTTGCTAGTAGGGTGAGATTTAAGGGTACGCTTAGTTTGGCTTGTTGTGGCCATCACCAATGCTTCCTCTATGTTCATACAACATCCAGCCTTTTCACTCTGTGTCTTATTTGTGGAGTCAATTAGCTGAGCAGCTTTGCCTGAGACATTAATATGTCATTGTATATTAAGTTTAACACTTTAAAACACCATTTACCTAGTAATTTAATATATGACATTAAATAAAAATATAGAAAATATGAATAAAACATGCACTGCCCAGGTTATTTTCCTAAACACAGCTAATAATAAATACAGTGGGTGTAGAAGCTGACTAAATAAAGTTAATGTCTTATTTCACCTCTGAATCACATCTAAACATCTAAGCCTAGAATAAAATGTTAATAGGTAGATACAAAAGTCAATGATCCTTACTTTGGAAAAAAAAGCTTAAATAATTACTATTAAGATTTAGAACGTCTTGCAATGAGATTGTGCTTAAACATATTTAGCTTAAATACATTTAGCTAAATACATTTTATGGGTTATCTTAATATAGCTATTTCAATAACCGTTGATATTATTCATTCAGTTTGACACTTACAAAGTTGTCAATCATATTTAAGGTCTTAAATATATTTACTTTTTGTTGTGCAAGTTAACCTTAAAGTATAGTTTTCACTATTCAAAGGCTTACATGCGCTAAACTTTTGGATAAAAAGTTTTGTTTACACTACCGTACAGTCCTTCCTGGGCTCATAAATGAAAAACCTAACTTTGTTTTAAAGTTTTAAGTACATCATCCTGTTCATAAGCCCGGCAGTCTTCACACAGATTGTGTGAAGACTGCCGGGCATAGTAAGACTTAATACTTAACCCAAAGGGGTTGGATTAGCAACATCCGTTACAAACTATGACGTCATATTGCTTAGTTTTCGCCAGTAACCCCATACCCTTCTGACCTGATTTTATCAAAAAATACACTGTATTTACCTACTAATTTATCTTTTTTTACACCAAAAGAAATCGTGGGAAATTTCCATTATCATATCTTATTATTTATAAACATACGGGATTTACTTACCTACTGTTATTAAAAACTGTACCTAAGTACCTGATTATATTAAAATTAGCTGCTTCTTTTTTGAAGTCGGTTAAATATCTTCAGTACAGTTAGCGGTAAAAGTTTCAGACATAAATGCCTTTACTCCTATGTTCCTATGTAATCGAGACTCACACATCACCTTCTCCTCCTCTTCTACTCTCACATCATTATCATTATTTATTTAATTCTGAAATAAAAAAATATTTATTTATTTTTATACCATAGATTTTGTTTGTCATTCCATACACATTGCGCAATTCTACTACAATTCAAATGCTAGCAAGTCGAATACCAGAAAGCATAATAGAAATAGGTCTTCTTGGTACAATGAAGTTTATAATTGCAAGTTACTGTATGTGGAAGTTGATTGTAAAACTTTTTCAATGTTTAGACCCGGCGAGCGTTGTGCTTGGTCAGAATTAGCTATATATTCAACTGTAGTTTGCATTACAATAATGTCAGTTATACATTATATATTTTTTTAATTATTTTTTTACAAACTTTATTATTTTTGAAGTGAAAACTTCTTTAGCGGCGTTGAGCACTTTTTCTGTAATGGGTATAAAATCTTAAACTCGCGTCAGGACACGTGACCTCATCGAAAAAGCGTAAGACGGATGGAGAGTAGACAGCTATAGTTTTAAAGTGTTAAATTTTTAATGTAATATAAATTGTCATGTTTGTGTACGATAGTGCAATAAATGAATATTGTATTCTACCACATAAATGATAGTACTTGTTTATCTTCACCTGTCCCTATGTCTGTCATCAAATCTTGCAAATAAAATTTAATCCAATTCCCGGTTACTAACTGAGCTGAAATTTTGCATACATGTGTAAATCGGGTGACAATGCAATATGCAACATTAAATAACAAGCAAACCAAGTCTATGGTGTAAAGGTTTTATTAACCCATCCTCTCGTGTAGTGGTGTGGAAACATTTAATTGGTCAACCATCAAAATGGTGACCGCGCCAGAAGTTGCTTAACCCGACCATAAACAACGAAGGAACGCAAGCGCCTCTAGGCCATAGAGCTCTGCATTATTAAACTTATTGTTTTGTTTACAAATACTATGCCAAATGACATTGTGACACCCATTAATTCAACTATTGATTGGTATTTCAAATTACCTACGTGATTTGATAGCTGTGTGTAGTAGATATCTTATCTATTGCTAATGTACTATGTACACTGTACATAATTAATAAACACAGAGTCATAGACACTTATTTTACTCTGTGGTACAGTCAGAGTCAGAATTACAGACCCACCGTAGAGCTCCAAATAATATATAATAATAATAAATATTGCAGGACAATCCACACAGCGCCATCTAGCCCCAAGTTAAGTAACTAGACTTGCTAGAAAACGGATATACTACTTATATACTTTTCTTTTGTAAATATATACTTATAATACATAGAAACAACCAGACCACAGACAAATATCTAAGCATATATACTTGTCTGAGGCGGGAATCGAACCCGCAACCCTGTGTTTGGCAGTCCGGCAAGGTGACCATTGTGCCAACTGGGTCGTCAATCTTTTATAAGAATGTTTTCAACTTAAGCAAGATTCTAAGGTCTTGTTTGAGTTCAAGTTTAAAGTCTTTCAACTCATTAATTTATTAGACAAATATTATAAGAATAATAACATTCCAATAATAGTAATTTTAGAACTCTACGGTGATTCTGCAATTCTGACTCTGACTGTACCTCACTAACAAAAAACTACATTGTGTATGGTCGAGACTGTAAAAGAGGAATCGGTATTGGCTTAGTGGTAGATACCTCGACTTTCATTTCAAAGGTCATGGGTTCAAATACCGGCGGATCGGAACTTACGCAGGTAAAGCAACAGGCCGCTGCTAGTTTAAAATAATAACATTGACAGCTTTTAATCCGCGTTATCGTCTTGGTGACGTCACGACGTCCTGTCTCCGTCACACTCGGCCGGTGTCGTGGTTATGCTGTCTCTCTTGCACACTTTCACTTTTTTTTCACCGCTTTCCCAATAGCAGGCGAAACTCGGTCGTCTCTTTGCCAAATGTTTAACAAATCACATTGAATCGTTTATCTATATCTATAGAAGTTAAAGGGGACAGAACTGGCTAATTAATGATAATGACGGACAGTTTTGTCTGATGAACGTATAATGATCAGTGTATTCACAGTCAAAACCATTGTCTAAAAACAGGGTGCGCTTTTGATCACCTGCGTGACCAAATTCTACATTTTTTGTCTCCAGAAATCACCTGCTGGAAAATCACCTGGGTACTCAAATTCCACAAGATTTTAATTAGGTATTATTTTAAGGGGTATCCAAAGGGTAAAAACGGGGCCCTTTTACTAAGACTCTGCTGCTGTCCATCTGTCTGTCTGTCACCAGGCTGTATCTCATGAACCGTGATAGCTAGACTGTTGAAATTTTCACAGATGATGTAATCCTGTTATTATTATTCATTTATTTCGTATAATTAAAAATCCATAAATTGTCAGTAACAAACCTTAAAAAATATGTTAGTAAAGACAAATACCTAAATAAAATAAAAATAAAAATGTAGCTGTATCCACCTGAAAATGAAATGAAATTGAATCAAAAAGTTAAAGTAAATCAAAATTAAATGGAATTAGATAAAAAATTAGTTATAATCAAAATAATTAAAAATATAAGTACACATGAGCTAGACGACGCTCATCATTGCTGTTGCAGCTCCAACAACACATATTAAAAACTGAATGTACCCTTAGAAACAGAACAGAATGTACCCTTACCTCGGAACCCTTAGAGCGCGAGTCCAACTCGTACTTGGCCGGTTTTCTTAATTTTATTTTACCTATATTTGTTTAAATAAATCATAAATCATTTATTCACCATGTCATCACATTTCGTAATATTGGTAAGTCAAAACACATTGATAGGTAAGTATTAATATAACAGTAGTAGTAAGTATGTAAATCTTATATCTTTAAATGAGCAATTCTTGTATATATGTATATATATAATTGGAATCTCGGAATCGGCTCCAACGATTTTCATGAAATTTGGTATATAAGGGGTTTCGGGGGCAATAAATCGATCTAGCTAGGAATCATTTTTAGAAAATGTCATTTTATTCGTGTTTTATCGAAACTTACTTTTTTTTATCTGAAAAATATGACTCTTCCTGACATCTATTGGCGAACTACTAATACTATTTTTGTATGCAATAAAGTTATTCCAGCAGATGGCGTTGTTATGTAATACGAAGTCAATGAGTGTTTGCTTTGAGGTTAGATTATGTAAAAAAAATAAAAAAATACCGAGCAAAGCTCGGTCATCCAGGTACTGCTATTTTAAAAGATTATTCCTGAACAGTAGCAACCCATCACGAATCATGCAAATCAAAAAATGAATACGCAATATATTCAGAATTATTATAGAAGGAGTTAAGTTTAAAAATAACTTACATAAAATATAGTTTTTTCTATTTCTTATTTAAATGGGTAGGTGAATCAGGTGGTATGAAACCGTTGGACGCAACTAGTCAAAAGTCAAACGTAACAAGCGGTAACAGATTTCACTAAGCATTGTTTTATTGTTTGGCCTAGGTGTTGGTCTAATTTTTGTGAACTAGATCTTTATAATGATTGTTTTTTTTCTGCCGGTCAATAACCTTTGGTTAGCGTGCTAAGTGCAAAACTAACTAACCGAGAAATGAGGAGGTTCTGAATGCGTCGCGTATATATATACTAATATAATAAAGCTGAAGAGTTTGTTTGTTTGAACGCGCTAATCTCTGGAACTACTGGTTATAATTAAAAATTATTTTTGTGTTGGATAGTCCATTTATCGAGGAAGAAAAACCTGCATGCAATTTGCGCGCCCTCAAAAATATGTTTCCAATGCGTACTTGCATGCAAGACTTGCAAAATGGAATCGCGCCTTAAATTCTAGAAACTTAAGAAAAAAAATCACGCGATTAGATTTATCAGGCCGTCATAAATAACGTCGCAATGAAAATAATGGTATATTATTTGGGAAAAACGTCCCACTTTTCCCATTTTGTATTTCCACGGAAATTGTGGGATATTAGTTAATCGAGGCATTAGTCAAATTCTTTGATACTTAATTCCTTATTCACTAACAAAAATCTATCTACATAACTTGCTTTTGCCCGCAACTTTGTCCGCGTAGAAGTCGACAATACAGCGAGGAATCACGTTGTGCCATAAACTTTGCCCCCCTTTTGGGGTAGAATTTCGGAAATCCTTTCTTATCCGGTGCCTACGTCATGCAAAGAACACACCCTCCAAATTTCAGGTCTCTACGATCAGCGGTTTAGGCTGTGCGTTGATCCGTCAGTCAGTCAGTCAGGACAAAGAATTTTGTATGTATAAATTATTTGGGAAAAAACGTCCCACTTTTCCCATTTTGTATTTCCATGGAAATTGTGGGATATTAGTTAATCGAGGCATTAGTCAAATTCTTTGATACTTAATTCCTTATTCACTAACTAAAATCTATTTACATAATAACGTCTTATGAATCATGATTCATAAGACGTTATAAACTAAGAGCATGCTCTTAGTTTAGTTTAATTGGACCGTCTACAGACTGTATGACGATTGATACGCTTCAGTGATTTCTTAGAATACGAATTGGTATTGCTTTTTGTGTCCGCCTTTTTAAAATCTATTTAGGAGGCTTAACAGGTGTCCTGCAAATCCAATGCCATTATTGAGACTGAGTTTTTATTAACTTTTTCGAGTGTCCAAACGCCAGACTATTGTTTAACGAAAGACAAGCTCAAGATTGTTTAATTAGAGCAACACCTAAGGTATAGGTACAAAATGATTAACCTTACTAATTATTAATATGATACAAAATTTAGAATAAAAAAAAAACCCGACTTTAATCACCAACCCACATGTCGCGCGCATAATACTCGTAAAGGGGTTGTATCATTTTGGTATAGCAGTTGCTTCAAACCTTTGGTTTTATTTTTTTATCACGGTTGCTCATCAAGTGGATCTTATTCAACCGCTTTTAGGCTCATAATCCAACGTCCGTTATGCATTACCTCGACGCCACTAGTGTGTTATCAAGTTATCCTGATAAGTTAAGTTGGTATCTTACTGCTAATTACATGTTAGGTAAATGAAACATTCTTAATTAATCTGGGTTATACTGTTTTGATGGATAAAATAAAGTAGGTACCAAAAAAGAGGTTTTACTCCAGCAATAAAGGTTGTCTATAAAGTCGGTTTACGAACGAAACCGCCTCGATGAAATGGTCAATATACCACACTTGTATCGCAATGTACTATTATCGATCACTTTTTTAACCTTTGGTATTAAAATATTAATGCCATGGAACAATATTTTTATTTGCCCCATAACATCTCTTAAAGTGCGAGACAACCTGACACTTAAGTGTGGCAAATAAAAAATAATCTTCCTTAAGATTTGTTTAACATAAAATAACAGGAAAAACTGACACTTAACATGATTATTACACGGCATTTGTTTTGTCTTCTATTCATTGCTGTTTGAAAGGTGGCCATGCAAAAAATAAAGATTAGGCGACTACTATGCCAGTTTTCATACTCATGTTACTACCCCTTTGTATTGAAATGGAACCACTACATATTATAAAACAAAGTTCTTCGTCGTGTCTGTCTATCTGTTCGTTATAAACGCAAAAAAATTCATGCTGTTTTTACTAATGGAGAGTACTACAGTGGTTTTCAAGGAAGGTTTTCTATACATATAAAATGCTTTGTCCTGAATGACTGACTGACGGATTAACACACAGCCTTAACCGGTGATAGTAGAGACCTGAAACTTGGAGGGTGTATCCTTTGTATGACGTAAGCATCCGATAAGATAGGATAATAAAGATAAGGATTTTCCGAAATGGTTCCCCTAAGGGCGTGAAAAAGGGGCGCTAAGTTTGTATGGGACAACGTGATTCCTTGGTCCATTTTCGTCTTCTACGCGGACAAAAGCTAGTATAATCCTATCCTACTTCCTACTAATATTATAAATCTGAAAGTTTGTGTGTGTGTGCGTGTGTGTGTGTGTGTGTGTGTGTTTGTTACTCCTTCACGCAAAAACCACTGGATCGATTGCGATGAAACTATCTAGATAGCTGGAGACCTGGATAACACATAGGCTACTTTTTATCCCAATATTCCCACGGGATCGGGACTTACGCGGGTGAAACCGCGGGGCGCAGCTAGTAGTATATAAAACAAAACAAGCACGCGTATAAAATCGCTAGCAAAAGCTAGTAATACATAATAGAAATCTAACACATAATAGTACAGTACGCCAATTATCTTCCCAAACAAAACCTAGTTCATCAAACGATGCAATGTAGCAATTGAATCAATTTATTCTATTAACTAGCTGTTGCCCGCGACTTCGTTCGTGATGTGGTTTTGGGTTATTTAGAAATCATTTTTCTGCATGGATACAATTTATCATTCGGTGTAAGTTTTAAAAACAAAATAGGTAGTTACATTGTTTTTACACCATATTTTTAATTGATTTGGCAAAGGCACTTTACTTACTCATACTTTTAAAGTAGGTCTAAAGATGCTTGAAGAGCGTGTAGAAAGAAAAACTTTCAGCCCTAGGGAAAATCGCTTTCACTGACAGCTGTCATGTCAAATTATGGCTTCGCGCGGCTTGTGCAATGTGTTTGTAGCCAGTATCAGTACGCATTAGGAACTTCAAAAACCTAACCTCCTTGCTTTAGGTAACACCAAAGAATAACAATTATGGCTTCGCACGGCTCATCCATACTGCCAGAGTTTAGTACATAATAGGTTTTTTCTTAATAATCGAATTCAGGTAGATATATTTAGTTCAAGATATCTTATTAATAAAATAAATGTAAAGATGAAAATGGTCAAAGCGACGTATGACCATGCTGCGCCTCTGCCGGCGCCCTGTCAAGATGTTGCAGATGTGGCTTTATGCGACAGTGCGGCCAGTGTCGTTCCTTGAGTAAAAAAATACTGGCGGGAAATGCTTGCATTTTGAATGATTTTAATTAGTATTATCTTTTGTTATTTTATTATGTTTTAGTGTTAAGTTTAATCTGGTTTTTCATTTATGATTGTGTATTTTGTGTAAATAACCTTTTCTAGACAAACCGTGTTACAAAAACTGTAATTTAAATCTACGGACTTCGCGTCATCACTCAGTGTTGGATAAACTAATTTATAAAAATCTCTTCGGTTAGTACCGACGTATTTGAGTATTGAAAACATGTTGAAAACAAATAGCAAAAGCAAAAAATCTACATAATGTATAACCTCTTTGGTCCCAACCTTGTAAGAGGATCAGGTAGTATGGAGTCTCTCATTCACTCTCGTTATTAGAAAGAATTTTATGTTTATTCGTAATGAAAATCAGTGTTTACCTCGGGTTTGTTTTGTTTACCCAAGGTGTGAAAGTCACTCATTTAGTCCCTCGAAGTATTAGCGCCCTCGCTACGCTCGGGCGCCAAACTCCGTCTCGGGACTCAATGAGTGACTTTCACACCTTGGGTAACAATGTACTATTTTTGTTAGTTTTTTACAAATAAAACATAATACACAACAATATGATAAGCTGAAACTAAGTCCAATTTCTATACGCACAAAACTTTCAACATACTTTGTCTTCCTAGTTATCTTTAGATTTTTGTAAATTAAAGAAAAAATAATTATCAACAACCTTTGTGTCTCGATTTATATTATTCAATTAATAATATAAGAGGTTATTATAGTATTTATAACAACAACATCATGCAAATAATAATCTATTTTGGTGCAAATAATATTTTACATTGTTTTTATTATCAAATAATAATATTATGTAATGATTAAAAAGAAAGGCAATTGGACAGAACAAATACTAATACTTAAAATAACGCGATGCACATTGAGATCCTTACATATTGATAGCAGGCATTACGCTGAACAAAAAATGCGTTCACACCAAACATCTAAAGCGTCTCGGAAACGGGGTATTTGAAGGAACGTGATGTCCTATGAATCCAATTTTCTGAATTCTTGACCAAAATACCCAGCTTTTTTTATTAGGTAGCTGGCAGGGCTACGTAACTTTGGGAAAAAAAATGATTTTTACAAATGACTATTACCTGTATATTTTTTTACCCACATCAAAAAAGGTGGAGGTTCTCAATTCGTCACGTATATATATATTTTTTATGTATGTTCGCTGATTACTCGTAAACTCTTGGAGCGATTTTTTTTTTTTTCTTTTATTATGGCTTCGCACGTGTGCATTTAGCCAGTGTCAAGTTATATTTTGCATCAAATTATGACCAGATTTTTCATAAATCGGGCCTAAAGTGTTTCAATACAGTCAAAGTCGTCATAGTCCGTCAAGTCAGGGGTTATAGTAAAGCGGTGGCAAGTTTACCATAACCTTAATAGGAGATTTGGAGGCAACGTGAAAACTGCATGTTTGACACTGATTTTTACTTTCACTACACTTGTGCACTTTCACAGAACTAAATTGAATAACATTCCACCAGAATTATACAATTCAACTCGGGTTACATCTAAGTTTCATGAAAATAAAACTGCAGCACGACATGTTGTTAACTCGTTCCCGCCAAAACTCCTTGGAGCGATTTGGATAATTCTTTTTTGTTTTTACTATCTAAGGTTTCCGCTACTTGAACTCATAATTCAAACTATAGCAGGAGAAAAGCGCGATAGAAGTGTAACATCGGAGGTCTTCGGTAAAGGAGATCGGTAACATTATGTAGTAGTACCTCTTTGTACTAACCTCATTTTCAGTTTCACGTAGGTAGTATTAAATGCAAACTATTTGGTTTTATGACAGCTGTCATCTTGAGCGGAGGCATGTACTGCATGTACCCCTACCATGACTTTTTGAAGAACTCGAAAAAAAGAAACCCTTTTTAGATCACTCTCTTGTCCGTTTGTCTGTCGGTGTGTCACTACCGATATTCTTAGAGACGGGTGGACCTAGTAAGTTGATTTTTAGGAAGTTTCATAGTAAATACTCAATATAGTATGTTAAATCGAATACGCAAAAAACCCGTGGTAAGAGTACTGTTCCCTTCTGACGTTCGATTACGTTTTACCACGGAAAAATATTTCGATTTCACATTTTTTAAATGTTTTTTCATCAAATATCATAATTATTGTATTAAAGTTAAATTGAAACATACCCTAAATGTTAATCTGATATATTCTGAACATATTCGTGTGGACCTTGTTAAAATCTGTTCTGTAGTTTATGAGATTACCTGGTTCAAACAAACAAACAGACAGACAAACAGACAAACAGACAAACAGACAAACAGACAAAAATTCTAAAAACTACCCTATCGTGTTCAGCTAACGATTTTAAGGCGACCTGTGTATTTTTTTTCTGGATATCTTACAATTACAGATTTTTTGATGTCTACAGATTTATTATATGTATAGATGTTTCTATTCTACCTACATTTAAAATGAGTCATGTATATTTAATGCTAAGATAGCAGAATGTATGTCTGCGGTAATCAAACTTATAGATGCCTTTATTTTTGTCGCTTTTAGGGTTCTGTACCCAGAGGGTAAAAACGGGACCCTATTATTAAATCTGTTCGTCTGTCCGTCCGCCCGTCCGCCCGCCCGTCCGCCCGTCCGCCCGTCCGCCCGTCCGCCCGTCCGCCCTTCCGCCCGTCCGCCCTTCCGCCCGTCCGCCCGTCCGCCTGTCACCAGGCTGTATCTCATAAATCATAACAGTTGAAATTTTCACAGATCATCAACTGTGAAAATTTTAGAAATACATCTATTTCTGTTGCCGATGTAACAATATTTCTTGAGAATGTTTGTAAGAATTTAAGGTTATTTTCATGTTTACTATTTTTTAAGTAATATTTTTTTGCTAAGTAATTGTACTCCCAAAAGTGCAGGTAAAAGACTTTTAACGAATACAGCCTCGTCTGACATCTTGTTTAGGGTTTTTTGCGTTTGTTTTTGCGTCGAGGATTAAGAATATAATGGTACAAAATCTTTTCTGCGCGAGTCCAACTCGCACTTGGCCGGTTTTTATTTAATATCACATACATTGAGTTATCTTTAAGTACGATTGTTTTGTAAACTTGTAATTTTCCGATGTTTAGTTATGGTTTAAGTATTGCAAATAAAGGCCATGGTTATCGAATTTAAATGGTCTTTGTTGTGGCAGTAAAAAATAAAGACCAAAGTTTTTTTGTTTGTAACGAATAGGCTCCAAAAGTAATGGATCGATTTTGATGAAACTTAGTATGAGGATACATTGATTCATTAGGAGTAGCATAGGTTACTTTTTATCCCGATATTCCCTTATGATCGGAAGTTACGCGGGTGTAACCACGGAGCGCTGCTAGTTTATCTATAATTATCAGCGGGGTAAACTTGCTCAAAGAATCGGATATTGTCGGATTACTGATGACGTCACGACTACCTCGTCATAATCATGAATCAGACCTCTAATCTCTTTATCAATAAAGATATTAAAAAAACTTTCCAAATCTATCAACATGATGTCAAGGTCGACTAGCTTCGAAAAGAAAGAGCAAATGTTTTGCATTGCAAATCAAGTAAAACTTTGAAAAAAGTGGTTCTAATGTGATAATCCTCTGAGAATTTGATGCACATGTTGCAAATTCTGCTGTGGTAGTAAGCAGAAAGAGTCGGTTCAGAAGATGGAGTGTGTAACGAGCGCTGCTGCACTCCCCTCTATGGTTTGAATATCGGACCATTTTTATTCCGGAATCAGGTTTCAATATCAAGCCATTCGGTTTCGAAATTCCAGAATTCCGGAGTTCGAGGCTTCCATGTCATGGCAGTTATAGGTTTAATGGCACAAAAATATTTGTGCTAGTGTCATTATCCAGGGAGGAAACAGTCGACTACGTTTGTATGGAGAGAGCGCCGGTACCCTTTCACCTTAAAAATTATTTACAAAATGCAAAATATTTATTGATTTTATCGATATGAAGGGCTAGTATTTAAAGTCGGAAAAATAAATCCATTGAAATAGCTATTCAGAACTTTATTTTTTTAATCTATATCGCCTAGAACTTATGTTGGTAGTAAAATTTCAAGAAAGTCAGTGGTTCAAGCTGTTGTCCGATTGCATGATTAAAAAATGTAAGAAACTGTTGAAAAGTCCGGATGTTCTCACACCAATTTCGGTATCACAAACGATACTGAAATATGTCGGAAATATGGAATTTTGAAAAAAAATTGAAAACCGTAATTTCGGAGCTTAAGCCCTACTCATCACTGCATACAAACGTACAATCAACGCTCAAAAGTCAACTGGCACCGTAACGTTTAGAATCTTATGCAGCACTATTTGAACATCATAACAACGTAACCTGTGGATCGAACCCACGTCGGTTGATATAGCGGGTGGCGGCTTATGTAGTTATGTGTGAAGTGTACCTATCTACTTAATAATCCAAATTGATTAATTGCTGATTTATGTTGGTACTTCGAATAGTTATGTTTCTCTGTCAAATGAATTGTAAATTCTTAAAACCGTAAAACGAAGAAGGTCGTAAGTCCAATATGTCGCACATTGATAATCAAACCGTCACTATACGAAATATTAGAAATTCGAACTACTACCACTACTTAGTGACACTACGTATAAAAAATATAATGCAAGAACACCCACTCCAAATTGATTAATTGCTGATTTATGTTAGTACTTCGAATGTTTCTCTGTCAAATGAATTGTAAATTCTTGAAACCGTAAACTGTAAGAAGGTCGTAAGTCCAATATGTGTTTAAAGCATTATGGTAGCAAACTGATAATGTACTTGTGACGCATACTGTACATCGAGCAGTACCTTGTACCTGGTTTAAAGTACAGTTTAAATCATAACTTACCAGTACAATGGAATATTAAATAAATCTAGGTAGTTAATAAGACCTTGAACCTGTCAATGTTTACATTCACACTGTTCTATACCCTTTTACCAGCTATGTTTCAATACAGTCATCTGGATTATACTTTATTCACACAATGGAAGTTTTTACACGCCTTTCCATGTCAATTGTAGGCGATACAATCGATCACCAGTTAAATATTTAATGAAAGCATTAAGTACGTAGTTATTCCAGTAACCTTTATCTGAATGTCGGTTTGGAATTTTAACTAGGTTACTTTCACCCGCGTAATTCCCGAACATAGCGCCATCTATTGGGTGTATTTGCTAGATGTCAAACAATATTGAAGAATTTTATCGATGAATCAACGTACACCGCAACTATGAGAACTTCCTAAAACTAAACAGTAAATAAACACTTGCTTATGAAACCATTAATTGATACATTTTATTCGTTTACATTGACGACATAAGCGAATAATTGAGATGATAACTATCCTATCCAGTAAGTTAGACCAAAATACGGATACATACATGTGAAATTTGATTGAAATCGGTTCAGTAGTTTTGGAGTTTATTGGCAACATACATCGTGACACAAGATTTTTATATATACAGACAGATTGTAGGGTATAGATGAAGGCCTTTTTGTTCGGTTCGGAGAAATCGGTAAGGCCTAGTCTAGAATGAAAGGGAAAGTGGTTTTGGCTTGATTGTTGACTAGATTACCATAAGCATACTGCTTTTAACACGATATCGATGTAGGATACAGACTTCCTGTGTGCAAATCATCTTACCTTTTTTTATTAATTAGGCCAGCGTTTGACCACTACCTCACACGATGGTAAGTGACGATGCGGTCTAAGAAGTAGCACGCTTTCCAAGAAAATACCTATACGCTCGAGACTCCAAGAACCCTATTTAAGACTAACATTCATTATGAATTAATCCGCAACGTCTTAGATACATAGATAAACTCTCTATTATCCCATATTTATACATATTAAATTATTTGTCCTGACTGACTGACGGATCAACGCACAGCCTAAACCGCTGCTCGTAGAGACCTGAAACTTGGAGGGTGTGTTCTTTGTATGACGTAGGCATCCGATAAGAAAGGATTTTGAAAAAATTAAACCCTACGCGGACGAAGTCGCAGGCGAAAGCTAGTTATAACATTAATTTCTGCAAATTCATATATTCCAAACAAAATAGCAATATGGCGTCTTCTGTTTTATCTAATCTAAATAAGAAATATTTCTAAGGAAAAATTCTGAAAAATCCAAAACTCGCCGCGGTGCTATTGGAGATGCATTTTTCCTTGAAAATATTTTGGATATGCCTAGTGATGGCTCACGCACTATAATTTAATCTTAGTTAGACCAGAAAATGTTGGGACGTATCCTGATCTAATTAAGATTGTATTATTAGCATATTTGGTCCTGGTCTAATTAAGGGACGTATCCTGGTCTAATTAAGACTGCTTGTGATTGGTTCATGCAAAGTGGATTTTGCTAGAACCAATCACAGTGCAGTCTATGCTCAGTACGCATCAAGGTAACCCTTGTAGGTCAAACGCTCTGCCGATTAACTGTGATAGTAGGTATAGGCTGGGTTGCACTGAACATCTATTACTGATTCCAAGGGAATTGAGTCTTCCTGTTGCATGTTGCGATGTTTTCCTTCACCGTAAGGTGAACATCGAAATAATATTGTATCGCCAAGCGGACTTGTCCGTGTTCCAGTGCAGCCACAAAAGGAAGACGGGTCGGAAAAGTTTTTATTCCACTACTGTCTTACCTTACTTAAAGGCCCCCTGTCTATTCTATCCGTAAAGGGTCCTGCCGTAAGACCAGCTGAAAATGTGTCATAAAAATGTTGGTGCTGCTATCATTGCTGAGGCAGAACCTTTTTGGAGGCACACGGCTTCTTAGATCTTATTTCTTACTAGCGACCCGCTCCGGCTTCGCACGGCTATATTATGCATGTTTTATACATATAAACCTTCCTTTTGAATCACTCTATTTATTAAAAAAAACCGCATCAAAATCCGTTGCGTAGTTTCAAAGATTTAAGCATACAAAGGGACATAGGGACAGAGAAAGCGACTTTGTTTTATACTATGTAGTGATATCTTTTTTTATTTCTTTTATATTCTTTTACCTATTTAATTTTTCGTGTTTATTTTACATTATTGTTTTAGGTTAAGTAGTGATTTTATGTTTGTTACTACTTTTTTGATTGTCTTGTGTGGTGTGCTTGTCCAAATAAATGTTTTCCTTCTTTCTTTCTATTTGGGGGTCGTGATGTATCTTAGACCGCATCTTCACATGCCTCGTGTGAGACAGTGGTCAGACCCTGAACTATTTATAAAAAAAAATGTCTCCATACGTATTGAAGAGCTCTTGTTCCTGGATACAGTCGACTAAGAGCGGTGTTGGCTTAGTGGTAGATACCTCGACTTTCATTCTGAAGGTCGTGGGTTCGAATCCCGGCCGGCCGTGCACCAATGTATTTTTCTTAAGAAAAATTTATGTGCGCTAATTGACATTGCTCTTACGGTGAAGGAAAACATCGTGATGAAACCCGCGGTTTAGTTGGCTCCACAAGTATTGACAAGTTCTCTCCTCTGGACATGGTCGACTAAGCTGAGAGGTTGGTAGGTGCTGGGCAAGCCTACTCCATCCAATTAAATAGGGACCAATGGGGTAACAGCCTGTATACAGGTACAAGTACAGTCGACTACGTTAAGAGCGTCTTATATTGAAAGGCAAGCCTACTCCATCTAAGTTTCTGACGCTTGTAAACGTAAAGATCCTGTACATCATCGACCAAATCTCAAGGGAATTAAGTGTTCCTGAGTCGAGAATTGGCGAATTTGCACAGATTTTGATCACGAAATTGACCGGATTGGAGGGTGACATTTGTCTTATTGAATAAGTACGGCAATATGCGTTTTGATTGTGTAATGCGTGGTTTATGTATGTATGTACATATGTGCGACTGAAGATTTCATTTCTTAACCGATTTAAAAAAATGAGGTTTTCAATTCGTCGCAAAGATAGATAGATAACTTTATTTGTACCAACAACACAAGAAGAAACAGAACACGCTAAACACAAAGTAAAGTAATAGCTAGAAAGTATAAGTTGCACAAATGGGCGGCCTTATCGCTGAAAGGAATTTCTTACTCCAGCATAAATACTTAGTAAGTACCTGGGTAACCGACCTTTGCTCAGTTATTTGCTTAATTTTTCTTTTTTTTTTTTACTTCTCCCCGAAACGACCCGCATACTAAATTTCAAGCAAATCGTTGGAGCCGTTTCCGAGATCCTTATTATAATCAACAAGAATTGCTCGTTTAAATAAAATAAAAATAGCTTTATTAATCCCTAGCACTTAATATTACATTTGAAAAAAGTAAAAAAAATGATTTGCAGGCGCCCTAGTTGGTGTAGGGCCCGCCTAAACCGGTAAAAGGATCCTCCAATAATCCCCATATATCTGTCCAGACCTACTGAATATATATATCTGTCTACATATAAAATTATTTGTCCTGAATGACTGACTGACTGACGGATCAACGCACAACCTAAACCACTGATCATACAGATCTGAAACTTGGAGTGTGTGTTTTTGTGTGACGTAGGCATCCGATAAGAAAGGATTTTCCGAAATTTTACTCCTAAGGGTGTGAAAAAGGTGGGCAAGGTTTGTATGGGAAGAACCATGTTCGACTGTTACGCGGACGAAGTCGCGGGCAAAAGCTAGTATGCATATACAATTTCATAAAAAGCGGTCAAGCCGTTTCGGAGGAGTATGTTACTAACATTGAGACACGAGATTTTTTTAAAATTAGAAGATGTGATAGTCTTCAACAGATTCAGCTATTAATGTAATAAGTACCTGGATGACCGATATTTCTTTTTTTTTTTTACTTAGTCTAACCTCAAAGCAAACACTCATTGACTTCGTGTTACTTAACAACGCCTGCTGGAATAACTTTATTGCTCACAAAAAATAGTATTAGTAGTTCGCCAATAGATGTTAGGAAGAGTCATATTTTTCAGATAAAAAAAAAGTAAGTTTCGATAAAACACGAATAAAATGACATTTTCTAAAAATGATTCCTAGCTAGATCGATTTATCGCCCCCGAAACCCCTTATATACCAAATTTCATGAAAATCTTTGGAGCCGATTCCGAGATTCCAATTATATATATATATTATCGAGGAAGGCTATAGGCTACTTTTTATCCTGATATTCCCACGGGATCGGGAGTTACGCGGGTGAAACTGCGGAGCGCTGCTAGTATATATATATATATATACAAGAATTGCTCATTTAAAGATAAAAGATACCTATCAGTGTATTGTTTCTATTCAAAAGGAAATATTGATATATCACACCAAACACGTGTAATCTAGTATTATATTGACCGCTAAATTGTATATAAATATATATTGTATTTTAATTGGATGACATCATTTTATCGGTAGGTATGTAACTTAAAATAAATACAAAGCAATTTTTTTGTATTTAAATTGCATTGAAAATTAATGCATACTTACGTTTGCGTAATTCCATATGCCAGTCAATTCTTCAAGTTTAAATAAAAAGGGGTTTGAAGTTATTGGCTGTGCCGTGCCGTCCGCCATCTTGATCGATATACTACCAGTCAAATTCCAAGACAAAGTAGGTATTTTAAAATACTGCATAATAATCTAAACCCTATTCCTTTTTCTATAGGTTCAATTTACTATTTTCTACATAGAATATGAACATTACTAGTACAAACATAAATTTGATGCATGCAAATGAGTGTTTGTAGGGCACACAAATATTTTCGTTCTTATTATCAACAGATACCACAAACAGAACGAAACAATGATGCATATTAACTACTATAGAATTTCTTATCGGTGTACCTTTTTTTCATTGGAAATAATTGTGATAAGTAAGTAGGTTCCTATATAGTTTTTTGTTTTGACTAACTACATGTAGTCCGTTTTACAATTTTTAGAATTCATAATTATAAGAAAAATCTACTTATTTATTTCAATTAAATTATTCAGTACGGTGTGTAAGACCCACTTTTAATAATTTGGCTCCGATATTTTTGCGTATTTTTATTTCTGCCTATACCTTTTTGAAGGAAAACATCGTAATGAATGTTGTGGTTTTATTGGCTCCAGATGTATTTCTCCTCGAGTCAGTCGACTAAGCTGAGAGTATGGTATATAGACTTGCCCACCACCAGTATTGCCATGTCTCAGAACCCATGGATTTAAGTCCCTGGCGTTGCTTCATAAATAATCTAGGTTAGGTTAGGCAATATTATTATTATACCTACCTACTTATTCATATGTTAGCAAATTCATTAAACAACATTTAGTTATAAGAGTTTTTAACTGTTTACCAGAATTAATTAAAACAGACTTGATTTATTGGTTCTTAGTTTGAAGTAGGTAGGTATGAGCGTTTTAGTTGTATGGCTTTATGCAACCACCAGCAGTGGTCCGCAGATTCACCCGCGTAAAACGGTCCAGTAGTTTCAGAGCCTATTCGTTACAAACACAAAAATCTTTTCTCTTTATTATATTAGTGTAGATGTATGTAGTAACTTTATCCAATACATATGAGAAGCATAAAACACTTATCCGAAAGGTACTTCAGTGTCGCCTGGCAGTATTCCAATAATCATATATTCTCGTAGTTCTCGACCTAGAAGGACCCTTGCCTCTTATCTGACCTTCAATATGATTTCGATTACTTAGATAAAACTATTACGAAATATTTCTTATTTTACGGTAGGTTTCTGATTTTCCTTTCGTTCATATACTTTTACAAGAAAACCTTCTATTGAGTTCTAATAGACTGATACCCAGTCTAGTATTTTAAAATTACAGTATTTTTGTGGACCAAAATGTACTTCAAGTCTCCTTATTCTCCTTTTTAACCTATTAAAACTGCTTTAGGCTAAATCAAATCCGGCTAGGCTCTTTACCCCAAAAAGGAGGCTTTTCCCTACAGAACTACTTCGTCCCAAATATATTATAATGCGGTAACTGTTTTGTTTGGAGAATAATAGTTTTAATGACTTTAATTCATACCGACTTCTATACTTATATCATAAACAAGAAAAGTTTGTGTGGTTGTTGGGAGTAATCTCCGAAACCGGTGGAAAATTTTGCATAGAGAAACTTTTAAGTAATTTTTTTATACCTGAATTTCCACGGGATCGGGACTTACGGGCTGCAGCTAGTGATTAACACTTATCTTGAGATTTTAAGCTATTTTCTCGTACTACGATGAATTTAAGTAATCCTTTTTAGAAATTGCTTGAAGTAGTAACTTATTTCGTTTTGTTTATAAATAAACGCAAGTGATTCATTCAGGATTGGAAAACATTATCATTGAATTAACTAGTGTTTTCAATTTTCATTCGACACTAAATTACTTACGTATTTCTTATCAAATCTATGAGTGGATCTGATAAGGAAACAAAGGAAAGGTGCAATTTATTGCGGCCTGTGCTTGATATCCCCGAAGATCCGGCCTGAGTATATACCTTATCGAAGTAAATCTACACTGGCGTTGACCGCGGGCTTTGCTAAAATGTTCATACCCTTTAACTGCGTATGTTGATATGGATCGAACACCGACCGAAGTTGGGGAAGTACGAACATGATATAGGTGCCTCGCAGTTCTATTACCGTATACTTAAGATGAAAGGGTACCGGCGCTCTCTCCATACAAACGTAGTCGACCGTTTCCTCCATGGATAATGACAATATAGCAAACATTTTTGTTGCATAAAACCTATAACTGCCATGACTATGCCCGTCTTGGTATTTTTCATTTTCTAATTATCATAGAAATTAAGATTTAAAAAACAAAACATAGGTGCATGGTTATGGCAGTTATAAGTTTTATGCAACAAAAAATTTTGCTCTGCTGTCATTATCCAGGGAAGAAACAGTCGACTACGTTTGTATCGAGAGAGCGCCCGGCACCCTTTCCTCTTAGGTATTTTTTTTATAATCGTCAATAAAAAATTACAAACGGTTAAACTTCAATAACATTAAAAACCAATGAGGTTTGTCAAAAAAATTATTTCTAGTTTAGTCTACAAAGTCAACAGTTTGCCCATTTACCCACCCCAAGTCCCATTTTTCTAAAATGGGACTTAATTTACATTTAATTAAATAAATAATAATAAATTAATATATTGGGACAGTGTAAACAGCGCCATCTAGGTCCAAATTAAGCAACTAGGTTTGTGTTATGGTGGGCAGATAACGAATAATAGTATATTATGCAACTAGTGAATAAAGGATGGATTTAAAGCGAGGGCCATAGATGAATCACGAGCAAGCTAAGGATTCTAACAACTGAATCACGACCGTAGGGAGTGATTCTAGATGATTTTAGATTTTTGAAGTTAGAATCCTGAGCCACACGAGTGATTCATGGCCCTCAATGTAAATCCGTAGAAAACAAAACGTGTGGTGGGACCGGCCGACAGACAGACAGACTCAGACAGACAAACAGACAGACAAACAGACAGACAAACAGACAGACAAACAGACAGACAAACAGACAGACAAACAGACAGACAGACAAACAGACAAACAGACAAACAGACAAACAGACAGACAGACAGACAAACAGACAGACAAACAGATAGACAGACAGACAGACAGATAGACTGACAGATAGACAGACATATAGACAGACAGACAGACAGATTCAGACAACAGACACAGACAGACAGTATTTTTTGCGCAAGGAGGTTGTATTGTATAACCATTGAGATGAATGTCGAATATACAAACACCAAAACAGTGATTAAAAGGCCTTTTTATTCACTGGTTTCAGTGAATAAAATAAGCTTTTTAGAGTGGGCATGGCATAAAATACATTAATACTTTTTTTTATAAGTTAATACATACATAATGTACAGAATCACCCAGACCCAAAAAAAAGCCAAAACAAAATCAGCAAAAAATAGCCATAATATGTACAGAAACACCCAGACCAAAAAAAAGCCAAAACAAAATCAGCAAAAAATAGCCAAACTCGACAAAGCGAACCAACCAAACTTCGCCGTCTGCGCATTAAAATAGGTCTTTATGATCAGATTAGTTTTCCTTATTTTTCTGTAAATTCGTTTGTCACGAGATGTCATATACATGCATCCTTGAGTTTTACAAGTACAGGGTCGCGATACCATTGTTGTACAGTGTTGATAATAAATTTGATAACACAATAGGTACAGTATGCATCATAAGTACACTATCAGTTTGCTACAATCTATACATATAAAATGCTTTGTCCTGAACTACTGACTGACTGACGGATCAATGCACAGCCTAAACCGCTGATCGTAGAGACCTGAAACTTGAAGGGTGTGTTCTTTGTATGACGTAGGCATCGAATAAGAAAGAATTTTCCGAAATTCTATCCCCTAAGGGGGTGAAAAGGGGGGGGGGGCAAAGTTTGTATGGGACAATCTAATCCTATTAGAACCATTTTCGACTGTTACGCGGACGAAGTCGCTGGCAAAAGCTAGTAATACTATAAATAAGTATTGGACTTAGGACCTTCTTCTAATAGACGTTACACACAAACATAAAATACTTGAATTAAAAGTACTCAGTGTGATTATTATTTTCAACATGTTTCCTATGACTTGAGTTGATCGAATGGTATAAGCCGCTACCCGCTACACCAACCCGACGACGTGGGTTCGATCCACAAGTTACGTTATAATGTGCAAATAGCGCTGCACAAGATTGTAAACGTTACGGTGGCGGTTTACTTTTGAGCGTCGATTGTACCTACTACTGTTATCTGCTTTGCTCTTATCGTAGCGAAGTGAAACAGAAGAATTGTGATATGATACTAGAAACATTGTAAATTAATGAGTTTATACTTTATGTTAAGACTAGATGCACACGAAATTTAAAAAAGTATTAATTAATAAAATGTCCTTAAGAAATTACCTAATACTATATAAAAATAAGTCGGGTTTTCCTTCCTGACGCTATAACTCCAAAACTCACGAACCGATTTCCACGGTTTTGCATTCGTTGGAAAGGGGTCTCGGGCTCCGTGAGGTTTATAGCAAAGAAAATTCAGGAAAAATTTCAATAGAAAAGCGGGAAATTTGGATATGGCAAAACAACGTTTGCCGGGACAGCTAGTTAATCCTAAGAGTTTAAAAAAAATAATGGTTGTCTGTAAAGTCGGTTTACGGACGATATTTTTACGAGATAACGTCATAAGAAAACATTGATGGTAACCATAGCAACGATAATACGTTGCTATGGCTACCTTGTCAATAACGCTCACTCACGTTCCTGTAATATGACACTTTTTTGTGAGTGCAGTACTGTGTTCATCCATTTATAAGACGTTATCACGTCAAAATAAAAGTAAGTAAGTAAGTAAAAATAAGTAAGTGGTAAGTATATAAGTAGTAGGAAATCGGTTATGTAAAAATTAAATTAATGAGGATGCTAAAATATTGTTAAAAGTCGTCATTATATTCAATAATTCGCATGAAATCACATTGAATCGTTTTGAAAATAAGCAAGGATGTGTCTTTGGAACGCGCCTAGGTGTCATTTTATGGACACCCATTTTTAGAATTTTGTTCGCTTTTTGAGTTCATTACATTTAGAGTTTCTGAAGGTTTTACTTTCAGCTACTTATTTTGTAATAAATTTAATTAAAGTCAAACCTACTGTAACTTGAAATACCTTTTGTAATTTCGTCATAAAATACGAAACCTGATTAAGCTACATTATTTTAACTATTTGATTCGATTCGCCAAACATTTTAATTAATGATTGTTTTTGTTTACTCCGTAATTTAAGGGTATTCCTTGCCGGATGCTCGCCAAATTCAAAGCCTAGTAAAGAATTTACATGGTTAAAGTTAAAATTTCGCGTACAAAGCGTCATGCATCCTTTCTCGTGCGCACTGTTTAGATTTGGAACTCTGCCCGCGTCGCTGTTCCCCCAAAACTACAACCTTGGAGTCTTCAAGTCTAGAATAATAAATATCTAAATATCTTCTAGGCGAGGATGCTACATCTTCAACCTCATCTACGCTTTTCCACCGGTGAGATGAGGTAAAACACGAGCCTAATTATAGTAAAAAAAATGCTGTTGGAAAAATAAGTTCTAGATACGCGAATAAAAAAATGTTACTTTTCGATTTTTGATCTCATGTTCACGCAAGACTGAAACAAAAATGAATAGAAGAAGAATAGAATGAATAGAATATAATTTATTCGAACAAACACACGACATAGTATAGAATAGATACAAATAAGAAACAGCAAGAGATAGTTACAAATAAAAGAAATTACAAAAAAACAGACAATAAAAATAAAAAAAGTATCTGAGAAGTCGTGTGTTGCCCGAATGGGTGCAAGCCTCAGCATATGCTGCAAATACGCAGGCGCATCTGCAGCGCTGGTCTTCCGGCCGCACCCTGTGGGTGACTTTTCCGCTCCCAGGAAACGGCTTGGGCACCAAGATAATATAAATAAATAAATATACTAAGTATAATATAATAAAATAACATAATCTATTCATATATACATACACATTATATACTACGCTGTACTTATATAAATATACCCTTATATAATTACAAGAATCAAATACCTACCTAAGAAAAAAAAAACAAAAATGGAATTTCGCGGGCCGTTAGTGCGCCATCTTTTAAACGAAACAGTTCTAGATTCTACTAGTTCAAAGTATTATTTCTGATACTTCATAAATTCATCAACACACATCTTAATGTAAGATTACGGAGCTGTTTACATTGTAATATGTAATCGCTTGATATAAAGTATGCAAATTATGTTAAATACTCATTCATTAGCTGTGTTTATTTCCTTCTTTGTATATCAGATTAGGTATTTTAGTGATTAAGTTTAGTAATTACTAGCGGTTTTACCCGCGTAAGTTTTTATGCCTTGGGAATATCCGAATATTTATTTTATTTATTGCGAACGAAACATATATGGTATAATATACCTAACATGAAAATTATACGTTAAAGTTAAGGCTGCATAATTGTATAAAGTCACAACTGTCCCCTAGCTAGGGTACGGAAAGCAGCCGACAGTCCCGTTCCCTCGTCATACCTTGATACCTAGAGTAATAAAAACATAATCAAAATCGGTTTATATGTTCGGGAGCTACGATGCACAGACAGACACACATACAGACACGTCAAACTAAAGACACCCCTCTTTTTTGCGTCGGGGGTTCACAATAGCCTATGTTACTTGTATACAAGGCTGTTATCCGCCATTGGACCCTTTTTTATTGGTTCCTTTTTACGTGAGGATGGAGTAGGCTTCCCCAGCACCTACTCCCCATGAATCAATGTATTCTCTTACCAAGTTTTATTAAAACAGGTCTAGTAGTTTCGGAGTTTAGAAATCAAAAACGAAAAATCTTTCCTGTATAAAATAACTAGCTGTTGCCCGCGACGTACGCGTTGTATCACTCTATCTGTTAAAAGAAAAAGAATTTTCCAAATCGGTCCAGGCGTTTTCGAATAATCGGCGAACACACATAAAACAAATATACGCAACGAATTGAGAACCTCCTCCTTTTTTGAAGTCGGTTAAAAACTGCATCAAAATCCGTTGCGTAGTTTTAAAGATTTAAGCATACATAGGCACAGACAGACGGCGGGAAGCGACTTTGTTTTATACTGTAAATTAACTCCATCTTCTTCGTCTATTTAACTGGACAAGGTCGGATCTGTCCACTCCAGTATACTGCAAGGTCTTTAACATTGGCATTGACTGACATTAGGTTAACCAGCGTAAACTAGGGCTGGAGGGGCAGACACGCACGCCAGGTTTGATGACCAAGGTGAGAGTCGTGTTCCTTCGTAATCATCAAGTGTCAGGCCTTGCAAATTATTATGTAGGCCAATATGTAACTCTCCTCGCTTATTTTTAAACCCCGATGCAAAAATGACGGGGTGTTATAAGTTTGACGTGTCTCTTTGTGTGTGTGTCTGTCTGTGGCATCGTAGCTCCCGGAACGAAAGAACCGATTTTGATATAGTTTTTTAGTATTTAAACCTCGACGTAAAAACGACGGGGTGTTATAAGTTTGACGTGTCTGTGTCTGTCTGTGGCATCGTAGCTCCCGAACGGATGAACCGATTTCAATTTAGTCTTTTTTGCTTGAAAGGTGAATCAGTCGGGAGTGTTCTTAGCTATGTTTGATCGAAATCGGTTTAGCCGTCTGAAAGTTGTGGGGGATAAAAGTCAAGATTCACAACCGAATGTAAATAGATATGCCCGAGTGGGGTATTAAATGAAAGGGCATGATTTGCACATTACAAATAGCTTATTAAAAAGTCCCTCCCTACAAAAATGATGAAATAAAAAATGAATTATGTATTTAATGAACCCCCGACACAAAATAATAAAATAGTATGAATGTAAAAAGCCTAAAACAAGCAGCAAAAAAATCTATGAATTAAAAACCCTACAAAAAGAAAAAAATTACCCCGAAATTATGACCCTACGTAAGTACATCTGTTAATATTGTCGCTCATAAAATCAAAAAGTGTCGTTACAACTTTTGGTCTTAATTTTTTTCCGTCTAGGAGCTCGCATAAGGAACTTCGTTCCAATAAATAAACATTTAATACTCAGTGCCAAATGCAAAAGCTTTCCTTAGTATGTAAATTATTGATTAAACCCCTAACGTGCAACTATGTGAACTCCCACAACGCTGTATACAAGCCGTGAACTTGACATCTGCAGTGCGCCAAGTATGTTAGTATTGGACGTCCTATCCAAGGTCTGGGGCAAAATAAATTATGACCGTGCACAAAAACTGCGAAAGCAATAAATTTGGTTGTAAACTTTTGTCTAACTTATTTATTTTTTAGTTTGATCATATATTTTGTTAGACATTCTCGTTTTATGTACCTATTACTAGCGATCAAAGTTAATATAAAAATGGTTATTGTGGGTTATCCCTAAGAGACATATACCACCGGACTTTTTAATAGAACTTTTTAAGGTGTACAATACTGTAGTACATTATTTTGATCTCTCTCGTAGGGTTCAGCCAGCGTTAGTAATGTAAGCGCAAAAAAATGTGTTTATTTACGACATCACATTAGAAACCTCTAAAATTATCAGTGTTCCTTTACTGTATTATGCATGTATTATACCTATAAACCTTTCTCTTGAATCACTCTATCTGTTAAAAAACCGAATCAAAATCCGTTGCGTAGTTTTAAAGATTTAAGCATATATATGAACAGACAGCAGGAAGCGACTTTGTTTTACTATGTAATGATTTTGTAGGTCGAATTTCGTGAATTTTGTTGTGACCGCTCTGTACAGCTTTATTTAAAAACCGTACTTAATATTTCACGTAATACGGATTAAGTTTGATTCGATGAGTGGTCGATTAATGTTTCGGCTTGAGTTTATTTTTGGGATTGTTCTCCGCCTGACAAGTAGAACCCCAAGCTGAAAATGACCCTAGTCTAGTTGCGAAAACACCAAAAAAAAACTGCTAGTAACTAAGTTAAAACATGGTTTACTTTGTTACAGAGAGACGACCGTTCGCTTCTAGCGCAGTTTTTCTTCGCTGACGACGCTCTCAACATGGTCGCTGCAGAATTGGATTCCTTCGATGGTCGCAAGGACCCTGAACGGTGCTCCACCTTGGTCAATCAGTTGCGACAGGCACAGGTAGAGTTACTTTCTTAGCGTTTTAAATACCTAATACGTTATTGCGTAGAGAGAGAGAGAAAGAGGATACGATTGAAAATCCGTATTATATTTCTACTGAACGACTCAATCAAATTGAGTCAATGATGCGTAACATTGCTTACTGGACGAAGACCAGTCACAGAGGAAAACAAATTTGCCTTGACGAATACGCAGAATTGACAAGTGTGGAACTTTGACGAATATACTCAGTGTTGTTGATTGATCGTCGACCTAGCTGAGAGGGTAGTAGGTGCTGAGCAAGCCTACTCCATCCTCACGTAAAAAGGACCCAATTAAAAAGGGTCTAATGGCGGAAAACAGCCCGTATACAAGTACAAGTACAGTGTTGTTGGTAGCTTTATTAATACGCTGTTTTGAAAAAAACCAACATGACTCTAAAGAAAGTTGATTCACTGATTCATTTAGTCATCCTGAAGTCTCAGAAACTACAAGTGCTAAGACTCTGAAATTTTGAATGGGTTCCTTTTAGGACGTAGGGGAGGCAAGATTTTTTCTTTGTTTATAATGAATAGGCTCCAAAGAACTGGACCAATTTTGGTATAATTTGGTATGAGGACATAATTGATTCATAACATAGGATACTTTTTATCCCGATATTCCCAAGGGTTTGGAACTTACGCAAGTAGAATCTGCAGGGCGCTGCTTGTTTTTAATGTATCTAAAGTGTTTCTCAAAAATAACATAACATTAATTCCTTATGTTAATTATGATTTTCTTGTGTTTCTGCATACGTCAAACATGAAGTAATCTTCAAACCTTGAAGCAACATGGTCATAACTTTTAGCTATAGAGGCTTAAAGCAACCTTGATGCATCAGGTAGCTCGAATACCTATTTTGGCGGTCGATGAACGCTTTATATCGAAATTCGAGATCATCCGAGGGGTTAAACTTAAGGTGAAAGGGTACCGGCGCTCTCGCCATACAAATGTGGTCGACTGCTTCCTCCCTGGATAATGACAATAGCACAAATATTTTCGTGCCATACAACCTATAACTGCCATGACTATGCTCCTATGTTTTTTTTTTCATTTTGTAATTATGATAGAAATTAAGATTTAAAAAACAAAATATTAAAAAAAAATGTGAGCCGTCACGGGACGCCTGGCAGATGTGAAACATCGACATTATTTTGTAAAAGTGACCCGTACACACTACTGCATATAGACTGTATATATATATCATCATATAGCGTGGCGACGCGTCGCCACGGCATACGTCGCCACGCCAGAAATCGGTTTTACATGCGGCTATAGATGTTTCACATCACAAAGAAACATAGGGGCATGGTCATGGCAGTTATAAGTTTTATGCAATTAAAATATTTGTTCTAGTGTCATGATCCAGGGAGAAAACAGTCGACTACGTTTGTGTGTAGAGAGCGCCCGGTACCCTTTCACTTTAAACGCTTTATTATCATTCCAAAACCTTAATAAAATGTCGTATTAAATGACTTGTTTCTGAGTTAAAAGGCTAAAGGAAAACTCGTTTAGCGAAGTATCGTATTTGCTTTGCACTTGATAAATGAAGTCGTGGAATGGTCTTGTTTTTCCTCAATTAAACATTTTGGTACTTATACAATGCGAATTACTCGACTGGCGACATTTGTGACGTGGCGACGCAGGAGGTTACGGGTTCGATTCCCGCCGCATACATTTTTTTTGTTGTTATATTTGTTTCTAGTTTAAATGGTTCTGTTTGTAAATTAAGTACTAACAGCGCTCCGCGGTTCCACCCGCGTGATTCCCGATCCCGTGGAAATATCGGGATAAAACGTAGCCTATGTTATTCCCATTGAATCAATGTATTCTCATACCAAGTTTAATCAAAATCGATCCAGTAGTTTCGGAGCGCATTCCTTACAAATAAAATAATCTTTCCTCTTTATAATATTACTAACAATTGCCTATGTCAATCCCAATTAATCAATGAATCCTTATACCAAGTTTCATCAAAATCGGTCCAGAAGTTTCGGAGCCTATTCAATTCAAACAAACAATCAAATTTTTCCTCTTTATGAATTGAAAGAAAAGAAAGTAGGTACAATCGACGCTCAAAAGTCTCCGCCACCGTAACGTTTACAATCCTGTACAGCACTATTTGAACATTACAACAACGTAACCCGTGAATCGAACCCACGTCGGTTGGTGTAGCGGGTGGCGGCTTATACAACTCGGCCAACTAAAGACATAGCTAACATGTTGAAAATAATAATCCAACTGAGTACTTTTAATTCAAGTATTTACGTTTGTGTGTAACGTCTATTAGAAGAAGGTCGTAAGTACAATACTTGTTTATAGTATTATTGTAGCAAACTGATAGTGGACTTATGACGCATACTGTACCTATATAAGTATTCTAACCATTGTCTAGTCACCACAACACAATCCTAGTTACTTAGCTTGGGGATAGATGGCATTGTGTAAAGTGTCTTACAATATCATTTTTAGAAAATGTCATTTTATTCGTGATTTATAGAAACTTACTTTTTTTTTATCTGATAAATATGACTCTTCCTGACATCTATTGGCGAACTAGTAATACTATTTTTTGTGAGCAATAAAGTTATTCCAGCAGATGGCGTTGTTAAGTAACACGAAGTCAATGAGTGTTTGCTTTGAGGTTAGACTAAGTAAAAAAAAAAATCCGAGCAAAACTCGGTCATCCAGGTACTTTATTTATTATTAACTGTTCGTAACAATCCATATAATAATGGACTCATTGCTATGCTTTATCTAGAGTTTTATTTATAAAAGAGAAAAACTTATCAACAAATCTCTGAAACGACACGATCTACGAGTCTTTACACCCGTATTCACAATCAACCCTATGAGATTGCATAGTGCTCGCGAACGCCTAAAGCCGTAAATAATAAAAAAGCGACCCGCCCCGGCTTCGCACGGCTATATTATGCATGTATTATACATATTAACCTTCTCTTGAATCAGGTTATCTATTTAAAAAAACCGCATCAAAATCCGTTGCGTAGCTTTAAAGATCTAAGCATACATAGGGACAGACAGCAGGAAGCGACTTTGTTTTATACTATGTAGTGAAGTATTTTGTTTAATTTTGCTACGCCTGCAGTAATAGTCATTTACATAATTTCAAGCAATTACATTGCTCATTTATATACAATCTTATACATAGATGCATGAGTGAACTAATTACATAATATCCACAAATAAATAATATTGTAATGTATGCAGATTTATGAGTTTCCATTTCTTGCGATTATTTATGACATACTGTTAATCTATACTTAATCTATAGGTACATATAAAATCATAGTTGAATGCTATGTACCGAGGGCTGCATAATTGCAGCCCTCGGTAGTGTTCTAAAATTACTATTATTGGCATGTTTTCATTCAAATAATTTTTGTTTGATAAATTGTTGAGTTAGAAGACTTTAAACTTCAACTAAAGCAGATGTCTAGAATCTTGATTGTGTTGAAAACATTCTTATAACAGCCGTTTTGGAGCTCTACAGTGGGTCTGCAATTATGCAGCGGACCGTACCTATGTACTATAATTCAATTTATTGTTCTGTTAAGTATTGTTCTGCGGGTTTTCCCTAACTAGTCAGAACTCATTGAAACAACTCAATCTAAAGTATTGAATTTAATATCGTTTTGGGTTTAGATAAACCAATGTTATTAGCACCACTTTGTAGGTTTTACCTTCGCATTTCTATGTTTGGGATATTTTCTATTACTCACTTATCGTTGTACTACTATCTACACTAATCCTAGTCTATACATATAAAATTCTTTGTCCTGAATGACTAACTGACTGACTGACGGATCAACACACAGCCTAAACCGCTGATTGTAGAGACCTGAAACTTGGAGGGTGTGTTCTTTGTGTGATATAGGCATCCGTTAAGAAAGGATTTTCCGAAATTCTACTCCTAAGGGCGTGAAAAAGGGGGGTAAAGTTTGTATGGGACAACGTGATTCCTCGGTCCATTCCCGCGACTTCCGCGACGTCCGCGTAGAGACTTCTACGCGGACTAAGCCGCGGGCAAAAGCTAGTCCTACTAATATTATAAATGTGAAAGTTTGTGTGTGTGTGTGTATGTTTGTTACTCCTTCACGCAAAAACCACTGGACCGGTTGCGATAAAACTCAGTATCTAGATAGCTGGAGACCTGATTTAACACATAGGCTACTTTTTATCCCGATGTTCCTACGGGATCGGGACTTACGCGGGTGAAACCGCGGGGCGCAGCTAGTATTAAATAAAGAGTTTTTTTTGTTTTTTTTAACGTGATAACGTCTGGTAAATTGATGGAACACCTGCATTCACAAAAAAGTGTCACGGTAATATTGTGTGACGTCATTCGTCATAGTAATATGACCAGACGCGTCATGGCATAGTAACTTTGGAAACAGAGTATTTAATAATACAAAGTCGCTTATCTGGACTTGTGTTATGTATGGTGTGATGAGTGACGAATAGGAGACTTACATAAAGGAAAAAAATGTAAATGAAAAAAAGGTTAAAATAAGGTCAAAACGTCAACTCTTTTACCTCGTTAAAGGTTTAAAAATCCTTTCTTAGAGGAATCCTCATGCGAATTTCCAAGCTCTTGTAATTTTAGAAATTTCTTGATGATCACATACATACGGGCCAAAACATAACACTCCTTTTTAGTTTCGCTATAATCGGCTCAAAAAGCGACAAGATCCACAAAATGCTAAGGGCTATCTTTGAAAGTGTGCTAATTTCACCAGCGCCTACTACACCTTTCACATCGGAACATAGCACTGCGTTGCAAATTGTTTTTATTCAACTAATACCTACAACACAGTGCCGCTTCAAACACCACAATGAAATTTGGTCACACACACAAAAAAACCCGAGTGTTTATAATGCTAAACAGAGCGTGAAGCGAGCCACAATATTTTATTAACTCGGTTCAACATTTCGGTTCGGAAACAACCGTTTTGTTATTCAGATTAGCTTCCAAAATCTGGATGACGTAATAGGATAATTCGCGTCTCTGAACAATTTACAATGGCTCTTTATAAGTGGAATTTTGTGGAATAGGATTCTTTTCGTGTCGAAACAGTAGAATTATGCAGTATTCTTCGGAGGAAGTACTTACTGCCATGTATGTGGTATGACTGCCCTCATGAGCGCGACCTCTAAAACGCAAAATGCCTAAGTATCAATGTCTAACGAGCATATCCAATATCAATGTCTAACAAGCATATCCAATATCAATGTCTAACGAGCAATTGGCCTAAACAGCAGAATGCCTAAAACTTAGATTACCTTAAATGATGTGGATTCCTGTGAAATTACAGACAGAAGGATCAATGAATATTTTGCAATGAAAATTGTTACTATTTTATGGGAAGATTGTTAATCCAACAGTACTGGCAATACCAGTGAATTCTTCGTCTTAAACTCACTCACATATCATGCATCTACATCGTGCAACGCCAAGAAAAAGATCACATTCTGACATTTGGAAATATTTTTAAGTAGAATATAGGTACTTGAAAATATTTCCATATTTTTTAGTAGTACGATTTTTGAACTTCTTATAACGTCTTGAAGTCAGTTGACTGCGTGTCTATTGACTTCAAGACTTCGTTGAGCATCAGCTTAAACATTCAGATCTGAAGGTCCCGAGTTCATGTCTAAGCACAAAGTATTTTTGACGTGATTCACACAAAAGAGTCATGGTACCGGAACATGACGCGTCCTGATTCCGATTTGTGACATCATACGTCATGGTAATATGAGAGTATTTAATAATAATATCCTCTCTACTGGCAGACAAAAATACCTTCATACATTTTTAATATGGCGCCATCTGTCGTTGCCAGTTGATGAAATATCGCTCATCTGGGCTTGTTTTATGGTGACAAGTGACGAATAAATGAATAATATGGATAAAATAAAGGAAAAGAAATGTTGGAAAAAAAAGAATATATATATACAGGAATACAGGAATAAGTAACAAAAAATCTCAATTTTTCATCGCTTTCTTATGACGTTATTACGTAAAATCCGTAAACTGACTTTACACACAACCATTTGTTTTTTTTGTGATTTCCTTAGTAATGCGATGTAAAAATTAGTAAGAACACTTACGAAGTCGTGAATGAATTTAACTAGTGATGGTTTTAAACGAATTAGCAATTCGTAAACACGTTAATAAGAATACTTAATTCAAGGAGAGGTCGTTATTCTTGTGTAAACAATATTGAATATTCAATGTTTCCGAAAATAAATTGAAGTATTTTTAAATATATTGTATAAGTCGTACAAAATAAATTGTAGTTTTTCGAGTCAATTGAATCTTGACACTTCGGCTTTATAAACGAGATCTTAGTCATATTCATTTAATCTATGCATATACAATTCTTTGTTCCTAAATGACCGACTGATCAACGCACAGCCTAAACCGCTGATCGTAGAGAGTTGAAACTTGGAGGGTGTGTTCCTTATGTGACGTAGGATAAGGATTTTCCGAAATTTTACTCCTAAGGGGGTGGAAAAGGGGGGCAAAGTTTGTATGGGACCATGTGATTCCTTGATCCAATCTACTTCTTTGCATAAACATTCTTTAACAGAATTGATGGAAGACGCTCTGTGGAATTCATTAGCATCACTATCACAAAAATTTGCTCCAGTGTCATTATCCAGGGAGAAAACAGTCGATTACGTTTGTATGGAGAGAGCCCGCGGTACCCCTTCCTCTTAAATACCTCTGGCCCTTATCACCCCCTGTTCAGTGCCAATATTTACAAACTTCCTTTACACAAGAACGACATTCACAAATAGTTAGCAGCACTTATAAACAAAACGCACCTTGGGCTCTCTCAAATGGGATTTGCGTATTGTTTAAATGACTCATGCGCACTCCGCGTGCATTTCGAGGCCGGTGACGTCACACTGCCATGTGCTCTACAAGCAGGAAGCTTGGTATGCTTTGTACCGATGTATGGTAATTCGTTTGAGTTTTTCTCGTGATTAAGATTGTTTATATGATGCGGGTCAGTTTGTTTTACTTCTACCGTTTATGGTATTTCTGGGTGACCTTATTCTGCCCTCGTAATTAAAGGTCGCTGCATTCGTAACTTGATTTTTCTCGTGCCGGACGGGACGTGATATTGGAACCAAGTTTCTTATGGCGCGTTGCGAAAGGGGGCTAGACCGAAAAAATTAAGACCAAACGTTGTAACGACACTTTTTGATTTTATTACAATTCCTTCACAACTTCGTTCCATCCGGGTGTCCCATGACACCTCTCAAGTTTTTTTTTCTAAGAGACGATGTCAAGGAATTGTCACGTCCCGTCCAGCACGAGAACAATCACGTTACGTATGCTTAAAGACCACGAACACTTTATGAACGATGCACGTCACGTCCCCGTCCCGTCCGAGGTTTTATCCCGTCACGTACGCAGCGACCTCTATACTTTAACTGTGTTCTTTATTACGAGGGCAGTATTTTCTTTAGAGGAAAGGGCACTGGGGACTCTCTCCACACAAACGTAATCGACTGTTTTCTCCCTGGATAATGACACTAGAGCAAATATTTTTGTTGCATGAAACTTATAACTGCCATAACCATGCCCGTATGTTTAGTTCCTTTTTTAATCTTAAGTTCTATCATAATTAGAAAATGAAAAAAAAAATAACAAAAATAGGGGCATAGTCATGGCAGTTATAGGTTTTATGGCACAAAAATATTTGTCTTAGTGCCATTATCCGTCATTATACAGGGAGGAAACAGTCGACTACGTTTGTATGGAGGTAGCGGTACCCTTTCTTCACCTTAAGTAGTATTAAAAAAAATCGCAGCTAGAGTACCCTGGAAAAAATCGCGTGGCGATTGGAGACAGACTGAAAATGACCAGTACCTTTTAGCATTGCCCGCATTACAAACATTTGAATATATTTCAATAAAATGTAGACTTGTAGAGTTAGTAGAAACCATAATCTATTTATGAGTCCTGTAATTACAATGAATTCTACAGTTCACATTTTAACGCATAATTAACATTGAATTTTCCTTGTGGTTATATATTCCGGTTTCTAAGGAAAATTGTACAATGTTAAGGTCTACGTCCACTGCACAGCATTATAGAATCGTAACCAGTCCAGGATTCTACAGTCCAGTTTACTTCATTGATCTTTCTTTGTCTCCAAGTCGATGACGTTTACGTGGTTACTTGTACACGCGCTGTTTTCGCTGTAGGTTAGCTAGGTTTATGAGTGTCGCGGTTGGTAAGCTAGGTTTATGAGTGTCGCGGTAGGTAAGTTGAGTGTGGCGGTAGGTTAGCTAAGATTTACGAGTGTTGTTCGTCGCCAGAACATAGGCCCGAGATAGCGGCGGCGTGTCCTGCGCTGCCTCTCGAGACGGTTTTTCTATGTGAAGGGTTTTTAGCGGAAGGGTCTATCGAGACCAGTCACCCCAGGGGGAAGTAATTGTATGTGCAAACAGTTTCTACTTCCTCCTGAATTACGGTGAAGAGAGGGACACCGAGAAGTTTTAGTGGGTAAACCTCTGGCCGCCTACCATCTCAGGCCAGCAGGGAGCCCTACACATCCCCGCCGCTCCCCCCGGAGCGGTCCATAAGGCGCATTTCTCCTCGTCAAAAAAAAAAGGTTTACGAGTGTCGCGGTAGATAAGTTTGGTTTAAGTGTGGCGGTAGGTTAGCTAAGGTTTATGAGTGTCGCGGTAGGTTAGCTAGGTTTATGAGTGTCGCGGTAGATGCGCCAGATTTATGAGTGTCGCGGTAGGGAAATTTAGTTTGAGTGTGGCGGTAGGTTAGCTATGGTTTAAGAGTGTCAAGGTAAATTGTCAATGTTTATGAGTGTCGCGGTAGATCAATTAGGTCTAATAGTGTCGCGGTTGGTAAGTTAGGTTTCTGAGGGTGGAGGAAGGTAAGCTAGGTTTATGAATGGGAATACCTAAACACGCCTAATTTCTGGTATTCCAAAGGTGTATCACGATTATTTCAATCATTCATGCATGACACAATTTAATTGCTTAAACTATTTCCAATGTTTCATATCAATTCACGCTTAGACTCACTTCAATAAAACTGAATACGACCTGTTACTGACAACTTCCACGTGCGTTTTATTTTATTTTTCTCACGTTTCAAGAGATTAAATTCGAATGTTTTGTTCTTTAATAAAATTAAACTATTGCTTAATAGTACATTACGATATAAGTGTGGTAAATTGATCTTTGCATAGAGGCGGTTTATGACGCGCGAGCGGCAGCGAGCGTGTCATAGAAGCCAAGATGCAAATATCAATTTCACACGTATATCGTACGACGTTTTTTATCACAGTTGCGAATAAAAGAAAAGACTTGAAAAGAAAACAAAATAATAATTAACAAAATATTTGTGATAACTCTATGTTTACATTTTTTTAAGGCAATATTTTTTTGTTAATTATGCTCCGGAAAGGCCAGGCTAAAGACTTTTAACCTATACATCCTCGTGTGACATACATTATTTTTTAGGGTTTTTCTATTTGTTTTTGCGTCGGGGGTTAAGAACAAAATACAATGGTACGGAAAAACAATATATTTAAGTAAAGAAAAAACAAAAAATAAACAACTCAATTTTTAATCGTTTTCTAAGTCATTATCACTCATGTCATTATAAATTTTCGTTCGTAAACCGACTTTAGAGACAACCATTTTTGCTAGCTAAAAAACTCTTTGGTACCTACCTTTTCGGGATAACTTTACAGCACTAGTTAACAAATCTAAAACGCACGCGTGCATAATATGTTGGATTATGAGCCTAAAAGCCGTTGAATAAGATCCACTTTATGAGCAACTGTGATAAAAAATATGTTTTTACCCGCCTACGGCGAAGCCAAAAGCGAGGGTTATGTTTTTTATTATTTGATTTTTAGGATTCCGTACCCGAAAGGGTAAAACGGGACTTATTAATAAGACTTCACTGTCTGCCTGTCTGTCGGTCTGTCACCAGGCTGTATCTCAATAACCGTTATAGAATAAAAAAAATTGTATGGCTTAAATTAAGTCCCAGTACCTGGATGACCGAGCTTTGCTCAGTATTTTTTTTTTACTTAGTCTAACCTCAAAGCAAACACTCATTGACTTCGTGTTACTTAACAACGCCATCTGCTGGAATAACTTTATTGCTCACAAAAAATAGTATTAGTAGTTCGCCAATAGATGTCAGGAAGAGTCATATTTTCAGATAAAAATAAGTAAGTTTCGATAAAACACGAATAAAATGACATTTTCTAAAAATGATTCCTAGCTAGATCGATTTATCGCCCCCGAAACCCCCTATATACCATATTTCATGAAAATCGTTGGAGCCGATTCCGAGATTCCAATTATATATATACAAGAATTGCTCATTTAAAGATATAAGATACAACATGGTACGGAACCCTTCGTGCGCGAGTCCGACTCGCACTTAGCTGGTTTTTTTTAAATGCCTTAAGAAGAAAATGTGAAGGAAACTTATATGAATATCCTAGTATTACGGAAAGTGTAGGTACCTAATTTTTTATCGCAAAAATAGGTTAATTAAGTATGACGTTATGAGTGTTTTAGTAGTTTAAAAAGTTGACATTTTATTAATTAATTTACCTATTTTAATTTTACTTACGTGTTTACTATCGAATTGCGTGAAATCACCATATTTAAAAACACCTTACGTTAGACGTTAGACATCGTAATCTGTATATATAAAAATCTTGTGTCACGATGTATGTTGCCAATAAACTCCAAAACTACTGAACCGATTTCAATCAAATTTCACATGTACACGTATTTTGGTCTAATTTACTGGATAGGATAGTTATCATCTCAATTATTCGCTGATGTCGTGAATGTAAACGAATAAAATGTACCAATTAATGGTTTCTTAAGCAAGTGTTTATTTACTGTTTATGAAGTTCTCATAGATGGCGGTGTACGTTGATTCATCGATAAAATTCTTCAATATTGTTTGACATCTAGGTTGCAAATACACCCAGTAGATGGCGCTGTGTTCGGAACTTACGCGGGTGAAATCGCGGGGCGCAGCTAGTAGTTTATAATTATTTAGGGCGTATACCTACTAACTGGGCGAATTATTGCGTGCCAGTCTGTCGTGTTGTTTAACCTAATATAAATGGGAATGATGTGTTTGTTTGTTGTGACCTTAAAACTTGATCTCATTAAGCCGGTCATTGGGTTTGTAAAAGTATTTTGACACGAATAGGACCGAGTCTATTAAAAAATAAAACCGGCCAAGTGCGAGTCGGACGACGCACGAATGGTTCCATACCAGCCTGTTTTTAGTATTTCTTGTTATGGCGGCAACAGAAATACATCATCTGTGAAAATTTCAACTGTCTAATATCACGGTTCATGAGATACAGCTTGGTGATAGACAGACAGAAGGACAGTAGAGTCTTAGTTACAAAAAATAACCCTAATAATCTCTTCAGAGAGAGGAGTCCCATGTGACTAGGAAAGTAATGAGTTTGAATGGAGATGGATAGAGAGGAAGAGGACGACCTAAAAAAAGATGGATGGACTGCGTGAGACAAGACATGAGAGAGATGAATATGAACTATGAGATGACGACTAATAGAAGTAAATAGAAGAAGACATACTGCGCCGACTCCCAAATAAATTGGAATATAGGCAGGCAGCAGAAGAAGCACATAATCTCTTCCTTCTTCTTCGTGCCTTTGTCCCAATTTATTTGGATTTGATGCAGTATTTCATCTTCCATTCTCCTCTATTAGTCGTCATCCCATCATTCACATCCATAACACTGGTTATTCCATCTTTTCTAATCTAAATATTATGTCAAATTAAACTTAACTGAACCCTGGAGATCTGATGATCATCATTATATCAGCTACAGGACGTCCACTGCTGAACATAGGCCTCCCCCAAAGACTTCCAGAGCGATTGGTCGCATGCTCTCTGCGTCCAACGACTTCCCGCGACCTTAATTATGCCGTCCGTATTAATCTGGAGATCTCAATCTTGACCAATAGAGAGATGAACATTAAGTTCTATTCCAATTGGTGCTGGACCATGAATGTTAGTTTTTTTTAAATCAAATTTCCTGTTTTTTTTTTCAGGATCGAGTTTTAAACATCACGAGTCAGATAATGGATCAGCTGCTTGGAGACGAGAGAGTGGCGCGTGGTTTCCGGGTGAAGTTTCCTGAAGATGTCCTTCAGGACAACTTGGCTGGGCAGCTGTGGTTTGGAGCAGAGGTGATACTTTTTTTTGTCAAATACAAACTTTTACGTCCTATTTCATCCTCTAAGAATAAAGTTCTAAGATATGTTTAGTGTTATTTTCGATTAGAGTATCCATTCCCGGCTTCTTCAACATTCCTTCTCTTTCTCTCCTTCTCTTCTTCAACATTCCTGCTCTTTCCCTCCTTCTCTTCTTCAACATTCCTTCTCTTTTTCTCGATTTCTGATGCTTAATCCCAGGATTCCAGGATTCGGCTATCTTAAGATCAAAGTGCTTGGTTTAATTTCAAAACATGTGTATTTTTTTCAATTGTGTATATTTTTATGACATATTTCCCACGAGATTTCTTTATGTAGGTATCGTAGGTAAATTACGATAAGTACATAAGAACCGCCGTTGTGCTAAATATGTTTAATACCCAGCGATTTACGAGTTTTGCGATGTTTATGCAGTTAGTGCTAAGAATTTCATTTACTATATTTTTGTGTTAAACCGTTATCTGATCACGTTCACTATTCTTAGTTTTGTGTGAAATGTCCTACATTTTTATTAATTTGTGTTTCCAGTGTTTAGCCGCCGGTTCATCAATAATGAACCGCGAAGAAGAATCAGCTCGGATGCGTCCTCTAGCCAAAGCTCTGACACGCAGTCTTGAGACTGTCAGGTTTCTACTGCGGGAGCGGTGTTTGAGGCCGCGTGGCTTGGCGTTGTCGCAGCAGATAGCTGCTGATGACATGCTACATGAGGGCTTGAAGATTTTTGACAGGTGAGGTGCTGTTGTCTTTGGGAATAAACGGAGTTTGCTTTAAGCTAATCCTAGGGCTATTAGACCAAAATCCCGGCTAGCGCCAGACCTTCGTGGTTTTATAAAAAAGACTATTACTCAGCGCATGCTTCCAACACAGATGAACGATGTGAAATTATGAAGTTGAGACCATAGTGGCTTGGAAATTTTTTTAGGTAGCAAAGCCAAAAATCAAACCTGTTAATTCAGCAAAAAAACTCTTTAATTTTTGTACCAGTCGATGATGTTGCTGTCACGAAGGTCTGGCGGTAGGCGGGACCTTATTCTATATCCAGGAGTTTTTCAAATCACGGGTCATTCGCCAATCCGTATGACCCGTGATTTGCACCCATGGATTTTTTTTACTATCTTCTTTTTGAGGAGACGTCCTGCTGGACTTATTAGTTAGGTTAACTTTTCTTTTTAGAAATAAGGCATATACTTGTTTTTGCAGACTCTTCGCCGAATTCGAACTGTGCTACGTCAGCGTCATGGTGAACGTAAAGACGCCTGAAGAATTCGAAGCTCAACAGTTGATCTGCGTTCTCTTCTCTGAGAGTCTGAGGCGGGCGTTAAAACAGAACCTTCTTACTCAAGAACAGGTAAGTTTTGGATCTTATACACATCAAAAATGTCAAATTCAAACCCTAGGAGACTTTGGGATCTTGGGTTCCCGCAGCCTCTTCCTTTTTTAGATACCTCGCCGCATGTCTTGGCATTCTTCTTGCTTCTTCGTTCAGGGGGTCAGTTTTGCCATCCAAAAGGATTTCCCCTTTGGATGTCCAAACTGGAGCCCAACCGCGCTTATTGCGTCGGCTTCAAGCCGACGTCGATATCCCAACCCGCGCTACACACTGGGCGGAATTTTGAGCCTGCCTTTCATAAAAAGTTTGAAAAATTAGTTTGTTTTTTCGTGTGTTTTAAGTATGCAGGGTTTTTGGGAACATCAAACCATTCAAAAATAAGTGATTCCGTTCGTATTTAAATAAAATAATAAAGTCATATTTTGGGGTGTTTTTAAAAAAAAAAACATAACCAGAATTACTTATTTTTGAATGTTTTGATGTCCCCGACAATCCTGCATACTTAAAACACACGAATAAAACAAATTACTTTTGCAAAAATCCTATGTAAGGCGGGCTCAAAATTCCGCCCAGTGTGGGGCGCGGGTCAGCATAAGCCGACGCGTTGGTTTGAAGCCGACTTACTTATCGCGGTAGGGCCCCTGATTGCCATTGTTCCACGATGCCGGGGGGGGGGGGGGGGGTTCATGCTTGAGGATGGTTTTCATTTGTGATTGTGGTGTAATTTTATTGTATTTTATTGCCAGACTGCCAAACACAGGATTAACACAAGTCTAGTTACTTAGCTTGGGGCTAGATGGCGATTTATGGAATATCTTGCAATATTTATTATTATTTATTTATTACTGGTTTATTTTTTTATTGATATAATGTTTAACACCTCAAAGAATTCAAACCTTAACACCTACTAAATAGAGTATAATTTACAGGTGGACGCATACGATCCAGCCCTGATGTTCGCTGTGCCACGCTTGGCCATCGTCAGCGGTCTGCTTATCTACTCCAGTGGACCATTGAGCATTGATAAACCACCAGGTAAACTTTGTACTGATGACTTTGGTGCATCCAAACTGCAATTGCTTTTTGTTGAGCAACATTGCCGGGCAACATCCGATAGCATGATTGACTGTGGTGCATCTACATCTCAATTGCTATTTGTTGAGCAACATTGCCGGGCAGCATCTGACATCATATGTTTATTGTTAGTAGATGTTGCCAACTTTGTTGCCCAATATTTGAAAATATTTAAGATGTGGTAATAAATGTTATGCGTTATAATGTTAATGACAACATCAAATAAGCGTTAAAGGGGTTGTGACATTTTGGCAGTAAACGGTCAGGCGTCAGCCATATTTATTTATTTTTGTTTAGTTTACTTGACTTAATTCCGAAGGTTGTGGTTTCGAATCCCGCCCGGCCGTGCACCAATGGATATTTCCTACGAAAAATGAATGTGTCTTTTCTCGTGAAGTAAAGGTGCTGCGCAAGCCTACTCTACCCTCACGCATGAAGGACTCAACTGAATGGTCTAGTGTCAGAGAACAACCCGTCTTCTAGTACAATACTCATTCTAACCAACTAATTCTATTTTCACAGAGGAAATGTCGGATATGTTCCGTCCATTCCGTACCCTACTACACAAGATCAGATCATTGCTGTGGACGTTGGATAGGCGGGAGCTGATGGCCTTGGAGCGGCTATTGGCCACCAACGGAGATGTGGCCAACTTCGCATCTATTGAACTACCTTCAGGTAAATTAATTTTATTTTGATTTTTCAGACATTACGCACAGCGCTATCTAGTCCCAAAATAAGCAACTAGGCTTGTAAGATTTGGCTGGAAGATTTGCTGGAAAAAACAATGAGACCTTTTTTTCAGTACCTATTTGCATTTTGTTTATTGACGACCTCTGTGACGTAGAAGGTTGCGGGTTCGATTCCCGCCTCAAACAAATATTTATGTACAGATTTTTGTTTCCGGCCTCGGTCCTGGGTATTTCTGTATGTATATTAAGTATTTACAAAAGAAAAGTATTTTGTCCGTTTTGTACACCATGACACAAACCTAGATGCTTAGCTTAGAGCTAGATGGCGCTGTGTCAAATTTTCTGCATTCTTTTTTTGCTCGTCACATTAGTGATATTTTTATATGAAAAAACCGGTCAAGTGCGAGTCGGACTCGCGCACGAATGGTACCATTTTATATGGAAGCTCCACTTAATTTTTTTTGTTTTCTGTTTTAACTATCTGTTGTTGTAGCGGCAAATAAACTCATAATCAGTTAACAATTCAGCTCTCTAGCTATCACGTATAGTGAGATACAGCCACCGGGCTGTATCTCTCAGACAGACGGACAGCGAAGCCTTAGTTATAGGGTCCCGTTTTTAGCCTTTGGCTACTAAAAAAATACTGTGACTGAAATTAATTATTTTATAATATGTTCCAGCGACCGATATTATCGAGGATCCGTCGTGTGCATACCCAGACATCGGCGAGTTTGTCTCGAGGTTCTACGCCGACCATGCACACTGCAGAGATTTATACCAACATAGGTATAGTACAATGCGATACAAGTTTGTTAAATTGATCATTGCATAGAGGCGGTTTTAGACGCGCGAGTGGAATGCGAGCGCGTTTACACGTGTATGACGTTTTTATCACAGTTGCGAATACAGGAAAAGACTTGAAATAATAAAAAGTTGTGCTATTTTTTAGGCATTATATTTTGTTGTATAATCAACAAAATAGTTAAAACACATTGAAATAATTTATCTAAAGTATTGAATTTAATATCGGTTTATTTAGATAAACCATTGTTATCAGCACCAGTTTTGTAGGTTTTACCTTCGCATTTCTATTTTTGTTGAGATATTTTCTAAACTTATTGTTGTACTACTTTAAAAAACAACCCGGCCAAGTGCGAGTCGGACTCGAACGGTTCCGTACCATTATATTCTGTTTTTAGTATTTGTTGTTATAGCGGCAACAGAAATACATCATCTGTGAAAATTTCAACTGTATAGTTATCACGGTTCATGAGATACAGCCTGGTGACAGACAGACGGATAGTAGAGTCTTATTTGGGTACGGAACCCTATAATGCCTGAGCAATAGTCAGAAACTTCGCTAATTCGTTCATTCAAATTGATTTATCGGTTTTATTTTTAATCGATAGTTAGGTTTATTTTGATCTCTTGCGAATCATTTTTGACTTTCAAAATAATTACTAGCTTTTTAATATGAATTATAGTTAAGATTATAATTGTCTTAAATAATTATTGCATTTTTGTCAAAATTGTCTAAAATACTTATTAAGATTTATTATTTCCTTAATTTTTTTTAGGAATACGAAAATCAGCGTGCTATATACTTGTTGTGTAGCGCTATAGGCTGTCGTATTCCTTATTTCGTTTATATTAAAGTGGTTAGAAATAAACTATTTCTTTCTTTGATTGATAAAACTCAATAAATTGGATTTCAAAATTCTTTGTATTACAGTTCAAGCGAACCGACAATAACAGAAGCGGACTACCTCCCCGACAACATCGAAGTAATGACACCGATCATAGACGGCTTCCGTCGTCTCGAAGCACCCGACGAAACCGACCTCGAAGACTCACATACAGACAACCGTTCCGACACCACCGACCGTAGTCGAAAGACGAGCAAAACCGAGAGCAACGACCTATCATCCTTACGGAACCTCTCGACTAATGGACTAATGATGTTTGATCCGTTAGTTATCAACGCAGCGGCGTCTACGTCTAACGAAAATAGACAGATACCTGACCATGATTTGGTTACATCGCTAAATGAACAAGTCACTGAAATAGCTGATCGATTATCCTCTATAGCAGCTAGTGATGTCATCGATCAGAAACACTCATTCTCAACAAATGATGTCCCTACATTGATATCGACCGATGACCCAGAGTTTACCGGCCCGAGAAATGAGCAGTTAAGTTGTATGCCATCGACAAGCCATGGTTATTTAATACCAAACGCTATAAGCCACGAACCTGTCGTACTATCATCTTTATCACATAATAACTCTGCCGTTTTTAATCCTGAAGGTGACCAGATCAATTTGAATAATGCCGTTTTGAACACTGAATTGTCCCTAATTATACCTGAAAACATAGATACAGATAATACAAATATTTCCCTATCAATCGCTAACGCAAATTTAAGTTCTTTATTACTAACCAATGAGGAATATAGAGAGAATTTTGTTAGTACGCAAAACGATGAAGACAACACTAGCTTCCATTCCGCCAAAATGACTATCGATCAAGAGACAATAGAAGAAGAGAAAGTTAAATTCATGGTCGGACACGAAAGTGATAACGAATCACCGGTCGATTCAGGAGTTAGCACCGAAAACACATCACTAGATAGATCTCCAGATACAGATCAGAAAGACAACTTCATTGACACAAACAGGGTATTGAAAGAAAACAAAACTATAGAAACTAATACAATAGAAAATTTCGAAGTTAATATTAACTATACAGAAGAAGATACGCAGAAAAACGAAGCTAGTTCGTCTAACAGAATAAGCTCAGACGAAGAAAGCTCAACAGAAACTCCTAACATAAACTTAGAAGCTAGAAAAGTACTACAAGATTGGGGCATGACTATGCCCGAGAATGAAGAATTTAAAACCATAGACGATGTGATTTCCGAGTTAAGGAAGCATAGACTAGAGAAAAATGGTCTTGTTGATGACAATAATACATCTAATAATGTTACCAGTAGTAGTTCAAGTAGTTCTAGGAAATGTAAAGACAGTAGAAGGAAATCCACATCAAAGAATAAAAGGAAAAGAAGTAAGATGTGGTCGCCAGGTATCGTGATTTTAGATAGTAGATCGCAGAATCAGAACCCTTTGAGATTGAATTTGGATCATTTTGTTGATGGGAGGTGAGTTTTACCATTGATTAAATAAATATTGTAGAACATTTTACACAGCGCTATATAGCCCCAAGTGTGCTACTAGGCTTGTGTTATAGGTGCTAGATAACTGATAGAATACATGATAACAATAGAATATTACAATTAAAGTTGCTGGCGCTGTATACCTAAAATAGCTTTTGTCCGCGACTTCGTCCGCGTAGAAGTCGAAAGAATGTTAATGCAAAATTTGAAGTAGACCAAGGTATCACGTTGTCCCATACAAACTTTGCCCTCCTTTTTCACCCCCTTAGGGGTAGAATTTCAGAAAATCTTCTTTTCGGATGCCTACGTCATACAAAGAACCCTCCAAGTTTCAGGTCTCTACGATCAGCGGTTTAGGCTGTGCGTTGATCCGTCAGGCAGTCATTCAGGACAAAGCATTTTATATGTATTGTATAGAACCCAAAATAAAAAGAATAACATATAGTTTGCTACTTATGAAAAAACACCTGATTTCTAGACGGTGCCACCGCTATTTTGACCTTATACTTTACGACATTTTTTTTAAACATATTTAATGTTCAACTGATGAAAAATTAGATTTAAAACGAAGATAATTAGCTTGTTATTGGTAAAATATATTTAGGTACTTTATAATTCAACCCAGACCCCCTGACGACCCAGTTGGCACAATGGTCACCATGCCGAACTGCAAAACACAGGGTTACGGGTTCGATTCCCGCCTCAGACATATATTTATGCTTAGATATTTGTCTGTGGTCTGGTTGTTTCTATGTATTATGAGTATATATTTGCAAAAGAAAAGTATATAAGTAGTATATCCGTTGTCTAGCACCCATAACACAAGTCTAGTTAGTTAGCTTGGGGCTAGATGGCGATGTGGGGAATGCTCTGCAATATTTATTTTATTTATTTTAATTCATAACGTTACTGAGTAAATATTCGGTAGAAGTTATTCTGGGTTGTAATGTTTTCAGTGGGACTTCGTTCGGAATATCGGATTGTGCTGACGATGAGCAGATTGCGTTGGCTTTACAGGCGCAGGAGCTAGCGGCGAGGCAACAGGCGAGAGGGAAATTCAAGTACGTATTGTCATAATCACTACATAATATAAAACAAAGTCGCTTCCCGCTGTCTGTCCCCATGTATGCTTAGATCTTCGAAACCGAAACGGATTTCGGTGCGGTTTCAATAGATAGAGTGATTAAAAATTAAGGTTTTAGTATATAAAATACTAGCTGCGCCCCGCGGTTTTACCCGCGTAAGTCCCGATCCCGTGGGAATTTCGAGATAAAAAGTAGCCTATGTGTTAATCCAGGTTTCCAGCTATCTACATACCGAGTGTCATCGCAATCGGTCCAGTAGTTTTAGCGTGAAGGAGTAACAAACATACACACACACACACACACACACAAACTTTCACATTTATAATATTAGTAGGATTACCTGTAACGCCATCTATTGAGTAGCTATGTAAACTACAGCAACCAAAAGAAGGTAACACAGCAACAGACTCTTAACAAACTCATTTTTTAAAAACCTTTCCCCTCCTTAAAATAGGAAATATGAAAATCCCTGAAACACGTCATCATTTATTTACGATAAGAAGATATAATTCTAATTTTCAAGTTTCTACCTTTAAAAAAATCAAACCTTCATACAAACTTCCACCCCCCATTTGCCCCCCTTAGGGGTTGAATTTCGCAAAATCCCGTCTCAGTGAGCACCTACGTCATAAAAGGAAATTTTAAAGGAACCCCCATGCAAAATTTGAGACTCCTAGCACACCTAGTAGTTTCGGAGATTTCGTGATGAGTGAGTGAGTCAGTGATTTTCCCTTTTATATATATAGAAAACAAAACTACCACGCGAACGAACTCGCGGGCAACAGCTAGTTTTAAATACATAAATAAATATTGTAAATCATATTAACAGCGCCATCTAGCCCCAAGCTAAGCAACAAGGCTTATGTTATGGGTGCTAGATAACGGATAGAATACATTTTTTTTGTAAATATGTACTTAGGGCGCTCTTCCAGTACCGTGTGTAGGCCCATACATTACCTTAGCCCCCGCTCTCAAAAACGTAGCGTGCTGCGTGCTAACTGTTATATTTGATCGATATGCAAAACATTTTCGCATTATTATCCACAAATATAGTTCCTACAGGTCAAAACCTATCATTTGATTCATTTTTAGAAACAAACGTTAACTATTTTTGAATAAAACCCGATAAACGATCTAGTAATTCTCTGTTTTCTAACATTTTTTTTATCGAACGAAGTTGTTCATATCATGTTTTCAACCACAATAAACAATAATATGGTTATTAAACTACAATATCCATTTATATCCAAATAACAAAAAAGAGTATTTTATTACTTACGAGTTGCTTAAAACAAAGGTCGATTTTGGTAGCTTTATTAGCACCTGGTCTTAATACATAGACACCCAGACCAAAATATCTATAGCATAAATACTTGTTTGAGGCGGGAATTGAACCCCCAACGTGCTTTGCAAGCGATCGGTCGTATGCCCTCTGCGTCCAACGACTTCCCGCGAATTTCCAATCTAGAACTTACACTCGTATTCACAATCAATCCTGTGAGATTGCATAGTGCGCGCGAACGCATAGAACTAATCGGCAAATAAGACGCTAATCGGTTAGAGTGAAGAGAGCAGTACAAAATTGACCAATCATAGGGCCGCATTTAGCGCAGTGCGTTCACTTACCCAAGAGCAACTTAAGTAATATTTGTGAATACGGACGTTAGTCTTTTACTTAATATTTCTTAATATTTCTTTTTGAGTAAATCGTGTTTTTTGGAAATTATATATTTTCTTGACACTGGCTATTGCAAATTTTAATGCCGTTACCATAACAACGCGACAGTACACAAAACCCTCTTTACCATAGCAACTATTGTAAATAACAACATACGAATCAGTTTTTTGTTACGTTACCTATTTTCTATACATATAAAATTCTTTGTCCTGAATGACTGACTGACTGACTGACTGACGGATCAACGCACATTCTAAATCGCTGATCGTAGAGACCTGAAACTTGGAGGGTGTGTTCTTTGTGTGACGTAGGCATCCGATAAGAAAGGATTTTCCGAAATTCTACCCCTAATGGGGTAAAAAAGGGGGGCAAAGTTTGTATGAGACAACGTGATTCCTTGGTCCATTTTCGACTTCTACGCGGACGAAGTCGCGGGCAAAAGCTAGTTACGGTTAAAACGACGTTTTTTAAGAATGAAACCTAGCTAGATTAATTTATCGCCCCCGAAACCCCCTACAAAATTTCATAAAAATCGTTGGACCCGTTTCCGAGATCCTGATTATATATACAAGAATTGCTAGTTTAAATATATACGATTTTGTTATTTCCAGATCAAGCGAAGACCTAATCCATCGCCTATTCGTGTGCATAGCAGGTGTAGCTGATCAGTTACAGACAAATTTCGCAGCCGACCTAAGAAATATATTAAAATCTGTGTTTTTAATGAACCAAACCCCTGATGTACCAGAGACGCCGCCCGAAGACGTGAAACCTAATAAAATTGAGTACGAAGCCACGGAGGATCAGGTTATACAGAATGGTAAGTTGACTAAAACCCATTTTCAGATATATGAAACTGATAGCTTAGCGATATCTTCTTATTAGCCCATAATACCTCACTGCTGAGGAGCGGTGTTGGCTTAGTGGTAAATACCTCGACTTTCATTCTGAAGGTCGTGGGTTCGAATCACGGCCGGCCGTGCACCAATGTATTTTTCTTAAGAAAAATTATGGGCGCTAATTGACATTGCTCTTACGGTGAAGGAAAACACCGTGATAAAACCCGCGGCTTAGTTGGCTCTAGGTGCTGGGCAAGCCTACTCCATCCTCACGCAAAAAGGACAATGATGAAACAATTAAAAAGGGTCCAATGGCGGAAAACAGCCTGTATACAAGTACAAGTACCTCACTGCTGGGCAAAGGCCTCCTTAAAATCCGTCCTTAGTACGCTTAGTGATATACAAAGAAATTATGTAGTCATAGAACGCTTTATTGTACAATCAACGTTCAAAAGTCCACCGCCACCGTAAAGTTTATAATCCTGTGCAGCACTATTTAAACATTATAACAACGTAACCTGTGGATCGAACCCACGTCGGTTGGTGTAGAGGGTGACATGTTGAAAATAATAATTACACTGAGTACAAAAGTGACAATGCAATCTTCATTTTCCAGGAAGTTCATTCGACAGCGTTTACTCAGCTGAAGAGGTCTACGCAGACAGCAATTCGGATTCGACCTCCGAAGGTCGTCTTCGTAGAAACACTGTGAATGCAGCAACCTTAAACCAGGAGCCCAGTGAAGTCAGACGCAAATCTGTTGATAATACTGGCAACTTACAGGCTTCGGTGTCTACTGGAGATTTGAGTATTAATACGTAAGTTTTTGTTGGAACGAAGTTCCTTATCGCGCGTTGCGAAAGGGGGCTAGACGGAAAAAATTAAGACCAAAGTTGTAACGACACTTTTTGCATAATACATACACACGTGCCAAAAACGTAAGCCTCCATTTTGATTTTGCCGGAGTCGGGTTAAAAAGCTATTATATTATGAATTTCTGTAAATTGCTTTTTATGAACATTTTGGAATTGAGACCATAATTTTTACCATTATTGTTTCATCATCATCATCTTCCTGCCCTTATCCCAATTTATTTAGGGTCGGCGCAGTATGTCTTCTTCTTCCATTCACTCCTATTAGTCGTTATCTCATCGTTAAAATTCGTCTCTCTCATGTCTTGTCTCACGCAGTTCATCCATCTTTTCTTAGGTCGTCCTCTTCCTCTCTATCCCTCTACATTCATACTCATCACTCTTCTTTACATGCGTCTCTTCTCTTCTCATCACATGTCCATACCAACTCAAACGGTTCACTTTTAGTTTTTCAGTAACTGGTGCTACTTTCTGGCTTCCTCTGATATACTCATTTCTTATTTGATCCATCCTCGTTACTCCACACATCCATCTTAGCATTCTCATCTCCGCTGCATGCAATCTCCTCTCATTCTTCTTCACGGCCCAGCATTCTGATCCATACATGACGACAGGTCTTATCCATTTTACCATCATTGTTTCTTTAGGCGAATATTTTCTGACCAAAGTGTTTGTTATCATAATTACAGTAGAGATCGTTCGGGTCCAGTAGAGAGGGCCCCGGAATGGGTCCCGGACATGGCGGCACCAGCCTGTATGCGATGCGACGCTCACTTCACTGCGTTCAGGAGAAGGCATCATTGTAGGAATTGTGGTAAGTGATAATAAATAAATATTGCAGGACATTCCACACATCGCTATCTAGCCCCGAGCTAAGTAACTAGACTTGTGTTATGGGTGCTAGACAACGGATATACTACTTATATACTTTTCTTTTGTAAATATATACTTATAAAACATAGAAACAACCAGACCACAGACAAATATCAAAGCCTAAATACTTGCCTAAGGCGGAATCGAAACCGCAACCCTATGTTTGGCAGTCCGGCATGCAGACCATTGTGCCAACTGGGTCTTCAAAAGTACATATCTCTTTTATGACATAACTCACAGCGCCCTGCAGTTTTGCCCTCTTTGAGTCCCGATCCCTTGAGAATATCGGGCTGTGTGTTACTCCAGGATTCTAGCTACCTACATACCTAGTTTCATCGCAATCGGTTCTGTTTTTGCGTAAAATGGATTTAGTCTACGGTACCTATATTTTTAAATCTGTTAGAAGTGTGATGGATGTGATGTCATAATTTGTAACGAATGTTTCGGTTATTAATTGCATTAAAATGTTAAGACGTTTTTTCCGTCTCTATTGCGGCACCGTCTCAACACAGTATTCGATTCAATATTCGATTTTTGGAATGTAGTTCCTTATCGCGCGTTGCGAAAGGGGGCTAGACGGAAAAAATTAAGACCAAAAGTTGTAACGACACTTTTTGCTATAGTTGTAAGCCGCGCGGTGTGCGCGTGTTTCTCTGTCTATCTCTCTCTCACTCTTATGAAAGCAAGCACTAAAATTGAGCCTACTGATTAAGTTTATATTAAGTACATAATATTTGTTAATAATAAAAAATATTATTATAACTTAAAAAAAATATTACAATTCCTTCACGAATTAATCGAAAGGAACTTCGTTCCATCCGGGTGTCCCTTGACACCTTTCAAGTTTTTTGTTCCTAATTATCACCTCGTACATTATTTTCTCAGTTAAAAGCTAGATGTCGCTGTGCGGCATGTCCTAGAATATTTATAAAATATGTTTTCCTTTTTCTTCTCAGGTAAAGTATTCTGCGCTTCATGCAGTTCGAACTCCATCCCGCTCCCTCGCTACGGGCAACTGAAGCCGGTACGAGTGTGTGAAGAGTGTTTCCGATCTATCGCCACCACTTGCCGCCGGCAGACTGCGACGTCGGCACGGTGAAATGGTACCTATTTACTGTGTTATAAGGTTGGGTTTGATTTGGTCCCGCGAGTTCCTATCCTAAAGCCACTCTACGTAATCTGTTATGGTAGATGACATCGGTTTCAAAAATCCAAAAACACCAATGTTTACATGGTTTTCATTATGGATAGATCTCGAAAACTTTGAAAATGACACCTATTGTCAAAAAACCAAAAATCAAGGGTGTCATTTCCATGGTTTTCGTATCGACTAAAGGCCAAAAATCAAGGGTGTCATTTCCATGGTTTTCGTATCGACTAAAAGCCAAAAATCAAGGGTGTAATTTCCATGTTTTTCATATGGATATAGATCTCGAAAACTTTGAAAATGACACCTATAGTCGAAAATGCAAAAATCAAGGGTGTCATTTCCATGGTTTTCGTATCGACTAAAAGCCAAAAATCAAGGGTGTAATTTCCATGTTTTTCATATGGATATAGATCTCGAAAACTTTGAAAATGACACCTATAGTCGAAAATGCAAAAATCAAGGGTGTCATTTCCATGGTTTTCGTATCGACTAATAGCCAAAAATCAAGGGTGTAATTGCCATGTTTTTCATATGGATATAGATCTCGATAACTTGAAAAATGACACCTATTGTCGAAAAGCCAAAAATCAAGGGTGTCATTTCCATGGTTTTCGTATCGTATAAAGCCAAAATGATGGATGTCATTTCCTTGATTTTAGCATGTATAGATCTCAAAAATTTTGAAAATGACACCAATTTTTGAAAAGCCAAAAAAACGAAATTTGTCTTTTCCATGGTTTTCCATGACAATAAAAATTACTGCCAGATGGCAGTAATTGTTACGGTAACAGTAGATACCGTCGAAATCCACCAGCTTTAATACTTTTTGCGCTCTTTTTTATTGAAAGTCGTCTAACTGTAATACAATATTACGCGCGTACTTTTTTTTGCGCGTGAATTTCGCGGAACCAAATCAGCCATACAAAATTGACAAGATATATTTACATTTCACTTTCGTCCAATGAGGAATACTTTTAAAATGTAGTTTCAAAAGTATAGAATCCATTTAATTTTCTAATAGGACAGACTTCCATTTTGTGACGTCACAACTGTAAATCTTACTTCAGTCGAGTTAGGAATGGCGACTAATGGCCGTCGTGCATAAAACAGATTTTGATGCGGTTTTCTTGAATAGATAGATCACTCTATCTAGATATTACCAAAACCTTCAACTTGGATCACTCCAAGTTGAAGGTTTTGGTACATAAAACAAAATAACCACGCGTACGAAGGCGCGGGCTACAGCTTTTATTTAAAAAAAAATCACTATTGTATGAAATCTCATAAAATGGCGCTGAGTCGGTCCTATTACAAAATTAATTGACTTGTAACGTTTTTTTTAATGTTATTCCTCAATTTAAGTGATATTTGTATTATATTCCAAAACTTATTATTTTTACTAGCCATAAATTGTAATTGTTGACTTTGTATTAGTAATAAAAATATGTATATTTTTCCATATTTGACTGATAAAGGAAAATATAGCTAATTTTTACCAATAAACTGCGTATAAAACCGGGTGACATGAATCTAAGGTTAACTTGCACAAAAAATAATAAATACGAAAAACGGACGATAATTTACGTGACAACGTCATAAGAAAACATTGATGGTAACCATAGCAACGTATTATCGTTGCTATGGTGACACGATTCTAAGGTTAACTTGCACAAAAGATAATAAATATAAAAATCGAACGATAATTTACGTGACAACGTCATAAGAAAACATTGATGGTAACCATAGCAACGATAATACGTTGCCATGGTTACCTTGACAATAACGGAACGTGAGCGATGATGTCACACTTTTTTGTGAGTGCCAGTGTTCATAGATTTATAAGAAGTTATCACGTCAAAAAAAATTGATGTACCTAAGATAAAGTGTTAAACTGATTAAATAATGACAATCTTGTGGTTGTCGAAATAGAAATAACAGTTAAATACATTTAGCTAGAATTTTGCTAAATTTGTTTAAACTAATCTCATGCAATCTCATTCAAAGTCAAATATTGTCGATTGGGCGCGCAATTCTATATTTTTGCGCGATTTTGTGCTAAATATTCGCCAAATTCGTGATTATTTAAATTGCATTGAATTGCGTAATTTCGTACTGTTTTTTTCTCTAAAAATATCATTGTGAATTTTTTTCTAATGTCTTAAATATATGAAATTTTGAAAATGCTATTCCAACAAAATGACTTAGAATAGCCCCCTATAATAAATTATTCACTGTTTATTGGTAAAAAGAGATAGTTTTAAGTGATTTTTTAGATTTTAGTTAGCTCTCTAAATATTGTTATGTTAGGTTTTTTTTGTTATTATTAGACATAGCTGAACCACGCGGCTTCATCCGCATTAAAATCAACCTATGGACTCTGTTGAAGTCTGTCAAACATTTGACAAGTTTAAGGGAACTAATAAACAAACTCTTCCATTTGTAATATGAGAAGATGCTTAGTAATTATGAGTATTTTGAACCAGCGCTATTACGTTGATTTTTGTGTTGAATTTGAGACTTTTGACTACAAAAATCCAAAAAAAAGACATTAAAAAATGAACACTGTATTTTACTAATATTTTTCACAATTTTGTACTGTTATTTAATTTGTGAAAATTGTTTGATATTGAAAATAAATATTGAGGATTTATTTTAAAGCTGTTTATTAACTACTAAATCCTATGGTTTCACCTGTTTCGAACGAAATATTACACTTATATACTAATTCTTTATTCATTCAGTGGTTTTAATAATTAAAAGACGAGAAACGTTCGTATTTATGAAAAATGTCCTTTCTCTTTCTATCTTAATTTACTATTACATCTTTGTCTCTCATAATCTTCTTGCAATTTTCAATAAAAAAAAATATATAAAAAATATCTTTTGAAGTAAAATTTGTACCTATTTAAAAAGTTCGAAAGCCTTTCTTCAATATAATTATGCTCATTCTTATGATATGACACTTGCTTATGTTATAGTAGGAATTCTATCCAAAATGGCAAAGCAATTTTATTAAGAAAAAAAAAATGCTATAGGCCAAGTTTTACGTAGCACCATTTGACCCCAAACCGAGCTACTAGGCTTGTGATATGGTAACCAGACAACGTATAGAATACTTAAATATTTTCATTTTGTAAATACATAATATACATATAGAATCACCCAGACCAGAAATAAAAGTATTAAATACTTGTTTGAGACGGGAATCGAACCCACAACCTTCTTTTTCGAATGCTTGTGTTCGCTCGCTGCGCCACAGACGTCGTCAAAAACAAAAACTTTATGTAAAAGGAGGTTAAAATTGGCTGTATCAGGAAGTTCGAGTCCGACATAATTCTAACAGATGCACCTAATTCAACCCTTTTTTCAGATAGAAGTTTATCTGTATTAAAAGGCCTTACCTTATCTGTACCATCTATCTATAAAAGAAGTTGAATTAGGTTAGATTAACTACATCCTCTTTTCTTCCATCCGTTTCACATTAAGACGCTACATCCGTTACGTTTGATTTTTGCAAGTAACGAAACATTTTGGTCGTAAATTAATAGCACATATTATACAGGGTTATTGGAAACTATCAAGCCGTTGAGGGCTTCTTCTATGAAGCTTAACCAAATTTTGTTCTACGACTTTTGAAAATTTATTATAAAAAAAAATCCATACAAAATAATAAATTAAATCCATTAGTTCAAATAATACTTAACTCGAAACAGGTTACAGAATCAATATAGTACGTATGGTAAAGCGTAGGCGGGCTATCGCGCCCGCGATGCCGCATGTACATAGAAAATGGCTGGACAGTACTAGAAACACTTAAATATTCGTTTTTGGGATATGTATTAGGTTCCGACAAAAATCGTAGAACAAAAGTTGAGCGTTAAGAGGAAAGGGTACCGGGGGCTCTCTTCATACAAACGTCGTCGACTGTTTTCTCCCTGGATAATGACACTAGAGCAAATATTTTTGTTGCATAAAACCTATAACTGTCATGACTATGCCCCCATGTTTTGTTTTTTAAATTCTAATTTTTATGATAATTAGAAATTGAAAAAAAAAACAAAACATACGGGCATAGTCATGGCAGCTATAGGTTTTATGGCACAAACATATTTCTGCTAGTGTAATGACACTAGCACAATGGATAATGAAGCAGAATGGATAATGATCCAGGGAGGAAACAGTCGACTACGTTTGTATGGAGAGAGTGCCGGTACCCTTTCACCTTAAGGTGCCCAAAAGTAGTCCTTAACGGCTTGCTAGTATAATTACCAACAACCCTGTTTACAACTTAATAACTTGTTTAACCCAAATTCTTGATTCTTTATCTTTATAGGCAAGTGTCATGATCTCGCCCCAAAGTAACTTAGAATTAAGTTTATAAATTTAATAGATTTAAGATGAAAAAGTATATTTTTAAAGAAATTATTAATAGTTGAAACGATATTTCTATTATAACTAACAAACCGAATAGGCCGATTTACATTTTAAAAAGGCGAGTTTAATTTTTGACATTGACAACTGCTCAGCCAATAAGCACCTGAATCAAATTGCTCAGCCAATGAGCAAACGACTTAAATTGTTTATCCAATGAGGAACCGTCAATACCTCGCAATGGAATCAAACTTAGCCAATGAGCAACTGAATCAAATTGGTCAGCCAATAGGCAACTGAAACAATTTGCTCATTCAATAGGCAACTCAACCGAATAGCTCAGCCAATGTGTAGCCGAATGAAATTAGTCAGCTAGGGTACTGGAAACATTTCTTAGCACATCAAATAACTTTATTGGAATGTAAATCAGTCTTCAGTGTGATTCTCCACGACTTTTGAAACGTTTTGACTCAAGATCTCTTATTTTCTTCATACTATTTGTTTTTTAATTTTTTCTTTAAAAAACAAAACCTACAGTGTACAATAAATAAAATGTAAATTGGTATTTTGAGTATGTTTGTAAGAAGAACTACTAAAAACAGTTTTTAGATTGATTTTGGGTCAAATACTGAAAGTTGTGAAGGACCATCTATATTTACCATTATGAATTTTTAACAACAAAATATTATTAAAAAAATTCCATAATTTTAAAAGGTGTTTGTTAAATAATAATGTATATTTTGTAAAGGATAAATAATAATATTTAATAATAATAATGTTCCATAGTTTTGTATAATATAATAACCAGAAAATAATATCATGTTCAGTGATATGTAGTTACTTTTATTGTAAATAAATGTCATATAGATATAAATTATTTGTTTTCTTGACTTACGTATTTACTTACTGGCATAAAAGTACCCTTTGAACAACCCTTATATATAACTGCTGCGCCCCGCGGTTTCACCCGCGTAAGTCCCGATCCCGTGAGAATTTCGGGATAAAAAACCGGCCAAGTTAGACTCGCGTACTAAGGATTCCGTACCATATTGTATAGGGAGAGGAAAGGGTACCGCGGGCTCTCTCCATACAAACGTAGTCGACTGTTTTCATATATTTTTGTTCCATGAAACTTATTACTGCCATGACCATACCCCTATGTTTTTTTTTTTAATTTTCTATGTTCATAGATATTAAAATAAAATAAAAATAGGGGTATGGTAAAGGCAGTTATAAGTATTATGCCATAAAAATATTTGCTCTAGTGTCATTATCCAGGGAGAAAACAGTCGACTACGTTTGTATGGAGAGAGCTCCCGGTACCCTATCCTCTTAAGGCCCTCTTCCTGTACCGTGTGTAGGTATTTTAACATTACCTCAGCCTCCGCGCACAAAGACGTAGCGTGAAAGTGAGCCGCGCGCAACGACTCGCGTACGCGATCAAGCTACGCCACAGTGTAGGTGTAAACAGTGGGCACGCCACAGTGTAGGTAGGTGTCAACAGTAGGTTTTCGTTATCTAATTGGGCCCGATACGTAAAATAATAAAACTAATGTGTAGCTGTAATAATGTACCTAATATTTTTATTGGAACGAAGTTCCCTATCGCGGGTTGACGCGGGGACCTAGCCGAGAAAAAAATGTTACGCATTACAAAACCGTGAAACAAAAAACCGAAAAGAAACTAATCTTCTACATATTACAAATATACACACACATAGATTAAAAGAAAAATAAAAAAATGGTTGTCTGCAAAGTCGGTTTACGGCATTCATTTAGGATAACACTACGTATAGACAAGTTACGTTCCATTTTATAACGGCGGGAGCCTGCGCGGGTGGGAGCGCGCCATGACCAAGCCATCCGCTACTTCAGAAATGACACTACCTTTTATACCTACAAAATTTCATTAGAGTTAAACACGTAGATGTAGAGGCTTTTTACAATAACAAGTTTATGAACAAGGTATTATAATATACTTATTTATTATAAATACGAAAGTTTGTGTGTGTGTGTGTGTCTAGTGTGTTTGTTTGTTACTTCTTTACGTACAAAATTAAACCGATTGTGATGTTTGGCATTGGGGCTAGCTAGTTTAAGGGGTAAAAGTAATTAAACACTGAGTTAAGACTTACCTATTATTTAAGGGTTTTTAGGGTTCTGTAATACCTATAATACCTACTACCTAATATACTGCAAAATAAAGGAACTTTTTTTTACAAATTATAAATATATGTGTACGGAACCCTCGCTCCGTGCGCGAGTTCGCAAAAAAAGCGGTCAAGTGCGAACTTGACCGGTTTTTTGCTTGCCACACGTCTATCAGTTATCTAAGGCAAATTCAGTTATATTAAATACTTATCTTTTAATTTGACTTTTATTCATATTTTCTACGGTTGTCGTATGGTGATATTTGTTTGTAATGTTAAATATAATTTAGGTAGTACATAACGTTGTGTTTTTTTAAGTTTTTTAAGTTTGCTTCCGCTGTAAGTAATTTTTTGTAACGTTTCCATATATTTTTATTCAAAATGAGAAGGCCCTTATCCTCTACGAACTAGCAACCGACTATGTCGTCTAGTCTTATTTCAGCTCAGATGGACGGAATGAGGCAATGTACGGCGCTGACCTCTCTTGTAATTTATCTCAATGGTTTACGGACGATAATTTTACGTGATAACATCATAAAAAAACGATAAAAAAATTGAGTTTTTTTCCTAATTTTTTTCTATTAAAATATTTTTTTCATTTATAGTTTGCTTAGACTGACTGGAGCACTCGCTCACTCAATCGCGTCTAGTCACCATAACACAAGCCTAGCTGCTTAGACTGGAGCAACAATACAATATACAAACTTGTTACTAACCTTACCTCTTTATAATATTAGTATCGATGATATGCGCTCACTCAATCGGGTCTAGTCACCATAACACAAGCCTAGCTGCTTAGACTAGAGCAACAATACAATGTACAAACTTGTTACTAACCTTACCTCTTTATAATATTAGTATAGATTATTTGCGCTCACTCAATCGCGTCTAGTCACCATAACACAAGCCTAGCTGCTTAGACTGGAGCAACAATACAATATACAAACTTGTTACTAACCTTACCTCTTTATAATATTAGTATAGATTATTTGCGCTCCCTCAATCGGGTCTAGTCACCATAACACAAGCCTAGCTGCTTAGACTGGAGCAACAATACAATATACAAACTTGTTCCTAACCTTACCTCTTTATAATATTAGTATGATTATTTGCGCTCACTCAATCACGTCTAGTCACCATAACACAAGCCTAGCTGCTTAGACTAGAGCAACAATACAATGTACAAACTTGTTACTAACCTTACCTCTTTATAATATTAGTATAGATTATTTGCGCTCACTCAATCGCGTCTAGTCACCATAACACAAGCCTAGCTGCTTAGACTGGAGCAACAATACAATATACAAACTTGTTACTAACCTTACCTCTTTATAATATTAGTATATATTATTTGCGCTCAGTCAATCGCGTCTAGTCACCATAACACAAGCCTAGCTGCTTAGACTGGAGCAACAATACAATATACAAACTTGTTACTAACCTTACCTCTTTATAATATTAGTATAGATTATTTGCGCTCCCTCAATTGCGTCTAGTCACCATAACACAAGCCTAGCTGCTTAGACTGGAGCAACAATACAATATACAAACTTGTTACTAACCTTACCTCTTTATAATATTAGTATAGATTATTTGCGCTCACTCAATCGCGTCTAGTCACCATAACACAAGCCTAGCTGCTTAGACTGGAGCAACAATACAATATACAAACTTGTTACTAACCTTACCTCTTTATAATATTAGTATCGATGATATGCGCTCACTCAATCGGGTCTAGTCACCATAACACAAGCCTAGCTGCTTAGACTGGAGCAACAATACAATATACAAACTTGTTCCTAACCTTACCTATTTATAATATTAGTATAGATTATTTGCGCTCACTCAATCACGTCTAGTCACCATAACACAAGCCTAGCTGCTTAGACTGGAGCAACAATACAATATACAAACTTGTTACTAACCTTACCTCTTTATAATATTAGTATCGATGATATGCGCTCACTCAATCGGGTCTAGTCACCATAACACAAGCCTAGCTGCTTAGACTGGAGCAACAATACAATATACAAACTTGTTCCTAACCTTACCTATTTATAATATTAGTATAGATTATTTGCGCTCACTCAATCACGTCTAGTCACCATAACTCAAGCCTAGCTGCTTAGACTGGAGCAACAATACAATATACAAACTTGTTACTAACCTTACCTCTTTATAATATTAGTACCCATAGATTATTTGCGCTCATTCAATCGCGTCTAGTCACCATTATACAAGCCTAGCTGCTTAGACTGGAGCAACAATACAATGTACAAACTTGTTACTAACCTTAACTCTTTATAATATTAGTATATATTATTTGCGGGCAAGTACGTTTGTAAATTATTATTTGCGGAAAAAAGTTTGTCATCCCTGCAAATGCAAGGTTTCGCGTGGGGTTCGCTCGAACGCAGCGTGCCGGCAAAAGTGGCATAGGTCTTACCTCGACGAGGCCCTGAGGCCGACTGCGAGGAACTGACGCGTGCTAACTATTATATTTGATCGATTTGCAAAACATTTTGTACATTTTAGCATTATTATCCAAAAATATAGTTCCTAGAGGTCAAAACCTATCATTTGATTCAATTTTTAGAAACATACGTTAACTATTTTTGAATAAAAACCGATAAACGATCTAAAAATTCTCTGTTTTCTAACATTTTTTTTATCGAACAAAGTTGTTCATATCATGTTTTCAACCCAAATAAACAAAAATATGGTTTTTAAACTACAATATCTACTTATATCAAAATAACAAAAAAAGAGTATTTGATTACTTAAAGTTGCTTAACACAAAGGTCGATTTGCGAACACATGGTCTTAAGAGCTCAGGGCTTAAGGGCTCCCATACAATATGGTACGGAATCCTCAGTACGCGAGTCTGACTTGGCCGGTTTTTCATACATAATATTATTAAGACCATGTGTTCGCAAATCGACCTTTGTGTTAAGCAACTTTAAGTAATCAAATACTATTTTTTTGTTATTTGGATATAAGTAGATATTGTAGTTTAAAAACCATATTTTTGTTTATTTCGGTTGAAAACATGATATGAACAACTTTGTTCGATAAAAAAAATGTTAGAAAACAGAGAATTTTTAGATCGTTTATCGGTTTTTATTCAAAAATAGTTAACGTATGTTTCTAAAAATTGAATCAAATGATAGGTTTTGACCTCTAGGAACTATATTTTTGGATAATAATGCTAAAATGTACAAAATGTTTTGCAAATCGATCAAATATAACAGTTAGCACGCGTCAGTTCCTCGCAGTCGGCCTCCGGGCCTCGTCGAGGTAAGACCTATGCCACTTTTGCCGGCACGCTGCGTTCGAGCGAACCCCACGCGGAAGCTTGCATTTGCAGGGATGACAAACTTTTTTCCGCAAATAATAATTTACAAACTTATGTGCCCGCAAATAATATATACTAATATTATAAAGAGGTAAGGTTAGTAACAAGTTTGTACATTGTATTGTTGCTCCAGTCTAAGCAGCTAGGCTTGTGTTATGGTGACTAGACGCGATTGAGTGAGCGCAAATAATCTATACTAATATTATAAAGAGGTAAGGTTAGTAACAAGTTTGTATATTGTATTGTTGCTCCAGTCTAAGCAGCTAGGCTTGTGTTATGGTGACTAGACGCGATTGAGTGAGCGCAAATAATCTATACTAATATTATAAAGAGGTAAGGTTAGTAACAAGTTTGTATATTGTATTGTTGCTCCAGTCTAAGCAGCTAGGCTTGTGTTATGGTGACTAGACGCGATTGAGTGAGCGCAAATAATCTATACTAATATTATAAAGAGGTAAGGTTAGTAACAAGTTTGTATATTGTATTGATGCTCCAGTCCAAGCAGCTAGGCTTGTGTTATGGTGACTAGACGCGATTGACTGAGCGCAAATAATATATACTAATATTATAAAGAGGTAAGGTTAGTAACAAGTTTGTATATTGTATTGTTGCTCCAGTCTAAGCAGCTAGGCTTGTGTTATGGTGACTAGACGCGATTGAGTGAGCGCAAATAATATATACTAATATTATAAAGAGGTAAGGTTAGTAACAAGTTTGTATATTGTATTGTTGCTCCAGTCTAAGCAACTAGGCTTGTGTTATGGTGACTAGACGCGATTGACTGAGCGCAAATAATATATACTAATATTATAAAGAGGTAAGGTTAGTAACAAGTTTGTACATTGTATTGTTGCTCCAGTTTAAGCAGCTAGGCTTGTGTTATGGTGACTAGACGCGATTGAGTGAGCGCAAATAATCTATACTAATATTATAAAGAGGTAAGGTTAGTAACAAGTTTGTATATTGTATTGTTGCTCCAGTCTAAGCAGCTAGGCTTGTGTTATGGTGACTAGACGCAATTGACTGAGCGCAAATAATCTATACTAATATTATAAAGAGGTAAGGTTAGTAACAAGTTTGTATATTGTATTGTTGCTCCAGTCCAAGCAGCTAGGCTTGTGTTATGGTGACTAGACGCGATTGAGTGAGCGCAAATAATATATACTAATATTATAAAGAGGTAAGGTTAGTAACAAGTTTGTATATTGTATTGTTGCTCCAGTCTAAGCAGCTAGGCTTGTGTTATGGTGACTAGACGCGATTGAGTGAGCGCAAATAATCTATACTAATATTATAAAGAGGTAAGGTTAGTAACAAGTTTGTATACTTATTGTATTATTGCTCCAGTCTAAGCAGCTAGGCTTGTGTTATGGTGACTAGACGCGATTGACTGAGCGCAAATAATCTATACTAATATTATAAAGAGGTAAGGTTAGTAACAAGTTTGTATACTTATTGTATTATTGCTCCAGTCTAAGCAGCTAGGCTTGTGTTATGGTGACTAGACGCGATTGAGTGAGCGCAAATAATCTATACTAATATTATAAAGAGGTAAGGTTAGTAACAAGTTTGTATATTGTATTATTGCTCCAGTCTAAGCAGCTAGGCTTGTGTTATGGTGACTAGACGCGATTGACTGAGCGCAAATAATCTATACTAATATTATAAAGAGGTAAGGTTAGTAACAAGTTTGTATATTGTATTATTGCTCCAGTCTAAGCAGCTAGGCTTGTGTTATGGTGACTAGACGCGATTGACTGAGCGCAAATAATCTATACTAATATTATAAAGAGGTAAGGTTAGTAACAAGTTTGTATACTTATTGTATTATTGCTCCAGTCTAAGCAGTTAGGCTTGTGTTATGGTGACTAGACGCGATTGAGTGAGCGCAAATAATCTATACTAATATTATAAAGAGGTAAGGTTAGTAACAAGTTTGTATATTGTATTATTGCTCCAGTCTAAGCAGCTAGGCTTGTGTTATGGTGACTAGACGCGATTGACTGAGCGCAAATAATCTATACTAATATTATAAAGAGGTAAGGTTAGTAACAAGTTTGTATATTGTATTATTGCTCCAGTCTAAGCAGCTAGGCTTGTGTTATGGTGACTAGACGCGATTGAGTGAGCGCAAATAATCTATACTAATATTATAAAGAGGTAAGGTTAGTAACAAGTTTGTATATTGTATTATTGCTCCAGTCTAAGCAGCTAGGCTTGTGTTATGGTGACTAGACGCGATTGAGTGAGCGCAAATAATCTATACTAATATTATAAAGAGGTAAGGTTAGTAACAAGTTTGTATATTGTATTGTTGCTCCAGTTTCACGGTTTTGTAATGCGTAACATGTTTTTCTCGGCTAGGTCCCCGCGTCAACCCGCGATAGGGAACTTCGTTCCAATAAAAATATTAGGTACATTATTACAGCTACACATTAGTTTTATTATTTTATATATCGAGCCCAATTAGATAACGAAAACCTACTGTTGACACCTACCTACACTGTGGCGTGCCCACTGTTTACACCTACACTGTGGCGTAGCTTGATCGCGTACGCGAGTCGTTGCGCGCGGCTCACTTTCACGCTACTTCTTTGTGCGCGGAGGCTGAGGTAATGTTAAAATACCTACACACGGTACAGGAAGAGGGCCTTAACAGAAATATCTGTTATTGGATCGATACGATTGTTGTTTATTTGCCGAAATTCATAAATTCTCTCAGTGACCTCTCCGCCTCTCGTTCTTTCCAATTCATTGTATTTTCATCAAACATTAATTTCAATTGGTTATCTTCAGCGCATCTCCTTCGGCTGTAAACAATTTTTTTTTCAACATTACAAAAAATATAGAATTCTATTATAACCTTAAAAAAAAAGGAAAGGGTACCGGGGTCTCTCTTCAAACAAACGTATGGAGAAAGTGCCTGTACCCTTTCCTGTTTTCCCTTCTGTTTTGACCCCCTTAGGGGGGTAAAAAGGGGGGCAAAGTTTGTATGGGCCAACGTGATTTTTTGGTTCAATCTACTTCAAGTTTTCGACTTCTACAAGGACGATGTCGCGGGCAAAAGTTAGTTTCATATAAAAATATCACGTTTCGTCAGGCACGAGAAAAATCCCGTTACGTATAAATATTGTAGGACATTCCACACATCGCTATCTAGTCCCAAGCTAAGTAACTAGACTTGTGTTATGGGTGCTAGACAACGGATATACTACTTATATACTTTTCTTTTGTAAATATATACTTATAATACATAGAAACAACCAGACCACAGACAAATATCTAAGCATAAATACTTGTCTGAGGCGGGAATCGAACCCGCAACCCTGTGTTTGGCAGTCCGGCATGGTGACCATTGTGCCAACTGGGTCGTCATGCAGCGACCTTGAATAGGCTTTTGTTATGGTGACCAAATAGTTAGTTTTAATTAAGATTTTAAAGTAACTTACGCTAAATCTGATCGTGCAATTAAGCAATTAACGATTTTCCCCGTACAATGCATGCTTATGAAAATTGAAGGGCTTTGACAGATATTGTCACTTGTGGATAAGACACTCGTGACACCGGTCCCTATGAGCACCTCAGTGCTACCTATCCAGGTTATTAACGGGGCTCCGTGGTCGTTCTAAAAGAAAAAAAAAAAATTTAGAGGTGTCAAGGGACACCCGGATGGAACGAAGTTTCTTTCGATTAATAATTAGTGAAATAATTGTAATAAAATCAAAAAGTGTCGTAACAACTTTTGGTCTTAATTTTTTTCCGTCTAGCCCCCTTTCGCAACGCGCGATAAGGAACTTCGTTCCAAAAATTAAAATTTAAAAAACCCCCACATTTATACCTATCCCCCATTACTTTCAGACGGCTGAACTGATTTTGATCTAACATAGCTAAGAACACTCCCGACTAATTTACCTTTCAATCAAAATCGGTTCAACCGTTTTGAAGCTACGATACCACAGACACACACCCACACACAGACACATCAAACTTATAACACCCCGTCGTTTTTGCGTCGGGGATTAAAAATAACACACAGTTAAAAGTTCGAATTTCCAAAAGTCGTCGAACAAAAGTTGTTCGCCTAGACGTCTAGAACAACCCTCTTTCGTATTAAAACCCCTTCGCTGAAACACATTGTGTATTTTATTGTCTTCGTCTGCATTTTATAGTGCAGATAGGGGTAATATAGACGGTTTAGATAGATAGATAGATAGGCCTACAACAAAACTAAAACTTAGACATAATTTATCTATACTTATATTATAAAGCTGAAGAGTTTGTTTGTTTGTTTGAACGCGTTAATCTCAGGAACTACTAGTTCGAATTGAAAAATTATTTTTGCGTTGGATAGTCCATTTATCGAGGAAGGCTATAGGCTACTTTTTATCCTGATATTCCCACGGGATCGGGAGTTACGCGTGTGAAACTGCGGAGCGCTGCTAGTTTTTGATATGACTAGACTTAATTAAATAAAATAAGCTATGTCCTTTATAACACAGTAACAGTGTCGCCGCCAAATAGACTGCTGCTCAGCTATGTGTTGCATAAATGCAACGCTGATTCTCAGCAGGTTTGGTATCCACATGCTGTGCGTAGGTATTAAAATATCCTAACAACGTCCTTGGCTTTATGATTAAATTACGTCGTATATTCGTAAAATAAATATTAGTACGGGATCCCTTTAAGAAGACCTTCATCGAGCTGTTTAATGGATGCAAAGTATTTTTTATCACAGTTGCTCATAAAGTGGATCTTATTCAACGGCTTTTAGGCTCATAATCCATCATATTATGCACGCATGCGTTTTAGATTTGTTAACTAGTGCTGTAAAGTTATCCCGAAAAGGTAGGTACTTACCAAAGAGTTTTTTAGCTAGCAAAAATGGTTGTCTCTAAAGTCGGTTTACGAACGAAAATTTTACGTGATAATCACTTAGAAAACGATTAAAAATTGAGTTGTTTATTTTTTGTTTTTTCTTTTATTAAATATATTGTTTTTCCGTACCATTGTATTTTGTTCTTAACCCCCGACGCAAAAACAAATAGAAAAATCTCTAAAAAATAATGTATGTCACACGAGGATGTATAGGTTGAAAGTCTTTAGCCTGGCCTTTCCGGAGCATAATTAACAAAAAAATATATTGCCTTAAAAAAATGTAAACATAGAGTTAACACAAATATTTTGTTAATTATTATTTTGTTTTCTTTTCAAGTCTTTTCTTTTATTCGCAACTGTGATAAAAAACGTCGTACGATATACGTGTGGAATTGATATTTGCATCTTGGCTTCATTAACACGCTCGCTGCCGCTCGCGCGTCATAAACCGCCTCTATGCAAAGATCAATTTACCACACTTATATCGTAATGTACTATTATATCAAACTAGCTGCGCTCCGCGACTTCACTCGCGTAAAACTTTCTGCGCAACTTTCCTATTTTTTTCTTTCATAAGAACCTTCTCCTAACAATAACAAATACAACAAAAAAAGAATTAGCGAAATCGGTCCAGCCGTTTAGGCGTGATGCGATGACCAAGGGAAATAGGGATTCATTTTTATATATAAGGATTAAATGGGTCAATAAATATATTGCAAATGGGTTTCATAGAAAATTCAGTTTCAACTGTTTATTTAAAAAAAAAATTAGAATTTTCACGGGTTTGGTTAATAGACATATCATTGAAATACATTAATCTTTATTTAAGGGCAGGTGCTAATAAAGCTACCAAAATCGACCTTTGTTTTAAGCAACTCTAAGTAATCAAATACTCTTTTTTTGTTATTTGGGTATAAATGGATATTGTAGTTTAATAACCATATTTTTGTTTATTGTGGTTGAAAATATGATATGAACAACTTCGTTCGATAAAAAAAATGTTAGAAAACAGAGAATTATTAGATCGTTTATCGGGTTTTATTCAAAAATAGTTAACGTTTGTTTCTAAAAATGAATCAAATGATAGGTTTTGACCTCTAGGAACTATATTTGTGGATAATAATGCTAAAATGTTTTGCATATCGATCAAATATAACAGTTAGCACGCAGCACGCTACGTCTTTGAGAGCGGGGGCTAAGGTAATGTGAATACCTACACACGGTACTGGAAGAGCGCCTTAATTTAACTTTAATTCATTAACCAGACCAGTATCGATTTACCAGCCTACCCAAGAGTTGTGACGGGAAAAAATAGTCAACCTAACGTTTGCATATTTTAAAGGCTTCATACTTTCGATTGATATCTTGATATCCTCTTAAATAAACCAGTGAAAGGTTTAAAAAACAAAACAGAAATATAAAATTGTTAATGAATCATATTTTTTTTTGCAATATGTTTGTTGATCTATTTAATTTGATATAAATACTTTTCCATTAAACAGCTTGATAAGGGTCGTTCTTAAAGGGATCTTAGGGTGTATCTACTGCAGCTAGGAAGATAAACACTTATCCCGGCTGATTTGATAATTTTTGACCATCAAAATGATAACGAAACAATAAATAATACTGGTAAATCTGTAGAAGAACCAAAATCCGTAGAAGAACCAAAGTCACTAACATAGCTCTCAGGATTAGTAAGCTGAAGTGGCAATGGGCAGGTCATATAGCTCGCAAAACTGACAACCGCTGGGGAGTAAAGCTTCTCGAGTGGCGGCCGCGATGCAACGCGGAACGTAGTGTTGGGAGACCAGCTGCCCGATGGACCGACGACATTGTAGCGGTCGCGGGTAGTCGGTGGATGGAGGCCGCTCAGGACCGCTGTTTGTGGCGTCATATGGGGGAGGCCTATGTCCAGCAGTGGACGTGTATGTGCTGATATTATGATGATGACTGGTAAATCTAAACTAACCTGACATAAGGCAGGCCCATCAATAGCATTTTTCATTCGCTCGCGGTTTTCTTCAATCAGTGAACAATTTCTATATCCCATATTACCAATATTGCCAATAATTTTTAACGTGCCATCCCCAAGCAAGTTTCCCTTATTATTCGTGCATATGCAATTCCTGTTTATTTGAGCAATAAGGCTGGATTTGTTGAAGAACTTATTGCAAATCGATTTATCAGCTATTTTTGTGGCCATTTCTTTGAGGTAATCGGAATTTGGATCGAGTACGTCGAAGTTCTGGAACACAAGGAGTAAATTTATTACTGTCTTCAAAACTGAAGATTTTAGGTTAAAAAAATGTAGGTTATTAAAAAAATTGGAGTGGTTCTTCTAAAATTATTAACTACAAGAATGGTTAGGGTCAAGAGGAACCTTTCAAGATTCCAAGAGGCCCACCAAAGAGGCGTTGGAAGAGAACAGCTGGTGATCGAATGAAATGGAGGAAGATTGTGGAGGAGGCCAAAACTCACAAACGGTAGCAAAGCAGGAAATAGGTAGGAGCCAGTGGCGTAGCGTGGGTCACTGTCGCCCGGGCGGAGAAAAAATGTCCCGCCCTTTTGACGTCTTAAATTTTTTAATGTTGACAATTGGCTGCTCTATTACCCCATAAAAATAATTATGTTGGTATTTGTGAGAAAAAACGTAACGATATAAAAAAAACAGCGAAAAATATTTACTTTAAAACCATGTAAGGATGCGATGCGCCTCGTGACTTGCAACAACTATATTGGGCAGGAGGGACATTCAATATGTGCAAGTGGGTAAGACCTTATTTCTTGAAAAAATAATTGTCTCACTGACCGCCAGTGACCGCACAATTTTTTTTTATCATTTTTGCCGCCCTTCTAATTTTGGCTCCCAGGGCGGTCCGCCCCTCCGCCCCCCCCTCTATACGCTACTGGTAAGAGCCCTAAGATGCCCTACTCGAGTCAACAGTCAGTTAAGTCACTTTCTGTTACTGGTAGTAACAATATAGGTACAATAGTAACAATATAAAAAAATAAATATACTGATAGGTTGCAAGAAAGGTTCCTCTATGGCCAGGGCCTATGTTTGTAATGTTCCGTACCCAAAGGGTAAAAACGGGACCCTATTGCTAAGACTTCGCTGTCCGACCGTCCGTCTGTCACCAGACTGTATCTCATAAAACATGATAGCTAGACAGTTTAAATTTTTACAGATGATATATTTCTGTTGCCGCTATAACAACAAATATTATAAATATTCGAGTATGTTTTTAAGAATTTTAGATTATTTTTATGTTTAGGTACTATTTTTGCATGCAATATTTTTTTGTTAATTATACTCTTAAAAGGGCAGACAAAAAACTTATATAGCCTAGTCTGACATATTTTTTAGCGTCTTTTGTATTTGTTTTTGCGTCGGGGGTTAAAACAAAATATAATTTTTGTGACATTTAATTTTGATTTTATTTCTTCTTTTTATTATTTTTTTTTATTTGACATTTAATATTGAAATTTTTCTTTTTACATTTTGACTCGTTTTTTATTATTAGTTTTGATTTAAATTTGTTGATTTTAGTATTTTCAATTATTTATTTTAATTTATTGTATTGTATGGATTTGAAATGAATTGAATTGAATTAATGAAAACTTATTAACTTGTCTATAAAAACTGGAACCCCAGGAGAAAGATAGCACATCTGTGCCTTCGGGTATGAAATCGTAGCTAATTTGTATAGAATTCGGGGCGTAACTACAATACATCTTCCATCTGTAGTGGTCACTGAAATTGAACTGGTTTTCTACAATAGCTACACCAACATCTATTCTCATCCATTCCGATCTATTGTCGTAGGATAAGGAGTACTCTGAAAAAAAAACATGATGGTAACCATAGCAACGCTATGCTATGTTTACCTTGTTAATAACATGATGCGTTCCCGGAACATGACGCATGCTGTCATGTTTTTTGTGAAATGTTCATCAATATATTAGACGTTATCACATCATAATAAATAATATTAATTAGCTAGACAGGTATACGTATACGTAGTGTTTTCCGCATAGGGGCATGGTCATGGCAGTTATAAGTTTTATGCAACAAAAATATTTGTGCTAGTGTCATTATCTAGGGAGGAAACAGTCGACTACGTTTGTATGGAGAGAGCGCCCGTACTCTTTCCACATGAGTAGAGATAGAACCAGAGACTGAGATGTCATACTCTGTGATCAGTACACTACTACAAGCTTGTCGCGCGTGTGTGCGTGAGCACTGGCGGTTATACCCATGTGCCCTTTCCTCTTAAATTGCAAGATTCCAACCGAACATACAAACATACATACATTGCAATTAAAAAAGGCTTTTAAAAAAGGTAAACCGACGTTGTTATAAACGCGTGTACCGCGACACATTATTTTTTCCTCGTAACTTTGATGAAGTCATCCATGCCGGGCTCGACCTTAGAAGGGGCTGGAGGCATGACACAACGATCTTTCAGTATTCAGTGCGATTTTTAAGAGGAACGGGTACCGGGGGCTTTCTCCATACAAACGTAATCGACTGTTTCCTTCCTGGATAATGACACTAGAGCCAATATTTCTGTTGCATAAAACTTATAACTGCCATGACCATGACCCTATGTTTTTTTTTTTAAATCTTAATTTCTATTAAAATTAGAAAATGAAAAAAAAAACCAAAACATAGGGGTATAGTTATGGCAGTTATTGGTTTTATGACACAAAATTATTTGTGCTAGTGTCATTATCCAGGGAGGAAACAGTCGACTACGGGTTCACTACGCTAGATCGTAAAGTGTTTTCACTTGTTACATTTTAACTATGACGACTCACCATATTCTAAATTAAACTAAGCTTATTATAACAAATTATATTACACCGATGCTTCATTTCACCTAATGACATTTTATTAATTCGACGACCCAGTTGGCACAATGGTCAACATGCCGGACTGCCAAACACAGGGTTGCGGGTTCGGTTCCCGTCGAAGACAAGTATTTATGCTTAGATATTTGTCTGTGGTCTGGCTTTTTCCATGTATTATAAGTATATATTTACAAAAGAAAAGTATATAAGTAGTATATCCGTTGTCTAGCACCCATAACACAAGTCTAGTTACTTAACTTGGGGCTAGATGGCGATGTGTGGAATGTCATGCAATATTTATTTATTATTATTATTTATTTATTACTGGTTTATTTTGCCTATAGTTCATACTACGTTTGTATGGAGAGAGCGCCGGTACCCTTTCACCTTAACCCTACCTTCTCTTTCGTATTAGAAGGGGCGTGAAGTTCATCCAAGTATCACATACCTTTGGGCGTACAAGTTTTGATCACTCTATTTTTCATAACTTTAGTGCAATCGTCATATTCCAGTGCTTTCCAATTTACGTACTTTTTATAACCAGCTATTACGTAAAGTTTGGAAACCTCAGTCAGACAACCAGCGGCTGTCAAAACTTGGTTGTCAGATATTATGGCGCCAGCGCACATCCATGAATCGTATTTGTGATTTGAAATCTCTGATGGTAGTAAATATACCTGAAAAATAAATGGTTTTCTGTAAAGTCGGTTTACGGACGATAATTTTACGTGATAACGTCATAAGAATACGATGAATAATTTTAATTTAATTTTTTGTTATTCCTTTATTTATTTTCTTTAAATAAGTCTCCTATTCGTCTCTCGACACACCATAACACAAGCCCAGATTAGCGATATTATTATTAAATACTCTGTTTCCTAAGTTACCATGCCGCGTCTGGTCATATTACCATGACGCAAGACGTCACACATTATTACCGTGACCCTTTTTTGTGAATGCAGGTGTTCTATTAATTTACTACAGACAAAATACTATAAGCGATCCTTTAAGGTGGCTCCATTCGCCAACGACCTTGCTACACAGCCTACTAAATAGTTACTACCGGCACCGGTCGCCTTCGTTGGTGAAAATTGTTGATTGTTACGAATGTGTTTTGTTTTTCTCAAAAGTGTTTAGATGGATTGTAGATGAGATTTTTACCGACATTTTAGTGTAATTTTGAGCCAAAAATTCCCTATACTTATGAAACTATCCAAATATTAAGAATTAAAACTAGTATAACTTTGAAATGACAAAGAAATTTGGTTTCAAATTACTCCAAAATATTAGTAAAGATCTCATCTACAATTCCATCTCAGCACTTTTGTGAAAAACAAAACACATTAGTTACAATCAACAATGTTAGTTGTAAGCGACTGATATTTCTGGCGTGTTGCGTTTGGCAGCATAAATAGCCTTATGGGACCCATTTAAAAAAGAGAATATACCAACCATATAACGTTTGTCAGCCAAAGTGTAATGTCCCCTGGCTATCCTTCGTTCATTAAAGCATGCTAAAGAAAATAGTTTAATTAGATCACTTATTTCAGAATTAATTCCATACAAATTAAATACATCATATTAAAAATACTTAATGAATAAAATAAAAATACATACATATTTAACACTAGCTGCGTCCCGCGGTTTCACCCGCGTAAGTCCCGATCCCGTGGGAATATCGGGATAAAAAGTAGCCTATGTGTTAATCCAGGTCTCCAGCTATTTAGATACCGAGTGTCATCGCAATCGGTCCAGTAGTTTTTGCGTGAAGGAGTAACAAACATACACACACACACACAAACTTTCACATTTATAATACTAGGTCTCTATCTATCTATATACCGAGTTTCATTGCAATCGGTTCTGTGGGTTTTGCGTGATGGAGTAACAAACATACACACACACACACACACACACACAAAATTTCACATTTATAATATTAGTAGGATTAGTAGGATTATAAATACAAAAAATGAAGTGACCAGTTAGTCAAATAAACCGCCCCTTATCGTACCCGGCGTAAAGGTTCCCATAATGCTAGAAGCATTGCCACGCTGAATGGCGATGGCTAACCTCTGCGCCAGAAACGAGCCGGAGCGGGAGTCACCCCCATTCCTCCTAATCCTAACACCCAACTCTTTAACTAATTTTTTGGTGTCGTCTCCCCAGCACCTCAACGTCTTCACAGCTATAGGCACATAAATTAGGTCACTTGATCTATGAATCACTTTTTATTTTATATTTTTCTTTTTATTTTATTTTTTTTGGCGACCCAGTTGGCACAATAGTCACCATGCCGGTCTGCCAAACACAGGGTTGCGGGTTCGATTCCCGCCTCAGACAAGTATTTATGCGTAGATATTTGTATGTGGCCTGGTTGTTTCTATGTATTATAAGTATATATTTACAAAAGAAAAGTATATAAGTATAGTATATCCGTTGTCTAAATGTCTAGCACCCATAACACAAGTCTAGTTACTTAGCTTGGGGCTAGATGGCGATGTGTGGAATGTCCTGCAATATTTATTTATATTTATTTTATTTATTTATTAAAAAAATACTCAACGTTTTAAGACGAAAATGATCACTAAAAATGTCGTAGACCAAAAAATCATGTTTTATGTCGGTTTTAAAAAGTATGCAGATAAGGGAAATTAATATTTTTTCTTGAATTGATTTCAGATGTAGTAAAAATATAATTAATTTAGCCTTGAATGTTTTGTTATCAACGAACGAATAACAAGTAGCTTTTATACGAACTCATAAACATTATGGGAATTTGAACAAACAAAATTCGAATTTTGTTAAGGTATTTTGAATGGTATGATAGGTAAAAAACGTTCTAAAAAAATTTATGTTGTACTCATTAAATTTCTTTATTATGGAAATAACCCCCATTTATAGTTTTCTACCATTGTCATAATTTTGTTTGCAAAAAACTAATCATCTTATATTTTTATACCAATCGATATAGTGTTGCTTATAGAGATTAAGGTGCTCTTCCAGTACCGTGTGTAGGTATTCACATTATCTTAGCCCCCGCTCTCAAAAACGTAGCGTGCTGCGTGCTAACTGTTATATTTGATCGATATGCAAAACATTTTAGCATAATCATCCACAAATATAGTTCCTAGAGGTCAAAACCTATCAATTGATTCATTTTTAGAAACAAACGTTAACTATTTTTGAATAAAACCCGATAAACTATCTAATAATTCTCTGTTTTCTAACATTTTTTTTATCGAACGAAGTTGTTCATATCATGTTTTCAACCACAATAAACAAAAATATGGTTATTAAACTACAATATCCATCTATATCCAAATAACAAAAAAATAGTATTTGATTACTTAGAGTTGCTTAAAACAAAGGTCGATTTTGGTAATTTTATTAGCACCTGCCCTTAATTACTGGGAACAAATATAGTATGGCAAGTCAAAGGAAATAACTCCTTTTTGAATTTTTTTACAATTTTCATCTTTGCGTCTCAGGCAAAATAATAGCTTTATTTTTTCGCACAATAACAAACTGCTGCGAAACAATTATAAACTGTTTTTGTTATGTAATGTAAATACTTTAGAACAGTTTAAAACAATTAGAATAATATTACTTTCCCCATAAGCTTCATACGCTATTATTTTTCCAGAGACGTAAAGATGAAAATTGTAGAAAAGAACAATAAGGATAAGGACAATAAGGATTGCCATACCTACTATGTTTGTTCCCAGGAATTATTCTCTATTAGCAACACTATCGATTGGTATAAAAATATAGGATGTATATTTTGCAAAATCAACAGGTTCGATTCCTGGATTCATGACTTTTTCAAATCTGTAGTGATGAAGTTTTAATTTTTGTCAAAATCAGGCATCCTTTCAGTCGACTCCTTTCTCCATTTTTGGATATCTCTTATAGCTAAGGATACCTATATCCTAATATGGCCCTTCAGGGCTATAGTCTTGAAGGTCATTGTAAAAAGTTCAACCTGTATTCCCATTTTCTTTGCTTTTTTAATTATTGTCTGTTATAAGTCCTGTATCACGGGGCTATGGAGCCCCGGACCTTTGGAAGGCGTGCGTGGAGCCGAAGCCAACACGTTTTATAGCAAACAATGGGGTGGATTCTCATTATTTATTATTACTAAAAATATAAAGCGGTGAAGTTTGGGTTTATGTTAAATTTTGGTAATGGCTACGTAGACCACCCACTTCGTCGACAGTTACCAGAGCAAATAATTCTTTAATCGGTACGTCTGGAGTCTTAAGCAGGATTAGACTCAAAAACTGCAATATTTATTTATTTATTTAATAGGGTTAAATAAATAAATAAATATTGCAGGACATCTAGTGGCAGGTGGTGTAGAAATTTGACTGGTTCTCTCCTCACGTAAAAGCAGTCTAAGGCCAATTTTCGTAAAAATACCCTCAAAGTCAGCTTTCGGTATTCTCAAGAATATTTTTTATTATTGAAATACAATCGTAATGATATTGCAATGTCATTTGAATAAATCTATTTACAAAAATGGTCGTTTTGGAGAATACAGCCTGTGTACAAGAAGGAACATCTGGAGTATGGAGTCAACAAAAAATATTTTCCTGATATTTTCACTGCATCACGGGGCGCTGCTAGTGAAATCAAGCTGACTACTTTATTGATTGTTGTCAATATGCACTACTCAAAGAAACCAAAGCAATATTTTTTTATTAAATAAAATTCAGATATTTAATAAACAAGAGTTTATTATAACACGATTTCGTTTTCAAAAAGTCCAAATTTTTTAGTCAAACCATTTGAAATATATTAATTGACTTTTTTAATTTGATATTAAATACTTTTCATCCATTAACCAGCTGGTGAAGGTCGTTCTTAAAGGGATCCCATACTATTATTTTTTCTTACTTAAAACTTAAGTTGTAACAAAACTTCTACTAATAAAAAACACGTTTGACTAAAAAAACCGTTACAGAGACTGATAGATAGATCTTTAGTTAGCCAAGAACAAAACTAAAACTTAAAAATAACTTATTTTTGACATGACTAAAAATAACAGACTTAATTAAATATTATAACCTATGTTATTTATAACACAGTAACAGTGTCGCCGCCAAATAGGTTCCTGCTCAGCTATGTGTTGCATAAATGCAACGCGATTTTCAGCAGAGAGAGACCCTGTGATTGGAGAGACTAGGACGATGCTGTAATTTGGTTTTAGTAGACAGGAAACACTGGTAAACTAAACGCAATTGACGTTTTTCTATACATTTAGAGGTTATCTTAATACCAATGAGTCATTCTATATCGTCTGTACAACTTGCGTTTTGTTTATACATATACTAAACAATTGCGTTTGGTTTACTATTATAGATACTAACTTTATAACTAAATAAATATTTTAACTTGTTTTAATAATCATAAATATAAATTGAAGATAATGACTACAAAAACAAGCAAAATGCAAAAGCAGAAACACCAAATACCAATACCTACTTAAAAATAAAAAAATGTTTTAAATATATTTAAAAAAATTACAGTTTAAGAATTTCCATCAACACGGCTAATAACCAAAGAATGCTTAAGAAACTTATTTTTTTATTTGCGAAGCACTAGTTTTTAAAGAAAATGGAGCTCCAAATACTTTGCTTTTTTTTGCTATTTTTTTATTTATTAATTGATATTTAATCATCGAATATCTCATCTGATTCTGGCCACGTTGAATTTTTCTCAATGATCATTTCTTCACTGCACATTCTTCTTTTCACTGCGCCAATGGGTGATGTTTTTCTGAAATCATTTTCAACGTGAGTTCCTGACTTAAACCCCTGGGGCCTAACTCTGCTATTTTGCATTAATGGATCTACCATTATCATTATACAGAGACTTCAATGATATTATATCGAGATTGTGACTTTATTTGGTATTTTGCTAAAGTTTTTAGAGGAAAGGGTGCTCTCTTCATACAAGCATCGTCTTTTTCCTCCCTGGATAATAACGCACAAATATTTTTGAAGCATACAACCTATAACTGCCATGACTATGCCCCTTTACAGGCAACCATTTGATGATGATGATTAATTAACCATGACCTTACAAAATGAATCAGTTGAGATTTTCAATATAAACACAAATCAAAAATTACAAAATTACTCAGTTTATTAATAATTTTATATTGTTCCTAGTATAATGTAGTAAAATAACTCACCTACGAACGGTACACACAACTTAAAAAAAAAATGGTTGTCTGTAAAGTCGGTTTACGGATGATAATTTTTCCGTGATAACGTCTTATGAAAACATTGATGGTGATAACGCTTGTCAATAACGCATGAAGTCATTTTTTATGAGAGCAGGTTTTCATCGATTTATAAGACGTTATCACGTCAAAAATACCTTTTCTTCTTCCATTCATTATCCATCAACTCATCATTTAACATCTATATCTCTGGGAGGTGAGGTGGTGATGAAGAGGAAGGTATTTATATTAGGTATTTCTTATCTTATATTACAGGTAGGTATATTAGGTATTTCTTATCTTATCTTACAGGGGGGGGGGCTGACATAGCCAGCAACACTTCGACCCAGTGGGATCTTTTGTGTTTACCCCTACCTTAAGTTTCTTACTATTTGAAGAAGTGGTCGAGAGTGGGGATCCTACTAAGCGGAAGAAACTTATCTTCCTCCGGTTTAGAATATGCATTTCAAGGAGGCTCATACGTTTCGCTCCTAGGACGTCGTATTCACACATAATGTGCTGGAAGTAGGTGTTTACTCAAAACGAAATAATTGTGATGGTTTGGAGGTACGAGGTGGTATGTACCTTCTTATTCTTATGTACCTCTTATGAGCTTATTTTCAGAAAAACTTCACTTGCGCGATCTAGGATCTCCGATCGGCTTAGTGGCTCCATCTGTTGGTGGCAATGTGAAAACTTACTGTGATTCTAAGACGCAGTGGACAAACTTGCTCGTTGCAGTAACACTGGTCCAAAGATAAGGGCCTGTACACTCCATTGATGGTAATACGTTGGCTGTTGACGCGACTCCCAGCACAAACCTTTGGCCACCTACCCAACCTACTAGAGGACTCCCGTGATCATTCTGTAGGACAAAATACAAATACGTGATGTAGATAAATATATTTTTTTATTTTTTTATTTATTCCAATACAAAAAACTTAATCTAGTACAAAATTAAGGTGCAACAAAAACTCTTACGAATTTATCCGTGCACCAGTGAGTCGTAGGTAAACAAAAAATAGGTAAAAATTTATACAATACAATAGACAAACGAACAATAATATAACAAATATTATATTATGTAACTAGTGAACAAAGGACGGATCTAAAGCGAGGGCCATAGATGAATCACGAGCAAGCGAAATAAATATAAATATTGCAGGACATCCACACATCGCCATCTAGCCCCAAGCTAAGTAACTAGACTTGTGTTATGGGTGCTAGACAACGGATATACTTCTTATATACTTTTCTTTTGTAAATATATACTTATAATACATAGAAACAACCAGACCACAGACAAATATCTAAGCATAAGTACTTCTCTGAGGCGGGTATCGAACCCGCAACCCTGTGTTTAGCAGTCCGGCATGGTGACCATTGTGCCAATTGGGTCGTCTTTGCCAACTGGGTCGTAGATACCGAGGTAGAGCTTGTTCTTCTTCTCGTATAGTGGTGTGGCTCACCTATTGTTAGAGCTTTCAGATCGCCCTAAGGCCTCTAACTTGACCTAACGACTGCAACTAGAGGTAGCGACTGGGACCAACGGCTTAGCTTATCTTCCGAAGCACGGAGGGGCTCATTTTTGAAACACTACTAATTGGTCACCCATCGAAGTAATGACCGCGCCAGGCGTCGCTTAACCCGCACGACCGTAAACGATCAGCGAGAGTCGCTTAGCAGTGAGCCTCCTTACAGATACAGCTGGTTAGGTACCAGGCATTTTTTTATTTCCTGCTCTCTTTGATATGGGGATACAAATATACTTAAGTGTTTTCAGGACCAAGCTATCTACAAGTCAACCTTCATCGTCAATCGTCTGGTGATGCTACAACTCCTAACCTGCCTCTCCAGCCAAAGTCGCTGTACATTGGCTCTCCTAATATCAGACAAAAACAACGCCAAAAATATGGCAGCATACTGGCGTGGGCGGACGACCCAGTTGGCACAATGGTCATTATGCCGGACTGCCAAACACTTGCGGGTTCTATTTCCGCCTTAGACAAGTATTTTATGCTTAGATATTTGTCTGTGGTCTGGTCGTTTTCTGTGTATTTGTATTATTAGTATTAACATTTATTTGGACTTATAATCTTATAAGTATATAAAATATTTACAAAAGAAAAGTACCTATATAAGTAGTATATCCATTGGCTAGCACCCATAACACAAGTCTAGTTACTTAGTTTGGGGCTAGATAGCGATGTGTGGAATGTTCTGCAATATTTATTTATTTATTATTTACTCGTTGAAAAACTCATAAATTATCTCCCGATTTTCCGACTTTTTATAAAAATCGTATGCCGGTCAATTTTTTTGGCTAACTGGATAATTAGGATTCTTAGCCTAACTGGATAATCGTATGCCGGTCTGATTCTTAACCTGGATAATTATGTAGACCTTCAGTGCTCTCGCAAATTACATACTATTTTGCACCTATCTGTCTCACAGTCTAGCCTGTATTGTAAACTTACTTGACAAGGACCATGTCTTCTTGTTAGATTATATGTTCCAGTTAAATTTACTTGAGGTTCGGTTGCAATGCGCTCATGGCGACAATTTTCATCTGTTCCATTGGAACCCTGAAAACAATGATGGTTTAACAGCAGTGCAGGTAAATAAATGAAATAAAAATATTGCAAGACATTCCACACATCGCCATCTAGCCCTAAGCTAAGTACCTAGACTTGTGTTATGAGTGCTAGACGACAGATATACTACTTATATACTTTTCTTATATAAATATATACATACAATACATAGAAACAACCAGACAACAGACAAATATCTAAGCATAAATACTTGTCCGAGGCTAAGGCTATGCGGCAAGAAAGAAGATAATAAGTTATATTCCTATATGTATAATTCAACATCAGGTGAACCATCATGCCAATGCGTCATAATTAAAATAAAATGAAAAATAAATAAATATTGCAGGACATTCCACACATCGCCATATAGCTCCAAGCTAAGTAACTAGACTTGTGTTATGGGTGCTAGACAACGGATATACTACCTATATAATTTTTTTTTTGTAAATATATACTTAAAATACATGGAAACAACCAGATCACAGACAAATATCTAAGCATAAATACTTGTCTGAGGCGGGAATCGAACCCGCAACCCTGTTTTGGCCATCCGGCAAATTCGTTACAATTTTCCCAAATAGTTCTGATTTTTCTCTTGAAACAAAGAATCCTAAAAAGTACTCACTGATGCACCAGACCGCCTCCCGCATGATGTATGAATTGGCAGTTCAAAATCCTGATATACTCCATTAGCGTCGATACGTCCGTTGGCTCCCGAAGTACATATCATTACAGAATCTATGATTTTTATCTTGTCGGGATGGAGGTGTTCTGCCTTACAGTCACTCTTATTCATGATAATTGTGCTGGCATATTGTAAGGTATCTACGTTTAAGTCTCTATCAGCTTCAGCCTGGTGGAGTTTAAATAAGCGTTAATTTTTACCCGACTACGGCAAAAGGAAGGTTATGTTTTTGACCGCGATGTATTTTTTTTTCTTTTGTCGGGTCCGCTCTGTGACCGAACATTTTTGGTCTTCTTTCCAACAGTTGGGCGATGTATGTTTGTCTGTGCCTTTAGAACGTCTGAATTACTTGACATAATTCAACAAATGAGATATCGTTGGAAGCGATTTCCTTGCATTCTAGGTAGTGGTGTTAGGATGTTTGTTTTTTACTTCTTCATGCAAAAAGATTTGAGATAGATTTGAGATAGATTTGAGATAGATTTGAGATAGATTTGAGATAGATTTGAGATAGATTTGAGATAGATTTGAGATAGATTTGAGATAGATTTGAGATAGATTTGAGATAGATTTGAGATAGATTAGAGATAGATTTGAGATAGATTTGAGATAGATTTGAGATAGATTTTGGATAGATTTGAGATAGATTTGAGATAGATTTGAGATAGATTTGAGATAGATTTGAGATAGATTTGAGATAGATTTGAGATAGATTTGAGATAGATTTGAGATAGATTTGAGATAGATTTGAGATAGATTTGAGATAGATTTGAGATAGATTTGAGATAGATTTGAGATAGATTTGAGATAGATTTGAGATAGATTTGAGATAGATTTGAGATAGATTTGAGATAGATTTGAAATAGATTTGAGATAGATTTGAGATAATTTCAATTGGGGCATTAAACTAATAAGCGTAAATTTTCAGTTTATTACTCCAGTTGAAATGATCACAAATTTATAAACTGACTTACAGGACTATAAAAATGGGAATGTCCCCACCCAAAAGTAACCACATTTATTCCTGGAGCCTCAAATATTTCATTGTACTGGATTTTGATTTCGTATGGAGAATACGAGCAATATTTTTTATAGTCGGGGTTATAATAATCAAACTGTGAGTCTGTTTTAGCTATCCCGATGTCCAAGGATGCCCAATTAAGGTTTCTATCTAGGACGTATTCTGAAATATTCGAAATAACAGGTTATAATTAGTATATTCTAAGGTCTTCGCAACTCATAATTATAATTATATTTGAACGGATATATTCGCGTTTTTTTTTATTTTTGTTTTAAACCTGACGTTTCGGGAACTTTGCAGATTACATGGTCACAGGCAGACTGAGATGACATTCGTCTTTTTTTTCTATTAATTATGGCTTCGCACGGCTTGTGCATTTAGGCAGTGTCAAGTTATATTTTGCATCAAATTGTGACCCGATTTTTCATAAATCGGGTCTAAAGTGTTTCAAAACAGTCAAAGTCCTCATAGTCCATCCAGTCAGGGGCTATAGTAAAGCGGTGGCAAATTTACCATAACCTTAATAGGAGATTTGGAGGAAATGAACTTTTGTAACGGCGCGGCGCTCTCTCCATACAAACGTGGTCGATTGTTTACTCCCTGGATAATGTCACTAGCACAAATATTTTCGTGCCATAATAGTACATTACGATATAAGTGTGGTAAATTGATCTTTGCATAGAGGCGGTTTATGACGCGCGAGCGGTAGCGAGCGTGTCATAAGAAGCCAAGATGCAAAGATCAATTCCACACGTATATCGTACGACGTTTTTTATCACAGTTGCGAATAAAAGAAAAGACTAGAAAAGAAAACAAAATAATAATTAACAAAATATTTGTGATAAGTCTATGTTTACATTTTTTTAAGGCAGACTTTTTTGTTAATTATGCTCCGGAAAGGCAGGCTAAAGACTTTTAACCTATACATCCTCGTCTGACATACAATATTTTTTTGGGTTTTTTCTATTTGTTTTGCGTCGGGGGTTAAGAACAAAATACAATGGTACGGAAAAACAATATATTTAAGTAAAGAAAAAAAAATAAACAACTCAATTTTTAATGGTTTTTAAGTCATTGTCACGTAAAATTTTCGTTCGTAAACCGACTTTAGAGACAACCATTTTTGCTAGCTAAAAAACTCTTTGGTATCTACCTTTTTTATACATCAAAACAGTATAACCCAGATAAATTAACATTGTTTCACCTACCTAACATGTAATTAGCAGTACGATACGTATTTAAACTTATCGGGATAACTTTACAGCACTAGTTAACAAATCTAAAACGCACGCGTGCATAAAATGTTGGATTATGAGCCTAAAAGCCATTGAATAAGATCCACTTTATGAGCAACTGTGATAAAAAAGCTGTAACTGCCATGACTAGGCTCCTATGTTTTGTTTTTATTTCATTTTATAATTATCATAGAAATTAAAAAAAATATTTGCTCTAGTGTCATTATCCAGGGAGGAAACAGTCGACTACATTTGTATGGAGAGAATCCCTGGTACCCTTTCCTCTTAATTAGCTAGATGAAGGTCGTTCTTAAAGGGTTCTTAGACTAATATAATTATACTCACGCGACTTTAATAGTTTAATACTCACTACAAGGAGTACAATAAGAAATGACTTTCTTCTTAAACCTTTTTGTACATGCGTCAGTTTCAATAAGAGTGTTTGGAATGTATTTGTTGTATCCAGCAATAATGTAGATCAGGGGAACATCGACAAGGCAAGCGGCTGAAGTGAGGACTAAATATGGATGGATTATGGCACCACTACACATCCAGTCTCCGTATGTGTCTGTCAAATTTGCGTTTATTAAGTAAACCTGTTGATATTATAATTTTTGTTTACGTTTCAAGCCAATATAAAGGGTACATATTATACTGTCCAATATCGATTGTATAAAGAGTGAAAGAGGCTCATCAGAAAAAAGAATTTTCCAAATCGGTCCAGGTGTTTTCGAGTAATCGGCGAACATACCAACATAAAAAAAATATAAATATTAATATTGCAGGACATTCCACTCATCGCCATCTAGCCCCAAGCTAAGTAACTAGACTGGTGTTATGGGTGCTAGACAACGGATATACTACTTATATACTTTTCTTTTGTAAATACATACTTTTAATACATAGAAACAATCAGACCACAGACAAATATCTAAGCATAAATACTTGTCTGAGGCGGGAATCGAACCCGCAACCCTGTGTTTGGCAGTCCGGCATGGTGACCATTGTGCCAACAAATATAATAATATATATATACGAATTGAGAACCTCCTCCTTTTTTGAAGTCGGTTAAAAATGCGTTTGGAACGAAGTCCCTTTAAGTACCTTTTTTTTTTCATTTATATGTGGGAGATATCTAAACTAATATTATAAAGCTGAAAAGTATGTTTGTTTGTTCGTTTCAACGCGCTAATCTCAGGAACTACTGGTTGGAATTCAAAAAAATATTTTTGCGTTGGATAGTCCATTTATCAACGTAGGCTTATGGGATACTTTTTATTCCGATAGTATGGGCTATAAAACTACTGGACCGATTTTAATGAAACTTGGTATGTAGATACATTGATTAATTGGAAATAAAATAAGCTTCTTCTTATCCCGATATTCCCACGGGATCTGGAGTTACGCGGGTAAAACCTCAGATAGTTGCTAGTCTTACCATAAAATTACTGTCTATACTGCTATCGACGTTTGAGCCGTTTGTTATCCTACGTTGACTTGGTACAACTAAAACATACGAAAAATAATCAATAATGATTTAATGCAATGCGTTATGGGGGTAGTTTAAAATAGACGTTTTGTTATACATATAGACCTGTTGATAATTAGACGTAAAAATATCAGGATTTTTGTGAACGTATAGCAAGTTTTCGTAGATTGTGAATAGAGCGTTAATATATTTATCTCTTTAAATTTTTCTCTAAGTGATTCCCTGGGGCCCATTTTGTAGATAGCTCGGACAGCTCTCTTTTGCAATATGAAAATAGCATCAATATCTGCAGCACACCCCCACAGTAGGATGCCATACGACATGACACTGTGGAAGTAGCTGAAACAGACTAGCTAACTAGTTTGCTCACTGGACTTTTCGCTTTGTTTGACGTTTTGCTACTCAGACTTTCTGATCGGGAGGCTTAGGTTTCCTGTCCCATGAATCATATAATAATTCATGGGACATATTTTGTACCATGATCCACACGTTCATGAATCATATAGTTTAGTTTTACAGAGCTATTTTCGCACTTAGCTTCATCATTTAGGTCATTGTGTGTCATCTATACATATAAAATTCTTTGTCCTGAATGACTGACTGACTGACGGATCAACGCACAGCCTAAATCGTAGAGACCTGAAACTTGGAGGGTGTGTTCTTTGTGTGACGTAGGCATAGGATAAGATAAAGATTTTCCGAAATTCTACCCCTAAGGGGGTGAAAAAGGGGGGCAAATTTTGTATGGGACAACGTGATTCAACGTGGTTCATTTTTGACTTCGATGCTGACGAAGTCGCGGACAAAAGCTAGTGAATCATATTATTATGATCAAACTAAGAGTCGAATTCGTAGCGTTATTTGATATGGACGTAGCAAGACAAATAGAGTAGGACATATACTATGCCAAAAAGCGATTTGTATGGGCACAGGGAATATGTGCAAAATGGAGTTTTTTCTAGAGAAAAAAGGTAAAGAAGAAAAAAAATTAGGAAAATAAAAAAAAGTCTAATTTTTTCATTGTTGCTTATAACGTTATCACGTAAAATTATCGGCCGTAAACCGACTTTACAGACAAACATTGTTTTTTTTAATTACGGTTTAACTACCTTCTTTAGAGCGATTACAGGGTTTCTTTTCACGCTGTATAATTAGTATTGTATTGTTAAATAGGTAAATAAAATTAAAATTACATATTTCCAATCAAGAATTACAATAATTAATATAAAGCTTTTTCTAGATTTGTTACCTAGGTACTAACTTTTCACTAAAACAAAAATGAACAATAGCTTAAACATGGCGTTGTAAAAATTGAAAACACAAATCTTCAAGTTCAATTCTCAAGTAATTTCCATTATTCAAGGTAAACAATTAGAAAATTCTATTAACCGCGTTCATGATTTTCGCTCATTAATTTTGATAAGAAATTAAGATATCTCGCACATAAGAAACTATTTGTTTGAGGTTGATAAATAAATCGCCTTCAAGGCAATTATATCTTTTGTTTTTGTTTCCATCGTCATTTTTTCACTGTTTCAATCGCCTTTCGTTTCTGTTTTAATCGTCTTTCGTTTCCGTTTTGATCGTCTTTCGTTTCTGTTTTAATCGTCTTTCGTTTCCGTTTCGATCGTCTTTCGTTTCTGTTTTATTCGTCTTTCGTTTCCGTTTCGATCGTCTTTCTTTTCTGTTTTAATCGTCTTTCGTTTCAGTTTCGATAGTCTTTCGTTTCTGTTTTAATCGTCTTTCGTTTCCGTTTTGATCGTCCCTTGTTTCTGTTTTAATCGTCTTTCGTTTCAGTTTCGATCGTCTTTCGTTTCTGTTTTAATCGTCTTTTGTTTTTGTTTCTATGGTCTTCTGTTTCCGTTTCCATTGTGTTTTAGTTCTTTTTCGATCGTCTTTCTTTTCTGTTTTAATCGTCTTTCGTTTCAGTTTCGATAGTCTTTCGTTTCTGTTTTAATCGTCTTTCGTTTCCGTTTCGATCGTCCCTTGTTTCTGTTTTAATCGTCTTTCGTTTCAGTTTCGATCGTCTTTCGTTTCTGTTTTAATCATCTTTTGTTTTTGTTTCTATGGTCTTCTGTTTCCGTTTCCATTGTGTTTTAGTTCTTTTTCGATCGTCTTTTGTTCGATTTCGAGAATGAAATGTCTTTTTTTAAGAAAGTTCGAGAACGGACCTTCAACTAGGGGTCGAGGTCGTGGTACAACTTTTTTATAGCTGGACCACGAGCTTCTTCAACTGGTCCAACTAGTTGTACAACTAGTTGGACGACCTCCACGCACTCAAACTAACAGTAACATTATTGTACTGCCTTTATTAGGTTTTTGTTGCAATTAAGTTCCTTATCGCAGTTTAGAAAGGGGAAAAATGTTACGCGTTACGAAAACATGAAACGAAAAACCGTAAGAGAAACTGTAAAGGTTTGTATTATTAATTAATCAGGGACAGTATATCCAAAAAGCTTGTATTTGCGTAACTCGTGTCAAGCGCATCTTGTAAATTGATTAGAAGACGACGAAACAATCCGCCGATACAAAAATCGGTGGTCTGCGAGACTTTCAACGTGATCGTTATATTAAAGTAAATATTTTCATATTTTAAATGGCAAGTCAATGTCAAGCTATGGTTTTGTTAAATTTGAGTTACGTGACTTTTTTGTTGATACACTGTAAGTAACAATGTTGTTTTTGTCGACTTAAAAAAAGAAGGTGGAATAATATTATTTTATACGAAAACTTTATAATAGTACTTATGTATATATTATTTAACAATAAACCCTGTATATAAAAGATAATATATAAATCCGAAAGTTTGTTTATTTTTGTGTTTGTTTGTTCTGTTCAAACGACTGAACCGATTTGGATAAAAATCGTAAAGCCTCAGCATATGCTCATTCGTTTTCCGTTCGTTCCCTTTCGTTACAAACAAAAAAAGATACAAAAATATTTCCTCTTAATATTAGTACAGATTAAAGAGTTTTTAATAACAACATTGAAGTATTTTGTAGTTAAAACTGATAGAAAAAAAAAAAAACTAATAATCTAAATAGGTTTCCCTAGGTAGGATGCTGCATAGCCTCTTTGAATGGCACTTCCGATCATTTGGCCAAAGGTAGCATCCAGCCTTTTGGTCACCTGTGGCTAATACAAATAATCTAGTTTTTTTTTTGTAAAAATCTGGAGACCCTGGGCCCGTGGGGACCAGGAGCCTTAGAAATATTTCAGGCGATTAACAGTCATTGACGAATAATGTTGTGAGAGTTTTCAGTTTCATGTTGTGAACGTCGCATACAAGGAGGAGATTTTGTTCATGAAGATAAAAAATATGCGGTAAGTTTACAAGGATTTAACTTCGCAGTTTTTGGATATTGTGTCATCAGGAGGTCTTATTTCTGGTATCATAAATAATAAATATTGCAGGACATTCCACACATCGCCATCTAGCCCCAAGCTAAGTAACCAGACTTGTGTTATGGGTGCTAGACAACGGATATACTACAGATATACTTTTCTTTTGTAAATGTTATTTACTTATAATCTAAGCATAAATACTTGTCTGAGGCGGGAATCCAACTCGCAACCCCGTGTTTGGCAGTCCGACATGGTGACCATTGTGCTAACTGGGTCGTGAGTACAAACTCAGTCTCTTTCCTATTTTTATCTTTGGTGTTTTTTACTTACATTTAAGGAATTTTTACCTTCGCTACTGATATAAGTTCGTCTAAGTTAAGTCAGAATATATCAGACCATATAGAATACCATAATATCAGACCATATAGAATACAATGATCACGATGCCGGACTGCCAAACATAGGGTTGCGGGTTCGATTCCCGCCTCAGACAAGTATTTATGCTTAGATATTTGTATGTGGTCTGCTTGTTTCTATTCTTTTTTATAAATATAATTCTACTGTACGTGTGTATGTCACTGAACTTCTACTAAACGGCTGGACCGATTTAATTGAATTTTTTTGTATGCGTTTGGGTGGCGCCCTGCATGGTATTAACAAATCATCACTTTTTTATATGAGGTATTCATTCTGAAGGTTGTGGGTTCGAATCCCGACCGGCCGTGCACCAATGTATTTTTTCTTAAGAAAAATATATGTGCACCTATTGACATTGCTCTTACGGTGAAGGAAAACATCGTGATGAAACCCGCAGCTTAGTTGGCTTCAGAAGTATTGACAAGTTCTCTCCTCTAGACATGGTCCACTAAGCTGAGAGGGTAGTAGGTGCTGGGCAAGCCTACTCCATCCTCACGCAAAAAGGACCCAATTAAAAAGGGTCCAATGGCGGAAAAGAGCCCGTTTACAAGTACAAGTTATATGAGGTATAAGTATATATTTACAAAAGAAAAAAGTATATTTTAAGTATTATATCCGTTGTCTAGCACCCATAACACAAGTCTCTTTACTTAGCTTGGGGCTAGATGGCGATGTGTGGAATGTCCTGCAATATTTACTTAACAATGTTTATCCCACAGGTGTATTTATTAAAAGCAGATGTTTCACCAATGCGTTACGTTGGCTGGTTATGCGGTGGTGCTATTGTAACGGAATGGTTTATAATAACATCAGCGGCTTGCGTTCAGGACGTTAAGCATTCATACGCTATAGCTGGATACAAGAAATATATTAAGGCAAATGATATAGACACTGATCCCTGTACTAAGAATACTAAGAAGAAAGTGATTTTTAGTTGTGTGCCTAGATGTAAGTATGACTACAGATCTGGAGCCCTTAAGGAACGAAGTTCCTTATCGCGCGTTGCGAAAGGGGGCTACACGGAAAAAATTAAGATCAAAAGTTGTAACGACACTTTTTGATTTTATAACAATTAATTCACTGATTAATCGAAAGAAACTTCGTTCCATCCGGGTGTCCCTTGACACCTCTCAAGTTTTGGAACGAAGTTTTTTATGGAACTTTGCGAAAGGGGGCCAGACGGAAAAAGTTATGACCAAAAGTTGTAACGACACTTTTTGATTTTATTACAATTCCTTCACTGATTAATCGTAAGAAACTTCGTTCCATCCGGGTGTCCCTTGACACCTCTCAAGTTTTGGAACGAAGTTTTTTATGGAGCGTTGCGAAAGGGCGCTAGAAGGAAAAAATTAAGACCAAAAGTTGTAACGACACTTCTTGATTTTATTACAATTCCTTCACTAATTAATCGAAAGAAACTTCGTTCCATCCGGGTGTCCCTTGACACCTCTCAAGTTTTTTTTTATACGCTCGCCCCGCGTCGAGCGCTCGATTTCTACTGATCGACATCGGAAATTCGCTATTTCTGAATCCCTCGATCGGAACGAGTTGTCTCCACCACTCGTCTTAACATTTTGACTCTTTGACTCTGCGTCGAAGCGAGAGACGCTATCTATTTAAATTAGTTCACGAATTGGATCTTCTGTACTTGTACTATTATAATAAATAATAAATAAATATTGCAAGACATTCCATACATCGCCATCTAGCCCCAAGCTAAGTAACTAGACTTGTGTTATGGGTGCTAGACAACGGATATACTACTTATACACTTTTTATTGTAAACTAGCTGCGCCCCGCGGTTTCACCCGCGTAAGTCCCGTTCCCGTAGGAATTGACTCTAGAAAACGTATGTATGGGAAATAGAAAAGAGCTGTTTTTAGGGTTTTCCCGGAAAATTTTCGATTTTTTCTCGCCTTTTAAACCTTCCCTAGACCTCCACGAACATTTCAAGACTAAGATTAGATAAATCCGTTCAGCCGTTCTCGAGTTTTAGTGAGACTAACGAACAGCAATTCATTTTTATATATATTGTAAATATATACATATAATACATAGAAACAACCAGACCACAGACAAATATCTAAACATAAATACTTGTCTGAGGCGGAAATCGAACCCGCAAACCTGTGTTTGGCAGTCCGGCATGGTGACCATTGTGCCAACTGGGTCGTCACGTTTAAGATTCTGTATTGTGAACGGTGGACGACCTGGTGACGCAGAAGATTGCGAGTTCGATTCCCGCCGAATAAGTATTTGTGTATGTTAAAAAAAAATGTGTCTCTTAAATACGGTATTATTATGTTTTTCCCTTTTTCAGCTTACAATTTCGAATATTCAAAAATTGAAAAATGGGCACACAGTGACATTGCTGTAGTAAAAGTGGAATCAAAGTACGATTTCAATGATCAATCGTATCAAGAATTTTGCTCTTATAATCCTGGACCAATCGAAATAAACTACGATGGAAAATATCAGGAGCCAGGAACCGATACTATTGTGCTAGGATGGGGCCATAATAAGAAATATAGAAAAGTAGGTACCTATTTAATACCTATAAGACTATATAGAGTGGGTTCTCTTTGGTAAAATCCGGCTACAAAAATATAAATGAGTCTGGCTGGAAGACCAGCGCTGCAGCCGTTATGGTAAATTTTTGGAACGAAGTTGCTTATCGCGGAAAGGGGGCTAGACGGAAAAAATTAAGACCAAAAGTTGTAACGACACTTTTTGTTTTTATTACAATTCCTTCACTAATTAATCGAAAGGAACTTCGTTCCATCCGGGTGTCCCTTGACACCTCTAAGTTTTTTTTTTCAGAATAAGATAAAAAAAAGTTGGTGACACACATACAGACAGACGGACAAGAAAGTGATCTTATAAGGGTTTATTTTTTTACTTTTTGAGGTACGGAATCCTAACAAAAATTCGAAAAAAAACTTATTTAGTTCTCGCTTAAATCCTTCATGGAATCCCCATGCGAAGTTTCAGACTCGCAGCTTCAGCGTGATGAGTCTTGTACTTGTAAACGGGCTGTTTTCCGCCATTGGACCCTTTTTAATTAGGTCCTTTTTGCATGAGGATGGAGTAGGCTTGCCCAGCACCTACTACTCTCTCAGTCTAGTCGACCATGTCCAGAGGAGAGAACTTGTCAATACATTTGGAGCCACCTAAGCCACGGGTTTCATCACGATGTTTTTCTTCATCATAAGAGCAATGTCAATTAGCGTACATACATTTTTCTTAAGAAAAATACATTGGTGTTCGGCCGGCCGGGATTCGAACCCACGACCTTCAGAATGAAAGTCGAGGTATCTACCACTAAGCCAACACTGCTCCTTTTTTTTAAAACGTTTCTATGTGGTCTTTGTACAAATGTATTAAGCATCCAAAGGAATAAAAATCTTTGACTTTTTTTTTAAATTATGGCGTCGCGCGTCGCACGGCTTGTGCATTTAGCCAGTGTCAAGTTATATTTTGCATCAAATTATGACCCGATTTTTCATAAATCGGGCCTAAAGTGTTTCAAAACAGTCAAAGTCGTCATAGTCAGTCAAGTCAGGGTCTGTAGTAAAGCGGTGGCAAGTTTACCATAACCTTAATAGGAGATTTGGAGGCAACGAGTAAACTTTATGTTTGACACTGATTTTTACTTTCACTACACTTGTGCACTTTCACAGAACTAAATTGAATAACATTCCACCAGAATTATATAATTCAACTCGGGTTATAACTAAGTTTCATGAAAATAAAACTGCAGCACGACATGTTGTTAACTCGTTCCCGCCAAAACTCGACTTTTACTTTGATACAATAATAAATAAAAAATTTAAATATATTTTTTTACTGTTGAAAGGAGCAAGATATTACCATTTACAACGAGGTCGAACTTAAATACGCGCCTCTTTTAATTGTGCCGAAGATTGATTGTAAACAAGCTTACAGTAAACATGAACAATTATTAGAAACGATTGATAAGTATATGATTTGTACCCATGGTGCTGGTAATCTAGATGATAAAGGTTATATTATTGATGCAAGGGTGCTTAGAGTTGATGGTTGTGTTAGTAGTGACCAGAAGAAGAGAGGCTTGAGGGGAATTTCGGTGAGTAAGGTTTTGAATATGATTTCGCACTAAAGCGTTCAATTCGTCAACACTTCGCATTAAAAGTAGTAAAACTAAAATCAAGATACAGTGGCATAGCTAAGGGGGGGGGGGGGAGGCGGGGGCGGTCCGCACCGGTTGTCACCCCTAAGTGGGTGACAGCCCGTTTCACGAAAGTACAAGTTTACTATTCTACGATGGTAACATTGGTGAAATAAATCACAACATTGGATACACTTAAAAAAAGTACTTTTGTTTATTACAAGTAAAAAGGACATAACCATAGTGCATTTTTATTTTTTTATTGTAGGATTAGATCTGAGTCGAGTTAATTTTTCACCGGTAGATATAAGATTTTTCTAAATTTATCTAAACTTGTCAATTCGCCTGGAACAACCACCGCGGGTTTCATCACAACGTTTTGGGGAAGGAAAACAGAGCATTGAAAATTAACGCATATAAAAGTTTTCATAAGAAAAATCTATTGGTGCACAGTTTAAATCGGGAGAACACATTTTTCTTGTTGTCTTAGAAAATACAATAACATCACCCATGCATGATGGCATGATACATAATCATTTGTTTAAGAAATACTTTTTTCGGTTACTATTCACGAACCCGGGCAGCCGGGATTCGAACCCAAAGTCGAGGTAACTACCACTAGGCCATCACAACACTTTTCTAAAATAACTGTAACTTTTTACTGACAATTTCAGTGTGAAGTTGTTGAAAAAGATAAAGGTAATACGTACGATGATGCGTATCAATCAGACGAATATTCAAACGAAGATAAAAGAGATTTACCAGAATTAGATCCATATAAAGAACTTATGCGGAGTCTGAATATTTTTGCTAAAAATGGTACAAAAGTAAATGATTCCAGAAATATTCAACCGCCACGTCACATTTTTGGTATGAAACATAATGCTACTGAATATAACAATAATGCCAATTCGGCAAAATTATTAAGGGAAGATGAAAAAAAAATAACAAGAGCGGATGAAAAAAAAGACAATCAAGAAAGTCCAGACCGTCAATCTACGCAGCCTACGTATAATACAGGAAACAAATCTACTGATGCATCTGTTGGAATATGTCAGGTATTTAAATAAATAAATAAATACTGCAGGACATTCCACACATCGCCATCTAGCCCCAAGCTAAGTAAAACTTGTATTATGGGTGCTAGACAACGGATATACTACTTATATACTTTTCTTTTGTAAATATATACTTATACAGACACAGACACATAACTAAGCATAAATACTTGTCTGAGGCGGGAATCGAATCCGCAACCCGGTGTTTGGCAGTCCAGCATGGTGACCATTGTGCCAACTGGGTCGTATTTATTTTTATGTTTAACTAGCTCTTACCCGCGACTTCGTCCGCGTAGAATAAGTAGATTGGACTAAGGAATCACGTAGTCCCATACAAACTTTGCCCCCCTTTTTCACACCCTTAGGAGTAGAAGTTCTGAAAATACTTTCTTATTAGGTGGCTACGTCACGTAAAGAACACACCCTCCAAGTTTTACGTCTCTACGATCAGCGGTTTAGGCTGTGCGTTGATCCGTCAGTCAGTCAGTCAGTGTATAGATTTTATTTGAGAGATAGACACGTAACTTGGCTGCAGTGACAATAAATAGTTTAGTAAAAACAATAATAAGTTTTGGAATTTTAATGTTATTGGAATAAGAACCGTGAGACGTAGCTGGATATTATAAAGTAAAACTGATATAAAAAAACTTGAGAGGTGTCAAGGGACACCCGGATGGAACGAAGTTCTTTTCGATAAATTAGTGAAGGAATTGTAATAAAAAATCAAAAAGTGTCGTTACAACTTTTGGTCTTAATTTTTTCCGTCTCGCCCAATAATTCGCCAATAATTAAAAAATGGTTTTCTTTTCAGAATGACCACGGAGGGCCCTTAGTGACGTGGGTGGGAGCACACCAGATCTTAATCGGTGTGGCTACGGCTTTCATAGTGTCCAACAGTTCTGAATGCAAAGGTCCTTACTTGTTCACCAGCACTCAATGCAATAGTGCATTCTTGGACTGTATCATCAATAATTCCTCACACACTAGGTTAGTATGAGCTGCAGGTTTCATCAACGAGATGCCCACTGATGATGAACTAGATTTAGTTGCTTCCATAACACCTTGACTAAGGAATGTTTTGGCAACTTGGTCAACTCTTTTTAATCTATTCTTTTCCGTTTGACGTGATAATGCCTATAAATTGATGGAACTCCTGCATTCCCAAAAAAGATGACGCCATTGTCACGTTCCCAAAGTGTGGTATCATTTTCACGTTCCGGTGACGTCGTGCAAACAATGACGTCACACAGCACGCAGCAATATAAAACAAACAGACGCGTGTCGCGTCTCGTGTTTTATCCTTTATTTTTTTTTAGTTTTACCCATTGATTAAATAATAAAATTTTAGCCTATTCCATCCCACTGTAGTGCAAAGGCCAGCCTCCCCTCTTTCCACTGTTCCCTGTCTAGTGCCAGCTGGGTCCAGTCCCTACTATGCGAGTCAATACGACCTAAACTTACCTAAAATGTTAATCTATATTTACAGTGCCAAAAGAAGATTGTGTGACAGTCCGCCTGAAATAGGATTCGAAATGATACGAAGATATATATCTTGGTCTGATCATCCAGCTGGGTAAGATTTCCATGCTACCTAAGGCTATTTATGCTCTCAAACGCAACGCGCCAGTAATATCCGTCGCTTACAACTAACATTGTTGATTGTAACGAATGTGTTTTGTTTTTCTCAAAAGTGCTGAGATGGGATTGTTGGTGAGATTTTTACCGATATCCTGGGGTAAATTGAGACGAAAAAAACGGTGTATAAAACATCGAAAAAAGAAATTTAACAAATGGTTGTCTGTAAAGTTGGTTTACGGACGATAATTTTACGTGATAACGTCATAAGAAAACATTGATGAAATAATACGTTGCTATTATGTCAATAGAACCTGATACATTGTGCATACTTCAATACCTTGCTATGGTTTTTTTTAAAATTTGCTGTGGTTATCTTGTCAATAACGCATGACGTTACACTTTTTTTTGAATGCCTGTGTTCATCGATTTATAAGACTTTATCACGTCAAAAAGTATTGTCAGGGTAATATCACTTTTTAATGACAGTTAATTAATTTCAGAGCAGCAAAAAATGAAATTCCAGAAACAAGGCAACAAATTTCAATACAAGAATATCATTTTGGGAATCCAAGAGGTTGAGCCAATGAATCACATTAATTTATTTTAGTTTTAGTGTATTTTGATTTTTCTTTAGGTATTATATTTTTTGATTTTTCTTTAGGTAGGTAATAAATAGGTATTTTAAGTTTATAGTTTTATGATCAAAAAGTTTATTGTGAGCGGATTAAATGATTTTAAAATATCGATTTATTTTGTGATGAAGGGATAGGTGGAGTGAATATGTGGACTGAATATTTATTGAGTAAAAGCAGGGGTTTTACTAATTAAACTAGGCACATACTACGTCACATGACTTTCTAATGCAATATTAATTCCTGTGTAACCTTGGCCTTGGCACATCTATCAGTGCAGGTGCGACGCACTATCAAATTACTATGTTCACAATATAGTTTTGTCTATAACTCTTACCACTGGTTTCGCTTGCCTGCATTCTTACACTACATTTTTTTATAAACCCTTCTTGTATTACCAAGTTATAGGTTCCTATCCTACACTCATCTTTTTCACATTATTCTAGTCCAGTGATCGAATCCAGCGCTGCTTCTGGAAAAATGTAAACCGACACTGGAATGCACTGGATCCAGTGAGCAATCCAGTTCACTAACTGCATTGGCGGTCTACTTTTAAATCCAGCACGTCCATACCAGCGCAACTGGAATAATGAAGACGGCCAATCCACTGTCATTCTGGTGTTAACAGAATTTTACAGGACGCACGATTTGACAGCTTTTAAATTAACTGGAATCATGTAGACGATATCTCCAGTCTGGTTCATTCCAGTCCAGCGCTACTAAGTTACTGGACTGGAATAATGTAAACCGGCACAACGTTTCGTTCTTTTCCACTCACTCTAATTACCGTAAAGTCCACTTTTGCTCCCTTTACCAAGCCTTTACCTCCAAATCCTGCCTCTTCTTCGACCGTCCTTTACTCTATCACTATCTCCGCGGTGGAGTAATAATTTGCCGCCCTTTTGACGTCATAAAAATAATAATGTTGGCAATTCACCGCCCTTGTGACGTCATGAAAATAATAATGTTGGTGTTTGTGAGAAAAAAACTTAAAAATATAAAAGAATTGAGCAAAAACTATTTATTTCAAAACCATGTAAGGATGTGGGGCGACTCGTGATTTGCAACAAGTGTATTGGGCGGGAGGAACATTAATTAAGTAAAAGCTAATTTCTTGACAAAATAACTGTCTGACTGACCGCCAGTAACCACCGCTACCTTCTGCATCACAGACGGGTGTATGCCTACCGCGCCAAAGAGGTCTTTAAATGGTATTGACGAGTATAAATATTGATTATCCTTTCCTCTTCCTCTATCGTATGATCCTCAATCATTCAAAACCTATCGGCTAGCGGTTCAGCTTATGATTCTTAACGACGCTACGCTATTTTTAAGCTATGCTTTTATCGCGGGCTTTGAGCGCGGCGACCGAATCAAGAAATTCCGTAACAAAAATAAAACCTAACACCTCCACTCCGCCTACCATGTAGCTCGGCCGAGCGTTCGCTTAACGTGTATGTATATGGTATTTTTTAATATTTTTCAGTTGACTATTTTAATTCTTGACTATTTTAATTTTTAGGAAAAATAGTGAAATCAAACCTGAAAGTCCGATGAAAATTGGTGTAATGTTCATAGTTTTCAACTTTAACGGTCATGGTCATCGCTTATTAATTTTGATAAGAAATTTAAACTTCCTTTACTTCGTTGAATATTTTCATTCTGTGAATGGCAATTAAATTCAAGACATGGTTCTAATAAAGTTAAGTCATGTGACCTGTTTGTTGAGTTTTATGCAATGTAAGTACTGACTAGCCTCTATGTTGAACAAATAAAAAGTAAAAAGCAACTTTTACAGACTGACTGATGCGCACAGCCCAGACCACTGAGCTTAGAAATTCGAAATTTTGCACAGGGGTCTTTACTTATACTAATGTCTTTCTAATGACTAACAGACATCATCATCATAATATCAGACCCAGGAAGTCCACTGCTGAACATAGGCCTCCCCCAGAGACTTCCAGAGCGATCGGTCGCATACTCTCTGCGTCCAACGACTTCCCGCAACCTTAATTAAGTCATCCCTCCATCTAGTAGGAGGGAGGTATAAATTTACTGACATATCCCAATTAGTAAGCTGAATAGGCGGGGCTGTGCAGCGTAGAATTGATGGCCGTAGGGGCCGAAAAGTCCTAGAAAGACAACTTGAATCTAGAACATTGTCTGCGCTCGGCTGAGACATAGGTGATTTATTTCTAGACAAATAAACCCAATTCGCAATAGAGAAGTATTTTTAATTAACTTTACAAAATAGACACGTCTGCTACGCATAAGATGACAATTGTACCCAACAAGAGGGTAGGGTTTTGCCGGTACTTATAAAAAATATATTTGACGCCTAATGAAAATGTGTACGAAGTAGCAATGGCGTTCACGACGATTCTTGGAATGCAGCGACCTTTGCGTCAGGCTGCGACAACATATAAATTGGTTTATTGTATTATTAAGCTCACAGTAACCTTAGCATAATATCGATTTCAGCTTACCTCTATCCGCCAGATGGCGCTGTGTAACAACGGCCTCCATCTATCTTTATACATTATATAATATTCTTTGTCCTGAATGACTGACTGCCGGATCAACGCACAGCCTAAACCGCTGATCGTACATACCTGAAACTTGAAGGGTGTATTCTTTGTACGACGTAGGCATCCGATAAAATAGGATTTTTCAAAATTCTACCCCTAAGGGGGTGAAAAAGGGGTGCCCCCCTTTTTCACCCCCTTAGGGGTAGAATTATGAAAAATCCTATTTTATCGGATGCCTACGTCGTACAAAGAATACACGAATTCACAATTAAATAATAGTTCATAGGACAACATGATTCCTTGATCCATTTTCGACTTCTACGCGGACGAAGTCGCGGGCCAAAGCTAGTTAATAAATAAAATTATGAGGTTTTTTTTTCAGTTTTACATTGTCGACGTCGAATTAAAGGAGCTGAAACGGAAAACGATAAAGTATATGCCGTAAGTTTGTAAGGACTTTTAACCATACTTTGTGTTTTTTATAGATGAAATGACTTTTCATTTAAACTACCTATACTTCGAAGTCAAGAAGTCTGGTATCATAGTCACGTCTTTACCTTGTGTAGGTATATTCCCCATCGGATTTTGCTCCGGAAATTGACTTCGGAAATTGACTTCTAAAGATACCCAGACCTCTAAACATACCCTATTTGGGATGAAGCAATCGGGTATTTTTTTGTAATACCTAAGTAATTAACGAAATTTATAAGCGAACGGAATGCGAACGTATTCATGTGGAGTAGGTACAGCCGGCTGCATAATTGCAGCACTCGGTAGAGTTCGAAAATTACTATTATTTACATTTTTGCATTCTAATAATTTTTAAGAAGAAGTTAGAAGACTTTAAACTTCAACTAAAGCTGCTTATAACATCCATTTTGGAGCTCTACGGTGGGTCTGAAATTATGCAGCCGACCGTACATCCGGTAATTATATATAGGTTTACTAACATTAGTTTTCAAGGTTTATTGTTTTTAATAACCCATATGGATCTTTGGTCTGGAATAACATATATTTATTTATTTATTATAAGGACCTACAGTTAAAAAAAACGAATAAAAAATATACCCTGCCCTAACCAAGTAAAATTGGTCGAATTTGGTTCCTAACTTAAACCTAAAAATCAGTCAAAAAATATAAATAAATATTGCAGGACATTCCACACATCGCCATCTAGCCCCAAGCTAAGTAACTAGACTTGTGTTATGGGTGCTAGACAACGGATATACTACTTATATACTTTTCTTTTGTAAATATATACATATAATACATAGAAATAAAAATTGAATTACACAAATAAAAATTAAATTTCACAAAATAATAATAAAAATAACACACACACACATCACAAATAAAAAACCGTTCAGAGCGTCTCCACGCGGCATCGTCCCCAAGAGACTGGCGGCATTCCCCCTCTGGATAGCCAGGCTCACCCTTTGAGTGAAGAAGCCGCCAGCCCTTCGGTCACCTGATGCTGCACACAGACGCCCCGCCAGGTCCTTAAAAAAATAAACCTAACTTATTCATCAGGTTTACATGGTAAGAGTTTCACCAAAGATTAACAAGGACTGGTTATGTGGAGGAGCTATAGTGACGGAATGGTACATCGTAACGTCAGCGGCTTGTGTACAAAACTTAAAATATACGTACGTTATTGCTGGATATAATAAATTCGTGTCCGCGAACAATTTAGAAGAAGATGAATGTACTAAAAGAAAGAAGAAGAAGATTGTTTTTAGTTGTGTCCCTAAGTGTAAGTAATGGTATATTTTTACTGACCTCGACTAATAATAGAAAGAAAGAAAAAGAAATGTCTGTCTGTAAAGTCGGTTTACGGCTGGTTTACGGACGATAATTTTACTTGATAACGTCATAAAAAAAACGATAAAAATTGAGATTTTTTTGTTTTACCTTTTCAAACTATATTTTTTAATTGTCACTCGTCACCATAACACAAGCCTAGTCCACACTCACTCCCTCCCTACTTAAGATCAAATTAATAACACTATTTGATTATTACTAAACAATATAAAACAAACACGAGATGCGTGACGTTTACGTGAACAGGAAGGCGTCATGGTCATGTTACCACGACGCATGACGCCACGCTTTTTTGCTGCTGGTGTTCGAAACAGACAAGACAGATTCAGACAGACATGGACATAAAGTAGTTAACAAACATTGAATAATAAAGTAGGTAATATTAGAAACGGAATACCAAATAGATCAAACTTACATATACAAGACCCGGCCTTGTACTTACGTATGTAGATGAACCAATTTATATTATTAAAATAAAAATCAATGAAAGCATTAGTCAATACCACATTGATTATTGTTCGGTGACAGCTAATATTTAAAGAACTAATGAAGTTAACTATTTTAAGAATGTAAGGAACTTACCTAGTATTTGAACACCATGTAAAACTACATTCTAGTAATAAATGAATTTGATTGATTGGTTCAAATACAATTGGTTGAGTATTCAATAGTACCTATATGACGGGCTTAATCGTTCTCTTACAGCTTACAATTTTGTTCAAGGAGATATGAAAAAAATGATTGATTGAAAGACAATTGGTTGAGTATTCAATAGTATATGACGGGCTTAATCGTTCTCTTACAGCTTACAATTTTGTTCAAGGAGATATGAAAAAAATGATTGATTGAAAGACAATTGGTTGAGTATTCAATAGTATATGACGGGCTTAATCGTTCTCTTACAGCTTACAATTTTGTTCAAGGAGATACGAATAAATGGATGCATATTGATATAGCTGTTGTCAAAGTGGATTCAAAGTATGATTTTAAGGATAAATCATATTTAGAATTTTGCTCTTATATTCCGGGGCCAATTTACATAAATTTTGATGCAAAATATCAGCAGCCTGGAACTGATACGATTGCTCTGGGATGGGGACACGCCGACAGTTTTATAGTAAGTCAGGACTCTTGTTCCACGAGTTCCCAATAGAAGCTATGGTGGTGGTGAAGCACTTGCTCCCACGTTTCATTATCTCGACGAACTATCGTCTGTAGGCTAGTCTACAGTATAAAGACAATTAAAAATAGAATAATTGTTAAAAAGGTTTATAAATTTAAAAGAGATAATAAATACCTATCCTAATATACAACTAGAAAAAGACATACATATAAGTACAAAAAATGAAGTGACCAGTTAGTCAAATAACCCGCCCCTTTTGGTACCCGGCGTAAAGGTTCCCATAATGCTAGAAGCATTGCCACGCTGAATAGCGATGGCTAACCTCTGCGCCAGAAACGAGCCGGAGCGGGAATCACCCCCATTCCTAATCACCTAACTCATTAACTATTACTAAAAATAATTCTTTTATAGTTCAAGGTACCGGATACTGAGATCTACAATCAAAAATATTTAAAATACGCACCCCTTTTGATTGTCCCTAAAGGTGTGTGTAAAGAAGTATACTCATACAAGATAGATAGTTTAAATATTGATAAATACATGATTTGTGCCCAAGGCGTGGGTAATCTAGATAATGAGGGCGCTATAATAAATAAAGATGGACCTAAACTTGATGGTTGTATAACTAAGGACCAGCAATTGAGAGGATTGGGAGGAATTCCTGTAAGTAAGAATTTGAGTGAGTTATATTGGTACCCTTAATACTGCAGCAGTCAGTGTTAACCTCAAAACTCATTACGGTTCGAACAACAATCTGGATGGAAGCCCTTGCCCTATTAGTGGGATATAATTAAGATTTTATATTAGTTTCATTAATGTACTTTAATTATAACATTTTACAAAATCATTTACAATAATAAAAGAACTAACCGTTGCCTCCCAATTCCGTCCGTCCATGCACAATGTAGGATAAGAGACGCTCAGTCACACAGATCTCTCACATAATCTTAAACTCTGTGACAGTATATCACTCTGTTCATCCACAAACAAATCACATTCACGATTCTTCCCCAAGAGGTCGTTCCAAAAGAATGAATAATGATTTGCTATCTTTATCTTCTTTCATATTGGAATGAAGATTCTTATCGCGCGTTGCGAAAGGGGGCTAGACGGAAAAAATAAATAACGACACTTTTTGCTATAGTTGTAAGCCGTGCGGCGTGCGCGTGTTTCTCTGTCTGTCTCTCTCTCTCATAGAAAGCAAGCCAGTTATTTTCGTTTCGTCTTTCTTCGTTTCATCCGGGTGTCCCTTGACACCTCTCAAGTTTTTTTTGTTTTTTAACCTTTCACTGGTTTGATATTTAGACAAATTCCATACCAATCGAAAGTATGTAGGTTAGAGAATATGCACTCAGCTCGGTGAAGGTCGTTCTTAAAGGGATCTTAGACTATACCAGAACGGTGATCTTACCCAGATGAAGGCTCGTCCCAATATATGTGTTTTGGATTTTATTACAATTCCTTCACTAATTAATCGAAAGGACCTTCGTTCCATCCGGGTGTCCCTTGACACCTCTCAAGTTTTTTTTTATTATATTAAATCGTGCGTACTTTGTTCCAGTGTGAACCTAAAGACTATGCTGATCCATACGACGAAGTGTACAAAACAAATGATAATGAAAACGATAGTAGAACTGATGAAGATTTACCTAAAACTGATAATTCTTCTAAAGAATCACTAAACGATGATACTGTGATGATGAGACTACTGGGTTTCAGAACTGTAGAACCAGAGACCAACCATGACCAGAAACCAGGTCTAGTGTGGGAACTAACGAAAATAACTACCAAGAAACCAGACGGTGAAATGAACACCAATAATAATTATTGGAGTACTAACGAACCATTGAGTGAAGCAGACTACGAAACGAGTAACGATAGCGACCAATCAGGCTTTGAGGAAAAAATAGATGACAAAAACAAATCAGATGATAATTATACATATGGTAATAGTGCGGCAAGAAGTAGAAAATCTTTTAATTCGTCAAATGTTGGATTATGTCAGGTATTTGGCTTTACTCGCTGTTTCACCCTTGTAAGTTATAATCCAATGGGAATGTTGGAGTCAATAGTATATACCTAAAATGTACAATTCTAGGATATACAGTATGCCTATTTACTTGTACTTGTATACAGGCTGCTTTCCGCCATTGAACCCTTTTTAATTGGGTCATTTTTGCGTGAGTATGAGTAGGCTTGCCCAGCACCTACTACCCTCTCAGCTTAGTCGACCATGTCCAGAGGAGAGAACTTCTCAATACTTCTGGAGCCAACTAAGCCGCGGGTTTCATCACGATGTTTTTCTTCACTGTAAGGGCAATGTCAATTAGCGCACATCAATTTTTCTTAAGAAAAATACATTGGTGCACGGCCGGCCGGGATTCGAACCCACGACCTTCAGAATGAAAGTCGAGGTATCTACCACTAAGCTAACACTGCTTTATTTAATTATAAACGTATGAAAACACACGTGTACTTGATGAAGAGAAGTCAAATATAGTAATACAATCCCGCCTATCACAGATTTTCGTGCTTTTATATACGCTGAGAATTACTCAGCGCATGCCTCAACACAGTTATGATCGAGTGTGCTTAATTATGAAGTCTAGATGGTAGTAGCTTGAAGAGTTATCAGACAGCAAGTCAAATTGAACCTGTTAATTATGCAAAAAAGAAATCGCCTAAGTATATTTTTGTACCAATCGATGTTAGCAACAATAGGTATTAATTACCGGAAACAAATATAGTGTATGGCAAATGAAAGGACCTAATGAAAGGAAGGGTCATTTTAATAGTACATTGTTACCCTAGGTACCCTACCCTAGACTTTCACGTCTTTTACCCGAGGTAAACACTGTGCTTTTCATTACGAATAATACATAAAATTCTTCATAATAACGAGAGTGAATGAGAGACTCCATACTCCATACTACCTCTGGCAGTATGCATGAGCCGTGTGAAGCCATAATTGTTATTCTTTGGTGTTACCTAAAGCAAGGAGGTTAGATTTTTGAAGTTCCTAATGCGTAATGATACTGATACTGGCTACAAGCACATTGCACAAGCCGCGCGAAGCCATAATTTGACATGACAACTGTCAGTGAAAGCGATTTTCCCTAGGGCTGAAAGTTTTTCTTTCTACACGCTCTTCAGGCATCTTTAGACCTACTTCCGGAGTATGAGTAATGAAAAAGCTTTTATTATACTTATATTTATAACTTTGTGGATCATCTTCCGGTGGTCTGGAAGGAGAACTATTGAAACTGTTTGGCTACTGACAACATTATAGATGGGTACAAAAATAAAGGCGATTTATTTTTTCGATTCTTGGCTTTGCTACCTGATAACTCTCCAAGCCACTATGGTCTGAACTTCATAATTGCATATCGTTCATAACTGTGTTGGGGGCATCCGCCGAGAAATTCTCAGCTTTTATAAAATCACAAAAGTTCGGTGGTAGGGATATTGGTCTATTAAATAACCGTTTAAAATAACTTCAATAGTGAAAATAACCTCGCAAACTCGTATGTGTATGAGTTTTCCATACGCAGTAACGTTTTAGCAACTCGTCTAAAACGCTACTGGGAAGCATTTCGCCTAAAGGCGCTTTGGACTTTGTCTGATGTACCAATTTTTTTCTTTTTAACCCCCGACGCAAAAACGACGGGGTGTTATAAGTTTGACGTGTCTGTGTGTGTGTCCGATTATGATTTAGTTTTTGGAGTTTATTGGAGTTTACTCCTTAAGAATCGATTTTCATATATAAGGCGCCGGGTATGAGAAAAATCCAAGGGGTAAAACCTACTAACAAGTAACAAAAATCGTGTCACGTTTTTGGTGCGCACCTTCAGTGCGCAACTTTCTAATTTGGCTGTGAGTGTATTGCGTATGGTTAGATACTCGTACTTAAGGAGTAAACTCCAGTCGTGCGTCGGAGCTGACACACACACTTTTTTTTTGTTTGTCTCAGAATGACCACGGAGGGCCCTTGGTGACATGGGTTGGAACGCGTGAGACCTTAATCGGTGTCATTACAACTTACGTAGTAACCAGTGAATCCAAATGCAAAGGACCTTACTTGATTACCAGCACTCAATGTAATAGCGCATTTCTGGACTGTGTTATTAACTATCCAATACCAAATGAGTAAGTATTATACTGCTCAAATAAATAGTATCATAAAAGTATATAAGTAGTTTATCCGTTGTCTAGCACCCATAACACAAGTCTAGTAACTTAGCTTGGGGCTAGATGGCGATGTGTGGAATATCCTGCAATATTTATTGTTTATTTAATAAAAATACATTTATTTATTTTTTAAAGAAAACTAAATTTTACAGTACCCGAAGAAAAATGTGTGACAATCCGAGTGAAATGGGATTTGAAATGATACCAAAACACATATATTGGGACGAGCCTTCATCTGGGTAAGATCACCGTTCTGGTATAGTCTAAGATCCCTTTAAGAACGACCTTCACCGAGTTGAGTGCATATTCTCCAACCTACATACTTTCGATTGGTATGGAATTTGTATAAATATCAAACCAGTGAAAGGTTAAAAAACAAAAAAATACTTGAGAGGTGTCAAGGGACACCCGGATGAAACGAAGAAAGACGAAACGAAAATAACTGGCTTGCTTTCTATGAGAAAGAGAGACAGACAGAGAAACACGCGCACGCCGCACGGCTTACAACTATAGCAAAAAGTGTCGTTACAACTTTTGGTCTTAATTTTTTACGTCTAACCCCCTTTCGTAACGTGCGATAAAGAACTTCTTTCCAAATGTTTATTAATTATATTTTGGACTGATATTGTTTAAGCAACCCATTTGCAATATAGTTATTGACCTATTTAATTTATTATACATATAAAATGCTTTGTCCTGAATGACTGACTGACTGACGGATCAATGCACAGCCTAAACAGCTAATCGTAGAGATCTGAAACTTTGAGGGTGTGTTCTTAGTATGACGTAGGCATCCGATAAGAAAGGTTTTTTCGAAATTCTACCCCTAAGGGGGTGAAAAAGGGGGGCAAAGTTTGTATGTCGCGGGCAAAAGCTAGTTTGACATAAATTACATTTCATCCATTAATCAGCTCGGTGAAGATTGTTTTTAAAGGGATTCCGTACTATAGCGCATCGGAGTTACGTTCAGATAAAAAATCATTCTTGGCGAAGTTACGGCCAGTCAGTTATTCTATTCCACTTAGAGGAGCTTACAGGCTGCATTTTAGTGTCCTTTTAGTTACTGAGAAAATAAGCTCCTTAAAAGCGACTGCAATAAAATCATTATTTTGGGTATTCTTTTACCAGTAATTTTTACCAGTAATTAGTAAAGTCATAAAAGCGCTGAAGTCGTCAAAGGCGACTCGATCTCTATTCACAAGAAAATGTCAGTAAATTCCTTCAAACGACTTAACTGATGACTAAAACTTTTACCTTTAAAAGAAAGATTTGAAAGTTTTAAAATAGGGACAATATGGGATGATTTTGATTAGACCGGGCCGTGCCCGGGGCGTGGCCAGGACGGGGTACGGATTTGAAACGTTACATACATTTTGGTATGAAGCAATTATACACCGTGCAAGACCCGTGTCCCGTCCGTGGCCGGACGACGCGCGTCTACTTCACGGATCCTGCGCGGATAAGCGCCTGCCTATAATATGCTTTCTATAAACTGTCAGGTTGCTATCGGTTTTGACGTGATAACGTCTAATAAATTGGTGAAACACATGCATTTACAAAAAAGTGTCACGGTAATATTAAGTGACGTCATGTGTCATGGTAATATGACCATGGTATGTCCGTTCTCGTTATGAAACTGATATTTAATCTGGGATTTTGTTATGGTGACGAGTGACAAATAGAAGACTTATATAAATGAAAAATATATAAAAGAAAAAAAAGGAAAAAAATCTGAATATTTCATCGTTTTTTTTATGACGTTATCACGTAAAATTATCGTCCGTAAACCGACTTTACAGACAACCATTTTTTAATTACAGTTAATTTATTTCAGAGATGTTGGAAATAAAACGATAGAAAGAAGGCCACAAATTTCAATACAAAGATATGATTCAGGGAATTAAAAAACTAACCTAAGGTACCTTCATCACCATTTAACAAACTTAAAAAAGGAAGGTTCTATTTTCAGTTATATACCGTTTACAATTGACGGTTAACAAAAAAGTGAGCAACTGCCTTCAAAATATGAACTGTTAATGGTTAACTGGTTGTTATGCTGCCGAGGAAAAACAGTGGCCCCAGTGGCGTAGCGTGAGTCACTGTCGCCGGGGCGGAGTCATAATGTGTATCGTCAAAATAATAATGTTGACAATTTGCCACCATTTTGACGTCATAAAAATAATAGTGTTAGTGTTTAAAATATGAAAGAATTGAGCGACAAATGTATAGGGCGCGAGGGACATCAAGTGGGTAAGAACTAATTTCTTGAAACAATAATTGCCTGACTGACCACATAAAAAACTTATTTTCAATTTTGCCGCCCTGGTGAAGCCCTAGGCGGTCCGCCCCTCCGCCCTCCTCGCTACGCTACTGGTGGCAATCTTGTATTTTGTTTTATTATCAAAGTAAAACAGGAGATAATCACTGGTTTTAGTGCAGCAAGAAGGATAAGTACTATATTTTTAAATGTACATAACTATTAAAAAATTTTATGTTTACAGTATGTTTTGTAATAAATTATTTTAATAATTTTGTTACAAAAAGTACATTACTTAATTAACGCGGTAGCGTAGGTACCTGAAGTAGGTAGATAAACATAATTAGTCATACGGTATATAAGAAAATAACTACTCTCGAACGAATTAACTTACCACACAATGATATCTTTTGTAAATAAATAAATAAAGTTACAAAGGAATAAACTATTTTCGTAACTATTAAATAAAAATCCTGAATTAAATAACTTACCTACTTACATTTAATAAAAATTAAAAGTATTTGATGGCCAAAAGTTAAGTGATTAACCCTAGGGAATATGCCTAAAAAACTCCCTGCGTTACCTCGTTAGAATGTAGGAGCCAGCCCTTTTTTCATCCGAAGCTAAACAAGTAATTAAAAAAAAAAGAATTAATATCATACAAATTAAATAAGTACATCAAATTAAAAATAATCCTACTAATATTATAAATGTAAAAGTTCGTAGTGGTTTTGCGTGAAGGAGTAACAAACATACACATGTTTGTTACTCCTTCACGCAAAACCATTGGACCGATTGCGATGAAACTCGGTATCTCGGTAGCTGGAGATCTGTACTAACACATAGGCTACTTTGTATCTCGATATTCCTACGTGGTCGGGAATTACGCGGGTGAAACCGAAGGGCGCAGCTAGTTAATAAATAAAATCAAATATTATTTTCAACATGTTAGCTATGTCTTTAGTTGGCCGAGTGGTATAAGTCGCCACCGACGTGGGATCGATCCACAGGTTTTTTTTTCTTTTTATTATGGCTTCGTACGTGTGCATTTAGCCAGTGTCAAGTTATATTTTGCATCAAATTATGACCCGATTTTTCATAAATCGGGCCTAAAGTGTTTCAATACAGTCAAAGTCGTCATAGTCCGTCAAGTCAGGGGTTATAGTAAAGCGGTGGCAAGTTTACCATAACCTTAATAGGAGATTTGGAGGCAACGAGAAAACTGCATGTTTGACACTGATTTTTACTTTCACTACACTTGTGCACTTTCACAGAACTAAATTTAATAACATTCCACCAGAATTATACAATTCGACTCGGGTTACATCTAAGTTTCATGAAAATAAAACTGCAGCACGACATGTTGTTAACTCGTTCCCGCCAAAACTCGATCCACAGGTTACGTTGTTATAATGTTCAAATAATGCTGCACAGGATTGTAAACATTAAGGTGGCGGGAGACTTTTGAGCGTCGATAGTCCCTACCAATTTGGTTAAATTCAATTTGTTCAAGTCACGTCTGGCATGATTAAACAATTTGTAGCTAATTTAAAAACAGAAAATCATCTCAATTTATTTTATGCGAAAAAGAAGAAATGGCGGATCATTAAGTATAAGTAAATTAGATTCATTGCTTTAATGAAATTGAAATTTTATCGAACCTGAATTTTTTTGTTGTTAATTAAAATCGATTTGGAATTCTGAGTTTAGTTACGTTTACTAAATGGAAGAAATAAATAATATGAAAAATTTAAATTAATGTCCCTATTCTGTCCGGGCGGAATTTTGAGCCTGCCTATCATAGAAATTTTGAAAAATTAGGTTGTGTTTTTGTGTGTTTTAAGTGTGCAGGATTTTCGGGGACATCAAACCATTCAAAAATAAATGAATCTGGTCGTTATTTAAAAAAAATAAAAAAGTCATATTTTGTGGTATTTTTTAATAATAACATAACTAGAATCACTTATTTTTTAATGTTTTGATGTCCCCGACAATCCTGCATACTTAAAACACACAAATAAAACAACTAAATTTTTTGAAAAATGCTATGAAAGGCAGGCTCAAAATTTTTCCCAGTGTGGGGCGTGGCTCAGCATAAGCCGACGCGTTGGCTTGAAGTCGACACACTTGTCGCGGTAGGGCCCCAGTTCTTTGTTTAAATAAATATATTTTTTTTTAAATTTATTATCCAAACCATTATCGTCATTCTGTCCGTAACACAAAGATATTTCACGGGTCACTGAGTCTGTGCCTTGGCAATCTGGTACTCTCTCAGCCCGGGGAGATTCCACTTTTCCCTGTTGTACTTCAGGGCAACATAGTCCGTTACACTCACCATATCGCATTAAAATGACTGCTTTAGACTTTGTATCTGAGATAGATGACTCCCTGAATTTTAGCTTGTTTTCTACCCCCTTACCAGAGGAGTGTGGACCCAAACTTGGAAAATACTCCTTAAAAATTCTACACGCCAATATTCGCAGTATGTGGAAAAATTTTGATAATTTCTTAGTCGCATTTAGTAGGATGAAAATTGATTTCGATGTAATTATCCTCAGTGAATGTTGGCTAACGGATATCTCCATAATTAAGCAAATCGACGGTTATATTTCCTACAATTCGCAAAAATTCATAAATAAGGCAGGTGGTGTCATAATGTATGTCAGTAATAGATGGTCTCCAAATGTAAGTGAGCCCTATATTGAAGAGGGAAACGGACTATTGATGGAAGTTCCAGGGCTTTTCTCAGTAATCGGTATATACCGCTCCCCCTCCTTTAAAGATCCTAACAGCTTCATTTGTTCCTTGGGAAGTCTATTAAAATCTGTGACAAAAACTCCATGCTTAATTCTAGCGGGAGATGCTAACATAGACATTCTTACAGCTAGTGAAGACGTCACGAACTATCTAGTCGTTCTTGCCGAACATGGCTTGGTGTCAGCAATTAACTCTGTCACCCATGATAAGACCTGCCTAGATCACATCTTTGTCTCATCAAGTAACACTGAAGCTACAGCTGGCATTTGTACAGTGGATGTGACGGATCACTATATGGTCATGCTCGGCTGCAACCTGGTCGACAAGTCTCTTCGTCCTCTTAAAAGGAGTAAATTCTCTGTTGACTTTAATGGCCTGAAGGATGAGCTCGTACGGGTTGATTGGTCTGAGACTCTGGACTGTGACTCTTCTAATGATGCAGCATCTCAATTCTCTCATACACTAGGTGAGCTAATATCTCGGCACTCCAAGTCTGTTCGAATTAGTCACTCTAAATACACGATCAAGCCGTGGATGACGCCTGGTTTAATTAGGTGTCAAAAGCATAAAGATCGACTCCACCTTGAGCTTAGGAAAAACCTAAATGACGATAAAAAGCGGTTAGTTTACAGTAGGTATCGGAATTTCTATATCTCTCTCTTAAGAAGACTCAAAACTAAATTCGAAAGCAAAGTCCTCTCATCCAATCAGAATAATCCAAAAAAGCTCTGGAAGGCTATTAACAAATTTTCAAACAGACGACAGAATGTTAACTCAAATGCTGAATTACTCACCACCACCAGAGACTCGGTCAAGGAATCCTTGGATGACTGTAATGCCTACTTTTCTTCGGTGGGGGAAAATCTTGCGAATTCTATACTCTCACATACGCTCGAGAGCCAGGAATCCCTTGCTGGGAAAACCAGCTTGAGCCATTCTCCCGTCAATTCTTTATTTTTTTCCCCCACCGATAGACGTGAAGTACTCCATCTCATAGGACAACTTGATCCGGATCGTTCCCCTGGCCTGGACAAAATCAACAATAGGCTCTTGAAAGTCATTGGTCACCTTATAGCAGAACCACTGGCTGCGATCTTTAATCAAAGTATGGAATCAGGGGTTTTTCCTGGGGTCTGGAAGAGAGCGGCTGTTATCCCAATATTCAAACAAGGGGAAAAACAGAATCCTGGCAATTATCGTCCAATTTCCTTGCTGAGTAGCATCTCCAAGCTCCTTGAACGCATTATTAATAAAAGATTGGTTGATTTCTTAGAATCAAATGGTCTTTTGAGCGACAGTCAATATGGTTTCCGCTCTGGACGGTCCACTGAGGATGCGGTTACTCTCCTGACAGACATAGTTTCATCTCATTTGGATCGGGGTAGGAATTGTGTCGGAGTGTTTCTGGACTTAGCCAAGGCATTCGACACGGTTTCTTCACCGATTCTTTTGAAAAAGCTGGAACTGAGTGGCATCCGTGGAAAAGCACTCGACTGGTTTCGCAGCTATCTGTCGGACAGAGCTCAGTGTGTCAAGATAGGGGAAAGTATGAGCGACTTCATGCCAATAACGTTCGGCGTCCCCCAGGGTAGCATCCTGGGACCAACTCTGTTCCTGGTATATATTAATGACGTCATGTCAATCTCATCTCCAAACACTGACATAATCTGCTACGCCGACGATACAGTCCTCATTTTTCATGACACCTCTTGGGAAAAGGTCCGAGAAAGAGCAGTTTTTGGCATGTCCTCTATCTCAAAATGGCTCACTAACAATCTTCTAACTCTGAATGCTGCCAAAACTACTTTCCTATGCTTCCATAAGACCGCAGCTTCTTCACCTGCAAACCTACACGAACTCGCTGTTCACGACGCCAACTGCTCTCTTCATAACCCCAGAGTCCAAAGTTGCGCTTGTGCTTCAGTTGGTAGGGCAGGAAAGGTTAGGTATCTTGGAATCTACATTGACGAGAAGCTTAATTTCAAGGACCATATTGTGGCTACTGCTACCCGAGTACGTAAGCTTCTTCACGTTTTTAAGAACCTTCGGGACACCGCTGACAAAAAGCTCTTGATGCAGATCTACACATCTCTATGTGAATCCATCATAAATTATTGTATTCTCGCATGGGGAGGGGCTGCGTCAAGCCACCTCATTGCCCTAGAAAGGGCTCAGAGAGGGGTCCTCAAGATAGCGCTCGGTAAGCACTTTAGATTCCCAACAATATCGCTATTCGAGGAGACCAGGGTTCTGAGCGTGCGTAGGCTATTTATTCTTCGAGCGGTGATTCTGACTCACAGATCGATGCTCAGAAGTGGGCTTAGCAGCAAATTGCTCCATAACAGAGTTTACAAAGCGCCAACTCCGCTAGTGCATACACGTTTTGCCCATCGATTTGGGGCATTCCTCTTCCCCAGTCTCCACAATAGATTGCTAGGGTTCTGCGATTTCAAGAGAGGCACCTTGAGAGAAGCAAAACTTAAGATAAAAAACACTCTCATGTGCTGGTCGTATGATGACACGGAGGCTTTTATAAGAATAGGAGAATGACAATACACACTTACACTTACACACACTTCACACTTCACACTATACACAAACACACTCACTCATAGACAGGACTCTTTCCATTTATAGAATGATTACTGTACAATTTAATAATTATATTTGTAAAAACCTAAATACTGTTGTTGAGGATACTTCCCCCACAGGACAGGCTTTGCCTAGTGTGGCGGATCTGTGATGTAATAATTATTGTAAGGTTTCTTGGTAAATAAATTTATTATTTATTATTATTTATTATTATTATTAAAAAGTAAAAAAAATAATGATTCTGAACTGAATGTTTTTAGGAAACCCAGTTGCTATATATTTATTGACTTATTTATTTTGATATAAACACTTTTCATCCATTAATCAGCTTGGTGACGGTCGTTCTTAAAGGGATCTCGTACTATGGGTCAAATTCAAAAAAGCTATTGAATTATAAAAAAAACTATTGTATTATAAAAAAGCTATTGTATTATAGCGTTCTGGGGAAAATGAGATTTAAATACGTGTTCAATGTTTTATTCTTGAAAATAAAAATTAAATTTGGTCACAGCGACGGCGTAGCGCTTGGTCAGATTTAGCTACATCTTCAACTGTAGTTCGCGTTAGGCAAGTGTTACATTATAAAAAATCGTGTTCAATGTTTTATTCTAGAAAATAAAAATTAATTTTTGTCACAGCGACGGCGTAGCGCTTGATCAGATTTAGCTACATCTTCAACTGTAGTTCGCGTTAGGCAAGTGTTACATTATAAAAAAATCGTGTTCAATGTTTTATTCTTGAAAAAAAAATATCACAGCGACGGCGTAGCGCTTGGTCAGATTTAGCTACATCTTCAACTGTTGTTCGCGTTAGGCAAGTGTTATATTATGAAATAATCGTGTTCAATGTTTTATTCTTGAAAATAAAAATTAAATTTTGTGACCACGACGGCGTAGCGCTTGGTCAGATTTAGCTACATCTTCAACTGTAGCTCGCGTTAGCCAAGTGTTACATTATAAAAAAAATAGTTGTCTGTAAAGTCGGTTTACGGACGACAATTTTACGTGATAACGTCATAACTTTTTTGTATCGTTGACATCACCATTTTGCGTACTTCAATACGTTGCTATACTTGTCAATAACGTGAGCGATGATATCACACTTTTTTCTGAGTGCATTTCAATTTATAAGAAACGTCGTCACGTCAAACATTGACCCGAAACTGCGGAGCCCGGCATCTACTTATGGAACGATTCGTCGCGTGCTTCGAATAAACGCTATTTCTTTCTTCTCTCTTCCAATAACTAAATACTTATCGTTGCAGTTCTTTTACAACGTTCAATGATGAGAATTCCTATACACAATAACATTACAAAGATAAAAAACAGAACAGAAAAACTTTCACACAGAACAGAACATTTTTGTTTCAATATATGAGTAGGTACAGTCGGCAGCATAATTGCAGCCCTCGGTAGAGTTCTAAAATTACTATTATTGGAATGTTTGCATTCTAATAATTTTTGTTTGATTAATTGCTGAGTAAAATACTTTTCATTACTCATACTCCGAAAGTAGGTTTAAAGGTGCCTGAAGAGCGTGTAGAAAGAAAAACTTTAAGCCCTAGGGAAAATCGCTTTCACTGACAGCTGTCATGTTAAATTATGACTTCGCACGACTTATGCAATGTGCTTGTAGCCAGTATCAGTATCATTACGCATTAAGAACTTCAAAAACCTAACCTCCTTGCTTTAGGTAGCACCAAAGAATAACGATTATGGCTTCGCACGGCGCATGCATACTGCCAGAGTTTAGTACTTAATAGATTTTTTCTCAGTAATCGAATTCAGGTAGATATATTTAGTTCAACATATATCTTATTAAATAAAATAAACGTAAAGACGAAAATGGTCAAAGCGACGTATGACCATGCTGCGCCGTCACCCGCGCCCTGTCAAGATGTTGCTGATTAGACTTTATACGACCACGCAGTCAGTGTCGTTCCTTGAGTAAAAAAAAACTTGCGGAAAATGCTGCCATATTTAATCATTTGAAACGTTTTGATCAGTATTATCTTTTGTTATTTTATTATGTTTTTGTGTTAAGTTTAATCTGGTTTTTCATTTATGATTGTGTATTTTGTGTAAATAACAGTTTCTAGACAAACCGTGTTACAAAAAGTGTAATTTAAATCTACGGCCTTTGCGTTATTTCCCATTGTTGGATAAGCTCATTAATAAAAATCTCTTCGGTAAGTACCGACGTATTTGAGTATTGAAAACAAATAGTAAAAACCAAAACAATAAAAAAACTACATAATGTATAACCTCTTTGGTCCCAACCTTGTAAGAGGATCAGGCGCCAAACTCCGTCTCGGGGCTCAATGAGTGGCTTTCACCCCTTGGGTGACAATGTACTATTAAACTTCAACTAAAGCAGGTGCCTAGAATCTTGCTCGTATTGAAAACATTCTTATAACAGCCGTTTTGGAGCTCTACGGTGGGTCTGCAATTATGCAGCCGACCGTACCTACGTAGTAAAATACCTAACTGGCTGCGCTCCTCCGATAAGACGAAAATGTTCAAAGGAATTTTCATGAAAATATTTTTCAATGGTGTGATTTGGAAGCAAAGTTTTCAAAGTATCGTTTGAGAGGGTATTTCGGCGTAAAACGAAGTTTTTTTTACAATTCTTTTGGTGTATTTAAACGGGTCTAAGTGCACAGTCGAAGGTTAAAGTAAAAAAAACAATAACTCAATTAAGAAAGAAACTTAGTAATTAAAAGAGTTCCAACAAGAAGAATAATCCTAAACTTGTCCTCCCTCGTGGTATTGGAACCTACGATTTCCGCTTCCGAGAAAAAAAAGTCGAAACTTTTAGTGGAATTTTCAGTGAAAAGGAACTTTTATTATAACAAATTGTTACCTAAATACGAAGGAAATCGGGTGTTATAATACGGAAAATCCCAGTCACGTTCAGACGTGTCCCCAACTATTTGGGGTTAGGTTCAGAGACGGATTCAGTGTGAAATATTTAAGGGCAACAACTAACACTTCTATTTAGTACTAGCAGCGCTCCGCGGTTTCACCCACGTAACTCCCGATCCCGTAGGAATATCGGGATAAAAAGTAGTCTATGTTATTTTCAATGAATCAATGTATCTTTATACAAAGTTTCATCAAAATCGGTTCAGTAGTTTCGGAGCCTATTCGTTACAAACAAAAAATATTTCTTCTTTATAATATAGTTTATTCCCAGTATATTCCCATTCCTTTTGACAGCTCCTACAAAAAAACTAATGAGGCTTTTTCTTTCCATTAGTTCCTTTAATAATTTCGAAGGAATTACTTGGATTTTATTTGTCCCTTTAAGCCAGCGACGTCATGGTTAGTGCTGTGTCACACTGACTTTTTATAACAAAGGAAATATAATAAATTTTAACTTAATTCTGCTTTAAATAATCGGTTAATTACCTACCTATCACTGCTGTCCTTTTTGGTTACAAATAAACCTGTTTTATTTCTTTCTTTTAATAAAGCCAATTTAGATGTGTCCACCGACCGGTGGGCTGGGGTCGTCACGCATTGGGTGCCAGAGAACAGGCGTCGGAAACGAGGCAGACCCCATAAACGATAGCGTGACGATATTGATGCATTTGACACAGATTGACTAAACCTTGCCCAGGACCCAAATGCTTGGAAAGATATTAGACAGGCCTTTGCCCAGCAGTAGGACAATTTAGGCTCACAAAAAAAAAATGTGTCAGGAACCCCATTCGCCCCTATCCTCAATCCGTCCCCTTCTTAACAACAACTCCCTTAGTTTAGTGACCACATTCGTAATACTTACCTAGAATCATGAGACAAACGTGACTCTTTGCAAGTAGTAGTTACTACTATACTTACACAGTTTAACTGTTGCTTTATTTGTAAAATTAGTATTGGCTTAGTAGGACGTGCCTCAACTTTCATTCTGAAGGTCGTGGCCGGCCGTGCACCAATAGATTTTTCTTATGAAAAATGTATGTACGTTAAGGTGCTAGCAAAATCGACCTTTGTTTAAAGCAACTCTAAGTAATGAAATACTCTTTTATTGTGATTTGGATATATTTATATCAAATCAAATCACAAAAAAAGAGTATTTTAAATATGGTTATTAACCATTTGGATATTGTAATAATTTTATGCATATTTGGTGCATCGACTTTCATTTCCGAAGGACGTAGGTTCGAAACCCGGCCGGCCTTACATCAATAGATTTTTCATACGAGAAATTTACGTGCGCTTATTATCATTGCTCTTACGATGAATCCCGTGGCTTAGTTGGCTCCAAACGTATTATCAAGTTCTTTCCTCTGGATATGGTCGACTATGCTGTGAGGGTGGTATAGGTGCTGGGCAAGCCTACATGTCCCGGGCACTACAGCGCCCTCACTCGCAAGGATTAAAGTTGCTGGTGCTGTATTAAGGTGAAAGGGTACCGGCTCCCTCTCTATACAAAAGTAGTCGACTGTTTCCTATAACCTATAACTGCCATGACTATGACCCTATTTCTTGGTTTTTTCATTTTCTAATTATCATAGAAATTAAGATAAAAAAAAATACAAATTAATTTCAAGAACATAAAAATATATATATATATACGCGACGAATCGAGAACCTCCTCCTTTTGTTTGAAGTCGGTTAAAAATATGGTTCCTGTAAAAGCTGTTTAAATGTCATTTGCTCCTGGTTGCTACAAGGATGCTGCTGTAGCAACCAGGAGTTGCCACTGCTACTGCTCGGATACCGTCCAAATTTGGTAAATCTATGACGAAGTTGAAATGTATGTACTAACGAGTTGGCTACTTATTGTACGGTCTGCTGCATAATTTCAGACCCACCGTAGAGCTCCAAAACTGCTGTCATATGAATGTTTTCAACAAAGCAAGATTCTATGCACCTGCTTTAGTAAAAGTTTAAAGTCTTCTAACTCATGAATTTATGAAACAAAAATATTAGAATCTAAATATAAATAAAATAAATAAATATTACAGGACATTCCACACATCGCCATCTAGCCCCAACTTAAGTAACTAGACTTGTGTTATGGGTGCTAGGCAACGGATATACTACTTATATACTTTTCTCTTGTAATTATATACTTATACATACATAGAAACAACCAGACTACAGACAAATATCTAAGCATAAATACTTGTCTGAGGCGGGAATCAAACCCGCAACCCTGTGTTTGACAGTCCGCCAAATATGCCAATAATAGTAATTTTTTAACTCTACCGGGGGCTGTAATTATGCAGCCGACTGTACTTGTACCCATTGTAAAGTCTAGACCAGACGTCAGACAAAGCAGTTACATCAACGTCTAAGTTCAACAGACAACGACAGGTTATGTCTTTTAAAGTCTCCGTAGACCACGAACTTCTAGCCTTTTTCTCTGAAAAACTCCTAAAATTAAGAGAATTCGAAAAATAACAGAGGACAAGAAAAAAATATACGACAACGCTGTCAGGCAATTTGGGACAAATTCGTTATGAAATATAGGCTTATTGGTATCATTGTGAGATTAAGTCGTATGGACATTTTGGGATTAAGTTCTTATGGACCGGAAGCTGGCAAGATTCGCAGCCAGAAACAAAAACAAAAACCAGACACGTGCGAGATATACAGTGAGGTGGTAATCATCCACCTATCCGCTATAGATTTTACTTGTGACGATGCTCAAATAATTAAAATAAAACTTTCTCACAGTTGTATGTTTGTTAAGTATAGGACATATGTTTTTAACAAATCATGTCAGTTGAGCCATTAGTTTCACTTAAGATAAGAACAATGTAAACCTTAATAAATAAAGTATTCTAATAGGTTCCCGACTGCGTTGCATAAAAATTAGACACGCTTAAGAAATCCTAAATAAACATAGCGTCTAGAGGATCCATAAATTTGAAAGCTGACCCGAACATGTTGCACAAAGTAACGAACGGAATAGAAAAAAAGGGTATTTCTTAGAAATTGCGCAGGCACACGCCGTCCCACTGAAAAGGGCGTTTATGACAAGACGTCGCCAGAAGTCCGAGAATAGTGATTGGATAATGAGTTTCGCACAGGACACCCGCCCATTTCAATTGAGAAGGGATGATAGCCGAAGACGAAAATCGAGGATGAAAGGAGGACACAGTTGGTTTTGGGCCAGATCAGAGGGCAGAAGTAGAAGCAGTTTTGTATCGATTTAGAAGCAGTGTTATATAATATCAGCGTCCAGCGCGGGACGAAGTCATGATAGAGTTTAATTGTCTTTAAGTTATGGTATAATTCGTAGATAACGTAATTAATGTAGAATAAGTGATGAGTGTTGATCTACGCCGGCGTATTTGGTAATGTAATAGCATAAGTCAGTTGTTATTTGGGTACAGGTTGACTACTGTAATGGAAGCAAGATAATTATAAATAATGTAATGCATTTTCTTTCGCTAATCTAACCAGAGTCCCAGTATATGGAAATACATGGACGGCTATTTACATAGCAATTTATCTGAGAGAGAGAGAGAGAGAGAGAAGGAGAGTCTCCAGTCAATGTTAAATAGCAATGTCAAGAAATTAAAGTAAAGTAAAGTCATTGTGTTAGTCAACCTGTAGTTCAAGATGCATGGGCAATGATATAGTATAAGGTAATTACTATCCTATGTAATCTAATAGTATATAAGAAGGCCTGAGGTTTTTTTCTTTGGATTTTGTGTTTTTTACCTCTGCTTTAGCGGCCTAGGAACAGAAAATCCAGTCATAATGTGCTAAAACTAGTACATTATGATTTAAATAATATCACAGTTTCTCTTTTGGTTCACATAAATATATTGAATAAATACCAATATTAGTAAAAGTTAAACAGGAAGTTTTAATGTTTAAGTTTAAGAACCTTTGCTTAATTGACACTCTTAGTTAGGAATCAGACGCTGCAGGTACAGGCGCGTAATCCCGACGCAACTTTCCATTTTATAGGAAGATAGTCCGAGTATACTTCATGAACTACTGAACCATATAATTCAGAGGTCACCAAATAACTCTTTCAATTATAACCAATTCCAGGAAGGATACGTTAATCTCCGTTGACCGATAGAGCCTAACGTATACATGGACGGTGTACCTATATGGACGCATACATAACATATACAAGTATACACTAGTACTAGCCAGATCTATCAACTATAACAATTGGTTTCTATTAGACTCTTTACCTACTAGGTAGTAAAGATAGGTAGACTGAACGAGCGCTACATCTACAGCCGGAGAGAGAGCAGAGCTACGGGTCTACGACGGAAGGTAGTAACTATTTAAGAGCTATGTAGGTAGTAGGTTCCGCTATCTAGAAACAGAATAGATAAGTAGTAGGCGAAGCTAAGCAGGTATTAGGTAAATATTTATAGAGGTGGAGAGGTACATTGAAAATACAGTGAGATCGCATCCGAGGGACACATATGCGCGTGCTGTACCGTCTTGTTTTCATCCAAGGCGATGAAATAGGCCGAGACGGCGCGCATATTGACCATGCGAGTCACTAGGATTGGAGTCCTATACGTGAAATGTCAGTACATATGAAGCTAATCGCACGGCAGCAACCCGGTGTTCGGCAATTATACGTCCTCCCTAAGAACGACCACCGAAATCAATATGGCCATATTGAAACTCTGAAATCTCAAATACAATATAAAACAAACCATGGTATACTGGGCTCAAAATGAATCCACGTCCCGGGACGTGTCGATAGTAAACGCTTCTCAGCGAAAGGTGGTCAGTTCTAGCCCATGTTGCATTGCAACACCGCTTCAGGCGGAAGTAGGGTCTCTAATAACACTTATAGAGGTTGGTCGTGTCCTGTTGGTGGGATACCATGCAAGTTTGAAATACTTATTCACGTCCACCGTCAGCGTACCGTGATAACTGTACCTAAATAGATAAAATTGAGATATTGATTTTACCAGTTGGAATATTTATGCCGCTTGTGCTAATTAAGAGGAGACACAGATATCACAACAAAGGTAAGCCCAGGGGGAAATGATGAGGTATCCGTTCTTGTTATTGCCCTATGTACTGACGAAAGTTAACTTAAAGAATAGATACTAGAAGATATTATATTTTAATGAAACATAGATATTTTACTACAGTTGATAATCTACTGCACAGTCGATACCCTCCAACTCTATAAAACCTATACTTGTAAGGCTAATATATTGATACTCAATTAAATAAATCGACGATCACAGCTGGTAGGCCTGGTACCACTACAACAGCCTGGTGACAGACAGATGGTCAGTTAAGTCTTAGTAATAGGGTTTCGTTTTTAAACATTTTGCTTCTATTTGAATTTCGCCATTTTTTTTTGAACATTCCACACATCGCCATCTAGCCCCATGCTAAGTTACAAGACTTGTGTTATGGGTGCTAGACAACGGATATACTACTTTTCTTTTGTAAATATATACTTATCATACATAGAAACAATCAGACCACAAACAAATATCTAAGCATAAATACTTGTCTGAGGCGGGAATCGAACCCGCAACCCTGTATTTGGCAGTCCGGCATGGTAACCATTGTGCCAACTGGGTCTGGGTGCATTTTGACGCTAAGAGCGTATAATGCCAGTCGCTGCACATTAATTACCGGTGGCATTCGGGACTAAGCTTCGCTGTAGTCTTCGGGTGGCGACTGAGATGTTATTGCCCCCACTTCAAAGCGCTGATCGTCAACTCCTCATCGCTGTTTGTCTCAAGGCCACGAAGAGGGGTTGAAGATTAGATAATAAATGTGGATTTGTTAGTAGCAAATAAGTCAATCAAGCGGTGGTAGTCCTTGGCTTCTTGGCTCTGGACAAAGTCACGGCTACTGGGAATTTTAGTTCCGATTGCCACCAGGTGGCAATCATGTCGGGGCGATTGGGATTATATGACTGAAAGCAGTAATGAAAATATTTAGAGAAGGCATATGTAAAATAGTCGACTTTTCATAATAATATCGATAAAAATATAATTAGTTTTGCATCAACCCCTAAACCCCCTAAATCCACTCCTAAATCTATACATATAAAATTCCTTGTCCTGAATGACTGACTGACGGATCAACGACAGCCTAAACCGCTGATCGTAAATACCTGAAACTAGAGGGTGTGTTCTTTGCATGACGTAGACATCTGATAAGAAAGGATTTTCCGAAATTCTACCCCTTAGGGGGTAAAAAAGGGGGCAAAGTGTGTATGCGACAATGCGTGATTCCTTGGTCTATTTTCGACTTTTACGCGGACGAAGTCGCGGGCGAAATCTAGCATATTTCTATTAAGATATCAATGGTCCACAAATAGTCGGCTGTGAGAAAGTCTGAAGTATGTCGAGAAAGTCTGTGCGGGCTCTTTTAACTATTGACATTGTGTTAGGAGAAAAGTTGTAATCACCTAAGTTGGTATTTTATCTTTCCAAACTTTGAATCCATTTAGGATATCAATCCTTTTTAGGGTTTTGTACCCAAAGGCTAAAAACGGTACTCTATTACTAAGATTCCACTGTCCATCTGTCTGTCTGTCACCGGGCTGTATCTCATGAACCGTGATAGCTAGACAGTTGAATTTTCACAGATGATGTATTTCTGTTGCCGCTATAACAACAAATACTTAAGAGGAAAGAGTACCGGGCGCTCTCCATACAAACGTAGTCGACTGTTTCCTCCCTGGATAATGACACTAGAGTAAATATTTTTGTTGCATTAAACTTATAACTGCCATGACCATGCTATGTTTTGTTTTTTAAATCTTAATTTCTATAATAATTAGAAAACGAAAAAAAAAAGTTTGAAACATGTTTCCACTTGTTACATTTTAACTATGACGACTCACCATATGCTAAATTGAACTAAGCTTCATTATGACAAATTATATTGCATAGTCATGGCAGTTATAGGTTTTATGCAACAAAAATATTTGTGCTAGAGTCATTATCCAGGGAGGAAACAGTCGAATACGTTTGTATGGAGAGAGCGCCGGTACCCTTTCACCTTAAAACAGAATATAATGGTACGGAACCTCTCGTTCGTGAGTCCGACTCGTACTTGACCGGTTTTCATTTATTTTATAATCATGGTTCTCCTTATGATTTTTATATAATGACCAGCTGCGCTCCGCGGTTTCACCCGCGTAAGTCCCGATCCCGTGGAAATATCAGAATAAAAAGTAACATATAGCCTTCCTCGATAAATGGACTATCCAACACAAAAATATTTTTTTAATTCGAACCAGTAGTTCCTGAGATTAACGCGTTCAAACAAACAAATTCTTCAGCTATAATAATATTATTCTAGCTGCGCTCCATGGTTTTACCCGCGTAAGTCCCGACCCTTTGGGAATAACAGAATAAAAATGGACAAAAATTTTCAACACACTTTTTTAATTTGCACCAAATTGGTTGGCCAATTAGTAGTGTGGCAAAAATGTGTTTTCGTGAGCTCCTCCGTGCTTCGGAAAGCACGTTAAGCCCGGTCCCGGTTGCTACCTCTAGTAGCAGTCGTTAGGTCAAGTAAGAGGCCTTACGGCGATCTGAAAACTCTAACAATAGGTGAGCCATACGCCACACCACTTGAGAAGAAGAAGAGTTCGAACCACCAGGAAACCAGTTCCCGAGAGTAGCGCATAAAAAAACTCTTCAGCTATATAAATATTCCTATATAAATAAATAAATTCCACACATCGCCATCTAGCCCCAAGCTAAGTAACTAGACTTGTGTTATGGGTGCTAGACAACGGGTATACTACTTATATACTTTTTCTTTTGTAAATATATACTTATAATACATAGAAATAACCAGACCACAGGCAAATATCTAAGCGTAAATAATTGTCTGAGGCGGGAATCGAATCCGCAACCCTGTGTTTGGCAGTCCGGCATGGTGACCATTGTGCCAACTGGGTCGTCGATATAATATTAATATATATTTTTAGTACGAATATTTTATTAATTTATGTGCTAATAGGTAAATTAATAAATATCTTTTTATCTACCTCAACAATTTCCTATTATGGTAAACTTTATATATTATTTGAGAAATGGGAACGTGACCTCGTAGAATACGACTGCATTAGTAAAGTAGATATTATTCTGTAGGCCAGTGGCTCTCAATCTTTTAGTGATGAGGGACCATTTGACAATTTGTTTGTCTTGCCACGGACTACTTACTGTTTGAAGGTTAATAAAGTGAATGAAAATTAAATAATTGTATATATCTTGAGAAATATAAATAAAATAAATAAATAATCGTTTATTGCCATAAAATTACAATTTTATACAGTAAATAGACTAATAAGTAGGTATGTATGGCAAAAGGAGAAGGCTCAGCATATGCATATATAACAAAGAGAAAAGATTTTTAATTTAATCTACCAGACCGATTTTGATAAAACTTGGAATGAGGTTACATTGATACATTTGGAATAACATAGAATACTTTTTATCAGAATATTTACACAGGACTGGGAGTTACGCGCCTAAACCGCTGACGCTGCTAGTAGGTAAATAAAGTGAATGAAAATTAAAGGATTGTTCTATGTAAAATTAAAAATACAAACAACAGTAACTGTTCAAGCGCAAACTTCAATTTCAATATTTTAATTTTTTGATGGAAATATAACATTACAGAGATAGTCTAATTATATATACAGTCGACTCTCGTTAATTCGAAACTTGAGGGACTCTTAAAATATTACGAATTATCGAATGTTTGAAATATCAAATAGTTCGAAATTTGTGAGAGAAAATAAATAAAACTTCAAATTACTAAGTATTGATCAATAATTATTTTTGAACTGCTATTCTATAACAATGGAAAACCAATTCGTGCGGAAGTGTGAGTTAAACTAATCATAACAAAAACAAAGGCTCATGTACGTTGATACAAGTTTGAACTTGTCGCAAAATGTATGACCTCATTCGACCTCTTTCTCTCTGCAACTTTGAATTGTCGAGTGTTGGACGCCCGATGAGTTCGAATTAACGCGTCGTTTTATTATATAGCAATGATTTTTTCGTTCGAATTACCAAGTGCATAAAAATGTATTGATTTATTTCGAAATATAAAGAGATTTTGTAGGGAACTCGTGATAACTTTGAATTATAGAGAGGTTCGAATTATCGCAGGTTGGAATTAACGAGAGTCGACTGTATTTTGCATTGCATTCGCATTCATAACTTCTAAAGCCTTGGTTCAGTGCTACTTATAGCTAAATGTATGTCGGGATTAACATCCAACCGATTTCAGTGCCTATATAATATTTTCTCGACGGCTTTGTAGACTACTTCGGGTGTTTTCAGGGACCACCGTTTATGAACCACTGTTGTTGGCTATATGACAGTCTACAGATGGATGGACAAGCCGGAGAGATCCCTTTATATCCTGGACTTTAGGTACAAATACAGAATAGAGCACGGTAAGCCGAGCTTGGACAGTTTTACTACTTGGTTTTTTTGGTAGGTACATTAAAGTAATTGGATGTACTATCATTGGTGCAGAAAATTAGGCTTAAGCAATTTAGGAATACCTACTTAAGTGGCGAAATATACTACATTATGAGAAATTATCGGTAAATTTTTACTAATTATATAGAATTTTATTTACAGGTTTTTGACCTTGTCTGATTTGTTTCCATTTTGATCGCTTTTTGTTTCTATTTTATTGTCATTTGGTATAGTTTTGATACTAAGTATTTTCCTATTTTATTTACTTTTTTATTCGTCTTTTTTGTTCCTATTTGTATCGTCATTTTGTATAGAGGTAGTTTTTATCGAATGTACCCATTTATTTTCATTTTACGTCTTTAGTTTTAATTTTGATCGTACCTAGGTATTCTATATAAATTTATTTCGTCCATCCTTTGTTGCCTTTTATTTTTGGTATTTTATGATCGACGTATAAGTAAACTTTTTTCTCGAAATGGGTTGAAACTATGCCACATTATTTGAAATACCTTGCCTATTGGTCGATAAAACATGACGGTACTGTTTTGAATGGACTAAGATAGTATTTTCAATAGTTTAAACCACATCTTCATAACGTATAACTCCAGATCCAGTGGGAAAATCGGGATACAAAGTAGCCTATGTTATTTCTAATGAATCAATAATCTTCATACTAAGTTTCATCAAAATCGGTTCAGTGATTTCGGAGCCTATTCGATACAAACAAACAAAGAAATCTTTTCTCATTATAAAATTAGTGTAGGTTAACACACGGACTCAGCTCATAAACTAATTTCATTTAACAAGAATAAAAAAATGTACGATGCATTTATGTTTATTCCGTTCAGGGAAAAGCTTAAACTATTTGTAAAACAAGTTGGTAAAGTTTAATCTGTCTGTACATCGTACCAACGAATGGACGAAGGCGGTTTTGAAATGAGCTACCCGTTACGCTTTATGTCGCATAGACTTTATAATATATAGAATGGGGAAGTAAATTAATGAGATTACAGCCTGGTGAGAGACAGACAGACGGACGGACAGCGAAGTCTTAGTAATAGGGTCCCGTTTTTACCCTTTGTGTACCTTTAAAATGTTGGTATCTATGTTAATTTTATTCAGATAATAAACAAGGGAATAAAATATTCTAACAATTAGTTACACTTAATAAATTTATTGGCTTAAAATATTCTGGCTCATTGGCCAGAACATTTTCAAAGAAAAGAAGACAATCTGGTGTTCAATAAAATTAACCGGAAAGTGGATCAAAATTAAGTTGTAAGATTTGACCGGAACAAACATACATACATACATACTTACATACATACTTACATAGATACTTACATACATACTTACATACATACTTACATACATACTTACATACATACTTACATACATACTTACATACATACTTACATACATACTTACATACATACTTACATACATACTTACATACATACTTACATACATACTTACATACATACTTACATACATACTTACATACATACTTACATACATACTTACATACATACTTACATACATACTTACATAGATACTTACATACATACTTACATACATACTTACATACATACTTACATACATACTTACATACATACTTACATACATACTTACATACATACTTACATACATACTTACATACATACTTACATACATACTTACATACATACTTACATACATACTTACATACATACTTACATACATACTTACATACATACTTACATACATACTTACATACATACTTACATACATACTTACATACATACTTACATACATACTTACATACATACTTACATACATACTTACATAGGTACTTACATACATACTTACATACATACTTACATACATACTTACATACATACTTACATACATACTTACATACATACTTACATACATACTTACATACATACTTACATACATACTTACATAGGTACTTACATACATACTTACATACATACTTACATACATACTTACATACATACTTACATACATACTTACATACATACTTACATACATACTTACATACATACTTACATACATACTTACATACATACTTACATACATACTTACATACATACTTACATACATTCTTACAAACATACTTACATACATACTTACATACATACTTACATACATACTTACATACATACTTACATACATACTTACATACATACTTACATAGGTACTTACATAGGTACTTACATACATACTTACATACATACTTACATACATACTTACATACATACTTACATACATACTTACATACATACTTACATACATACTTACATACATACTTACATACATACTTACATACATACTTACATACATACTTACATAGGTACTTACATACATACTTACATAGGTACTTACATACATACTTACATACATACTTACATAGGTACTTACATACATACTTACATACATACTTACATACATACTTACATACATACTTACATACATACATACATACTTACATACATACTTACATACATACATACATACTTACATACATACTTACATACATACTTACATACATACTTACATACATACTTACATACATACTTACATACATACTTACATAGGTACTTACATACATACTTACATACATACTTACATACATACTTACATACATACTTACATACATATTTACATAGGTACTTACATACATACTTACATAGGTACTTACATACATACTTACATACATACTTACATACATACTTACATACATACTTACATACATACTTACATACATACTTACATACATACTTACATACATACTTACATACATACTTACATACATACTTACATACATACTTACATACATACTTACATACATACTTACATACATACTTACATACATACTTACATACATACTTACATAGGTACTTACATACATACTTACATACATACTTACATACATACTTACATACATACTTACATACATACTTACATAGGTACTTACATACATACTTACATACATACTTACATAGGTACTTACATACATACTTACATACATACTTACATACATACATACATACTTACATACATACTTACATATGTATGTAAGTATGTATGTACCTATGTAAATATGTATGTAAGTATGTATGTAAGTATGTACTTACATACATACTTACATACATATTTACATAGGTACTTACATACATACTTACATACATACTTACATACATACTTACATACATACTTACATAGGTACTTACATACATACTTACATACATACTTACATACATACTTACATACATACTTACATACATACTTACATACATACTTACATACATACATACATACTTACATACATACTTACATATGTATGTAAGTATGTATGTACCTATGTAAATATGTATGTAAGTATGTATGTAAGTATGTACTTACATACATACTTACATACATATTTACATAGGTACTTACATACATACTTACATACATACTTACATACATACTTACATACATACTTACATACATACTTACATACATACTTACATACATACTTACATACATACTTACATACATACTTACATAGGTACTTACATACATACTTACATTGCTAGAGACACCAATATGGAAATGACCGTTGGTGGGCTCTGCCCCCAAGAGGGAAAGAGAAGGCTACATTCCGCACCCTTCTCTTTCTTTATTGGCTCAAGAGAGACGTACGGCTTCCCCGAACTAGAGCCCTTTGTGGAGACATTTTTGCAGTTTGTTCCAGTGTACTACAGTAAACAGTTAAAGAAGAAGAGTTCAAACAGTTCAAGACTTTGCTTCAGCAACCCCAGCATCAACAAACATATACAGAGGTGGCCAAATAGTTCTTCAAATAGAAATACAGTCCACTGATAGTTAGAGGCCATCCTGTATAAAAATGAAAACCTAAAAAATAAACAAAATAAAAGTTAAACTTTTCACTTTATATAACCAACTTTCATGTTTTAAAATTGAGATGCAAACTAAAGATGTTTAAAAATTCTAAAACAAGTCTAGAATATTTGTAGGTCTACTTTAAAAGCCCGTCTAAGTATGAACGTTAAACAAGCCCTCAAAACGGGAGACGTCTCTAGCTAGTTACTGCACCGCAAGTAGTTATCAAAATGTTGTCTATGTCAACATATATAATATATTCTTGGAATAGTTAGCATCAAAAGTTGTTAATACAAAGGCCAGGGGCCTTTGTCTGCTATTTTGCATTAATGGATTTACCATTGTCATTATATCGATACTCTGTTGATATTATATCGAGATTGTTACTTTATTTGCTACTAGCTGTGCCCCGTGGGAATATCGGGATGAAAAGTAGCCTATGGGTTAATCCAGATCTCCAGCTATCTAGATACCGAGTTTCATCGCAATCGGTTCAGTAGTTTTTGCGTGAAGGAGTAACAAACACACACACAAACTTTCACATTTATAATATTAGTAGGAAGTAGGAGTAGGAAGTAGGATTCTGATGAACAAACAGAACAAAAAAGAATTGGCCAAATTGGTCCAGGCGTTGTTGAGTTATGCGTTTACCAACACATTTTGCGATTCATTTTTATATTATAAGACTACGTATGTATAGCAGGTGCCTAGAATCTAGTTGAAAACATTCTTACAACAGCCGTTTTGTTTTCAACAAGATTCTAGGCACCTGCTTTAGTTGAAATCTAAAGTCTTCTATCAAACAAAAATATTAGAATGAAAACATGCCAATAATAGTAATTTTTGAACTTTACCGGGGGCTGCAATTATGCAGCTGACTGTATAATATGCTTTACCTGACTATAGTTTCGGCGACCAAAAACTCAAGAGCCACCTCAGTGTGAAAATGTTCAACCCCCTACTTTTTTAAACGAAACCTATTTCGAGCAAAATAAATGAAATCTCCTTGTACCCTCCTCAAATGGAACGGAAACAAAAACTGAATTGAATTAAAAGTTTTACTTACCTAATTTAATTCCAAACGAATTCAGAACAAAGTTAGCTATTTTAATTGAAAATTAACGTGGATTTGTTAAACGTTTAAAAAACGATTTTAATTGAGTTCTACCAATTCTCGGAAAAAAATTGGATGAAAGGTACTTTCGACGCATAAAACTAAATACGCGAAACACCACCTTTACGCAAAACGCTTAACTCGGAAAATTCCATTTACGCAAAATACCGACTAAGAAAAGTTTGATTTAGGCAAAATACCTACACCGCATAACACCGACTTAAAGTTAAGTACAGTAATATATTATACTTGGTAAGTAGTCGGCAGCATAATTGCAGCCCTCAGTAGAGTTCTAAAATTATTATTATTGGAATGTTTTCATACTAATCATTTTTGTTTGATACATTGATGAGTCAGAAAACCTTAAACTTCAACTAAAGCAGGTGTCTAGAATCTTGCTTGTGTTGGAAATATTTTTATAACAGCCGTTTTGGAGCTCTACGGTGGGTCTGCAATTATGCAGCCGATCGTACCTAGAAATAGTAGAGTGTGTCAACGACAATTCGTTTTATTCTGCTAAGAATGAGCGTAGGATATTTTACCTGCACTTACCTAATTCTTTTTAATGTTTTTTTTATTATTAACAAATATAATATAATATAAACTTAATCAGTAGGCTCAATTCAAAAAGTGTTGTTACAACTTTTGGTCTTAATTTTTTCCGTCTAGCCCCCTTTCGCAACGCGCGATAAGGATTTTCGTTCCAATAACTAAAAAGTACCTGGTCGACCGAGCTTTGCTTGTTTTTTTGTTTTTGGTAGAACGTGCAGTTTTGACTTTGGATAGTTAGCATTTTTTTTGTCACAGTACCGGCCAGTATTTATGTAAGGATAGGATTAATTTATAGCATCAGAGAGTTTTTACTTTTTTACCCAGCGTTGCCCTCATCGGTCATGGCGTTATAGACGGCGCTAATAGTTTCTTAAAACACGGTTTTTTAAATACCTATCTTGGGAACCTTGATAAATCCATTCCTTGAGCCGAAAACCCCCGCATATTAAATTTCATGAAAATCGAGATCCTGATTTGCTCGTTTAAATATTAAGATAATTTGGAACAACAATAAAGGGTCAGGTATGAAACTACTTGCGATAGAATGAACCACATTTCTTCAGACTTGTTAAACCAACAACTACAAGATGATGTCGGAATTTTGAAAATCGGCCATAAGTTTTTCAAACATTTCAAAATTTCGTAAAATTTCTCAGTTTTATCCAAAAGCCAAGACAGATTCTTTTGATAAACGGAATCTCGTGCAAGAATCGACAACATCGTACTCTTTGAAATAGTCACGTCGTTTTTTTAAAGTTCTTGAGCGTCGTACTATTCTCTTCAAGCTATTTATAGTTTCTAAAACATCGATAAAAATAAAATCAAATGCGTCCATCTTTGTATGTTGTTTGACAGCAAAGGCCATGTAATGTCATTTTTTATTTATTTATTTATAAACAAAAAATAAACTTAAAAAACACAATGCAGGCCGAAAATCGCAGTGATTTGACTGGCGTACTGATGTGGGTATGTAAGTGGTTTTGTTGACTGCATTCTTAAACATTCGGTTTTTAAACCTGACTTTTATCCCTCATAACTTTCAGACGGCTGAACCGATTTTGATCAAACATAGCTAAGAACACTTCCGACTAATTCACCTTTCAAGCAAAAAAAAACTAAATTGAAATCGGTTCATCCGTTCGGGAGCTACGATGCCACAGACAGACACACACACAGACACGTTTTTGCTTCGGGGGTTAAATATAAAAAATAACATTGAAGTAGGTAGCTAGTAGGTAACAATAATATGCTATACAATACAGTGAAAACTCTCGATTTGCTTTAAGTTAGTAGGTACTTCTTACTCATTTCTAACAGTCTGTTAATGTTTTAATGGACCTCTAGAGCAGTGATTAGAATTAACGTCTTGTTAAGATATTTAAACACCCATTAGCGCGTGGTGGGACACACAACAACTTTAACAGTCCGTTATTAGATTTAACAAGGCGTTATTTATTTAACATTGTATGGTAAAACTAAACCTTAAGCTGCGGAAGAGCGAGCTATGAGCAAAATTTTAGCCGCCAGCTCGATTTGCTTCGTCTGCGCTCGTTGACTATGAATGAAGCATGAGGTGGCATAATTGACAATTTACTATACAACATTTTGAACGAACTGCTAACAAATCACTTATTGTACAAATTCAGAATTTGAATGGATGGCGATGCTCCCAATAACACAGTGTTATACTTTTTAGAGACTTGTAAAATATGGATCATTTACATCGTTCAATGGTAGCGTGAAATCAGTAGATTTTTTTTAAATAAAATAACTTTGTTGACATTTTATGTAATTTTCTGATGTGTGACATGTTTTGTTTGGTAACGAAAAGTACATGGCCTGACTTAAATGAAGCATGAAGGAGAATGGAAGTTAAAAGAAATTTACATAGAGGTATTATACAAATTTAACACGGGTTAATTGAGCGTGGAAAGCCTTATGACATTTAAATAAAAATTAAAAAAAACCCTGACACAAAATAATAAAAATTGTATGAATGTAAAAAGCCTGGAACAGCAAAAAAACTATGAAAAAAAAACCCTACAAAAAGAAAAAAAAATGACCCTGAAATTATAACCCTACGTCTGAATTTTTTTGACAAAATATTGTCGCGTCGGGGGACCGCTCTTTACCTATAAAAACATCTTCATAATATAATGATATCATATCTACTTACATTCGGTTTTTAATCCTGACTTTTATCCCTCATAACTTTTAGACGGCTGAACCGATTTCGATCAAACATAGCTAAGAACACTCCCGATTAATAAAATTGTACTTTCAAGTAAAAATAAATAAATTAGAATCGGTACATCCGTTCGAGGCTACGATACCACAGCCAGACACACACAGACACGTCAAACTTATAACACCCCGTCGTTTTTGCACGTGTCGCGTGACTTGCGTATGTAACGAAGTCAAATTACCTTCTGTTTTTTAAATTTATTTTTCATATAAAAATACGCACACAATGACATAAATGAAAAAAACATATCGGTCTCCTTCATTGTTTGTTTCTCTTAGGTTTTTCGTTCCCAATTTTCATAACGAGTTACATTTTTTCTCGCCATAAGGAACTTCGTTCTATAAAAGAAAAGTATCGAGTTATCTGTCGATAGAAAAGTCTGTGGTTTGCTTTAACCCAACGATGTTTTATTCAAACTGCGACCGATCGTTTTACTTACCACTTAACACTATCGAGTCACCATAACATTTACATATCGAATGATAGTATTCCCAATCGGTATTATTCGATGCTAAATGTCACGATAAAGCGGTATACTCGATGCATGCGAATCGATTCATTGATTAAAATAATCGAATTATCCCAAACCTTTGATTTTTAAGGTGAGGTTTCTATTTTCTATTTGATGTTATGTAGCCTTTGGATAAATAAAAAAAATGTTGTCTGTGAAGTCGGTTTACGAACGATAATTTTACGTGATAACGTCATAAGAAAACGATGAAAATTTGAGTTTTTTTTGGTTTTGCTTTAAAAATATTTTTGGAACAAAGTTCCTTATGGCGCGGTGCGAAAGTGTGCTAGACGGAAAAAAAGAAGACCAAAAGTTGTAACGAAACCTTTTGATTTTATTACAATTCCTTCACTAATTAATTGAAAGAAACTTCGTTCCATCTGGGTGACACCTATCAAGTTTTTTCTTATTTTTTCTTTCTTTTCCTTTTTATTTCTTTATATTTTTTGTATGTATAAGTCTTCTATTCGTCACTCATCACCATAACACAAGCTCAGATAAGCGATGTTGTTATTAAACAATATAAACGTTTACCGGAACATGACTGCGTCATGGTCATATTGTTACCATGATGCATGACGTCACACTTTTATGTGAATGCAGATTGTCTTCATTTTAATAGACGTTATCAAAAAAATCTTAGCTTTGATAAAGGTCAGACCTTTATCGTATTTAGGGTTCCACAGCTCAAGAGGTGGATTCATTTAATTTTCTGTCTGTCTAGGTAGATAGATAGATAGATAGATAACTTTATTTGTACAACACAGGGAAAAACAGAACACTATATACACAAAGCGAAGTAACAGCTAGAAAGCATAAGTTGCACAAATGGGCGGCCTTATCGCTGAAAGCGATTTCTTCCAGGCAACCTTTGGCAACCTTAGGTAGTAGGTAGCTTCAGTAAGGTCTACAGTATTAGGTGTAAAATACCGGCCAAGAGCGAGTTTTTGTTTATTGTTTGTTTGAACTGAATAGACTCAGATTGAAGTTGGTTTCGTAGTAGGTATTTTGCGTATGTGGTATTTTGCTAGTTATGCGTTTTGCGTTAAGGTGGTGTTTTGCGTAGTTGATGTTCGCGTCTGAAGGTCAGAAACTACTGAAACGATTTAGATGAAACTTGGTATGGGGATACATTAATTAATTGACAGTAACAAAGGCTACTTTTTATCCCGATGTTTCTACGGGTTCGGGAGTTATGCGGGGGAAACCGTGAAGCGCTGCTAGTCTGTAATTTTTTTTACCCATTTTTCCTGATTTTGTGCTGTAAGACCTTGCATTAGTCTAAGTTCTATAGTTTCAGTTTACTTTTTAACACAGACGCAACAACGACGTGGTGTTATAAGTTTGACGTCTCTCTCTCTCTCTCTCTCTCTCTCTGTGTGTGTGTGTGTGTGTCTGTGACATTGAAGCTCCCGAACGGATGAACCGATTTTGATTTAGTATTTTTGTTTGAAAGGTGAATTATTCGTATAAAATACATTAAAATCATTAAAAATCTCTTGTAAACTTTAAATAAGATAAAATAAATGATATTATCGCACACGTTCTTACCTTTATTACATCGTAAAATGTTCTAGAAGGGATTTCTTGTACCTATTTACTTAGTTGCTTAACTATAAGTTGACGTTTTTATATGTGACGCCTGCGTAACTAAAGTACTACTTTACATAAAAGAAATAATAATGCATAGTGTGGTTACAAAAAAAAAAGAAAAAAAAGTGTAGCACTCGGGGACTGCCGCGGTAAAGCTATTGCATCGTGCGAGCTTCGTTCAGTCGTACCATATACATACACGCTTGTGAACCTTTGAACAACTGACGGTGGCAACAATTTCGTGATCGATACACAAATAAAACAAATAATAAAAAACATAGCGACTTGAATAGTCGGGACCCATTATTGTGATGATTTTAGAGGAAAGGGTACCGGGGGCTCTCTCCATTCAAACGTAGTCAGCTGTTTTCTCTGACACTATTTTTGTGCCATAAAACTTAAATGCCATGACTATTCCCCTATGTCTTGGTTTTTTCATTTTCTAATTAAAACTAAACATAGGTCATGGCAGTTATAGGTTTTATGCAACAAAAATATTTGCTCTAGTGTCATTATCCAGGGAGGAAACAGTCGACTACGTTTGTATGGAGAGAGCGCCGGTATCCTTTCCTCTTAAAGCCGGTCTATATGTTATTCCTTAGGCACTCGTCACTGAGGTACCCGATGTCAATAAACAATATTGTCTAATGTTGATTCTATAGGGGTATGATACCAGCAAGCCGTTGAAGGCTACTTCTGTGCTCCGTAAGAAACAACTTTTGTTCTACGACTTTTGGAAATTCGAAAAAAAATATATAAAAACTTTTGAGGTTATGTAAATTCGAAAAAAGCAGATGTTTTAAAACAAAGGTCATTCAGACTAAGAACAGTAGATAAAAGTTAAAAAATAAGTAAAATTCGAAGGTTAATGACCTCTTGTATAGAACAGCTAATTTTCAAGCAAACCTAACCTTATAATTTTCAAAAAAATGTTCGAATTTCCAAAAGTCTGTGAACAAAAGTTCTTGGTTTAGGTGCACAGAAGTAGCCCTCAACGGGTTGCAAGTATAATTACCAATACCTAACCGTGTATATCCGTTGGTACATGTGCCAACATGTATAGAATTGCCATGAATTGAATTATTCGCAATTATAATTTATCGATTTGCGGTATTTTTGGCATAGATCAACCACAAGGTGGAACACTAGCAGCTCCTCTCTTCTTCTTCCTGTCGTTATCCCAATTTATTTGGGGTCGGCGCAGTATGTCTTCTTCTTCCATTCACTCATTAGTTGTCATCTCATCGTTCACATCAATCTCTCTCATACAGTTAGGTCGCCCTCTTCCTCTCCATCCCTCTATATTATACTCATCACTCTTCTACAATAGCAGAAAGCGTCCAAAACAAAGCGATCAACTTAAACACCTACACGGAACTCAGAAACAATGTAGCTGATTTCATTAGAAACTTCATAATAGTTTGATACGTATTTATTCATTGGAGTTACGTGTGATACCGACCTGGATCCTTAAAGTTAGAAGATTTTGAATACTGAATACATTCTACGGAATCTTATCTGATTTCTGAAACGGATAGGTAAAGTATGTACGGTCGGCTGCATACTTGCAGACCCACCCTAGAGCTACAACACGGCTGTTATAAGTATGTTTTCAACACTAGCAATATTCTAGACACCTGCTTTAGTTAAAGTTTAAAGTCTTCTAACTCATCAATTTATCAAACAAAAATTATTAGAATGAAAACATGCCAATAATAGTAATTTTAGAACTCTACCGGGGGCTGCAATTATGTAGCCGACTGTACGTACAATTGACGCTCAAAAGTCAACAGTCACCGTAACGTTTACAATCCTGCACAGCACTATTTGAACATTATAATAACGTAACCACGTTGGTTGGTGTAGCGGGTGGCGGCTTATACCACTCACACAACTAAACACATAGCTAACATGTTGAAAATTATAATCACACTGAGTACTTTTAATTCAAGTATTTATGTTTTTATGTAACGGTTATTAAAAGGGCGTAAATACAATACTTGTTGATAGTATTATTGTAGCAAACTGATAATGTACTTATGACGCTTATTGTACTTGTTCTTGTTTACGGGGCTTTCCCGCAACAAGACCAACAGGACTAAGGAGTAGGCGCTGGGTAGGCCTACTCCATCGTCACGAAAAAATGGACCTAAATAAGAAAGATAGCCCGTTTACAAGTAGGTACGGTCGGCTGCATTATTGCAGACCCACCGTAGAGCTCCAAAACGGCTGTTATAAGAATGTTTTTATCACAGTTGCTCATAAAGTGGATCTTATTCAACGGCTTTTAGGCTCGTAATCCAACATATTATGCACGCGTGCGTTTTATATTGCCAACCTAGTGCTGTAAAGTTATCCCGATAGGTTAAATACGTATTACGTAAATACTTACTGCTAATTACTACTGTTTTGATGTATAAAAAGGTAGGTACCAAAGAGTTTTTTAGCTAGCAAAAATGGTTGTCTCTAAAGTCGGTTTACGAACGAAAATTTTACGTGATAATGACTTAGAAAACGATTAAAAATTGAGTTGTTTATTTTTTGTTTTTTCTTTACTTAAATATATTGTTTTTCCGTACCATTGTATTTTGTTCTTAACCCCCGACGCAAAAACAAATAGAAAAAACCCTAAAAAATATTGTATGTCAGACGAGGCTGTATAGGTTAAAAGTCTTTAGCCTGGCCTTTCCGGAGCATAATTAAAAAAAAATATTGCCTTAAAAAAATGTAAACATAGACTTATCACAAATATATTGTTAATTATTATTTTGTTTTCTTTTCAAGTCTTTTCTTTTATTCGCAACTGTGATAAAAAACGTCGTACGATATACGTGTGGAATTGATCTCTGCATCTTGGCTTCTTTAACACGCTCGCTGCCGCTCGCGCGTCATAAACCGCCTCTATGCAAAGATCAATTTACCACACTTATATCGTAATGTACTATTTCAACACAAGCAAGATTCTAGACACCTGCTTTAGTTGAAGTTTAAAGTCTTCTAACTCATTAATTTATCAAACAAAAATTATTAGAATGTAAACATTCCAAGTAGTTTTCGAACTCTATCGAGGGCTGCAATTATGCAGCCGACGTACCTACCTACGTGACGTAGATAGATAGATAGTTAGATAAATTCTTTATTGTAAACACCAATTTCAAATAACGTTAATAATCTATAATATAAAAATGAATCGCAAAATGTGTTGGTAAGCGCATAACTCAACAACGCCTGGACCAATTCGGCCAATTCTTTTTTTGTTGTGTTTGTTATTATCAGGAGAAGGTTATTATGAAATATTATAAAAAATTAAGAAAGTTGCGCAGAAAATTATTACGGGGGTGAAACCGCGGGGCGTAGCTAGTATGATAATAAACAAACAAGTCTTAAGACCCGATATCCCGAGATCAGTAAGTATTTTGGACACCCCTTTCTAACTCTACAGAAGGCTGCAATTATGCAGCCGACCGTACCTTGATCTTTCGTCTTACATTACGATACGTGTTTTATGTATAGTGATGTTAATTAAACAGTGGCACCATAGTAGCGTAGACAAAGCTTTGCCACGGCACAACATCAAACTATGCGACGTTTAATTTGATGTTCGATAAACAATCACGGAACTAGTTAACTACGGATTTGAGGGATATATTGTGATTGAACGCAATCTGTTCTGTTTCACAGATATACCTAAAGCTATACGCGGTGTAACAAGGGGGGTGGATCATTGGTTGCTAGGGGGTGGGTGACTATCTATCGATTTATCTCCCCTGTACGTTCTGTAATATTCAGTAATTTAAAATTGGAATTTAGTGATTTTTTAGTCAAAATTAGCGTGAAATTCGTAATTACAATCAAACTATCAGGTATGTGATTCTTTCGCAAACTTAATAGTTCACCGGGAAAAGTTAAACGTCAGCTAAAAAATAAAAAAAACATAAGGTTTGAGTTAAATCTATATATATAAAAGAAAGTCGTGTTAGTTACACCATTTATAACTCGGGAACGGCTAAACCGATTTGGCTGAAAATTGGTGGGGAGGTAGCTTAGAGCCAGGAGACGGACATAGGATACTTTTTATCCCAATATGCCTACGGGATCGGGACTTACGCGGGTGAAACCGCGGGGCGCAGCTAGTTTTAGTATAAAAAGAATTGCTTGTGTCGTAAAATTAATAATTTGCATCCGATAGCAAATTTGTTCTGGAATACTATCCAAAAAACAGATTGAAATATTTCTTTCATTTGCAGCTTGGCACCAAAAAGCATAGAGAAGGGAGTTACAATTTTGGAAGACTTTTATTTTTCTGAACCGGCAAAGTGTCCTCAACCCGTTTGGACCCGTTTATTCATCCATTACGGGACATTCTGTATATGCACCTATAAATCAACTATACCCCCATATAGACCGCAGATCTTTTGTTTATTTTTCGCTAGTCTTTTGTTTTAGTTCAAATCCTCTTTCGTTTCTGTTTTGATAATAGTTGGACCACTATCCCCACACTCAGGCTAACTACACTAGCCTCACTAGGGGTCGTAGTCCAACTTTTTAAACAGTTGGACTACAGAACTGTTCGGAGTTCCATGGTTCAAGTAGTTGGACCGAATAGTTAGACGACCACATCGTATTCATTAATATAAGAATACTAGCTGTCCCGGCAAACATTGCTTTGCCATATAAAAAAAAAGATGTTTGATTCTCAGACCACAAAAAGTTTCATACAAATCGGTTCAGCCGTATAGGTAGAGTTTGGCAACTAGCACCGCGGCACGATTGACATCAATATTTATACGATACTAACGTCACTCAATTGTTTTGCCTTCTCGGAACGTCTCCATTAAATCTTGAACTTTATGATATGGTATTAAAGTTCAAATTGAGTTTTTAGTATTATTACGAATCGTTTGTATGGGAATTGGGAGTATAGAAAAGTGTTGTTTTTAGAGTTTTTCAGGCAATTTTTCAATTATTCTCTCCGTAAGAACCATCCTCGTACTTCAAGGAATATTTAAAAAAAGAATTACCGAAATCAGTTCAGCTGTTCTAAAGATTTGCGCTTAGCAACACCATATATAAATTATAGAAAATTTGAATGATTTTTTAAATTTTTCTCTCCGTAAGAACCATCCTCGTACTTTAAGGAATATTTAAAGAAAAGAATTAGTGCAATCGGTTCAGTCGTTCTCGAGATTTACGCTTAGCTATACATTCAGCGATTCATTTTATAATTTATAGCTGTCCCGGCAAAAGTTGTTTTGTCAAATACAAAAATATATATCTATACCCCATTAACAAAATGATCCGCCATTTATTGAATTCATTTGTTACAAAAATGTGATAAATGAAGCACCGCTCGACCGATTTTGTGCAAAATTCACATAAACCATCTACTAAATAGTCCGAACAAAGCTTTAACATTTAGTATGGATAGGTGAGCCCTTTCTTGAGTTATAAAATTACAACGAAAAGTGCCATTGATTTTTATAGATGGAGATAGAAGATGGATTAGGTTTCACTTCAGGGTAGCATTGTGTCTGGGGTTTATGAAGCATCTCCGTGTCTTCAAACCTGCATATTGAGCCAACTTTATGAGGACAATGGTCATGCTGGGTTTTTTTGCGGGAACGAGTTAATAACATGTCGTGCTGCAGTTTTATTTTCATGAAACTTAGTTGTAACCCGAGTTGAATTGTATAATTCTGGTGGAATGTTTTTCAATTTAGTTCTGTGAAAGTGCACAAGTGTGGTGAAAGTAAAAATCAGTGTCAAACATGAAGTTTTCTCGTTGCCTCCAAATCTCCTATTAAGGTTATGGTAAACTTGCCACCGCTTTACTATAGCCCCTGACTTGACGGACTATGACGACTTTGACTGTTTTGAAACACTTCAGACCCGATTTATGAGAAATCGGGTCATAATTTGATGCAAAATATAACTTGAAACTGGCTAAATGCACAAGCTGTGCGAAGCCATAATTAATAGCGAAAAAAAAATGGTCATGCTGTCGTTGTTGCAAGCTATTGGTTACACAAAACCAGCTAAACTTCTAACAAAAAAAAAAGAAAACATTACCCTTTTTACTCAAAGTTTTGAAATTTTTAATTGTTACTACATCGATGATTCAGTTAGCACAATGGTTACCATGCCGGACTGCCAAACACAGGGTTGCGGGTTCGATTTCCGCCTCATACAAGTATTTATGCGTGGATATTTGTCTGTGGTCTGGTTGTTTCTATGTATTATAAAAGAAAATATTTTCAAAAAGTAAAAAAGTATATTTTAGAAAAGTAAAAGTATTTATGTGGTAAAGCCGCTGTCTAGCACCCATAGCACAAGTCTACTTACTTAGCTTGGGGCTAGATGGCGATGTGTGAAATGTCCTGCAATTTTTATTTAATTTTTTGCAATATTTATATTTTTTTATTTATTATTTACCATGGGGTCCCCTGCTAATAACAATCGATGTTGCCACATCTTGTTCTTAAATTTCCAGTAACCTAATGACTTCATTTGATTCTATATGCCTAAGTCAAATAATTCCTCTTCCCGATAGGTCCCTGAAATTCACTACTTTCACACCGAGAGAAGTGTACTCGATAATGACAAAGAAAGTTGCCAATAAACCGACGCGTGACGTTTACGGTATATCGGTACAACTTTTACGTTCAGTTGCGGAGGTGATGTCGTCCCCATTGTCCTTGTTGTTCAACAAGTGTATACAGAAGGGCGTGTATCCCCGTTGTCTAAAGGAGGTAAAAGTCTGTCCTTTATATAAGGGCAAGGGTGAAAAATGTGAGTCTGGTAACTACAGACCGATTTCTATTATACCGGCTGTAGCAAAAATAATGGAAAATGGTCTAACAGCTCGCCTTAATAAGTTCTTTAAAGAAGCGAATATCATTTCGGATCGTCAATACGCTTACCGCGCTGGCCACTCCACCACCTTACTCGCGCGGCAGGTACTACATCAAATAATGTCTGCACGTGAGGCCAGACGAGAGGTCGCGGTCCTTTGTTGTGACCTTTCGAAAGCATTTGACGTGGCAGATCATAAAGTACTATCTCGAAAGCTGCAATGGTATGGTATCAACTCAAAAGCTCACAATCTGTTGCTAAGCTTCATGAGAGACAGAACTCAGTTTGTGATGGGCGACAGTGGCAACATAAAATCAAAAGGTCTCGATACGAGTATAGGAGTTCCCCAAGGATCAGCCTTATCAAATCTCCTCTTTTCATTACTGCTGAACGACCTACCGAATTACATAGAAAATGCTGAGCTGTTTATGTATGCGGATGATGTGGCTGCCGTTGTCACAGCTGATAATGAGCCAAACCTAGAAAGTCGTTTGACGGAGGTCGCGGGCAAACTGCACGATTGGTTTAAATTAAATGGTCTTAAATTAAACTTGTCTAAGACCCATTTTATTCGCTTTGACCTCTCAGGACGTAGACGTCGCGACTTGATGGTGGACGTAGATGGGGTCCGGGTGAATCAGGTGGGGACGGCTTCTTTTCTTGGCTTTCGATTAGACCAAACCTTGTGTTGGGAGTCTCATATCGATCAGCTGTGTGCGAGGTTGGCTAAGGCCTGCTTTGCATTGAACCGCCTCGCCGTGACGCTCCCTAAAAACACGGTCCGAACGTGCTACTTTGCAACAGTCCAGTCTCTCCTACAGTACGGCCTGGAGTTCTGGGGTCGTGCAGCCGATTGGGAGCGCGTCTTCCGCATGCAGCGTCGTGCTGTGAGAGCTATCGCGCGTATACAGCCTGACGAATGCGCCAAGGATTATTTCATCGAGCTAGAGATCTTGACGTTACCTTGCTTGTTAATCCTTCATATTGCTTTGTACGCCCGTGAACGCCTACATGAATTCCCAAAGAGATCGGACTTTGCAAGATACCCACTTCGTCATGGTAGCAGGTTGCTCGGTCTTTCCAGCCGGTTGGTGAAGGCCTCGCGTGCTATACACCCCATGAGTCCACATGTCTACAATAGGCTACCTGACGATGTAACAAGTGCCGGTAACCTTGGACTTTTTAAAATTAGACTCAAACAGTGGCTTATTAAGCGGTGCTTCTACAGCATTGACGAATTTTTGGCTATTAAATTATAAATTGTTATACCTAGTAAGTACCTAACTTGACATTGTATTTCTTTATTTTCTGACATTTCTCTTTTTATTGCTATTTACTTTAAGTTTTAATTATTAATATTACATACAAAATGTAAAATATAACAGATTGACGTATAATGCAAATTATGAATAAATATATGAATATGAATATGAATATGAATATGAATAATTCCGGTACATCGCTGGCCAAAATAAAGACTGCCCCAATTATGTGTTATAAATATTTAGATTGTACCTAATTTAGACCTAAAAAACTGTAAAATTAGTTTTTTAATATTACATGATCACTCGCTAAGTGCTGACACACGGTTATTTTTCTAAACTTGGAATGAAGTTCCTTGTCGCGCGTTGCGAAAGGGGGCTAGGCGGAAAAAATTAAGACCAAAAGTTGTAACGACACTTTTATGTAAGCCGTGCGGCGTGCGCGTGTTTCTCTCTCTCTCTCATAGAAAGCAATTACTAACTTTGAGCCTACTGATTAAGTTTATATTACATTATATTTGTTAACAATAATAAAAAAATATTATAACTTTTAAAAAAAATATTACAATTCGTTCACTAATTAATCGAAAGGAACTTCGTTCCATCCGGGTGTCCGTTGAAACCTCTCAAGTTTTTTTATTATTATCCTAGAGATACCCAAGATAGATTACAGGTTTCTTTACATACCATGTAGCCCTTTTTCCAATGGATCGATGGTGAATTATCCTACCCTGTGAGGTGAACCGCGCAGTAGGGCCCCATTCAATTCGTTTTCTATCATACTTTCTATAGGATTATAATATTTTTATCACTCGACGTCTTCGTCGTGAATGATATTCTTATCCAGTATATTAGTCAGAGATCCCTTTAAGGACGACAAAAACGAAAAGTATGTTATATAAAATATTTTTTCTTGGAAATGTTCAAATGCTATGTCGTAGTAGAGTAGGTCCTATCTAATTTATATTTTTAATTTATAGTACGGTCGGCTGCATAATTGCAGATCCACCGTAGAGCTCCAAAACGGCTGTTTTAAAAATGTTTTCAACACGAGCAAGATTCTAACCACCTGCTTTAGTTGAAGTTTAAGGTCTTCTGACTCATCAATGTATCAAACAAAAATTATTAGTATGAAAACATACCAATAATAGTAATTTTAAAATTCTACCGGCCGACTGTACATAACATAGTTTCATTTACTTGTAATTGTATTTGTATTGTATAGTTTGACGTACGTGTACCGTCTGTTACAGATGTCACCGGAACGGCCTCAATGGAAGACTAGCATTTCGCTGAGTTGGGGTCCGTTTTGCAACCATTTTTAGTATTATGTAGCAAATAAATGAAATTCTATTCAACTTAAATAGGCCAATAAATATATTGCAAATGGGTTGCCTAAAAAATGAAAGATTAATATATATATTTTTTTGTTCTTAGACTTCTCGCTGGTTTGGTCAATAGACAAATTCCATACCAATGAAATACACAATCTTTATTTTAACTTTACTTTAATTAATTAACCAGACCAGTGTAAATGACTTATATCGATTTACCCACGAGTTATGACGGGAAAAAATAGTCAACCCAACGTTTGCTTCATACTTTCTATTGGTATGGAATTTGCCTCTTATCAAGCCAATGGAGGGTTTAAAAATAAAACAATTAATTAAATTGGTAATTAATCATATTCTGGACTGAATATTTTTAAGCCATTTGCAATATATTTATTGACCTATTTAATTTGATATACAATATCCATTAAACGGCTCGATGTAGGTCGTCCTTAAAGGGATCTCCGACTATATTTATCGGTTAGTACTTGTAGAGTAGGGATCGGTTTTTGAAGAGGTAATAGATTCGTGTAAGTACCTGAATATACACGGGCCGGTGAGAAAATCGACCCATCGCTTTGGTTAAAAGGTTTCTCACTTCGAAAAAATCATTCTTTTTTAGATGCAGGTTTGCGATGATACTCTCCCGTCCTTAAGACGACGTCAAAGGGTTACTAAAATTGCTTGCTGTAATTTATTCAGCTGGTGACACTATAAAAAATAAATTGTTTTAAGACCTTGGAAATGATTAACCAATTGTGAAAGTGTAAAACTGATTTAATGTATCAAACGTGTATATTGAAATATAATTTAATTTTAGATTACCCGTATTTAGCAAGAATTCAACTAAATTTGTTAGAGCCGAAGTGGTAGTACCAGAAGCGCGATAGAGGTGTCTTAGAAACAGTTTTTAGGCATCAACCACTAAACTCCATAGATTGATATGCCTACTGTTGTAAAGGTTAAGAAATGCTTTGTATTGTCATACACTTCGAAACACGATTAGAGTGATTTACCTTGATAGAAAAAACGGCCATTTCGCTGCGCGCGGGGGAAAGGGATAGAGTCATCGCGCGGCTCACGCGTGGGAAAGGGATAGCGGTTTTCAGGTCTTAAGCATAATATCATACAAGTCGCCATAGGGGTACGAAATACCCTTAAATATTTTTTTTACCACAGTTGCTCATACAGTGGATCTTATTCAACGGCTTTTAGGCTCATAATCCAACATATTATGCACGCGGGCGTTTTACATTGCCAACCTAGTGCTGTAAAGTTATCCCGATAAGTTAAGGCCCTCTTCCAGTACCGTGTGTAGGTATTTTAACATTACCTCAGCCTCCGCGCACAAAGAAGTAGCGTGAAAGTGAGCCGCGCGCAACGACTCGCGTACGCGATCAAGCTACGCCACAGTGTAGGTGTAAACAGTGGGCACGCCACAGTGTAGGTAGGTGTCAACAGTAGGTTTTCGTTATCTAATTGGGCTCGATATATAAAATAATAAAACTAATGTGTAGCTGTAATAATGTACCTAATATTTTTATTGGAACGAAGTTCCCTATCGCGGGTTGACGCGGGGACCTAGCCGAGAAAAACATGTTACGCATTACAAAACCGTGAAACTGGAGCAACAATACAATATACAAACTTGTTACTAACCTTACCTCTTTATAATATTAGTATAGATTATTTGCGCTCACTCAATCGCGTCTAGTCACCATAACACAAGCCTAGCTGCTTAGACTGGAGCAACAATACAATGTACAAACTTGTTACTAACCTTACCTCTTTATAATATTAGTATAGATTATTTGCGCTCAGTCAATCGCGTCTAGTCACCATAACACAAGCCTAGCTGCTTAGACTGGAGCAATAATACAATATACAAACTTGTTACTAACCTTACCTCTTTATAATATTAGTATAGATTATTTGCGCTCAGTCAATCGCGTCTAGTCACCATAACACAAGCCTAGCTGCTTAGACTGGAGCAATAATACAATATACAAACTTGTAACTAACCTTACCTCTTTATAATATTAGTATAGATTATTTGCGCTCAGTCAATCGCGTCTAGTCACCATAACACAAGCCTAGCTGCTTAGACTGGAGCAATAATACAATATACAAACTTGTTACTAACCTTACCTCTTTATAATATTAGTATAGATTATTTGCGCTCACTCAATCGCGTCTAGTCACCATAACATAAGCCTAGCTGCTTAGACTGGAGCAATAATACAATAAGTATACAAACTTGTTACTAACCTTACCTCTTTATAATATTAGTATAGATTATTTGCGCTCAGTCAATCGCGTCTAGTCACCATAACACAAGCCTAGCTGCTTAGACTGGAGCAATAATACAATATACAAACTTGTTACTAACCTTACCTCTTTATAATATTAGTATATATTATTTGCGCTCACTCAATCGCGTCTAGTCACCATAACACAAGCCTAGCTGCTTAGACTGGAGCAACAATACAATATACAAACTTGTTACTAACCTTACCTCTTTATAATATTAGTATATATTATTTGCGCTCACTCAATCGCGTCTAGTCACCATAACACAAGCCTAGCTGCTTGGACTGGAGCAACAATACAATATACAAACTTGTTACTAACCTTACCTCTTTATAATATTAGTATATATTATTTGCGCTCACTCAATCGCGTCTAGTCACCATAACACAAGCCTAGCTGCTTAGACTGGAGCAACAATACAATATACAAACTTGTTACTAACTTTACCTCTTTATAATATTAGTATATATTATTTGCGCTCACTCAATCGCGTCTAGTCACCATAACACAAGCCTAGCTGCTTGGACTGGAGCAACAATACAATATACAAACTTGTTACTAACCTTACCTCTTTATAATATTAGTATAGATTATTTGCGCTCAGTCAATCGCGTCTAGTCACCATAACACAAGCCTAGCTGCTTAGACTGGAGCAATAATACAATATACAAACTTGTTACTAACCTTACCTCTTTATAATATTAGTATAGATTATTTGCGCTCACTCAATCGCGTCTAGTCACCATAACACAAGCCTAGCTGCTTAAACTGGAGCAACAATACAATGTACAAACTTGTTATTAACCTTACCTCTTTATAATATTAGTATATATTATTTGCGCTCAGTCAATCGCGTCTAGTCACCATAACACAAGCCTAGTTGCTTAGACTGGAGCAACAATACAATATACAAACTTGTTACTAACCTTACCTCTTTATAATATTAGTATTTATTATTTGCGCTCACTCAATCGCGTCTAGTCACCATAACACAAGCCTAGCTGCTTAGACTGGAGCAACAATACAATATACAAACTTGTTACTAACCTTACCTCTTTATAATATTAGTATATATTATTTGCGCTCAGTCAATCGCGTCTAGTCACCATAACACAAGCCTAGCTGCTTGGACTGGAGCATCAATACAATATACAAACTTGTTACTAACCTTACCTCTTAATAATATTAGTATAGATTATTTGCGCTCACTCAATCGCGTCTAGTCACCATAACACAAGCCTAGCTGCTTAGACTGGAGCAACAATACAATATACAAACTTATTACTAACCTTACCTCTTTATAATATTAGTATAGATTATTTGCGCTCACTCAATCGCGTCTAGTCACCATAACACAAGCCTAGCTGCTTAGACTGGAGCAACAATACAATATACAAACTTGTTACTAACCTTACCTCTTTATAATATTAGTATAGATTATTTGCGCTCACTCAATCGCGTCTAGTCACCATAACACAAGCCTAGCTGCTTAGACTGGAGCAACAATACAATGTACAAACTTGTTACTAACCTTACCTCTTTATAATATTAGTATATATTATTTGCGGGCACATAAGTTTGTAAATTATTATTTGCGGAAAAAAGTTTGTCATCCCTGCAAATGCAAGCTTCCGCGTGGGGTTCGCTCGAACGCAGCGTGCCGGCAAAAGTGGCATAGGTCTTACCTCGACGAGGCCCGGAGGCCGACTGCGAGGAACTGACGCGTGCTAACTGTTATATTTGATCGATTTGCAAAACATTTTGTACATTTTAGCATTATTATCCAAAAATATAGTTCCTAGAGGTCAAAACCTATCATTTGATTCAATTTTTAGAAACATACGTTAACTATTTTTGAATAAAAACCGATAAACGATCTAAAAATTCTCTGTTTTCTAACATTTTTTTTATCGAACAAAGTTGTTCATATCATGTTTTCAACCGAAATAAACAAAAATATGGTTTTTAAACTACAATATCTACTTATATCCAAATAACAAAAAAATAGTATTTGATTACTTAAAGTTGCTTAACACAAAGGTCGATTTGCGAACACATGGTCTTAAATACGTACTTACTGCTAATTACATGTTATGTAGGTGAAACATTCTTAATTTATCTGGGTTATACTGTTTTGGTGTATAAAAAAGGTAGGTACTTATCTACTAAAGAGTTTTTTAGCTAGCAAAAAAGTAAATCAAAGGTCGGTTTACGAACGAAAATTTTACGTGATAATGACTTAGAAAACGATTAAAAATTGAGTTATGTTTATTTTTTGTTTTTTCTTTACTTAAATATATTGTTTTTCCGTACCATTGTATTTTGTTCTTAACCCCCGACGCTAAAACAAATAGAAAAACCCTAAAAAATATTGTATGTCAGACGAGGCTGTATAGGTTAAAAGCCTTTAGCCTGGCCTTTCCGGAGCATAATTAACAAAAAAATATTGCCTTAAAAAAATGTAAACATAGACTTATCATTATCACAAATATTTTGTTTATTATTATTTTGTTTTCTTTTCAAGTCTTTTCTTTTATTCGCAACTGTGATAAAAAACGTCGTACGATATACGTGTGGAATTGATCTTTGCATCTTGGTTTCTTAACACACTCGCTACCGCTCGCGGGTCATAAACCGCCTCTATGCAAAGATCAATTTACCACACTTATATCGTAATGTACTATTCTCAAACATGCATGGAAATAATGTCATTATTTTCGAAAAAAGAACACGCGAAGTATCGAATTTACGGACAAAGAAAATCAAATCCATTGCAGGAACGTTAGCACGCCGTTTCATACAACATTACTGGAGCGCTGTAATGTTCCAAATTCAAAAAACGCTCCTGCAGTGGATATGATTCGCCTTGTCTGCAAACTCAACACCTCGCGTGTTCCCTCCTCGAAAAACACTATAATATGCCTCGGCGGAAATGGCAATTGCCTGTCCCGTAATTATGAAATCCTCGCCTTAACTCGATCTACAATTGCTTATTTCACGACCTTTGCCTTGTGCTATAATCATCTTATAGCTTTTTAACTTCCTATAAATTATGTATGTTATCCATATATGTAAGTATGTGAAGCAGATGGTAAAGTAAGCTACGGGGCGTTGTTAATTTTCCACCAATTTTCACAAAGCGATTCCGTTGAACGATCATTTCGGGTTATTTATAACACGGAAGTTTACACCCTTGCAGATTTTTGTAAGTACAATGTGCCTATTAAAGCCATTATAATTAAGTTTAAAATTGAACGAGGCCGGCATTATTTCATTTAAAGAGCGGTGTTGGCTTAGTGTTAGATACCTCGACTTTTATTCTGAAGGTCGTGGGTTCGAATCCCGGCCGGCCGTGTGCAAATGAAATTTGTGTGCGTTAATTGACATTGCTCTTACGGTGAAGGAAAACATCGTGATGACACCCGGGGCATAGTAGCCTCCAGAAGTATTGACAAGTTCTTTCCTCTGGAAATGGTCGACTAGGCTGAGAGGGAAGTAAGTGCCGGGCAAGCCTACTCCATCCTTACGCAAAAAATACCCAATTAAAAAAAATTGGTTGTGTGTTAAGTCGGTTTACGGACGATTAATTCATGTTGTCTTTATGCAAACTTCGATACGCTGCTTTGGTTACCTTGTCAAAAAGTAACGTGACGTGACGTGACGTGACGTCAAAAACCTGCAAGATAAACTTGTTTTTAATAAAAAGTTACCTGCATATTTGTAAGTACATTATTATCCAATACCTGAGTGTCACGTAGACCCGTTGAGCATAGGAAATGGAATCGAAGAGCCTCTCTAATAATAATCCAAGGAACGTTCTAGTCACATACGTGGTGAAAATTAATTTTTCTACATACCACACCGGGATTTTTTCTTATTTATTTATGTGGATAGTACTTTTTTATCATATTGCATTATAAATGAAGAAGAAATACTGCACCGACCCCAATTGGAAAAAATGCAGGCAGAAAAAGGATAGTATACTATTTTTTAGTACACTTTTTAGTTTTCTAAGCACTTTTTGGTTTGTTGAATTGAAATTGATATAAAAAAAACATTGGTGAAAAATTGCATAATTTATGAATTTAATTTTAATAATTATTTATTTATTTACAATTTATTTAGTTACATGTTTAAGGCATGTTATTTAACTGATCGTTTTAAATAAAAAAATCAAACGATTATTTATACTTTTGGTTTAGATTTAATACACTAAAATTATTATTAAACGACATGAAAACCCAAAAGATTTAAAAAAGTAGGTATAGATACTTCCGTAGTTATTTGTCTGTAGTTATTTGTTCATAACCTACCTCTTATAATTAAACCACTTTGCATACTTACGTTGCTACCATGTCAACAACGTGATCGTAACATGACACTTTTTGTTCATAGATTAATAAGACGATCAAAATCTTAAAATGACATATCTGACGAACTAAAAAGCAATAACGATATACCTAAAAAGTCAAACAAATCTAAAATAAGACAACTAGCCGTTCCAGTTTGTGCAAAGCTTATTCGAAATATAAACATACAAACATTAAAACTACAAATCCGTATAGAACACGTTCGAAGCGGTCATTCAGGAAAGGAAATAGAAGTGTTAACCGGATTGACTGAACCAACTGTTTGTACCAGTTGCGGCCTATGATCTGTCAATGAGTAAATACGTAAATATAAATAGTTTAGATACGATACTACTTGTACTTGTATACAGGCTGTTTTCCGGAAAACAGCCTCACACAAAAAGGACCCAATAAAACAGGGGTTTAATTGGGTCCTTTTTGTGTGAGGATAGAGTAGGCTTGCCCAGCACCTACTACCCTCTTAGCTTAGTCGACCATGTCCAGAGGAGAGAACTTCTCAATACTTCTGAAACCAACTAAGCCGCGGGTTTCATCACGATGTTTTCCTTCACCGTAAGAGCAATTTCAATTAGCGCACATAAATTTTTCTTAAGAAAAATACATTGGTGCACGGCCGGCCGGGATTCGAACCCACGACCTGCAGAATGAAAGTCGAGGTATCTACCGCTAAACCAACACCGCTCCTAATAAATAAAAACTTAAGAGGTGTCAAGGGACACCCGGATGGAACGAAGTTGCTTTCGATTAATTATTGAAGGAATTGTAATAAAATCAAAAAGTGTCGTTACAACTTTTGGTCTTAATTTTTTCCAACTAGCCCCATTCGCAACGCGCCATAAGGAACTTCGTTCAACCCAGTTGGCACAATGGTCACCATGCCGGACTGCCAAACACAGGGTTGCGGGTTCGATTCCCGCCTCAGACGAGTATTTATCTGTGGTCTGGTTGTTTGTATGTATTATAATTCTATATTTACAAAAGAAAAGTATATAAGTAGTATATCCGTTGTCTAGCAGCCACAAAAGTCTAGTAACTTAGCTTGGGGCTAGATGGCGATGTATGGAATGTCTTGCATTATTTATTTATTTATATCGTGGTATGGAAATTATTAGGATTGCCGACCCCAACTGATATGGGAAAAGGCAAGGAGAAAAGAAGAAGATATCGACACGTCATGGGATGAATAAAGAACATCCCGATCGTGCAGGTTGACATTCATTGAATAACTTTGCCGTATGCTAGCATGGTAGCCTCTGTTTTTAAATAACCCTTACTCTTTGGTATTCATTCCAGTGCTATACAGGGCTTTTATATTTAAAACTCGTTTTATTTTCATTCCATGTTTTACATACGGCTTTGATTATTCGATGTGGATATTTGCTTTTTGTAATTTGTTTTTGCACAACTATATTTTGTGAAATCGACAAAGCCTTTGGGTTTACAATGATTCCTGCAATGAAAACCGGTCAGGTGCAAGTCGGACTCGTGAAAGAAGGGTTACTGACCATGTGGTATGGGAGGCCTACTTAATATTTTTTTCCGTTTTTAGCAATTGTTAGATTACCGGCGCTCTCTTCACACAAACGTAGTTGACTGTTTCCTCCCTGGATAATGACACTAGCACAAGTACTTTTGTGCCATAAAACCTATAACTGCCATGACTATGCCCCTATGTTTTGATTTTTTCATTATCTAATTATAATAGAAATTAAGATTTTAAAAAACAAAACATAGGGGCATGTCATGGTAGTTATAAGTTTTATACAACAAAAATATCTGCTCTAATGTCAGTATTCAGAGAGAAAACAGTCGACTGAGTTTGTATGGAGAGAGCCCCCGGTACCCTTTACTAAAGTGGCAACAGAAATACATAATCTATGGAAATAAAAACTATCTAGCTAACTTGGTTCATGAGATACAGCCTAGTGACAGACAGACAGACGGACAGATGGACGGACGGACGGACAGTAAAATAATCCCGTCCCGTCATCAGGTCCCGTTTTTACCCATCGGGTACGAAATCCGAAAAAGATTTGAAATAAGTAAACCGTTCAATAATAAAAAACAAAATCGTTTAGTCTAATCTGGCTTTTATGTTATGCGCATAAAAAAAAAAATACTTAGTATGATTTTTTTATAATTTTCACTTTAAGCTATCGATACGAAAAAGAAGAAGACTTTATGAACAGGTTTAATATCTTTGTTTAGATTCGATTACAATTATTTTAGATTACGTGGGGTTGAAAAAAGAATTAAAATATGGGGTATTAAAATTCATGGGGTTAAAAACGGATGCCACCCAAATAAAGCTAGACAAATACCAGCTGATCTAGATACGATTTGGACCAGAATTTTAATTTACTTTATTTTTTCTATTGTTTTATTATATTTATCATTTGTAAGTATTTCTAGGTATTTATATGGGTTGTTTGTAACAAAACAATTTTATTTATTTCTAGCTCATGCCTAATTCTTCCACGAAAATGGTTTTAATAGGATGTTTTTAGTATATTTTTTATTTTATACGAAACACGTCTTCCATCAATTCTGTTAAAGAATGTTTATGGAAAATTTAAAGTAGATTAGACCTAGAAGTTTCGTTATCCCATACAAACCTTACAACCCTTTTTCACTCCCTAGGGAGTAGAATTTAGAAAAATCCTTTCTTTTTGGATGTCTACATCATACAAAGAAACCACTCTTCAAGTTCCAGGTCTCTACGATCAGCGGTTTAGGCTGTGCGTTCATCCGTCAGTCAGTCAGTCGTCCAAATCATTTTATATTATAGATTCTTAGTACAATGAACGGGAACATTTAAATATATCTTTAACAGAGTAATGGCTATTACTGAAACTCAATTTTTTAACAAAGCAAATAGAGGTCGAACCAATCTGAAATAAAATTGGTTTTTGAGTCGTTTCTGACAACCTCAAAGAAAATTTGCAAACCTTTTTAAACCTTTGAAGTTGACAATCTAATTATACAAGTTAAAATTAACTTTGGTCGTTATTCTTCCTAGATTTCGTATTTAAAAAAAGTTTTGGTGATTATAAAAGGTGTAAAAAAACCCACAAATAACAAACCAAAATATATTATTATTATAAAAATCGAAAAATTAAAGAAGTTGTCTCTACAGGTTATAGGATTGCATTATTACCAACCCGGCCCGAAAATGTAATTCGGTAGCGGGTCAGGTTAGGAATAGTAACAATTTAATTCCTAACCTAACCCAATTTCAACTTAACCCTAATTTTTGTTTCGAACTCAAAGTGGAATGATAACAAATGATAATAAAAAAAAATAGGTGGTGACACACGGACAGACAGACGGACAAGAGAGTGATCTTATAACGGTTCCTTTTTGAAATTATAGGTTTTTATTTAGGTGCGTTATGAAAAAATGATGAGAGTAAAATTTTAAGATCCCTTCGCATAATTAAAAACTAACATTAATTTACTGAAAAACCATCTGTACTACCTTATGGGATTTGATGTAAAGTTTATGAAAATATAATTTTTGTACTTGTTTTTTTTCTTTACAATCATCTTAAAATTGAAAACCTTAAAAAAATTGACGATTTTTTAAGATTTTCACGATTTTTTTCTTTCGAGGCAAATCACTCTAATCGTGTGTCGAACTGTATGACAATACAAAGCATTTCTTCACCTTTACGACCGTAGGAATATCATTTTAGGGATTTTAGTGGTTGATACACAAAAACTGTTATTTATTTGTACGTATAGTTAAGTGTATATTTATGTGTGTATATATATATATATATATTTATGTATGTATGTATAGGTGCGTATTTATTTTTACTGATTTTATTATTATTATTTAGAATATTTTATCTTCTATGTATATTAATATTTATTTTATTTTCCTCCTTATATTCCTATTACGTTATGTACAACCCACCCATCCCCTTCTTTAATTCTTGTCCATCCAAAGGTTGCCTGGAAGAGATCGCTTTTAGCGATAAGGCCGCCCATTGTGCCATATTGTTAGGTTTAATTTTGATTAACAGGAGTTTATGTTAGAATTAAGGTTTAATGTGGTACAATAAAGAGTTTATCTATCTATCTAACTGTTTCTGAGGCACATCTATCGCGCTTCTGGTCTTACCACCTCGTCTTAAGCTGGTGAAACCGCGAGCCGCAGCTAGTGATATAGATTTACACTAAAAACAAAAAAAAACTAGAAAGGTGTCAAGAGACACCCGGATGGAACGAAGTTCCTTTCGATTAATTAGTGAAGGAATTATATTTTTTTTTAAGTTAAAGTATTTTTTTTTTATTATTAACAAATATAATGCAATTTAAACTTAATCAGTAGGCTTAATTTTAGTTTTTTTTTTTTTTCTTTTATTATGGCTTCGCACGTGTGCATTTAGCCAGTGTCAAGTTATATTTTGCATCAAATTATGACCCGATTTTTCATAAATCGGGCCTAAAGTGTTTCAATACAGTCAAAGTCGTCATAGTCCGTCAAGTCAGGGGCTATAGTAAAGCGGTGGCAAGTTTACCATAACCTTAATAGGAGATTTGGAGGCAACGAGAAAACTGCATGTTTGACACTGATTTTTACTTTCACTACACTTGTGCACTTTCACAGAACTAAATTGAATAACATTCCACCAGAATTATACAATTCAACTCGGGTTACATCTAAGTTTCATGAAAATAAAACTGCAGCACGACATGTTGTTAACTCGTTCCCGCCAAAACTCGTCAATTTTAGTTAACTGGCTTGCTTTCTATGAGATAGAGAGAGAGAAAGAGAGAGAGAGAGACAGACAGAGAAACACGCGCAAATATAGCAAAAAGTGTCGTTACAACGTTTGGTCTTAATTTTTTCCGTCTAGCCCCCTTTCGCAACGCGCGATAAGGAAATTCATACCAAAACTAAAGAAAATTAAAAAATTATTTGTTGTTTCAAAAGTTTATAGATTTACTATTACATTCAAGTACACCTATTATTTAGAAAATTGAAAACTATAAGTAAAGTTAAAGTTGAAAACTATAAATCCAAAGTACTTAAAACATTAAACGCTTTCATATAGCTAGTCTTATTTCTTTTACTAGGTATAAAATGGTAAGGTATCTGCGGGTAATAAGAGCTACCTGAGCGGTGTTGGCTTAGTGGTAGATACCTCGACTTTCATTCTGAATTTTGTCGGTTCGAATTCCGGCCGGTCGTGCACCAATGTATTTTTCTTAAGAATAAATTATGTGCGCCAATTGACATTGCTCTTACGGTGAAGGAAAACATCGTGATGAAACCCGCGGCTTAGTAGGCTCCAGAAGTATTGACAAGTTCTCTGCTCTGGAAATGGTCGACTAAACTGAGAGGGTAGTAGGTGCTGGGCAAGCCTACTCCATCCTCACGCTAAGATGACCCAATTAAAAAGGGCCAAAGGGCGGAAAACAGCCCTTTCAAGTACAAGTACAAGAGCTACCTACTTATTTAAAAAAAAAATATTGCAGGGCATTCCACACATCGCCATCTAGCTCCAAGCTAAGTAACTAGACTTGTGTCATGGGTGCTAGACAACGGATATATCATTTTTATACTTTCCTTTAAAAACTAAATATTTCATAAAAATAGAAAAAACTACTTAAAAACAGGTTATTAGACAAATATTTGATACAATGGTCACCATGCCGGACTGCCAAACACATGGTTGCGCGTTCGATTTCCGCCTCAGACAAGTATTTATGCTTAGATATTTGTCTGTGGTCTGGTTGTTTATATGTATTATAAGTATATATTTACAAAAGTATAAGTAGTATATCCGTTGTTTAGCACCCATAACACAAGTCTAGTTACTTTGCATGGGGCTAGATGGCGATGTGTGGCATGTCCTGCTATATTTATTTTATATTTTTTATTCGCTTTATTGTCAATCTGAAATACAATTCATTTGATTGTTTTCTTGTTATTTTGTCACTAATGTTAATATTTTTGAAGTTATTTCTACTTCTGATGATGATGAGAGTGAAATTTTAAGATGCGCGCGCATCTTAACACCAAAGTCACATGTTGAAGCTGTGTAAATCAAAAGTAAAACTGGTGGAAGCTGCGAGAATGATATTTTAAGATGCGCACGCATCACTGTCACAAAAGTAACAGGTTGAAGCTGCTCGCAAAATAAATATCAGACAGACGGACGTATAACTTCTGGAAGTATTTAAAAATCTTTAGTGGCCCTTTTTACCCGCAGTTACCTTATAAAGCGACTTTAAGACTACTACGTATTTAATTCAAACAATGTGCACAATCAGCGTATTGTTCCATGTGTAGAATCCGCTTTTGTTTTGCAATGAAGAAAAAAACTACGAATACAGAAATTAAAAACATCATTTGTTCGTATTGTTTACCTATTTTTTCACGTGATAACGTTTAGTAAATTGATCGAAAACCTGCATTCACAAAAAAGTGTCACGGTAATATTGTGTGACGTCATCCGTCATGGTAATATGACCAGACGCATCACAAATAAGACATAGGGGCATAGTCATGGCAGTTATAGGTTTTATGCAACAAAAATATTTGTTCTAGTATAGGGAAGAAACAGTCGACTACATTTGTATGGAGAGAGCGCGCGGGTGCCTTTCCTCTTAATTAAGGTTGCAGGTAGCCCTTATTACCCGCAAGTACCTTAGTTTAAAATAAACGTAAACTCTTTGGGAACGGAACCCAAAAAAAATACTAAACCGATTGCGATAAAATTTAATTAGATAGTAATTCCTGGAATAAATAACACATAGGTTACTTTTATTCCGTTTCCAGACACGCGGGTGAAACAGCGGGGCGCAACTACTATCTTATAATATAAAAATGAATCGCAAAATGTGTTGGTAAGCGCATAACTCAACAACGCCTGGACCAATTTGGCCAATTCTTTTTTGTTGTCTTTGATATTGTCAAGAGAAGGTTTTTATGAAAGAAAATAATAAGAAAGTTGCGCAGAAAATGATTACGCAGGGGAAACCGCGGGGCGCAGCTAGTATAATATAAAAATGAATCGCAAAATGTGTTGGTAAGCGCATAACTCAACAACGCCTGGACCAATTTGGCCAATTCTTTTTTTGTTGTGTTTGTTATTGTCCAGAGAAGGTTCTTATGAAATAAATAATTAAGAAAATTGCGTAGAAAATTATTGCGCGGGTGAAACCGCGGGGCGCAGCTAGTTTTTAATAATAAAGCGTTTATTCAACAAAGCCTTTGAATTATACTACAAATTGTATAAACACGTAGAGAATTGCATTCTAATTGAATTCTCTTTGAATTTAAATAATCTTCGTGAATACGATATCCATTTGAATTTATTATTAACTAGCTGCGCCCCGCGGTTTCACCCGCGTAAGTCCCGATCCCGTGGGAATATCGAAAAAAATATCCTATGTCCGTCTTATGATTGTAAGGTACCTCCCTACCAATTTTCAGCCAAATCGGTTTAGCCGTTCCCGAGTTATAAGTGGTGTAACTAACACGACTTTCTTTTATATATATAGATTTTCATTTTAAAGATTTTCACGGAATTTATATACGAAAATTTGTTGGGATTTGCACTTAAACTGTCAACATCATGAGACAAAATGACGTTAAGAGGAAAGGGTACCGGGCGCTCTCTCCATACAAACGTAGTCGACTGTTTCCTTCCTGGATAATGATACTAGAACAAATATTTTTGTTGCATAAAACTTATAACTGCTCTGATCATGCCCCTATGTTTTGTTATTAAGCTCTTAATTTCTATGATAATTAGAAAATAAAAAAAAACCAAGACATAGGGGCATAGTCATGGCAGTTATAGGTTTTATGCCATAAAAATATTTGCTCTAGTGTCATTATCTATGCCCTATGGAAACAGTCGACTGCGTTTGTATGGAGAGATCGCCGGTACCCTTTCACCTTAAACGACAAGTAAAAAATGTTCGTAGAACGATGCATATCGTTTTATTTCATTGTAATATAATGCTTTAGGTTAACGATCTAATTTCTCTCTGGTTTTGGATACAGCGGACTCAGGATTTTAGGCCCTCAAATGCGGATTTTTTTAAACTCACACCTTAGTTGACTCCAGGCGTATTGACGAGTTCTTATCTCTGGATGGTCGACTAAGCTGAGAGGATGGTATAGGCTTGTAGGTAAGAACTATTATATATTCTGTGGTATAGTTAAGTCTACTTTAGTTAATCATGTCCCAAAACTAGAAATTGTTAAACTAGATTAAAACAAAACATAGTAAATAAGCAAGATAAATAATAGAAAATAAGTTAAAATGGAGTTTGTTTTCTCCTTGTATACATAAGTCCATTATGTATACAGGGAGAAAATAAATTATATTTGTTTAGTTTGTATTTGTATAGATGATTCATAGTTATTGTTCTGTAATATGCATAAATAATAATGTACTAAACAAGTAAAGGCTCATGTAATAGAAGATAAGACAATTAGATGTTAAGTAAAAATATTTATATTTTTTAAATAAAGGCCCTGATCATTGTTGGGGGAAAACTGATTAGCCGACGGCCCACCCATCGCGGTGGGATTGGTAGGCTCCATTAAAAAAAAAAAAAAATCATGTCCCAGACATCTCCGAATAGCATGAATTATAAAAGTTACTGGTGCCATATAAATAGCTAGCTGCGCCCCGCGGTTTCTTCCGCGTAAGTCCCGAATCCGTTGGAGTATCGGAGCTATCTACATACCAAGTTTTATCGCAATCGTGAACGGGTAACTAACATACACACACACAAATTTTCTCATTTATAATTTATAATATTTATAATCTATATAATTATAAAGCTGGAGAGTTTGTTTGTTTGTTTAAACGCGCTAATCTCAGGAACTACAGGTTCGAATTGAAAAATTCTTTTTGTGTATTTCATTTATTGAGGAAGGCTTATAGGCTACTTTTTATTTTGATATTCCCACGGAATCGGGAATTACGCGGGTGAAACCGCGGAGCGCAGCTAGTTTATAATATTAGTAGGATTAGTAGATAGAATTTAGATTATAACATCATGCGTATAGATGGTACTAAAAAATATTCACTTTTTTCTGTTTTTAGTATTTGTTGTTACAGCGGCAATAGAAATACATTATCTGTGAAAATTTCAACACCTTAGCTATCATGGTACATGAGATGCAGCCTGGTGACAGACAGACTGATGGACAGCGAAGTCTTAGTAATAGGGTCCCGTTTTTATCATTTGAGTACGGAACTCTAAAAATGTAAAATCTTTAGATATATTATTGAGAAATCCTATAACATTATGAATGGAATATTTGGACTGAAGGCGAGGGTCTAATTCGACCCTTGTCAAACGGACAGGTGCTGAACTTTCTACACGTTTGACTATTGAGATTCTTCGAAATATTATTGTTAATCAGTCATTACGTTTTTTTTAAATTAGGTACATCAAATCAAATTACACAAAATAAAAATCATAATAATAATAATTACAAAATAATTAAAAAGACGCCAAAAAGAAATAACCCCACCCAGAAATTAAATATAAAACTAAACAACACAAATAAATAATAAAATTAGTATAAAATTGAAATTAAAAATCAACCTAGGCCTTAACATTAAAACAAGAGGAAGCCCTCGGCCATACTCTCCCGAGGCATTGTCCCCAAAATCGGCGGTAAAATCACAACTAGTAAGAGACCTCCACCGGTCTACAGCCCCAAAGAGGTGGACCACCCCTGACCAAGCCAACGGGGTACCCAAAATGCCGTCAAAGAGAACTTGGCAGCCGTGAGCAGAAGTCACAAAAGCAGGCAGTGCAACAGACGAGACACCCCTGATGCCAAGCCCTCAAAACCGGACCGGAAGAGAAGCCTGGGACCACGCCTCCGACGTAAATCGGCAATTTTAAACCCTACCCAGAAGTCTTCATCCACCACCAGCAGGAGGTCTTCAAATTTCCAGAAATGAGCACACCTAAGGGCATACATAAACTGGGGCACGAAAAGACAATATTTAATTAACGTCAACGCTACATGTGGACTGATCTTTAAAAGGCGCTCCATAACGCTGACACCCGACCGTAGAATTTAAGAGATTCCCCCTATGACAAGCTTAGATGGGCTACCATAACATTGACTCAGATAAATAAGCAAACTAGGAACGTGTTGTCTCACTTGGTAAAGAAGAGCACCATGGTCCAATGAGTTAAAAGCGTTCTTCACATCTACCTTCAGCAGAAGCTTACTAGGATCATTTTCCAGAAATGCTCTAGTGGCGTGAACCGCCGCCTCTCAACCACCCCTGCTACCAAAACCTACTTGCGTTGGTTGGAACAAACCGGTTAAGCTGGGACCCACACGCATTTCTGTCGCAACCTTTCTCCATAAAAGCTAAAAAATAAAAGAATCATGAAGTGTATTTATTTAGGATCTATACCTAACCAATGTAAACGTGAAGTTTATAGTTTTACAGCTGAACGGATGAAAAATAAATCTAGCTAATTTCACGGACCGCTGAAAGATACATCAATATCAGAACCATTTGTTTTACTTCGGTTCAATTGTTGAAAACGATGAAATCTATTCTTAACCGACTTCGAAAAAGAAGTCAAAGTCAAACATTTTTTTTTCCTTTGGATGCTTAATACATATGTACAAAGATCACATAGAAACGTCTTAAAAACTAAGTTAGAAATACAGCCTTACTGACTGATTCTACTTCCTCATCATTAATCTTTACAGCAGTTTTGACTTGTTTTACATAAATATGTTTCAAATATCGCTATATGTTAAAATATGTCGTAATCTATATATATAAAAGAAAGTCGTGTTAGTTACACCACTTATAACTCAAGAACGGCAGAACAGATTTGGGTGAAAATTGGTAGGGAGGTAGCTTAGAGCCAGGAGACGGACATAGGATACTTTTTATCCCAATATGCCCACGGGATCGGGACTTACGCGGGTGAAACCGCGGGGCGCAGCTAGTATGTTAAAAATATATACCTGTTTTAAATATCGGACCGGGTTCTAAATGTTTCGAGGTCAAAAAAGTCAAACGTCAAAAAGTCTAACGCCCGTTTTCACAAACAATTTGCTATTGGATAAATTAACACACAGCGCTAAATGCGTGCCTCTGATTGGTCAATTTTGTGCAGCTCTCTTCACTTCTTATATTATTTGCGGCTATGCGTTCGCGCGCACTATGCAATCTCATAGGGTTAGTTGAGAATATGGGTGTTAATGTTCCAAATGTTCAAAAGTCTAGATGTATATTAATGAAGTTGTCAGATCACCTAGTTAGAGGACGTCCAGCGCTACCTTTTCCGGTACGCGCGCACTATGCAATTTCATAGGGTTAGTTGAGAATATGGGTGTTAATATTCCAAATGCACAAAAGTCTAGATGTATATTAATGAAGTCGTCAGATCACCTAGTTAGAGGGCGTCCAGCGCTACCTTTTCCGGTACGCGCGCACTATGCAATCTCATAGGGTTAGTTGAGAATATGGGTGTTAATGTTCCAAATGCACAAAAGTCTAGATGTATATTAATGAAGTCGTCAGATCACCTAGTTAGAGGGCGTCCAGTGCTACCTTTTCCGGTACGTGGATGTAGAACTTTGCCTTTACTCCAGCTTTACTCCGAACAGCTTACGCGCCACATGCCCGCCCATTGACACATCTGCACAACATCAGCTTACTAATCTTTTGGATGTTGTCGGTATTTTTAGTTTGCTTAAGAATCTTCTCATTAAGCCCCGACGCAAAAACGACGGGGTGTTATAAGTTTGACGTGTCTATGTGTGTATGTGTGTGTCTGTCTGTGGCATCGTAGCTCCCGAACGGATGAACCGATTTTTTTTGATTCGATCTCAGCAAAATACCGACCATAGCCTTCTCCATAGAAGTTTTCTAAGACTATACCACTAACACTAAAATACTACTTTTCTGGGCCATTTTTCATCACTGGCAATACACCTTGGTTTGTACTTTCGTCACATGAGCTTTTGTATATTTTAATTATTATGAGGTATATTTTTATTGAAGATATTGGAGAGAGTGATCATAATTTTAGGGTTCCGTACCTGAAAAGGTAAAAAAAGAAACCCTTTTAAGATCACTTTTTTTCTGTCTGTCTATCCGTATGTCACCACCTGAATGTGTATAAAAATCAAGGTAAAAATCAAGTAAGTACTACCAAATTTTTTAAATTTTTTTATCCCTTAATTAAAAGATAGAGATAAAAAAGTTTTGAAAATGAAGGTAAATTTTGTTACTTACAAGTTTTAGCGAAAATATTAATTTGCCCATTTTTTATCATGTTGACTCAGGGCTTACTCATTAAGGTCGCGGAAAGTCGTCGTGAACATGCGGAGCGCCCTATCGTTCTGGAAGTCTTTGAGGGCTTCTGTTATATGTTGCTACTAGCTGCGCCCCGCGGTTTCACCCGCGTAAGTTCCGATCCCGTGGGAATATCGGGATAAAAAGTAGCCTATGTGTTAATCCATGTCTCCAGCTATCTAGATACCGAGTTTCATCGCAATCGGTCCAGTAGATTTTGCGTGAAGGAGTAACAAACACACACACACACACACAAACTTTCACATTTATAATATTAGTAGGACGATGATCACTCTCGCAATAGACGATAAATGTGGGTACAAACTTGAAAGCTAAAGCGATCGCTAGAGCGACGTAAACTCTAATAGAAAAGCGGACGACAAACTTTTAATAACAAGAAACAAGAACAAAGTTCTTCTAGAGTTTCGGTTCTGAATACGACAGTAGGTATGTACTGCGAGTGTGGAGTGGAAGTCCTACTAGTTGGACCATGACACCTTGGCGCGTGAGTGTGGGGTGGTGGTCCAACCATATGACGACGACCCACTTGGCACAATGGTCACCATGCCGGACTGCCAAACACAGGGTTGCGGGTTCGATTCCCGCCTCAGACAAGTATTTATGCTTAGATATTTGTCTGTGGTCCGGTTGTTTCTATATATTATAATAAGTATATATATTAACATATAAATAAGTAGTTGTCTAGCACTCATAACACAAGTCTAGTTACTTAGTTTGGGGCTAGATGGCTATGTGTGGAATGTCCTGCAATATTTTATTATTATTCATTTTATATATGCTGTTATGGCCACCACAATACAAACCTAGTTACTTATCTTAGGTCTAGATGGCGCTGTGTAAAGTGTCCTACGATATTTATAAATTTAAGGCATTAAGCATAAATAAATGAGATAATGTATAATACCTGTAAGTCTTTGAACAAACAAAGTAAATAAAAAACTAACATCATACAGGAATATTTTTATTAAAAGCGATAACCTCAGGGCGTTGCTTCATGATAGAAATATGTGATACGAGATCAAATATTATTTGTGACTAGCTTTTGCCCGCATTTTCATCTGCGTAGAATTTGAAGTAGATTGGACGAAGGAATCGCGTTATCGGGTTAACAATTGAAAAAATAAACAAAATCGAAAATTTCAAACTTGTTAATCTTTATAATATAAAAATGAATCGCAAAATGTGTTGGTAAGCGCATAACTCAACAACGGCTGGACCAATTTGGCCAATTCTTTTTTTGTTGTGTTTGTTATTGTCCGGAGAAGGTTCTTATGAAAGAAATAATTAAGAAAATTGCGTAGAAAATTATTACGCGGGTGAAACCGCGGGGCGCAGCTAGTTCTATGTATTTTTTTAATAATTTCACAAAACATTTTTAGAAAATATCTTCAGTGTAATTCAATGAGGAGTGACGTCACGAACGTCTTTGGTCGGTATACGTCTCTATAATTTTTTACGCTTGTATATTCGCTGAAGTGTAGTTTTGCCGCGCAAGTATAGTCGATGAGTGGCCCGGTGATTGATTTATCTGTGTGAGTGTTTGCAGACGTTATCTTCCCCTAATTGGTGTGATATCAGAATCTAAATACTGATAAGCAACAGGTACTTTTTATGCTAGTGTGGGTAGTTTATTATTGTATCGTATCCCACTATCAACACCACGGATATTGTTTTTCTGCGCCATCTATCGCCGGGAGGGCGAACTGCGTCGATAACAGTCGTGCACAAAAGTGGAACCTCTTGGTGAGCCCGCGCAGCGCCATCTAACGTCGAGTGGCGGAACTGTTTCAGTAATAATCGAGCATAAAACTAGAACCCTGCGAAGTTAACAACGATGGCGAAATGCGCAGCGTGTGGAAAATTTATGTCGGCAGGTGGCGCTGCCTGTACAGTGTGCCCTCTAAGTTATCACATGGACTGCGTAGCATTTCCTAAGTCCTCAAAGGTGCCGTGCGATTGGGTTTGTCCGGAGTGCAAGAAGAAGGAGCGCAAAGGCGACAATAGTGGCACCCCCGTGAAGGGCATAGGGGGCACGTCAGCGCAGGTTCAGAAAACTATCTCCGAATCGACTGAGGAAACTGAAGTTGGCGCTATGAGGCGTGAGCTCGCCGAATATATGGTGGAGCAGCGAGAGTTCCGCAAAGAGATTCGTGCTGCCATGGCTACTATTACTACGCGCGTTGACGGTATCGAGCAAAGACTTCAGGCGGTAGAGAAGAGAGAGCTCGCTGCGCCCGCTCAGGCCGAGGAGATAGCAGAGTTGCAACAAACCGTGAGCAGACTGCAGATTGAATTGAATGACCGCGATCAGGAAGCTCTGTTAAATGACTTAGATATCGGTCACTTGCCTGAGATCAAAGGGGAAAATGTCCTTCACACGGTCACAGTGCTAGCTGCGAAGATGGGAGTTACCATTGAAGAGCGAGATATTATATATGCTGAGCGAGTCGGTGCGGTGGGCGGAGTTGGTGCGGGCGTCGCTGGCGGTGCGGTAGATGCGAGTGGCGCGGGCGCTAGTAGCTCCGCTGTAGCTGGGTTACGCCCGCGCCGTGTCGTTGTTCGTTTTGCTCGACGCGGCCTACGCGACCAGCTGTGGAACGCTGCCCGAGTACGCCGGAATTTTACTACAGCTGATATGGGCTTGGAAGGAGCTCCCCGTCGTATTTACATTAACGATCGCCTTACACGTACGGGTCGCCGGTTATTTCAGCGCGTCCGGGAGGAATGCCGTCAGCACCAGTGGCGCTATGCGTGGATTAGGAGAGGCCGTATCCATGCAAAACAGGGTGACGGGAAACCGGCGTTTTTCATACGGTCAGAAGACGACATTGCTCGTGTTTTTAATACCTAACTGTACGTTGTTTATTAATTTTAATTTATTATTATTACATAGAATAAATAGTTACTCTTTAACTTTGTACAACAGTTTTGAATGTTTATTTTTACAATTATTTTTACAATATTTTATTTTTACATTTAATATTATTTTTTTGTTCTCGTTTGACGCGACAATATTAGCACCTACTTTGTTGTTCTTTTTCACGCAGTTGGTTTATCATAGTCTATCAACATGGTTAATAAAAATATTTGAAAGTTGGTTTGTATAACGCAGGTTCTCTCAATACAAATCGCGATAATTTTGTGACAGCTGTGCTTCGCAATGACTTTGAACTACTGGCCATCAATGAGACATGGATGAAGGAAGGCGATTGTAGTGGCGCTCCAGATATACCAGGTTACAGATTACGCCAAATTGCTCGCACTCCCGGTAAGCGCAAACGCGGTGGTGGAGTAGCCTTCTATGTTAAGCGAAATGCTTTGACTAGCATACGTTCCTGGGCCCACCCGGTCAATCCGGATCATAAGGTGGTTGAGCAGATGTGGCTTACTTTGACTGTTAACGGGAAGAAGCTAATGATCGGCACCGCATACCGTCCGTCATGGGTAAATATAGATCTTTTTATAGAAGCGATTACTGATACTATTGGTGCGATCCCAAACTATGATAATCTTATTTTATTAGGAGATTTTAATGTCAATTTTTTGGATAAAAAAAAAGATTATAAATTACCTAAATTGAAAGCGTTTCTATCTTGCTTTAATCTTTCTCAGTTGGTTACGGAACCAACTCATTTTGCCAATGATAGTGAAACCCTTATTGACATCGTGTGCACTGACTTAAAAGCTAAAAAAATAAATTTAGAACTTGTTGGTACCCTTTTTGGTCATTGCTTAGTAGTTTGTGAATTTCACATAAAGCGTGAGAAACCTATGCCATTCACCATAACTCTTAGATCATTAAAAAATATATGCCTAGATAGTTTTAATAATGATTTGCAGGCAATTCCTTGGAATTTTATACCTACACTAAATAATGTTAACGATATGGTTAGCGCTCTTGTCTATGGCATACAATCTTTGTTTAATGCGCATGCCCCCAAAAAAACTATTGTCATTAAAGAGAGCTCATATCCGTGGATAACTGAAACTATTAAAATCATGATGAGGTTACGCGACACAGCGGCTGCTGATTATCATAAATCTAAGTCTGAAAGTAAAAGAGAATATTATAAATCTTTAAAATCGACTGTAAATGAAGCTATTTATAGTGAAAAATCAGCTTATTTCAGACATAATATAAATAGTCAAGTACATAACCCAAAAATTCTTTGGAGAAATCTGAAGAACACTTTACTACCGAAAGATAATCAAGAATTGCCTCCGTTTTTTGATGACCCTAATGTTATTAATAGTCATTTTTTGAATATAGCAGGTAATTGTGAAATTGAAATATCAAACCTGACATACTATGAGTTCAATAAATTTAGTGATGCAGTATTTCATATAGAACCCATTACTATGTTTTCAATGATCAAAATTATACAAAATTTAAAATCCAATGCGGAAGGCTGTGATGGTGTTATTTTAGACATGGTTGTAATGACGTTTCCTAACACGATAGAATGTATTCATGAACTTATAAATACCTCTATTTCTACATGTTCTTTCCCAGATCAATGGAAGACGGCAATTGTTCATCCCTTACCTAAAACTGCTAACCCAACAGAACTTAAAGACTTAAGACCGATAAGTATCTTACCCTGTCTGTCCAAAGTTGTAGAAAAGGCAGTTTGTACACAGCTTACTAAGTTCCTTGAGGACAATAATATCCTACCTGATGTGCAATCCGGTTTTAGAAAGGGTCGTAGTACAGTCACTGCTCTTTTAGACGTAACAGACAACATCCTATATTCTCAAGACCAGGGAATGTGCACTCTGTTGGTTTTCTTAGACTTTTCTAGGGCTTTTGACTCCATTAATATTCCTTTGCTGTTATCAAAGCTCAGTTACTATGGATTTGACACTGAAGCAGTGCGTTGGTTTGATAGTTATTTAACTAATCGCTACCAATACGTAAAGTTGAGTAAAACTGATGGCTCGAGCGCGATATCCGATAAATTGCCAGTAATCAGAGGAGTCCCGCAGGGATCTATTTTGGGGCCGATTCTTTTTATATTGTATTCTGCAGATGTCAAAACGGCCATATTGCATTGTAACTACCATATTTACGCCGATGACCTGCAAGTATACATTTCGTGCAAACCCGCTGATATAGACGATGCTATAGGTAAACTAAATGACGATCTCTTACGTATAGCTGACTGGTCCCGAAAAAACTGTTTATTACTCAACCCAACTAAGACTAAATACATGATTTTTGGGACGAAACAGCAGCTTTCAAAATTGGTTCCCTCGTTAAGCGTCCAACTTATGGGTGAGTCTATCGAGCGGGTGTACGAGGCGCGTAATCTGGGATTGGTTATGGACTGTCATCTCCGTTTCGAAAGACATGTTGCAGATGTAGTACGAAATTGCTTTTATAAGTTAAAGGTTCTATACAAAATGAGACCGTTCATAAATGAAAGTTTGCGAATGCAGTTAGTGGAGTCCTTAGTGCTATCAAAGCTTAATTATATGGACCCTGTCCTTGGCCCACGACTATTAACAAAAACTCAGAAACTCATACAGCGCGTACAGAATGCGTGTGCCCGATTTTGTTTCCAAATTCCCTTTAGGTCTCATGTGACTCCATTTTTAAATGAGCACACGATTTTAAAAATGCGACACCGCCGAAAATTCCATCTAGCATGTCTACTTTTTGGTATCGTGAAAAATAGGACTCCAACATATTTGTACAATAAATTGAGTTGGATATCTAGTGCAAGGTCTTGTGGAGCTCGGCAATGCGCGAACCAACTTATGGCTCCACGCCACGGTACAGCTGCTTTTAGGGGTAGTTTCCGTTACGCTGCGACAAAATGTTGGAACAACATTCCGCCGCCCCTGAGGAACCTGCGTAGTGCTCATGGTTTTAGACAAGCCTTAAAAAAATATATATTTCGCCACCAAGTGTCGCAGCAAACCCTTTTGCTTGAAACGAGTGCTCTTTAGTTCATTTTTACTACTTATTAGTATTTGCTGATATAGACCTTTGTAACTGCAGGTTTATTCTATTGAATGATTATTATTTTTATATACTTATTACTACTTATTTTCATTTTTTGTTGTAACTATTTTATTAATGGATCGATGTATACCGTCCGAGTGACGTCACCGAAAAGGCTTCAACGGAAGACCAGCGTTAGTCGAAAGGCTAACATTATGCTGAGTTGAGGTCCGTTTCGCAACAATATTATTACATTTTTATTTTTTATTTTATATAATACTAGTTTCAATAGCCTTTAGTTTTTTGTTTCTATAGTTTATAAGCTCACTGTGAGTTTTTGTTGCGAATAAATGTTTCTATTTCTATTTCTATTATTTCAATGTACACACAAAAAACCTTTTCTTTTTACATATTTTTGATGATGGATACAATTTAGGGACAAACCTTCAGAAAGTAATGTTATTAAATATTTTATCAAAATAATCCGCAAGATTTTGTTTTGAACCAGTAAAGGTATTTCAATTTTTTAAATTTTTTAGGAGTAAGATTACCACTTTACTAAAATTAGCATCTATTGACAGGAATTCACACTTTCCCTTTTTAGGGTTCCGTATAACAAGGACAAAAACGGGACCCTATTACTAATACTTCACTGCCCGTCCGTCTCGCTGTCTGTCACCAGGCTGTATCTCATGAACCGTGATGGCTAGACAGTTGAAATTTTCACAGATTATGTACTTCTGATTCCGCTATAATAACTAATACCTGGATGACCGAGCTTTGCTCGGTTTTTTTTTACTTAGTCTAACCTCAAAGCAAACACTCATTGACTTCGTGTTACTTAACAACGCCATCTGCTGGAATAACTTTATTGCTCACAAAAATAGTATTAGTAGTTCGCCAATAGATGTCAGGAAGAGTCATATTTTTCAGATAAAAAAAAGTAAGTTTCGATAAAACACGATTAAAATGACATTTTCTAAAAATGATTCCTAGCTAGATCGATTTATCGCCCCCGAAACCCCCGATATACCAAATTTCATGAAAATCGTTGGAGCCGATTCAGAGATTTCAATTATATATATATATATACAAGAATTGCTCATTAAAAGATATAAGATTACTATAAAAAAATAAAAATAGAATATAATGGTAATAAACCCTTCGTGCGCGGGTCAACCTCGCATTTTTAACTTTAATAAGAAAATGCATGCAAAAGACACCGCTTTTAGCTGGAAATTCACCTTTTGTACCATGTTAGGTTTTATTTAAATTGTTTTAGTGCAATAAAGCGTTCTTTATTTACTTTGTGCTCTGAAAACTAGCAGTCATTTTAAATTGAGGCACATTGCTCCCAGAGCATTTTATGTTTCAGTCGATGCATACCCAAATATATGTATTTTCCAAAACTTTCTGATCTAAAATCTTATCTTATAAAGTATTGTAGAACATTTTTGCACGGCGCCATCTAGCCCCAAGCTAAGCAACTAGACTTGTGTTATGGGTGCTAGACAACGGATATACTACTTACATACTTTGCTTTTGTAAATATATACTTATAATAATTAGAAACAACCAGACCACAGACACATATCTAAGCATAAATACTTATTTGAGGCGGGAATCGAACCCGCAATCCTGTGTTTGGCAGTCCGGCATGGTGACCATTGTGCCAACTGGGTCGCCAACTGGGTTATCTAGTGTTGTCAGAAACAAAAAAATAAAACATTTTAGTAACAAATCCAAGTGTATTTGTACAACAATAACCGAAACAAACAAACGATAGTGCTGTCCCCGAACAGCCTCTATCCAATATCGACATCGACACAACTCAATGCGCATTCAATGCATTTCTAACACGTACGAGCATCTCACCCGTTGTATAACGTAACCATAATTTTACATCGTCAGAGCAGGACAGTTGTCCTGCTTTGTATTAACAAAATGTTGGGTAAGATAGAAGAAGATATGAAAATGAATCGCTGAAGTGGTATGCGGAGTGAGGGGTGTTAGGTTTTATTTTCGTTACGGAATGTCTTGATTCGGTCGCTGCGATCAAAGCCAGCGATAAAAGCTATGCAATAGGTTAAAAAAAATTACATCGTCAAAGCAGGACAGTTGTCCTGCTTTTTATTAACAAAATGTTGGGTTAGATAGACGAAGATATGAAAATGAATCGCTGAAGTGTTCCTAAGCGCAAGTCTCGAGAACGGCTGAAAAGATTTCACAAATTTTTTTTTTAGAATAGTCCTCAAAGTACGAGGATGCTTGTTACGAAGAGAAAAATGTAAAAAATTACCCGTCCCGTTAGTCCCGATCCCGTCGGAATATCGGGATAAAAAGGAGCCTATATGTTAAACCAGGTCTCCAGCTATCTAGATACCGAGTTTCATCGCAATCGGTCCAGTAGTTTTTGCGTGAAGGAGTAACAAACATACACACACACACACACATGCACACACAAACTTTCACATTTATAATATTAGTAGGATAGTGTCGCGGTATTAGTTGCCAAACTCTACTTAAACGGCTGCACCGATTTATATGAAATTTTTTGTATTTTATTTTTTACTAAGGGACAGCTAGTATCTCATAATAATAACCGACGATCTACGTCGGTTCGGCATTTACTATTTCGATAGCCATCACAAGGTTCAAGGACAGCTTACTTGAATATTGAAATTGGGACATTTTTCCCCTTGCCAGGGCAGTGGGACACACAGTTTTAAAATGGGACTGTCCTGCCGAAAGCGGGATGTATGGTCACGTTCTCGTTGTAGTGTCCGAGTCAAGATTTACACACGATATTGGCGAGTTGACCAGGCAGCTTGCTTCATAACTAGGTTACCTGACTGCTTCATGGTTAGGGATGGGACGTAGGTTATCGATAAAATTTTAGATTTTGCTGAATCACCTTCTTAATTTTAGTATAGTTATAACAATTTGTATTAAAGCTTCAATAATACTTAAATAAAGAAATATTATGGGACATTTCACACAGCGCCATCTAGTTCCAAGCTAAGCAACTTGCCTTGTGTTATAGGTCCTAGATAACGGATAGAATACACATACTTATACTTTTTTTGTAAATATTATTTGATATACATACAAACATGTTGATCAATACATATCTTATATCTTTAAATGAGCAATTCTCGTATATATATATAATTGGAATCTCGGAATCGGCTCCAACGAATTTCATGACATTTGGTATATAGGGGGTTTCGGGGGCGATAAATCGATCTAGCTAAGAATCATTTTTAGAAAACGCTTGAGTAGTCCCAATTTAAACTGAAAAATATGACTCTTCCTGACATCTATTGGCGAACTACTAATACTATTTGTTGTGAGCAATAAAGTTATTCCAGCAGATGGCGTTGTTAAGTAACACGAAGTCAATGAGTGTTTGCTTTGAGGTTAGACTAAGTAAAAAATAAATAAAAAATACCGAGCAAAGCTCGGTCATCCAGGTACTGACAAATTTAATGCAAAAAGAAATATAATATTAAGATGCTAAATAAGTTTTCCCTTGGACACAGTTCCCAAAAGGCTGACTGTTATGCCTCTTTGGATGACAATGCTGATTTGATGGCCAAAGTAGCAGCCAGATCTTTGGTCCGTAACTTGTACTTATAGTTATAAAAATCCAATTATAATGTTTGTGTGTGACAAATTATTTTATATGAAACTCAATATGTATTAAAAGTTACATAAAATCTACTGTTATATCGTATTTACTTTATAACTGAATAAATGTCTTATACGTCTGCATTAGATTATCACCTTCTGATTGGAGTACAGCAAATTAAGTATTAAGTACAAATTAAGTATTACTACAGGTACAATATTCTCTCATCTGGCAGACAGATGGCGCTGGAAATTGTAAAAGATTTAGTGGCACTACCATACATAATACAGATAAATCGCATTATGATGGTCCCATGGCTATACTCATATTGGAAATGTAGATATTTTGAAATATGGCAGAAACTATCCACCATTGTAATTTTTACACGTAAACTTCTAGTAATCATCTATTGTTTTCATTTTATAAAAACGATTCGCTATCGGGTTTTAACTGTTAGAGATCAACGCAATTTAATTGAAACGACATTCAGGTTAATATTTAAAAAACCTATAACAGTTAAAACGTAATCGCGACTCGTGTTTATAAAACGAATACCTACTTATTATGGCATAAAAACGACATTTGTTTTATTTTTATCGAATGTCGATAACTTCCATTCAAAAGCCCATCACTATTAGATAACTCAGAAGCAGGTAGGTAACGATTTTCCTCCATCCTTCCAATATTCAACGAGCCACTCAAAATATGGGATCGAAATTCATTCAAGAATAAAATTTGTATTTGAAGTGTGCACACATTGTTAAGGAAGGTGATGTTGAACCTACAGGTGCGCCAAATTCTAAAAAAAATCGTCTAATAACTTTCCGCGACCTTAATTAAGGTGAAAGGGTACCGGCGCTCTCTCCATACAAACGTAGTCGACTGTTCCTCTCTGGATAATGACACTAGTACAAACAGTTTATTTGCATAAAACCTATAACTGCCATGACTATGCCCCTATGTCCTGGTTTTTTTCATTTTCTAATTATCATAGAAATTAAGATTTTAAAAACAAATAAAAAACATAACATAGGGGCATGGTCATGGCAGTTATAAGTTTTATGCAACAAAAATATTTGCTCTATATTATCAAGGGAGGAAACAGTCGACTTCGTTTGTATGGAGAGAGCGCCCGGTACCCTTTCCTCTTAAGTCTACCCTTTCCTCTATATCTAGATAGATAGATAGAACGCTTTATTACACACACAAGTTACGGAAAAAGTACAAATCTCTAATTTTAATTTAATCTTTTTAATTTTATCTAGTTGGACGTAGAGAGCTTGCGACCGACGTTCTGGAAGTCTATGTTCAGCAGCGTCCTGAGGCTGATATAATGATGATGATCGGATCACCCAGTCAGCTATAGTCAACTATTTATTTTAGTTCCCAATTTTTTTTTAGGCTATGAAGTACCTAATTAAATGAATTAAGAAAAAAATAAAATTCAAATAAGTTTCTTTAGGTAGGGTGACCAAAAGATTTCATTGCCTATTTGAATGACAATGCCGCATCCGATCACTTGGCCAAACTAGGAAAAAGCAGCTCTTTGGCCACTGGCATTTTTACTTTATGTGCCAGTTCGGTTTGGACTCTGGTATGCTGTGGTCTTCTTCATAACAAAGGTTGAGTTGTTTATGTCTAACCTGGGGCTTCAGGTTTGCTCGTGTCCTTAACTCCCGGGTGGCGCTAAAGAAGCAGATAATCAAACGGTGGTAGGTCTTGGCCCCTGGACAAAGTAATGGTGTCAATTGATTGGTCGCGTGCCATCAAGTTGTCCAGACATGCCGTTCTCCTTCTTTGCAAGCATGCTACATACTCGACCTCATCATCGCTTTCCATCAGGTGAGATGAGATCAAATACAAGGCTATTATGTGTAAAAAAAGCTACGATAAAAATATTCGCTTCGTAAAAATAGTCTAATCTACAGATGTTAAGGTGCATTCTTCAATGGAGGAGGTGCTACAGACCGTGTTCCGGTATAATCGGTGAAGACCTTTATCTGTTCCCAGACGTAGCCAGAAGCCACCTTAATGTGGTGTGCTATCCATTAATTTCTAATTGCAGTTACGACGTACGCAATTTAACTGAAGTAACTACAACTGTAAGTGGTAAAGTTTCGTGTAATTTCAGAGTAGAACTTCTGGCTTAATATTAAGTAAGCATTCTGGTTCTAATAAATTAACTGGACCGCATTTTCTTGACCACAGATCATGATGGTTTTAGAGCGCGCTATATATTGAGCGATCTGGACTGAGTTAAGAAGAAACAAAAGAAACAAAATTAAAATCGGTTCATCCGTTCAGGGTCTGCGATGCCACAGACAGACACACACACAGACACGTCAAAGTTATAACACCCCGTCGTTTGAGTGTGGGGGGGTTAAAAAGAGCAAATCAATTATTCCCCATTAAAAAAGTATTGGCTGTGTCCAAATATTTTACCAGCGTAAAATCCTTCCTGTGAGAATATTGGTATAGAATATAGCTTATAAGGTATTTCAGGGCTTCAGCTATAGCTTTCAGCATGTTGGGCGAACAACCGCCTGCGACGCAGAAGGTTTCAGGTTCGAGTCTGGCCTCAAACAAATATTTCATCATCATCATCATATCAGCCCATACAAATCCACTGCTGGACATAAGGCTGATGGACATACGCCACAAACAGCGGTCCTGAGCCGCCTCTATCCACCGACTACCCACGACCGCTACAATATCGTCGGTCCACCGGGCAGCTGGTCTCCCAACACTCTGTTTCGCGTTGCATCGCGGCCGTTACTCGAGAACCTTTACTCCCCAGCGGTTGTCAGTTCTGCGAGCTATATGACCTGCCCATTTCCACTTCAGCTTACTAATCCTGAGAGCTATGTCGGTGACTTGGGCAAATATTTATGTATAGATATTTGTTTCTGGCCTTCATGTTACTGTTCCTTTATTGTCTGGCCACCAAAACACAAGTCTAGGTTTGCTGAGCTTGGAGCTAGATTGTACTGTGTGAAAATTCCTACAATAAATATTCCACAAGCCACCTGCATCAAAATATAATGGCATGTGGCAAATAATTTCCAAGATGCCGGAAGTAAAATGGGTCATATAAAAAACGTCAAAGCCCTCTTTCGTTTATGAAAAACTCCGGAGCTGTCACTTCTTATTGAGGCTGGAAATTACTGAAATATCGATGTTCCGACACTGACTCGCAAATCGAAGTTTGACGTACAACGACTATGTTGGAGTATTCTGTGAGATATTCCACCTTAGTTTTCACTGAATAAGTATCCTATTTCTAAGGGTAGCTGGCATGATGTTATGCTTTAACAAATTTAGCTAAATTATAGCTAAACGCACTTAACGGGAAATTTAAAATTAAAATCGTTGGGACTTTGCTCAGCTGGCACTAGACAGGGTATAGTGGAAAAAGGGGAGGCCTTTGCCCTACAGTGGGACGGAATGGTCTAAAAATAAAATCAATTTCAATAATTAAAAGGCTGATGTTATTTAATCAACTAATTGAGTGTTCGTTAATTATGTTTAAGGTGTTAAACGCATTTATTTTTTGTTTTACATCATCATTCATCAGCCATCATTTTCACTGATCGTTGTCATATCGAATTTGTCTGTTGTCGACGTTGATTTAGAATTAAGAGCAAATTAAGCTGTAAAACTTGATGTTAAGTAAAGCATTCTTAAAGCTGAATTAAACATATAAGAAACATCTTAATATGTTTAATTCAGCGTCAAGAATGGTCGGGGCATGATCAGAAAGCTTGTATTTCATTGGCCTTTTAGTTCGAAATGAACAAGCGCCATAGGCATAATTATGGACATAATATAGCAGCGTAAGCATTTCTAGTTACGGTAGTTAGCACTTAAGCGCAGTTTCTCCAATTCGAACCATACGCGCAGCCTTTAGACGTAAAAATGACAAAAAAAACATTAGCGACTGACATGAACAAGTAAGATAGAATTATTCATTTTGACGCTAAGAAGATCGCACAACAAGATTAGCCCAGCGGTTAGCGAATGCGGCCGGAGAAGCATGAAAATATTTTTTTTTGATCTTATAATAATTTCTTCGGATCAAGCTGCTATTGACAGCTCTTAATTGGTAAACCTCGACTCTTAATTGATGAGATTTATAAATTAAAATGTTATAGGGTGATGTCACTTTTTCTAAACTATACTGATATTTAATTAATGTAAGACGAAAGTAATAAATATTTAATGAAGTTCAAAGGTGTAGGTTGCTTTTTTTTCACTATTCAGGAAAATACTAATTATTATAATTACTTTGAGGCTATCGTTAAAAAATAATGAGTCAACAGCTGCTGCTGACTGACATCCTCCACATAGGTATAAGGGTGTTACAATAATACTAATATTATGATGGGAAGGGAGTCTGTTTGTCGTACGTTGCGTCGTCGTATAAGTCGCACGACAAGTTTGTGTGTCCAGTTAATTGCAAAAGTAACAGACAGCCAATCAGATACTCAAGAAAACTTAAAAAATTTAATAGGTCTATCTCGCTTTTGACCCAAGTCTCACTAGGCTTGTCGTACTTAAACTAAAACTCAAAGAACCTATGCCTTAATATGCCTTTACTCGTGGTCCGATCGTCGGAGTTCTATCAATCAAACCACGGGCAAATCAATATGCCTACCTTTCGTTTAGTCTAGGCATAATGCAATTTAGGCACAACGTAGTTTAGGCACAGTTTATGTATACAATGAGCAAACGATCAAAAGTAAGGATTTTGATTTGTATTTAATAATTTTGTTTGTTAGTTTAGTTGTCTTTTGTTTTTCGTTCGATGGTCATTTGTCTTTTTTTTTGTTTTTGATTCGATCGTTTTTTTGTTTCAGTTCAGATCGTCTTTTGTTATTTATACTTTGTTCGGTATGAGGACTAACAAACGAACTATTGAAGATAGTTAAAGGTAGGTGCTTTCTCCCTACCGGACTAATTATAGGTTGCAGTAGTTCTGTAAGCAGACTAATAACAGATACTACTGCTACTAGGCGTAAAGTTATAGTATACCTTTATAGCTTTTATCCGCAACATCGTCCGGGAAGTGCTTTTTTTTCCTAAATCCCATCTTATCTGATGCCTACGTCATAATAGCTTTATCTGTATCAACTTTTAGCCCAATCCTTCCATTAGTTTAAAAACTGTGCGTTAATAATCAGTCAGTCAGCCAGGAGTTTAAATTTTAATAGATAAACTAGGTCTAGGTCTAAAACTTACACAACGTACAAACTCGAAACTGATTTTTATTAATATTTACAAAACGACACTTATAAGTAATTATTGCTTTTACCGTATACCGAGTTTCATTAAATATTTATCATGCATTGGCGTTTTTTGTAGCATTGTAATTAAAGCTAATTAACCCGCCGCGTATAAAAGGGGAAAACTGATACAAATTAACGTTTATCTCTTTCGATAAGGAAGCGAACAGACCAGTCAGATAATCAAAAATAAAATTATTTAATAAGAAAAAATGCAGGAAGAATCAATCCCCTTCGATGAGACACTAAAAAATGGACGTCGCATATATAGTTTTGCAGCACTCAACATAAAATGTGGGGAACCAACTACAACAAGTCTCAAAACGAAATTTCTTCTTCTAATCAACTACCTTTGGCTAGACACTGACTTAGTCGGAGGCATATTCTGGTTCATAGACGGTATAAGAACAGGGAAAAACTTCATAGATCTGACTTACATTGCCCCTTGTATTTCTCTCACTACTCTAGGTAATTTAAAAGGGGCATGTTTCTTTTTTAATGAGAAAAATGGACACAGATTGATAACAAAAATACGAAATCTAGAAGAAATGGAAAGGAAAAGACCAAGAACAGTTGAAAAAGATAAAATTATCAAGAAAGAGATAGACTTTTTAGATCGCGTGACCAAAGTCTTGAGTATTTTGTATGTGGCTTGTATTCTTATGTTTGCTATAAGTCCAATGGTCATAATTTTATTGAAATATTACGGGACGAACGAGGTTGAGCTTCTGTTGCCGTTTTTAATCGTATATCCGTTTGATCCGTTTAATTTAAAAGTATATCCTTTTGTTTATTTGCACCAGTTTTGGTCAGGTAAGTTTAATTGGCAAAAATGAAATTATTTTTCATCAAAACAATTAACCTTTGTTTTTCTAATCGTAGTGAATATTTTTGTTTTATTTCAGAATGTATAGTGTGTTCATTAATTTTTGCGCCTGATCTATTCTTCTTCTCATGTTGCACTCACCTTCGGATCCAGTTCAAGCTTCTCCAGCATGCATTAGAGAATCTTGTTAAAGAATCGAAGGAACCTAAAGGCTTGGTTTTAGAGGACAGGGAATTCAGAACTAAGTTTAAATCGTTGGTGATCTGGCATCAGGAGCTGATTGAGTGAGTTGTATAAACAGTACAACCCAATTAATAAAGAATAATAATGTTTTAATATTAATGTTTTTTGTTTCAGGTCAGCTAGTTTGCTTGAAAAGATCGTCTCGAAATCGAATTTATTGAACATCTTATCAAGCTCGACGATGATTTGTCTTACTGGCTTTAATGTTACTGTAAGTTTTATTAGTCGTGCTAAGGCTTGATCATAACCACAGTTAAAAAGACCCTTCCATTTTGAAATGAATGTGTTAGTCCTATGATAAAGGGCTATTTGCTATACAGGGTTATTGGTAATTATACTAGCAACCCGTTAAGGGCAACTTCTGTGTACCTTAACAAACAACTTTTGTTTTACGACTTTTGGAAATTTGAAAAAATATATGAAAATTTTGAGGTTATGTAAATTCTAAACAGCTGATTTTTTAAAACAAAGTTCATTCAGACTAACAACAGTAGATAAAACTTAAAAAATAAGTATAATTTTAAGGTAATTTTAATTATAATTTCAATGACCTCTCCGTGTATGAAACAGCTAATTTACAGGTAAACCTAACTTCTAAATTTTGCGAAAAATTTAATTTAATTTCTAACAAGCAGTTTAAAGAAGCAGTTAAAATTTGTTCGAATTTCCAAAAGTCGTAGAACAAAAGTTGTTTGTTAAGGGGCACAGAAGTAGCCCTCAACTTCTGTGCACCTTAACAAACAACTATTGTTCTACGACTTTTGGAAATTCGAACAAATTTTAACTGCTTCTTTAAACTGCTTGTTAGTATTTACCAATAACCCTGTATAGTTGGTTTGTATATCGCCTATTTAATCTAATATCGGATTCCTTTTTTCAGGTAGTCAAAGACAACGCTTTAGTGGTAACCTTCACCATATTCTTTTCGCTGAGTCTGGCTCAAGTATTCTGGATATGTTTCTTTGCTGATCTTTTGACTTCAGCTGTAAGTAATGGACCAGGTTTGTATTAGGGAATTATTTTATGTGTGATTAACTTGTTGTTTTGTGTTTAGAGTAGCGAGATCAGCGATTCGGTTTACAGAAGTAAATGGTACTCAGCTGAATCGAAGATTGGAAGAAGTCTACTTGTAATGCAAACCAGGTAGGTTAAGTATCATAGCAGGTGGCGAACTTGGCAACTTCCATGCAGATAAAAGTAGGTAAATTCTGATTTTCAGATCGCAAAGACCTTGTAAACTGACTGCAGCTGGATTTGCAGATGTCAATCTCAATTCCTTTATGAGAGTAAGAGTTATAAAACAAACTAAACCTAGAAATATTCTATTTCCTACTAATATTATAAATGTGAAAGTTTGTGTGTGTGTGTGTGTGTGTGCGATGTTTGTTACTCCTTCACGCTAAAACCACTGAACCGATTGTGATGAAACTCGGTATGTAGATAGCTGAAGACCTGGATTAACACATAGGCTTTTTATCCCGATGTTCTCACTGGACCAGGACTTACGCGGGTGAAACCGCGGGGCGCAGCTAGTATTGTCATATAGTGAAAATGTCTTTATAGGATTTGACACATCGCCCGCATAAAGTCCAGGGTCCACATAGACGGTGTGAACTGATGTTCACACCTTAAAACTGATGTTTTCTGGGTGGAGTCAAGCTAGGGTCGGTCGCGCTTTGAACACGTTCAATCCAAATTCTTCTAGAGTTCTTTAGGAGCGTTCACTCTAGATGCTAGTTAGTCGTACGTTCAAATTAATTTGACATGAAGACGATCAATTCGTATCCAAAGTGTGATCGACTCTATCGAAACCTGAGTTATACTATGACTCTAATAACGTGGATTTAAGAGCATAATCTCGACATTTATGTTTACGCTGCATTTTTGTATGCTTACTTTTCATTACATTGAACGCCACGGACGAGTGCGGACGTTGGGCTTCATTTAATTCACATACCTCACCATAGTACCTACTGTATTTTTTTATTATTTTATTTACTTCAATTGTCATACGATTAAATAAATAAGCGTACGGTGATAGAAGCCCCGTTCAGTATAGTGACTATCTATCATCATACAAATCATAAGAATACAGGGTGCATGCCCGTACAATGATTTTTTCTCTAATTAAATTGTATATTTTACAGGTCATGAGTACATCGTGGTCTTACTTTGCATTACTACAGACTATATACAGAGAATAATCAACAAGAAACACAATTTTTGATTTAACTATATCATGTAGAAAATGATACTTTTTATCACAGTTGCTCATAAAGTGGATCTTATTCAACGGCTTTTAGGCTCATAATCCAACATATTATGCACGCGTGCGTTTTAGATTTGTTAACTAGTGCTGTAAAGTTATCCCGATAAGTTAAATACGTATCTTACTGCTAATTACATGTTAGGTAGGTAAAACATTCTTAATTTATCTGAGTTATACTGTTTTGATGTATAAAAAAGGTAGATACCAAAGAGTTTTTTAGCTAGCAAAAATGGTTGTCTCTAAAGTCGGTTTACGATCGAAAATTTTACGTGGTAATGACTTAGAAAACGATTAAAAATTGAGTTGTTTATTTTTTGTTTTTTCTTTACTTAAATATATTGTTTTTCCGTACCATTGTATTTTGTTCTTAACCCCCGACGCAAAACAAATAGAAAAAAACCTAAAAAATATTGTATGTCAGACGAGGATGTATAGGTTAAAAGTCTTTAGCCTGCCTTTCCGGAGCATAATTAACAAAAAAATCTGCCTTAAAAAAATGTAAACATAGACTTATCACAAATTTTTTGTTAATTATTATTTTGTTTTCTTTTATTCGCAACTGTGATAAAAAACGTCGTACGATATACGTGTGGAATTGATCTTTGCATCTTGGCTTCTTTAACACGCTCGCTACCGCTCGCGCGTCATAAACCGCCTCTATGCAAAGATCAATTTACCACACTTATATCGTAATGTACTAAAACCACACTGTTATTTAACTGCTAATAGTTTCACGAATAAAGTTTAACGGAGTTATTTTCTTCTGCTGTTATTTGTCTCCTGCCTTTTTCAATTCTAGTGTCATGCGTTTGTCTAATAAACGCTTAAGGTGAAGTAGGACCTGAAAACCCCTATCTCTTTCCCACGCGCGCGCTTGGCGATGACTCTATCCCTTTCTCCCGCGCGCCGCAAAATGGCCGTTTTAACTGTTTTATGTAATTAAAATACCCACATCTATTCTAGTGAAAAACCATCTGTACTACTTTATGGGATTTGATGTAAAGTTTATGAAAATATAAATTTTGTACTTTTTTTTTCTTTACAATCGCCGTAAAATTGAAAAAGTTAAAAAAAAAACGATTTTTTAGGATTTTCACGATTTTTTTCTATGGTGGCAAATCACTCTAATCGTGTTTTGAAGTGTATGACAATTATACAAAGCATTTCTTCACCTGGAATATCATTCTATGGATTTTAGTGGTTGATACCCAAAAACTGTTTCTAGACACCTCTATCGCGCTTCTGGTCTTACCACTTCGGCTTACCCGACTTCAATGAAAGAGGAGGTTCCTCATAAATATTTTTGTTCAATAAAACTTCTTTGTTTATGACATAATTTAGACGATTTATGTTTATACAAACGGTGGTACCATTTTGAATATTTACTTTTCTTTTTTTTTTCTAATAAATTAGACGGTAATTTAAAAATGCAGAAATGAAATGTCCCACCGTTAAAATAGTAAAATTTTTGATAATTTTTTCTTAAATTTAAAATTATACCTAAGTATTTGAAAGAACGAAAATATTAGAAAAAACATTGTCTTATTTTAAAATGGAATTCTAAAACTAGTTATTGAACTGGATTGAGCTAGGATTTCAATTCTAGATAAATTAGAAACTACGTTGGGAATTGAAGATTTTTCGCTACACCTAGTTGGAGAAAACAATTTCGATTTAAATGGAAATTAAATAAATATTGCAGGACATTCCATACATCGCCATCTATCCCCAAGCTAAGTAACTAGACTTGTGTTATGGGTGTTAGACAACGGATATACTACCTATATACTTTTCTTTGATAAAAAATATACTTTTAATACATAGAAACGACCAGACCACAGACAAATATCTAAGCATAAATACTTGTCTGAGGCGGAAATCGACCCCGCCACCCTGTGTTTGGCAGTCCTGCATGGTGACCATTCTGCCATTTGGGTCGCCAAATTCACAAACTACCACATCCTACCCAGTGTCCATTTGACCTGGCGGATTACGGAACCTACACCGTTACGACAGCATGATTTCAATAAAGTCGATAATGAAGTAACAGCTTTAACGCTGAAATTTAATAAAGTGAAGTTTATGATACCTAACAACTTGAAGGGCCAATATTTTTTTGATCTGACTAACTAGCTGTTGCCCGCGACTTCGTACGTGTGGTAGTTGTTTTATATACTACTAGCTTTTGCCCGCGACTTCGTCCGCACAGAAGTCGAAAATGGAAAAAGGATTCACGTCACATACAAACTTTGCCCCCCCCCCTTTCACCCCCTTAGGGGTAGAATTTCGGAAAATTCTTTCTTATCGGATGCCTACGTCATACAAAGAACACACCCTCCAAGTTTAAGGTTTCTACGATCAGCGGTTTAGGCTGTGCATTGATCCGTCAGTCAGTCATTCAGGATAAAAGATTTTATATGTATAGAAAAATCCTTTGTCTTGAATCATTTAAAAAAAATCCGCATCAAAATTCGTTGCGTAGTTTTAAAGATCGAATATAGGGACGGAGACAACGGGAAGCAACTTTGTTTTATACTATGTAATGATTTTGTTCTCAGTAAGAAAATTATAAGGACAATCATGTGATTATACAGTCCACCAATCACAATGCAGGTCCCTGACACTGATTGGCTTAGTTTGCGACAAACTGTGATCATCTGCGAGGCTGCAATTCGCTTAAAATAACGCTGTAGTCGGCAGAATCAGACAAGTTAACTATACATTCGACCTAGTTGAGAAGGTTTTAGCACATTTTAGACCTGCAAAGTTTGGTATGCGGGCGACAAAACTGGATAACAAGATGTTATGTAGATTTTATGACTATCCGATACCTTTATTTACTACTAGTGTAAGTTCCGATCCTTAGGGGAAATCATGGATCCTTAGGGGGCTAGACGGAAAAAATTATGACCAAAAGTTGTAACGACCGTTTTTGCTATAGTTGTAAGCCGTGCCCTGTGTTTGGCAGGCCGGCATGGTGACCATTGTGACAACTGGTGTATAGAGTGAGGATAGTAAGGAACTGCTTCAGTGTTCAACCAATTCAGGGTAAAGTCACTAAGTTTATTGTTATAAACTCAGTGACTTTAGCCGAAGCGGATCGCTAATTTGTTAACTAGCGACCCGCTCTGGCTTCGCATGGCTATATTATGCATGTATTATACATTTAAACCTTCCTCTTGAATTACTCTATCTATTTAAAAAACCGTATCAAAATCCGTTGCGTAGTTTTAAAGATCTAAGCATACATAGGGACAGACATCGGAAAGTAACTTTGATAAAAACCTTCCTCTTGAATCACTCTATCTATTAAATAAAGCAAAATTATTTGCTTAGTTTTAAAGATCTAAGCATACATAGGGACAGACATCGGAAAGTAACTTTGATAAAACCTTCCTCTTGAATCACTCTATCTATTAAATAAAGCAAAATTAGTTGCGTAGTTACATAGGGACAGACATCGGAAAGTAACTTTGATAAAAACCTTCCTCTTGAATCACTCTATCTATTAAATAAAGCAAAATTAGTTGCGTAGTTTTAAAGATCTAAGCATATATAGGGACAGACATCGGAAAGTAACTTTGTTATAAACATTCCTCTTGAATCTCTCTATCTATTAAAAACAAACCGTATCAAAATCCGTTGCGTAATTTTAAAGATCTAAGCATACATTGGGACAGACATCGGAAAGTATCTTTGTTATAAACCTTCTTCTTGAATCACTCTATCTATTAAATAAAGCAAAATTAGTTGCGTAGTTTTAAAGATTTAAACCTTCCTCTTGAATTACTCTATCTATTTAAAAAACCGTATCAAAATCCGTTGCGTAGTTTTAAAGATCTAAGCATACATAGGGACAGACATCGGAAAGTAACTTTGATAAAAACCTTCGTCTTGAATCACTCTATCTATTAAATAAAGCAAAATTATTTGCTTAGTTTTAAAGATCTAAGCATACATAGGGACAGACATCGGAAAGTAACTTTGATAAAACCTTCCTCTTGAATCACTCTATCTATTAAATAAAGCAAAATTAGTTGCGTAGTTACATAGGGACAGACATCGGAAAGTAACTTTGATAAAAACCTTCCTCTTGAATCACTCTATCTATTAAATAAAGCAAAATTAGTTGCGTAGTTTTAAAGATCTAAGCATATATAGGGACAGACATCGGAAAGTAACTTTGTTATAAACATTCCTCTTGAATCTCTCTATCTATTAAAAACAAACCGTATCAAAATCCGTTGCGTAATTTTAAAGATCTAAGCATACATTGGGACAGACATCGGAAAGTATCTTTGTTATAAACCTTCTTCTTGAATCACTCTATCTATTAAAAACAAACCGTATCAAAATCCGTTGCGTAGTTTTAAAGATTTAAGCATACATAGGGTCAGACATCGGAAAGTAGCTTTGTTATAAACCTTCCTCTTGAATCACTCTATCTATTAAAAACACATCGTATCAAAATCCGTTGCGTAGTTTTAAAGATCTAAGCATACATAGGTACAGACATCGGAAAGTATCTTTGTTATAAACCTTCTTCTTGAATCACTCTATCTATTAAAAACAAACCGTATCAAAATCCGTTGCGTAGTTTTAAAGATTTAAGAATTAAATACATAGGGTCAGACATCGGTAAGTAGCTTTGTTATAAACCTTCCTCTTGAATCACTCTATCTATTAAAAACACACCGTATCAAAATCCGTTGCGTAGTTTTAAAGATCTAAGCATACATAGGTACAGACATCGGAAAGTAACTTTGTTATAAACCTTCCTTTTGAATCACTCTATCTATTAAAAAAACCAAAATCCGTTGCGTAGTTTAAAAGATTCAAGCATACATAGGGTCAGACATCGGAAAGTAGCTTTGTTATAAACCTTCCTCATGAATCACTCTATCTATTAAAAACACACCGTATCAAAATCCGTTGAGTAGTTTTTAAAGATCTAAGCATATATAGGAACAGAAATCGGAGAGTAACTTTGTTATAAACATTCCTCTTGAATAACTCTATCTATTAAAGAACTAAAATCCGTTGCGTAGTTTAAAAGATTTAAGCATACATAGGGTCAGACATCGGAAAGTAGCTTTGTTATAAACCTTCCTCTTGAATCACTCTATCTATTAAAAACACACCGTTTCAAAATCCGTTGAGTAGTTTTAAAAGATCTAAGCATATATAGGAACAGACATCGGAAAGTAACTTTGTTATAAACATTCCTCTTGAATCTATCTATTAAAAAAATGTATCAAAATCCGTTGCGTAGTTTTAAAGATTTAAGCATACATAGGGACAGACAGCAGAAAGTGACTTTGTTTTATACTGTGTTTTGATTATGGTAAGTATAGAGGATCGTTTCAATAAAGTCTATATCTTCGTAAATGTTCGATATAAATTGAAGTGGAGAGACTGGCAATAATGGAACAAGCTTGTGCCTTAATTGGGAAGAGCGAAGGCGCGATCTCTCATACCTACGTCATACATATACCTAGCACCAAAAGATATTTACATATTAATGCAATAGAGAGAGCATTTTAAATTTTTTGGTACGAAGTTCCTTATCGCGAGTTAGCGAGGGGCCTAGCCCAGAAAAAATGTTAAACGTAACGAAAATTTGAAACGAAAAACCGTGAGAGAGACTGTACTGGTTTGTACTGTTAAAACCAAGGACTGTGTATATCCAAAAAGCTCTTGTAGGTATTTCGAAAATCGTTGTTTAACCACATGTTTAACCTTATAATCCACTAGCTGCTGTCCGCGGTTTCACCCGCATAAGTCTGGTTCCCGTGGGGATATCAAAATGAAAATAAGCCTATAGCCAGCCTCGATAAATGGACTATCCAACACACAAAAAAATTCAATCCGAACCAGTAGTTTCTCAGATTAGCGCGTTACTCCCGATCTCGTGGGTTAAAAAGTAACGCGTATAAAGTAACTATGTTATTTCCAAAGAATCAATGTATTCTCATACCAAGTTTCATCAAAATCGGTCCAGTAGTATTAGTTACAAACAAAAAAAACTTCTCTTCTTTCTCTCTACAATATCTAAGTAAGATATGTAGGACTGTAGATAAGTATATATTTCGTTCAATAATGGGTACACCTTTATTGGATCAATTGACCTCAAAAAACAATTAGTGAAATGCAGGTGATTTGTAACATTTTCTGGTTGACATAAAAACTCCGTGGAGCTACATTTCATTAAAATGTCACTGGCTTCAGCGATATAAGAAAAGGAAGTATAGAAAGTTTTCTTTTTCAGTTTCAATGGCGGATACGATTGTGCTTTTTCCAATATATGTACTGAGCCGTTTGCCAGCGAGCTTCGTCTATTCTTTATTCCCAAGTTCTTTTATATTCCATTTGCTACAAATATCTTTTTCATTGTTTATTTTTTAATGATGAATATTGAAGGAAAATTGACAGCGCTATCGAAGTGGAGAAACTAGGCTTGTGTTATGGTAGCTAGACAACGGATACAATACTCAAATACTTTTTTGTATTATAAACATATCTAGAAATACCCAGACCAGAAACAAATACATCATTTTTGTTAGAGGCGAGAATCGAACTCGTTACCTTCTGCGTCACAGGCGGATTTTGTCATTGTGCATTTCAGGAGATTTCCAATGAATAGTTTCAGTATTAAGGGTGAGTGAATTTACTTTAGAAATGACGAATTAAAAAAAATCGAGATAATAAGTTTAAAGAAATACTTGATGCAAATACATATTTGACACTGGCTATATGCACAAATGGTGCGAACTCAAATCTCGATGAAAAAAATGCAAATAATTTTGACGTTCTCTCTTTTCCGTTGTAATATTAAAGGTTTTTCTTTGGCACCAATTTAACTAGAATGTTAGCATAGCAAATATAACATCCATATGTAGGAGTTATAGGAATTCGAGAACGTTTCCCCATTCCAAGTTTTTAGTGTTTTTTTAACAACTTTGATGATTCAATATATAGAGTAAAAAAATTGTGTTCTGAATTTGAATTTTTTGAGATGATAAAAATGCATAGTTACGAGGGCGGCACTGAAAATTTCGGGAATCAAGAAAGTGACACAACATTACTATTTAAAAATGTATTTATTGCTTTTCGAAGTATTCTCCGCGAAATTTGACACATTTTTCCATACGATGGAACCAATCATTAAAGCAACCATTCCATTCGGAAGTTGGGGTCTCCAAAATGGCCGTTTTGTAGGCGACCACAGCTTCTTCAAGTGATGAAAATCTCTGACCACGCAATTTATTCTTTATTTTAGGGAAAGTATAGAAATCATTAGGGCTTAGGTCGGGGCTGTACGGCGGATGGTCTAATAATTCTATGTTTTCTTGCTCTAAAAACTCTTTTGTTCTGTTCGCGGTGTGAGAACTCGCATTGTCGTGATGGAGGATGATGCGGCGGCTGCAGTTCTCTTTACGGAGTTCAGAAACGACCTGTGGCAAACAAATGCTAGCATACCATTCTGCATTAACCGTTCTTTGTCCCTCAAGAGGAATAGTCACAATATGGACCGTTTTGGAGACAAACGTGGCCACCATTTTTTTTGCAACACTCCGTGAACGAACAATTTTTGTTGGCTTTAACTCATTTTCGAACACCCAAACTCGTGACTGGTTTTTTGTTTCGGGTTCGTACGCGTAAATCCAGGATTCATCACCTGATACGATGTTGTATACAGCATTTGAGGATCCTGCGTGGAATCTTTCGAGAGTTCTGACGCACCAAGTAACGCGAGCCACTTTTTGCTCTTCACAGAGCGAATGCGGTATCCATCGGGAAAACAACTTTTTTACACCTAATTGTTCATGCAAGATTATTTGTATTTGACTCATGCCAATGTCTAAAGTTGCCTGAATTTCGCGGTATGTTACATGTCGATCTTCCTCAATCAGCTTACGCACAGCATCAACGTTTTCTTGGGTGAGTGCAGTTTTTGGACGACCTTGACGGGGATCATCACTGAGCTTGACACGTCCACGTTGAAATTCAGCAAACCAGCGATAAATTGTGGTTTTGGATGGGGCTTCATCACCAAATGCAGAAATCATCCAGTCAACACACTGTTTTTGTAATAAACCACTTCGAAAGTAATAATAAATCATCGCTCTTGAATTTTCTCGAGTCAATTCCATTTTCTCAACGACTAAACAAGTTTGACAAAACCTTGTGACAAGACCGAGATTCTTTTTTTAAATAAATAAATGGTATTCGATTGTTAAAACCAAGGACTTTTCAATTAAAAAGATTTAAATATGACAGGAACAGTGGAAATATTCCATTCCCGATAATTTTAGTGCAGCCTATGTACTGTATTTATATTAGTAGGGTGACCGGTATTTTTTTCTTTTTTTGTAAATCGTGATGACGGATCAACGCACAGCCTAAACCGCTGACCGTAGAGACCTGAAACTTGGAGAGTGTGTTTTTTGTGTGACGTAAGCATCGGATAAGAAAGGATTTTCCGAAATTCTATCCCTAAGGGGGTGAAAAAGTGGGGCAAAGTTTGTATGGGACAACGTGATTCCTTGGTCCAATCTTCTTCAAATTTTGCATAAACATTCTTTAACAGAATTGATGTATTTCGTATTTTATTGAAATTCATCCCCAAACGGGGTTAAAAAGGGGTAGGAAGTTATTTTCGGGGTGATTTGCTTCGAAGTTGATATCAATACTCCTTTTAACTTACCTACATTGTATTTTGACACATGTTCGAAAACTCAATCCGATTTTATTCAAAAGAGGTTGCACTTTTAGGACACGGCCTCATAGGGACATAGAATTTGAAATTTGAAATGGTAAGGACTAGAAGGAACTAGAACATTTTGCTTATAAAATATACGAATTATTTCATATTCAAAACTAACTGCGCACCGGGGAGTTTTAGCGGGAACGAGTTAACAACATGTCGTGTTGCAGTTTTATTTCCATGAAACTTAGTTGTAACTCGAGTTGAATTGTGTAATTCTGGTGGAATGTTATTCAATTTAGTTCTGTGAAAGTGCACAAGTGTAGTGAAAGTAAAAATCAGTGTCAAACATGAAGTTTTCTCGTTGCCTCCAAATCTCCTAATAGGGTTATGGTAAACTTGCCACCGCTTTACTATAGCCCCTGACTTGACGGACTATGACGACTTTGACTGTTTTGAAACACTTTAGGCCCGATTTATGAAAAATCGGGTCATAATTTGATGCAAAATATAACTTGACACTGGCTAAATGCACAAACCGTGCGAAGCCATTATTATTAGAAAAAAAAAACTGCGCACCGCGGTTTGACCCGCATAATTCGTGATCCCGTGGGAATACCGGGATAAAAGTATGCTATACTATTATGTATCTGTGACGTTCGTGTTTGCTGTATTTATAATTATATATAGTTAATTAAAGTTCTTTAGTTTTGCGTTCACCATGAAATAACACCAGTAAAATTCCATTCCAACAAATCTGTTATTACAAATTAAACAAAGTTTACAATGATCACAATTTATAATCAAACACAAAGGAGAAACTCAAAATAGTTTATCTATCATCAAAATTCAAGTGAACATCGTAATTTTATCTTAGTAGTACTTGTTGTTTGTATTATATAGTGCGGCGAACCAGCGCTGCAGCTTATTATAGTGGTTAATTAAGTAGTAGATATCTCAACTGAGCACTGAGAAAAATATTCATCAAAATCGGTTGATAAACAAAGAAGATATGCGCGGACATCCATAAAAGAACATACAACCGAATTCTTCTCTCCGAGAACCTCCTCCTTTTTTTGAAATCGTTTAAAAAATAGTTACTAAGATGTTGTAACGAGGGTTGAGTTTTTATGTTTATGGGGACGAACTATTGATCGGAGTATATGAGCAAAAAATAAAAGATGTGGTAAGTAACCACTCATTTCATTTCAGTAACAAAAGGTCGAAATTGGTAAGAGAGTTGTTTTATCGTTTCTCAGCAACATTTAAACGAAAAAAAAATTGTTGTCTGTAAAGTCGGTTTACGGACGATACATTTTATTTATTTATTTATTTAATAAATTCAGTACACAAGAAAAATACAAAAAAAGATTACATTATAAAGTTATTACTAAGGTAAGTCTAACCCTGTGAAGAGTTTTCTGCCGACAGACCTCTAGGGAAAGGAAATAATATAGCGGAAGGTAATTAAAAGTGTACAAACAGTTTCAAAGAGGAAAGCAGTTATTGAATTCTAAATATTATAATTTACAGAAGGAATTACGCAACTTATATAAAAGTGAATACATACATATCTATACAAATATATAAATACACACACATATACATATATACCTATACAAAATAAATAAATAACAATACATATTAATACATAAAACATACTTATATATAATATACCTACACTACACACATGACAGATAATGCTCTTTTAGTTTATTTTTAAAAGTGCTGAGAGACTCACTCGCCCGAATATGGTAAGGAAGGCCGTTCCAGAGCCTCACTGCTTGGATTGTAAAAGAGCCACCGTATTTGGAAGAGGTGTTAGAAGGATGATTCAGAATGAGTTGCTGAGCTGTTCTATTAGACGCACCTCGAGCACAAAAACTGAAGCGCTCACGGAGGTAAGTAGGATAGGAGGGATTGAAAAGAACCGAGTAAAGAAATGAGAGAACATGAAGATCATGACGTCGGCGAATCGGGAGCCACTTCAGCTTAGCACGAAACTCGGAGACATGGTCGAACTTACGCAGGCCGAAAATGAATCGGATGCAAACGTTCTGCAGTCTCTCGAGTTTGTTCAGAAGGACTTCCGTGGCATCCAGAAAACAAACGTCGCCATAGTCTAAAAGAGGAAGAAGAAGGGATTGGGCTAATGTGATCCTGGTTTCCAGGGGCAGGATATTCTGGAGATGCCTGAGGGAGTGAAAGGTGGCAAAGACTCTCTGGCTTATCAGATTGACGTGTTACGTGATATTTCTTATGAAAACGATGCAAATTTGAGTTAATTTGTACTTTTTTTTTCTTGTTTTTCGTTTTTTACTTTATATTTGTTTTCCTTTATATAAGTCTTCTATTTGTTACTCCTCACCATAACACAAGCCTAGTCACGCACACACGCGCGTCACGCTTGTAGTGTTCTTATCACAGAGCGTTTTATGATACCTTACAATCTGGTCCTTGTCAACAGCAACGCTATTATGTTGCCATGGTTACCTTGTCAATAACACGACGCGTTCCCGGAACATGACACATGACGTCATCTTTTTTTGGAGATGCCGGTGTTCCATCAATTTAATAGATGTTATCAAGTCAAAAACAAACAAAAACTTTTCTTGACGTTTATTTTTTTATTCGATTGGTTTTTTTGTCAGGAACTTCTTGATAAAGACAAGATCAGATCATTTGTTGCCGGAAAAAGCCTTTTGAAACCGTGGTACCCTAGTAGTACTTCTGGTGGTACCACAGTTATAAAAAAAACCGTAGTACCACAGGCGGTAAAGTAGTACCAGGGTAAAAAAAGAGGTTCATATATTTTTCAGTGCGTTCAACTGTATTTCCCATAATGGAAATGGAATTGGTTATTCATTTGCATAATACAACCATTTCCAGACGTTCATCCAATGTTTTATCTTCATTTGTGGTCAAACGCTGACTTTTCATAAAAGGTAAAAATGTTACTCTCGGAACATAGAACAGTTTTTCCTTATGTTATTGGGTTTTTCGATGTTCATTTACTATTTTAATGTTAATTTGATTTTTTTACATGGCATTTGACAGACGTCGGAATGTCCCGTGTGTATTAATTTTACTACCACAAGCTCCTCTCACATCCCACCTTTATAAATATAACTTCTTCTATTTATTTTATGAGCTGCACAGTTCAATCGGCCGCTCTATGCTAAAATTTCTGAGCATTCTACTAACAACCAAACTATCATTTGATCAATTTGCAATTCAGAGAGTAGGATGGGGCAGAACGGTCGGTATAGTAAATAAGGAACATTGACGAATTACTGTTGGGCGGGTTGTATGCTATTTATCTTAGCGAATCGTGGTTTATTGTTTAATTTATAGGAGATTTATAACAATTAGGATCTACGTCCATATGATCGGCAGCGGACCAAACGTGCCCATGCAGCATAATAAATTATGTATAGAGTACGGCGAAAACTGCCTGTCCGGTTATTTTTATGTTTCTTGACGTTGGTTTAGTTTTTTCTGTTTCTGGCTTTTTCAGAGTCCTGTGATCTACCGAATTAGTTGGACAGAGTAGTTACAGCACTATCTTGCACTTGCAAATTCAGCCTTAATTATGTTCTTTGGATATGTAATACTAGCTGTTGCCCGCGACTTCGTACGCGAGGAAGTTTTGGTTTATATACTAAAACCTTCGCGCGATTTTTTTCCTTTTCCTATAAATAAGTCTTCTATTCGTCACTCGTCACCATAACACAAGAACAGATGAGCGATATTATTATTAAATACTCTCTTTCCTAACGGGAATGTACGCGTCGTGGTCATGTTAAGACACTTTTTTGTGATGCAGGTGTTTCTAAAATGTATTAGACGTGACGACAAAAAAATCGCATCATAATCCATTGGGTAGTTTTGAAGATCTAAGCATACATAGGGACATACAAACAGCGGGAAGCCACTTTATTTTATACTATGTAGTGAAGAAGCCATGTGCTATCTAAAGTATCTTAAAGCTGGAGCAAAGCACATTCTTCCTGCAAGATCCAACCAATACGAATTAAGTTAACTAAATAGCCAATTAAGTCACCGATCCCTACTCTCCTCTAAGCATCGAACTTTCTCACCACTTGACTTAAACTAGCGTTCAAACGCTTTAGCAAACTTAACCCAGCTCAAGTGGTTTCGAGCGGATAAAATCAAGGAATATGTAATGGAATTGATCTTATAATATAATTCGTTTTTATTGAGGTGATGTCGAAGTAAAACGGTCCGATAAATTATTTATTCTTTTTTCGAAAAAATAGGCCCGATAAAATCTAAATCTAACACTATTTTCTTTTTTGGACTTTTAAACTATTTAAAAAAATAAGTACTTAGTCAAAAAAATATAGTCATAAACAAAACTTAATGTTGATGAATGAAAATTAATGACGATCCGGTTGGCACAATGGTCACCATGCCGGACTGCCAATCACAGGATTGCGGGTTCGATTCCCGGCTCAGACAAGTATTTATGCTTAGATATTTGTCTGTGGTGTGGGTGTCTCTATGTATTATAAGTATGTATTTACAAAACAAAAGTATATAAGTAGTATATCCGTTGTCTAGCACCCATAACACAAGTCTAGTTACTTAGCTTGGGGCTAGATGGCGACGTGTGGAATGTCCTGCAATATTTATTTATTATTTTTTATTTATTTTAATGTTAATTATGCTTTTTTAACTATATTTTAAATTGTTTAAAAGTCCAATAAAACTTTTAGTTTTAAAAGCGCATATCACTAAATAATGTTAGATTTCGATAGAAAAGTTCTAGAAAAAACTACATTTTACCGAATTTGCTGGGTTAGTAGGTCGAAATACCATAAAGTAGGTTTTAACTGCGTAGTCACGATCCTGTGGGAATATCGGAATAGAAAGTGGTAAATTTTGTGTTAATCCGGGACTCGCATCTAGTAGGTGCATGTTTTATTACTTTCGGTTCAGTAGTTTTTGCATAAAAAACAACAAACAAAAACATTAAATTTTTCTAAACACCGATTTTATGGCTTTGATGACTTGAGATTCTTGTGCCTTCTGCTCATTGGTGGGTGCATTCCGAAGGCACACATCCTAACTTAGTTTTTAAGACGTTTCTATGTGGTCTATGTACAAATTTATTAAACATAAGGAATAAACATTTTTGACTTTGACTTTGATGTAGTCAAACGTCTCTTTGAACAGAGTAAACAAACGTCCAAATCGAAAACCGAAACGTGATGATAGTTGAATGATTTCCAAATTACTTTGCTCGAAAGCTATTTCCGAAATGTACCGCGGGCTGTGACGTCACGACCTCATTGCGAATGGGTGCGAGAATTTGCTCATATACAAAGGACACCTGACGGACGCCAAGATGGCCGCCGAATGACTGCGAGGCAAGTCTAGATGTTTATGATGCAGTTCATTTACATACGCTGTAAGGCGACGGCGAAAAACTATTGCTGCACGACACTTGGATATTTGATATTAACTACCATAAACGAATTATCACCTAGCTTCTACCCGCGCCTTCGCCCGCCAATTCCATCTTTTAGGGATGTAGTACATATACTTCACAAAAATACACCCTTCAAATTTCATTCCTCTAGAACCATCGAATTAAACTATGCGTTGCTAATAGTATGTCAAAAAATGTTTTGCTTCAAGCTGTATTACAGTGATGCGCGCGCATCTTAAAATTTTACCCTCCCAGCTTCAACCTGTTTGACTTGACTTTTGACTTTTCATCTTAAAATTTATTTTTCATCATTTTTTCATAAGGCGCCTAAGAAGTATAACTTCAAAAATAGAATAGCGAACGATTCTCAGTCCTAATGAATATGCGCAAAACATTTCATACAAATCGGTTTAGCCGATTAGATGGAGTTTGGCAACTAACACCGCGACTTTTATACATCCTTATTCCAAAACGAGGTTTAAGGATAGTCAGAGATGTGGATTTAAATCTTAGATTTAAACACAGATTTACCCTTGAACTATAGTTTAAACACTGTCCCAATATAATCTACTAGCTGCGCCCCGCGGTTTTACCCGCGTTAGTCCTGATCCCGTGGGAATATCGGGTTATAAAGTACGTGTGTAAGCCTATGTGTTAATTCAGATCTCCAGCTATCTACGTACCAAGTTTGAACGCAATCGGTCCAGTAGTTTATGCGTGAAGGAGTAACAAACATACACACACACAAACTTTCACATTTATAATATTAGTAGTATTGGAGAGTAGGATAGGGATAGTGTTTAGACTATAGTAGCATATATAATCTATAGGGGATAGTGTTTAGACTATTGTTCACGAGTAATCTGTATCTAAATCTACATCCACATCTCAGACTATCCTTAAACCACGTTTTGGAATAAGAGGGATAGGAATTGGTCTATGATGACAACCGTTTAGATAATATAGTCAAATACTTCGAAACGATACAAACTAGTTTGACCAGAAAGTTTGATTAGCAGGTAGCCCATCTAATGTCGTTCGTCTGCTAGTGCCCTAAGAATCGCCGAGAAATAACACTCTAAATATTTATGAGTTTTTGTGTGACCTCTGTTTTGTCTCTCGTTACTTGTGCCCTGAATCAGATATGGCTTAGTAACTTTTGGCTGCTATTTATTGATTACTAGCTGCGCCCCGCGGTTTCACCCGCGTAAGTCCCGATCCCGTAGGAATTGATAGGGATTATTCGATTTTTTTCTCGCCTTTTAAACCTTCCCTAGACCTCTACGAACATTTCAAGACTAAGATAAGATAAATCCGTTCAGCCGTTCTCGAGTTTTAGTGAGACTAACGAACAGCAATTCATTTTTATATATAAGACTAGCTGCGCCCCGCGGTTTCACCCGCGTAAGTCCCGATCCCGTAGGAATTCGATTTTTTTCTCGCCTTTTAAACCTTCCCTAGACCTCCACGAACATTTCAAGACTAAGATAAGATAAATCCGTTCAGCCGTTCTCGAGTTTTAGTGAGACTAACGAACAGCAATTCATTTTTATATATAAGAAGACTAGCTGCGCCCCGCGGTTTCACCCGCGTAAGCCCCGATCCCGTAGGAATTGACTCTAGAAAACGTTTGTATGGGAAATAGAAAAGGGCTGTTTTTAGGGTTTTCCCGGAAATTATTCGATTTTTTCTCGCCTTTTAAACCTTCCCTAGACCTCCACAAACATTTCAAGACTAAGATAAGATAAATCCGTTCAGCCGTTCTCGAGTTTTAGTGAGACTAACGAACAGCAATTCATTTTTATATATATAAGATTACGAGTTTTAGTTAAGAGAGCATTGCTGAAGAGGTGGCTTAAAACTTTCGAACAAAGTATTGCTTAAATTCACTGGGATAGTACGGAATCCCTTTAAAAACGACCTACATCGAGTTGATTAATGGATGAAAAGTATTTTATAGCAAATGACTAGTATTGTTTTCTTTTTTTTTGTTATTGATGGGATATTGCATTATTTATGAGGCGGCCACGAGGGAGGCCACGAAGGTATGTGGGGCTACCTCCAGCCTGAGGAAGGTAGGCGGCCGGAGGCTTAACCAAGAGTTGGGACGGGATATAATAGTCAAGCTAACGTTTGCATATTCTATAGGCTACATACTTTCGATTGGTATGGAATTTCTCTATTAACTTAACCAGTCAAAATAAAATAAAAAATTGTTAAATATTTATTTTCTGGACTGAATTTTTTTCCGCCCAAATTGTAACAATATTTTTTTATAATTTATTTTTTATTTTAAGTGTTTTGTAATTTAATTTAAGTTTGTATTATTTTGTAATTTTATATTTTTGTGTGTGTGTTTGTTTGGTTTTTAAAATAAGTTATATAATTTGTGAATCATTTCATTGATTGATCTATTTAATTTGAAATAAAATACTTTTCATCCATTAGTCAGGTCGGTGAAGGTCGTCCTTAAAAGGATCTTAGACTATGACGTCGTCGCAGAAAATCGTCAGTCATGCTACTAATATTATAAATGTCAAAGTTTGTGTGTGCATGTGTGTGTGTATGTTTGTTACTCCTTCACGCAACACCTACTGGACCGATTGCGATGAAACTCGGTATCTAGATAGCTGGTGACCTGAAATAACACAAAGGCTTCTTTTTATCCCGATATTCCCACGGGATCGGGACTTACGTGGGTGAAACTGCGGGGCTCAGCTATAGTATTATAATATAGCATCAAAATATTCTAGAATAAACTTACTAAGTTATGCGCTGCCCCTGTATATATGTTACTTCACTATTTGAAGTTCCAAACCGCTTGATGGAAGTAAAATTTAATACACATTTTAGTATCCAAACCGTCTCTAGACGCGAGGTTTTAATATTTAAATATTCCACATTCACCGCGAGCCGGTTAAAATAGGAAACCCAAGAGGTTTATGCGGTGCTTTAGTGCATTAAATTTTTTAAAAATATTGTCTTCTAAGTGGGTTTAAAGTTTTACTTCTGACGTTTTAGTTTTGCAATCGGCGATGAACTTTTACGATATTAAAATGCATAATTTTGAGTTCTTTGTAGACGGATGACACTTTGTCCGCTCGTTTGTCACTCGACTGCCGACGGTTCAGCTCCGAGCGACTGTTGCTCGATTGTTGTTACTATTGCTGAGATTTGATATCTTCTATACCTACATATGAAATTCTTTATCCTATGTGACTGATTTAGGATATTTTGTGATCATCATTATTCAAGTAATTTATATTTTCACCTATTAAAAGTTATGTTTATTTACTTTAATGTCCTGCTTGATTGAACTACCACCATAAAAACTGAAGCAGTTCTTTTTTATCCAAAGGTTGCCTGGAAGATATCGCTTTCAGCGATAAGGTCACCCATTTGTGCAACTTATACTTTCTAGCTATTACATGACTTTGTGTATATCGTGTTCCTTACTGTGTTGTATAAATAAAGTTATCTATCTGCCCACTGACGGATCAACGCACAGCCTAAACCGCTAATTATATAGAGACCTGAAACTTGGTATGTTCTTTGTATAACGAAGGAAATAAGAAAGGATTTTGAAAAATTTTAAGTCTACGAAGTCGTGGGCCAAAGTTAGTTCCATATAAAACGTCAGTTATATTTTTTTAATCAAAGCGCCAATCAAAGTTGAGAATACTGCGAAACTATTGTCTTTATCAAAAGCAATTTATTTTTTCTCGTGTAGTGATGTGGCTCACCTATTTTTAGAGTTTTCAGATCGCCTTAAGGCCTCTAATCTGACCTAACGACTGCTACTAGAGGTAGCAAACCGGGACTAACGGCTTAACGTGCCTTACGAAAATACAATTTTGCCACACTAATAATTGGACACAAATCGAAGTATTGACCGCGCCAGGCGTCGCTTAACGCGCACGACCGTAAACGATAAGCGAGCTTCGCTTAGCTGTGAGCCTCCCCAAAAGCAAATGAAAAGTAGATTGTTGACATGACTAGTGTTAGTTCAAAGTAACTTTACCCTTCACAAAGCAACGCCAAAATGGTAAAAATCAAATAAAACGAAAGCCTGATTGATGACAGTCTTTGGTCCAACTTACTAGTGCTATAATACTCGGCACATCTCGATAGCCATGAGAGAGTCGACGAAAAAAAAGTAAGTAAATTGAATCCGGCGTTACTTTTCGGAACTCCATGAACGCTGGATCTCTTGTTCCAGCGTTCAGCGAGGCAACATCTCGGAGCGACGTCGTATCTAACGTTTGTCGCCCATATAGCGCGGTCGGGGTCCAATCCTGATGATGCGTAGTGTAGACGCGAAACACGTGTCGTGGTTTATGAATGGTGTCGCTAATACTAACTTTTGCTTGTCCTCATTGCATGCCTCATCGAGTGGGCGGGAGAGCGGTGCACATTGCATTTTGTGTTTTGGCACTAGGCTCGGAACTAAAAACTAAATATTAATACTTCCATTACAGAAAAAAAAATTAGGTATCTGATTATGTTTTCATTTAATTAAATAACAAATACCAATTATTTTTCACCCATCAATGAGAGTGGTACATATTTGCTACACAAGCACTCTAACTGATTCTGCCAACAATCATATTTGCCAATCTACTAGTACGTACCAGCAATCAATTAATCAACCTAGGCTTCTACCGAATATGATTATGCGAATTGCCAACAAGTAACAAAGTAAGCCTTTAAGCTTGTGAATTGGATTGATAGGTAGAGGTATTAACGTGAAAGGGTACCGGCGCTCTCTCCATACAAACGTAGTCGACGGTTTCCTCAATGGAAAATGACACTAGCAGAAACATTTTTGTGCCATTAAACCTATAATAACTGCCAGGACTATGCCCCTTTGTTTTGGTTTTTGAAGTGAAAACTTCTTTAGCGGCGTTGAGCACTTTTTCTGTAATGGGTATAAAATAATAAAATAAAATAAAATAAAATCTTAAACTCGCGTCAGGACACGTGACCTGATCGAAAAAGCGTAAGACGGATGGAGAGTAGACAGCTATCCCCTCTCTACGGCGCCGTGCGCGGGGTTGTAACACGGCCGCTCGCATTCATTTATGCGTTGAACTCGAATGACTCGAGGTCACGCGCACAGCGGGCACAGCTGATAGGTACCGCGCGCGTGTGTGCGTGGAACGAGCTCGCGGCTATGTCAGTGTGGGTGAGCGCTTGGGCATGCATTGCATTTCTGTAACTTAAAATGCGTAATTTGTTAAGAAAATTTAAAAATTTTGTGTTAACGCTTAGAATTCGATTTTGCAAAAAAGTTGAAAAAAAAATGGACACTTTGACCTTCAATATCTCCAGAACCTGTGGTTTCCCAGGTATTGTCTAGAAGAAAAAAATGATCCCAATGATGGGCAGAATATGTGGTTTTCGTTTTCGTTAAGGGTCTTTTTACACCCTTTAGATACATATGAACTTACATAGTATAAATGTAATATTTGTAATATGTTTATACTTTATAGCATTAACCTATATTTTCATAACATCACAATAAGCACATGTGCAGTGTAGGTTTACCAAACAAATAATTTCGAATGAAAATAAATGAAATAAAATGATAATAAATAATCTCCGTTTTTCAGAGAAAGAAAAGAAAAAAAAAAATATGGATGAAAGTTGATTTTTCGGAGAGATAAACTTTTTAATGTAAAATAATTGTAATAGTTTTAAAGTGTTAAATTTTTAATGTAATATAAATTGTCATGTTTGTGTACGATAGCGCAATAAATGAATATTGTATTCTACCACATAAATGATAGTACTTTTATACTGATAAAGCAATTGGTGCAAAATTATTCCCTAACCATTCCAAAATATCAAACATGCTCAACGTTAATAATCAAGTTTTCACTTCTGCCGGCACTCCCGGAGTGCAACCCGTTTTTTTTTCATTTTCTAATTATCATAGAAATTAAGCTATAAAACTTAAATTAAAAAATTAAATAAACATAGGAGCATGGTCATGGCAGTTATAAGTTTTATGTAACAAAAATATTTGCTCCATGATTTGCTCTAGTGTCATTATCCATGAGAAAACGGTCGACTACGTTTGTATGGAGAGAGTCCCCGGTACCCTTACCTCTTAAGCTCTGGTCAATAGGACCGAACAGTCGCATGTGAATAGGCAAGAGGCTTATTTCAGACGTTTCATTAAACTCTTAGTTCATGTTCACGGTGAAGGAAAAATCATCTAAATTCAGAAGATCAATAAATAATATTATAAATATAAATAAATTTTGCAGGACATTCCACACATCGCCATCTAGCCCAAAGCTAAGCAACTAGACTTGTGTTATGGGTTCTAGACAATGAATATACTACTTATATAATTTTCTTTTGTAAATATATACTTAAAATATATATAAATAACCAGACCACAGACAAATCTCTAAGCATAAATACTTGTTTGAGGCGGGAATCGAACCCGCAACACTGTGTTTGGCAGTCCGGCATGGTGACCATTGTGCCAACGGGGTCGTCAAAACTCTTATGAAACTCTTAGTTCCAATAAATATAACTTTTAATTATTCACAAACAAAACTTTAAACTTTCTACTTTGTAAATATATCTTGAAAGTTTTGGAATCAACTTTTCTTTGATTTTAGTTTGTTGTGACTTTAAAAATTAAATACTTACCTACAACAATTAATTTTCTTAAAGTAGATTTATAGGACTAAGTAACTAAACACTTTGAAGTTATTAGAAAAATATAGTTTTTTTTTAAATTGCAGACGTGCGTGACAATCTTTTTTTAAGAAAGTAAAATCTTGAGTGACCTGTTACTTAAAAAGAGCTTACAACATAATAGTCGGAGATCCCTTCATGAACTACCTTCATCGAGCTGTTTAACGGATGAAAAGTATTTTATATCAAATTAAATAGGTCAATAAATAGATTGCATTGCCTTAAAAATTCAGTCCAGAATATGATTAATTAACAATTTAATTTTTAATTTTGTTTTTTAAACCTTTCACTGGTTTGTTTATGAGACAAATTTTATACCAATCAATAGTATGAAGCCTATAGAATATGCAAACGTTACGTTGACTATTTTTCCCGTCACTTAGGTAGGCAGATAAATCGATACTAGTCACTTGCACTGGCCTGGTTAATGAATTAAAGTTAAGTTAACATAAAGATTATGTATTTCATTGATACGGAATTTGTCTATTGGCAAATCAGTGAAAAGACTAAAATAAAAATAAAAAAAATAATCATTCTGGCCTGAAATGTTTTAGGCTACCCAATTGCAATATATTTATAGACCTATTTAATTTGATATTAAATACTTTTCATCCATTAAACAGCTCGATGAAGGTCGGTATTAAAGGGATCCCGTACTATAATATTATATACCTATTACAATATTTCGAAAATGAAAATCGCATTTCTTTGCAATTTTTTACCTAAAAATGCTCATTATCCCGAACATACCTACTTGCAAGTTACTTTCAAAGTGGCCTACGATAATATTCGCTACAAAATTCTTACTTCATTTAAGGGCAGGTGCTAATAAAGCTACCAAAATCGACCTTTGTTTTAAGCAACTCTAAGTAATCAAATACTCTTTTTTTGTTATTTGGATATAAATGGATATTGTAGTTTAATAACCATATTTTTGTTTATTGTGGTTGAAAACAAGATATGAACAACTACGTTCGATAAAAAAAATATGTAGAAAACAGAGAATTATTAGATCGTTTCTCGGGTTTTATTCAAAAATAGTTAACGTTTGTTTCTAAAAATGAATCAAATGATAGGTTTTGACCTCTATTTATTTGTGGATAATAATGCTAAAATGTTTTGCATATCGATCAAATATAACAGTTAGCACGCAGCACGCTACGTTTTTGAGAGCGGGGGCTAAGGTAATGTGAATACCTACACACTGTACTGGAAGAGCGCCTTAACCCTTTTCAACTAAATTCTATGAGAGTTCGATAGGGTTAATGCTATAACTTTTCATATTTTGTAGTGTAGAGTTAATCAATAATTTTGAAGGACTTGGAGTAGGTACTTAGAATTTTAAAGCAATATTAATTCTTGTGAATTATTTTGCTGGAATATTTACGTAATAAACCCAGGTTACGATCTTATAATTAAGAGGAAAGGGTACCGGGGGCTCTCTCCATACAAACGTAGTTGACTGTTTTCTCCCTGGATAATGATAATAGAGCAAATATTTTTGTTGCATAAAACTTATAACTGCCATGACCATGCCTACATAGTTTTTTTTTGTTTTCGAAATCTTAACTATGTTAATTAGAAAATGAAAAGAGAGAGAGAAAGAGAGACCTTTTCCTTTTAAGGCACTTGAAATAAAACTAGCTTTTAGCCGCGACTTTGTTCACGAAGACGTCGAAAATGGACCAACGAATCACGTTGTCCCATACAAACTTTGCCCTCCTTTTTCACCCCTTAAGGGGATTTAAAAAAACATATAAAAATCAAAAAACCAAAACATAAGGGCATCCTTTCTGTTGTCCCCGTAATCCACAAACCTCAATGGGGATAACGGGCAGAATTTTTTATGACGTTCCGTTGTTCCCATAATAGGGACGGAGTCAATGGGGACAACGGGAATACACCGTTTTTTCTTTTATTCGCAACTGTGATAAAAATGTCGTACGATACGCGTGTGGATTTTGATCATAGCATCTCGGCTTTTTGACACGCTCGTGTTCCGCTCGTGCGTCCTAAACCGCCTCTATACAATGATCAATTTACCACAATTGTATCGTAGTGTACTATTTTCTGTATCCTGACCCTTTTATAATGCTTTCAAGAGCTAAGATTTCTATGCAAGCACCGACTTAAATATAAATTCAAGCTTAAGGCCAGGTACTAATAAAGCTACAATAATGCTACAATAATGCTAGTTATTCTTACATTTTATTACAAATTGACATTGCATAAATTTATATCAAACCAGTGACTTGTAGTAAAATGAATGATTGGGTTTTGAATTGATGTACCTATGAATTAATGAATTGTATTTAATTTAATTTCAAAGATTGTGTTCTGTTGCAAGTAAATTTAATTAATTTAAATATTATTGTATGCGCAGTGTGGTGAACTGTTCGAACTATAATTATAGCAATATCATCGGGTCATGTACATTAAGTTATGACAATAAATGTTTTCTATTCTATTCTACCAAAATCGACCTTTGTTTTAAGCAACTCTAAGTAATCAAATATTCTTTTTTTGTTATTTGGATATAAATGGATATTATAGTTTATTAACCATATTTTTGTTTATTGTGGTTGAAAACATGATATGAACAACTTCGTTCGATAAAAAAAAAGTTAGAAAACAGAGAATTATTAGATCGTTTATCGGGTTTTATTCAAAAATAGTTAACGTTAGTTTCTAAAAATGAATCAACTAGGAACTATATTTGTGGATAATAATGCTAAAATGTTTTGCATATCGATCAAATATAACAGTTAGCACGCAGCACGCTACGTCTTTGTGAGCGGGGGCTCAGGTAATGTGAATACCTACACACGGTACTGGAAGAGCGCCTTAAATATAAATAGCGAAGTCATCTTTCCTAGGACTATATTTCATATTGTATTGAAAACCTCGCAAAGGTATTGTCCGAAACCTTTGCTAGGTTTTCAATGCAAATAAGTGGAACGGTCAGAGTTTTGAATATGGATTCGATATGAAATAGGATTTGTTCACACAATAGAATGTGTGACTTAGGGATGTAGATAGATAGATAGAGAGAACGCTTTGTTGCACACATATTTAAAAAACATCATAGGTAACTAAAATTAATAAAAAATGGTTGTCTGTAAAGTCGGTTTACGGACGATAATTTTACGTGATAACGTCATAAGAAAAATTAAGATTTTTTTGTTATTCCTATATATACCTATTTCCTTTTTTTCCCTTTATATAAGTCTTCTATTCGTCACTCGTCACCATAACACAAGCTCAGATGAGCGATATTATTATTAAAAACTCGTCATGTTACCGGAACATGACACTTTTGTTTGAATGCATCAATTTATTAAACGTTATCACGTTAAGAATAAGAAATCCCTCAATCATCATCATCGTTTATTCATTTTTAACATTCCTCATTCATTTAATTATAATAACTTATATCTATACTAATATAAAGAGGAACGGTGTTTTTTTTTTAAGTTTGTTATAATTAAGCTCCGAAACTACTGGATCGATTTTGATGTAATTGTGAAAATTTCAACTCTCTAGCTATCACGGTTCATGAGATACAGCCTGCTATCTTTGTTGAATCAGTAGCTAAAGATAACACATGATTTTCCTCAAACTTGCATGGAACTATTGTCATAGTCCATTGAAAAGTTACATTTGGGGTTGCGTTTTTCAGAGGAGGCAATTTTATTTTTTTGATGTGTAGGGGGGTCAGTGTAAAGCTAAAACCAAGTTTGTGGGGTCGCCACTCTTTATCCACGGCCACCATCTTGAAAATAGGGGTTGAAATGGTTTTTACGATGTATCTCTTAAACTATTTATTTGATCAAAAAAATTTGTTAACATTTTTTGTTGCAAATTAAATTCTCTACAACTTTGGTCCAGTAACTTTTTGTCGTAGAACTATAAATAAAAAAGTTATAAGCGAAAATGTTCAGAAATTCGAGAAAAAAAAATAGCACTGTAATGTTCCAAATTCAAAAAACGCTCCTGCAGTGGATTTGAATCTCCTTGTCCGCAAACTCACCTCGCGTGTTCCCTCCTCGAAAAAAATGACAATATTTTATTTCCCTGCATTCTTTTGAGAAAAGCACTATTATATGCCTCGGCGGAAATGGCAATTGCCTGTCTCGTATTAATGAAGTCGTCGCCTACGGCTCGGCCTTCAAACTCATATTTGACCTGCAATTACTGCCTTTGCAATAAAGTACTATTAAATTCAATATACTATCTAAATAACTGTACGATCCAATACCTAGAGAATTATTGCTAGTACAGAATTCTGCTAAAACCCTACCCATTTTCAAGAGTATGGTACTTTCACTCTATTGTTACATAACTCTTGCCTCTTATTTCTTTTCATATTTGTATTCTTGTGTCTTCTCATAGAAATGCTTGTATAGTTTTATTATATTTTATTTTTTATTATATTAATATTTATTTTATTGTCCTCCTTATATTCCTATCACGTTATGTACAACCCACCCATCCCCTTCTTTAATTCTTGTCCATCCAAAGGTTGCCTGGAAGAGATCGCTGTTAGCGATAAGGCCGCCCATTGTGCCATATTGTTAGGTTTAATATTGTTTTTGTAACAAGAGTTTATGTTAGAATTAAGGTTTATAATGTGGTATAATAAAGAGTTTTTATCACAGTTGCTCATAAAGTGGATCTTATTCAACGGCTTTTAGGCTCATAATCCAACATATTATGCACGCGTGCGTTTTACATTGCCAACCTAGTGCTGTAAAGTTATCCCGATAGGTTAAATACGTATCTTACTGCTAATTACATACTGTTTTGATGTATAAAAAAGGTAGGTACCGAAGAGTTTTTTAGCTAGCAAAAATGGTTGTCTCTAAAGTCGGTTTACGAACGAAAATTTTACGTGATAATGACTTAGAAAACGATTAAAAATTAAGTTGTTTATTTTTTGTTTTTTCTTTACTTAAATATATTGTTTTTCCGTACCATTGTATTTTGTTCTTAACCCCCGACGCAAAAACAAATAGAAAAAACCCTAAAAAATATTGTATGTCAGACAAGGCTGTATAGGTTAAAAGTCTTTAGCCTGGCCTTTTCGGAGCATAATTAACAAAAAATATTGCCTTAAAAAAATGTAAACATAGACTTATCACAAATATTTTGTTAATTATTATTTTGTTTTCTTTTCAAGTCTTTTCTTTTATTCGCAACTGTGATAAAAAACGTCGTACGATATACGTGTGGAATTGATATTTGCATCTTGGCTTCTTTAACACGCTCGCTACCGCTCGCGCGTCATAAACCGCCTCTATGCAAAGATCAATTTACCACACTTATATCGTAATGTACTATTATCTATCTATCCTAAAGCGCTACCAACCTGAAATATTCATTCGTACCTAATTTATTTTAGTCAAATTATCTAAAAAGTTTTTGTCAAATATTTAATTTGCAAACTGAGCTGGATAGATTTATCTTTAGTTTAAGAACTTTAGTTAATATTTGTGACTTTAATAACTAGAATTGTCTGCAGGTTAGTAAATTTAAATAAAGTACAAAATACTTAATTTACTTTGAAAATCTTCTTAGTTCTGTTTAGTTTTGATGATGGTACATACAGTGTATAAGCAAACCTTGTAAAAAGAACGTGTGGCACTCGGGGATTGCCGCGGTAAAGCTATTGCATCGTGCGAGCTTCGTACAGTCGTATCATATACATACATACACGTTAAGCGAACGCTCGGCCGAGCTACATGGTAGGCGAAGTCGGGGCGTTAGGTGTTATTTTCGTTACGGAATTTCTTGATTCGGTCGTCGCGCTTAAAGCCCGCGATAAAAGCTATGCAATAGCTTAAAAACGATCTCATATCAGCCACAGGACGTCCACTGCTGAACATAGGCCTCCCCCAAAGACTTCCAGAGCGATCGGTCGCATGCTCTTTGCGTCCAACGACTTCCCGCGACCTTAATTAAGTCGTCCGTCCATCTAGTCGGAGGTCGTCCCGCGCTGCGCTTTCCGGTACGTGGTCTCCAATCTAAGACTTTTCGGCCCCAACGGCCATCAGTTCTACGAGCCACATGTCCCACCCATTGCCACTTCAGCCTACTAATTCTTTGGGCTATGTCGGTAACTTTAGTTCGCCTACGAATCTCCTCATTTCTGATTCGATCTCGTAGTGAAACACCGAGCATAGCCCTCTCCATAGCACGCTGTGCGACCCTGAGCTTTCTTATGTGGCCCAAAGTGAAAGACCACGTTTCTGAACCATAAGTCATCACTGGTAACACACATTGGTTGTAAACTTTCGTCTTGAGGCACTGAGGTATTTTAGACGAGAAGATATCGCGCAGTTTTCTGAACGCTGCCCAGCCGAGCTGGATTCGTCGATTGACCTCCCTCTCGAAGTTGGACCTACCTAATCGGACAGCTTGTCCTAGGTATATGTACTCTTCTACAACTTCGAGAATAGAGCTCCCAACTAGCACAGGGGCAGGCGCGACATGGATATTTGACATAATTTTCGTCTTATCCATGTTCATTTTAAGACCTACCTGTTGAGAGACTCTGCTGAGGCCATCGAGCATTGCACCGAGATCTTCCAACGATTTTGCCATGATTACAATATCGTCGGCAAATCGAAGGTGAGTGATGTATTCGCCATTGATGTTAATGCCGAATCCTTGCCAGTCCAAGAGCTTAAAGGCGTCTTCCAAAGCAGCGGTGAATAGCTTTGGAGATATTACATCTCCTTGCCTGACACCTCTCTGCAATGGAATCGCCCCCGTGCACTGCTCCTGAACTCGGACCGACATTGTGGCGTTTTTGTACAAGCACTTCAACACTTCGATATACCGATGATCAATTCGGCATCGCTGGAGAGATCGCAGCACCGCCCAGGTTTCGACCGAATCAAAGGCCTTCTCATAGTCCACAAACGCTAAGCATAATGGCAGATTATACTCCTCAGTCTTCTGTATAACCTGCCGCAGCGTATGTATGTGGTCTATGGTACTATAGCCTCTTCGAAACCCGGCTTGTTCGGGTGGTTGGAAGTCATCAAGCCTGCGTTCGAGACGATTCGTGATGACCCTTGAGAACAGCTTATAAACGTGGCTCAGCAGCGAAATGGGCCTATAATTCTTCAAGAGGGCTTTATCACCCTTCTTGAAGAAAAGTACCACCACGCTCCTGTTCCACGCTTCTGGTGTAACACCTTCGAGCAAGACGGAATTAAACAGCCTCTGAAGGACTTTAAGTATCGGTGTTCCACCCGCTTTCAGAAGCTCTGTCGTAATTCCGTCTTCGCCCGATGCCTTGTTATGCTTGAGCTGCTTAAGGGCCATTCTTATCTCATACAAGCTGATGTCCGGGATATCTTCGGTAAAGTGTCGGGTAAGCTTGGCTCTCGGGTCTTTAGCCGTATCAGCAACAGGTTGCGCTACCGAAGTATATAACCGTCTATAGAACCTCTCGACCTCTCTCAACACCTCTGGTTTTGTCGACACTATACTCCCATCCTCCTTCTTCAGCTTGGTGAACTGGCTTTGCCCAATAGACCTGTCTCTTGCAAACACTTTGGAGCCTTTGTTCCGCTCTATCGCCTCTTTAATACTATTGGTATTAAAGGCACGAATATCATGCCGCAAGGACTGTCTATGCCGAAAAACGATCTAGTCCAAGTATAAGCCAATCGAAATGGGAACAAAGACGATCGAAAAGATGATCGATACTGAAACAAAAGACGATCGAAAACGAAGAATAAAAAGATAATAATAAAATTAAATATTATTAACAACAGTTAATATCTACAGCTGTTGATGTTAACTGTTGGAGCGGTGTTGGTTTAGTGGTAGATACCCCGACTTTCATTCTGAAGGTCGTGGGTTCGAATCCCAGCTGGTCGTGCACCAATGTATTTTTCTTAAGAAAAATGTATGTGCGCTAATTGACATTGCTCTTACGGTGAAGGAAAACATCGTGATGAAACCCGCGGCTTAGTTGGCTCCAGAAGTATTGACATGTTCTCTCATCTGGCCACGGACTAAGCTGAGAGGGTAGTAGGTGCTGGGCAAGCCTACTCCATCCTCACGCAAAAAGGACCCAATTAAAAAGAGTCTAGTTGCGGAAAAAAAGCCCGTATACATACATACCTATCTACAGCTGTAGGTAAGTTGTGTTCAAATGTATGAAAAGGTATTTATGTTCATTTCAGTGTGAGTAAAGCAATATGAAGCAAAGGTATTAATATTACAAACATCAAACCACCCTTTGAGTTTCAAATGACATAATTAAACGACGGATGTACCTATCCTATTTGCTATTACCTCAGTAATCAGTTGCATTCGTTTGTCAATTACCAGTTTATGGTAATTAATAAACAGGTGAAAAGTTACTTTTCATTACTCATACTCCAAAAGTAGGTCTAAAGATGCCTGAAGAGCGTGTAGAAAGAAAAACTTTCAGCCCTAGGGAAAATCGCTGTCACTGACAGCTGTCATGTTAAATTATGTTTTCGCGCGGCTTGTGCAATGTGCTTGTATCCAGTATCAGTATCATTACGCATTAGGAACTTCAAAAACCTAACCTCCTTTAAGGTAACACCAAAGAATAACAATTATGGCTTCATACGGCTCATGCATACTGCCAGTGGTAGTGTGGAGTCTCTCATTCACTATCGTTATTATGAAGAATTTTATGTATTATTCGTAATAAAAAACACTGTGTTTACCTCGGGTAAAAGACTCATTAAGTCCCTCAAACTATTAGCGCCCTCGCTACGCTCGGGCGCCAAACTCCGTCTCGGGACTCAATGAGTGACTTTCACACCTAGGGTAACAATGTACTATTTCCAGTGGTACTGTAACTTTTCCAATAAACTCAAAAAAGTTACTTTTCCAGTAGTACTGTAACTTTTCCAATAAACTCAAAAAAGTTACTTTTCCAGTAGTACTGTATCTTTTCCAATAAACTCAAAAAAGTTACTTTTCCAGTAGTACTGTATCTTTTCCAATAAACTCAAAAAAGTTACTTTTCCAGTAGTACTGTAACTTTTCCAATAAACTCAAAAAAGTTACTTTTCCAGTAGTACTGTATCTTTTCCAATAAACTCAAAAAAGTTACTTTTCCAGTAGTACTGTAACTTTTCCAATAAACTCAAAAAAGTTACTTTTGCAGTAGTACTGTAACTTTTCCAATAATTTTAGTTCAGAACCTTTTAGGCATAACTACATTTAACATAAAATATTTTGGCACAAACTCAAAAAGCATAAAACTAAAACACATAAAAACGCCTAATGCGTAATGGCTATGTGTAAAGGTTAAACAAATTAGGTAAAAAAAAAACACAAACAAAGACGTTTAAACGCTATTTTTAACAGTCTGAACCTAAAAACTCGCTTCGCTGGCACTTTTTTTGTCATGACGTCTTGCCCGACCTAACCTTATTTTCACATAGGGGTGGAATTACATAAAAATACAAAAACGAAATTAAAATCGACAGTTCACAAAGTCAACAACAAAACAAAATCAAAATCGGTTCGTCCGTTCAGGAGCTAGTATGCTATAGACAGATACACACACACAGAGACACAAAACTTATAACATCCCAATACAGATTATACCTAACTCACGCTTGGCCGGTTTTTAAACGACTACAAAAAAGATTATACGTACTGGCATGAATAAGCCTATGTCAATGTATATTTTAAATATAGCTATAAAAGTGGAAAAATCCTAACGATTTACAATTCAACTAGATATAATTCAAAGCTATCGTAAAGTTTTTCATTAGAGTTGTATAAGCAATTCCGAGGCAGGTACTAAATTCAGCTCAGCAACACTTTGTCTCAGTCTTTTAGCAAATAAAACTGTTACTAGAAGAAAAACTACTCCAGTAGGGTTTGACTTTAGTATAAGAGTTTTTCAAAATGTACTATTTGCACCTCGCGGTTTGTAAGTCTTGATCTTTCACAGCTTTTAAACTTTGCCTGGAACTCTAACAAAATTTAAAGCTATTGCATAGCTTTTATCGCGGGCTTTGACCGCGGCCACCGAATCAAGAAATTCCGTAACGAAAATAAAACCTAACACCCCTACTCCGCCTACCATGTAGCTCGGTCGAGCGTTCGCTTAACGTGTATTTTAAAATTAAAATTTGCCATGCCTACGCAAGTGAAACGCAACAGCTTATTGTCTATATTAGAAAGTACTTACATAAAAAACCGGCCAAGCGTGAGTCAGAATCAGCCACGAGGGGTTCCGTCTGTTTTATTGTATTACTTATTTGTATTTGTTGTTATAGCGGCAACTGAAACACATCATCTGTGAACATTTCAACTGTCTAGCTATCACGGTTTAAGAGATACAGCCTGGTAATAGACAGACAGTGAAGTCTTAGTAAAAGGGTTCTGTGTCCTTTGGGTATGGAAACCTTAAAATTCTAAGAATTTAATTAAAGTTTTCTTTATTACTAATTTAATTTTATCAGCTTTTCTCAGAATACCTAAGTGTCCTGTGTCCTAACAACGCTCCAACTAAATTGTTTTAAAATTAAATTACTTGTATTTCCTTATAGCTGTTTAAAATTCTTCTCAGCTATTAAAATTCAAGTAGCTCCTTTCCTTATCCTGTAAAAGCGCTATAAGGTTATCTTATTATCAGTGTCACATACCTACTATACAGGGTTATTGGTATTAAAAATAACGGTTGAAAGCTATTTCTGTGCACTTTAATTATCAACTTTTAGAAATTCGAATATTTTGTGAATTGAATTTTTTTTAGGAAAATGTGTCTTCAAAAATTGCAGCTGAGACGAGACTCGAACTCGCTTCTCTTGAATACCGTTCAAGTGCGTTTACCAATTACGCCACTCAGTCAAGTACAGTCATAGTTGAATTTAAGAATCAAAATTAACCTCTTTTCGAATTAAGGTTTGTTAGTGCAGGCCATGTACTTTAAAAATAAAAAATCATTATGTGATTTTTTGGATTCGGCTGTTTTTTTTTATGAGGGTCATTCAGATTTGGAACAGTCGATAATATTTACGATCAAGGGCGAGTTGAACTCGTGCACATTGGGTTCCGTACCATATTGTATGAGAGCCCCACTTCAAGAACACCACCCACTTCTTCTGTTTTTAGTATTGGTTGGCAACAGAAATACATAATCGGTGTAAATTCAAGTGTCTAGCTATCACGGGATACAGACAAATGAACTGACGGACTGACAGTGAAGTGTACGGAACCCTAAAAACGACCTCTTCGTAGGTATAGGTAACAGCTGATTTTCACGTGAACAAAATTTTGAAATAGAACATTTACAAAAAAAATCGCAGCTTCCAAAAGTCGTAGAACAAAAGTTGATTGTAAAGGTGCATAGTAATAGCCCAAAACCGCTTTTTTATACATATAATTACCAATAACGCTGTATAAACTAGGAAACCTAGAGCTAGACAACTTTATTATAGTTTATTCTACTGAATTGAATATTATCTCCCTTAAGCCGGTCGGTAGAACAAGCTCAACTCAGTTGTTCCGAACAATCCCCGCTCAGAGTCTGTCCTACCTTGCATTACGAAGTCTACAGTCTCAGAGGAATTATTGATGTCTCAGCACGACGACTGGACAGGTGACGTGTGCAACACACATTGCAAGTTGCGACCAAGAGTTATGTTAGTGTAGGTACGAATAATTCGCAGTTAAACAATGGATTTTCTATCCAAATAAAATGCTTTGTCCTGAAGGACTGAATGACTGACGGATCAAGGCACAGCCTAAACCGCTGATCGCAGAGACCTGAAACTTGCAGGGTGTCTTCTTTGTGTGACGTAGGCATCCGATAAGAAAGGATTTTCCGGAATTCTATACCTAAGGGGTGAAAAAGGGGGGCAAAGTTTGTAAGGGACAACGTGATTAATTGGTTCAATCTATTTAAAATTTTCTACTTCTAAGCGGACGTAGTCGCGGGAAAAAGCTAATCTTCAATAAAATGAATAAATATTGCAGGACATTCCACACATCGCCATCTTAGCCCCAAGCTAAGTAACTAGACTTATGTTATGTGTGCTAGGCAACGGATATACTACTTATTTACTTTTATTTTGTTAGTTACCTATGTCCAACTAAACCGATTTGTATGAAATTATTTGTGTATATTCGTTATGTCTGAGAAGCGAACTTTTAATGGATTTTTTAATGGCTAAACAACGTTTGCGAAGACAGCTAGTAAGAGGTACATATAAAAAACCAGACCACAGACAAATATCTAAGCACTTGCTAAGTTGTTATGTTAGCTACTTGGCTGAGGCGGGATTTGAACCCGCAACTCTGTGTTTGGCAGTCCAGCATGAAGAAAGCACGAGGAACTCGTGCCCCCTTATTCCAAAACCAGGATTAAGGATAGTCCGAGATGTAGAGACACAGATTTACTCGTGAACTATAAACTAAACACTATGTGTTTAGTTTATAGTTTCCTATAGTTTCCTATCCTACTAATATTATAAATGTGATAGTTTGAGTGTGTGTGTGTATGTTTGTTACTCCTTCACGCAAGAACTACTAGACCGATTGCTATGAAACTCGGTATCTAGATAACTGGAGACCTGGTTTAACATATAGGCTACTTTTTATCCCGATATTCCCACGGGATCGTTCGCGGGTGAAACCGCAGGGCTTAGCAAGTATAATCTATAGGGATAGTGTTTAGACTACAGTTTATAGGGTTAATGAAACCATCACGAGTGCAGTAAATACTGACTTTAATTAGTAAGATGCATCCTAAATATATTTAGGAATGTTAGGTAAGTACATGAATTATTATTACACACTACACCTCCCATCGGAGAAAAAATAAAAAAAAATGGAAAACATATTTTTTTTTTATATAACTACGAGCAAAGTAAATAATGATTATATTATTATTAATATTAAACAAAATATTTTATTTTGCTGTAAAAAAATCTTAAAAATCGATTACACTTAATGGTAGTTACAATTAATGCTTAGTTTCTAAATTATATAGGTAGTTTAATAAATTGTTGTTTTATGAAGTTTATATAAAAAAATTCGTTGTTAAAATAATTTGTTACGAACTATAATGTCAACAATAAGTACATACTTAATTAAATGTATGCAGTACTTGATAGTTCCGAGAATTATACGAGATATTAGTGATTCATCGTTCCAATGTTATAGGAACTTACATAGGTAGATATATTTACATTTAGTTATTCGTTATATGGTTTAGTCCTATTCTTGTGGACAATATCTTTTTTTCCATTTATTACAATCTCTACATTTGGCGATAGATCTCTTATTACAGTGTATGGCCCAGAATAAAGGTTTGTTAATTTATTACCAGTTTCATTTTTAATTAGAATTTTGTCATTTGGTTTATATATTATAGCATTTGTGTAAGTGTCAAATTTAGCTTTCGTTTTAATTTTACTGTTAATTAAATTGTTTCGCGCTTCGGTTTGAGATACCTGTAATCTATACTTAAGTTCAAGAGGATAGCTGTCGTGATTATATAATGGTTCTATAAATTTAATAAGGTTACTAGGTAAACTACATTTCTTACCAAAAACAAGCTCATAGGGTGTAAACTGCGTTGATGTATGTACAGTCGTATTATATGCGAAGCACCAAAACGGTAACCAGGTACTCCAAGTTTCTGGTCTTCCTTCTACGTGGATTCTCAAAAATGAATTGAGGCTTTTGTGTGAGTTTTCTAATGCACCGATACTTTTGTGGTGGTAAGCTGTTGAATTTAATTTGGAAATGTTTAAAAGTTTACATACCTCTTTGAATGTGTCAGCCATGAATTCCGTGCCTCTGTCTGTTGCTATCTCGGTGGGAACTCCATATCTTAGTATAAATTCTGTAACAAATGCTCGCGCTACCTCGGATGAGGATTTTGTTGTAAGTGGCATTGCGCATACATATTTTGACAATTCGCACTGTAAAGTGAGAATGTAATTATAACTACTGTTGTCCCTATCAAGTGGACCTACTATATCTAGGAAAATCTTTTCAAAAGCAGAGTTTGCAGTTGAGGTTATCGTCATCGGTTCTTTTATCGTAATTGTATATTTTTGCTTTTGACATTTTGGACATTTATTTACAAAATTTGTGACATCTTTTATAAGTCCAGACCAAAAATAATATTTTTTTAATATTATTAAACATTCTTCTAATGCCCGCGTGGCCACTCGTGGGCAACAGATGAAAGTCATTTAATATTACTTTTCTGTCGTCAATATTTTCTATACGTTCAACATCTTTTAAAATACATAAGAAAGGTCCCCCAATCTTTATTTTTCATTATTTCGCTCACTAATTTATCCACAAATACTTTTGTATTTTTATTTTTTATTAAGTATAATTCATCGATCGATATGTCTTTAAAAAACTTAGCCAGCTCTCTCGCAAATTCGGCTCGCGACATTTGTGATTGAGAAGCCGGATTAATATATAATGAGTGGTGAGTAAATACTGACTATAATTAGTAAGATGCATCCTTAACATATTTAGGAATGTTAGGTAAGTACATGAATTACACACTACAAGTTCACGAGGAACGGGGTTTATGAAAATGCAATACAAATTTTGTTATATTTCTTATTGTTTTGGGTACCGTTTAAACCTAGATCATTTGCTTGCCACTTTGTTCAGACTAGCTGCTCGTTATTTTAATAAACGAAAATGTACATGAAAGCTATGGTTTAAAGCGACCCAATTCCGTGGTCCGAGCGAAACACAATTTGCGAAAACTTTTAACAACGTTGTTACAGTACCTAACTATAGAGTTCTACGGTTCAAGTCACTTGAACCGCTCAACCGTTAATAAATAATAATAAATATTGCAGGACATTTTACACATCGCTATCTAGCCCCAAGCTAAGTAACTAGACTTGTGTCATGGGTGCTAGACAACGGATATACTACTTATATACTTTTCTTTTGTAAATATATACTTATTATACATAGAAACAACCAGACCACAGACGAATATCTAAGCGTAAATACTTGTCTGAGGCGGGAATCGAACCCGCAACCCTGTGTTTGGCAGGCCGGCATGGTGACCATTGTGCCAACTGGGTCATCCGTTGGCACAATGGTCACCGTTGGTGCTAAAATTAGTGAATTATAGGATGTAATTAATTAAAGCACGTAAATGAAGGGTAACTGGTTTTAGCGTGAAGGAGTAACAAACACACACACACACACACACAAACTTTCACATTTATAATATTAGTAGGATAAATAAAAATAAAAATGTTAAAACTAAATTCAAATTGTACCTACCTTTGATTTCCTTTTATTTATAATTGTAAAGTATGTTAGTATAGACTTTTGAAAATTCGAACATTTTTTTGAAAATGTTCGAATTGAAGATGTCATTAACCTTAAAATTTTACTTATTTTTTAAAGTTGTATGTACTTTTTTAGTCTGAATGACCTTTGTCTTAAAATTCAGCTGTTGTTTAAATTTACATGAAGTCAAAATTTTCATATTACTTTTCGATTTTCCAAAAGTCGTAGAACAAAAGTTGTTTATTAAGGTGCACAGAAGTAGCCCTCAACGGCTTGCTAATATAATTACCAATAATCCTGTATAATTCGTTTGAACATTGCTGACAAAAAATAATTTTGAAAATCATGGGAGAAATAGTTTTCCTCTCAGTGTAAAATGAAATAACATGTGATCGAATACGATCGGACACTTTTTCGATACTCCTATATTTTCATCCACTTATTTTTAAGTGAAAATAAACACGAACCAAATCCGATTATTGTTATTTGACAAGTTTCGACCATTCGACCGTTTTTATTTTACTTTGGCTATCTTTTTATATGTTTTAATTATTTTTCTATCCAAAATTTAGGGCCTGTATTCTGTATATCCTATCCTACTAATATTATAAATGTGAAAGTTTGTGTGTGTCTGTGCGTGTGTGTGTATGTTTGTTACTCCTTCTCGCAAAAACTACTGGACCGATTGCGATGAAACTCGGTATCTAGATAGCGGGAGACTTGGATTAACACATAGGTTAATTTTGTCCCGATATTCCCACGGGATCAGGACTTACGCGGGTAAAACCACAGAGCGCAGCTAGTAATATTATAAATGTGAAAGTTTTTGTGTGTGTGTGTATGTTTGTTACTCCTTCACTCTTACTAAACCAATTGCAATGAAATCGGTTTAGTAGTTTTAGCGTTAGTTATTAGTTTAAGAGTCTAATTTTGACCTGAGGAATTTGTTGCGCTTACGGTCCGAAATTCTGTTCTTCTTTCCTCAGCTCCTCTTCAAATCCTCACAAAATTATGAGACTACCCTTTGCAATAAAAAAAAATCATTAAAATCCTACCCGAACAACCATAAAAAATATCGAACTTAGAACTTCCTCATTTTTTGAAGTCGGTTAGAAATAAGTACATTATTAATCATTTACCAATAAAAGGTTCATTGATTCTTAACTTTTACCTCATGAATTTCCTGAAATAACCTTTGGGACCAGTCATTAGAGCGTTACGAAATCTAACGATATCTTTTACTTTGACAAAGCCTTTGTCTAGCTTTTATCGTGAAATAGAGTCACAGTTCCGTTTCCTTATGACTAAACTAATGAACTGAAAGTACAGCTTTTTAAAAAACCTTCTAAAAAGGGCTTCTTTTATCGTATGTCATTTTTGGGTGTTTCTAAAAACAGTTTTTGTATTTATGATATCCCAAAAAAAATAAATGAAATAAAATGGAACAATACTAAGTAAAATTGGAAATACATTGTTTTATTGAACCGTTCCCTATTGCGAGTTGGCGAGAAAAAATGTTACGCGTTACAAAAACGTGAAACGGAAAACTGGAAGAGAATCTAATCTCACACACACAAATCTGCAAATAAAAAATAATATAATAATATTAAAGTGACTTCGTTCCAAACGCGTGTTTCGCAACATGTTTTTTTTTTAATTTTCGTCTTGTACCTAATTGGTTTTCCGATTTGCTTAGAACAATGTTGGAACGAAGTAAAAACGATGAAGTATGAAAGGATTTTTGAAAATTTGACCTGTAAAAGGTTAAAAATTGCTGTTAAGTAACTAATAAGTATTCTGTGTTTGTAGGAAATCACACTAAAGCGGGTAAAACCGCGGGACTTAACTGGTTTATCTACATCTATACTATCTATATGTAGTAATATTATAAAGAGGAAAGATTTTTGTGTTTTCTTGTTTGTAACGATTAGGCTCCGAAACTACTAAACCGATTTTGATAACACTTGGTGTGAGGATACATTGGTTCTTTGGAGTATCATAGGTTATTTTTATTCCGATATTCCCACGGGCATAGATAATATTGTAAAGTAAAGTCTTGTAAAGTAACGAAATGTCAATGCCAATGGAAATTTTACGCTGTTTTCAATACAAGTATATAATTTTTGTTTCAATCAAATTTTGTATTTGTCCAATAACATCGTTAAAGCAGGGAGGGTGGTACTGTAACCTACATTTCTTGAGGCATAAGCAAACCTATTCAGGGACACGAATATTCAAACAAACCATAATTCATCACAGTTTCATAAATCTATACATTTAAATGCTTTGTCCTCAATGACAATGATTTTCCGAAATTCTACCCCTTAGTGGGTGTACTTGTACTTGTATAGGTGTCCTTTTTGCGTGAGGATGGAGTAGGCTTGCCCAGCACTTACTACCCCCTCAGCTTAGTCGATCGGGTCCAGAGGAGATAACTTGTCAATGCTTCTGGAGCCAACTAAGCCGCGGGTTTCATCACGATCTTTTCCTTCACCGTAAGAGCAATGTCAATTAACGCACAAAAAAATTCTTAGGAAAATCGGGGCACGGCCGGCCGGGATTCATAATGAAAGTAGAGGTATCTACTACTAAACCAACACCGCTCCCCTTAGTAGGTGAAAAAGAAGTCAAAGGCAAAAATAAAAACTTTTGAGAGGCGGGAATCGAACACACAACCTTCTGCGTCGCAAGTGGGTAAGTTGTAATTAAATAACTTGACTAAGTTTCCGTACTCTCCATTCACTCTCCCAGTAGACATATTCAATGACAAATCATACCCACTCATGTTGACAAACGTTTGAACATAAACCTCATTACACACGAGAGCGGTGAGGTGAGCTTTGTTTGCATGTTTTCGGTTATTTTAAGTGGGAGGTTGTCAGCAAATATATTGGTGAGTAGGTACGTATTACTTCTACTTATTATAAACTGTCAACTTAAGATTATTGATATATGAATAATGAATAAACTATCAATTAAAATTCCACCGTCAATTAGAGTGGTGAAAGGGTACCGGGGGCTCTCTCCATACAAACGTGTAGAGTACTCACCTTAAGAGGAAAGGGTACCGGGGGCTCTCTCCATACAAACGTGTAGAGTACTCACCTTAAGAGGAAAGGGTACCGGGGGCTCTCTCCATACAAACGTGTAGAGTACTCACCTTCAGAGGAAAGGGTACCGGGGGCTCTCTCCATACAAACGTGTAGAGTACTCACCTTAAGAGGAAAGGGTACCGGGGGCTCTCTCCATACAAACGTGTAGAGTACTCACCTTCAGAGGAAAGGGTACCGGGGGCTCTCTCCATACAAACGTGTAGAGTACTCACCTTAAGAGGAAAGGGTACCGGGGGCTCTCTCCATACAGATAGAAATATATTGTCTATTTATCATGTCAGCCCATGCAAGTCCACTGCTGGACATAGGCCTCCCCCATACGACGCCACAAACAGCGGTCCTGAGCCGCCTCCATCCACCGACTACCCACGACCGCTACAATGTCGTCGGTCCACCGGGCAGCTGGTCTCCCAACACTCCGTTTCGCGTTGCATCGCGGCCGCCACTCGAGAACCTTTACTCCCCAGCGGTTGTCAGTTCTGCGAGCTATATGACCTGCCCATTGCCACTTCAGCTTACTAATCCTAAGGGCTATGTCGGTGACTTTGGTTCTTCTACGGATTTCCGTATATTGTCTATTGGTTTACGTATTTCCTGTTATGTTCGTATTTTATGGGGAGTTATTGAATACTAAACTATCGATAAACCTTCATATTAATAGTTTATTGTTTTGGTGCGGTTTGGATTCTAATAGTTGAAACGGATCTTATTCTCAATATATTATTTAAGAGGAAAGGGTGACGACTCTCCATACAAACGTAATCGACTGTTTCCTCCCTGGATAATGACACTAGCACAAATATTTTTGTGCCATATAACCTATAACAGCCATGACTTTGCCCCTATGTTTTGGTTTTTTATATTTTCTAATTATCATAGAAATTAAGATTTAAAAAACAAAACATAGGGGCATGGTCATGGCAGTTATAAGTTTTATGCAACAAAAATATTTTCTCTTTATCATTATCCAGGGAGAAAACAGTCGACTACGTTTGTATGGACAGAGCCCCCGGTACCCTTTCCTTTTAAGGTGAAGAAGGACCTGAAAACCCCTATCCCTTTCCCAAGCGCGTGATAGCATCGCCTTACGTCAGACCTCTATAATGTAAACAAATAGCGTACACAGGGTTCATTGAGAGAAAATAAACGAGTTCTATTTTGACCGCTGTAAAGCTTAGATGTTTCATTTATTACTCTTACTTCCCTAAGTAATTAATAATTATTTTTCAACCCCTTCTGTCATCAGAAGTGGGATAATAAATAAACGTACCCCCACATAATCAATAAAAAAGTAAAAAAAAAAACCAGTGAAAATGAACCAAAGAAGAGTGAGAAATAACAGACAAAATAGTGTACCGAGAGTGATTGAAAATGACTGTGAAAATATGAGTGGATATTCTAGCAAAGCTATAGCTTTGCCCACATTTGACCCAAGTGTTGGTGCTATTGAAGCTTATGAGTGGATTGCGGAAGTAGACAAGTTATCATTGAAAAATAAATGGGATGATATCGAGACCATCGCGAGGTGTGTGCCGTTTTTAGCCAGGCCAGCAAAAGAACTGTACAAAGATTGGACACCTATTGAAAGGACTTGGCCGGCTTTAAAGGAAGATTTACAAACTACTTTTCCTAAGTGTCGAGATTTGCACCGCGATTTCAAAACTGCAGCGAATATGACTAGTGATCAATATTCGACTGTCTCAATTTATGCGGCGAAAAAACACAGAATCTTAAAGCAATTGAGATTGCAATTTCGAGAGAGTGAAATACTAGAGTTGATAACGGGAGGCATAACCGATCCTCATGCGAAATCCATAGCGAGTAGTGCTGAGACAATAACTGGATTATATCAGAAACTTGCTCGTTATATTCCACTTACACCGACTTCTGAAAAAGATTTAGATGTAGAGTCTATGCCCTCCCCGCCAAAAAAATTTAAACTCCAAACAGATAAGCGGTGTCATCGTTGCAATAGAATTGGACATTTACAACGTGATTGTCGTACCAGTGTACATAAATTACCCATTAACGTCCCAGCCATTACTATGGGTAACAAAAAAATCTGTCTACAAACAAGCCAACGTCAAAAAAAGATAAGGAATGTACTTTCTGTTTAAAAAGGGGCATTTGGCAGATGAATGTTGGACCAAACAGAGAGTGGATCGAAATCAACAATCAAAAGATGTCAACACTAGTGGCAAGGTATGTGCAACAACAGCTGTTATTATTAATGGTAAAAATTTTCATATTCTAATTGACAGCGGAGCATCGTGTTCTTTGATGAGAGACACCGTGGCGCGATCTATAGGAGCCTATCGTCAACCTTTCATAGTACATATTTGTGGACTCTCTAAAGAAATAATAACTTCCTACACAAAGATAACTGTCATTACTCAATTTGAAAATATTGCATTGGAAACAGATTTTCAAATTGTTCAAGACAAAGAAATTCGGTATGACGCAATACTTGGCAGAGACGCAATAAGTACCAATAATATAATGTTTGTTACATCCCAAGAAGGTACCACTGTTACAAGACGACCTTTGTTTCATTCCCAAACCCAAATTCAGGATATTGTTTATAATATAGACGACTTGATTAATAGTGCTATAAGTCAAGCTCCGACCGCAACACAAACGAAGTTGCGAGAACTTTTAAACAAATATTCCGGTCTTATTTCTTCTGACAAAAACATCCGTGAAATAAAAACTGCCGTTATGCGTATTCGAACTACAACAAATGAACCCGTTGTTTATCGCCCTTATCGGATGTCAGCTGTGGAGCGAGAAAAGGTTCGGGACATTGTGAATGAACTTTTAAAGAATAATATCATACAAGAATCCACTTCACCTTATGCGTCGCCCGTTATATTGGTAAAAAAAAAAGATTCAAGTGACCGACTGTGTGTAGATTATCGCGCTTTGAACAGGATAACAATTAAATACAGATATCCACTACCATTGATTGACGACCATTTGGACAGATTAGGAAAAGCTCGATATTTTTCTACTCTTGATATGGCATCAGGTTTCCACGGAATATCTATAGAAAATGTGTAAAAAACTGCCCTTGTGACTCCAGACGGTCATTATGAATGGCTAAGAGTTCCTTTTGGACTATCTAATGCGCCAAGTACATTTCAGAGAGCTATCAACAATGCACTAGGAACCTTAAGATATGATTGCTGCTTGGTTTATATTGATGACGTCATTATATTTTCAAACAGTATAGATGAAGGTTTTCAGCGGTTGGATGTTGTTTTAGAAGCCCTGGATAAAGGCGGATTTACTTTAAACCTAAAAAAATGTAATTTTTTTCAAATGGAAATAGAATATCTGGGAAGAATAATTTCTGAGAAAGGTATTCGCCCAGGGAAGACAAAAGTAGAAGCACTAAAAAATTCTCCAATCCCTAAGACTGTAAAGCAAGTGAGACAATTGATGGGACTTGCTGGTTATTTTCGGAAATACATACCAGAATTTGCAACCAAAACTACATGTATAACTAATCTCCTGCGACAAAATACCACATTTTATTGGTCTGAAGAATGTGAAAAAGCTCGACAATACATAATTCATAAGCTGTGTGACTATCCACTACTAGTGGTTTTCGACCCAGACCGTGAGACAGAGTTGCATACAGATGCAAGTAGCATTGGTTTTGGCGGTATTTTACTCCAAAAATACGACCGAGATCTCCGTGTTGTTTCATACTATAGCAAGAAAGCATCGCCTGAAGAATCCAAGTACCATAGCTATGAACTAGAAACGTTGGCTATAGTAAATGCACTAAAATACTTTCGAGTGTACTTATTGGGTATAGAATTCAAATTAGTTACAGATTGTAACGCTGTAAAGGCGACTTCAACCAAACGAGATTTGTTGCCAAGAGTCGCTAGATGGTGGTCTTATATACAAGATTTCAACTTCAAAATAGAGTACCGGAAGGGTAGTAATATTCAACATGTAGATTTTCTTAGTAGAAACCCACCGCAAAAAGAAATCAAAGAAATTAAAATGGAGGAAATGCAAGTGAATGATCAAGTGTCCTGGTTAGAGGCCACTCAAAAAAAAGATCGGGAAGTATTAGATTTAATCGAAAAAATTCAAGAAAATCCAGACAGTTTTGAAGGAATACTCAATAAAAAATGGCATATTGATGAGAGTTTTTAAAGAAAATGAAGCACAAAAATTAAAATATTTTGTACCTTCAGCAATTCGATTTAATCTAACTAGAATATTTCACGATGAGCAGTGTCATATTGGAGTAGATAAAACAATAGAATCAATGAGAATAAAATATTGGTTTCCGGGAATGACTGCTTTTGTACGCAAATATATCGGTCATTGCATTACTTGTTTATCGGCAAAACGACCTAGTGGACCTAAACAAGGATTACTTCATCCTATTGAAAAGTTACCGATTCCATTTCATACTGTACATGCTGACTGTACAGGTCCATTTGGAACTACAGGTGATTTTTATAGATACCTATTATTATTAGTTGATGCCTTTGTAATGCTAATACCAATAAAAAATCTCACGAGCTCACAACTAGTAAAAGCCTTGGAGCCACAACTTTGTTTATTTGGAACAACTAAAAGAATAATAACCGACAAAGGGACCAATTTCTCTAGTAAAGAAACAAAAGAGTTATTAAAAAAAAATGGATATTGAAGTACATTTTATTGCGACTGGTGCAAGTAGAGCTAATGGACAGGCCGAACGCTATGTGGCAACCGTTTTAAACCTGTTAGCCTGTGAAGTCAGTAAAGGGTCAGACTGGGCGAGCGTATTGTGGAAAATACAAATAACTCTTAACACTACAGTTCAAAAAAGTACAGGCTGTTCGCCTATACAACTACTTACAGGCATTCGCTCGGAAATTCCCGCCATAAGTAGAATCAACACTGATCTGCCTGAAATTGAATCAGCTGTTGACATTCATCAACTAAGAATTACTGCGGAGGAAAGGCTTAGAAATAACGCACTAAAAACGAAATTACGATTTGACAAGATGTGAAGAAATAATTTAAAATTAAAAGAAGGTGACATTGTTTATGTTCAACAACAAAGAACTCGTCTAAGCAAACTAGACCCACGCTATAATGGTCCATTTGTCATTTTAAAGTGTTTACCGAAAGATAGGTACAAGGTAAAAAATGTACAAAAAAAGACTATACAGATTGTGCCTAAAGATCGAATACGGTTATGGAACCGTGAGGCTGGCGAAATGGCTCAAGCGATGATGGGCAGTGATAACATCAGAGTTTAAAAAAAAACACAAAAAAAATAACAAAAACAAAAAAAATGACGTGAGCAACTTATACTCATGAGGGTTCTGGGACCGTCAAGATAAAATATAAAAAAAAAAGAAATTAAAACTCACGGCGTAAGCAACTTATATTTATAGGGGTGCTAGGACCGCCAAAAATAAAATAAATTGAATGAGGCGTAAGCTACTTACTAAGTGAGCTGGGATCGCCCGAAAAAAAAATAAAAAAATAAAAAAAAATACAAAGTGTGTCACAACACAGCAAAAAAAAAAAAAAAAAAGACAGTTCAGTGACAAAAACAAATGGGGGAGTTTTGGCGGGAACGAGTTAACAACATGTCGTGCTGCAGTTTTATTTTCATGAAACTTAGATGTAACCCGAGTTGAATTGTATAATTCTGGTGGAATGTTATTCAATTTAGTTCTGTGAAAGTGCACAAGTGTAGTGAAAGTAAAAATCAGTGTCAAACATGCAGTTTTCACGTTGCCTCCAAATCTCCTAGTAAGGTTATGGTAAACTTGCCACCGCTTTACTATAACCCCTGACTTGACGGACTATGACGACTTTGACTGTATTGAAACACTTTAGGCCCGATTTATGAAAAATCGGGTCATAATTTGATGCAAAATATAACTTGACACTGGCTAAATGCACACGTGCGAAGCCATAATAAAAGAAAAAAAAAAAAAAAAAAAAAACAAATGGGGTCGATCCCCAGTAGTCAAGTGGCACCTGATGATTATTTCTTGTAAAATATGATTTCTTTAATATCTTTCTGTTTAAATTGTATTTAAAACTTAAATTGTATTTAAAACAATTTAAGTTTATTATTTCTATCTTATCAACTAATGTACTTAATACTATTTTTATCTTATCAACTATGTAATTAATGTACGTAGGTAATATTAATTCGTGTTGGTCAACAAACTTAGCGTACCTGAAAACAGAAAGATATTAAAGAAATCATATTTTACAAGAAATAATCATCAGGTGCCACTTGACTACTGGGGATCGACCCCATTTGTTTTTTTTTTTTTTTTTTTTTTCTTTTATTATGGCTTCGCACGTGTGCATTTAGCCAGTGTCAAGTTATATTTTGCATCAAATTATGACCCGATTTTTCATAAATCGGGCCTAAAGTGTTTCAATACAGTCAAAGTCGTCATAGTCCGTCAAGTCAGGGGTTATAGTAAAGCGGTGGCAAGTTTACCATAACCTTACTAGGAGATTTGGAGGCAACGTGAAAACTGCATGTTTGACACTGATTTTTACTTTCACTACACTTGTGCACTTTCACAGAACTAAATTGAATAACATTCCACCAGAATTATACAATTCAACTCGGGTTACATCTAAGTTTCATGAAAATAAAACTGCAGCACGACATGTTGTTAACTCGTTCCCGCCAAAACTCCCCCATTTGTTTTTGTCACTGAACTGTCTTTTTTTTTTTTTTTTTTTTTGCTGTGTTGTGACACACTTTGTATTTTTTTTTATTTTTTTATTTTTTTTTCGGGCGATCCCAGCTCACTTAGTAAGTAGCTTACGCCTCATTCAATTTATTTTATTTTTGGCGGTCCTAGCACCCCTATAAATATAAGTTGCTTACGCCGTGAGTTTTAATTTCTTTTTTTTTTATATTTTATCTTGACGGTCCCAGAACCCTCATGAGTATAAGTTGCTCACGTCATTTTTTTTGTTTTTGTTATTTTTTTTGTGTTTTTTTTTAAACTCTGATGTTATCACTGCCCATCATCGCTTGAGCCATTTCGCCAGCCTCACGGTTCCATAACCGTATTCGATCTTTAGGCACAATCTGTATAGTCTTTTTTTGTACATTTTTTACCTTGTACCTATCTTTCGGTAAACACTTTAAAATGACAAATGGACCATTATAGCGTGGGTCTAGTTTGCTTAGACGAGTTCTTTGTTGTTGAACATAAACAATGTCACCTTCTTTTAATTTTAAATTATTTCTTCACATCTTGTCAAATCGTAATTTCGTTTTTAGTGCGTTATTTCTAAGCCTTTCCTCCGCAGTAATTCTTAGTTGATGAATGTCAACAGCTGATTCAATTTCAGGCAGATCAGTGTTGATTCTACTTATGGCGGGAATTTCCGAGCGAATGCCTGTAAGTAGTTGTATAGGCGAACAGCCTGTACTTTTTTGAACTGTAGTGTTAAGAGTTATTTGTATTTTCCACAATACGCTCGCCCAGTCTGTAAAGATAGTCATTTTATTCTTGTCAGCTTTGAAATAGCTTAGCGTGCTGACGTCTGAAGTCATAGCTTTGAGTTCCCGTAGACTATATATATAGCCTTTTATTTATCCTTTGAATATTAAAATTACTTATAAAACATGTACATATCATTCTAAACTTACTATTACTATGAGAGTATTGAAAAAAAAAACTATATCTACTGTGAAAATTAAATTGTCCGCTATTCAAAGATCTCTTTTTGAGTAAAGGCCTCCTCCATGGCTTTCCAATTGTCTCTATTCTGTGCTTTAGTTATCCAATCTTTCCCCGCTATTTTTTTTATTTCGTCTTCCCATCTCTCTGCCGGTCTACCTCTATTCCTTTTCCCTAGCGGTCCTCTCTAAATCGTTGTATTTTTCGTCCACGTTTTGTTTGTCATTCTGGCTACGTGAACCCTCCCGTAGACTAGAGAACTTAAATTGATCTATAGTTTTAGTTTTTTAATGCCATAATTAATTTTACTTGTAAATCTCAAAATAAATACAAATACAAGGAATTTACTACGAAATAAATACGAGATTTAAACGAATAAAATCTAAAATATTTGTAATATTGACCTTTATGAGCGTGTTCACATGAAAAAAAAAACCCCCATGAGTTTCTTGTGCCTTCTTCTCATTGGTGGGCGCCTTCAGAAGGCATACATCCTAACTTAGTTTTTAAGACGTCGCCATGTGATGTTAAGTATCCAAAGGACATAAAGAATTTTGACTTTTAACTTTTAAAAATTATAACTAAACCTATTCGAACAAACCACTCCCCAGCGTTCCCGGTGTCACGGAGGCGACGGCCAATCTCCCTCACAAATGCCAAATAGTTTTAATGCCTTTAGTTGCGACTTTCAAGGGTTATTGGTAATTATATGAAAAAGCAATACTTACAATAATACAATACAATACTTCGGCTTACCAAGTGGTAAGACCACAAGCGCGATAGAGGTGTCTTTGAAACAGTTTTTGGGTATCAACCACTAAAATCCATAGAATGATATTCCTACTGTCGTAAAGGTGAAGAATTGTATTATTATACACATTGAACCACGATTAGATTGATTTGCCTCGATTGAAAAAATACGTTAAAATCGTAATTTTTTGATATTTTTTTCATTTATACGGCGATTGTAAAAAAAAAACAAATACAAAATTTATACTCACATAAACCTTACATCAAATCCCATATGGTAGTACAGATGGTTTTTCACTAAAATAGATGTTAGTCTTTTAATTACATAAAACAGTTAAAACGGCCATTTCGCTGCGCGTGGGGGAAAGGGATAGAGTCATTGCGTGGCGCGCGTGACAGAAGGGGTTGAAAAATAATTATTAATTACTTAGGGAAGTAAGAGTAATAAATGAAACATCTAAGCTTTACAGCGGTCAAAATAGAACTCGTTTATTTTCTCTCAATGAACCCTGTGTACGCTATTTGTTTACATTATAGAGGTCTGACGTAAGGCGATGCTATCACGGCCTTCCTGCAAAATGCTTTGTTCTCGAAGCATTATTTTTGTTGTAAATCATTTGTATCTCTATAATTATTTTAGACCAAAAATTTCTACTTTTTATGAATACAAATTATAATGTAACTTGAATCTTTGATTAACCAAAAATTTAAAATTTGAAGCTACCACTCATTCGGAAAGCTGTTTCCCTCGAGAAGAATGAGTAAGAAACTCGTAGGGTTGCTCTTTTTTTTATATATACAAATGCACTTACATCTAATAATATAAACTTAAAACTATTTTGCCTTAAAATAATGTAAATTCTACTTTTATAAATCATTTTCTAAAACAATGTTTTTAGCGTTTTATTCTGGAAGTACTTCCTTCATTTTATGGTTACTAAAACTATAGATCAATTTAAGTTCTCTAGTCTACGGGAGGGTTCACGTAGCCAGAATGACAAACAAAACGTGGACGAAAAATACAACGATTTAGAGAGGACCGCTAGGGAAAAGGAATAGAGGTAGACCGGCAGAGAGATGGGAAGACGAAATAAAAAAAATAGCGGGGAAAGATTGGATAACTAAAGCACAGAATAGAGACAATTGGAAAGCCATGGAGGAGGCCTTTACTCAAAAAGAGATCTTTGAATAGCGGACAATTTAATTTTCACAGTAGATATAGTTTTTTTTTTCAATACTCTCATAGTAATAGTAAGTTTAGAATGATATGTACATGTTTTATAAGTAATTTTAATATTCAAAGGATAAATAAAAGGCTATATATATAGTCTACGGGAACTCAAAGCTATGACTTCAGACGTCAGCACGCTAAGCTATTTCAAAGCTGACAAGAATAAAATGACTATCTTTATTAATTAACGGTTCGCGTGAAGCGGATTTAATAACTGCGTTCTATTGTAATTTACCGAGCTTTATTATAGAGATTGGAAAGTTCAATTTGATTTTCTTTTTTAATTTATTAGTGAAGAAAAAATAAAATCTGTAAACAAAATGCTTATAGGTTACTCGCTTTTGCCCCTTCGTCCGCGTAGAAGTCGAAAATAGACCAAGGAACCACCTTGTGCTATAAAAACTTTGGCCCCCTTTGATACCCCTTTAGGGGTAGAATTTAGAAAAATCCTTATCCGATGCCTACGTCATACAAAGAACACACCCTCCAAGTTTCGGGTCTTTACGATCAGCGGTTTAGGCTGTGCGTTGATCCGAACTTGGAGGGTGTGTTCTTTGTATGACGTAGGCATCCGATAATCCGATGGAAAAAGGGGGGCAAAGTTTGTATTAGACAGCGTAATTCCTTGATCTAATCTTCTTCAAATTTTGCGTAAACATTCTTTAACAGAATTGATGGAAGACGCGTTTCGTATTTTATTGAATAATTATCCTACTATTAGAACCATTTTCAATTTCTACGCGAACAAAGTCGCGTATAAAAGCTAGTCACCGTATATAACTATCTCGGTAGTTACATGATTATCAAACGCAGAACAACCGCAACACACTTGCGGTAGATATAATACCAATTATGGTGTATTTCTCGTAACATCGCATAGCGAATTTACAAGTGATCACTCAATGTCATTTTCATAAGAGAAGCTACTTGTTTGGTTAATGTTCGAGGGTTTTTGTTTTGGTGTAATCTATTTTGGTCCACTTTGGGCTATAGAAGATTCGTGGAATGTCATTCTAATTTTATTTTTAGACATCGTGGTGAAAATAAAAAAACTCTCAACTGGCAGAAACGGTTGACTCATACATTTTCATTATGGCGCCATCTGTGTGCCAGTTGATGAATTATGGGTTATTCTTCCTAAATGAAACACGGGAATTTCACTGGTTACTGCTGGTTCGAATTGAAAAAATCTTTTTGTATTGGATAGTCCATTTATTGAGGAAAGCTATAGGCTACTTTTTATCCCGATATTCCCACGGGATCGGGAGTTGCGCGCGTGAAACCGCGGAGCGCAGCTAGTCTCTTATAAAGCCCTGAAAGCTCATGTAAAAAAAATCACCCTGTTTAAAAATCTCTTCATTCATAATTATTTAATTTCAAATAAGGGTAAGGGTACAGTATTGGTGTTACAGATTAGTCAAATAATCATCTACGCAACCGTAGGACAAGCAATTTATGTTTGTAGTGATTATGTTAAGGCGCTCTTCCAGTACCGTGTGTAGGTGTACACATTACCTTAGCCCCCGCTCTCAAAAACGTAGCGTGCTGCGTGCTAACTGTTATATTTGATCGATATGCAAAACATTTTAGCATCATTTTTCACAAATATAGTTCCTAGAGGTCAAAACCTATCATTTGATTCATTTTTAGAAACAAACGTTAACTATTTTTGAATAAAACCCGATAAACGATCTAACAATTCTCTGTTTTCTAACATTTTTTTTATCGAACGAAGTTGTTCATTTCTTGTTTTCAACCACAATAAACAAAAATATGGTTATTAAACTACAATATCCATTTATATCCAAAAAACAAAAAATGAGTATTTGATTACTTAGTGTTGCTTAAAACAAAGGTCGATTTTGGTAGCTTTATTAGCACCTGGCCTTAACATATCAAGACAACACTATCTTGTTGTGTTATCTTGAATCTATGACGAAAGGACACATCCAAACTTAGTTTTTAAGATGTATCCATGTGGTCGGCTGCATAATTGCAGACCCACCTTAGAGCTCCAAAACGGCTGTTATAAGAATGTTTTCAACACAAGCAAGGTTCTAGACACCTGCTCTTGTTGTAGTTTAAAGTCTTCTAACTCATCAATTTATCAAACAAAAATTATTAGATTGAAAACATTCCAATAATAGTAATTTTTGAACTCTACCGGGGGCTGCAATTATGCAGGCGACTGTATAAATGTATTAAGCATCCAAAGGAATACATTTTTTCGACTTTGACTTTATGAGCTATGAATTTAAAACTTTGCATGGGGATAAGAAAGGGTTTTTGGGAAATTGATGAATGACACTTGATTTCTAGATATTATTTTCTAAGAGAAATGCAAGTAGAATATTTTTAGAAATAAAATGCCGTGGGCCGGCTTACGTACTTAAATATTAAAAAGTTTGTTAAATAAAACTTGATTCCTTGAACATTGAATTCTTAGGTATAAACTGAACCGTACTTTTATTCCGAGGGATCACAACCCTGAGGGAACAGGGTTGAGATTTACGCGGGTAAATCTGGGGCACTACTGAAGTCAGCCTATAAAGTGAATTCGGCTAACACCCTTTTTAGGGTTCCGTACCCAATGGGTATAAACGGGACCCAATTCCTAATGGTTCACTGTTTGTCTGTGACCAGGCTGTATCACTATACCGTGATAGCTAGACAGTTAAATAAATAAATATTCCAGGACATACCACACCTCGCCATCTAGCCCCAAGCTAAGTACTTAGTGCTAGACTTGTGTTATGGTTGCTAGACAACGGATATACTACTTATATACGGTTTTCTTGTAAATATATACTTATAATACAAAGAAACAACTAGACCACAGACAAATATCTAAGCATACATACTTGTCTGAGGCGGGAATCGAACCGGCAACCCTGTGTTTGGCAGTACGGCATGGTGACCATTGTGCCAACTGGGTCGTCAGTTGAAAGAATAATGGCAAAACAAAAAAAAAATATCAAGGAGGTTAGGTTCCTGAAGTTCCTATATGTGTAATGGCGTCAGATGCTGATGAAAAAATTAAAAACACGTGACTTTAAATGCTTATATCTTTTTTCCACACCCAGTTCACGAAATACTATCAATTTTCATTGTAATCTAAAATGAAGTATCTTCCTAAAAAGAAGGATTTTCCAAATCGGTCTAGGCGTCTCCGAGTAATCGGGGAACATACATTAAAAAAAAACCCGACGAATTAAGATTCTCCCCCTTTTTTTGAAGTCGGTTAAAAACGGAGATTATATCATATTTTTTTCTATTTGCTTATTTATGCTCAAGTATTGCCTTGCTAACATTATTTTCATTCAGACATGATGTATTTCTGTTGCCGCTAGAACAACAAATACTAATAATGCTTTTGGTACGGAACCCTTCGTGCGCCAGTCCACCTCACACTTGCCGGTTTTTTATTTCCCGAACCGGTTAAATAATAGGGTAAAATATAATGTAAGTATGATAGTAGTGTTACCAGGTCAAAGCAATCGACTCCCAAGTTAAGAAACCATTACGGTTTTATTGAATAACGTCGGGATCGCAGAGAGGTGACGTGCTGTAAACCAGATAGGTTAACTGGGATTTAGGTCAGTGTTGCCAACACTCATTAGGTATATAGAAAGTCAGTGGAATGAATGCTATAAATCTTTACGTAAATATCTGTAGGTTTTTTAATTTCATTGTTTTTTAGGGTTTCTTCCAGAGGTTTTTTTTAATGCTATAACCACTCGGTGTTTCACTGACCTAAATTAATTACTAGCTGTGCTCCGCGGTTTCACCCGCATAAGTCCCAATCCCGTGGGAATATAAAAATAAAAAGTAGCCTTATAGTCTTCCTCGATAAATGGACTATCCAACACAAAAAGAACCAATAGTTCCTGAGATTAGCGCGTTCAAACAAACAAACGTACAAACAAACTCTTCAGCTTTATAATATTAGTATAGATTTCCACGGGATCGAGACTTATACGTGTAGAAATATACTAGTAGTTATTAAACAAAATATAGATATATATATACGCGACGAATTGAGAACCTCCTCCTTTTGTTTGAAGTCGGTTAAATACCATATTGTACCTAATTATTAAAAATCTTAAACCTTCAAAAAATAATCTTAACGAAGAATCATTGTTCATTGAAATGGAAAAAGGTTACCAAGGTACGGTACAAGTACGTGTTGTTGGGTTAATGTACTTTATTAATATCACCTAGGTGCATTAACTCTACTTTTCGTAACCTTTATTCACCTACTTCGTCTGGGTGCACTGAATGCACGAAAAAGTAAAACTGTAGGAAATAAATGCAACGACAAAGAGGTACAAACATTCAAGGTGAAAGTGTACCGGCGCTCTCTCCGTACAAACGTAGTCGACTGTTTCCTCCCTGGATAATGACACTAGAGCAAATATTTTTGTTGCATAAAACCTATAACTCCGATGACTATGCCTCTATATCTTGTTTTTTTTTTCATATTCTAGTTATTATAGAAAGTAATAGTTAAAAAAAAACAATATATAAAAATAAGACATAGGGGCATGGTCAATATGGTCATGACAATTATAAGTTTTATGTAACAAAAATATTAGCTCTAGTATCATTATCCAGGGGGGAAACAGTGAACTACGTGTGTATGGAGCAAGAACCGGTACTCTTTCCTCTTAAGTTTACTAGCAGCACTCCGCGGTTCGACCCGCGTAACTGCGAATGAATCAATGTATCAGCATACCAAGTTTTATCAAAACCAGTCCAGTAGTTTCGGAGCCTACGTTCTAAACAAACAAAATTTCCTTTTTACAATATTAGTGTAGACTATACAAGAATATTACATTCCCTTCAAGTACTTAAGTATAACCTAAAATAAATAATTGCTTTCATTCCTTTCAAAAGCGTAGAAATTTTCGTAGAGATCGTAGAGATTTTGGGAGTGCTCGCTCGGCGATGAGTGTGTGTGGACGTGTATAGTGACATTGTGCGAGTCATTTTCGAGTGATTTTTGCTATTGGCTAATTACCCAGATTTCAATTTCTTGTCGCACCTGCGGAGTTGATACGGAAGGACTCCTCCTAAAGGGCGTGACTAGAAAGGGATAAATATCTTGCGAAGTGAAATTGTTATTTATTGGCTGGATTTGCGCGCGACGTGTGGATTCGAACGTGGTGGTGTGGAATTGTAAGCCGAGCATACGACGAGCGCGCTATTTGAACACTGCAACAACTGGCGAAATAGTGATCTACTATAAGCTACGACGCGCTACGAGAGCTACGAGGGCTACAAGCAGTCTACGACGAATCTATCTGCTACGGCGAGTTAACTAAGGCAGCTACTAGTGTGTGATCAATTGATCATACACAATGTCCAAATTAACTCGCACGCCGCCCCCGACTTCATCCGGCGCGCTTGCTCCCGGGCGTGCGCCCACTCCGGCAGCCGCATCGGCCCCCGCGCCGTCCTCCGTGCTAGCGATGCTGTCTAAATCTAGCAAGAAAATTGGGGACAAACATTGGCAATCGGATTCTAATTTACCAGGGTCTGCATCCACGCGTTCTAAACGACCGCGCCCCTGCGTTTCCCCCTCTGCTGATGTTGACGACGACTTGTCCACGTCATCTCTTGATGACTTCAAGAGAGATCTGTGGGCAATGCTTGAAGATTGGAAAGCTGAGCAGAAACAGACTCTATCCCAATTGGTAGTAGATGTGAATCATCTAAAATTGCAGTGCACAACTATACAAAAGACCAACATCGACATAGAGTCTGCCATCGTGTCTTTAAATAAAGACTATGAGGAGGTTATGCAGAGAATGACCCAACTAGAAAAGGAGAGACGGGAAAACAGGGAGCATATTGATAAATTGGAAAGAAAAATTGCAGACATTGATCAAAAATCACGGTCATCAGCTATAGAGATCAGAAACGTTCCGTTGCAATCAGACGAAAATACTGATGGTCTACTCAAGATAGTATCCGGACTTGCAGATGCCCTCCAGATCGACATCCAGGCCACGAGCATCCGTGACATAAGGCGCTTACCGGGGAAACCTGGTACTCCTAGACCCATCTTCCTCGAACTCTCGTCAGTTCTTACCAGGAACAATATACTTGCTGCTGTTCGCTCCTTTAACAGAGAATTAAGTGTGGAAAATAAATTAAATACCAAATCCATAGGGCTGCCAGGGGAACGAAAACCCATATATGTTGATGAACATCTATCTGCCTCATCCAAGAGGTTGTTTCATCAGGCCCGAGAATTTGGCAAAAAAAATTACTACAAATTCTGTTGGATATCAAACAGTAAAATTCTGCTACGTAAGAATTCTGAAACCAAAGTAATTCATACAATTACATCGGAGCAGTCATTAATGAAACTCGAACAAGAAAAATGACTAGACCGCGATATTGTTTTCATTATTATCTTAACTATAACTTTAACATCATTTTTATTTTCATTATTTTCACTATTACATCTATTTATGTATTTATTTATTAGTCACATTGTCAACAGATTCTCTAATCTTCACCATTTTAAATGTTGTTCTTACAGTAATTATTTACAAAAACATGAAATTATAATACCATACAGTCATGTAGTCAATCTCTGTTTAAATCTTTTAAAGGCACATAAAACCATAAAACTAACAGTGCGTATTTTACTTATTGCATTTACTTATTATTTTATCAATGACTGATTTAAACTCAATAAATACGGAGATTGACAACCTGTCTATTGCAACCTTCAACATATACACGCCTGAGACATGTTCTGATTGTATAGTAAATCCTAGCAATAAATTAAAAATAATACACATTAACATTAGAAGCATAAATAAGAACTTTGATCAATTTGTAGCGGTACTGAGTATGATAGACTTTGAATTTGACATTATTATACTAACTGAATGCTGGTTAAAACAAGCGGGTCCCATTAGGGAATTAGATAGGTATACATCCTTTGCTACTAAAAATAATCCAATTCAAAATGACGGAACTGTAATTTATGTCAAAAATTGTCTTGACTTTTCCGTGTATGAACCTCATTTTTTGGATGGTAACTGTCTGGTATGCATAATAGGTGATACTGCTATTGTCGGGATATATCGTTCTCCATCATATAAACAACTGTCAAACTTTTATCAAAGCCTTGAAAATTTGAATCGATCTCTAAAATCATATAAAACGCTAGTCGTTGTGGGAGACATAAATGTCGACATTAAAGATAACAATAACATAGATCGCAACTTCTCAGATTACATGGAGATCACCTCATTACTGGGTCTGCTTCCAACATACCGTCATCCTACGAGATCCAATACTTGCCTGGACCACATTCTATTAAGAACGAATTTAACAGCGGAAACCGCTTTATTGGAAACCCAAATTACCGACCATCTTCCTACTATGATATGCCTAGAACACCGTAAAGCTCTGTACAAAAATCGTACTAAAATCACCTCTCGGTTAGACTATGAAGCAATCAAAAATGAGTTAGACCTTGCCAACTTTTTAGTAGTCATGAAAGAAACTGATGCTAACAAAGCGTCAGACGAATTTATTTCCATAGTCCAAAATATAATCAATAAGCACACAATCCGTAAATCAGTTAGTAGGAAGAAAAGGATATTAAAACCCTGGATTACCCCAGGGCTATTGCGTTGCCTGCGTAATCGAGATAAAATGCATCTTAAACTGAAAAGAAATCCTGATAATATCATTCTGGAAACTACTTACAAGAGATATCGAAATTATTGTAACAATCTTCTCAAAAAATTAAGGTGTGCATATGATAAAGAAGAATTGCAAAATTCAAAAAACAACGCTAAGGCAATGTGGGACGTAATAAATAGAATATCCGGTAGGAAAAAAACTTTTCAACCACCTTCTGACTTACTAAAACTGTCTTCGAGTGCAAAAGCTTCTTCTAACGAAGTAAATCAGTATTTTGTGAATATCGGCAAAACTCTGGCTTCGGCTATAGATCCCCTCACATCGCAAATTCCAATTTCTAAAGCTCCAACAATGATAAACTCTCTTGGTATTGTTCCAGTTAGCGCTAAACAGGTTAATGCCATCATTTCAACTCTTCGCATCAATTCTGCAACTGGCTGGGACAACATCTCCGCTAAAGTGATAAAGTCCTCTCAAAAGAAATTAGTTATGCCAATAACACATATATGTAATCTCTCAGTCAGTACGGGTGTTTTTCCAAGAAGCTTCAAAAAGGCCTTAGTTACTCCTGTTTATAAGAGTGGGGATAGAGGCCATGTTTCAAACTATAGGCCGATATCTGTCCTCAGCACACTATCCAAGATCCTAGAAAGAATATTAAATGACTGCTTAAATAACTACCTATCAAAATATAATCTTATATCCGCTAAACAATTTGGCTTTAGATCAGGAATATCCACAGAAGATGCAATAGCTGGACTCACTGATGTAGTAGTTAAAAAATTGGACAGCAAAAAGAAATGCTACGGTATTTTCTTGGATTTAACTAAAGCATTCGACACGGTCTCTGTCCCTGCCCTTGTAAACAAGTTAGAACGGATTGGTGTTCGAGGCATAGCGTTAAATCTGTTTAAAGACTACCTCTCTGGACGCTCTCAAGCAGTTAAGATCGATGGCACCATAAGTGACGAAGCAAGTATAAATTACGGAGTCCCACAGGGCAGTATTTTGGGCCCAACCTTGTTTCTGCTTTATATAAATGACTTATGTGACCTGCCTATCACCAACTGCGATATTTTTACGTATGCTGACGACACCGCCCTTGTTGCTTCCGGAAATGACTGGTGTGCTGCTAAGACGAACGCAGAAAAGGCTATGAAAGTGGTAATGAATTGGCTCAATGCTAATTTACTAACACTAAACCTAGCAAAAACTAAATATTTATGTTTCCATCTGCCGAACACGCCTGTCGTATGCGAAGCTGCACCTTTAACAGCGCATGTTTGCGAAAATCGTACTTGTACTTGTACCCCACTGTCCAGAGTGAGTCACATCAGATATCTTGGAGTCATTCTTGATGAGCGATTGGACTGGAGACCACATATTGAAGCACTCACTAGTCGAATAAGGAAACTCATATACGTATTTAAAAATTTACGTCTTGCCGCTGATCGTGACACCTTAGATATTGTATATAAATCCTTGTGTCAATCGGTTATGGGATATTGTATTCCTATATGGGGTGGAGCTTATAAGACATTGCTTAGACAATTGGAGATAGCACAAAAATCTATCCTCAAAATAATGTACAAAAAGCCTAGATTTTACTCCACTGATAGCTTGTATAAGGAGTGCAAGTTGATGACCGTACGACAGTTATTTATCCACCGGACAATACTTCGCCATCACACAGAGATACCAATTGAAACACTAACAAAATTGCATCAGTGTAGGCGTGGTACATTAGTCTGTAAGCATAAAACCTGTAGAACTGCTTTTGCGCGTAGGCAATATAGTAGCATAAGCTGTAAGTTATACAACGAAATAAACAACGTACACACAATTTATAACCAATCAAAGTTCGAAGTGAAGTTCAAAACATGTAACTGGCTACAATCTCTTTCGTACGAAGAAACTGAAAAATTGTTAGAAACGGCTGTATAGCTTCATTAATTTATTTAAATTGTAATTTAATCGTTATTTTTATTCAGTGTTATTTTATTTTATTTTTTATTTTAAGAATTATGTTATTTAAAGAGATATAATGATACCTAATTTTGATTATTACATTTATAATACATATATATATATATATATTTCATAGTTAAATTAGTGCTACACCCGTTCACACCCTATATGCAGATATTAAATTCTAGTATAAGTACAATGTACTTAGTTAAAGCACCCCCTTTTGAAGCCTAGAATACGAGGTAATACTCAGTCTAGGATTCAAAATATGCTAATACAAAATTAATTTTAATTTTTTAAACATTAAGGAAGAAATGTATGATATGGCAATTTATGTAACTACTCTATGGAAATAAACTATTATTTATTATTATTATTTATTTATTAAATCCCCAGTTTTTCTCACATTATGCTACCAAGTTTGACATGGAAATCCAATAATACGAGTTCTTACTTGTGACACTTTGTTACATTTGAATATGAAAGCAGGAATTAAACTCGACTTCCATTGTTGAGCGTAGCTTAGTGAGAAATACCTAGACCAATCTAAAGGCCCCAGATGCTGGCTGTGCGGCACTGGTGGTGAGATTTGGAAGTCAATTGCTCCAGTCCAGAGCGAAAAACGCTTTTCTTAGCGATTTCTGTAACTGTAAAGCCTTAGAGCGGTTTCGCACTACGTCCGATCCGAATTCGATCCGATATTAACAGAACAGTCCAAAGGCGAAACGAAGGTCGGAGAACGCTAGTACAATCACTGGGATCTCGTAAGAATATGGTCCGGAGTAGTCGTAGAACTATTTCTATGATAATTTAAGTTTAATTTAATATTTGATTTCGGATCGGATTCGGGTCGGTTTCGGATCGGATTCGGATCGGATTCGGATCGGATTCGGATCGGATTCGGATCGGATTCGGATCGGATTCGGATCGGATTCGGATCGGATTCGGATCGGATTCGGATCGGATTCGGATCGGATTCGGATCGGATTCGGATCGGATTCGGATCGGATTCGGATCGGATTCGGATCATATATACGAATTTTCATATTGCATATAAAATGCAATATGAAAATTCGCTACAATGAAAAATAACTACTTACAAGTTTACGCGAAAATGTAAATTTGCTTATATCTTTTTATCGTGTTGACTCAGGGCCTTGCTTTTTATTCATCTAATAGGGACTATAGACTTCAGTACCTAGTATGAATTTTAATTGCTAGGTCCACCCGTTCCTGAGTGAAAAAACCCGTTCCCAGTGGTGACACACGGACAGACAAACGGACAAGAAAGTGATCATTTATGGGTTATTTTTTAACCCCCGACGCAAAAACGATGGGGTGTTATAAGTTTGACGTGTCTGTCTGTGCGTGTGTGTGTGTGTGTATGTGTGTCTGTCTCTGGTATCGTAGCTCCCGAACGGATGAACCGATTTCAATTGAATAAAAAACTGTGAAATTAATCTAACAAATTATTTTTATATAAATACTAACACAACACTGCATTGTATAAGTTAAATCTTCTAACGGAGCAAAATTGAACTGTCACTCGCAAAACTTGCATTTTATTCTCAAAAGTTTGAAATAGTTCTTTTGTATTCTGAATGTTTGGTTTAAATGTGAACACATTTAACTGTATACGACAAAAGGCCTTTGGAAAAACAGAATAAGTAACTCGAAATGTCACGGTGCACATTGAGGTTCACATCTATCGATGGAGGAACATATGCACTAAAATGAGTCCAGAAGTGACGAATAGAAGACTTATTTAAAGGAAAAAATATATAAACCAAAATAAGGAAAAAAAAGCAATAAATTAAGGAAAAAAGGAAAAAATAAATAAAGGAAAAATAAAAAAAAAAACCTCAATTTTTCATCGTTCTCATTAGACATCACGTAAACCGTAGACCGACTTTACAAACAACCATTGTTTTGTTGCAATTAAGACCGCCTTTTGACCATCTCTTTAAGTGTGTGATGGTGTAAAGGCGGTCTTTATTAATCTCCTCTATCAAAAGATATTAGGTTTAATGTTCAACACGCGAAACAATGATTGTACGTGATGTCTAATGACACTATAAAAAATTGAGATTTTTTTAGATTTTCCTTTATAATTTTTTTCCTTTTTTTTCCCATTATTTATTGTATTTTTTTCCTTATATTGCTTTACATATATTTTTCCTCTATATAAGTCTTCTATTCGTCACTCGTCACCATATAACAAGCCTAGATGAGCGATATTATTATTAAAACATATAAAACAAACACGAAACGCGTTCTATAACAAACACAAGACGCGTAACGTTTACCTTGGCGCAGTCATGGTACCGAAACATGACGCATGACATCACACTTTTTGACCATGATGCATGACGTCACACTTTTTTTGTGAATGCCGGTGTATAATTCAAAATAAAAAACGTTATCACGATAAAAATCTATGCCACACTCCAATACCAAATGTCCAGAAGTCTTTGGCTTACCAAATGTCCAAAACCCTTTGTCTCAACTTAGTGCACTAAGCTACTACGTAAGATACACTAAGTTACACTTAGTAAGTGCATATTTTGCTTACCTTAAGGTAAGTAAAATATGCACTAAGTTTACTTCGCACGACTTATCGTGTGTTGTAGTTTCCATTTGTAGCAAGCGACCGAGATCGACAAAAAAAACGATGGATTCGAAATGAAATTTGTCTCTCAAATGTGAAAAGAGTTAAAAGATCCCCCTTTGACAGTTACTCGATTGAACTCGCGGCTTTCTCTCTTCTATTAGCTCTAATAAAATACTATGAAATGGATTTAAAGTGGCTTTTATTGAAAATGGACGAGTTATGTCTATTATTTAAAAAGAGCATACCTAGGTACTTGGTATCTTTAATCGATACTAATCTATACTTATATTATAAACAAAAAACAAACAAACTCTTCAGTTTTATCTATACTTTATATTATAAAGCTGAAGAGTTTGTTTGTTTGTTTGAACGCGCTAATCTCAGGAACTACTGGTTCGAATTGAAAAATTCTTTTTGTGTTGGATAGTCCATTTATCGAGGAAGGCTATATGCTACTTTTTATCCTGATATTCCCACGGGATCGGGAGTTACGCGGGTGAAACTGCGGAGCGCTGCTAGTCTATACTAATATTATAAAGCTGAAGAGTTTGTTTTTTTGTTTGTTTGAAAGCGCTAATCTCAGGAACTACTGGTTCGAATTGAAAAAACCTTTTTGTGTTGGATAGTCCATTTATCGAGGAAGGCTATAGGCTGTTTGTTTGTTTGAACGCGCTAATCCCAGGAACTACTGGTTCGAAGTGAAAAATTATTTTCGTGTTGGATAGTCCATTTATCGAGGAAGGCTATAGGCTACTTGTTATCCTGATATTCCCACGGGATCGGGAGTTACACGGGTGAAACTGCGGAGCGCTGCTAGTAATATTATAAAGCTGAAGAGTTAGTTTGTTTGTTTGAACGCGCTAATCTCAGAAACTACTAGTTTGAATTGAAAAAATGTTTCTGTGTTGGATAGTCCATTTATCGAGGAACGCGATAGCCTAATTTTTATCTCGATATTCCCATGGGATCGGAAGTTACGCGGGTGAAACCGCGGAGCGCTGCTAGTAATCTATAAAGAGATCGTCTCAGTATTGATCGTCTTTTTATTCCAGAAATATCAATTACTAACTTTACATAATCTTAGCAACAGACAGAACAAGAGTCAATATAGATTTAAAAAAAAATTACTCAGCATCTTAAGGTGAAAGGGTACCGGCACCCTCTCCATACAAACGTCGACTGTTTCCTCCCTGGATAATGACACTAGCACAAATATTTTTGTGCCAAACAACCTATAATTGCCATGAATATGTTTTGGTTTTATTAATTTTCTAATTATCATAGAAATTAAGATTAAAAAAACATAGGAGTATGGTCATGGCAGTTATAAGTTTTATGTAACAAAAATATTTGCTCTAGTGTCATGATCCAGGGCGAAAACATTCGACTACGTTTGTATGGAGAGAGCTCCCGGTACCCTTTCCTCTTAGGGTTTTTTTACAGTTGGCACCTGCGTTTTACACAGGCGTTTCAAATGGATGGATTACGATAAAACAAAAAAACAACCACTTTCGTTAAATACCTACGTATTTGTACAGTCGGCTGCATAATTGCAGCCCCGGTAGAGTTCTAAAATTACTATTATTGGAATGTTTGCATTCTAATAATTTTTGTTTGATTAATTGATGAGTTATTAGACTTTAAACTTCACCTAAGCAAGTGCCTAGAATCTTGCTCGTGTTGAAAACATTCGTTTTGGAACGGTGGATCTGCAATTATGCAGCCGACCGTACATTGATCTCTATATAAAGGAAAGGAGCAATTACTACGTTAGGCGGTAGAGCCCTTGGATGTTTAAATTATTATATCCTGAATATTCATGAAAAGGCGCTTGGCGTATTTTCATATTGGAGATTATATTTGATCTGCGTATGATAAATTACGGCTTTATACCGATACAGCACGGAATTTCGGCTTATCATTTCATCTCACTGTCGTACTGAATTTATGATAATTTCATACTAGTATAGGTACTAATCATCTTGATATAGAATAATTTAAGGTTAAATCTATACATATAAAATGCTTTGTCCTGAACTACTGACTGACTGACTAACAGATCAACGCACAGCCTAAACCGCTGATAGTAAAGTTCTATAATTTGGAGGTTGTGTTCTTTGCATGACGTAGGCACCGGATAAAACAGGATTTTTCGAAATTTCACCCCTAAGGGGGTGTAAAAGGGGGGAAAAGTTTGTATGGGACAATGTAATTCCTTGGTCCAATCTACTTAAAATTTTACATAAACATTCTTTAATAAAATTGATGGAACACGTGTTTCGTATCTTATTGAAATTCATACCCTAACGGGGTTAAAAAGGGAAAGTTATTTTAGGGGTGGTTGGTTAAAAGTACCATTTTCGACGTCTACGCGGACGAAGTCGCGGGCAAAAGCTAGTCTATACATATAAAATTCTTTGTCCTGAATCACTGACTGACTGACTGACGGATCAACGCACAGCCTAAACCGCTGATCGTAGAGACCTGAAACTTGGAAGGTGTGTCCTTTGTATGACGTAGGCATCCGATAAGAAAGGATTTTCCGAAATTCTACCGCTACGGGGGTGAAAAAGGGGGGCAAAGTTTGTATGGGATAACGTGATTCCTAGGTCTATTTTCGACTTCTACGCGGACGAAGTCGCGGGCAAAAGCTAGTCTATATAATAATTATAAAGCTGAAGAGGTTGTTTGTTTGTTTGAATGCTAATCTACTGGCTTGAATTGAAGAATTATTTTTGTGTTGGATAGTCCATTTATCGATGAGGATTTGAAATACCTCGCTGTATTCAGGATATATGAATCCCTCGCAAAACCGGCGCCTCTGGGCACCCGAACCACATTCTGAACTAGGAACATTTAAACTCTTTAACACAATGATAATGTTGACTTTTGTACTTTTTAACACTTGCTCATTTATGTACTGTCGGCAACAAAATTGCAAACCCACTGTAGAGTTCTTCAATTACTAGACATCAGATTATTACACTATCCAAATGCCAAAATATGCATACGAATATGCACTAAAAAGAAATATGCATATTAAAAAACTGTTTATTATTAGAATTAAGTTTATTTTCAAATTATATCTATACTATTAACTAATAGTTCGAATTGAAAATTATGTTTGTGTTGGATAGTCCATTTATCGAGGAAGGCTATACAGTACTTTTGTTATACAGTTATTTTGAGATTTCTAGGGGATCGAGACTTACGCGGTAGAAACCGCGGGGCGCTGCTAGTTTTTTATAATTCTTGTGACAATAAACAAAATGGAATTTTTTCATGTTTTCAATGATCTTAGAATCTTGCTTGAATTGAATAGATTCTAATAAAAGCAATTTTGAGGCTCTACTGTGGGTATACAATTATGTTGCCTGATTGGACATAAAGACTTTTGTACGTTTTGACACTAAGACTATTATACAAAATGACATGTTGACTCCCAAACACTCGGTTCCATTTTCCCTTCCGTGGCGCTGCTAACAAGCATAAGTTTTAGTTTGCTGTTATAAGCAGACTAATACTTAAGCCGTCTATAGGGTAAGTACATCGAATCTAAATATAGTCCTGTATGCGGTCCCTAAGGCATTAGTTAACGGATGAGTGAACAAAAAGGTCAGTTCACTCCGTTGTTGGTATTATGTATGTCATCAATAGTTTATTGATTAATTTTAGTAAATTAATCAGTGCACCTTACTTTTGTAACGAATTGAGATACTCTTCCATTTTTTTAAATATATATGATAGGTCAGCGTTTGATCACTATCTCATGACGATGCAGCGTAAGATCTAGAAAGTACCTATTCACTTGCGACTTGAAGACAACCAAATTGTGCACGTCAGGAAAGACAGACGCAAGCAACTGATTCCCTTTGAAGTCAGTTATAGAGGTAGTAACATAGGTTCTAAGAGTGGGGACTGGCATCTTTCGGTTTTTTTTTCGCGCGGCCATCTTTTTAACCTATGAGCAATGTATAGTAGAGATTATTACCAACAACAAATGCTATGTGACGAAATCTTGTAAAGTGTCAGGTTTTAATGTAATTTGATGTACTTGTACTTGTATGTATACAGGCTGTTTTCCGCCATTGGACCCTTTTTAATTGGGTCCTTTTTGCGTGAGGATGGAGTAGGCTTGCCCAGCACCTACTGCCCTCTCAGCTTAGTCGACCATGTCCAGAGGAGAGAACTTGTCAATACTTCTGGAGTCAACTAAGCCGCGGGTTTCATCACGATGTTTTCCTTCACCGTAAGAGCAATGACAATTAGCGCACATAAAAATCCATTAGTGTCATTAGATGTAAAAAAAACATTAAGGAAGATTTTTGATTTGCTCTATATAACAGGATAACTTGACATTGTAATATATTTTGAAGCGTAGGTACTAGTAGCAAATGAGTAAATAATAGAACCAGAGACTAAGGTTGTTCGGAGCTGTTAAAATTGATACCTACTCATTTAGGGTTGGCACAGGTGAATTAAATAAATAGAATAAAATGTGTAAAGTAACCGTCGCGGTGACAATATGATCTGAACTTTGAAAAATAATAAATGATGAACATTAAAGATTTCTATGGCTTTCCGGAAAACTTTACTGTCACAGAACCGAACGTTCAAGAGATAAACTTCAACATAATAATAATATGTATTCACAAGTAGTATTTATACATATAACTATTCTATCCGTCGCATCTAGTCACCATAAGACAAACCTAGTCCACACTCACTCCTTACTTAAAATCAAATTAGTAACACTATATTATTATTCAACAATATAAAACAAACCCGAGACGCGTGACGTTTACCGCTCGCATGCCAGTGTGACAGCCCTGAACTCGGGCACTGGCCGAGCCAGTATAGACTGGTTTCTCTCCGTACGTGACGCCAGTGCTCAGGCACACGCGCGTTCAAGCTTGTTGTACTTATCACAGAGCGTTGTTAAAACCTTAGTCTTTGGTTCTATTATTTACTCCTGTGCTAGTAGGTACTCGGAATCAAACTCTTGCTAACGAAAATATTCATTTCTCCGTTCCATTGTAGTTTGAATCACTTTGTCGGCACATGATAATATTTAATCACCGCCCTAACAAGACAGTTCCTACAATATTAAAGTACACATCGACAAAGTTATCTATGACGTTGAGAGTGGCGCCACTGTCTTTATAATTCAGCATCTTGTGTAGCAATCACTTTAGCAACGTAATAGTTCCAGGTTTTTCAGCGGCAAAGACAACATTTGACTCAGTCACAGTGTAACGAGTACTGGCATTGATATTAGTTGAAGTTGGCAGGCGACAAAGATGAGAAGTTAAATACGTTTTTGGCTCACGATCGCTATGCTTGTCAACGAACGGTATTCGCCTATGTTCAGACTGCTATTTTCTTACGCACTTCCATGACAATCCATCGCGATTGTTATGGAAGTGCGTAAGAAAATAGCGATTGAAGCGATTGTTCGAACTTCAATAACTTCTGGTTTTGAAAATTGTTTTTTTGGTTCACGACGATTGAAAGACAATTCAATCATCTATCAATCACTGTCAGTCACGCAAGGTAAACCTGAGAAGATGGAGCATGATCGGTACATGTGAAACTACTGCGGGGTTTCCCAAAAAAACTATGAAGCACCTCTTATACAGTCTTTTCAGCCCAAATAGCGATATGTTAGCTGACATAATGACAGCCAATAACAACACCAAATATCTGGCAGCACACTGGAGTAGGTGGATCTGACCCTACATAATTTCCTCTTTAATTTGAAAGAAGAAAGAAGAAGAATCACGTAGTAGCGATTTACCACCGCTTCAATGAATAAATCATGTTACAATTGACAATTGCGATTGATCGTCTCAGGTACTTGTGCATATATAATGTGTTTTAGCGAAGAGGTTTTAATACGAAATGGGGTTCATCTAGACGTCTAGGTGAACAACTTCTGTTCTACGACTTTTGGAAATTAAAGCTCCAATTTTTCGATAATTCTGAGAGAATTTTTACTTAAAAATCAGCAGTTTCATACAAAATGTTCGAATTTCCAAAAGTCGAAGAACATAAGTTATTTGCCTAGATATCTAGATTAACCCCTTTTGTGTTAAAACCCCTTCGCTGAAACAAATTGTATTTTCTGTGCTGGTCACTTTAGTTTAGTGGTGTGAACATAGATGCATATCGTTGGCAGCAGCCGAGCGAGACTCGCTTACTCCCGTAATACGGGAGCTGTCAGGCCTGTTATTGCTTAGTGAAGTCGTGTTGATGGCAAGGCAAATAGGTTAAGTTTTTGTTTTAGTGGCTTGCGCAGTTTGACGTTAATTTATATTGAGACCTTTTCAGACGCTCATAAAATGGGTAATTAACAATAATATCTATACATATAAAATGCTTTGTCCTGAACTACTGACTGACTGACGGATCAACGCACAGCCTAAAACGCTCATCGTAGAGACTTAAAACTTGGAGGGTGTGTTTTTTGTGTGACATAGGCATCCGATAAGACCGGATTTTCCGAAATCCCACCCCTAACGGGGTGAAAAAGGTGGGCAAAGTTTGTACAGGGAAACGTGATTCCTTGGTCTATTTTCGACTTACGCGGACGAAGTCGCGGGCAAAAGCTAGTAATATTATATTTTTCTTTCTCTCCTATCTTTAATTTATTTAGGGTTGTCACCTTTTAATTTTTTTAATTGTATAATTTTTAGGATATCAACTACTTTTTAATGAAAATCTCTGTGGCGCAGTGGGTTACCACCTGCATGTGACGCAGAAGACTACCATTAGTTCGATTCCCATCTAAACCCAATATTGTGTACTTATACAAGGTCATTGGTAATTATACTAGAAAGCCCTTGAGGGCTACTTCTGTGCACCTAAATAAACAACTTTTGTTCTACGACTTTTGTAAATTCGAACATTTTTTTAAATTTTTATGTTAGGTTATCTGAAAATCAGCTGTTCCTTCCACAGAGAGGTCATTAACCTTTAAGTTTTACTTATTTTTTAACTTTTATCTATTGCTTTTAGTCTGAATGACCTTTGTTTTAAAAAATCTGCTGTTTTCGAATTTTTATCACCTCAAAATTTTCCTTTTTTTTTCGAATTTCCAAAAGTCGTTAAACAAAAGTACAATTATTTGTTGGTCTGGGTATTTCTGTAAGTGTTTAAAAAGTAAGTAAATAAATATTCAGTCCGATAACGGGTCAGCATAATACAAGCCTAGTTTCTTAGCGTTGAGCTAGATGAAGCTGTTTACAGTGTCCTTCATTAATTTATTTAATTAAATATACTCTTGAAAAAGGTGCACTAATTAGGTGTATAAAAGAAATTACCCTACCTAGCAATTCAATTACCAGGTATTAAAAATGTACGTCTAATTAAGCGGAAGATTTAGATCTAATTTTTTAAAGTAAAATAACTTGAAAACTTTCTATGTCTAGTAGTACCTATAAAGATATTTGAATTAAATTAGGAAAAAGACGGCCAAGTTTTCGTATATTAAAAAAAAACTATTTAAAAAAACAGAGAGGCACTATGCCTAAACTTCTGTATTTAGTACTGTATTAAGACGACCCAGTTGGCACAATGGTCACTATGCCGGACTGCTAAACACAGGGTTGCGGGTTCGATTCCCGCTTCAGACAAATATTTATGCTTTGATATATGTCTGTGGTCTGGTTGTTTCTATATATTACTAGCTGCGCCCCGCGGTTTCACCTGCGTAAGTCCCGATCCCGTGGGAATATCGAAAAAAATATCCTATGTCCGTCTTCTGATTGTAAGCTACCTCCCCACCAATTTTCAGCCAAATCGGTTTAGCCGTTCCCGAGTTATAAATGGTGTAACTAACACGACTTTCTTTTATATATATATATAGATAGATAAGTATGCATTTACAAAAGAAAAGTATATAAGTAATATATCCGTTGTCTAGCACCCATAACACTAGTCTAGTTACTTAGCTTAGTGCTAGACGGCGATGTGTGAAATGCCCTGCAATATTTATTTATTTATTTCTTTAATTATTTTACCTATTCAAAATTCTGCAATTTGGAGGATTATTAGAGTTTTTAAATAAATATTTCTCATTAAAAGTTATATGGGTTATTCAATTTCATTTTGTTCATTGGTTAGTTTTTTCCGAAGTTTAGAAAGTCGATCTAGAAAGTCGGAAAATTTATTTTAAAAATAAAAGAAGGGTGTAATACTATCTTTGACTCTTTGCAGCTCCGGGCAGCGAAACGAATGAGCCAAAATAAATTGGAATGCACTTTTTCGTCTGAAACCTGAAAGTCACATTTTTATCTATATTTCATGAAAATTGATAAACTCATTTTAAATTAAATTAAATTAAAATTAAATTGATTTATTTTCAGATGTCAAAAAGATCCATAATTTTGTTAGTAACAATTATCTTATACACTATGTTAGTAATAAATAAAATATATTGAAAATTGAATTGAACATTGTCATTTCATTTATATGTCAAAGCGAGACAAGTGTTGTGTGGGGTCTCAGCCTCGACAGCCAGAACCTTGTTATATGCCCTGTACACTCATTATCAGCAACAACGGCCAGCAGGCTGTTAGAGCTCCCACGAAGTCTAGACAACAGAGATGCAGTTCTTTTCCTTAGAATAGCATAAAAGGCATAAATTTTAAAGTTATCAGAATTTTTAGTTGCAAAATGGGTTTGTTTTGTCAAACAAATGACTTTCCTCTCAATTGCAATTTCTTATTCAATTCATATTTAATTCCATAAAATGTTTAATAAGGGCAGCTGATTTATTCGCTTTAAGCGAACTCTTAGGGTGAAAAGGGAATACAGACTTTTCTATCACGCGATAGTTCGCCAAACATTCACGTTTGTAATCACACAAAATAAAGAATTGAATAATCCTACTAATATTATAAACTAGCTGCGCCCCGCGGTTTCACCCGCGTAAGTCCCGATCCCGTGGGAATTTCGGTTATTCGATTTTTTCTCGCCTTTTAAACCTTCCCTAGACCTCCACGAACATTTCAAGACTAAGATAAGATAAATCCGTTCAGCCGTTCTCGAGTTTTAATCAGACTAACGAACAACAATTCATTTTTATTTATATATATATATATATATATATATATATATATATATAGAAGATGTGAAAGTTTGTGTGTTTGTTACTCCTTCACGCTAAAACCACTAGACCGATTGCGATGGAACTCGGTATGTAGATAACTGGAGACCTGGATTAACACATAGGCTAATTTTTATCCCGATATTTGAGATACACGAGATCGGAACTTACGCGGGTGAAACCGCGGGGCGCAGCTAGTTTTTAATATTTTCTGTTTTCAAGCCACGTTTTTTATTATAGGTACATGTAAATTATTTTTGATGTGTCTTCGTTTCATTTCATATCATATATGGGAGGCTCACAGCTAAGCGAAGCTCGCTGATCGTTTACGGTCGCCTAGCGCGGTCATTACTTTGATGGGTGACCAATTAGTAGTGTGGCAAAAATGAGCCCCTCCGTGCTTCGGAAGGCACGTTAAGCCGTTGGTCCCGGTTGCTACCTCTAGTTGCAGTCGTTAGATCAAGTTAGAGGCCTTAAGGCGATCTGAAAACTCTAACAATAGGTGAGCCACACCACTATACGAGAAGAAGAAGATTCCATATCACCCGGATTCAAAAGAGATAAAAGAGCAAAGGTACGGTAAGGTTTGTCTGAACAAAGAAACGTAAATTAAGCGCTTAGCACAATGGGGCGTAATTTTTATAATATTCGAGATTCTATGCATTATGTCCAATGTCTATGCCACATAGGTAGTCACCGAACAATCTCTATGTGGCATAGTACGCTCGCTTTCGGAACCGCCACAGTGTGCTCAGCGTTTTGAAGTTAAAATCATCATCATCATAATCATTATCATCGTCTTCATCATCAGCCGGTGTCAGCTGCTGGACTGCAGACCGATCTTCGGCTCTTCTTCTCCATATCAAAATAAGTTAGAATATCCTCAATGCATATACAATTAGCATCGTTCATCGAGAAATCGGACAACAGACAGACAGTATGTTTCCACTCTAAGTTGATCTTTACCTGTTTCCTTTTAATATAAAAAAATAAGTTAAGGGAAGTATCTCGAGGATCTTACCCTGAGACCTTTAATCCATTCATTAGGGTCAGAGGAAATTACAAACGTCTTAGAGATCATCTATAGGGAATTAAATTGATGCTCTCAGTTTTTCACAATAGGAGTCTTTGGGGGATTTCTCTAAGGGTTCGCGGATCGTTGGGTTTGAATAATTTCAACTAATTTTGAAATTACATTTTTAGAGTTACCATTTTTTGTAAATTCAGTTTAAGGCTGCCTGTCTATAGAAACAGAGCGAGGTAGCAGAGCGGCGTTTCCACATACTAATAGTGCATCATACGTGCCGCCTACTGATAGCCTAATAATTGAATTAAGCTGTGTTGGCCTAGTGAATATCCTTATTTCAAATTCGAAGGTGATTCCATGCTTTCACCCCACCTCGAACTAACCAAATAAAACCTAGGAGAGATTCTAGGTTAGGCTAAGATAGGGTGCTTCTCTTCTGCAATCCACAGTTTTTGATCAGGTGATTGGCAGGGGCAGTTAGAAACCTAGCGCTAACCTAAAGCCACGTAACAGTGTAGCACATACCACCTGCACTGAGCAAAACATAAAGAAACACAAAATCGGCGCCTATCGGCACCAATCCGCTTTCTACTTGAAAACCTTCGTTCGGTAACAGTATGAGCTGAAGTGGCAATGGGCAGGACATGTGGCGTGTAGAACTGATGGCGGTTGGGGCCGAAAAAGAATTGGAGAAAGGAAAACGACTAGATGTCGGACGAATTCATTAAGGCCTGTGGGAAGTCGTTGGATGTAGAGAACATGCGACCGTTCGCTCTGGAAGTCTTTTCGGGAAGCCTATGTTCAGAAGTCGACGTCCTGTGGCTGATATGATGATGAATAAGTCGGCGATAATAAAAAACTTGTCTCCTAATGGAAAAAGTCGGTTGCAAACAAGTCTATAGTTTGCTAGGGTACTAAGTTAGGTACATACTTAGTACCTTACCTTAAGGCGCTCTTCCAGTACCGTGTGTAGGTATTCACATTACCTTAGCCCCCGCACTCAAAAACGTAGCGTGCTGCGTGCTAACTGTTATATTTGATCGATATGCAAAATATTTTAGCATTATTATCCACAAATATAGTTCCTAGAGGTCAAAACCTATCATTTGATTCATTTTTAGAAACAAACGTTAACTATTTTTGAATAAAACCCGATAAACGATCTAATAATTCTCTGTTTTCTAACATTTTTTTTATCGAACGAAGTTGTTCATATCATGTTTTCAACCACAATAAACAAAAATATGGTTATTAAACTACAATATCCATCTATATCCAAATAACAAAAAAAGAGTATTTAATTATTTACAGTTGCTTAAAACGAAGGTCGATTTTGGTAGCTTTATTAGCACCTACCCTTAATACGCTATTATTTAGTCATAGTAAATTGAAAGACTTTTTTCTAAATGATTTTTGTATAAATCCGCTAGAGGGCGTAATTAGGAGATCCATCACTGTATCCAGATTATCTCCCTATCTTACTTGGGTATAATTAATGAGGCTGGCTTTGATGAATTAGAATGTAAGTATTAAGTACGTTTTTTGTTTAGTCTGTTGTTTTGTAGTTGGTATAAGCACGTAGTGAGCTTTATCACTAGTACAGATAGTTAAATAAATATTGCAAGACTTTCTCCACGCTAAGAAAATAACTTAAGAAAGAAAAAAATAACTTTATTTTGTAATTACACGACTCATACAAAAGTAAATAAATTACAGAAAACAAAATCTTAACAATTAAACAGACTTCTAAACCTGTAGTGTAACCAAAAAAGGATTATACTCAGCATAATGTTGTGATGCCAAAAAACACCACAACGCTGATTTTCAGTACAATCCTATTTTGATGAGTGACCGATAAAATAAATCTTTACAAAAACACAAATACAAAATATACGTGATCAAATAAGGCAAACGATACATAGTCTTATATTAAAATAGTATAAGAGGAATATAACTTGTTGTTATATTGGCCAGACAACGGAAGGAATTCTTTTATACTTTTTTGTAAATAAATCCATACTAATAAAATAAAGTTGAAAGTTGTTTTCTAAGCTATTGCATAGCTTTTACCGCTGGCTTTGAACGCGGCGACCGAATCAAGAAATTTCGTAACGAAAATAAAACCTGACACCCCTCATTCCGCTTACCATGTAGCTCAGCCGAGCGTTCGCTTAACGTGTATGTATATGGTACGACTGTACGAAGCTCGCACGATGCAATAGCTTTACCGCGGCAGTCCCCAAATGCCACATTTGTGTTTTAATTTTTTGTTTTTAACGAATAGGCTCCGAAACTACTGAACCGATTTTGATGAAACTTGGTATGAGGATAAATTTAATAATTATGGGAATAACATAGGCGTTTTATTCCAATATTCCCACAGGATCGGGAGTTACGCGAATGAAACCGCGGAGCGCTCCTATATTTAAATTTGCCACAATAAATATTTGTGTACAAAAAAAACTACAAATTTCCAAATTCGTAGATTTGAAGTTGTGCATAAAATTTTCAGTCAAGTTCTTTCTTAGCTTTATGTATCATGATTATCCTTTGAGCTTTAGTTCGCCTACGAATCTCTTCATTTCTGATTCGATCTCGTAGCGAAACACCTAGAAAGAAAGAAAGAAAGAAAACTGATTTATTCAACAACCCTTAAAAATAATAACAATCTATATAATTACATACACCTAGTTACCGACAAAGCCCAAAGAATAAGAAAGCTGAAGTGGCAATGGGCGGGGCATGTGGCTCGTAGAACTGATGGCCGTTGGGGCCGAAAAGTCTTAGATTGGAGACTACGTACTGGAAAGCGCAGCGCGGGACGGCCTTCGACTAGATGAACGGACGACCTAAATAAGGTCGCGGGAAGTCGTTGGACGCAGAGAGCATGCGACCGATCGCTCTGGAAGTATTTGGGGGAGGCTTATGTCCAGCAGTGGATGCCCTGTAGCTGATATGATGATGATGATGATTTAATGAACATTTTTCGCTATCTTCTATATATATAAAATTCTTTGTCCTGACTTGCTGACTGACTGAAGGATCAACGCACAGCGTAAACCACTGATCGTAGAGACCTGAAACTTAAAGGGTGTGTTCTTTGTATATCGTAGACATCTGATAAGAAAGGATTTTCTGAAATTCTACCCCTAAGGGGATAAGAAAGGGGGAAAAGTTTGTATGGGACAACAATCATTGGTCCAATCAACTGCAAATTTTCAAATTCTATGCAGACAAAGTCACGGGTAAAAGTTTGTCTCTTATATGTTAGGATTTCATTCCGAAAGTCCATTAAATAGAAACACCCAGTGTACAAATAGCTACAATTATTAATTAACTAATGATTCTCTACTTAGAAACTGTGTGAGAATCTACTAGCTATGGGTATGTATAGGTAATATCAATTTCGTGAGCGATGTTCGTGTGTTCATCAAATCTAATCACTCTCTATCAATGTCTAAAACCATTTGCTGATTGACCCATCGTCTTAGCTGAGCTGGTATAATAGGGGTTGAAATGGGGGTAGTTTGAAATTTGTACACTTTAAAAAAAAACGAAAATTGCTAATATTGCTCTTGGTTGTAACTTTTTTATAAGCGGTGTTGTATTAGGTTTTTCTTAGGAAAAATTTATGTGCGCTAATTACTCACCATGATTAGTGGCTCCGCTGTTTTACCCGCGTTACTCCCGGTCCAATGGGAATATCGAAGTCAAAGTAGCCTATGTTACTGCCAATGAATTAATGTATAGTCCTACCAAGTTATAACTAAATCGGCTTATTAGTTTCGAAGCTTTTTCAATGCAAACAAAAACCAATAGAATCTTTCCTCTTTATAATATTTCATCCTACTTCCTAATAATATTATGAATGTGAAAGTTTGTGTGTGCGCGTGTGTGTTTGTGTGTGTGGATGTTTGTTACTTCTTCACGCAAAAATCACTGGACCGATTGCGATGAAAGTCGGTATCTAGATAGCTGGAGACCTAGATTAATATATTGGTTACTTTTTATCCCGAAATTCCCACGAAATCGGGACTTACGCGGGTGAAACCGCGGGGCGCAGCTAGTTATATTATAAAATTCTCGTATCGCGGTGTTAATTGCCTAACTCCATGTAAACTGTATACAAAGATATTTTTATTTTTTAACCCCACTTTTTCCCACGTGAAACTGCGAGGCACAGCTAGTAAAATATATAAGAGCGGTGTTGGCTTAGTGGTAGATACCTCGACTTTCATTCTGAAGGTCGTGGGTTCGAATCCTGGCCGGCCGTGCACCAATGTATTTTTCTTAAGAAAAATTTATGGGCGCTAATTGACATTGCTCTTACGGTGAAGGAAAACATCGTGATGAAGCCCGCGGATTAGTTGGCTCCAGAAGTATTGACAAGTTCTCTCTTCTGGACATGGTCGACTAAGCTGAGAGGGTAGTAGGTGCTGGGCAAGCCTACTCCATCCTCACGCAAAAAGGACCCAATTAAAAAGGGTCCAATGGTGGAAAACAGCCAGTATACAAGTACAAGTAGTAAAATATAAAATTGATGCCAATGAACTCTCATACAAATAACCAAGTAAATACAATTTCCCATTGTTTAATTTGTAAAGGAGTATAACGTTATTTATCTCATCATACATCGTTAACGTCTTCGAACAAAGCTATACTGATTGAAGGCTTTATACATATGCAAATATTGAACTTGCTGTGGTTGCTATACAGGCATCTCTTAGTACCTTAGTCCTCTACGTATTATAAGTCACATTTAGGGTTGCCAACACTATTTTTTCATTTATCTAAATCTATATTAATACTAGCTGTCCGGCAGACATTATTGTTTTGCCATGTACAAAAAAAAGCCTAAACGAGGTTTAAGGATAATCTGAGATGTGGATATAAACCTTAAATTTAGATACAGATTCACTCGTGAACTATAGTCTAAACACTATCCCTATAGATCAATTTATTTTTATTTTAATATTATTAGTAAAATTTTACGTAATAACGTCATAAGAAAACGATGAAAAATTGAGATTTTTTTGTTATTCCTTTTTTATTTTTTCCTTTATATACGTCTTCTATTCGTCACTCGTAAAACCATAACACAAGCCCAGATGAGCGATATTATTATATTAAATACTCTGTTTCCTAAGTTACATTGACGCGTCTGGTCATATTACCATGACGCATGACGACACACAATATCACCGTGACACTTTTGTGTGAATGCAGGTATTTCACCAATTTATTTGACGTTATTACGTCAAAAAGAAAAGAATAAAGGAAAAAAAAGGAAAAAATAAAATAGATGTTCGATTCTCAGACCTAACGAATATACACAAAAAATTTAATACAAATCGGTTCAGATGTTAAGGAGGAGTTTGCAACTAATACCACGACACAAGATATAATATGCATACAGATATAAATATAGCATAAATATTTGTTTGAGGCGGGAATCGAATCCGCGGCGTCGCAAAAGGGTGTTCGCCCGACGCGCCACAGAGGTTGTCGCTTATTAGAATAAAACATCGAGTCCGTGTGTTTAAATTCGCAAAAATACTAAATACAAGTCTTTTATCAAACAAAGTGCATAAAACAGTTTAATAACGTCTAAATATTGTGTGTGAGTGTTATCTCTTGTGTGAGTTATAGTTATAACAATTTAGAGATCGGCAAAAAAAAAAATATGTGCATCCCAAAAATACCAACAAAATAGAACATATGCAGTGCTAAAATTAATGTACTTAACTAATTTTGTGACTGTGAAAACCTGACCTTGAAAGATTTGCAGTGATTTCCTTCAATTTACTAAAAATATTGAGTCAAAAAAAACGTTAACAAAACGAGTGCTTATTTAAAAAATTGAACTTTGGACCCTGTAGAATCGGTTCTATGAACTAGCAACTGCAAACTGCGTCGAAGGTATCAAGTTATTTCGACGTTTGACCATTAAGTACGTTTGTCTAAGGCGGCGCAGCCCTGCTTTGAGTTTCAACGAGTGCTGGATCAATTCTCGCAGTAGCATAGCAAGTGATGTCTTTTTGCAAGGAAAATAAGATTGAAATTGTGATTTCAATGGATTATAAACAGCTCAATCTACTGTGAAGGTAATAAATTAACAGAAAGTTAATTAACCACTTCTTGAGAACGATCGCAATAGTAAGAAAGAGAACGCCTGTTGTAAAAATGGATAAAATCATCAGTTCAAAAAGAAATCGAAAGATGTTAGCAGTGTGCAGTAAATGTAAATCGACTAGAAACGAGAGTGAGACCGTATTGTGTTCGCAATGTAAGAAAAGGTACGACTTCGACTGCATAGGTCTACCCGAAAAATTGTACAAACTAATGGATACTGAGGCCAAGAATAATTGGAGATGTAAAATATGTAAACAAATACGCAAAGATAAGGCCATTCCGTCCACAAGCGGCACTAAAACTGTTATAGAACACGGGCGAAAACCTAAGACTACAGATATATTGCCCAATATGACATCGACACCACAAAGTATTTTGCTAACTCAGCAGACACAAGACTTCCAGACACCGGTATCAAGCGATGATGAGTCCTCCATTGAACGGTTGTCAAAGAGTGCGGACTACACAGCATACGACGCGAACGAAATACAGGAACTTAGAGATCAATTAAAAGACCTTAAATCTAACCTACTGTGTACTCAAAACGAGTTGGATGAAACCATTTTAGAAAACAATACCCTGAAAAGACAAGTTAACCAGCTAAACAAGGAAGTACAGCTGTTAAAAAATATTTGTCATTCTCCATCACCGGCTAATAAAACGAAAAAAGACAAAAAAACTACACTCTATAAAAATAAAGACTTTTGCTCTACTCCTAGCACATCCGAACACCGACTAAATGAGCAAAATGAGAGCTTCTCTTCAAATCTTATAGCTAACCTGAACAGTGAAATTGTCTCTTTAAAAGACCAATTACAGGAAGGTACCTTAGAAATAGAGAAACTAAATATATGCATACTAGACCTAGAAGTGAAGTTATAGCAAACCAACTGCCCACTTCAGGAGAACCCAGTAGAAATAAACGAAGTTAAGGAACAAATTCCATCCAATGAGCAGACTAGCAAACGAAAAATAGTAATCGTGGGTACTCAACAATGCATTGACCTGGCTTCTTCCCTGACATTATCCAGAACAAGCAGTCCCTATGAAGTAGTAGGCTATACTAAACCCAATGCAAGGACATTAGACGCATTGGAAACTTGTAGAACGTTAGACCTAAATGAAAATGATAAGATGGTTATCTGTGTGGGAGAAAACGACTCTGATTACATTGTAGCTTCATTCGAATTATACCTAACACTGAAAAAGTTGACATCATTATGTAACGTAATTGTATTGAATGTAAATAATTGTCATTATTTAAATACTTATCTCTTAAACAGACGATTGCAATTAGTTTGTTCCAAATTTCCAAGATGTCACTTTGCAGTTGATAAAAAATATCATCGTAATTACTTACAGGACACTTGCTACTCGCTGAATTTATTAATAGATTGCATAGATTACCAGCAAACTTATCTAAATTTTGATTTTATTAAAAGCCACTTGCACTGTAAAAACGCTAAGCCGAAAATCATACCAGAGAGTTTGTCGTTCTTTAACCATGATAAACGATTAATGCAAAAGTCAATACTTGACTATTTTAGTACACAGCAAAAACGTGTTAGTAAAGATACAGAACATTTTTTTCGTGACTAAAAGTAGTAACGTAAAAAGCAATGATTTTGTAGTGGTACATCAAAACATACAGGGTTTATTATCTAAGAAAGAATTAGTAGAATTCACTCTTACAGAATTGCTAGACGATGGCATATGGCCTACTGCGTTATGCTTCTCTGAAACATTTATAAAAACAGGTGAGGAGAAAAATGCAATCCTGTGCAATTATGAATTGGCAGGAAATTACTCAAGAAACCAAAAAAGAGGAGGTACATCTATATTTTTATACAAGACGATAGATTACCATGAGCTTAAATTATTGTTTGACAAATACTTGGTACCGACAGTGTTTGAAGGTTGTGGCGTTAGACTACCTAAACATAACTTAATTATAACTTGCTTTTATACCTTAGATAATAAATTTGCTATCCCTTTCTTGACTAGACTAGAGGCGGTTATTCATGACATAACGAAAAAATACCCAAAATCAAAATTAATTATTACGGGAGATTTCAATATTAATACTTTAAAAGCATCCAAAGAAACTGGATACTTAAATGATATTGCTATGTACTTTGACTTAAAATTCCATATCACTGAGCCAACCAGAGGACCCAATTGCTTGGATCATATTTTGAGCAACATAAAACGTGGCGCAGGTTGGGTATTGCCTTTACGCCTATCAGACCATGACACGGCTCAATTTCTTTCATTTCCGTGTAAAGTAAATATAATTGTAGAAAATTGGAGCTTTTTTAGAAGAGATCATAGTATTGAAAATTTACAAAAATTTTATGAACTTATAAAATCACTCTCATTTAACGATGTGTACCAGGAAAAAAACATGAATTCAGCATTTAATGCATTTCATGAAACCTTTTGTCTGCTCTATAAACTATGTTTTCCTCAAAAACTAGTAAAAATGTCTAACAGACCACGTAAGCAAAAGTGGATCTCCAAAGGTATACAAATAAGTTGCAAAACTAAAAGGTCTCTGCGATATCAATATTATAAGAATTTTAAGAACAAAAAAAAACAAAATTGCCTACATAAACTATACGAAAGTTCTTAAAAAATGTCTACTAGGAGCACAAAAACTTTGTAATGATAAGTACATTAACAGTAATAAAAACATATGTAGAGCTTCGTGGAGAGTTATTAAGAATGAAACAGAAAATATTACTACATTAAATGACATACTAGAAATAAAATCAGATAAAAATAAAAATATTAATGACGCACGCGAAATAGCTGAAGAGTTTAATAATTATTTTACTAACATAACTAACACTGATAATGAATTAGACACACGGCGCAAAATGACGATTAAGGTGGATAGGATACCAAACTCTGTTTTCCTACAGCCTTTAGGAATAAATGAAACAATTAACATCATTCAGAATTTAAATAACTCTAATGCATTTGGACATGATGAAATTACTACTAGTGTATTAAAATATTGCAAAAATGAATTGGCACCTGTATTGACATATTTGATAAACTTATCTTTTGAAGAAGGTACTTTTCCTGATGGGTTAAAATACTCCATTGTAAAACCTATACACAAAAAAGGTGAAAAGCAGAATGTGCAAAACTATCGCCCAATCACACTTATCCCGATATTGTCAAAGGTTTTTGAAAAAGCCATTAATAAAAGACTTGTCTCATTTTGCCGTAAACATAATATAATAAGAACGGAACAGTATGGCTTTCAACCGGATAAGTCCACTACGCTGGCTTGTTTTACTTTACTTAAACATGTTACACTTGGTCTTAACAGTAAACGGAAAGAAACGGTTGTGTTTCTTGACATGACCAAGGCATTCGATCATGTAGAGCATGACACATTACTTGTAAAATTAGAAAGATACGGAATCCGAGGAACTGCGCTGTCTTGGATTAAAACATATTTAGAAAATAGACAACAATGTGTAGAGATAAATAGACTAAATGATGATAGAGTACGTATGCCTTATCACTCTGCATATAAATTTAATAGATTTGGAGTACCGCAAGGAAGTGTGTTGGGCCCATTGTTATTTTTATTTTATATAAATGACATTTTGGATGTAACTAGCAATAAATGTATAATGTTTGTCGATGACTTATCTATAATTATTGAATCTGACTCTAAAAATGTACCAAATTATGAATCTGACATTAATAATACAATTAAATCGATAATTGAATGGCTTAATTATAATAATTTACATGCAAATTTGAATAAGACTAATTATATACAATTTAATGTAAAAGGACGTAGAGAAATTGACCTAAACTTAGAATATAACGGGATGAACTTAGAGAGAACTGATAGCGCGAATTTCCTAGGTATTATCTTAGACAAAGATCTGAATTTCTCAATACATGTAGAAAAGGTGTGTAATAAAATAAATAGATTTGTCTACGTCCTTAGGAAAATGCCCAGAATAACATCACTAAAAGTAACTTTAAACGCCTACTATGGTTACGTCTCATCGAATTTATCATATGGCTTTCTAATTTGGGGTAATAGTAGGGACATTAAAAAAGCGTTCATAGCCCAGAAAAAATGTGTCAGGGCCATTTGTGGAAAGGGACCGCGCGAAACATGTAAACCCCTGTTTATTAAGCTGGGAATATTGAGCCTACCGGGTATGTACATTTTAGAAATCTTTAAATTTGTTAAACAGCACCCAAATTTGTTTCGAACTGCAATCCAGGTAAACCCTAAAAATAAAAGATACCCCAATAGATTAGTACTGGACTACATTCCGAATATAAAATTAGTTCATAAGAATTGCTATAATATGACCATTGAAGTGTATAATAAAATTCCAGAACAATTTAAGATAGAACCAATAAAAGCGGCAATAAGAAATTTAAGGAAATGGCTTATCAGGTCTTGTTCTTACAGTGTTGAGGAGTTCTTGTCCGCTGGATGCCATAATGTCACCTAAATTGACTACCTATTTATGTAAATGCATTATAATGTATAATTTCATATTTGCATGCTGATTAACGTTAGCGGGATAGAGGTTCATACCATTTATTGTAACTACTTAGTTTAACCTATCTCTAAGCAAATAAATTCTTTGAATCTTGAATCTTTGAATCTTTGAAACATTTCAATAATAGGGTGGGTCTGTAATTCTGACTCCGACTGTACCTACTGAATCTATTGATACTAGTTCTAGAGGCACCTCATTGTCTTAATTACAAACACTGTGTGTCACAGATTCCACTAACATTGAATAATTAGAAGTAAACTCTTACACATTTAATAATAATAATAAGCCCCCTAAAATCTAACCACACGCCCTGATCGAACACCAGATCATCGTGGGGGGCGGGTAACATAATTTTCATCTACTGGATGGCTAACGTGGCTCTGGTTAACCTAAACAAAATTGAGACAAGACAGCAAAAGAAAAAAAAAGTGTGTGTGTCAGCTCCGACGCACGACTGGAGTTTACTCCTTAAGTACGAGTATCTAACCATACGCAATACATGACGCCGTCATGGTACCGGAACATGACGCCGTCATGGTACCGGAACATGACGCCGTCATGGTATCGGAACATGACGCCGTCCTGGTACCAGAACATGACGCCGTCATGGTACCGGAACATGACGCCGTCATGGTATCGGAACATGACGCCGTCATGGTACCAGAACATGACGCCGTCATGGTACCGGAACATGACGCCGTCATGGTATCGGAACATGACGCCGTCATGGTACCGCAATATGACGGTATAAACAGACACTTTTTTGTAAATGCAGGCGTTCCATCAATTTATAAGACATTACACGTCAAAAAATTAGAAACCAAAAACGTGACCGATTTTCATTACTTGTTAGTAGGTTTTACCCCTCGGATTTTTCTCATACCGGGCGCCTTATATATGAAAATCGATTCTTAAGGAGTAAACTCCAAAAAACGTTAAACGCCGCTACCTGGAGGTTACCGTCAGGGCACATTTGGAGCCAACGCTGGGTATTACAGTGGACGAGCCGTTGGTGGTAGAGAGTTGAGACGGCGGGCTCCTACCGGGGGGCTCCTCCTATCATCCCCTAAATCTTTATTTTCTTCAATTCCTTCTTGTCCACCTTCATACCTTAACTATAATATAAATAAATCTCCTTCTCCTTCCTCATCAATCTACTCCAGCAATTCAACCGTGAATGTTGTGCAATAGCCAATAATCCAGCACCCACCACTGGTCAAGTACGCGCGCCGCGACTTAAATGGACGCAAGAAATTAATGAATTCATTAAATGAATTCAAAATTCTCAATTTTTATCGTTTTCTTAAGACAATATCACGTAAAATTATTGGCTGTAAACCGACTTTACAGACAACCATTTGTTTTTTTATAAATTTAGTTTTCCATTTTTTGAAGTCGGGTAATGCTTAAAAACTTGGAATTGTTTACTTGTTAGGTAAGTTCTACGATTCGTAGCCCCGGAGCTACGTCGTAGACAGCGCTACGGAGACAGCTACGACAGATTAGTTTGATGTCCATTATGATTGAATTTCAGAAATTAATTATCGTCAGTAACGGCATAGTGATGACAAATATCAGTACCTATATGTCATTGTATTTAAAGGTAGGGGATTCAAAACGTTTACCACTATTATCTTATATCTTTAAATGAGCAATTCTTGTGTATATATATATATATATATATATAATTGGAATCTCGGAATCGGCTCCAACGATTTTCATGAAATTTGGTATATAGGGGGCGATAAATCGATCTAGCTAGGAATCATTTTTAGAAAATGTCATTTTGTTCGTGTTTTATCGAAACTTACTTTTTGTTTTATCTGAAAAATATGACTCTTCCTGACATCTATTGGCGAACTACTAATACTATTTTTTGTGAGCAATAAAGTTATTTCAGCAGATGGCGTTGTTAAGTAACACGAAGTCAATGAGTGTTTGCTTTGAGGTTAGACTAAAAAAAAAAATACCGGGCAAAGCTCGGTCATCCAGGTACTAAAAATTATTAGACAAACAAAAAAAAGTTTCTAAAAAAAAACCCACGAATTGATAATATTGCTTTATATAATAAAAACTTTGAAACGAACGCAGTAGGAAATAACGAAACACTCGCAAAACAACTTCCTAGAAAGTCAATTTTAATGAAAACCACTAGCGGACAATCGAATAAGCAGCACATTTTCACAAACTACCAAACTATTTTAAATCCTATCAATCTACATATAAAGCTTAATATCCTATACCAATTTTACACAGCTTCAAACTGTACACTTCAATATGAAAAATACAATATATTGCTTTGCGATTGTAACCTTTATTCGTAAAGTTGTAAAGGTTAAATTTGATTGGGTTTGTGGTTTAAAAATTTCATCAATTCGACGGGAGATGCGATGAAGCGATGTTAAATTGGTAGAATAAATACATGAACTGATGATCAAAGGGATCAAAATTTTTATGTTACACTAATTTTGGGTTTTTAAATCGATTTGCTATGCGTATGTAGTATGTATGTAGTATTGAAGTAATGGCTTATTTTTGTAGTCTTCTGTAATTTTGATACGACTTCTAAAATTGGTCCTACCACGCCCCCTTATTCCAAAAACGAGGTTTAAGGATAGTCCGAGATGTGAATTTAAACCTAGATTATAAAGGGAATTATATTCTTAACACTATCCCTGTAGATTATATAGGGAATTATAGTCTAAACAGTATCCCTATAGATTATAATCTATATAATCTAGGTTTAAATCCACATCTCGGACTATCCTTAAACCTCGCTTTGGAATAAGGAGGACGGAGTTTGAGGTTTTAATAAATAATATTCTCTTTAACCTTGGACTTGTAACATTGTGAGAGTTCTGTATCTCAAAAGGTAAAAGAAGAACCTCTCTGTCTGAGCGTCGCCACCGATTTTCTCAGGAACGGGTGGCTAGCAAGTTGGAATTCATACTAGATACTATAGATACTATAGTCCCTATTAGGTGTATACAAATCATGGTCCTGAGTCAACACGATAAAAAGATATGAGCAAATTCAAATTTTGGCAAAAACTTGTAGGTAATTACCAAAATGTACCTTAATTTTCAACCATTTTTTTATTTTTCAGAATTATCCCTTTACTTGTGCTGTAAGACCTAGCTTTTAACTAAATTGACAATTCCAGGTAAACCGGAAGTTTAACTTGACCCATACATTGTATGGGCATTGGGCGCCCAAACGAAATAGGGGACAAGTTAAATTGGTAACTACCATACCACGTCCTCGCACTTGGTGTAGGTGCTACTGAAAATCAGTGTTTTGCATTAATTATGCAAATAATTTTATATCACTGAGCAGTAACCCATTTGCACCACTTCAGCACGCAACTCATCTCACAATTTATATCTGCTTGTTTGTTATATGAATATGTTGTGTGTTTCTTGTGGTGCAATAAATGAATATCTATCTATCTATACCACTGCAAAGGTAGAGAAAAAGAGTTGAAACTAATGTACGGAACCCTTGACGAGCGAGTACGACTCGCACTTGACCGGTTTTTTATATAGGGTTTAAACATTTGAACAACATGTCCTATGTACAGTCATTTGAGACAAATATAAATATATATATTGATACTTGTATACAGGCTGTTTTCCGCCATTGAACCCTTTTTAATTGGGTCCTTTTTGCGTGTGGATGGAGTAGGCTTGCCCAGCACCTACTACCCTCTCAGTTTAGTCGACCATGTCTAGAGGAGAAAACTTGTCAATTGTTCTGGAGCCAACTAAGCCGCGGGTTTCATCACGATGTTTTCCTTCACCGTAACAGCAATGTCAATTAGCGCACATCAATTTTATTATAAAATTATATATTGATACTAAAAATATTAATTTTCTGCTATGCAAATCTAAAATATTACTTACATTTACAACAGCAATCTAGTTTTTAACTTTAAGTCTAATTAAATTTAAAAGTGTTCTTAAACCTAAAAAATGTATGAAAACTAATTAAATAATAATAATATTACAGACTTTTAGTTAAACTTTAACTTGTATTCTATTTTATAAAATTTAATTTTCAGCATTTGCTCCGAATTCTTAACTAAATTAATAACTAAAGAAAATTAGTAGAATTCAAGTGGCAATTTCAAAGTTTTCAAAGAAATTAAACACTCTATTTTTGAAAATCAATTCGTATTGAAAATAACATCCTTTACAGACTGTTAGGCTGAATTCAGGTTGTAAACTTTTCCATCGACTTGATATTCTCACTTACCGATGCCCATGGTTTGACCGGAAATTCCGATCACCTACTCCATCCCTTTTTAACCCACATTAAAAAAAAAGGAGGAGGTTAATTCTCAATTCGGTTGTATGTTTTTTTTATGGATGTTTGCGCATATCTTCTTTTACTACCACTATGCCGATTTTCATCCAAATCGGTAAATTCGTTGAGCTGATTTGGATGAAAATAACAACTGGACCGAATTAAGGTTTTGGTGAATGAAGGTTTGGGTTGGTTTGGATTTGGATGAAAATCGGCATCATGGTACTATGTCGATTTTCATCCAAATCGGTAAATTCGTTGAGCTGATTTGGATGAAAATAACAACTGGACCGAATTAAGGTTTTGGTGAATGAAGATTTGGGTTGGTTTGGATTTGGATGCAGGGGGAACAAACAAACAAACAAATCCGACTATCCTATCCTTCTAATTCTACTCCTACTAGTATTATAAATGTGAAAGTTTGTGTGTTAGTAGTATGTTTATGTGTATGTTTGTTACTCTTACGATTGCAATAAAATTCAGTATGTAGATAGCAGGAAACCTGGATTAACACATAGGCTAATTTTCGAACCGTATTTTCCACGGGATCGGGACTTACGCGTGCGAAACCGAGGCGCGCAGCTAGTAATATTTTAAAAATGTGTGTTACTTCTTTACATACAAATATACTGGACAGATCTCGATAAAACTCCTTATGTCGATAGCTGGACATCTGGATCAACATTGGTTATTTTTATTATTATTAAACGGTTTTATTTAGCTCACCCCGTTTGTTTTATTTTCTTGGGTCAAATTTAGTCATTCAAATTTCACCCTCTTCCTGTCAACCGATTAATCTGAAATTTTGTATACACTTTGGATTTTGGTGACAATACAATTATGTTTATTCATTATCATTATAAATTCAAGATGGCCGCCGCTACAAAATGGCGGATAATTTATGTTTTATTAATCCCATCAATATGGGTATCAAATAAAAGGGCTCAACAAGCAAAATACAATATACTATAAAAAATTGAAATCCAAGATGGCAGCCGCTACAAAATGGCGGATAACGTAGGTTTTATCAATCCCATCAATATGGGTATCAAATGAAAGGGCTCAACAAGCAGAATACAATATACTATAAAAAATTGAAATACAAGATGGCGGCCGCTACAAAATGGCAGATAACGTAGGTTTTATCGATCCCATCAATATGGGTATCAAATGAAAGTGCTCAACCAGTATAATACAATGTACTATATAAAATTAAAATCCAAGATGGCGGCCTCTACAAAATGGCGGATAACTTAGGTTTTATCAATCCCATCAACATAGGTATCAAATGAAAGGTCTCAACAAGTAGAATACAATTTACTATGCCAAATTGAAATATAAGATGGCCGCCGCTACCAAATGGCTGATAACAATTTTTTATCAATCCCACCAATATGGGTATCAAATAAAAGGGCTTGACAAGAAGAATACAGTGCACTATACAACCTCAATATTTAAGATGGGCGCAGCCACCAAATGGCGTATAATAATAAGAAGAATACAGTGCACTATACAACCTCAATATTTAAGATGGGCGCAGCCACCAAATGGCGTATAATAATAAGATTTAAATTTAGAAATTGAATCTGTAATTTAGGTATCTGATTAATCCAGCCTGAATCCACCACCCAAGTCAAGATTTTGTATCGTGTTGAGGACTGTGTGGCGTTAGGGTGGCTAAAAATGATACGTCGTTAGCGGTACACCACCCAAGTTAAGGTGAAAGGTTAAAACGCGCCGAGAACTGTATGGCATTAGGGTGGATAAAAATGATATGTCGTTAGCGTTTTCCCCTCAAGACTCAGGCGCATCTTGTTGTACATAGCCTTGCCCCTTTATTGGACCTCTGGGGGTGTCGACCGTTTAAATGTCCATTACTCGTGGGAACAAAATGGTAAAAAAAAATATAAAAAATACAAACACAAATAAAACAGAAACTGCAACACAACGTAAACGAAGGCTTCAAAAAGCGAAAGAAAAGTATAAAGCAAAACGAGCTAAAGAAAGTGAAGCTGATAGAAATAGTCGATTACAGAAAGGACGGGAACAATTAGCGTTAAAAACACCTGAGCAATATGAGGCCAGGTTAAAAAAGCAACGTCAGCGATATACACAAATGACGGCGTCAGAAACGCCTGAAGAATATGAAGCCAGGTTAACAAAACAACGGGAGCGATATACACAGATGGTAGCGTCAGAAACGCCTGAAGAATATGAAGTTAGATTAATACAAAGCCGTGAAAGACAAAGACAGCAGTTGGGTTCAGAAACATCGCGATACGAGGTTAAATAAACAACGAGAGCGTACCCAGCAATGCAGAGCTAATAATCTGCAGGCATTCGAGAATGCTATTAACACAATTTGTATACATGTTTGTGATATTTGTACCAAACGTTGTTATCCTAATCAAGTTCGTACAGTTTGGTACAACGCTGCTGCATTAACATACTTACCTGTGGAGTTAACTTCGAAAATATCATTGTTATTATGTTCCCGCTGTCAAACACATGTTACTAGTAATAAAACAACAGCACCACCAAAAGCTTACTGGAATAATCTGGATCCAGGTTCTATACCAGACGTTATTCAAACATTGACACAGGCGGAACAACGTTTGCTGTGCAGAATAATTCCCTTTGTTAAAATCGTGAAATTTAGTGGCCTCTATGGGCAGTACGGTTTTCGCGGACAGGCAGTTTTATTTGCCCAAGATATCTTTGAAGTCAGTAAAAGACTGCCTAGTATGCTACCAAGATCTGCAAGCCAGGTAGGCATTATTGTAGTAACCGAACGATTAGAAAATTTGAACATCACCAGGGAATTCACAATATGTCGCGAAAAAGTCTATAGTGCTTTAAGATGGTTAATCAGAAATAACCCGCTTTACAAAGATGTAGGTACGTATTGACGACAATGCCCAAATTAGTGACCAGGAGTTAGTACGACTTAGTGTGCCCGAATTGTCTGAAGATGAAGCGTCCGAAAGGAATGAAAATGAAATTCGAAATGCATTCATTCCAATTAATAATGTTGCAAGAATTATTCGAGCTTCATGGCATCAAGGTGACTACAACGTCTTTACTTCGCGATATGCTGGTGTACAATGTAGTGCTATGTCGTTGGCAAACATTGTCCGAGCTGCAATCCTAAGCCCTAATCAATGGGACGTCAATATTCTGAATGCTAATATGTTAGCGGGTGACTCCTTATATTGCTGGATTCGTACCCAGCTTGATCCTTCTGAACTGGATGAAACAGGATATTTAGAGATACGAAACTTTCATATCGTCAGGCAAAGTTTACAAATGTATGAATGCCGATTTTCTATAGAATATGATGAAGACACTCTTTTATTCGGGAGTCTCCAAGATTCTGTAAATACCAATAATATCGGCATTACATTACATACAGCTTTAAATAGATTATTTGATAGTCATTCTTCAGGAATATTGACAGCGTCAAATAAATCTGTTAGCGTATTTCGCGGTGAAGACAAATACTATTTTGCTGACTCCCATTCTTGTGGGGGCAGCACTGTGGATCACGCAGTCGTATACTTAGGTGCGAAACTGTTTGAAGAAGGTCAAGCCTACGTGGCTCTTAGTAGAGTAAGATCTTTGCAGGGACTACGTATAGAGGAGTTGGACTGCAATAAACTAACGGGCAAGAAACCTTGCAATAATAAAGCACTAAATTAATTATAGTACATTACGATATAAGTGTGGTAAATTGATCTTTGCATAGAGGCGGTTTATGACGCGCGAGCGGTAGCGAGCGTGTCATAAGAAGCCAAGATGCAAAGATCAATTCCACACGTATATCGTACGACGTTTTTTATCACAGTTGCGAATAAAAGAAAAGACTAGAAAAGAAAACAAAATAATAATTAACAAAATATTTGTGATAAGTCTATGTTTACATTTTTTTAAGGCAAAATTTTTTTGTTAATTGTGCTCCGGAAAGGCCAGGCAAAAGACTTTTAACCTATACAGCCTCGTCTGACATACAAATTTTTTTAGGTTTTTTCTATTTGTTTTGCGTCGGGGGTTAAGAACAAAATACAATGGTACGGAAAAACAATATATTTAAATAAAGAAAAAACAAAAAATAAACAACTCAATTTTTAATCGTTTCCTAAGTCATTATCAGGTAAAATTTTCGTTCGTAAACCGACTTTAGAGACAACCATTTTTGCTAGCTAAAAAACTCTTTGGTATCTACCTTTTTTATACATCAAAACAGTATAACCCAGATAAATTAAGAATGTTTCACCTACCTAACATGTAATTAGCAGTAAGATACGTATTTAACTTATCGGGATAACTTTACAGCACTAGTTAACAAATCTAAAACGCACGCGTGCATAATATGTTGGATTATGAGCCTAAAAGCCGTTGAATAAGATCCACTTTATGAGCAACTGTGATAAAAATAATAATGCGAAATAAAAACTAAAAACTAGAAAATAAAAATAGGTAAAAAAACTTTTTAAGTTAAACGGTTTTATGTTAAACATACATTGCAATGTTTAAGATAAATGTACTAAAAACCAAAAAATAATAAAATAGATACAGTCGTAGGAATTATAAACATATGCATAGACTAGACTAAAATAAAACCGTAGGGCACGTCAATTGTCTACAAATTATTGACTTAATGTGCGATAGAAGAATCGTTTAATTCGTCGTTAAAATAGGCAGTTGGCCCGCAGACGGTGAGGAAATTACTTACTATTTTCTTGCTCATGGAAATTCCAATAGTTATACACTCCATGTAAATAAAAGAGATGTTTCAACTAGTTTATCGTTGGACATTCACACTGCTGGCTGGCGAGGAATCGTTTCACTGCTCGTAGTTTGTCTTTAATCGACAAAACATATGATAAAAGTACTACTCGCTCACCACTATGAAACCCTAAAACTCGCTTATAATCGAGCTTGCTAGCTTGTTTCCACATTCTAGCCCTACTTATCACACGTCCATCGTTGTCGGTTGAACAACTGCCTAATTATAGTGTAACATTACAAAACAAACATTTTAATCAACGATTGTAGACAATTGACGTGCCCCACGGTTTTATTTTAGTCTAGTCTATGCATATGTTTATAATTCCCACGACTGTATCTATTTTATTATTTTTTGGTTTTTAGTACATTTATCTTAAACATTGCAATGTATGTTTAACATAAAACCGTTTAACTTAAAAAGTTTTTTTACCTATTTTTATCTCGATATTCCCACAGGATCGGGACTTACGCAGGTGAAACCGCGGGGTGCATATTAATCAATGTCGTCTGACAATTTATCTGTCCTGTAGCTGTTCGTTTATTTTCAATTTCCAATTAAGAATATACTTCTGAAATTAATTTAATGAATTCCAAAACGTTTAATTAACTAGAATCAAGGCAAGTAAGTAACTAACCTAATGAAAAGGTGGCTAAAATCAATGCCAATTCCAATGTAAAGGTCTACGTTCTCTGTCGCTTATCATACTAGGGACCAGTGTTGCCAATTTAGTGTATTTACTACTAATTGGTAGAATTTATTTTAGGAGATTTAAGTGTAAATATTTTTATGACTAACAATATTTTCTTGACTACGAGTGTGATTCTCATCCGCCTGCGAAGCAGAAGGTTGCGGATTCGATTTCCGCCCCAAACAAGTAGTTATTGAAGCTCAGGTAATTTTGTTTCTGGTCTGAGTTTCTGTGCGTATTTTCAAAAGAAAAGTATCTTATTATTGTTTTCGTGTCTACACAAGCCTAGTTGCTTAGTTTTACTAATTTTGACACAACCATCTAGCCCCAAGATAAGCAATTAGGTTTATGTTATGGTGACCAGACAACAAATTGAATACTTTTATGTTGTAAATAAATACATAATAATTAAAAACACCCAGACCAGAAATATCTCTACAAATAAATTGTATGAGGCGGGAACCGAACTCGCAATCCATACAGGTCGTCTGTCTGTCTGTCTGTACTCTGTTTGCAGCTCAAATTTAATAAGTATGACAATAGAACAAATTTGTGCCACGGTTTTTTGATTGCAACGACTCTTCAAATCTGATTCACGGCAGTTTTTCAATTTAAATGGTCAAACTTGCAATTTTCAGGGTTCCTGTTATAGATCTGGTGCTGACAGTGACTTAGTCTAAGAGGACAACGTTTGTTTGGATGTTTATAATACTAGGTAAGGTTTAAAATAAATAAATATTTATTAATAGGAGGAAAGGATGGTCAAACGCTAACCCTTTTATTATTTAAAAAAAACCAGCCGTCCATTATTATTTATTTTTCAACTTTAAAAAACAAGACAAAATAACATCAAATTATAATATATAATAATCTACATAATAATATTATTATTATGAGTCACATTTTTATCCTGGTATAAATATTTCACTGGTTGATCATTAAACTTTTGGGATTTTTGTTAATCAATGCTGTGGCAACACTGATATGGCAGTAATTGGTCATTCGATGTTTGAACTTCAGAGTTATTCAGTGTTGTTAGGAAATCAATATCATTTCAAGTTCGTTATATAAATCGAATTTATTAATTCTCCTTAGTTTGAATTTAGATGGCTATGTAAAAAATAAAAAAGCGTATAGCGGGACACGCGTTTGGAAAGAAGTTCCTTTACCGTTTAAAAATATATTGGGAGATTAGTCAGCGTACCATTCTCTCTTTCTTTTACGGTTTTTTGTGACATATTTTCGTAACGTTCCATTAATTTTTCTAGGCATTTAAGGAACTTCGTTACACTAAATAAATGTCACAGAACTTTTTTTTTATTCAATGTTTTACATTCACCTCTCAGTTTATATGACACAAACAGACATACAGAACAGGCGGCTGTTCGTCGGAGATATAAACACAATAACTATTGTTGAAGTTTCAGACATTGTCACGCGAATATAAACCTTATTATAATGGTTTTATCTAATGGGAAATGTTAGATGAAATAGAAAAGGAAATAAGGCTTAGATTATAATGTACTTTGTGAAGTTATGGACAATTTTTCGATTAACCAAATATTAATGAATCTAATAATTAGTTAAAGAAAATAAACAATATTTTTTTGACTTGACGTCTAATAAATTCGTGTAACACTTGCATTCACAAAAAAGTATCATGGTAATATTGTGTGACGTGATTGTCACGTTCTTGAAGTGTGACGTCATGGTCACGTTCCCGAAGTGTGACATCATGGTCACGTTCCCCAAGTGTGAGGTCATGGTCACGTTCCCGAAGTGTGAGGTCATGTCAACAATGACGTCACACAGGACGCAGCAATATAAAACAAACACGAGACGCGGCACGCGTCTTATATTATTTAATAATAATATCGCTCAACTGGGCTTGTGTTATGGTGACGAGTGACAAATTGAAAACTTATTTAAAGAAAAAAATATATAAAATGAAAAAAAAAAAATCATTGTTCACGTAAAATTATCGCGAGACATTATCACGTAAAATTATCGTCCGTAAACCGACTTCACAGACAACCAATTCTTCAAAAAATAAATACCTACTAAATTATTACTCAGTCGAATTTCAAATATTTTGAAAAGCTAGCTTTTACCTGTGTCCTAGTTCACGTAGAAGTTGAATTTTTCCAAAATTTAACCGGCTAGCTATCATGTGTATGCCAAATATTCAGTCAGGACTTTGAATATTTTATTATGTACGGTAGGCTGCATAATTGCAGACCCACCGTAGAGCTCGGCTGTTATAAGAATGTTTTAAACATAAGCAAGATTCTAGACACCTGCTTTAGGTGAAGTTTAAAGTCTTCTAACTCATCAATTTGATTAATTGATAAAAATTATTAGAATGTTAACATTCCAATAATAGTAATTTTCGAACTCTACCGAGGGCTGCAATTATGCAGCCGACTGTACCTCGTTGTTTCTCACTTTAGGTAAAATAACTGCAGACTTTTATGTCGACCAATAATTTGGCTGGCAACCAATCCCACTTGTTCGTCAGTCAGTATCTAACATTTTATAAAATTAATATTATCCTAACTAATATTATAAATCTTTTCCGTCAGTCAGTAAGTCCCTAAAATTGTATGAAATAGATTAATTGTTAATATAAATTTTGTTTATTTATTTCGTTTGTTTATTTGTATATTTTTTATCCTCCCTTCACGGTCAAATAACTGCATCAATTTAGATGAAACTCAGCATAATAGTATTTTTTATTTTATTTTTATTTTATTTATTAATAGGCACAACAACAGAACACAAATTAAAACACTTATTTAAACATTGCATACTTATCACTAATTAAATTCATGCTCCGATGAGAGTCATACACAACATTCATTTAAAGTAATGTAAATTTGGATACCTACAAACATTATGTAATATTGTTGAGTACATTTTTATAATAAAGTAGTTTATAATATAAAGAAGAAAAAGGTACACTTTTAATTTAAAAGTAGTATATCTGTTGTCGAGCACCCATAACACAAGTCTAGTTACTTAGCTTGGGGCTAGATGGCGATGTGATGTCCTGCAATATTTATTTATTTAATTTTTTATTTCGAAATTCTCGCGGAATCAGGACTTGCACGAATAAAACCGCGAGACACGCCTTTAAAAACCCATAAAAGAACCTATAATAGTACATTACGATATAAGTGTGGTAAATTGATCTTTGCATAGAGGCGGTTAATGACGCGCGAGCGGCAACGAGCGTGTTATAGAAGCTAAGATGCAAATATCAATTCCACACGTATATCGTACGACGTTTTTTATCACAGTTGCGAATAAAAGAAAAGACTTGAAAAGAAAACAAAATAATATTTAACAAAATATTTGTGATAAGTCTATGTTTACATTTTTTTAAGGCCATATTTTTTGTTAATTATGCTCCGAAAAGGCCAGGCTAAAGACTTTTAACCTATACAGCCTTGTCTGACATACAATATTTTTTAGGGTTTTTTCTATTTGTTTTTGCGCCGGGGGTTAAGAACAAAATACAATGGTACGGAAAAACAATATATTTAAGTGAAGAAAAAACAAAAAATAAACAACTCAATTTTTAATCGTTTTCTAAGTCATTATCACGTAAAATTTTCGTTCGTAAACCGACTTTAGAGACAACAATTTTTGCTAGCTAAAAAACTCTTTGGTACCTACCTTTTTTATACATCAAAACAGTATGTAATTAGCAGTAAGATACGTATTTAACCTATCGGGATAACTTTACAGCACTAGGTTGGCAATGTAAAACGCACGCGTGCATAATATGTTGGATTATGAGCCTAAAAGCCGTTAATAAGATCCACTTTATGAGCAACTGTGATAAAAAAGAATATATAAAAGAAATAAACCATGAAGTCGTCATATTTTCTTCTAAAAACGTAAAGTTAAATTGAATGTTTATTAGGTTACTGACCTTATTTTGTGGCAGCCTAAATGTTGCCTTTTTGTTGTATATAATAGGTCTACATTGTTTATTGCGCGACGGTTTTGTATACCTTTGCAAGTCTTGGCAAGGGAGTTTTTGGCGGGAACGAGTTAACAACATGTCCTGCTGCAGTTTTATTTTCATGAAACTTAGTTGTAACCCGAGTTGAATTGTATAATTCTGGGGGAATGTTATTCAATTTAGTTCTGTGAAAGTGCACAAGTGTAGTGAAAGTAAAAATCAGTGTCAAACATGAAGTTTTCTCGTTGCCTCCAAATCTCCTATTAAGGTTATGGTAAACTTGCCACCGCTTTACTAGCCTCTGACTTGATGGACTATGACGACTTTGACTTTTTTGAAATACATTAGGCCCGATTTATGAAAAATCGGGTCATAATTTGATGCAAAATATAACTTGACACGGGCTAAATGCACAAGCCGTGCGAAACCATAATTAATAGAAAAAAAATGTCTTGGCAAGATCGTTTCCATAGCTCTCATTAACGTATACAGTTATACACATAGTTCTAAGCCTATAGAAAAGAAAACAATGAAAAAGAAAAGAAAAGAAAAATGGAAAACACGAAAAAGAGACAACGACAGATCGATGAAACGATGGGTTTATTCCACTGACTCCATGGTGTTCTTCAGCAGAGGTACAACCAACAAAAGCTCATCGTAGAGTTTATAAATTGCTATTTAATTAGTCATAAATAAATCTTTTTTAGTTTTTAGTTATTATTTAATTTATTTGGGGGAGTCACTATTAATTTAAATGATTTTCTGAGCTGTAGTAATATTATACGTGAAACTATGTGGAAAACTTTCGTTAGCCTAATTTTGTAGTTGCGAACAATTTCCTCCGCAATTTTGCCTAGTTGTGATCTAACAAAGCCTGCGTGACTTGAAATTTAATAGATTGATATTACGCTTATTGACTCACATTCCACATTTTGGATTTGTAGAAAAGTAACGATAGTAAATTAGACGTTGTTTTTTTCTATTTTGATAACCACAAGGTAATCAATATTTATTCAATTAATTAACAAAATTACATAATATAAACACACAAATTCAAAATTAGGTACATCAAATCAAATTACACAAAATAAAAAAACTTAAAATAATAATAATAATCACTGTCACTGACGTTGATTGAACATGGTTATTGTGTCCTTTTTTAGTCGACTTTAAAAAAGGATTTGTCAATTTGTCGCTTATTTTTAATAAAAAATAGTTGAGCGTTTGACCGCTATCTCACACGATGGTAATTGACGATGCGGTCTAAGATGTAGCATGATTTCCTGGAAGATACCTTTACGCTCGTGACTTAAAGACTTTTCACATTCGTTTACAGTGTGTGACAAAAATGAAGTAGTTAAAGTTATGTCTATTTGTGTTTATCAAAGGTAAGACGAAGTATCAGAATAGGCCTTACCGCACAATTTATGCTTTATAAATATTTTGAATCTGTTAACGGACATGTTAGAGAACAGATAAAATTCTTTCAATAATACTTTATTTACTGTAAATTTATATTATACTAGCTTTTGCCCGCGACTTCGTCCGCGTAGAAGTCGCAAATGGTTCTTTCAATGCAAATCACCCCCAAAATAACTTTCTACCCCTTTTTAAATCCGTTTGGGGATGAATTTCAATAAAATATGGAATACGTGTCCCATCAATTCTGCTAAAGAATGTTTATGCAAAATTTGAAGTAGATTGGACCAAGGAATCACGTTGTCCCATACAAACTTTGCCTCACCCCCTTTTCACCCCTTTAGTGATAGAATTTCGGAAAATCCTTTCTTATTAGATGCCTACGTCATACAAAGAACACACCCTCCAAGTTTCAGGTCTCTACGGTCAGCGGTTTAGGCTGTGCGTTGATCCGTGAGTCAGGACAAAGAATTTTATATGTATGTAGATAAAAAACAGAAAAACACCCACAACCTTCTGCGTCGGAGAGGTCGTAGTTTTAAGATTCCTTTTTGACAAAGGTATCAGTTTTTTCAAAGAGATTTTCCTAGATGGGGCTTAAACCGGCGAATTCCGCTTCACCTTTCCTTTATTCTTAAAATCTCATCAATTTTAACGAAGATACTCATGCCTAAGTAAAATATAAGGTTTATAGTTCAAAAACAACGCCACATTAAATTTTAAAATGTAATATTTCTTACGAAGTTACCTACAGCGAGAGGGACAGAACAGATCCCGCGGGTGTAGTTTCTCATTTCATTGCGAGCACAATTCTTATAAACTTGAAGTACAATTGAATAAATAAATGATTATTGTGATTTATTTTTTTGTTTATGTTTTTAACGACTATTTTATTATCTTTTTGTTGCTGAATTATTGCATTTGAGTCAAAATTTGAATTGTCTAAAATTTTTATTTTTGTTTTATATATTATTTTCAGGAATACGACTGAAAATCACAATGGGCTGAGTCGTATTCCTTTTTTGTATGTATTTTTATTTGTTTTATACAGGTATTAGGTAATAATATAAAGACATCTAAAATCATTTATAAGATAAAAAAGAATCTCCAATATTTCGCACCATGACTAAAAATGTGTCCAAAAACGCCTAGTGCTGGCTCAGGTACCTACTTAAAAATAATATTTTTTTTTACCTTTTCTTTAAATCAATCTTCGAAAAGTTGATTTTCGCTTTACCTACAGCTGATCGTCCAAGTAGACTCTGTACTCGGTACTCTATCCATCTAATTTTTACAAAATGTACAAAATCACGTATTTCTCAGTTAAGCGCCAAGCGGGCCGGAAGTGACGAACGGTGTCTCTTTTACTGGAAATATCTGAATGTTTATTTAACGCTAGAATTCTTTTGTTTCAACAAATATTTTCTTTGACTTTGCTTCTGGAATAATTTAATTATTTTAAACCTTTGGGTAAGTTATTGATGTTTGTGTTTAAAGAGTAAGATCCCACCTATCGACAAACCTTCGTGGTTTTATAAAGCTGAGAATTACTTAACGCTTGCCTTAACACATTAATGACCGATGTGAAATTATAAAATTTTGACCATAGTTGCTTGGTGGGTTATCAGGTAGTAAAGCTAAGAATCAATCTTGTTAATTTTGCAAAAAAATGCCTATAATTTTTATCAATTAATAATTTTGCTAATAGTAGGTATAATAAGCGTTAATAATTGCGAAAGTCTGGCGGTAGACGGTATCTGGGTCTATTAGGAATCTGTGCTGTAGGATACTGCGGAAGACACGGCTAATAAAAAAATGCAGATAACTGAGACCCATTTGAAATTAGAATTAAAAAATAAAAATTAGAACCAAAAAGTAAAATAAAATTAAATCAAAACGTTTAGGTACATTAAATAGAAATATAAAGTTAAATAAAATAAGGGCAGTAAAAATTATGTATTAAAATTATCTAATGGTCTTGCAGTCTCGACACCAAGGCTAGTGAGGAACGATTAGATAACTAATTCAACTTTGAAACAAAAAACTTTAAATCGAAATCGGTTTATCCGTTCGGGAGCTATGATGCCACAGACAGACAGGCACACACACGCACCCACACACACAGACACGTCAAACTTATAACACCTTGTCGCGTCGTGATGCGTCGAGGGTTAAAGAAAAGAAAGAGACAAGTTTATTGTATCCAGTGGTCCAGACATAATATGGGAGCCTGGCATAGTATTTCTTATTAGAACAGTGCAAACAAGTCAAACAGGGGTTCGATTTCCGCCTCGGACAAGTATTTATGCTTAGATATTTACCCGTGGTCTGGTTGTATCTATGAACTATAAGCACATCTATAAGTATATATTTACAAAAGAAAATTATATAAGTAATCCGTTGTCTAGCACCCATAACGCAAGTCTAATTCCACAAATCGCCATCTAGCCCCAAGCTAAGTAAGCTTGGGGCTAGATGGCGATTTGTGGAATGTCCTTCAATATTTATTTTTTATTATTTATGCCCTGGATCACTGACCTCTCAAATTAAAATTAATGATCAAAAAATTATGTGAATACAGACGTGGTGTAATGTAATGTCTTTCAAGAATGTATTTTCATGATAAAATCACGCGGGCCTTTTCCCGCACCCACGTCTCCAACATGATGTCGCTAACTCATTTATCTTTGTAATATTTTAAGCGAAATTTCATTAATATTGATTTGACGCCTTCCGTCTACGTGACGGCGCAATGAAAAAATCCTTAATTAGGGAAATTGGAGGATTTTTTAACGGCCATTCATAAAAAGGTTAGTAGGATTTTTTAGCTTTAGTTAGTTCAAATATATTTTGTCACTTTCGCACACCTGTCATCTGTTAAAAGTGAGAAAGTGACAAAACACAATTTTAATTAAAGAAGGCTTATTCTTATCCTAATTGTAACTAATCCTACTTCCTACTATTATTTTAAATGTGAAAGTTTGCGTGGTAGTGTGTGTGTGTATGTTTATTACTCGCAAAAAATTCTGGACTGATTGTAACCAAACTTGGTATGTAGAAAGTTAGCTACCAAATTTCTGATCCCTACTAATAACTTTACATCTAAATCTCACCTAACTTAGCATAGTCCTTTCCATAGCACGCTTATAGAACCTGCATGCAACGAGCAATATGAGAGAGAAGACATAGGAACGTCACGTCGCAATCCCAATCACGTACGGTACATGAAAGGGCTTTTGTAAGCTTATTCGGATGCAATAATGTGTTGTGTGTTCAGACCTTAATTCACTGCTCGGAAGCCTACCCATGTGGCTTTATACGGTGGAAATTGGAAACTGTACCCACTACATGTGTGTTTTATTTATTCTTCTAAAGAATCGAGAATATAGAACTCTCAAAGACAACAGGTTTTCAATAAGTGCATAGTACAGTCGGAATACCAATTAGCTGAACCCCACATGACAGAGCTCACTCGCAAATCAATAAGGTTGTAAAGTAATGTTACCTAAATTTGTTTTTTAAACTATTGCATAGCTTTTATCGCGGGCTTTGAGCGCGGGGACCGAATCAAGAAATTCCGTAACGAAAATAAAACCTAACACCCCCCACTCCGCCTATCATGTAGCTCGACTGAGCGTTCGCTTAACGTATATGTATATGGTACGACTGTACGAAGCTCGCACGATGCAATAGCGTTACCGCGGCTGTCCCCGAGTGCCACACGTTTTTTAAACAATATATATTATAAAATACAATAAACAATATAAAAAAATAACAAAATAGATAAATACTTCATTTTTTACAGATGTGCGAGTGAGCTCTGGGTCACGTGGGGTTCAACTAATTGGTATTCCGTCTGTACCTGTCAATTGAAAAACTAGTGAAGATTGCCTTAAAAATGTGAAGCAATCCGAAGTGTGTTAAGAAGTTTAAGTTATAAAGCGGTGTTGGCCTAGTGATAGATACTTACACTTTCATTTTTACGACCGGGCAACTATCGATTGTGAGTGAAGGTGATAAAATAAAACCCGCAGCTTAGGTTGGCTTCAGACGTATTGGCTGAGAGGGTCCGGGTGGTATAGACTCTGTGCAAGTCTACTCCATCCAATACATGTCTCAGGAACTACAATGCCCTCAATAGCAAGGTAAGGAACCTCACAGCTAAGCGAAGCTCGCTGATCGTTGCTGTCGTGCGAGTAAAGCGACGCCTGGCGCGGTCATTACTTTGATGGGTGACCAATTAGTAGTGTGGTAAAAAAGTGTTTTCGTGAGCCCCTTCGTGCTTCGGAAGGCACGTTATGCCGTTGGTCCCGGTTGCTACCTCTAGTAGCAGTCGTTAGGTCAAGTTGGAGGCCTTAGGGCGACCTGAAAACTCTAACAATAGGTGAGCCACGAGAAGAAGAAGAAGTAAGGATTAAAGTTGCTAACGCTGTATAAAACATCTACTTACCTGGATTAGATTTAAAAGCCAATATTATTTATAAGTATAGGTATTTATTATGAATTTCCGTCACGATCTTCCTCGACATACTCAAATTTAATATTCGCGCTCTATTAGAGGACATAAAAGTACCTATATCTTTTATGTTCAAGGAAATTATTACCTAGGTTCTACGAGTTCTTTGAATGATATTCCCAAGTCTGTAATCAATCAAGGTACATAAAGTGAGGCATGTGGGTAGGTGCCTAAATAGGGCAATAACAATTCAGAACTGTAGAGTTGCCCTCACCAGAAATTCAGACAAGGATCTGAACAGTAGGTAGGTACAGTCGCAACCAAAAGTGTACGAAAATATAATTTCAAGGTCAAAATTCTTTATTCCTTTGAATGCTTAATACCTAGGTACAAAGATCACATGGACACGTCTTAAAAACTAAGTTAGGATGTGTGCCTTCGGAACGCGCCAACCAATGAGAAGAAGGCACAAGAAACTCAATTGAAATCAACATCTACACTAATATAATAAAGAGGAAAGATTTTTTCGTTTATTTGTTTGTAATGAATAGGTTCCGAAACTACTAGACCGATTTTGATGAAACATTGTATGAGGATGCATTGATTCATTGGAAGTAACATTTTATGTCAAAGTCAATACTGTTTTGTAATCAGTTAAGTACTAAAAAATAGTTATTTTCCGTTTTCGTTCCCTTCAGCTACTTTGGTAACTAACAGATTCGTAACCAGCTCCTTAAAAACATTTTTTTTCACTGTTTTGTAATCAGTTACTAATAAACACTTATTTATTGGTGGACGGGTTCCGAAGGCACCCAGCCTAATTTAGTTTTTAAGACTATTTTTTAATCGTCTTTTTGAATAGTCTCGTGTAAACTGTATGATATTATGACTTTGATTTTACGCCGTTCGCGCGTTCGTTCAAAACTGTTACGCACTTTTCATGGTGATTGTACTCAGTGAAATTAATAAACGTACCTTATATAAATTCATACAGCATACACAGAAAACATTGAATTTGTGAGTGAATGTGCGGGGACGATGTTCCCTTTATACTCCTGACTTCTGATTAGTTGTTGCACGTCATTTCACCTGTTTATTAAATTACAACTTATTTAGATTATATAATGTTTATATACACCGATATAGCTATCAGGATTAGTAAGCTGAAGTGGCAATGAGCAGGTTATATAGCTCGCAGAACTGACAACCGCTGGGGAATAAAGGGTCTCGAGTGGCAGCCGCGATGCAACGCGAAACGAAATATTGAAAGACCAGCTGCCCGGTGGTCGGACGACATTGTAGCGGTTGCGGATAGTCGGTAGATGGAGGCGTGGCGGATAGTCGGTAGATGGAGGCGTGGAGTTTGTGGCATCAAAAGGTCCATTATTGAGCTTGTTTTACAAAAAAAGGTAGAATCGCAGACCTGGATAGTTTGGCTGTAATTGCGAAGTTCAGGGTGAAATCTGATTTTGACTAAAATTTCACTAAACTCCAAATAACTTTTGAACCACTAAATATTGCAGAACACACATGGGGGTTTAATCGATAGGCATTAAGGTCCCCCACACCATGTTACCATGACGTATGACCTCATACATCGGGAAAAAGTAGTACATATAAAAACACCCAGACCCCAACAAATATTTGCTAACAGAAACAAATATTTGTTAACAAAAACAAATATATGTTCACAAATACTTTTACATACATTAAAGTGATTCAATGTTTGCCTGTCACTGATTTCTTCGTACTATTTTATCTAGTGATTGATTTAAATATGGCCGACCCTTAACAATTCTATTACGTAATATTAAAAATGCAAAAGTTTGTAGGTTTACTTAGAGCTCTTTCACATGAGGACGACTCGTGTTTTTACCCTATATCGTCATTTTTCACGATTCGTGATTTTTTTGACGGCGGAACTGGTTTTTAATGGCCATGTTCACACGAATCTCGAATCGTGAAAATGAAGGATACGACCATATTTTCATTTCAATATTTTCACGATATGAGCTTAAATGCCCTGGAATAAACATAGTTTAAATTCGCTCTGTTCTTAAGGTGAAAGGGTACCGGCGCTCTCCTCATACAAACGTAGTCGACTGTTTCCTTCCTGGATAACGACACTAGAGCAAATATTTGTGTTGCATAAAACCTATAACTGTCATGACTATGCACCTATGTTGTTTTTTTTTCATTTTTTTATCTTACATTATTTTTATTAATTATCATAGAAATTAAGATTTAAAAAACCAAAAAAAGAAATGAAACATAAGCGCATGCTCATGGCAAAATATTTGCTCTAGTGTCATTATCCAGGGAGGAAACAGTCTAATACGTTTGTATGGAGAGAGCCCCCGGTACCTGTTCCTCTTAACAAGGTATATAAACTACGGGGTACTATAAATAAGTCGATGTTCAAGTTCAATTCAATCAATTTCCTCGACTGATCTTACAAATTGACCAATATCTTTTAGACTCTTGCCCATTACGGATCTGCTGCGGTCGGTATAGTTCTCCCATTCTCTTATACGTTCACAAAAATTCATAATTTCAACTTAAGAAATAAGCATAAATTGTGCAGTAAGGCGTACTATGATACTTCGTCTTACCTAAATGATAACAACCCATGGACGTGACTTTAGTTGCTCCATTTCAAATAATACTTTCAAATAAAAAAAACCCATGAGTTTCTTGTGCCTTCTTCTCATTGGTGGGCGCGTTCCGAAGGCACACATCCTAACTTAGTTGTTAAGACGTTTTCAAGTGGTTTATGTACAATTGTATTAAGCATCCAAAGAAATAAAAAAAATGACTTTGACTTTGATAGTCAGTGGCGTAGCGTGGGTCACTGTAGCCCAGGGCGGAGTCATAATTTACCGCCCTTTTGACGTCATATGTTGTTGAGAAAAACGGAACTGTATGAAAGAATTGCAAGTGGGAAAGAGCTAACTTCGTAAAAATGAATTGTCTGTTTGAGCCTGAATACATGTTGAAAATTTGATTGCTAAAACAATAATTTAAATAAATTATACAGTTACTTACGAATGAAATTATTATGTTTTAGCTTCTTGTGTTTACAGTATAATTTATACATCTCCTGAATACAAAGGCATGTTATCTCACGAAAACTGCGAAAATGATTTAAATGACGTCTTGTGGGCGATCGTAAATAATTCGTTAGACAGAGTAAATCATCGGTTGTCAATTACCTTGAGTTCATGTAGCCAAGTTTATTTTGCAAAGACGTATCTACCTCTGGTTGATAATCACTGGTTTGAGCACACAATTTTTTTCCGCCCTTCTAATGGTGGCGCCAAAATACATATCAGTCAGTCAATCAAAACTTTGAATTTTATATGTATTTACTAAAATCAGTGTCAAACATGAAGTTTTCTCGTTGCCTCCAAATCTCCTATTAAGGTTATGGTAAACTTGCCACCGCTTTACTATAGCCCCTGACTTGACAGACTATGACGACTTTGACTGTTTTTAAACACTTTAGGCCCGATTTATGAAAAATCGGGTCATAATTTGATGCAAAATATAACTTGACACTGGCTAAATGCACAAGCCGTGCAAAGTAATAATTAATAGCAAAAAAAAACTATTCGCCAATGGAATGTCTGTGGCAGTCAATCAGCCAATAATGTTCGCCACAAACCTAACGCTGCCAAATGCCTACTTTATCGGTAAAATACCCAATCTATTGGAACCGTTACGAGTAATTTTCTACACAAACGAAATTTACTTTCCATCAGAAAATACAAATCAGTTTTACTTTAACATAAAAAACCCCGGAAACGGAACACAAAGGAGTGAAAATGAAAAATGATGTTGTTTATGACAGAAATCTATTTTTTTACTTTTACCTTTTGCTGTCAGGAACGGTGTCCAAACGACAGGTGGGCAAGAATGATTGGATTAGATTAGGATTATGTAGGTATATTAGTATAGCTAGGTAACTGTCTTATAGTACGGGATCCCTTTAAGAATGATCTTCACCGAGCCGTTTAATCGATGAAAAGTATTTTGTATCAAATCAAATAGGTCAATAAATATATTGATTGCAAATGGATCGCCTAAGAAATTTGAGTCCAGAATTATTAAATTTTTTTAGCCTTTAACTGGTTTGGTTGACAGAAAATTCCATAACAATGAATATGCACTTAATTTTTATAATTCATTAACCAGACCAGTACAAATGACTAGTATCTATTTATCTGCCCACCCAAGAGTTGTTGCGGAAAAAATAGTCAACCTAACGTTCGCATATTCTATAAGCTACATACTATCGATTGGAATGGATTTGTCTGTTAACATACCCAGTGTTAGGTTTAACAAAAAAAATGTTAATTAGTCATATTCTGGACTGAAATTTTAAAAATTGAGTAGACTTGCCCAGAATTTATACTGCCCTTTCAGCTTAGTTAACCATGTCCAGAGCAAATATTAACTCGTCAAATATCTGTAGCCAATTAGGTAAGCCATGGAGATCACCACAATGTTTTCCTTCACCGTAAAAAATCACATTTTTCGTACGAAAAATTCATTTGTAACCCGGCCGAGAATAATTCAAAACCACGACCTTCAAGAAGAAATTCGACGTATGCAAAAATAAGCTAATACCGCTAAAATAAAGGAAACACCTAGGATAAGGAGCAAGTAAATCCAGGAGGATCACCACAATATTTTTGATTTGAAACATCTATAGCCGTAAAACCGATTTCTGGCGTGGCGACGCATGTCGTGGCGACGCGCGTGTCGCTACGGCATGCGTCGCCACGCTATTTGATGATATATATATATATATAAAGTCTATATGTAGTGTGTACGGGTTACTTTTACAAAATAATGTCGATGTTTTACATCTGTTTTTTATTAAACCTACCCATACCTATACTTAATAGATTTTATATAAGTACCTTCCACAGTGTTCTAACTTTAAACACAATGAAAAAATTATTAAATGAACACGATGAACACTTAAGAAATTTAAAAATTACAAAAGTACCATTTTTCCAAAATGTTTTGCAGTATAATGTAATTTTTTTTATGAATGCCATTTGGTTCAATGCTGTGTCATAACATAATATCATAATCTCAGCTAAACTTTTGCTGCAGAATTTTCCAGAACATCTGGCAGCAGCTTGGAAGTCGTTAAAGTATCTTACGAACACAACCATTACCTATAAAACTAGCTATTACAGCTTGGCTTCTAAAATTGAACTTTATAAGGCAGCCAATGGTAAACCAAAAGATCGTCGTGGCATAAAATAATAAAGGTATTTTTTTTAAATACTTGTAAGCTAAACAGACCTTCTCCATCCTAAGGTTGCCTGGAAGAAATCGCTTTAAGCGATAAGGTCGCCTGTTTGTACAATTTCGTAGTTAATAAGCTTTCTCGTCTTTTTTGTCATATTCTATGTTTCGTGTGTTGTACAAATAAAGTGTTTATCTATCTATCTATTATTTGATGGCGTTCAGCGTTTTCCGACAGTCGCTAGTCGTTTCGTCTTTGGACTCATTGTATTTTTATGATAATACAAATATTTACTTATCTCATCGAAGCCTTTATTGCTAACTTTACCAAATATATTTTATAAATCCGTTGAGAAAGGAAATATTATTATTTTAAAATGTCGTGAATTAATTGGGAAGTAAAGTATGAAAGAGTCGTGGAGTTCTAGGAATAAGCCTTTAATTTGCAAGCAGGATTCTTTAATATTTGATCATAATTTTTATTGAATTTATTTTTTATTCTTACTTAAAATAATGAAAAAAAAAAGTGAAAATTTTGGTTCCAAATTTTAAGATGATTTTTTTGTCATTTTTAAAGAAGTAAGAAATTATATAAATATTTTCTTTTCTATATACACACATATAGTACCTAAACATGAAAAAAAACAAGAAAAAGTGTGCGCTCGGAAAAAAAGTTCGTCTTCAGCAAGATTGCAAACCTTTTAAAGCTAGAGTTATAAGGTTTTAAACTTTTTAAAGCTTTATTTATTAAAAATCAATTTTCTAGAAAATTGTGTGTGCGCGTGCTCACCTAGTTATATGGTTATAGGTAGGTTGTAGCTGCTGTGATCTGAAACATTTGAATGATTTGCCCGACTAATGAAAAAAAAAATGTCCAAAAGTTATACGGTCCCATTATAAAACTGTCTAATTATTTAAATGTCCAGTACTAAAAATGTCCAATAGTGAAATGACTAATAATTACCTAACTGTTACATCTCCCTGACTACCCCCTATAATATATTTATCTCAACTTATTCAATCCTAATTTTATGAAATCAAATGTTACACTGAGAATAAAGTTAACATTTTGAAATTTTAATTAATTAACTACTTAGCCATCAATATTTAATATTATTACTATAATGACCCATTACTTTTTCATTTGCGCAAGTTTTATTTGTTTAAAACAGCTGCATTTTTAAGGTTTTAAGGATAGTGTAGATTAGGTATAGTTCAAGTAAAATATTATGCTGATCGGTATGTACCTAGTAGCTATTATTTTGATGATTTGTTAGATTCATTTAACAAAATATTTTTTCATTACTCATACTCCGAAAGTAGGTCTAAAGATGCCTGAAAAGCGTGTAGAAAGAAAAACTTTCAGCCCTAGGGAAAATCGCTTTCAGTGACAGCTGTCATGTCAAATTATGGCTTCGCGCGACTTGTGCAATGTGCTTGTAGCCAGTATCAGTATCATTACGCATTAGGAACTAACCTCAATCAAAAACCTAACCTCCTTGCTTTAGGTAACACAAAAGAATAACAATTATGGCTTCACATGGCTCATGCATACGGCCAGAGGTAGTATGGAGTATGGAGTCTCTCATTCACTCTCGTTATTATAAAGAATTTTATGTATTATTCGTAATGAAAAGCACAGTGTTTACCTCGGGTAAAAGACTCATTAAGTCCCTCGAACTATTAGCACCCTCGCTACGCTCGGGCGCCAAACTCCGCCTCGGGACTCGATGAGTGACTTTCACACCTAGGGTAACAATGTACTATTTCATTGTAGCGTTTTTGCACATCGCACTTTTATGAAGTACTGCCAAATTGTCTAGTTCATTCTATCTTTTTAATTTACTGAATGTAAGATCGTACTAATTATTTTAAACCTACTACATTCTTGGAAAAAAGTAAATTAAATACCTACATTATTGTGTTTTGTTTTTTTTAATTTGCGCAGGTCGTGCGAGTAGCGGCCCTTTTTATAATAATAAATCCAGGTTATATTGTTTTATTTATCACAAAGAAGGTTACAAATTGAATTCATAATTAAAATAGCATAATAATAATAGCATATTATTGCATCCAAACCGGAGGTTGTCCTTGGTTGCACTTTATAGTGTAGACAGGGATAATCGCCGGTTTAGAATCCACCCCATTGATTGCTATTATACTTGTTATTGTAAAGGGCCTCTACGTATTGGCTTCGGCTCCACGCACGCCTTCCAAAGGTCCGGGGCTACATAGCCCCGTGATACAGGACGTATAGCATATTATAATTTATTAATGTACATGTGTAAATTGTACGTAGCTTAATACACTTAGCAGGTGTAAAATAAAATGAAGCATCTCTGATTCTAGTCTATCTGGCATTTGCTTTCCTCTGTCAATATGATAGATACATGTTGACAGAGCAAAGCATGCATGTTGGTACTTCTCTACAAGACGTATTTTATTACCGATCAGCCCCCTTAGACAAGATTGCTTTCTATTAGCGATATCGCCAATCGACAGACATTTACTTTTATATTTTTGGTCGAAATTGACACAAGCCAACAAAAAGTCACGTAGTCGTGCGTTAGAGAAAAAAAACGTGTGGCACTCGGGGACTGCCGCGGTAAAGCTATTGCATCGTACAAGCTTCGTACAGTCGTACCATATACATACACGCGCGGCCGAGCTACATATAGACGAAGTGGAGGGTGTTAGGTTTTATTTTAGTTACGGAATTTCTTGATTCGGACGCCTCGCTCAAGCCCGCGATAAAAGCTATGCAATAGCTTCAAAATCTCTTATATTATTAGCTACTAAGTTATGCTGAACGTCTATAGTTTCCAATATTTTTGTAAGTATTCATTAAGGTTAGAATAACTAAAAATTATTGAACCATCATTGAGAGAATTAAAACTTTAAAATATGTACCTGCTACCCTCAGTCCTTTGCTGATTATACAAGTATCTTTAGCGTGTTTTTATTTTTTTCTTGTTTGTGCCTGTGACCGACTTGACTTGCTTGACATTCATTTATACGATAACTTAGGAAACAGAGTATTTAACCCCTCCTTTCTGTTCAAGTTTTAATTGCAAATTTTCGTTAATAATGATTTCAAGGTCATCGGGTCGCGAATCAATTTTATTCGCGGTTTCAGGTTACGCTTTAAATAAATACCCATAAAAAAATACCAAGAACACCTATCGCAGTTCTATAAACGACAATAGCTCGCTCAATAATGGACCTCTATGCTGATGTAATTTATAATAACTAATAACAAGATCAAATAACATAAACACAAAAAACGTCAACGTAAACAATCTTTGATTGACACAAATCGGTATTCTAATTGTGTGCCCTAATCTACTAGCTATAAAGCTTAGATTCGCAAACACATTTTTTGTTTCATACAACTTGTCATTTGATTCTGTACCAAAACGTCCTACTAATAAGACTCAGATTTCCATGTTTCGCTCCGTCAGTTATAACTGACAATTGATGGCGCGAAACTGCAACAAAAGGAAGCGTGGGGTTTTTTTTCGTTACGGAATTTCTGGATTCGGTCCCCGCGCTCAAGGCCCGCAATAGAAGCTATGCAATAGCTTAAAAAATGGTGGATAAGTTCATCTTCTGCTAATTATGTACAATGTTTTATGTCAATTTCATACATATAAATCTATAGATTGGCGATATCGCTAATAGAAAGTAGTCTTGTCTAAGGCTGGGACGAAACGCTCCGTAATTGATTAGCAAACGCTCCGTAACTTAGTCCGTAGAAGAATGATATTCATAATCATCCCTCTACAGAAGTCTTTTTGAACCTTACCCTTGAGAATAATAACAAAAATCTACATGTTTTTATAGTTCGCAACATAACAAATCTTTATGAAATCCTTTATTAATATAAATTTGTTGTTAAACCTAGGAAAATGTAATTCGTATCGTTGTAAAGAAGAGTCTAGTCATCGTAAAGTGTTATCCCTGTGGGGTTTAGAGTTGGTTGGATTCACTTTACTTTGTAACTTATTTTCTTTCCAACCAGTAACGTTTTGCGGTTTCCTTCACATTAGTTCCGATCTCGTGAGATTAAATATATATATATATAAATATTACAGGACATTCCACACATCGCCATCTAGCCCCAAGTTAAGTAACTAGACTTGTGTCACGGGTGCTAGACAACGGATATACTACATAAATACTTTTTTTTGTAAATATATACTTATACTAGCTGCGCCCCGCGGTTTCACCCGCGTAAGTCCCGATCCCGTGGGAAAATCGGGATAAAAAGCCTATGTGTTATTCTAGGTCTCTATCTATCTACATACCGAGTTTCATCGCAATCGGTTCAGTAGTTTTTGCGTGAAGGAGTAACAAACATACACACACACACAAACTTTCACATTTATAATATTAGTAGGATTACATAGAAACAACCAGACCACAGACAAATATCTAAGCATAAATATTTGTCTGAGGCGGGAATCGAACCCGCAACCTTGTGTTTGGCAGTCCGACATGATGATCATTGTGCCAACTGGGTCGTCTATTGGGATAAAATGCCTAATGTTGCTGCTAATGATTTACCGTTGCATCTGAAACAACTAAATGGTGTCCTTTTCCACCAAAAAACCTAATATCTTAGTTGATTTCCAAAGTTTTTTATAATATGACAGAATTTTTCGAAAATGATGAAACATAGAAATACCTACAGATTAAGTATGTACCTACAAATTTAGTATAAGTTCTACCTATGTTTTCATATTGTATGTTCGAAATGAGTAATCTCTTGGCACTATATTATTTTTCAGACCCTTATGTACACAGATAAAACAATAAATGATATTCTTATTCTAAAGATTCAATTGATTCTCATACCAAGTATTATCATAATCGGTCAAGTACTTTTAATTATTTTTTTTCTGATAAAAGAAACATAATCAAAATCGTTTCAGTCGTTCGGGAGCTACGATGCCACAGACACACACACATACACAGACACATGAAACTTATAATAACACACCGTCGTTTTTGCGTCGGGGGTTAAAAACAACAAAGAGTGACTTTGTTGCATAGTAAGGTCCCTGCGGGTTATAAGGGCCACATTTATTTTTTTTTATTTTGTCACTAATTAGGGTTTTAAAAACATTTTAGTGGCCCGTAGGTACTTTATAATATTATTTTAATTAATTCAAAAAGTGGGAAAATTTCAAAAATTAAGTCATATAATCAATAAATTTTAGCTTCATGCCTTATGAGGCACTACTGTTTCCTCATACTAGTTTGTCAATGTCCCCAAGTGTCATCAAAATAGGTCCAACACTTTCAGTTCAATTTTTTGATAAACAAAAGTATCACCGAAATCGGTTCTTAAACATACAGCAATAAAACATAATAATTATTGACCTACTCACAGTCAAAACCCATCCTCCTTTTTGACGTAATAACGTTAAATAAATTGGTGGCACATGAGTTAAGTAGAGAAAAGTACTCATGTGATGGTGGTACACCTGTATTCACAAAAAAGTGTCACGGTAATATTGTGTGACGTCATGCGTCATGGTAATATGACCAGACGCGTCATGGTAACTTAGGAAACAGAGTATTTAATATTAACATCGCTCATCTGGGCTTATGTTATGATGTGACGAGTGACGAATATTGAATACTTATAAAAAGGAAAAAAAAAGAAAAAAATAAAAGGAATAACAAAAAAAAAACTCAATTTTTAGTCTTCTTATGACGTTATCACGTAAAATTATCGTCCGTATACCGACTTTCCAGACAAATATTTCTTAATAGGTCAAAAAATCAACAAATTTTGAATTCAATTCAATTTATTTTGACTAGAAACTCATATTCAGCATTAATTTAGAGTTTTTAGAAATAATACTGTCATTTACAAGACATTTTAATAAAAATTATGCAGTTTATTTACATACAACATTCAATAAAGTTTTATGAACGAGAACTAACATTGCTTTCTTCACAATAGATTTAATTTAAAATAGTTTTCATACTTATAAACATAAAAGTCGTAATTTCGAATTGTGTCATGGTGAAATGTGACACAAGTTTTAAGCTTCGTACAAACCAGTTCCACTAGTCACGCCAGATAACTGACGCGACATGCGTCAGTCAATCAATCATTTATGATTTCTTATGATCGCGTTTTTAGTTGTTAGTTAGATTCTTAAAAATGGTGCAGATTTGTTTAGATTCTTATAAATGGTTTATAAAATATGAGTATGGAGGTTGGCATACAGTAATCGAATCAATCTTTATTTTTGCATGGCAACTTTCAAAAAGGACATTAATTTAGTAAAATAAATGCTTTGTAACATAATCTTGTCATTAGGTTTGTCTGCTATTTAATGTTAAAAATGTTTTTTTTATTGGTCAAATAACAAGTAACAAACGAGATTTTGTTTCATGGAATTTGGTGTTTGTATTAATTTATTCTATACATTGCCATAGCAAAAAAGAAGGCGACCATTATGCCAGACTCTGTTATTATATGTTGCAACCCTTTTCACTAGATTCTTATAAATATCTGCATACTCACACCATATTGTTTTAATTTTATCTAAAGAATAAAAGACAAACATTTTACATTTCAAACAAAATTACAACTTTTATTTCTTACGTCTACAATTACCTACTAAGTTGTTTCTTAATTAAAATAATCTTTATGATGAATTTTAATGAGTAACTTTAAGTACTTATATTTTTCTTGGAAGTTTTGATTTTCTTATTCTAATTTCTTTAAAGACATTACACGTTTTGAAGTAAAATACAACCTACGTCCTTGTTTTTTTTTTAAATGTTAATTTAAGTATCAGAGATATATATCTCTAAAATATACCTATAATGTACCTAAATAAAAAATAAATCGAAAGGAAAACCGCGTGACACAATCGAAGCGACATGCGTCAATAATTAACAAATCATTAATATTTTGCTGATACGACTTATTTGTGTACTGATAGAAAAAAAAAAAAAAAAAAAAAAAATAGGTATAATATTAATATATTAAGTTAATTTCCTACCTATTGCTTTTATATGACAGTATTTTCAAGGAATTATATTAGTTTCTAACTATATAGTTTACATTTATTTTGATAATACTCTATAGTTCTAACTTTTTTAAGATTTATAATTTAATATATGATATGTTATAAGTACCTACTTTTCTGTTATATAGCCACAAGCATAATGATCTGAACAAAATGAGACGGCTAATCATAATCGCACTACCAAAATAACGCGATATATCAAGCAACCCATTGTTAGAGTTTTCAGATTGCCCTAAGGCCTCTAACTAGAATTATGCTACAAGCGCGAGTCGCGCCGCCCTGGGATTGCGTGATTAGCAGTCCTACTTTGTGCAGAGTCTAACTTAATTTAATTATAAATCTTGTCTTACCTAAGTTTAATAATACATAACTAATAAAATTCATTAGCGCTTTTCCCCATTATTTCAAATAATATCTGCAAATATTCTCTATTATTAATTTTAATTATGTACAGATTGATTTTTATCATCTTTAAATACTAATATTTAATTAATTGTTATTGGGATTATATTATGTAAGAAACTTCAACACATTAATATGAATGTACTCGACATTCATATTAATGTGTTGAAGTAGAAATAATAATACTTACTGCTTATTGAAAAATATGAATTTTCTTTATAGATCGAGGGAAATCTTCGAACCAAACAAAGCGTATTTTGCTTTACAATACCTAGGTACCTACCTACTTAATTATTTTACACCTTATTCTATTTAAAATTAAAATAAGGTTGGTGTCGGATAAGTTACAAAGTACAAGAACAAATTTCAATTTCAGGTTTCAGAATGTACCAAACACACTCAGGACCACGGTTGATGTAACTCAGCTGAAACGTCGAGGTAATATTATAAATAATCATTCAAAATGTTTTCGCGATCCCTTCTAATAAAAATAATGTACAATCAGGCAACAAAATTGCATACCCATAGACTCTATGGTGGGTCTGCGATTTTGTTGCCGACTGTACCAAATACTGGCCTAAGTATATTCAGAGTCTCTCTCTTCTTTCGGCCTTGTTCTCATCTTTATTTGGCTCTTGTACTTCTCCAGAGTTCACGGTTCTGAATCGTCGAAGAATATCGTTTGATTATTCAGAACCAACCTTAGTCTATTTAGAGTACTTTTAAAATATATCTAGGATAGTTTAATTAGCCACTCACGCTAAACGGGCGCATATTGGTTGGCTTGAAAATTTGCTGGGTGTTATTCTGGTGTTTTTCACCTCAGGCATATTTTTCATTGTTTATCTCGATCGATAATAATTTACGAATTTACTGTTTCAACGCATCAAATTTTAAGTCCATGCCTTTTTAAAGGTCGTTTAGCATGAGTGGTTAGTTACTTATAGCTTTTTAGCAGACCCGGAGGTAAATCGCTTTTCGAATTTTTCTACAGTGAAAATGAGAGCATTTAGCTTGCGCCACTGAAGCTTTTGTCTGTGTTTATAATTCGAGTCGTAAGTACTGAGGACAATACTATCCAAATTGCACCTTAATGCATCGTATGACGGTCATTGTTTGTTTAAATGCCTTCGCAGAATGAGTTCTCTGTTCTATAGGAACTATTAATACTCTGTGGCAGTAGGTAGAACTTAAATAGCCTTTTTAATATTTAATTATCTATTTACAAAAACACTTTAGAAATATTTACAAAGCTATCACAGGATTTCAAGAGATCCAATTTTAGGAGAAAACTGAAACGAATTTGGTCTTTATTTAAGCGAACTAATTATCTAATGACTTTTAATGTTATTTTAATAATAATACAATGATAATTTCTAATCTAATTTTAACCTGTATCAAGAGTCTTAGACTATTTAAACGAATCAAGTTTTCTACAAACCGGCACAAGTTGCGTGACCATGCTGCGGTGTGACTTTTTAGCAGAATTAGACTTACTAAAAAGTCTAGTTCCGTTATGCATCGACAGGTGGCAGCACCACTTTGCTACAGGTAGGAAAAGGAAACCAGTAAAAATCAGCGAAGTAAGTAAAGACGAGGCTGCATAGGATAAAATAACCCTTTGCCTTATCTGAAAAGGCAATAAAAATAAAAAAAACGGTAGATTATTATCTGATTTTGGAATTTGATCTCAACGCTTTGCTTAAAGTGATATGAAACTAGTTTAGAAAAAAAATTTTAGTTAGAAGAAAAGAGGCTGATAATTTACTGCACAGTCGGCACCCTCCAACTTTGTAAGACCTATTCTTATAAAGCAAAACAATTTGACACCTAATTACATAAATCGACGATCACAGCTAGTTGGCCTGGTACCATTTTCTGTATAATTCATCGAGCTGTTTAATGGATGAAAAGTATTTTATATCAAATTAAATAGGTCAATAAATATATTGCAAATGGGTTGCCTAAAAAATTCAGTACAAAATGATTATTTTTCATATTTTTTATTTGTTGTTTGAAACTGTTCGCTGGTTTGGTTAATAGACAAATGCCATACCAATGAAATAATCTCTATTCTAATCTAGCTTTAATTCATTAACCAGACCAGTGCAAATTACTAATTTCGATTTAACTTCCTAAGGAAAAAAAAAGTCAATCTTACGTTTGTATATTTTATAGGCTTCATACTTTCGATTGGTATGGAATTTGTCTGATAATTATTCTCAAGGTTTGATAAACAAAACAAAAAAATTATATTAATTAATCATATTCTGGACTGAAATTTTTTAGACAACCCATTTACAATTTATTTACCTATCTATTTTGATATTAAATACTTTTCATACATTAAATAGTTCGATGAAGGTCATCCGTAAAGGGATCTTACCAGGCCATTGGATGTCAAAGTGTTTTGCTTTACAAGAATAAATACTAAAGATCATTATTTGACGCATGTCGCGTCGCGTCCCAGTGTCGCAATCGTGTCGGTTTGTATGGAGCTTAATGTCTACATAGAAGATATTTGTGTTTGTAGTAATCTTTATCATATTTTTGCTATATTACAATTTACTTAAAGATATGCCTATTTATATTATTAATTTTAATTTTACTCTTTTTCGGTAGGTATTGCAATTGTTTTTTTTAATTAATTACACTCCTGACCTATTTTGATTTGACTCACTGATTAATTTTTACTCATTCCACTTCAATTAACAAGTCCTAAAACCCATGATACACAAACATTTAATTGGGCAAAAATTTATATTTTTCAGAATTCCTGAAAAATTATCCGCTCACATCATAGTCATGCCTAAAAATATCATCTCACATGCTCTGCTCTGGATAAATTTACACGACAAAGCTACGCCCCTCGGTTTCATCCGCGTAAGTCCCGATCCGGCGGGATTTTTGGGATCAAAAGTATCCTATGTATTTCTCCATTCCCTAAACTACCACTTTGCCGATTTTCATCCAAATCGGTTTAGTCGTTTGGCCGTGGAGAGGGAACAAACAAATAAGTAAACACTTTTGGATTTATAATATTAGAGTTAGGATTACTAACCTAGATCATTGATATCTACAGATATAGGCATCAAAACGTGAACAAAAATGAAAAAAAAAATTGAGTGCGTTAAATCAGTTGGAAATACAAATAGCTGGATTTTCCAGAAAGGTTTACTTTACATCAATATCGAATAATTCGTCGAAAAACTGCGGTCGCGTTTCGACGAGCACTCGAAACATATATACGATAAATACGTTATGCCCATTAATAAAAACCTGTGTATCCACCACTTAAAACGAAACCACGGCGCAATGTTTTAAATACAGATCGCTTTAGGTCCGCGTCTGTTTATCCAGAGCTTAAATCTTTAATTTAAACTTCCTAAACCACATCACTCGTATCAAGCAATTCATCATTACTCCCTCCTTCTTGTCAAATGTGATAATCTCGAAGCGGTCTTACCGACTCCGCTGACGACCTTGGCGTCGGATCGACACCAGAGAGACCAAGCGAACCACTCCTACGGACAACTAGAGTCTTTGTACCGTAGTCTGTGACAAAGTTTTCATTCCTCGTCGGTGTATTTGCTCTAACACTTTGGTAACCACAACATAAAGGGTACCGCGATGTGAGGATCTTTTTGAAAGCTTCTCTGAATTCGGTGTTGAAAATTGAATAGATGATCGGGTTGAAGGCGGAGTTTGAATAGCCGAGCCAGGTGAGGATTTTGAAGGCCAGATCTGAAACAAACGGTGGGGTTAATTAAGAATTCCTTGTAAGTGGGTTTTGTTTGATATGTTTTCCGCTTACGGAAATTAATATTACAGAAGTTTTTGGAATATTAATTTTAATTAATATACCTACGAAATATCAGAGTTGAAATGGTTTTGAGTAAACAAGGCATCGATAAATGGTGTCTATTTTTAATTGTCTCAGGTCACGTCAAGGGACAAGTCGTGTGTTCGTTTGAACACAGCTTAAAATCAGCTTTTAAAATACATAAATACAAAGTATTTTTGTTTTCAAAAACTTTTACAGGATATTTACATCTGACTTTATGTTGAATCTGGAATTTATATCGCTAGATGGGTTCAGATTTTTGCAGTAAATAGTCTTGATAGTTTTCAACCCCGACATACGAAGTTGAATTTTTCAAAATCCTTACATAGCGGATGCCTATGTCATAAGGTGAAAAGGTACCGGCGCTCTTTCCATTCAATAAAATATTTTTGTGGCATAAAGCAACTTTAATTTATGTTTTTCAGGACCTTATAGTGCCCAAACTATACCGTTTTCTCAATGTTCAGAGAAAAGAACTCGGCAATATATCTAGAGCCAAGTAAGCATCAGTTTTTTTAAAAGTGGAAATGATTATCTTCATTTTAGGGTTATTATTAGTTATTATATTAGAAAGCGGTTAAGAGCCAATTCTGTGCATCTAAAAAACAATTTTTGTTCTACGACTTTAGAAAATTCAATTTTATTTTTAAGATTCAGAGCCTAATAATAATTTCTTGGTTTTAGTAAATCATCTTAAAATAATAAGCAGTAATCTTAATTTAAATCAATGTACTTAAATTAAAAATACAGCATACTTTTTTTTAAATCATTAATTTACTAAAAACAAGAAATTATTCTGTAAGGTAGTATTTAGGGAGAGGATTGTTTCTCACTTCAAGAAACATTTTTTTTGTGTGTCCAACATGAAAAACACTAATATAGATAGGAAAAACCTACGGACGAAAAGTGTACACAAATTAAAGAAAATATTGAGTCATTTTTAACGTTCGAACAATAGTGTAGTCAAAAAAGTCGTAGGTAGGTATAGGTACTATACCTACATACGACTATAGAAAGGAAATATAGAGTCACTAGCTGCAGCCCGCGATTTCACCAGCGTAAGTCCCGAACACAGCGCCATCTAGTGGGTGTATTATTTGCAACCTAGATGTCAAACAATATTGAAGAATTTTATCGATGAATCAACGTACACCGCCATCTATGAGAACTTCATAAAACTAAACAGTAAATAAACACTTGCTTAAGAAACCATTAATTGATACATTTTATTCGTTTACATTCACGACATAAGCGAATAATTGAGATGATAACTATCCTACCAAGTAAATAAATAAATAAAATAAATAAATATTGCAGGACATTCCACACATCGCCATCTAGCCCCAAGCTAAGTAACTAGACTTGTGTTATGGGTGCTAGACAACGGATATACTACTTATACATACTTTTCTTTTGTAAATATATACTTATAATACATAGAAACAACCAGCCCACAGACAAATATCTAAGCATAAATACTTGTCTGAGGCGGGAATCGAACCCGCAACCCTGTGTTTGGCAGTCCGGCATGGTGACCATTGTGCCAACTGGGTCGTCAAAGTAAGTTAGACCAAAATACGGGTACATGTGAAATTTGATTGAAATCGGTTCAGTAGTTTTGGAGTTTATTGGCAACATACATCGTGACACAAGATTTTTATATATACAGATTTTTAAAGTTCGAACAATAGTCTGGCCAAAAAAATCGGTAGGTACTAAAAAAGTAAGGCACCTTCTTTGTATTATTTATCTATAGACGCGCCCTTTTGTATACAACGTCTAACAATTGTAATGGTCATTAGAAAAATGCGAAGGTGAACAGGAATGTCACCTTGTTACTTTAATGGGGTCATTGCCTTTGATTCGGTTGAAAGGGCAAACGCCCCGCAGGGCGGATTCCGGAAGTCGGTAGCAAAGTTAAGGTGAAAGGGTACCGGCGCTCTCTCCATACAAACGTAGTTAACTGTTTCCTCCCTAGATAATGACACTAGCACAAATATTTTTGTGCCATATAACCTATAACTGTCATGACTTATAATACATAGAAACACCCAGACCTAAACCAGAATAAATACTTGTCTGAGGCGGGACTCGAACCCGCAACCCCGTGTTTGGCGGTCCGGCATGATGACCAATGTGCCAACTGGGTCGTCAATTTAAGTAATCACCAAGTGGAGTAAAATGACAGTCATTTAAAAGTTATAGTTGATAGTAGGTACTTCTATTCTAAAATATCAGTCCCTCTCGTAATGCAATTAAGATAAAACTTAAACACGTAAGTTGCAATATAAGTACAAAGCTAATGTGGTGCTACAATTTTTATAGTCTGTACCTACGAAAACCTAATGGTTATGGGCCAAGTTAAACAACTCTATTATTTTTACAGCGATGTAACAGAACAATACAAACTTGAAATTAGAAGAGAAATCTGCTGTTTGACTGTTGAACAAAGAATATACATTACTTCTTAGCCGAAAAGCTGACATCTAGATGGCCATGGATACCTTTTGTCCAACAATGTCTTTGAGAAAGCGTCAAAAAGTATCAGCCGGTGGTTAATATACATTACTTCTTAGCCGAAAACTGACATCTATATGGCTATAGATACCTTTTGTCCAACAATGTCTTTGAGAAAGCGTCAAAAGGTGTCAGCCGTTGGTTAATATACATTACTTCTTAGCCGAAAACTGACATCTATATGGCTATAGATACCTTTTGTCCAACAATGTCTTTGAGAAAGCGTCAAAAGGTGTCAGCCGTTGGTTAATATACATTACTTCTTAGCCGAAAACTGACATCTATATGGCTATAGATACCTTTTGTCCAACAATGTCTTTGAGAAAGCGTCAAAAGGTGTCAGCCGTTGGTTAATATACATTACTTCTTAGCCGAAAACTGACATCTATATGGCTATAGATACCTTTTGTCCAACAATGTCTTTGAGAAAGCGTCAAAAAGTGTCATCCAGACGATTCCTAGCTTCTTATTTAGTGTTGTACACAACAAAAACCGCCTCAAGAAACACCACAGGTTAGTCGAGTTGCCGAAATATTTTTCACATACGTAATTTTGGTCCATAGACTGGACAAATACACTTACCAGGTATACAAGTCTTGCAGAATGCAGCCACAATATTCACACAGAAGAACGGCACCCAGCACAGCAGGAACACGCCCATGATGATCCCCACAGTGATGGCTGCCTTATGATCTGACACGTGGTATGGTGATGAATGGACGTGCGTGTGGACTCGGGTTCGGACGGATTTGGTCCGGTTATCCGGTAGTTGGACTGTTCGAGTTACGGCCCGGATTGATTTCACGTGTTTCTGGGCGTAGCAGTATAACCTGTTGACGAAATGTCATAGGATAAATGCATAGGTATAATAAATCTGGGTCAAAAAAAACTTTAAAAAATATATATTTTTTAATGTAACCTATTGGTACCAGTTTTTATCTATAAATACAAAATTAAAGTCCTGACTGATTTACTGATAAATCAACGCACAGTTTAAACCGCTGGTCCTATAGTAATGTCTGGAAGTTATTTATTTATTTATTGGGAGAACCAACAGCTTTAACAAAAAATAAACTGATATATAAAAACGGAAAGCCAATTATAGGTTCCCGCGTTTAGGATTAAGGATAGAAAAAAAAGTGTGAGAGATCAATGTCTATCACCACATAACTTAACGTAACTTATAAAAAAATTACTAGCTATAAAAAATAAAATAAAAACATAACAGAAAAACAGATGAAAGAAAATAAATGTACCAATTAAATTAAACACTATCGAAGAAACCGCCGTCTAACCGCCGCCTCGCCGCCGCCACACTGGTACATAATAAGTCCAAATCAATATCCTTAGATAGTACATTAAATGCTGAACATGCTCGCAGCAGGTAGCTGTTTTGCCTGTAATTGGTGACAGCACGTGGTACATACAGTATATTACTAGAACGTGTGTTAGCAGGGTTATTGTAGGGTTTTTCGAAATTCTACCTCTAAGAGGTTGAAATGGCAGGCAAAGCTGAAGGCAGAAGCTATATTATATTCATCTAAGAATGAATAAAATAATTATTGTTACTATCCGCTTTGTAAAAAAACAAAGCATTTTAGAAAATAACTAGCGACCCGCTCCGGCTTCGCACGGCTATATTAAGCATGTATTATACATATAAAACTTCCTCTAGAATCACTCTATCTATTAAAAAACGCACCAAAATCCACTGTGTAGTATTAAAGATCTAAGCATACATAGGGACAGACAGCGGAAAGTGACTTTGTTTTATACTATGTAATGATGTACACAATAGATTAGTGCTGATGTTCACAATCTAATGATTAAAATTGTTACCATTTTATAAGCACGCATATAAACCCACTTAAATCTAATTTACATCAACTTAAATGCTCAATTCAATATTAAAACAAGATATGTCCCAAAAACAAAATAACCATTTCACGAAGAAAGGGTAGGATTTAATAAAGTTGTCATTTATAAGCAAATCTACAGAGATTTTAGATTTAATTAATTCAAAACCCTATTCTTGGATTTCTGAAGGTTTATTTCATTTAATATTTATGACGCAGTGAAGGTGTCTGTAATTCTGAATGACATCAATTTGAATTGGTGTGAAAAGACGAAATATTAATCCTAGATTTAATTTTTATCTTACTTGCAAATTTAGTTCATCGCCTTCAAAAAGGCAGATTTTTATTTATTTTATACCCATAGGTCTAATGCTAATCCTGCTTTATGATGTAGGTAATTTACAGGGTGAATTTTTTACGTGGGCTATATTTGAAACTATGAGAGATAGCGAGAAAAGCTGAAAGGAGTTGCGTGCCCAATTTTGACAAAAACTAAAACTGTATAATTCGATTTTTTTAAAAGTTATTACCCTAGCCAGTAATCGAACCTGTTGAATTTGCAAAAAAATATATATTTTATGTCAATCGATAGTGTTGCTGATAGAGATTAATTTCTGGAAATAAACATAGTATGGCAAATAAAATAAAATTTTATGATTCATCAAAATCAGGCACGTAACTTCTATTAGCATTTTCGCTATCACTTAAAGTTTAAGATATTTCTCTGAAGGGCTACTTAAAAAAAACCCCGTAAGTAAAAAACCTATACGAAATTTCAGAAACTACAAGTGCTAGGAGCATAGCTAGGAGTATTAAATTTTGCATGGGGTTTCTTTTAGAATGTATATTTGACCTCTAAAGAGTCTCCTAAAAGTTTGTTGTTTAAAGAAATTATATTTATTCTGTGTTTTTTTATATATAGGTCAGCGTTTGACCACTGTCACGCCTGCCTGATGGTAGCTGACGATGCGGCCTAAAATGAAGCACACTTTCATAGAAGATACCTATTCACGATTTGAAACTCCCAAATTATAACGCCAGGAAAGACAGACGCAGGCAACTGATTTCATTCCTTCTTTGTTTGTAGGAATTCAAAGTCACTTTTAAAGAGACACAAGACTCAAGCAAAACCGCGGGGCGCAGCTATCTTACTCTTACAAATGTAATAAATGTGAAAGTTTGTGTGTCAGTATGCTTTGTTACTCCTTCAAGCAAAAACTACTTGAGCGTTTGCGATGAAACTTGATATTTAGATAGCTAAAGACCTGGATTAACACAATAGTACATTGTTACCCTAGGTGTGAAAGTCACTCATTGAGTCCCGAGACGTAGTTAGGCGCCCGAGCGTAGCGAGGGTGCTAATAGTTCGAGGGACTTAATGAGTCTTTTACCCGAGGTAAACACTGTGCTTTTCATTACGAATAATACATAAAATTCTTCATAATAACGAGAGTGAATGAGAGACTCCATACTCCATACTACCTCTGGCCGTATGCATGAGCCATGTGAAGCCATAATTGTTATTCTTTGGTGTTACCTAAAGCAAGGAGGTTAGGTTTTTGATTGAGGTTAGTTCCTAATGCGTAATGATACTGATACTGGCTACAAGCACATTGCACAAGTCGCGCGATGCCATAATTTGACATGACAGCTGTCAGTGAAAGCGATTTTCCCTAGGGCTGAAAGTTTTTCTTTCTACACGCTTTTCAGGCATCTTTAGACCTACTTTCGGAGTATGAGTAATGAAAAAACTATTTTTAATCCCGATATTCTTACTAAAAACGCGGGGATAAACTAGAAACTTATGTTGTAGACTATTATGCACTCGTAGTTCAGTGTTTCCAACTTTTGCGGCAACAAATGATGCTACAGTAAAATTCCCAGAGGGACAACAATGACTGCCCTCACCTCTGCAGCTTGTTAAATAAAGTGATCCATTATTCAAGTTGGAATCGCCTGAGTTGCCCTCCTTTGAGACCAACTACACTGTGATGGATGACTTAACAAACATTTAAAAACATACCATTTTAAAGTCAGGCTATGAAAATTCTCGTGTCACGGTGTTAGTTGCCAAACTCCATCTAAACAGCTGAACCGATTTGTATGATTTTTTTTGTGTAAATTCGTTAGGTCTGAGCATCGAATAATATCTATTTTTTCCCATTTGTATAGCTTTTATCGCGGGCTCTGAGCGCGACGACCGAACCAAGAAATTCCGTAACGAAAATAAAACCTAACACCCCCCACTCCGCCTACCATGTAGCTCGGCCGAGCGTTCGCTTAACGTGTATGTATATAGTACGACTGTTCGAAGCTCGCACGATGCAATAGCTTTATTTTTTGTTTATGGCAAAACAACGTTTGCAGGAACAGCTAGTTTTATATTAAACTGCGTCGTGACTTTTGTTGAAGACTTTACCCGATTATGGCTATAGAGGGCAAATTATTGAAAAATGTCTGTCATAAGAAAAAACGGTTTTTTTTAAGAAAATCCTTTTTCGGAAAATAGGGAATTAATGAAAATTCATAGATATTTTATGTTACTTTGAATGATTTTAATTCTATATTTTTTTGATTTTATAGACAGGTAGGTGGTAAGCATATGATTATACTTCTATAGGCACATATGCTAATAATATGTAAAGTATCTTAATTTTTATATACCTACTAGATGAATTTATGTCGGTAGAAAGATAAATAAGGCGTATATTTGCTCTTCAAAACACACATATTGCCATATTGACTTAATATTTTTATAACAACATTCTCTAACCAAAGTTTAATTAGCAGCGCTCCGCGGTTTTACCCACGTAACTCCCGATCCCATGGGAATATCGGGATAAAAAGTAGCATATGTTACTGACAATCAATCAATGTATCTTCATACCAAGTTTCATCAAAATTGATCCAGTAGTTTCGGAGCCTATTCAATGCAAACAAACAATGACACGTTTCCTCTTTATAAAATTAATAGATAGACATAATTAAGTGTTGCAGCAGGAAAAAATGTCCATACCTCGGTGTATGGCTTCACTCTAGCGAACACCGTTTTTCTATAACTATGTTATTCCCAATAAATCAATGTATCCTCATACCAAGTTTCATCTAAATCAATCCAGTAGTTTCGGAGCCTATTCATTACAAACAAAAAAAAACGAAAAACTTTTCTCTTTGTAATATTAATTAGTAATAGTATAGATTAATGATTTAAATAGTATGGTACGATCAACGGTCAAAAGTCTCTGCCCACCGTAACGTTTACAATCCAGTGCACATTACAACAACGTAACCGGTGGATCGAACCCATGTCGGTTGGTGTCGACCAACTAAATACATAGCTAACATGTTGAAAATAATAATCACACTGAGTACTTTTAATTCAAGTATAATATTATGTTAGTGTGTAACGTCTATTAGAAGAAGGTCGTAAGTCCAATACTTGTTGATAGTATTATTGTAGCAAACTGATAGTGTACTTATGACGCATAGTGTCAAGTGTCATAGGGTCCATTTCAAATAATACTTTCAAATATTTGTAATATTGACCTTTGTGACCGTGATCACATGAAAAAAGAACCCCATGAGTTTCTTGTGCCTTCTCATTGGTCGGCGCGTTCCGAAGGCACACATCCTAACTTAATTTCTAAGATGTTTCTATATGGTCTTTGTACAAATGTATTAAGCATTTAAAGGAATAAAAAAATACTTTTGACTTTAGTACATTAAACATAAAAGAAATTAGTAATAAAAAACAAATATTTCCTTAAGTTTTAAGTATTTTCTTTGCCCGGTGAAAATATAAACATCTAAGACACCGAATTTATTCAAACACAATTTAAAATAAATTGTGTTTGAATAAATACATAAATAAATACGATTTTCCAAAAGTCGTAAAACAAAAGTTGTTTGTTTAGGTGCACAGAGTAGTAGCCCTCAACGGCTTGCTAGTATAATTACCAATAACCCTGTATATCCATTTTGTTTGCCATCAAATTCAATGATCTATCGACCGATTAAAAGTCTGTATTCTACGTTCGTTCTTATTTTTATCCGACTGCGAGATGGTATGTTTTTTATTGTGTAACTGTCTAGTTAGCTATGTATGTATGTATGTATGCATACGGGCTTTTTTCCGCAACTAGACTCTTTTAATTGGGTCCTTTTTTGCGTGTGGATAGAGTAGGCTTGCCCAGCACCTACTACCCTCTCAGCTTAGTCGACCATGTCCAGAGGAGAGAACTTGTCAATACTTCTGGAGCCAACTAAGCCGCGGGTTTCATCACGATGTTTTCCTTCACCGTAAGAGCAATGTCAATTAGCGCACATAAATTTTTCTTAAGAAAAATACATTGGTGCACGGCCGTCCGGGATTCGAACCCACGACCTTCAGAATGAAAGTCGGGGTATCTACCACTAAGCCAACACCGCTCTCTAGTTAGCTAACTCAGTAGACTAGAACAAATCGTTATAAAACGAATGAATTGTTTGAAAAGTCATGTTTCTAACGATGAAAACATGTTTTTACAGCTGATATTTTTTTAACTCAACTATAAAATGTGTTGTAACGAGGGTATTGTAATACAAAAGGTGCAAAAGCAATCTTTTGTTTTTTGACTTTAGAAATTTTATAAAAACTAATACCCCAAGGTCAATAACCTCTACTTCCAGAAACAGCTGACTTTCGTGTACCTCTAAAATCAATACGAATGATCTTGCAGATTCTGATCGAAAAAGGATCAATACTAGTCGCCTCTAATGATTTGTAACATGTATACAGTTGGTACAATGGTCACCATGCCGGACTGCCGAACACAGGGTTGCGGGTTCGATTCCCGCCTCAAATAAGTATTTGTGCTTAGATATGTGTCTGTGGTCTGGTTGTTTCTAATTATTATAAGTATATATGACGACCCAGTTGGCACAATGGTCACCATGCCGGACTGCCAAACACAGAGTTGCGGGTTCGATTCCCGCCTCAGACAAGTATTTATGCTTAGATATTTGTCTGTGGTCTGGTTGTTTCTATGTATTATAAGTATAAATTTACAAAAGAAAAATATATAAGTAGTATATCCGTTGTCTAGCACCCATAACACAAGTCTAGTTACTTAGCTTGGGGCTGAATGGCGATGTGTGGAATGTCCTGCAATATTTATTTATATTTACAAAAGCAAAGTATATGTAGTATATCCGTTGTCTAGCACCCATAACAAAAGTCTAGTTACTTAGCTTGGGGCTAGATGGCGAAAGGTGGAATTTTGGGTAATATTTATTTATTTACTTTAAATCTTCATTGTTAACAAGCGTAAATTGTTGGTACCTAAATAACGTTTAAACTGTTGCCAAAGTTAGCAATATGTTTGAGAATTAATGTTACGAACCCATTCGACGGCAGTTGATTTATCGGAAAACTTTTAGCAATCAACGGAGCATCTGAGGCTTATATTGTTATGTTTTAGAGTAATAACAGACAATAATTTGTAAGTAATTTTTAGGGTACAGTACGCAAATGGTAAAAACGGGATTAAATGAATAAATACTGAAAGACATTCTACACATCGCCATCTAACCCCAAGCTAAGTAACTAGACTTTTGTTATGGGTGCTAGACAACGGATATACTACTTATATACTTTTCTTTTGTAAATATATACATATAATACATAGAAACAACCAGACCATAGACAAATACCTAAGCATAAATACTTGTCTGAGGCGGGAATCGAACCCGCAACCCTAGGTTTGGCAGTCGGGCATGGTGACCATTGTGCCAACTGGGTAGTCAATTCTTTTATTAAGACTCCACTGTTCGTCTGTCCACTGTATCTCTGTCATCACGTTGAATCTCATGAACCGTGATAGCTAGACAGTTGAACATTTCACAAACCTAATAATCATAATAGTTATCTTTTCTATATACTCGTATATAAAATTCTCATGTCATGTTCTCATATTGACAAGTTCTCTCCTCTGGACATGGTCAACTAAGCTGAGAGAGTAGTAGGTGCTGGGCAAGCCTACTCCAGCCTCACGCAAAAAGGACCCAATTAAAAAGGGTCCAATGGCGGAAAACAGCCTGTGTACAAGTACAAGTAGGTCTGAGAATCGAACAACATCTCTGGTTTTCCTTTTTTTTGTATATGGCAAAACAACGTTTGCCGGGACAGCTAGGAATAAATAAAATAAATAAAAATTCGTTAATTCTTACCTGCAATAGATACTGATCATCACAATACAGGGCAAATAGAACGATATGCAACTCGAGACCACTGCGTAAGTAGGTGTCAAAACGAGCGCACATGTGGGGTATCTCGGAGGCTTCTGCGTAGCTAACGCCTCTTCATCAGGCCGGTGGAGGCCGAGAGAGATCGGCAGGAAGCTGACTAGACCTGCCAGGAGCCAGATCATGGCGATGGTGACGATTGCTACACGACGAGTCACCCAGCGTCCGTATCTGATGAAAAAAAAACCACATGAGTTTCTTGTGCCTTCTTCTCATTGGTGGGCGCGTTCCCAAGGGACACATCCTAACTTAGTTTTTAAGACGTTTCTAATGTACAAATGTATTAATCATCCAAAGGAATAAAAATAGTTGACTTTGACTTTGATAAAAAAGGTAAAACTTTGGTTACTTCCAAAAAGTAGGTAGGTATGTGTTTTTTATAATAAATTAGCTGCGCCCTGCTATATCACCGCGTTAGATTTTTTTCATTATTAGAACCTTCTCCTGACAATAACAAATACAAAAAATAATAATTTGCGAAATCGGTCCAGCCGTTAACGTGATGCTGTGACACAGGGAAATAAGGATTCATTTTTATAAATATAGATAGGTAAATATGTCAGCGTTTGACCAATAAGAGATGGTAATTGACGGCCCGTCTACACACTCCGTCTTGCCTGCGCAGGCCAGAATGTGCAGTCATGGCTGTACAAAAAAAACGGAACCCCATGCAGTGGTCACACGTGCAGGTAAGCTCGCGCAAACTGGACTGTGAAAACCTCATAGTGTTCTGAGAGCTGGTCACGTCACGATGTGGCCTCAAGAGGTGTTTTTAAACGCTGCCTTATATTATTTTAGACGGACTAAAGCGCAGCTTGAATAACCGGTAATACGCTCAAGTAAGCTTGCAGACAAAACCGCGCAAAGCCCGCGCAGTCCAATCTTCAGCACGTCAACGATAAGGCCGTATACAGAAAGAAGCTGGAAACTTAAAAGCGCTTACCGGCGCTTGACAGCGCTGGTAACCCGCGCAGGAAAATATATGAATGCGCCCCGATAAGCACTGAACGGTGCCGACAAGATCCGACAAGCTTCAACACGCGCTGGTCAGCGCTGGGCTAACAAAATAAAATCATCGTCTGATGAGTCCGACATCTTGCTTAATCTGCTTCAACCAGCTTCCTTTGTGTAGAACGGACCAGCGCTGTCAAGCGCCAGTAAGCGCTTATAAGTTTCCAGCTTTCTTTCTGTATATGGACTTACGCAGGCCGCCTGCGCGAGCTACCGTTTTAGCATCCATAAGCACGCGCTTACCTGTGCAAACTGGTTTGTGCAGGCAATGCTCACAGGCAAGACGGAGCGTGTAGCCGGGCTATAAGATGTAGCACGCTTTCCTAGAAGATACCTATAAGCTCGTGACTCAAAGATAGGAAGACGGCATACTATAGTTTTAATATTAGTTTTAAAGTGAACAATTCTGATACAAAATGTCATACTAATGTAGGTTTTAAATGACGTCATTAGTCCGACAGTGCAACGCGACCAACTCTTTCAAACTACCTTGCTGGGTAATGACAAACTTCATTTTCTGTCTGAATATACTGTCGTATCATAAACAAGGTAAAATCATGGAGAATAAGCCATAATTAACATAAAAAAAACGAAATTAATAACCCTATATTACTTGCTCCAGACAGTCGCTGATATATTTTCTGTCATATTCAGATTGACATATATGCTGCGGTCCAAATTAGATAAACAGCGGTTATATACAGTGTTAAGGGCAGGTGTTAATAAAGCGACCAAAATCGCAACTCAGAACAAAAAGCAACTCTAAGTAATCAAATACTCTTTTTTTGTTATTAGGATATAAATGGATATTGTAGTTCAATAACCATATTTTTATTTATTGTGGTTGAAAACATGATATGAACAACTTCGTTCGATAAAAAAAATGTTAGAAAACAGAGAATGCTAAAATGTTTTGCATATCGATCAAATATAACAGTTAGCACGCAGCACGCTACGTCTTTGAAAGCGGGGGCTAAGGTAATGTGAATACCTACACACGGTACTGGAAGAGCGCCTTAACTAGTGTAAGCATACTAATAATGCTTTTGTCCATTTCGAACCGCAGCAGCCTAAGTGACAGAAACTCTGTCTGCGACTGACTAAACTATGAGATGGAGGTTTGACGACCCAGTGGGCACAATGGTCACCATGCCGAACTGCCAAACACAGGGTTGCGGGTTCGATTCCCGCCTCAGACAAGTATTTATGCTTAGATATTTGTCTGTGGTCTGGTTGTTTCTATGTATTATAAGTATAATTTCCAAAAGAAAAGTATATAAGTAGTATATCTGTTGTCTAGCACCCATAATACAAGTCTAGTTACTTAGCTTGGGGCTAGATGGCGATGTGTGGAATGTCCTGCAGTATTTATTTATTATTAATATCAACTCTTAGTGGATCTTGGTCGATTGATTGAATGGGTGATTGAATAATCTATACATATAAAATGCTTTGTCCTGACTGATTGACGGATCAACACACAGCCTAAACCGCCGATCGTAGAGACCTGAAACTTGGAGGGTGTGTTCTTTGTGTAAAGTAGGCATCCGATAAGAAACGATTTTGAACTATTCAAACCCTACGCAAACGAAGTCGCGGGGGAAAGCTAGTCTAAGTATATATATAAAATTCTCGTGTCGCGGTGTTAGTTACCAAACTCTAACTAAATGGCTGAACCGATTTTATGATTATTTTTGTGTATTTCAACGTTGCAATAATTTTATTAGATTTAAAAAAAAATACTTTTGGTTGAATGCTTCGCGTTAAAATTTATCGTATTTTTATCATAAATCCATATAAAATAAATTATAAACTGTAGTAAACATCAGTATTGTATACCTATCAATTCACTTCTGTTAAATAATCTAAAATAAATAAATCTAAAGAACTCTCCAAAAATACATATTTTGTCTAAAATGGCGATCGAGCTATGTGGACTTAAACAAGTTAGGTCTGTGAATCGAACAACATTTATTTTCAACTAGCTGCGCCCCGCGGTTTCACCCGCGTTTGTCCCGATCCCGTGGGAATATCGGTTATTCGATTTTTTCTCGCCTTTTAAACCTTCCCTAGACCTCCACGAACATTTCAAGACTAAGATAAGATAAATCCGTTAAGCCGTTCTCGAGTTTTAATCAGACTAACGAACAACAATTCATTTTTATTTATATAGATTTTTTCCCTTTCATTTTTCCTTTATATGTATTTTTTGTTAAGGGCAAAACAACAATTGCCGAGACAATTATTTCCTTTATAAAAAACCAAACTCTATAGTATTTAAAAACATTGTAATGAATTTGTAGCATCGATAATATCTGTGTCCATTTGCGCCAATTTTGCGTTTAATCTGAAACTGAGCTTGTATTGTGGTTTTGAATGCAAGTGACTAATGATTGTGCTGACAAACTTTGCTGACAAGCAATCTATCAGACTATCATTCGTGAGCACGAAACATTTCAGGAAAAAACATCTTATTTGGATTTCATTTCGATTTGTTTATAGAAACTTAGGGTATTCGTTAAAATGACAAAAAATTAACGAACGAACGAAGTCCTTTGCCTTTTTTTAATTTTTGACGTGATAACGTTTTATAAATCGATGAACACCGTACTGCACTCACAAAAAAGTGTCATGTTATTGACATGGTAGGTAACCATAGCAACGTTGTCATGTTACGGGAACCTGAGTTATTGATAAGGTAACCATAGCAACCATAATACGTTGCTGTGGTTACCATGAATGGTTCTTATGACGTCATCACGTAAAATTTTCGTCCGTAAACCGACTTTAGAGACAACCATTGTTTTTAAGAGGTAAATTTGATATACCGAAACACACATATCAGAAAAAAATAACGGTCTCCTTCATCTTCACTTTCTCTAACGGTTTTTCGTTTTCCATTTTCGTAACGCGTTACATCTTTCTCGGCTAGGAATCGCCAAAACCCGTGAAAAGGAACTTCTTTCCAAAAATTACCAGTAGGTAAGTGTTTTGTATGAAAACTTTACTTGTCAATCACAAAAGAATAATCAAAAAAATACGTCTAAAAGTCGAAATTTGTCATTTTCTGATGTCTTTCCTAAAGCAAAGCTAAATCAAAAAATGACAGTTTAAGCATTGGTATTTGAAAGATAGGTTATGCATTTCGACCATAAGTATGCAGAGTCAAACAGAAATAACGAAGAAATAGATATATCGAAATAACGAAATTAATTTATATTATTGACATCAATTTGACATTATTTATAGTACTTGTTTTATTTTATTTAAATACTTAATAAATCAATTCTTTTAAATATTTGCATGCCAAGAAAAGTTCTGGAGAAATATGTTCAACTATTTAGATAGATAACTTTATTCGTACAACACAGGAAGAAACAGAACACTATATACACAAAGTAAAGTAATAGCTAGAAAGTATAAGTTGCACAAATGGGCGGCCTTATCGTATTATTTAATATTTTTAAGTGACATCTTTGTACCATATTTCTTGCAAATAAATGGCATTCATTCATTCATTCAACACAATCCAGAATTATAATACATAGTGGACGTTGATCTTAATATGGTTCTGGCCTGTGGTTCTGGTAAACTAGTAAACTGGTTACAAACAATAAAATAGCCAATAAGTGACGCCCATATAACTTTATCTCCACTTATAGGTTTGAATTTATGGTTTACGATTTGCGGTCAGTGGTTATAGCTAATGGTAGGCTGGGATAGTAAATTTCGGACTGAATCAGCCATTTCTATCAAGTCATTGAACATTGAGTGAGATAGCGGTAAAACACTGGAATAAATGTTGTAAATGATAAACGCTTAGTAAACTGTAATCAAGTATCTAAAAAGAAATTATTCTATTACTTGGCTACAGTTTACTAAGCGGTGTACTTGTTCTTGAACGGGCTGTTTTCCGCAATTAGACCCTTTTTAATTGGGTCTTTTTTGCGTGAGGATGGGGGAGTCTTGTCCAGCACCTTCTCAGCCTATGTCCAGAGGAGAGAACTTGTCAATACTTCTGGAGCCTACTAAGCCGATGTTTTCCTTCACGTTAAGAGCAATGTTAATTAGCGCACATAATTTTTTCTTAATAAAAACACATTGGTGCACTGCCGGCCGGGATTCGAACCCACGAATGAAAGTCGAGGTATCTACCAATAAGCCAACACCACTCCCACTTAATAACTACTAAGTGGTGAAAGACGATCATACCTTGCAGGCTCGCAGGTAGAATTCCACTACCTTGCACGTGTCCACTGGGTGGTGCTAACTGCAGTTGGCAAAATGGTCACCATGCCGGACTGCCAAACACATGGTTGCCAAACAGAAGGGGTTCGATTCCCGCCTCAGACAATTATTTATCCTTAGATATTTTTCTGTCTGTCTGTGATCTGATTGTTTCTAATGTTTTATAAGTATATATTTACAAACGATAAGTATTTAAGCAGTATATCAGTTGTCTACCAATAGACGACCCAGTTGGCACAATAGTCACCATGCCGGACTGCCAAACACATAGTTGCAGATTCGATTCCCGCCTCAGACAAGCATTTATTCTTAGATATTTGTCTGTGGTCTGGTTGTTTCTAATGTATTAAAAGTATACATTTACAAAAGATAAGTATTAAAGTAGTACCATAAACTAGCATCCATAACATAAGTTTAGTTACTTAGCTTGGGGCTAGATGGCGATGTGTGGAATGCCCTGATATATTTATTTATTTTAATTAAACAGTAACAGTTGCAGGTAATTTTATTGTCCAAGTTTGCGTTACAAAATGCCATCATATGTATTAAAGTGCCGTAAATATTCGTGTTAAAAGTGCTGTCATATTAATACCCACACTATCCTAATTCTATGTCTATAAGTAAGGTTTTTCAAATGAATTAGGTATCCAGTGTTTTATTTTCATTGTGTAAGTCCATACAAACGTAGTCGATTATTTCCTCCCTGGATAATGGCACTAGCACAAATATTTTAGGCCATAAAACCGATAACTGTCATGACTATATTGACAATGCCCCTATGTATTGGTTTTTATTTCATTTCCCAATTATCATAGAAAGTAAGATTTAAAAAACATAGCGGCATGGTAATGACAGTTATAAGGTTTATGAAATAAAAATATTTGGTCTAGTGTCACATCATAACTTAGTTTTTAAGACGTTTCCACGTGATCTTGTACCTAGGCATTAAGTATCCAAAGGAATAAAGAATTTTGATTTGATTTGTCATTAAACAGTCGACTACGCGGGTATGGAGAGAGCCCCCGGTACCCTTTCCTCTTAAAAAATGTTTTAGCTATTTTAATATTTTTTGTATAATTTCTTGTACTAAATAACATAAAAATGTTTCATAAATTTCACTTTTTTAAATAGACTTACCTTAAAGGATCCTTAATATGAATATATCTGTCCAGGGATATGGCACAAAGGTTTAGAATGGAGGCTGTGGAGCACATAACGTCACAGGCTACCCACGTGTCGCAAAACTGTTCGCCAAACACCCAATACCTGTGAAAATGAAGTAAAATATAGAATTGTTTAATAGTAATGTTGATGATCCTCCTAACCTAGACGTTTAGAAGAAGAAGAAGAATATAGTTTATTCAAACCAACACACGACATAGTTTAAACACAAATAAAAAACAAAAAGAGATAGTTACAGAGAATAGTGAAACAAATAAGAAACAATAGGACATAGTTACAGAGAATCCTACTAATATTATAAATGTGAAAGTTTGTGTGTGTGTGTGTATGTTTGTTACTCCTTCACGCAAAAACTACTGGACCGATTGCGATGAAACTCGGTATCTAAACAGCTGGAGACCTGGATTAACACATAGGCTACTTTTTATCCCGGTATTTCTACGGAATCGGGACTTACGCGGGTGAAACTGCGGGGCGCAGCTAGTAGTAAACACACAAGACAATAAATAATAAGTATCTGAGAAGTCGTGTGTCGTTTCTATGTGATCTGTGTACAAATGTATTAAGCATCCAAAGGATTAAAAGAAATTGACTTTGATCAGAGTGACTAGAATTCATCATCATATCAGCCACATGACGTCCAATTCTGATTATAGGCTCTATGCGTCCAACGACTTCCCGTGACTTTATAATTAATCAATCCGTTTATCTAGTAGAAGGCCGTCTCGCGCTGCGCTTTTTCGGAACTAGACTTATCTTAATGAAAAGTCTTCATTAATCGTGAAGACGTAGAGACGAAATCAATAATCCTATCTTACTAGCTCCTTCAGTCGCAGACACATATAGCATTTTTAGTGCGCTCACGCCAGATAGCTCTGTAAGCGCTGTTTCACTGAATTCAAAATTTTACACATGCGTGAACACCTAATCTTCTCCCTTCAATGTATCCAACCGTATTCACAATCAACCCTGTGAGATTGCGCAGTGCGCGCGGACGCATAGAGCCACAAATAAAACGCTAGAGTGAAGAGAGCAGCACAAAATTGACCAATCATATGGCCGCATTTAGCGCCGTGCGTTCACTTATTCAAGAGCAACTTAAGTACTGTTTTTGAATACGGGCGTAAGTCCATGTCACCTCCAGTGTAAATAGTACTGTCAGCTGCATAATTACAGACCCATCGTAGAGCTTCAAAACGGCTGTTATAAGAATGTTTTTAACGCAAGCAAGATTCTAGGCACCAGCTTTAGTTGAAGTTTAAATTCTTCTAACTCATGACTTAATCAAACAAAAATTATTATATTGAAAACATTCCAATAATAGTAATTTTAGAACTCTAGCGGAGGCTGCAAGTATGCAGCCGACCGTACCTCAATGACTGACAAAATCTGTCAAAATGTCAAAAATGCTACCAACTTACCCTAATAAATCATTGACTCCAGCGAAGGTCATCACCGCAGCTGCGACGAGCATGTCAGCTATAGCCAACGATGCTAGGAACAGGTTCCCTATCCTTCTGAGTCCCCTGTCTGTATAGATGGCGATGCAGACGAGTATGTTACCGGCCACGCTCAGGAATATCAGCAGGGAAAGGAATATACCTGGTGGAGAAGATGGTTTGAGTTAGATACGATGGAAATTGGATATGAGACATGTCAAATCTGTCTACTAATCTCGTCGATAACGTCTTATAAACCGATAAACAGCGTACTGCACTGACAAAAAAGTTTGACGACACCGCTCACGTTCTACGCACGTTCTGTTGACATGGTAGGTAACCATAGAAACGAAGTTATGTTACGGGAACGTGAGTGTTATTGCCAAGGTAACCATAGCAACGTATTATTATTGAAATGGTTACCATCGATGTTTTCTTATGACGTTATCACGTATTTCAGAGACAGTCATGTAGACATAGCATTTATTTTCAATACATTTAAAATGCTTTGTCCTGATTGACTCACTGACTGACGGATTAACGCACAGCCTAAACCGCTGATCGTAGTGACTTGAAACTTGGAGGGTATGTCCTTTGTATGACGTAGGTATCCGTTAAGAAAGGATTTTCCGGAATTTTACCATTTAGGGGGTGAAAAAGAGGGGCAAAGTTTGCATGGGACAGTGTGATTCCTTGGTCCTATCCTATTAGAATCATTTCGACTGTTACGCGGACGAAGTCGCAGGCAAAAGGTAGTATCCTATAAAGCATTAAAAATACACGATTAGTAAGATATGTGGAAAAAGATGAAATATATAAAATTATCCACCCACATACGGACCAAAAATATAACCTTTTTTAACGTTGCTGTAGTCGGGTAATAAAACACTTAACGTTATCATCATGAATTTAACGAGAAACGACGTAATAAATTCGAATTTTGAGCAAAATTATTGGCATCCCGACGTGATGCTCAAAATATTAATGGCAAAAATCATAAAACCTTTTACACTTGGTCTTTACTAGAATCAATTGGTATAAATTTTGCGAATTGATAAATTTTGCGAATTGGTATAAATTTTGCGAAAAGTAGGCGAAGTGGGGGGTGTTAGGTTTTCTTTTCGTTACGGAATTTCTTGATTCGGTCGCCGCGCTCAAAGCCCGCGATAAAAGCTATGCAATAGCTTAAAATTATTTTCTACAACGAATATGATTCGTAAAAATGCACCTTTTTGGCGTGGCTTTACTATCGTTTGGTCTACAGAAAAGCAATCTACGAAGTTTGTATTATGTTATAGTCGCGTCACAATTTAAGCTTTTATGACAATTACGTTGCGTTATACCTTTGGGAACGTAAACTGCGTTTTTTTGACGTGATAACGTCTAATGAATCCATGAACACCTTACTGCATTCACATAAAAGTATGACGTCACACTCACGTTACGGGAACGTTATTAACAAGGTAACCATAGCAACATATTATCGTTGCTATGGTACTACACTCACAAAAAAGTATGACGTCAAACTCACGTTATAGGGTAAACGTTTTTACATCTCAAAAATTAATATGATAGAGCTATTAAATTTAACTCTTGGTGAAAAAGAGGGGCAATGTTTGTATGGGACAATGTGATTCCTTGGTACATTTTCGACTTTTACAAAAGCTAGTATGAACTATGAATTAAATTTGAATGAGAATTATGGCGATTTAAAATAAAATGGTCTATCTATCCCGGTTTTACCCTAGTTATAATACTTACCAACTAGCAGTATAGAGAGTAGTGTGACAGCATCCGGATCCTCTGCCTCCTCATAATCTGAAGTGTCGTTCGCCGCCACCTGCGACAAGCATTCATTATTCAGATATCAGTTTCAGGCCTTAGTGTATACGGTACGGAAGAATAAGGTCGTAACAACGCTAAGGTTGATTTTATGGCTTAAAAAAATAGTACCTGGTTGAACGAGCTTTGTCCGATTTTTCGTTAAATTAATGAATTAATTACTTTCTTAACTGATATCCAATATTTCACAATAAAACTCAGATAAAGTTCGAACTTTTAGAGCGGCAGTTTTGACTTTGACAGTCAATGACAGATTTTTTTTTAACAATAACGGCCATTGTTTTTGAAACGATTAACTTGAAAGAGTTTTTTACTTTTTTACCTAGTAAGCGTTGCCTTCATCGGTCATATGGCGGTCATTAAAACACGGTATTTTAAATACCTTTATTTTGGGATACGAGCTTTTTTCGGACCTGGAACCTTGATAAATAGATTCCTTGAGCCGAAAACCCTCCGAATACTAAATTTCATGTAAATCGTTGGAGCCATTTCCGAGATCCTAATGATCTATACTATCTATACTTAACATTATAAAGAGGAAGAGTTTGTTTGTTTGTTTGAACGCACTAATCTCAGAAACTACTGGTTCGAATCGAAAAATTATTTTTATGTTGTATAGTCCATTTATCGAGGAAGGCTATAGGTTACTTTTCATTTTGATATTACCACGGGATCGGGAGTTACGCTGGTGAAACCGCGGAGCGCTGCTAGTATATAAATATATGGAATATACATATAAATAAATACAAGAATTGCTCGTTTAAATATATCGGTTTAAAAATAGTATATTATGCAACTAGTGAATAAAGAACGGATTTAAAGCGAGGGCCATAGATGAATCACGAGCAAGCGAAGGATTCTAATAACTGAATCACGACCGTAGGGAGTGATTCATGATGATTGAATCACGAGCGTAGCGAGTGATTCAAGTGTTAGAATCCTGAGCCACGCGAGTGATTCATGGCCCTCAATGTAAAATCCGTACTTTATTCAAGAGTTGCATACTATACTTTATACCATGACTACGAGAAAAAGAAAACAAAACGTGTGGCGGGACCGACCAACAGACAGACAGACAGATAGAGTCAGGCAGACTCAGACAGACAAACAGACAGACAAAAAGACAGACAAACAGACAGACAAACAGACAGACAAACAGCCAGACAAACAGCCAGACAAACAGACAGACAAACAGACAGACAAACAGACAGACAAACAGACAGACAAACAGACAGACAAACAGACAGACAAACAGACAGACAAACAGACAGACAAACAGACAGACAAACAGACAGACAAACAGCCCGACAAACAGACAGACAAACAGACAGACAAACAGACAGACAAACAGACAAACAGACAGACAAACAGACAGACAAACAGACAGACAGACAGACAGACAAACAGACAGACAGACAAACAGACAAACAGACACAGACAGACAGACAGACAGACAAACCGACAGACAGACAGACACAGACAGACAGTACTTATTGCGTAAGGAGGTTGTATAATCATTGAGATGGAGGTCCAATATACAAACACCAAAACAGTGATTAAAAGACCTAGAGAGAGAGCGGAGGGCGTTGTCTGTGCGTGCTAACATGATTGCCCGCAGGTTTGCTCGTTGTTCACCTGAGGTTAAAATTACTCTTTTTAGAGCTTACTGTACATCCTTTTACACGAGCAGCCTGCGGGCCAGTTACACAAAGCGAGCCTTCAATGCACTGAGAGTTCAGTACAATAATGCGTTCAGGATACTGATGGGTCTGCCACGTTTCTGTAGTGCATCGGGGATGTTTGCCGAGCTGCAGGTAGACTGTTTTTACACTACAATGCGAAAACGGTGTGCATCCCTGGTGCGCAGGATACGGGGCAGCGCTAGCGGTGTCCTGAGCGTATTTGCATTGAGGTTCGACAGCCACTATCTCAGGCACTGCTGTATGGTTCAGGTTCTTAGAAACCAGGACATGTAATTGGTGAATTGTTATTATTGGACAGTATTTATTTGCTTTTATTTTGTATTTGTATTTTATCGTTTTGACATTTAATTGATTTATTGAATTTATTTTGAAAAGTGTGTTGTGTTTATTTTTTGACATTACTAAATTTATTTGACATTTACGTATGATGACATTTTATTTTATATTCGGATTTGATTTTGTTCTTGACTTATGTGTATTGTATGGATCATGTATGGATTTTAATTATCTGAAATAAATGTATTGAATTGAAAAGGCCTTTTTATTCACTGTTTTCAGTGAACTGTTTTCAGGGAGTGATTCAAGTGGTAGAATCCTGAGCCACGCGAGTGATTCATGGCCCTCAATGTAAATCCGTACTTTATTCAAGAGTTGCATACTATACTTTATACCATGACTACGAGAAAAAGAAAACAAAACGTGTGGCGGGACCGACCAACAGACAGACAGACAGATAGAGTCAGGCAGACACACACAGACAAACAGACAGACAAAAAGACAGACAAACAGACAGACAAACAGACAGACAAACAGCCAGACAAACAGCCAGACAAACAGACAGACAAACAGACAGACAGACAGACAGACAAACAGACAGACAAACAGACAGACAAACAGACAGACAAAAAGACAGACAAACAGACAGACAAACAGACAGACAAACAGCCCGACAAACAGACAGACAAACAGACAGACAAACAGACAGACAAACAGACAGACAAACAGACAAACAGACAGACAAACAGACAGACAAACAGACAGACAAACAGACAGACAAACAGACAGCCAGACAGACAGACAGACAGACAAACAGACACAGACAGACAGACAAACTGACAGACAGACAGACACAGACAGACAGTATTTATTGCGTAAGGAGGTTGTATAATCATTGAGATGGAGGTCCAATATACAAACACCAAAACAGTGATTAAAAGGCCTTTTTATTCATTGTTTTCAGTGAATAAAATAAGCTTTTTAGAGTGGGTATGGTATAAAAATATAAAACTAGCTGCCCCCACGGTTTCGCGGCATTAGTAGGAATGTAGGGAAATTTAAAAAAATGATTGAAAAACATTCCATTGATTGAAACTTCTCAGAACTTTTAAATTTTTTCATAGTTCGAAATTCGAATTGTATTATCTACTACATTTTTGTTCCATAAAACCTATAACAGATGGCAGTTATAGGTTTTATGGCACAAAAATATTCGTGACATAAAAAAAAACCAAAACTTAAGGGCATAGTCATGGGACTATGTCGCTATGTTTTGGTTTTTTCATTTTCTAATTTATCATAGAAATTAAGATTTAAAAAACAACAAAAAAACATACGGCATGGTTATAAGTTTTATGCATAAAAAATATTTGCTCTAGTGTTATTATCCAGGGAGAAAACAGTCGACTACGTTTGTATGGAGAGAGCCCCCGGTACACTTTCCTCTTAAGAACTGGGTAAGTCTACTCTATCCTCACGCAAAAAGGATCTGACTATGGAGGTCTAGTCGCAAAGGCCAATATGTGTACACGGTGTAACAAGGGGGTGGATCATCGGTTGCTTGGGGGGTGGGGAACCTCAGTACCTATCGATTTAACCCCCCGTATGTTCTGCAATAATCAGCAGTTCATTTATACAACTAAACTACAACCATTGAATATCTATACATTTAAAATGCTTTGTCCTGAATTACTGACTGACTGACTGACGGATCAACGCACAGCCTAAACCGCTGATCGTAGAGACCTGAAACTTGGAGGGTATATTCTTTGTATGGCATCCGATAAGAAAGCATTTTCCAAAATTCTACCCCTATGGAGTAAAAAAGGGGGGCAAAGTTTGTGTGACGTGAATCCTTGGTCCACTTTCGACTTATACGCGGATGAAGTCGCAGGCAAAAGCTAGTGTTAAGATATTTGCAAAGGTGTCAGTGTGATATCAGTTAAAATTCCTATACAGCCTCATTCACTTAAGCCTAAAAGGCCCATCAATGTGAATATTAAACTTAGAATAGTCCTAATGCTGTTATAAACTTAAGGCGCTTTTCCAGTACCGTGTGTAGGCCCATACATTACCTTAGCCCCCGCTCTCAAAAACGTAGCGTGTTATATTTGATCGATATGCAAAACATTTTAGCATTATTATCCACAAATATAGTTCCTAGAGATCAAAACCTATCATTTGATTCATTTTTAGAAACAACCGTTTACTATTTTTGAATAAAACCGGATAAACGATCTAATAATTCTCTGTTTTCTAACATTTTTTTTTATCGAACGAAGTTGTTCATATCATGTTTTCAACCACAATAAACAAAAATATGGTTATTAAACTATAATATCCATTTATATCCAAATAACAAAAAAAGAGTATTTGATTACTTAGAGTTGCTTAAAACAAAGGTCGATTTTGGTAGCTTTATTAGCACCTGCCCTTAAGCCTAAAAGGCCCATCAATGTGAATAATAAACTTAGAATAGTCCTAATGCTGTTATAAACTTAAGGTTCCGAGGGATGTCCTTATGGAATTGTTATATTGCGCTGTAAAGGTTTACGGCATGGACTATCAATATTTTATGAGAAAACCGTTCTGAGTTACGATTTCAAATGAAATATTGGAACTTTGAAAGCGATTTTATAAAAGGTTTTCCTGAAAACATATTATTGTAATATTGTTAATCATAATTTGTATATTTTTTATTGTAATTTCGATTATTAGGAAGAATAGGTACTGTTCTTATGTACAGTCAGCAAAGGACTGAGGGTAGCAGATGCATATTTAATTTAATTTAATTTTTTTGAAATAACTAACACTTCGAAAGCTTTAGTGATATCAAGCAGAATAGTTCACAATTACTGTAACTCTTATTTTAAAAAAAAATGCACCTGCTACCCTCAGTCCTTTGCAGACTGTACGTACTCAAATGTAATTTTTACGAAATACTTATAATTCATATAAGTCTTGGTTTTCATTATAACAAAATTGTAAGTGTTACTTAAATATTATCTAATAAAAATTCTCGTGTCACAATGTTAGTTACCATACTCCTCCGAAACAGTTTGACCGATTTTTATGAAATTTTATATGCATACTAGCTTTTGCCCGCGACTTCGTCCGCGTAAAAGTCGTAAATGGACCAAGGAATCACGTTGTCCCATACAAACTTTCCCCCCCTTTTTCACCCCCTTAGGGGTGGAATTTCGGAAAATCCTTTCTTATCCGATGCCTACGTCATACAAAGAACACACCCTCCAAGTTTCAGGTCTCTACGATCAGCGGCAGTCAGTCAGTCAGTCAGTAGTTCAGGACAAAGCATTTTATATGTATAGATTCAGTAGGTCTGAGAATCGGCTACTATTTTATTTTTTTAATTTAGTTTTTTTTTGCCGGGACAGCTAGTTTACAATAAAAAAGTCATATCTGTCAAATCTAAAAAACTAATTTTAATTATTGGGCCGCTTGTTCCAAAGCGCGTAAGGCGTTTCTGATTTACATTAAATATTTTTTCTTTACTTTTGGTGAACTATGCAACTTCTTTTTATCCATACTAATATTATAAAGCTGAAGAGTTTGTTTGTTTGTTTGAACGCGCTAATCTCAGGAACTACTGGTTCGAATTGAAAAAATATTTTTGTGTTGAATAGTCATCGAGGAAGGCTATAAGCTGCTTTTTATTTTAATACTAGCTGCGCCCCGCGGTTTCACCCGCGTAACCGATCCCGTGGGAATATCGAAAAAAATATCCTATGTCCGTCTTATGATTGTAAGCTACCTCCCCACCAATTTTCAGCCAAATCTGTTCTGCCGTTCTTGAGTTATAAGTGGTGTAACTAACACGACTTTCTTTTATATATATACTAGCTGCGCCCCGCGGTTTCCCCCGCGTAAGTCCCGATCCCGTGGGCATATTGGGATAAAAAGTATCCTATGTCCGTCTCCTGGCTCTAAGCTACCTCCCTACCAATTTTCACCCAAATCTGTTCTGCCATTCTTGAGTTATAAGTGGTGTAACTAACACGACTTTCTTTTATATATATATATATAGATATAGATTACCACGGGATCGGGAGTTACGCGGTTTAAACCGCGGAGCGCTGCTAGTTTTGGTTATAAAATTACAAATATTATGTATTTTATTTTATTAATATTAGTAACAAAAGAAAATCCTTCGTAACAATTGAATACTAAAAACCTTTTATTAAATAACAAACTACCTATTACATTTAATTTTAATAAAAATTAAAAATTCAAATTGAGGTCTCTAGGGGTGTGAGGTAGGAGCCGGCTTTTTGGTCAACTTAATTTTTATTAACCTTTTAGCTCCTTTTAGCTCGGAATGCGTATGAATTCATACGCACTAATTATTACTTGCAACCGTAAACTAAACAAATAAACATTACAAGCATTATCATAGAATAGTTCTCTTTTTATTTCAAGTAAAAACTCCTTTTAGTTTTTGAATTATCATAGTTTTTGTAAATATTGACAATTATTTTCCCGTGACGCCATGACAGCGCGCGAGCTTACGGGTGTAGAGCACAACACGTGTCGATCGAGCATAAGGGTTTATAATATTTCCAATTAATTTCTTTATTTAAGTTTACACGTGCTAAATTAAAAATTGCCAATTTAATTTTGTTTATTTAGTTCGTGCTAATAGCTTTATTCAGATGACTTTGTGAAATTAATACTTACGACTAAAAACAAGGGTTGTTTGTGTTTACGCGTTTAAATTATACGAATCATTAGCTTTGTTGATTGCCTTTTTTGTCGGCATATTTTGATACTAATTATTGGAATAATTGTTCAGTGATTTGCTATAAATCATTGTCGTTTTACTACCTTGACAAAGGAAAGAAAAATCCTACTAATATTATAGTTTATAGTTTATTTATTTGTCATAAAGTATTTACATTGCTTATTTATACGACTGCCAAAAAACCTACATAGGTTTGTCATGACACTTTCATTCGTCACATAAATAGGTACTCGATAACTAGGTATTAAATTATAAAACTACCATCAACAAAGATAAAATTAAAATTAAACATTTCTCCTTACTCGTATTGCGCCTTCTCGTATTACAAGTCAAATGTGAAAGTTTGTGTGTGTGTGTGTGTATATGTTTGTTACTCCTTCACGCAAAAACTACTGGCCCGATTGCAATGAAACTTGGTATCTAGATAGCTGGAGGCCTAGATTAACACATAGACTACTTTTTATCCCGATATTCCCACGGGATCGGGACTTACACGGGTGAAACCGCGGGGCGCAGCTAGTGATAGATATTTTTGTGTAAATGAAACTATAGGGCCTAGAACTGATATTTCCTCGTTAAATGTTTAGTAGTTTTTGCTAGAAGTACCACTTTTGTGTCAATAATAAAATTACTTACATTGATTGGCGTTATATAGATGAACTTAAACAAAGTCACGAGATAATAATATCTTTCTCTATGGTATAAAACTAGGGTTACCTGGAAGAGATCGCTTCGAGCGATAAGGCCGTCATTTGTATCATTTACACTAAAGCTTTCTTTTTTTACATTTAGTTTAATTTAAAAATGTAATAATAAATGTATTTGACGACCCAGTTGGCACAATGGTCACCATGCCGGACTGCTGAACACAGGGTTGCGGGTTCGATTCCCGCCTCAGACAAGTATTTATGCTTAGATATTTGTCTGTGGTCTGGTTGTTTCTATGTATTATAAGTATATATTTACAAAAGAAAAGTATATAAGTAGTATATCCGTTGTCTAGCACCCATAACACAAGTCTAGTTACTTAGCTTGGGGCTAGATGGCGATGTGTGGAATGTCCTGCAATATTTATTTATTTATTTATCTAAAACTATAGGGCTTAAAAGTGATATTTCCTCGTAATATATTTAGTAGTTTTTGAGTGAAGGTGTAACACTTTGGCGTACAATAATAAGATCGCATTATTGGTTGGCGTTAGAGAGACGAACTTGAACAAAGTCATAAGAAATCTATTTGTCTATGTGAAAGTATCGGGCCAAAAAGTGTTAATTCCTTGTAATATGTTTTGTACTTTTTGCTACTTAATTGATTGGTATTACAAAGAAGAACTTGAACAAAGTCACTAGATTTTTTTTCTATTTTTTTTTTCGTGTTGAGCTGCCATCTGCCATCATTATCAGCTGAGTTCAGTGCAGGAATGGCGAAAGTCACTAAATATCTTACTAAATATAAAATGATAGGGCCAAAAATGATATTTCCTCATAAAATATTCAATAGATTTTGAGTGAAGGTGTAACACTTTGGCGTACAATAATAAGATCGCATTATTGGTTGGCGTTAGACAGACGAACTTGAACAAAGTCATAAGAAATCTATTTGTCTATGTAAAAGTATCGGGCCAAAAAATGTTATTTCCTCGTAAAATGTTTTGTACTTTTTGCTACTTAATTGATTACAAAGAAAAACTTGAACAAAGGCACGAGACATCTTGCTCTATATAAAATGATAGGGTCAAAAGTGATATTTCCTCGTAAAATGTTTTGTACTTTTTGCTACTTAATTGATTGGTATTACAAAGAAGAACTTGAACAAAGGCACGAGACATCTTGCTCTATATAAAATGATAGGGCCAAAAGTGTTATTTCCTCGTAAAATGTTTTGTACTTTTTGCTACTTAATTGATTGGTATTACAAAGAAGAACTTGAACAAAGGCACGAGACATCTTGCTCCATATAAAATGATAGGGTCAAAAGTGATATTTCCTCGTAAAATATTCAATAGATTTTAAGTGAAGGAGTTACAAATATTACTTACATTAGTTGGCATTACAGAGACGAACTCCATTTTAAGATTGTAATGAACTCATGACTAAGTATTCGTGTCCGCCTTCAGTAGAATATTCTTGAGTAGCTCCAGAGTGCGCCAGGCTATGTGTAGCGTCCCCATTTTTCACTTATTACATATCTGAAACAATAATATGACATCACTAGCTGTCCTGACAAACGTTATTGTGCCATTTACAAAAAAAAAGAATGAAAAAAAAAAGAAAAAAAATGGTTGTCTAGAAAGTCGGTTTACGGACAAATTTTTACGCGATAACGTCTTCAGAAAACGATGAAAAATTGAGATTTTTCGTTATTCCTTTATATAAATATAAATATTTTTATCAGTCTTCTATTCGTAACTCGGTCACCATAACACCGATATGAGCGATAATATTATTAAATACTCTCAAGTTACTATGACACATGACGTGTGATGTGTGAACATCAAGAACGAGACGCGTCAACGTCTAATATATTGATAGAATACCTGCATTCACTCAAAAGTGTAATGTTTCGGTCAAAAATCTCAGACCTAACCAATAGGTATAACAAAAAAAAATAGAAATCGGTTCAGCCGTTTAAGTGGAGATCGGTAACTAACACAGCGACACGAGAATTTTATATACCTATGTATAAAGGGATATAATATGACGTCATTATTCTAAAATCTTGAAAAATGCGATAGTAAATAATCTTTTCATTACTCATACTCCGAAAGTAGGTCTAAAGAGCGTGTAGAAAGAAAAACTTTCTGCCCTAGGGAAAATCGCTTTCACTGACAGCTGTCATGTCAAATTATAGCTTCGCGCGGCTTGTGCAATGTACTTGTAGCCAGTATCAGTATCATTACGCATTAGGAATTTCAAAAACCTAACCTCCTTGCTTTAGGTAACACCAAATAATAACAATTATGGCTTCACACGGCTCATGCATACTGCCAGAGGTAGTATGGAGTTTCTCATTCAATCTCGTTATTATGAAGAATTTTATGTATTATTCGTAATGAAAAGCACAGTGTTTACCTCGGGTAAAAGATTAATTAAGTCCCTCGAACTATTAGCGACCTCGCTACGCTCTGGCGCCAAATTCCGTCTCGGGACTCAATGAGTGACTTTCACATCTAGGGTAACAATTTACTGTTGTTTGAAAATGGGTAGTAATTAAAAGTAGGTGTGGAGACGATTTCGTAGCGGGATGCCTACTGTAGCACTTAGCCGAATTTATAAACTTTCATAGAATCTGTATAGCACACATTATACTGGCGTAGTAGTCACCAAAATCTTTTTTAAATTCTTTTGTGCCACCTTTTGAACCTACGGGAAATACCATCAAAGTACCAGGTTCTTCTGTTACATATTCCAATAGAATAAAGTTTGATTTGACTTTGACTTTGATTGATATATCAATGCACAGCTATAATTATTAATTATGTAGTATATCCGTTGTCTAGCACCCATACTACAAGTCTAGTTCCTTAGCTTGTGGCAAGATGGCGATGTGTGGAATGTCCTGCAATATTTATTTATATATTATTTATTATACTGCTAGCCTATGATGTAGGAATCCGATAAGATATAATATTAGCATACGAAGTCGCGGGTGAAAGTAGTATAGCTATAATATTACTTATGAGAATTGTGACACATGTTAGTCTAACTCCAGGGAAACTTGTTTGACACGAAGAAACTTCTAAAGTCACATCCTAACACTTCTAAAAGAAAAGTTATGCGAAGTGAAACGACACAACTATGTATGTCATACAGGGTGGTTTATTTCAGTGTGTCTGTAAGGGCAGATCTTAGGACCGCTGTAGCATGGAGTAGCTTACTTCCTAAATATTAAGAGGAAAGGGTACCGGGCGCTCTCTTCGTACAAACGTAGTCGCCTTTTTTCTTCCGTGGATAATGATATTAGAGCAATTTTTTTTTTGCACAAAACTTATAACTGCCGTGACCATGCCCCTATGGTTTTTTTTGTTTTTCAAATCTTAATTTCTATGGTAATTAGAAATTGAAAAAACTAAGACATAGTGGCATAGTCATGGCAGTTATAGATTTTACGCAACAAAAATATTTCACCTCAAACATGTGTACCTATTGATTTTTTGAAGTCTAGTGCAGTTACAGAGATAAAATAGTTTTTCGAAAAAAGTTAATTTTACATAAATCGCAGTGATTTTGAACAAAAAAAGAGTGATTTGTTCGTTACTAGACTAGAAAGAAAAGGTAAGAGTATCATAAAGTACCAAAACTATATCTAAATATTTTGTACTGAAATAAAATCAAACCTCAAATTGTCCTACCAACAACGCGGCAACGGCAAGCCAACTATTTCCAAATTCAAATTTCGAACAGTGGAAGCGAACTTCGAATCTGTAGATATGTAAGTCGGAAAATGGTTCATCGATCTGCCCTCAAATTAATCACCCTGTACGTAAAGGTCAACTTAATGTTTTATAAGAATTATGACACTTTTACGTAAGTTCTTCGCTTTAGGTTCATATTATGTCCAAGGTTATATTACAGTTCCACTTTCGGACAGCACAGACACAAAAAGGAGCCAAAAGCAAAATATCATTCTCCTATTATTGATATTGTTAAATTATTCCATGGAAATCAGTTGTAAAAAAATTTTTACCGACGAGTCATATAGTTTTCTTAATAATATATTTTTCCAACGAAACATGAAAAATTACCAACAAAATAAAAAACATAGATTTTTCTCTCTATATTTTTTAGGGTTCCGTAAGTACCTCAAAAGGTAAAACAAGGAACCCTTACAAGATCATTTATTTTTTTATGTTGGGGAGGCTATGAGTATGGGTTTATTTTTTTCCAAAAATATAAAAATAAATTATAAATAAAAAATAAGTCAAATTTTTATACTTGTACTTGAGTCCTTTTTTACGTGAGAATGGAGTAGGCTTGCCCAGCATCTACTATACCCTCTTAGCTTAGTCAACCATGTCCAGAGGAGAGAACTTTTCAATACTGCTGGAGCCAACTAAGCCGCGGGTTTCATCACGATATTTTCCTTTACCGTAAGAGCAATTTCAATAAGCGCACATAAAAAATACATCAGTGCACGGCCGGCCGGGTACCCAAATCATCATAATGAAAGTCGAAGTATCTACCACTACACCAACACCACTTTAGTTAATTTTTTAATACTTAAATTGTTCAGTATAAGTTTAGTCGTAAATTCTTAATTTACGAACTTCAAGTTAGTAATTACTATAATTTATCAAATGAACAATGTACCTTTGTGAACTTTCTTTGTAATTAAACATTCTTATTTGTCCCTATTACCTAAGGGCGTATCAAATTATGTAGGCCAGTGTTCAGGAAAGTTAGGCTTTACTATACAGGATTATTGGTTATTATACTTGCAAGCCGATAAGGGCCACTTCTGTACACCGTAACAAACAACTTTTCTACAACTTTTGGAAATTCGAAAAAAAAAAATGTAAATTTTGAGGTCATGAAAATTCGAAAAACAGCTGATTTTTAAAAAGGTCATGCAGACTAAGAACAGTAGATAAAACTTAAAAAAATAGTAAAATTTTAAGGTTAATGACCTCCCCGTGTATGGAGCAGCTGATTTTCAGGTAAACCTAACCTCAACATTTTCTAAAATATGTTCGAATTCCAAAAGTCGTAGAACAAAAGTTGTTTGTTTAGGTGCACAGAAATAGCTCTCAACGGCTTGCTAGTATAATTACCAATAACCCTGAACATAATTTTTACTAGTCACTTTTAGTTATTACTGTTTTGGAAATCCGTGACGAATTCTATCTTTTGGCCGCCATTTTAGCTCATCTCACGTGATGGTAAGGGAAGTTGAGGTCGAGGAATGAGGATGTAGCATGCTCGCCTAACACTTTTTGAAGAAAAGTTTTGAGGGAATAGCGACACAGCTTAGATAGATAGATAGATAAATTCTTTATTGTAAACACCAATTTCAAATAACATTAAATAAAAACAAAGCTTAAGTCTAAGTGTTACAAAGTGCGGCCTTATCGCTCAAAGCGATCTCTTCCAGGCAACCTTTGGATGGACAAGAAGTTGAGGAAGGTGAAGGGTAGGGTGTTCAAACTTAAGATAATTAACTAAGATGCAAATAACAATAAAAACATAATAATAAATACAAACTTAACTACATACTAATTATTATTTGGTTTCACTCGCATAACTCCCGAACCCGTAAAAATATCTAGATAAAAAGTAGCCTATGTTATTTCCAATAAATTAATGTATCCTCATACTAAGTTTCATCAAAATATGTCTAGTAGTTTCGGAGCTCGTTACAAACAAAAAAAACTAAAATCTTGCCTCTTTACTATTTTCGTGTAGATATAAAGCACCTTTTTCAGATAAATCAAAGGGATTTTCTTCCCAAAATTCCTTTAGAACCGACATATCGGTTCAGAAATTCATGAAAACAAATTGAAGTAAAGTAGATAGGTATCTATTTCGTAAATCCTTCAAACGAATACAGAACCATGAAGGAATCGGAAATAAATACCAATATCCTCTGATATTGAAAACATGTGTTTCGGCATCCGATTTCATTTAACTTGTGAATAAAATCTGTGATTTTTTCCCTTTTTTTTCAAACATTGGGTAATGTATTCGGATGTATACTTTGGCACCGTAATAGTATAAGTCAACATAAATTTACATATTTTTTATTCTGGTACCAGCTGCGCCCCGCGGTTTCACCCGTGTAAGTCCCAACCCCGTGGGAATATCGAGATAAAAAGTAGCTTTCGTGTTAATCCAGGTCTCCAGCTATCTACATACTGAGTTTCATGGCAATCGGTCTTGTAGTTTTTGCGTGAAAGAGTAACAAACATACACACACACATTTATAATATTAGTAAGACAGATAAATTCCAAATATGCAGATACTATGTACCCATCTTTATTTGACGACCCAGTTGGCACAATGGTCACCATGCCGGACTGCCCATCACAATGTTTCGGGTTCGATTCCCGCCTCAGACAAGTATTTATGCTTAGAAATTTGTCTATGGTCTGGTTGTTTATACGTATTATAAGTATTTATTTACATATAAATAAGTAGTAAATCCGTTGTCTAGCACCCATAACACAAGTCTAGTTACTTAGCTTGGGACTAGATGGCGATGTGTGGAATGTCCTGTAATATTTATTTATTATAATAATAGCTGCGCCCCGCGGTTTCACCTGCGTAAGTCCCGATCCCGTGGGAATATCGAAAAAAATGTCCGTCTTCTGATTGTCCGTCTTCTGATTGTAAGCTACCTCCCCACCAATTTTCAGCCAATTCGGTTTAGCCGTTCCCGAGTTATAAATGGTGTAACTAACACGACTTTCTTTTATATATATACTAGCTGCGCCCCGCGGTTTCACCCGCGTAAGTCCCGATCCCGTGGGTATATCGAAAAAAATATCCTATGTCCGTCTTCTGATTGTAAGCTACCTCCCCACCAATTTTCAGCCAAATCGGTTTAGCCGTTCCCGAGTTATAAATGGTGTAACTAACACGACTTTCTTTTATATATATAGATATAGATTAGTAACTACGTGCTATTGCTATGTTCTCCAGCTTAATTTTAGCTTTAATGATGTCTAAGTTAAACTTTAATATATCTTAGTAGTTCCTTAGTTTGAGCTGTGTTAGACACTATGTTAATTTACTTAGTTATAATGTACTTTGCTTGCTGTATTAAATAAGACTGTATGAAAATAAAATTACGAAACACAAAATTAACAAACATGCAAAAAAAATCATACAAAATTAAACACTACAGGCACAAATAACCAAATTTATAACACGCAAAATTCAAAACAAAAAACCCCTTCCAAGGCGTCCCTCCCCCCGACCCAAAGTCCCAAGCAAGCTGGCCCCTACCTGTATTAAACCAATTTTTATATACCTATACACCCAAATAGACTAAATATAATATACAATGTATTTCAGCGAAGGGGTTTTAATACGAAAGGGGGTTGTTCTAGAGGTCTAGGCGAACAACTTTTGTTCTACGACTTTTGGAAATTAGAAGTTTTTTTTCGATAAATCTTTGGAAATTTTAATTGAAAATCTGCTGTTTCATACAAAAACTTCGTACGAAATTATCGAATTTCCAAAAGTCGTAGAGCAAAATTTGTTCGCCTAGACGTCTAGAACAACCCCCTTCGTATTAAAACCTCTTCGCTGAAACAAATTGTATATGTATGATCAGACGTCCTCATACTCTTTCTATGCCCAAAAAATAAACTTTGTCGAGTAGGTTAAGTACCTACTTTTCTCGAAGGCAACATAATTATTTTTTGAAAAAAAAAAAAACTAACCTCAGTTTAGATTCTTACATACTAAGTCTAAATTGTGTTGTCACGGCTGAAAAAATAACTTTATCCACGCAAAAAGTTTTCAAGTTAACATTATTATTTTTATAAACTCAAGGGAACCCAAGTATTTAGTTTTAGTTAAGGCTTATAAAAGTTCAAAATTAGATGGTACTCGAGCCTTAGAAAATTGACAATTTTTATTAATAAAATATATACTTTTTCGTTAAGTTTTTGTGAATGTTTTCTTTTCTCATGTAAAAAGAGTTTGTTAAGAGTGTAACGTACGGCGTACGATACGAAACTAAATAGGTCTTTTTCCCCTTAATATTCGGTATAATGATATTTTTTGTGTAATTCTGTGTAATAAACACATTCACAAAAAAGTGTCACGGTAATATTGTGTGACGTCATGCGTCATGGTTATATGACCAGACGCGTCACGGTAACTTAGAAAACAGAGTATTTAATATTAATATCGCTAATCTGGGCTTGTGTTATGGTGACGAGTGACAAATAGAACACTTGCTTATACAAATGAAAAAATTTTTTTTACAACAATTAAAGGAGTAGGTAACAACAATCTCAACTTTTTCACCTTTTTCTTATTACGTTATCACGTAAAATTATCGTCCGTAAACCAACTTTACAGACAACCATTTGTTTTTTTTTATATTTGGCTTGTATTTCTAGAATTTAACTTTAGATTACCCGGTAAATGTATTTAGCTAGGATTTAGATAAAGTTTTTTTAGGTACAATGTCATGCGAGACGCCTTTAAGTTGAGAGAGGTAGTAGGTGCTGGGCAAGCCTGCTCCATCCTCAACAACGATAGTTCGATTGATAGAACCACAGGCAAAAATATGCCTCTGGATCGACTTCTGAATAAGGAAACATAGGATTCACCAGTCTACACCGCGATCGGACCACAGACAATAAACATAGCAAAAAGGACCCATCTAAAGATATTTAATTGCGGAAAAACAGCCTGTTTACTATAACAACCAATAGAGACACGCTCACTCTTCTTCTTCTTCAGCATATATTAGCCCACTGCAAGGCATATGCCTCTCCAACGCCTCTCCACAACGTTCTGTCACCGGTCCTTCTGGACCACGCTGCCCCAGCATGAGCTTTTATGTCGTCGGACCATCTGGCTGCTGGTCTGCCCACACTTCTCTTCCCGATTCTTGGTCTCCATTCGAGAACAGCTTTGCTCCACCTTCCGTCTCCCCTTCGACACACATGTCCAGCCCACGCCCATTTTAATTTAGCGACGCGGTACCCTACGTCTATTACTTTGGTGCGTTATCGAATGATGGTGTTGCGCATTTTGTCTTGTAGAGATATTACACGCTCACATAATAATATTATTAGTTCGCGACGATAAATATAAATATTGCTAGACATTCCACACATCGCCATCTAGCCCCAAGCTAAGTAACTAGACTTGTGTTATGCGTGCTAAACGACGGATATACTACTTATATACTTTTCTTTTGTAAATATATACTTATAATACATAGAAACAACCAGACCACAGACAAATATCTAAGCATAAATACTTGTCTGAGGCGGGAATCGAGCTCGCAATCCTGTGTTTGGCAGTCCGGCACTCATAGACGCATAAAGGTTACTCTTTAGATACTGACTAGCAGCGCTCCACGGTTTCACCCGCGTAACTCCCGATCCCGTGGGAATATCAGGATAAAAAGTAGCCTATAGCCTTCCTCGATAAATGGACTATTCAACACAAAAAGAATTTTTCAATTCGAACCAGTAGTTCCTGAGATTAGCGCGTTCAAACAAACAAACAAACTCTTCAGCTTTATAATATTAGTATAGATTTCGCATACATGGATCAAAGTGACTATCCTGTTTTCTCTAGAATCCATTATTTGTTTACTGGCTAATGAAATACCTATGAAATCGCGAAAACGTTATTACGAGTGTTAATTTTTTATGACCTATAAATTTTAAGTGTCGTTCAAACGGTACTTTGTATAATCGTTTCAATTAAATTGCTTTTGAAAATCTTGATTTGTAAATGTAGGTATTCTAAACCTACTTTGTAATTTAATTTTTGACGTATCATTAAAGTTGGTCAGAAGAGTCCGGTAAAAAACATATTTTTAAGATCATGCTGATCTAACTGTAGTGTAAGAATGCAAGCGAGTGAAACCAGTGGTAAAAGTTATAGACAAAACTATATTGTAAACATAGTAATTTGATATTGCATCGCACCTGCACTGATAGATGTGCCAAGGCCAAGGTTACACATGAATTAATATTGTATTAGAAGGTCTATGTACCTAGATTAATAAGTATAAAAACCCCAGTTTTTACTCAATAAATATTCAGTAAACAGTGCACATTCAGTGTGTTAATAGTCCCTCCTAGTTCCCTTCATAACACAAGCTTATATACAATGTGTTTTGACGAGGGTATTTCAATACAACAGAGGGGTTCTAGAGGATGAAGCGAACAACTTTTCCTGTACCTAAGACTTTTTAGAAATTCTAACTTACATTCAAAAATTTTGAGGTCATGTTCACTAGAAAATAAGCAGAACTTTCTATCTTTCTTTTTTTCTTAATAAGCAGAACTTTCTTTCTTTCTTTTTTTCTTTTTTCCTTTCTTTTTTTCGTCAGTCGCGTATCATTATGTCGCCCGAACCTCGCACCCTGTCACTACCAAACTGTTCCTATAATTCGATAACAAAACACTACGTTTAAGCGTCAGTTGTGTGTGATAATAGCGTAGAGTGTAATTGGAGTAAACTAATACCATTTATCCCTTCAAGAGACCTTTACCTATGAAATTTCCAATAACCGAGACGCCCGAATAGCTCCTGATTGAAATTTAGGTAAATTGGATATCGAGTACGTATACGTTGAAGTGTAGCACATAATAGAGTAGGTTCCTTCGGTTTGGCGAAGTGCGTTTCCGATGACGTCATTGTGTCATTACAATGACGTCATCGGAAACGCACTTCGTGGAAATGGACGTCAAGCAAATGTGCTTGACGTTCATTTTTCCACGTGAAGTTTACAAACTTAAATTATACTGTTGACGATCCAGTTGGCGCAATAGTCACCATGCCGTACTGCCAAACACAGGGTTGCGGTCGATTCCCATCTCAGACAAGTATTTATGCTTAGATATTTGTCTGTGGTCCTGGTTGTTTCTATGTATTATAAGTATATATATTTTACAAAAGTATATAATGTAGTATATCCGTTGTCCAGCACCCATAATACAAATCTAGTTACTTAGCTTGGGGCTAGATGGCGATGTGTGGAATGTCTAAAATATTTATTTTATTTATTTATCTGTATTTGATCAAAGTTTAATAGTTCTATCCAAACCGGAGAAGCAAGGAAACCTTTAAAAGAAGGAGACCTGGTGAAAGGCATTGTGACCACACCACGCCGTAACATATTAGAAAGTTATTAAATTAAATAGGGAAAATAAAGAAAGCTCAGGGTCACACAGCGTGCTATGGAGAGGGCTATGCTCGGTGTTTCACTACGAGATCGAATCAGAAATGAGGAGATTTGTAGGCGAACTAAAGTTACCTACATAGCCCAAAAAATTAGTAGGCTGAAGTGGCAATGGGCGGGGCATGTGGCTCGTAGAACTGATGGCCGTTGGGGCCGAAAAGTCTTAGATTGGAGACCACGTACTGGAAAGCGCAGCGCGGGACGGCCTCCGACTAGATGGATGGACGACATAATTAAGGTCGCGGGAAGTCGTTGGACGCAGAGAGCATGCGACTGATTGCTCTGGAAGTCTTTGGGGGAGGCCTATGTTCAGCAGTGGACGTCCTGTGGCCGATATGATGATGATGACGATGAGGGAAAATAATTAAATAAATAAAAACGTGTAAGTTAAAAAGATTATAGGTATTGTACATTTTAGAATTGTGTTTTCAAATTATCAATATTTGGTAAACATACTACCACTGAAATTTAATTCGATTTGCGTCGATGACACGCTTTCACTCGGCTAAGTAAATCGGATTAGTTTTGTTGACAACGATGAAAATAGACAATATCGTGTTATAGGGGTGTATTTACAGAACAAGGGTTGAACTGTATTTTATTTAGACTAGGTACAGTCGGCTGCATAATTGCAGCCCTCAGTAGAGTTCAAAAATTACTATTATTGGAATATTTCGTTCTAATAATTCTTGTTTGATAAATTGATGAGTTAGAAGACTTTAAACTTCAGCTAAAGCAGGTGTCTAGAATCTTGCTCTTGTTGAAAACATTCTTTAAAACAGCCGTTTTGGAGCTCTACGGTGGGTCTGCAACTATGCAGCCGACCGTACCTACTTACGACGTATGTCGTGATCCTGTGAGAAAATTGGGTCAGAATTGCAGACCCACCGTAGTGTTCTGAAATGAATATTATTGAAATGTTTTTAATATAATATACTATTTATCCAATAAATTATTATTTATTATTTTATGTTATATATTATGTTAATATGTATTTAGTATTTCCCTCCTTATATTTCTACAGCGATTCCCACCTCAGACAAGTATTTATGCTTAGATATTTGTCTGTGGTCTGGTTATTTCTATGTATTCTAAGTATATATTACAATATAAAAGACCGTCGTCTAGCACTCATAACACAAGTCTAGTTACTTAACTTGGTTCTAGATGGCGATGTGTGGAATGTCCTGTAATATTTATTTATTTACTAGCTGCGCCCCGCGTTTTCACCCGCGTAAGTCCCGATCCCGTGGGAATATCGGGATAAAAAGTAGCCTATATGTTAATCTAGGCCTCTAGCTATCTACATACCGAATTTCATTGCAATTGATTCAGTAGTTTTAGCGTGAAGGAGTAACAAACACACACACACATACACACACAAACTTTCACATTTATAATACTACTATGTAGTAGGATAGGATACTCTTCAAAGATCTTATACTTACAATCATCGACAAATATATTTCGAAAAAGATTATAACAGGATTTTATGTTGATAAAAAACTCTATGGCCCATAACTCATTAATAGGTACCAACTCTTAACATCTTACACACGTGATAACTTTTAAACGAAATATCCGATTGAGATGAAACAAAAAATATTTTACTTCTACATAAATACTCTTGATAACATAATGCTTAATTTTGATAAAGATTTAATATTACGATACATATTTAACGTAGTTTTTTTCTTCAGACGATTTAATAATTATTTTGAACACAAAATCGGTTATTGTGATTAAACCATGATAGCTAGATATAAGTTCTCGCGGACTTTTTTGTAGGTCTTAATGGGATCTACAAACCCGTAGTACATCATTTTGTTCTATTGTCAATAGTTTTTGCAGCGCACGCAAAAATAGGTTTTTATTTTACACATTGTGTTACAAAATAGCAATTTTATTACGGATCCCTAATTTTGAAAAAAAAAAAAAACATAGCCTATAGCCTTCCTCGATAAATGGACTACCCAACACTGAAGGAATCATTCAAATCGGACCAGTAGTTCCAGAGATTAGCGCGTTCAAACAAACAAACAAACAAACAAACTCTTCAGCTTTATAATATTAGTATAGTTTGATTAATTATTATTGGGAGTATAATAGTTTTTAATCCTGGTATTCCCACGTGATTGGGAGGTACGCGGGTGAAACCGCGAAGCGCTGCTAGTTTGAATTAAAAACAGATATTATTTACACATCAAAATAATAAACCCAGCAAAATCAATAATTGGTTCAGACTACACAAACATACAATATTTTGCGTGTCAACAATTCTATATCGACGAAATTGATTGGTGCCCAGTTAATCCATATCCGATATTATCCTAATTGGCTATAACAGTAATCTATTAGTCAGAAAGTTAGAGAGAAATGGCGGGAAAATCGGAACCCAATCGGTAGATGATCTGTGGTTAAATCTGTTTGTACGATAGTTTTGGCCTTATAGACTACTAAAGTCGAAAATGGACTAAGTAGTCACGTATACAAACTTTGCCCCCCTTTTCTTCCCTTAGGGGTAGAATTTCGGAAAATCCTTTCTTATCGGATGCCTACGTCATACATAACCTCCAAGTTTCAGGTCTCTACGATCAGCAGTTTAGGCTGTGTGTTGATCCGTCAGTCAGTCATTCAGGACAAAGAATTTTATTTGTATAGATTAATTTTGACCATAAGTACCTTTTTTTTAAGTAAGTTTATTTAAGTAAGTTTTTTTAAGTAAGTAAGTTTTTTTGATTCCCCATTTATTTATTTTACGTAAGCACAGATTTTTGTAAAAACAAACTGAATAAAAAATTTGTATTTCTACGAAACTTATAAAAAATTAAGTGGCAACTAATTGTAGGTTAAGTGTACCATATTACGGGGCTACGGACTTTTGGAAGGCTTGAACCTTTACAATAACAAGTGGACACCAAACCGGCGATTATCCCTTTCTGCACTATAAAATGCAACCAAGGACAACCTCCGGTTTTAATAGAACTATTGATAAACTACAGGAGGAAACTTTAGTGGCAAATAATTACTCTTAATTATCCCGGTAGAAAAGCATAATCCAATATAATTGAAGCGAATATTAATTTAACAACAAAAGAAATAATTTTATTCATCCCAATGTTAAAAATTTAAATAATATTTAAAATACAAATTAAACCCAAACAAGGAAAAATATAACGAAAATTAACAATTTAACCTCAAAAAATTATATCTACTTTTCTTCATGAACATTTTATCCCGTTGTTCATTCTAGTTGTTCGTTCTTTTTCTTATTACTTTGAGCTTAAGAGGAAAGGGTACCGGGAGCTCTCTCCATACAAACGTAGTCGATTTTCTCCCTGGATAATGACACTAGAGCAAATGTTTTTGTTGCATTAAACTTATAACTGCCATAACCATGCCCCTGTATTTTTTATTTTGTTTTTTAAATCTTAATTTCTATGGTTATTAGAAAATGAAAAAACATAGTCGTGGCAGTTATGGGCTGTATGGCACAAACATATTTGTGCTAGTGTCATTATCAAGGGAGGAAACAGTCGACCACGTTTGTATGGAGAGAGCGCCGGTACCCTTTCACCTTGAAAAATAAACAAGATTTCTTTTAGAATGAAAAAATGTGTCGTCGTATTCTTTTGTGAATAAATTGTTTAAAAATACGTTTTACCTTTTGAAGTTAAGCTTGTATTTTTTTCCAATATTTTTTTAAATTAATGAGCTTGTTTAGACGTCACTCGATGACGACTGACGTCTGAACGAATTCTTTTGAGCCACCCCTATTTAAAATCGACTAGTAGAGCCCCGCGGTTTGAATTGAACTGGTAAAAACCGGTAAAAATTTAACAGTTACATAGGCTTGCCACGGTACCTATAGGTTTTTAATTAGGATTGAATTTCGTTCTTAGTCCGAGCGGTATTCAGAACCGCGAGTTGAAACCGATAAACCGGTAACACCGGTAAAAAAAATAGCCTCCTCGCATCCTTACCACGGTTCCTATAGGTTATTATTTAGGTTTGAATTTCGCTCTTAGTCCCAGCAGTATTCAGAGCCGCGAGTTAAAACCGATAAACCGGTAAAACCGGTAAAAATAAACCTCTTCTCATCCTTGCCACGGTACCTATAGGTTATTAATAGGATTGAATTTCGTTCATAGTCCCAGCGGTATTCAGAGCCTCGAGTTAAAACCGATAAACCGGTAAAACCGGTAAAAATGAACCTCTTTGCATCCTTGCCACGGTACCTATTTGGTTTGAAATTCGATCTTAGTCCAATCGGTATCATGAGCCGCGAGTTGTATAAACCGGTAAAAAATTAACCATTTTACATCCTTGCCACGGTTAAGGCTGCTTGTCCACAGGAGTGGAGCGAGGGTGGGCTGAAAATCGGCTTACATAGACTTAGGAATTCCAATTTTCAAGTGCCGGTTTTTTTGCTGGATATTGCTTCTATTAGTTATTACTATATGCAAAAATGACACCCGAGTTAATTCTGCACAAAAACGAAGGAGTTATAATTTTTTTACGAAAAATTTGTATGGAACTTGTATGAAAAACCTAATTATCTCTTAAACGGTAAGAAAAACCGTAACATCCTTACAGGTGGTTATAGTACTCATTTTGTTTTTTTTTAAAACGTGTCTATGTGATCTTATACCTAGGTATTAAGCATTGAAAGGAATAAAGATTTTTGACTTTGACTTTGACATTATTTGTGATATTTTGTCATACTCCAGTTAATGGTTATCACTGCCGATTTTTTTTTTAAATCAATAAAACATTTTTAAATTATAAACTCCCCGTGCGGAGTATATATGCAATTCTATTGGTGGAATACCGCCTAATGATAGGTAGGTTTTAATTATAACAAACTCCGGACGCGGAGTTTTTATGCAATTCTATTGGTGGAATACCGATGGTGGAATACCGATGGTGGAATACCTACCGCCTAATAATAGGTAGGTTTAATTAAGGTTTGAACTTAGTTCTAGGGCGATCCGCCTGATGTAAAAACCGGTAAAAACCGGTAAATAAAATAACCGGTACACATCCTTGCCAATACCGTTTTTTACTTTCAATATCGACTTTGTCCGCGTAGAAGTCGAAAATGGTCTTAAGACAAACTTTGCCCCTTATTTTTACCCCCTAAGGGGTAGAATTTCGGAAAATACTTAAATCTTATCGGATGCCTATGTCTTACAAAGAACACACCCTCCAAGTTTCAGGTTTCTACGATCAGCGGTTTAGGTCCGTCAGTCAGTCAGGATAAAGAATGTTATAAGTATAAGATGATTAATGTTAAAAAAATAAGACGTACAAGGTTGATCTTTAAATTCAACCAATCTGTTGCAAAATATTCAAGCATTAATTTATTACAGTAAAGGTAATCATCATTACCTGAAACCCTAAACGTTTTGAATATTTGCCTCGACTACGAAAGAGCAATTTGGATTGTGAAAATCACCTCGTAAATGGTTAATTGCTGCGTACCTTAATCCACATTATCAACAGCCCTACAGCTATTCCCCAAGACGTTGTTTCACGTACCGTTAGCACACAAACTCAATTAAATACATTTATATAAAAATCACCACCATACCTGCCAAACCTAGGGTTGCGGGTTCGATTCCCGCCTCAGACAAGTATTTATGCTTAGATATTTGTCTGTGGTCTGGTTGTTTCTATGTATTATAAGTATATATTTACAAAAGAAAAGTATATAAGTAGTATATCCGTTGTCTAGCACCCATAACACATGTCTAGTTACTTAGCTTGGGGCTAGATGGCGATGTGTGGAATGTCCTGCGGTATTTATTGATTTATTTATTTATATCCGTTGTCTAGCACCCATAACACAAGTCTAGTTACTTAGCTTGGGGCTAGATGGCGATGTATGGAATGATCTGAAATATTTATTTATTTATATAAATACGAGCTGTACGGGCAAATGATGTTTTGCCATTAAAAAATAATGGATAAAAAACTGATTTGTGAATCTAAACTTTCCAAGGCGCCACCCAAACGCATACAATAAAATAATTCAATCGGTCCAGCCGTTTAGGAGGAGTTCAGTGACATACACACGTACAGTAGAATTATATATATATAAAAACTAGCTATAAAGACTAGCTGTGCCGTCAAACGTTGTTTTGCCATTTTAAAAAAAACCGGACAGATTTGTGAATTTAAACCATCCAGGGCGCCACCCAAACGCATTATGTTATAAATTTAGTTTCTAGTTTTAGGGCTAGATAGCGATGTGTGGAATGTTCTGCAACATTTATCTTTACATACATAATTCTACTGTACGTGTGGATGTCACTGTATTCCTCCTAAACGGCTGGACCGATTTGAATGATTTTATTTGTATGCGTTTGGGTGGCGACCTGGATGGTTTAGATTCACAAATCTGCCCGTTTTTTTAATGGCAATACAACGTTTGCCGAGACTGCTAGTTAAGTTTCGATTCGTGAGAATATCGGGATAAAAGTAGTCTATTTTACTTTCAATGAATTAATGTCTCCTCAAAATCATCATACCAGGTTTCATCAAAATCGGTCCAATAGTTTCGGAGTCCATTCGTTACAAATTAAAAAGCAAAACAATCTTTTCTCATTATAATATTAGCATAGAAGGATATAGAAAAGTATGTAAGTATTCTATTTAATGTCTGGTCACCATAACACAAGCCTTAGCATGGGGCTAGATGGCGCTGTGTAAAGTGCCCTACAATATTTATGTATTTAACTATTTAATTGATCTCCCCACGATTGAAAGAGGTTGCGTGGGACGTCTAAAATCAACAGATGTTTGGTCTTGACTAAGTCCTTTGACAGAGAGCGGTGTTGGCTTAGTGGTAGATACCTCGACTTTCATTCTGAAGGTCGTGGGTTCAAATCCCGGCCGGCCGTGCACCAATGGATTTTTCTTAAGAAAAATTTATGTGCTCTAATTGACATTGCTCTTACGGTGAAGGAAAACATCGTGATGAAACCCGCGGCTTAGTTGACTCCAGAAGTATTGACAAGTTCTCTCCTCTGGACATGGTCGACTAAGCTGATAGGGTAGTAGGTGCTGGGCAAGCCTACTCCATCCTCACGCAAAAAGGACCCAATTAAAAAGGGTCCAATGGCGGAAAACAGCCTGTATACAAGTACAAGTCCTTTGACAGTATAAAATTTACAAATAATAGCGTAAATTTCCCCCTCGGAATTAACTAAAAATAAACAAAGAGCTAACAAAGAGTTAAGGACGAAAGTTTTTGTTTTCAATTAATTCCCGAAAACTTTCCACAAATCATCTAACGACGCAGCGAAAACGACACAAAAACAGCTCGTTAATTTTCTATCAAATGCGTTTGACCCGAGTCAAATAAAGAAAACAAATTTCCAGAGTGGAAAATATGTTCAAAGCGCGCATATATGCTTGGGCGAGAGGCTCCACTGGCATGGAATGGTTTTCCATTAGGATGACTTCGTAGATGCGAGCTACTATGGACTACCATTCATATTGCGTATATTGATTGATTGCCGTCAAAGAAAACTGTATGATGTAAGGTAAATTCTCACTTTGAATGCGGACTTGGTATCTTTGGAATGATGTTGGAATGTAAACAAAGGGTGTTCGGATATTTAGTATGGGACCTTGTATTATTTTGGGCGGTGCATTTTGAAACCCATGTCAATCGATAAAGAGCATTACGGCGAACAAATAATGCCTTGACACCGAACCTCTGAAGCATCTCGGAAACGAGATATGCAAAGAAACTTGAGGCTTTCCATGTTTCAACAAATATCTCGTTACGGAGACGCTTTAGAGGTTCGGTGTCAAGCCATTATTTGTTTGCCATAATGCCCTGTATCGATTGATATGGGTTTCAAAATGCGCTGCCCAAAAAACACTAATACAAGGTCCCATACTAGATGTCCGAACATCAATACATATACATACATTAAAAAAATATAGGCAACTAATTGAGAACATCCTCCTTTTTTGAAGTCGGTGGAGAGAAGGGTTGATATTTAAAAAAAAACTATATTTATGATAAAATAATATCTTTAAAAACAATTTGTTTTTAAAGATATGATTTTACACACACACATACAACACACTTTTTTTTTTCTTTTATTATGGCGTCGCACGTGTGCATTTAGCCAGTGTCAAGTTATATTTTGCATCAAATTATGACCCGATTTTAAAGTGTTTCAATACAGTCAAAGTCGTCATAGTCCGTCAAGTCAGGGGTTATAGTAAAGCGGTGGCAAGTTTACCATAACCTTAATAGGAGATTTGGAGGCAACGTGAAAACTGCATGTTTGACACTGATTTTTACTTTCACTACACTTGTGCACTTTCACAGAACTAAATTGAATAACATTCCACCAGAATTATACAATTCAACTCGGGTTACATCTAAGTTTCATGAAAATAAAACTGCAGCACGACATGTTGTTAACTCGTTCCCGCCAAAAACTCATACAACACACTTTAAAAAGCTAATTAACACACTTTAAAGAGGTTAAGTAATTTGGTGTAATATTAACACGCTCTTTTATGTAAAGCGCAAACCTTTACCTCTCTAAATACAAAAGAATTTAGTTTTATCAAAGGACAAATCAAACATTGAAACAACAATATGGGGCACAAACATCTGCCGAATATCAATGCGGGAGTTATTTATTGTCCAAAAGGTCCAATCATTTATAAGAAAACTCGTCAAAAATACATTTTCTTTCCGTTCTAATACATAAATAATAAAGATTTTCCAGCATTTTCGTAATCGAAAACAAATGATACTTAGGATAATCGACCATAATAGTTACCTATACAGGGTTATTGGTAATGATACGGTTGAGGGCTATTTCTGTTCACTCGAACAATCAACTTTTGTTCTACGACTTTTAGAAATTCGAATATTTTTTCAAAACTATGAAGGTAATGTTTACTCGAAAATCAGCTGTTACTAGGTCATCAACCTTAAGCTCAACCTTAAGATTTTTTAAGTTTTATCTACAGTTCTAACTCTGAATGACTTTTATTTAACAAAATCAGCTGATAGAGGGAAAGGTACCGAGCGCTCTCTCCATACAAACGTAGTCGACTGTTTCCTCCCTGGATAATGACACTAGAGTAAATATTTTAGTTGCATAAAACTTATAACTGCCATGACCATGCCCCTATGTTTTTTTTTGTTCTTTAATTATTATTTTTTATGATAATTAGAAAATGAAAAAAACCAAGATATCGTCATGGCAGCTGTAGGTTTTATGCAACAAATATATTTGCTCTAGTGTCATTATCCAGGGAGGAAACAGTAGACTACGTTTGTATGGAGAGAGCCCCCCGTACCCTTTTACCTTAACATTACCTTAGCAAATTTAAAAAAAAAACCGAATTTCCAAACGTTAGAAAAAAAAGTTGATTATTATCTTGCACAGCAGGCTGATTCAACTTTAACAAAAAAAAGTTTGTTGCACTTTCACTCCCGTGATTTTTGACATGTTCCATCCTTGGCTTTTTAGTTTTATTCGTTTCGGTATATAGCCTTTCGATGGTTTGTGAATCAGCCTGCTGAAGCCCTCAATCCCTTTTTTATATAAATAAATATTGCAGGACATTCAACACATCGCCATCTAGCCCCAAACTAAGTAACTACACTTGTGTTGTGGGTGCTAGACAACGGAATACTACTTATATACTTTTTATTTTGTAAATATATACTTATGATACATAGAAACAACCAGACCACAGACACATATCTAAGCATAAATACATGTCTCAGGCGGGAATCGAACCCGCAACCCGGTTCCATTCGGAATGGTGACCATTGTGCCAACAGAGTCGTCCCATATAATTACCAATAATCCTGTAGATGCGTCAAAAACCCACACGCATACCACACTCTGCAACCCATTGTACGATAAATCGAAAACCAAATAGTAAGATTATCTCTATTTAAAATTGTTTGCGAAACGGACAAAGTAGGATCGATGCTATGACGTCACTAATCCCGGATTAAGTACTGAACTTTGAAACCTTGAAGATAGAACTCGGAAAATGTATGAATATGTTTACATATTTTGTTCTAAGATTTAGAAATAATCCATCATTATTATACTGAAACGTGTGTATAAGAATTGTGATAAAAATGTAAGAGTGGGTGAGAAAAACAAGTCGTTTTTGTCTTTATCTTTTCAGTAGTTGCCCGCGGTTGCTCGCGTGGTAGTTATTAAACGGTTTTTATTAAACGGTTTTTTAAACGGTTTTTATTAAACGGTTTTATTTAGCTCACCCCGTTTGTTTTATTCTTGGGTCAAATTTAGTAATTCAAATTTCACCCTCTTCCTGTCAACCGATTAATCTGAAATTTTGTATACACTTTGGATTTTGGTGACATTACAATTATGTTTATTCATTATCATTATAAATTTAAGATGGCCGCCGCTACAAAATGGCGGATAATTTATGTTTTATTAATCCCATCAATATGGGTATCAAATGAAAGGGCTCAACAAGCAGAATACAATATACTATAAAAAATTGAAATCCAAGATGGCAGCCGCTACAAAATGGCGGATAACGTAGGTTTTATCAATCCCATCAATATGGGTATCAAATGAAAGGGCTCAACAAGCAGAATACAATATACTATAAAAAATTGAAATACAAGATGGCGGCCGCTACAAAATGGCAGATAACGTAGGTTTTATCGATCCCATCAATATGGGTATCAAATGAAAGTGCTCAACCAGTATAATACAATGTACTATATAAAATTAAAATCCAAGATGGCGGCCTCTACAAAATGGCGGATAACTTAGGTTTTATCAATCCCATCAACATGGGTATCAAATGAAAGGTCTCAACAAGTAGAATACAATTTACTATGCAAAATTGAAATCTAAGATGGCCGCCGCTACCAAATGGCTGATAACAATTTTTTATCAATCCCACCAATATGGGTATCAAATAAAAGGGCTTGACAAGAAGAATACAGTGCACTATACAACCTCAATATTTAAGATGGGCGCAGCCACCGAATGGCGTATAATAATAAGATTTAAATTTAGAAATTGAACCGTAATTAAACTCAGAGACTCATCGAGATGTATCCAGTTGTTGTGAGTAGACATTTTATGGTACGTGTTAATGCGCTAATGCAGTTTCTTAAAACTGATACTGAAATATTTGGCGGTAAAGTTAAAGATCATTGGTGGCGAATCGAGTTTCAGAACAGAGGAAGTCCTCATTTGCATATGGTTGTTTGGATCGAAGATCACCCGTCTGTTGCGACACCTGAAGGAATAGCTCGCATTGATTCAGTCTGTAGTACTGCAATTCCTCCAGAAACTTCAGAACTATATGAATTAGTTAAAAATTGTCAAATACATCGACACACTAGTACCGGCACGAAAAATAATTCTATTTGTCGTTTCAACTTTCCGCGCTCGGAATGCTTAGAGACACATGTTATTGATCCTTCATCTAACGAATTCATCTACAACGGTGGTCGCATTTGCGTTCTGAAAAGAAAAAGTGAAGATGGTTGGGTAAATAATTACAGTCCTGCTTTGCTAAAAATGTGGAAAGCCAATATGGATATACAACCGTGTGGTACAAATGAGTCGATTGCGTATTACATCGCTAAATACGTGTCAAAATCAGAACCTACAAACCTAGATGGTGAAGTATCTCGAGCTATTCAACAAATTAGAAGAGAAGAAACTGACGTCTCGCGTAAGCTGTTTAAAATATGCATGCGCATATTAAGAGAACGTCAAGTTTCAGCCTGCGAATGCGTATTCAGGCTATGCCATTTGAGTATGCGTGACAGCTCGAGAAAAACAATTTTTGTCAATACTCGTAAAGCGGAACAAAGGTATAAAGTGTTGAAGTTTAATGAAGCTGGTCAAGCAGCAGGATATTGTGCCAATATTTTCGAACGATATGAAAAGCGACCAGCAGAGCACCCCAACTATGATTTTAACAATATGTGTCTCATAGAATTTGCGATGTTATTTGAGCCACACTACACAAAACCGCCAGTTATAAATGAAGAGAGCATCGATACCGATGCTTATGCACCGCACGAGCAAACATCAAGAAGGCGTCTTATAACTTTAACAGACAACACCAAAATGACTATTAGAAACACGCCAGCTGTAGTACGGGTACCTAACTTCGTAGCAGCTTCTGATCCAGAGTCATATTATTACAGTTTACTAATTCAGTATATGCCGTATCGCAATGAGGCCGAACTTTTAGGAGAATTTAATAGTGCCAGAGATGCGTTTCTCGCCAACGAAGAAAGTTTAAGACAAACAAACGCCTACTTGGAAATATATCGTGAACGTGACAGGCAGCTTGAAAATGCATTCGCGCAAGTACACGCATTTCAGATACTGGAACACGCAGAGCCGATGGAACTAGACCATGAAGAAGAAGTTCCTTATTTGCCAATGAATGAAGACCAGTTCTTACAGGCTAAGCAGTCTATGAATGCAGGACAAAAGGAAATTTTTACATTAGTTACCCAGTCCATACAAAATCAAATGTCAGGTGCTGAAGAACGTTTAAAAATATTCTTTACAGGAGGAGCTGGTGTGGGCAAGGCTTTTCCATTAAAGTTATTACGAGACCAAATTAATAGGTGCTACGCAAAGGATGCGGTTAAAGTCTGCTCACTAACAGGAGTTGCAGCTAGATTAATAAATGGAGCTACGATACACAGTACTTTAAAATTGCCTGTACAGAAAGACGGTCGCATAACAGGTATGTCACCACTGTCCGGAAACTATTTGCGAATAATGAGGCAACAATGGCATCAGACAGAATTTTTGATTGTCGACGAGATTTCCATGGTGTCTTATCAAATGTTATGCATGATGGACGCTCGATTAAGGCAAATTAAGAACTGTGAAAATGAGTTTTTTGGAGGAGTAAACGTATTACTTTTCGGTGATCTTTTACAACTGCCTCCTATAAAACGATCAGGAACACCTGTTTTCAAACAGCCAGAACATCTCCAACCAGCTACACATCTCTGGCGTTTATTCACGCTGTGTGAATTAACTGAAAATATGCGTCAGCAAGGTGACCAGACTTTTATTGATATTTTGAATGCTTTGAGAGTCGGTGAGCTAACAACCCAACATTTTAGTATTTTAATGGGAAGACTTCTTCAAGACACGAGTGATGAGTTTGCAATAGACAAAGCGTTAAGGGTATACCCCACAAATCAACAAGTTAACGACCACAACTCTGCTGTATTGAATTTGTACAGAAATAATGGTGCTCGCATTTACAAAATAAAAGCGCAGGATCAGCCAGTTCACGCCACACGAAATGCAGACAATGCGGATATAGCTACTATAATACCAGCTGATATCAACAAAACTGGGGGTTTACCAGCGGAACTGCAAATATTTGTGGGGGCAAAAGTCATGCTACGGTCCAATATTGACGTTTCAAAGGGATTCGTAAATGGCGCTATAGGCTACATCAACGAAATCGTTTGGCCTCAATTTCGTCGAACTCAGATGTATGCAACAGATGTACCTTCCGTCCTTCATAAAATGCAGGGCAGCACTGTGGATCACGCAGTCGTATACTTAGGTGCAAAACTGTTTGAAGAAGGTCAAGCCTACGTGGCTCTTAGTAGAGTCAGATCTTTGCAGGGACTACGTATAGAGGAGTTGGACTGCAATAAACTAACGGGCAAGAAACCTTGCAATAATGAAGCACTAAATGAATTAAACAGAATGCGAAATAAAAACTAAAAACTAGAAAATAAAAATAGGTAAAAAAACTTTTTAAGTTAAACGGTTTTATGTTAAACATACATTGCAATGTTTAAGATAAATGTACTAAAAACCAAAAAATAATAAAATAGATACAGTCGTGGGAATTATAAACATATGCATAGACTAGACTAAAATAAAACCGTGGGGCACGTCAATTGTCTACAAATTATCGACTTAATGTGCGATAGAAGAATCGTTTAATTCGTCGTTAAAATAGGCAGTTGGCCCGCAGACGGTGAGGAAATTACTTACTATTTTCTTGCTCATGGAAATTCCAATAGTTATACACTCCATGTAAATAAAAGAGATGTTTCAACTAGTTTATCGTTGGACATTCACACTGCTGGCTGGCGAGAAATCGTTTCACTGCTCGTAGTTTGTCTTTAATCGACAAAACATATGATAAAAGTACTACTCGCTCACCACTATGAAACCCTAAAACTCGCTTATAATCGAGCTTGCTAGCTTGTTTCCACATTCTAGCCCTACTTATCACACGTCCATCGTTGTCGGTTGAACAACTGCCTAATTATAGTGTAACATTACAAAACAACCATTTTAATCAACGATTGTAGACAATTGACGTGCCCCACGGTTTTATTTTAGTCTAGTCTATGCATATGTTTATAATTCCCACGACTGTATCTATTTTATTATTTTTTGGTTTTTAGTACATTTATCTTAAACATTGCAATGTATGTTTAACATAAAACCGTTTAACTTAAAAAGTTTTTTTACCTATTTTTATTTTTATTATGACATAAGAGACTTCTTTAATGATAATATTAAGTATTGGACAAAAGAGATACCTATTTGACATAACAATTTATTTTAATTTTAATTTCAATCATTTTATTTTTATGTTTTAATATTTTTGGAGTTTATTGGAGTTTACTCCTTAAGAATCGATTTTCATATATAAGGCGCCCGGTATGAGAAAAATCCGAGGGGTTTTACCTACTAACAAGTAACGAAAATCGGTCAAGTTTTTGGTGCGCACCTTTAGTGCGCAACTTTCTAATTTGGCTGTGAGTGTATTGCGTATGGTTAGATACTCGTACTTAAGGAGTAAACTCCAGTCGTGCGTCGGAGCTGACACACACACTTTTTTTGACGTGTAATGTCTTATAAATTGATGGAACGCCTGCATTTACAAAAAAGTGTCTGTTTACACCGTCATATTCCGGTACCATGACGGCGTCATGTTCCGGTACCATAACGGCGTCATGTTCCGGTACCATGACGGCGTCATGTATTGCGTATGGTTAGATACTCGTACTTAAGGAGTAAACTCCAGTCGTGCGTCGGAGCTGACACACACACTTTTTTTGTTGTATTATTTTATTTTATTTGCAAATTTATTATTTTTATTTGATAGGTGATTTTAACTGACTGAAATTTTAAAATAATTCATATGCGAATATGGCGGAACATGTCTTTACCAAATTTAAATTTAACAATAACCCCGTGTTTATGAAAGATTAAATAAATATGAATATAAAATTAATATGAATATACAAAAACAAACACAACAAAAACAAAAACCTAGATTATAGAGGAAGGTTTTTGTACAAAAAATAAAACTAAATTCATATTAATTTTATATTAATATTTATTTAATCTATTTATTAAAAAAACCGCATCAAAATCTGTTGCGTAGTTTTAAAAATCTAAGATACATATTGAAAGACAGCAGGAAGCGACTTTCTTTTATACTATGTAGTGATTAACGACCTCTGTCATGGCGCGGTGCGAAGCAGAAAGTTGCAGATTCCAAAAAAAAAAAACTCAAAATAAATTAATCATTCTGGACTGAACTTTTTTTGACAACCCATTTGCAATATATTTTTGACCTATTTAATTTGATATGAAATACTTTTCATCTATTAAACAGCTCGATGAAGGTCGTTCTTAAAGGGATCTCTGACTATTGTCTAAATAAGGGCAGGCAGAAGTTGTTTTTGTTGTGAAGGCAGATGTTATTAATAACATTAATAACTAAGATAATGTAGCATTAAACATTTTGAACCCTTCTGAAAAAGTACTATTTTATTAATACAAATCTTCCTTTTAAATAAGTGATGAATAAATACCTATTCGGAGTTCTCCCACACATTTCACATTAATCACTCATATTTCAGACCGCGACTAACAAAATTCTTGGTGTAATGATTATCAAAAATAAATGATGATGGCAAGGCCACACTTGAGCAAACTCAAACTCAAAAAATTTCATTCAATAGGTGTCATGCAGTGTATTAGGTACATCACTTTGAAACGTCTTAAAAATTAAGTTAGGATGTGTGCCTTCGAAACGCGCCCACCAATGAGAAGAAGCCACAAGAAACTCATGGGGTTTTTTTCTTTTTCGTAATCATACTTACAAGACAACAAATATTTTTGAAATGGAGTAATTAAAGTTATGGTTATGGGTCCTTATCATTAAGGTACAACGAAGTGTCATAATACGCCTTACCGTACAATTTCTGCTTTATAACATTTTTAAACCTGTCAATGGACATGTCATATACATCTTTAGGTAATTTATTATAATAGAGCCTATACACAAATAGAAAAAAATATGGTAAAATTCTCCATATTTCTAGATTCAATGTATTTGACAGTATTTCTTGAATTTACGACCCAGTTGGCACAATGGTCACCATGCCGGACTGTCAAACACAGGGTTGCGGGTTCGATTCCTGCCTCAGACAAGTATTTATTCTAAGATACTTGTCTGTGATTTGGTTGTTTCTATGTATTATATGTATATATTTACAAAAGGAAAGTATATAAGTAGTATATCCGTTGTCTAGTACCCATAACACAAGTCTAGTTACTTAGCTTGGGGCTAGATGGCGATGTGTGGAATGTCCTGTAATATTTATATATTTATTTATATTTAACTAGATGTGGAATGAAAGATATAAGCATTTAAAGTCACGTCATTTTCATCATTTATATCAGCATTTGACGCCATTATCAAAAACCTAACCTCCGTGCAAACAAGTTATTTTTATTTGAAGTTTGCCATTATTCTGTACGTGATAGACATAAATTACAGAGAACACCCAGAGGTTTAGCTACGTAGGTAAATAAATATCTAATTATAAAGACTGAGAATACCTCTCCGGTCGGAGACCTTTTGAAATCTTACCCTAATTATATTAAGTGACAGTGTAGGCATGTCCTTTATTTAATTAAATTAATTGAACATGTATTTTGACTCAGGCGTTTTTAATTTAATCTAAATTATTTACACTGCGTCAGGAATACGCATAGACAATGACATAGCTCTGGTAAAGCAACTTTAAGGTGAAAGGTTACCCGCGCTCTCTCCATACAAACGTAGTCGACTATTTCCTCCCTGGATAATGACACTAGCACAAATATTTTTGTGCCAGAAAACATATACCTGCCATGACTATTTTTTTTAATTTTTAATTATCATAGAAATTAAGAAAAAACCAAAAAAAAAACAAAGCATAGGGGCATGGTAATGGCAGTTTTAAGTTTTATGCAATAAAAATATTACGTTTCTATGGAGAGAGCGCCCGGTACCCTTTCCTCCTAATCCGTGACATTAGTAGTTTAAAAGATGTTTAAATAAAAAAACTTCAAATCCAAAAGAACCTCGAAACAGCTCTTCTGACTGTCTCTCTATTTAATACTAGCAGCGCTTCAGCTCTAGCTTTAGCTTTAGCTCCAAATGCCGTACGAATATCGGGATATAGGTAAGCCTATTTATTCCCCAATTAGTCAATGTATCCTCATACCAAGTTTCATTTAAATCGGTCCAGTAGTTTCGGAGCCTATTCGTTACAAACAAAATTATTTTTCCTTTTTAAAATATTAATATGCTTTGTTCTCACGTCTATAGATTCCCAATTCTACAAATTTCTTATACTACAGATTTCCATATTAACAGATTCCCATTACTACAGATTCTCATGCCTACAATATCCTATTTGTACAGATTGCCATGTCTCTAATATAGAGTAGGTATAGATAAAGAAAAAAAGACTCTTCAAGAAATCACTGAAATTACAAGAGCTACGAGTCTGAACAAGTAACAAGGATGATCTTGGTTATTTATCACAGCAAGTAAAAAATACCCAAGATCATCCGGGGCACAGCTAGTAAAAAAATACCCAAGATCATCCGGGGCACAGCTAGGTAATAAAATACCCAAGATCATCCGGGGCACAGCTAGTAAAAAAATGCCAAAGATCATCCGGGGCACAGCTAGTAAAAAAATACCCAAGATCATCCGGGGCACAGCTAGTAAAAAAATACCCAAGATCATCCGGGGCACAGCTAGTAAAAAAAATACCCAAGATCATCCGGGGCACAGCTAGTAAAAAAATACCCAAGATCATCCGGGTCACAGCTAGTAAAAAAATACCCAAGATCATCCGGGGCACAGCTAGTAAAAAATATAACAAGTGAAGCAAATACCCACTTGTTGTTTTCATTATTTGTGTTTTGTTCCATAAAGTTTAATACTTACGACTCCATACGGCATCCAGTGGATAATAAAAAGTTCTGAATAGTCGCAACTATTTACTTCGTTAGTCGTTGGTTTAACTTTAGAGCTGACTCTGCTTCATGGACTTGTTTATGGTAGTACAAGAGATGTGGTGGATTCATTCGAAACCAGCTACGGTTTCGATATAGCCGGGTTTGATTTTTTTTATATTATTAAAACTTTGTCCTGACAATAATGAATATAAAAAAAAATAATTCTCCATTATTTGGTGCAATCGCTCGGAAATTATTCTCGTACATACCTACAATAAGTAATTTCTACAAAAAACACACACCAATTATATTTTCTGATGGAATTTTCGTTTCGGGCCATGCCCACTAACCAGTTTTCATCTCTTAAAGTGTAACATGATTAGTTGCTTAATTTAGTTTTTTATTTAAAAAAATGTTAAATATTTTTTTTTAATTTTCAACAAAATGTTAGTTTTTAATGAATTTGAATGGTTTATGTAGGTACTAAGTTTAAGTTTAAGTAGGTACGTGTTTTATAATTATAAAAAAGTATGTCATAACTTTTAGTTGGTTTAAAAAAAAGAGAAATAATGAAAATATAATAAAATATCAATAGAGATTACCTAAATGACCCAGTTGGCACAATGGGCACCATGCCGGACTGCCAAACACAGGGTTGCGGGTTCGATTCCCTCCTCAGACATGTATTTATGCTTAGATATTTGTCTGTGGTCTGGTTGTTTCTATGTATTATAAGTATATATTTACAAAAGAAAAGTATATAAGTAGTATATCCGTTGTCTAGCACCCATAACACAAGTCTAGTTACTTAGCTTGGGGCTAGATGGCGATGTGTGGAATGTCTTGCAATATTTATTTATTTAAATACACTACTTTCTCTACTATAGATTATCAAACAACTGTAAATATTTTATTTATTTATTAATCAAGCCTGAGTCACCGCCCATTTGTATACTTTCTAGCTATTACTTTACTTTGTGTATATAGTGTTCTGTTTCTTCCTGTGTTGTACGAATAAAGTTATCTATCTATCTATCTATCTTAGTCATATCGCCAAGCGGACTTGTCCGTGTTCCGATACGTAGGCGGTGCAACCACAAAAGACGGCCGGATTGTTTTGTTTCGCTGCTGTCTTCCTACCTTCACTCGCCTCCCTCAAAGGCCCCCGTTTTGATTGGGATATGTTGAGTCACAAGCGTATAGGTATCTTCCAGGAAAGCGTGCTACATCTTAGATCGCATTGTCTTACCATCGTGTGAGATAGTGGTGAAAGGCTTACCTATCTATCTTCTATAACTTGAATGATTACTATTTATCAAGATATGTATGTTAATGATGTTAATAACGAGATTATCTACCACTAATGTATTTTTTTGGAAAAAAAACTTGTAAATAACAACAAGAAAATACAACTGCCGGTTGACAACTGACATTTGCCCATAGACTCTCAATAAAAACGAAAAAATAACGTTCCCGGGTGTTTTATTGATAGTTTTAGAGACTTTAAACAACATCCTGAGTTTTCTCTTTCACATTGTATACGTTCGAACAGGCTAGATATAGTGTACACGCTTCACTTCGACGTTGAAATACGCGGTAAACGATCGACCTTTAGAAGGTGGCGCGACAGATGCGCCATATTTAAAATCGACCTTTAAAAGGTCGTCCGACAGACGAGGGGTATAAAAATGAATCGCTGAAGTTTTCCTAAGCCAAACCTCGAGAACGGCTAATCCGATTTTTTTTTCAGAATATTCCACTATGGTGCGAGGATGATTCTAACGGAGAGAATAAAATTAAATATTGCCTGAAAGTGTCTAAAAACTACACTTTTCTATATTCTCCCACACAAATTTTCTATAAAATAAACGTAATGTTCCTAAGCGCATAACTCGAGAACGTCTGAACCGATTTCGCTAATTCCTTGAAGTACGAGGTTAGTTTTTTGTGTACATTTTTTGTTGTGTTTTGTGTTTTTATATGGCAAAACAATGTTTGCTGGGTCTCGCTTTTTTATTATAAACAGCTAGTTTATAATAGAAAAGCGCGACAAGCCGATTGGTGTTATGTCAAATCAGCTTTATGCTTGAAGCTTAATCAGATTTATTCAATTCAATTTTATTCATTTATTTCAGATAATCAAATCCATACAGTACAATTCATTAAAATAAATAATCGAAAATACTAAAAATCAACAAATTTAAATCAAAACTAATAATAAAAAACGAGACAAAATGTAAAAAGAAAGATGTCAATATTAACTGTCAAATAAAAAAATAATAAATAGAAGAAATAAAATCAAAATTAAATGTCAAAAAAAGGTAAATTATCAAAATCTATATATATAAAAGAAAGTCCTGTTAGTTACACCATTTATAACTCGGGAACAGCTAAACCGATTTGGCTGAAAATTGGTGGGGAGCCAGGAGCCAGGAGACGGACATAAGATACTTTTTATTCCAATATGCCCACGGGATCGGGATTTACGCGGGTGAAACCGCGGGGCGCAACTAGTTAGGTATCAAATATTATAAATTAAATATAGGAAGGACCGCTGGCATGCAACTGCATCCACCTCCTTAACAACGGCGAGTCCCACCTCTCGGACAATGATTAAAGCATTAGTTTGTATTCCATAAGGCACTTATTTTATTACACTTCAATTGATAGCGACCTAAAACAACAGGCTTGTTTACCCACTTTTCATTGTCCTTGTTTCTAAATTATAAAACGGAGCGAACGAAGGACCCTTCAAGCAATCTAATTGTAAATCTCAGAAACAAAATTCAAATATTTAATGTACTGATTTCTTAACGAACACTTCAGTTTATAGAATCAACGACGTTGATGTTTCTTTAATCAAAATGTTAAAGCTTAGGACTAAAATACCTCCCTTTCTTTATAATCTTTTTTATGTTTAGGTATTTATTTATTACTAGCTTTTGCTTAAGATTTGAAATAGATTGGACTAAGGAATCACGTTGCCCACTTTTTAAAAAGTTAACAAAATTGCCCCCCTTTTTCACCCCCTAAGGGGTAGAGTTTCGGAAAATTCTAATCGGTTGCCTACGTCATACAAAGAACACACCCTCTATGTTTCAGGTCTCTACGATCAGCGGTTTTCAGTCTGTCAGTAGGCAAAAGCATTTTATATGTATAGTTATAATAAGGTTATTAGTAACTTGCAATGTTTGTATGTATGTATGGTATAGTTTGTATGTATGTGTGTGTTGTGTGTGTGTATGGATGTGTGTGTATTGGTATGTGCATGTACATATGTATGCAATGTTAATGTAGCATTACAACAAACCTCTGTGGTTTATTAAACTAGATAAATAATAAAATTTATTTAAGTTGTTTTTTACATTGATTAAAGGGAAAAAAAGTAAAACTGAACGTTTAGTGCAAAGCTTTAGAATTCTGCTTCAGAAGTGGAACATATTCCATAAGTACCTAGGTATTACGTGGCTTGTATAATTCGCTTCGAACTAGTTCTAATGAGATAATGTTCCCTTTATGTTGAAAATATGGTATTCAAACGCGTAGCTAAATACCTAGAGCTATTTTCAGTGTAGGTGGAAATATTAATATACCTAATCTATAATATAAAAATGAATCGCAAAATGTGTTGGTAAGCGCATAACTCAACAACGCGTGGACCAATTTGGCCAATTCTTTTTTTGGTCTGTTTGTTATTATCAGGAGAAGGTTCTTATGTAAAAAATGTAATATATAATAAAAAATTAAGAAAGTTGCGCAGAAAATTATTACGCGTTTGAAACCGCGGGGCGTAGCTAGTTTTGAATAGATAACTTTAGTCCAATGAGGTAACATTTGGACCTGAATTGTCTTTTGAAATATCAAATAATGGTAAATTAAATAAGCGGCTATAATTTATTCTTTTTAGAGAGAGCGGTTTTTATTTAAAAGTATAAATGGATAATCGATTTATATGAGACTTAGAAAAAGTAGTAGAAAAAAAATCATTACAAATATAAAAAAATCATCATTTTGTACGCCTTTGTAAAAAAAATTAAATTAAAAATTTAAAAACCCCCGACACAAAATAATAGAAATAGTAGGAACGTAAAAAGCCTAAAACAAGCAAAAAAAAACTTATGAAAAAAAAACCCTATAAAAAGTAAGTAAGTTTAAACTCTTAAATAAAGACTTTTTAAATGTTGTATATTCTACTTAAAATAATTGTAAAGAGTTCTAACAGTAAACCAACAAGTCTGTAAATTAGGACCCTCTCATAAGGGTACCCTTATTGTGGCCACGATAATGATGTCTAGACAGGAACTTTACAGACTTTGAGAGTCAGAAATATTAACTTAGGTATGAGTTTTAGGTATACCTAGTATTTCTGGTACCTACAACGCGATAAATAAAACAAATATTCCACACTTCGCCATCTAGCCCCATAAGCTAAGTAACTAGACTTGTGTTATGGGTGCTAGACAACGGATATACCACTTATATAAATAAATAAATATTGCAGAACATTCCACACATCGCCATCGAGCCCCAAGCTAAGTAACTAGACTTGTGTTAAGGGTTGCTAGACAACGGATATACTACATATATACTTTTCGTTTTTGAATATAATACTTATAATACAAAGAAACAACCAGACCACAGACAAATATCTAAGCATAAATACTTGTCTAAGGCGGGAATTGAACCCACAACCCTGTGTTTGGCAGTCTGGCAAGGTGATCATTGTGTCAATAGGGTCGTCAAATGGGATAGTGTCGAAGTAACAGCCAATTATTATTAGTTTTACAGTTTTTTTAAACACGCTTTTAGGACATAATTAGTTAATGAAATTTTTATATTAACACGTCTTTCACTTGATTTCTGGCTAGGATAATGCATTTTTTAAATTCGAATGATTCAGTTTTGTTTTTGCGAAAATCGGGTACGCGACTTCTTTCAGTATTTTTGATACCTTATGGTTCAAAAATGGCACTCCAAAAAAAAGGGGGAAGGGCGTGGCGCATGGTTTGTATGGCCTTTAGGCCCATTAAAAAACCACGCCAACCAAACTCTTCAGCTAAACCTACCGTGTGAAAGTGTACAAATATTGTAACCTAATTTAGAGACGAAACTTTTTTGCCTCTAAGCTTATCCAAACTTCAGTAGAAAATAAATGGCATAGGTAGGTACATACCTAGATGTTTAACTTAAATTATATTTTCGTCTGGTAATCATACAAAAATGTTGGAAAATAATTCTTTTAGATACTAAACGACAAAAATACTTTAGAATAATTTTCCATGCAATATACAATATGCCATGATTTTCCCGTCTCAGACAAGTATTTATGCTTAGATATTTGTCTGTGGTCTGGTTGTTTCTGAAGCTGAAGAGTTTGTTTGAGATTGAGCCCTGTGCTATGTCTTTGACTAATGTCTAATATCTTAAATAAAAATAACAGTAATAAAACATATATTTTTATTACTCTGCCGAATAGGTGACAGATATCATATTAATGCCCGGACAATATAATTATTTCATTAGTTAAAATCACATTGCGCTCTCCTATTGGTCATTTTTATATTGTCACGGCGAAATTAAACTATGTTGCCAAAATGCATAAGGTTCAAATTCATTTGGATTAAAACACTTCCTCACTCCGTTTACCAGGACCCTTGTCAGGCAGACAGGGACAAAAACGTTTTTATCAAGTAACTTTGTTCGACGTTAGTTTTTCGTGTTTGTTGGAGCCTACGTGAAATTTCCAATTTTCAGCGTGGTAACAAAGTTTTTTTATCGAACGTTTTTATTTATAGAATTGCGGTGGGCTGAACCGCAAGCAAAAATTATCTATGGTTTTCGCGTACCTAAATAATAGTACATTGCGATACAAGTGTGGTAAATTGATCTTTGCATAGAGGCGGTTTATGACGCGCGAGCGGTACGCGAGTGCGTTTATAGAGCCGAGATGTAATGATTAAACCACACGTGTATCGTACGACGTTTTTTATCACAGTTGCGAATAAAAGAAAAGACTTGAAATGAAAAGAAAATAATAAACAACAACGTATTTGTGATAAGTCTATGTTTACTATTTTTAGGCAATATTTTTTTGGTCATGCAAATGACTTTTAACCTATACAGCCTCGTCTGACATACAATATTTTTAGGGTTTTTTTCCATTTGTTTTGCATCTGGTGTTAAAAACAGAATACAATGGTACGGAAAAAAATATTTAAAATTGAGTTTTGTTTTTTATATTTCTCGGAATCATACGGTTAAATAGTTGAGTATGAGGGACAATTACAGCTAGCGTCCGCAGGTTTTTAATATAATAAGTCAGCGTTTGACTACTATCTCACACTATGGTAAGTGACGATGTCTTAGATGTAAAACGCTTTCCTAGAAGATAACTATACGTTATTGATTCAAATACCCCGGATAAAAAATGCAAGAGAAGGTAGGAAGACGGCAGTGGAACAAAAACTTTTAAATTCCTCCCCCTTTTGAGTTACCAACCTTGCACGTATCCCCTAGCTAAATGAGCTCAAAATTTATTGATATAAATATCATACGATTAAATATATAAATAAGGTACCCAATAAAGGCTTATAAAAGGTTTTTAATTAATTAAAAAATATCATCCGTAAACCGACTTTACGGACAACCATTTGTTTTTTTCTTTCTTTCTGCATTACCATTTAAAGGCAGGTGCTAATAAAGCTACCAAAATCGACCATTGATTTAAGCAACTCTAAGTTATCAAATACTCTTTTTTGTTATTTGTATATAAATGGATATTGTAGTTTAATAACCATATTTTTGTTTATTGTGGTTGAAGACATGATATGAACAACTTCGTTCGATAAAAATAATGTTAGAAAACAGAGAATTATTAGATCGTTTATCGGGTTTTAATCATAAATAGTTAACGTTTGTTTCTAAAAATGAATCAAATGATAGGTTTTGACCTCTAGGAACTATATTTGTGGATAATAATGCTAAAATGTTTTGCATATCGATCAAATATAACATATAGCACGCAGCACGCTACGTCTTTGAGAGCGGGGGCTAAGGTAATGTGAATACCTACATACGGTACTGGAAGAGCGCCTTAATGAGATCATTGGAAAACTATTTAAAACAGGTGTTCTAAATAATTTTCCATACTTTTTTAAGAGATATTTAGTTTTTGACGTGATAATGTCTAGTAAATTGATGGAACACTTCACAAAGAAGTGTCACGGTAATATTGTATGACGTCATGCGTCATGGTAATATGACCAGTCGCGTCATAGTAACTTAGGAAACAGAGTATTTAATAATGATATCGCTCATCTGGGCTTGTGTTATGGTGACGAGTGACGAATAGAAGACTTATATAAATAAAAAAAAATATATATATAGGTACTTACTTAATAGAAAAAAAAGTAAAAAATATATACAATGTGTTTTAGCGAAGGGATTTTAATACAAAAGGGGGTTGTTCTAGTCGTCTAGCCGTAGAACAAAAGTTGTTCGCCTAGACGTCTAGAACAACACCCTTTCGTCTTAAAACCCCTTCGCTGAAACACATTGTAGAAAGGAATAACAAAAAAATCTCAACTTTTCATCGTTTTCTTATGATGTTATCACGTCACGTATTTTTACAGGTTGAATTCCAATTTATGTAATTATCTGGACCTAATGAATATTATGTAAATTTTTATTCTAATTTTGTTAGTTGTTGTACCTGCGGGTAATAAGGTATATAGCTCTTATTACCCGCAGGTACCTCAATTGTATTGTATCGGTGTAATACACAAAGCTTCCAGCTTTTCTTTTCTCTCTAGTAAAGTTAAAACATTTTAATATTCAACTACATGTTATCTGTTTAACACGACTAAGTTATTCTACTTGGCGGCGGGACGTCAGAAATTTCTCTTACAAAATATCTTCGTATATTTTAATACCTATTGGAACATGGTAAGCTAGTTTGAATTTTTCATAACATCAGTTTTGTGGGTGGGTGTGTAGGTAAGTTCGTATACAGTGTATTATTTTTAAAAACTTTCATTTCACTTGCAATGTATATATGTTTGTTCGGTTGAAATCTGAGGAAAGGGTACCTGCTCTCTCTCCATACAAACGTAGTCGACTGTATCCTCTCTGGATAATGACACTAGCACAAATATTTTGTTGCATAAAACCTATAACTGGTCTAAGTTTTTTCATTTTCTAATTATCATAGAAATTAAGATTTAAAAAACACAACATGGTCATGGCAGTTATATTATGCTTTATGCAACAGAAATATTTGTGCTAGTGTCATTATCCACGGAGGAAACAGTGGACTACGTTTGTGTGGAGAGAGCGCCGGTACCTTTTCACCTTAATTTTGAAGCGGATATCTTCAACCGATTGATCTGGAATGTTATTGGTAACAAAGAAGTCGTCAATACGGCTGGAGCCAATTAAGCCAATTAAGCCGCTTACCCAGAACCTATACCACCCTCTCAGCTTAGTCAACCGTGTCCAGAGGAAATCATTGCTCTTACGGTGAAGGAAAACATCGTGATGTAACCCGCGGCTTAGTTGGTTCCAGAATTATTAACGAGTTCTTTTCCCTAAACACGGGCGACTTAACTGGAAGGGTAGTGCAGGTTCTGGGCAAGTCTACTATATCTTACATATTTTTTTACTAATGATCGTTGACAGTTTGGCCACTATCACACCTGCCCGGTGGTAGATAAGTGACGAGGCGGTCTAAGATGTAGCATGCTTTCTAAAAAATACTTGTTCACACTCGCACAAAAGTTTTTCGTAGTACAAATCTATTGGCATAACCTTTCAAGATTCAAATCCACACCTTTCAGAATGAAAGTCTAGCCCTCCACTTCTATACCAACACCGCTCTAGTCTCATTTATAAGTATTTGATAAAGTATAAAATATGATTTCACTCACCCGAACCTTTATTCCCAACTCAAACAATAAAGTATTCGATCCAAAAAGGGTAGGAAGCGATTGATCGGACAAGATAATAGACTAACATTTATAAAGTTCTACAATATATCACTTTACACGGGAAATGAAGTGATATATAAATTGTAGGTATATTACTTACCTAACTTCGAAATTGTACGTAATTTCCGGACCTTAAGTTGTATACTTTTGAAACTACAAACAGGGAAACTTACTTTTTTATCAAGTTATGGTTTCGCATAAAGAATTACCAGATATAAACTGGCCATACAAAAAAATAACAGAATTAAAATAACGCTATTTTCTTGTGTTATTTTTTTCTAACAGATTAGATTTCTAACAGATGCGTACGTGTGCATCTGTTAGAAATCTAATGAAACTTAAAAAGTTATTGAAAATGAGTTAAGCAAACACTTAAATTATGGCAAAACCATTGACTTACAATTACCAGATATAGACTGGCCATACAAAAAGAAACAAAATAACGCTATTTTGTTGGGTTAATTTGTTTCTAACAGATTAGATTAAAGATTAGATTTTCAGATGCGCACAAACACATCTGTTAGAAATCTAATAACAAGTTATTAAAAATTAGTTAGGCAAACACTTAAATTATGACAACACTGGGTCGCCTCATCAATAAACCAACGACGATGTCATAAATAAAATAGCTTTATTTAAAAGCCGATGATACACAGGATTAAATAAATGATGAACATGAAACATATTATGTAATTGCCTGAATTATAATGTATTTATTTACTCTCTTGACTTATGCACGGTTGACATTTATTTCGTTATTTTTATTTTAGTTGACATGACATTTAATTTAATCTAGTGTAATTTATTGCTAATAAAATCTGGAATTTCCAAATTTTGTTTTCATTTTAATTTAAAATCTTTTATCTAGACTTGCAGACATTGATCGAACTTAATAAAAAAATACCAAATCCTATGCAATATAATTCGATTTAACATTGCGATGACAAAGAACCAAAACAATATATTCCAATATTTCAAAACCGTTGTTTGATGATTTCTTTTGTCTATCACTTTCTGATGGTTTTTATTTATATATGTAAACGAACTATTTCAATGAAATACCTTTAAAGTTGAATGAAAGAACGATTGTTTGTCATACAACAATCGAAATTTTCGAATTGAGATCGAATAGTTGAATACTAGAGTATCGAGATTCGAGATATCGATAGAGTAGGAAGCTGATTTTCGATATACTTAAAGTATCGATAGTTCGGCAACACTAATGTATGCTATTCGGTGTAATAAATTGCAATTTATTGTACATTTATTCGTTTCTGGTTCTACTTTAATGGTTACTTTATGATTCTAGGTGCTTGGAAGAGAATTTTTGATGTAGATAGATGGCTATAATATTCAAGCCATTCTTAGTTCCTAGCTGAACTTTAAATGCTAGTACGGTCAACTGCATAAATGCAGACTCACCGTAGAGCTCCAAAACGACTGTTATAGGAATATTTTCAACACAAGCAAGATTCTAGACACCTGTTTTAGTTGAAGTTTAAAGTCTTCAAACTCATCAATTTATCAAACAAAAATTATTAGAAAGAAAACATTTTAATAATAGTAATTTTAGAACTCTACCGGGAGCTGAAATTATGCAGCCGACTGTGCATTTTTAGGGTTCCGTACACAAAGGGTATAAACGGGACCCTATCACTAAGACTTCACTGTCCATCCGTCTGTCTGTCACCAGGCTGTATCTCATGAACCGTGATAGGTAGACAGTTGAAATTTTAACAGATTATGTATTTTTATTGCTGCTATTCAACAAATAACAACAATAAAAACAGAAGAAAAAAAATTGCGTGGTGCTCTCATACAACATAGTACCCTTCAAGAGCGAGTCCGACTCGCACTTAACCGGTTTTCTATATTAAAAACTCGCAAACAAATTCATTCATTAACTGCCCGTTATTTGTTGCTGCCTTTATTATTAGTATAAACTAGGTCAATGTGCTAAGATTTAATAAATAGATTAAAACTTTAAATTTCCGCTCCGTTGCCTTCTGTTTGCAAATGAGGGTGAATCGGTTACGTTTGTATGACACTCGGATTTATGCGTAGTTTTATTAATGTGAATAGTTTCCTAATGCTTTTTGTCGTAACTCTTTGTTGTCATAATAATTTAAATGCTACAAAATAATTTTAAACTAAAATTATAAGTAATTTATGCTGCATGTCCGACAAGTGTAATTGACGACCCAGTTGGCACAATGGTCACCATGCCGGACTGCCAAACACAGGGTTGCGGGTTCAATTCCCGCCTCAGACAAGTATTTATGCTTAGATATTTGTCTGTGGTCTGGTTGTTTCTATGTATTATATGTAGGTATATATTTACAAAAGAAAAGTATATAAGTAGTATATCCGTTGTCTAGCACCCATAACATAAGTGTAGTTACTTAGCTTGGGGCTAGATGACGATGTGTGGAATGTCTTCCAATATTTATTTATTATTTATGTAGGAAAATCTAACTCGGAATGATTTCGGAACAGCAGATGACTCCGCGGCAGGCCCAGGCCCGTTTCAGAATAAAAACTTGGGGTGCATGAAAGGAGCCTCCCCGAGCGATGAGCATGGCGAATACCAATCATGATCATCCGGCGCACCCTGGACATCCGGCTCCAAGACTTCCTCTTCGAAGGGGGTATTGGAGCAGGATGACCAATCCTTTCACCACAACGGCCCAAAAAAATACACCGAGCCCCCAACATCTTGGCTCCAATCAGTACCCAAGCTCTCCCACAGGTCTGCAGGGATCCGCCTTGTCCGTAATATCGGTGAACATAGAAGGTTTCTCCAGCGCAAAATCGGACATCCTGGCGTCTCTTTATCAAAGTAGCCACTGCGACATCCTGTGTGTACAAGAAACTCACAGAGGTATAGACTGCCCAAAACCCGTGGTCCCGGGAATGACACTAGTTGCCGATATCCCCCACCCAAAATACGGCAGCGCCGTCTTCTCTAAACCATCTCTCGCTATAGTGTCAGCCTCATGCAAATCTATCAACGATATAGAACTGATTACTATCGATACTGGCCAGTGTACAATAACATCTGTGTACAAACCACCAAACCAACAGTTCGAATTCATTGAGACGCCGCATTTCAATAACCAGCGCTTTAAGGTTGTTATTGGCGATTTTAATAGTCATAGCACCGCACGGGGTTATTCCGCTACCAACTCTGATGGCAGCGCGTTGGAAGAGTGGGCGGAGGCCGAGAATCTTACTCTTATACACGACCCAAAGCAGCCAGCATCCTTTAACAGCCGTCGTTGGAAACGAGGCTACAACCCGGATCTGATTTTTGTAAGCAACAACATTTCCGCACTGTGTCATAAGAAGGTCCTCCCTCCCATCCCTTCTACGCAACATAGGCCGATCAACTGCCTATTCCAAGCCGCTTTAAGACCCACAACAGTCCCCTTTAGGCGCCGCTTTAACTTCTCTAAAGCAAACTGGGAGTCCTACTCACGGGAAATCGACTCTCTTTTGCAGGAGTTGGAGGCGATACCCGACAACTATGAGACATTTGTCAACGTTGTGCGATCAGTATCTCGCAAAGTTATCCCCCGCGGTTGTCGTACGTCATACGTACCCGGCCTGAGCCCAGACTCGGCCCAGTTGCTCGCCGACTATGAGTCCCTCTACGAAAAAGATCCTTTCTCTGAGGAAACTATATTCGCTGGGGAGCAATTGATGTCACTAATCGGCGATACGCGTAAGGACAGATGGATGACTCTTGTGTCCTCAATTGATATGACCCACAACAGCAAAAAAGCTTGGTCCACAATAAAGAAGCTTACTGGGAACCCCCCGAATGCCATTCTCCCAGGTCAAGTCACCCCAGACCAGGTAGCACACCAGCTTCTCGTGAACGGTAAGCCACCCAACCGCCCCCCAAAAATGCGCAAACAAAGGTTTCCATCTCCCACCAATAACAGAGTCAGTACTCCCTTCACGCTTGCCGAACTAGCTCAAGGCATCAAATCGATGCAAAACGGTAAGGCCGCCGGAGTGGACGACATAACGGTGGAGCAGATGAAGCACCTGGGTCCTGTTGCAATTAATTGGCTGCTTACTCTTTTTAACGGGTGCCTGGAATGTTGCAAGTTGCCGAAACTGTGGAGAAAAGCCAAAGTTATTGCTCTCCTTAAGCCTGGTAAATGCCCAAAAGATCCTAAAAGCTACCGCCCTATTTCATTACTGTGCCACTCATTTAAACTGCTTGAACGGCTACTCCTAAACCGACTCTCCCCCTATATTGACCCTGATCTAATTCCCGAACAGGCAGGGTTTCGCCCCGGTAAATCCTGCACAAATCAGACTCTTAGCCTTACGCAGCATATTGAGGATGGGTTTGAGACCCGTAACATCACCGGTGTCGTGTTCGTTGACTTGTCAGCAGCGTACGACACGGTAAATACTCGGAGGCTACTGGAGAAGGTCGGTCGCATGACGAATGATCCAGGGTTTGTGTCCGTTCTCCGCGAGATGCTGAGTAACCGTCGGTTCCAGGTCTGCCTTGATAATAAAAAGAGCAGATGGCGCGTTCAAAAAAATGGCCATCCGCAGTGAAGTGTTTTGGCTCCGATACTATTTAATATATATACCAACGACCAGCCTAGGACTCCTGACACCAAACACTTCCTCTACGCGGATGACCTCGCACTCGCAGCTCAGTCGCCAAGTTTTGAGAAGGCCGAAAACCTGCTAACAATTGCGCTTGAGAAGCTCGACACATACTACGCTGACAATGCCCTAAGGCCAAATCCGTTCAAGACTCAGTCTTGTGTCTTCCATCTCCGCAACCAACTAGCGAATCGAGCCCTCAAATTATCATGGCGAGGCGTGAAAATAGAGCACTGCCATGCTCCGCGGTACCTTGGGATCATGCTCGACAGAACATTGACATACAAGTGGCACTGTAAGCACACTAAAATGAAAATAGGGTCGAGGAACAACATACTACGGCGCCTTACAACAACATCATGGGGAGCAGACCCACATGTACTACGCACGACCGGTTTGGCGCTCTCGTTCTCCGTTGGTGAATACGCGTGTCCTGTATGGCACCGCTCAGCCCATACCAAGGAGATCGATGCAGCGCTCAATGAGACGTGCCGTATTATAACAGGGTGCCTCAAACCTACCCCACTCAGCATGCTTTACCCTCTTGCTGGTATAGCTCCACCTGATGTCCGTCGTAAAGTGGCATGTGCAGTGGAAAAACGTAATCAGGAAACTGATCACCGGCACCCTCTGCATAACCACGAAACGCCACAGCGGCGCCTTAACAGCCGTAAGAGTTTTCTCCGGCTCACAACCCCTCTGGGCAGACCCCTGCTGAGGCCAAAAAGCAACTGTGGGCTGCCAATTTTCCCCCTCCACCAGACTTCATTTCACCCACGGAATCCCTGCCTGCTGGCGGTGACCTGCAATGGCCAACCTGGAAGTCCCTAAATCGCCTGCGGACCCAGGTTGGCCGCTGTAAAGAGAACATGGCTAGGTGGGGTTTTTCCGGATCGGACACTCTGTGTGAGTGTGGGAGGGCCGCCCAAACGATGGCGCACTTGACGGCCTGCTCTCTCTGCCCTGTTAGCTCTGCAGACGACCTCAACAGGGCAACAGATAATGCGATTGCTGTGGCTAAGTTTTGGGCGGGAGTGCTCTGATCAAGGTGTATTGCATTGGCCGCCGTTGACACGAAGAAGAAGAATAAAAACAATATCTAATTAAATATACCCATCCTTACTATTAGTATACAATATATTGGTGGGCTAAACTATAAAATATTTAACGTCCACAACCACGCATGTTTTATTGCAGGGTGATTCAGTCCTTAATAGCCACTTTGCTTGCTCAATAAATACTGGTTTTTGCTATAAACCTAGTGCACTTTATACGGTTACGGGTTTATTGGGGCTTACAGTGAATATTCACTATATAAAAATAAATATTGCAGGACAATCAACACAGCGCCATCTAGCCCCAAGCTAAGTAACTAGACTTGTGTTAAGGGTGCTAGACAACGGATATACTACTTATATACTTTTCTATTGTAAATATATCCTTATAATACATAGAAACAACCAGACCACAGACAAATATCTAAGCATAAATACTTGTCTGAGGCGGGAATCGAACCCGCAACCCTGTGTTTGGCAGTCCGGCATGGCGACCATTGTGCCAACTGGGTCGTAAGCATATAAAGAAAGCAGAGCTTTTGATAACTTGACGTTCTGTTCGTTATAAGGCAAAGTATGACTTGAAACCCCTATCTCTTTCCCACGCTCGCCGCGCGACGACTCTATCCCTTTCCCCCGCGCGCCGGGAAATGGCCGTTTTAACTATGTTTTATGTAATCAAAAAACTAACATATATTTTAGTGAAAAACCATCTGTACTTCCTTATAGGATTTGATGTAAGGTTTATGAAAATATAAATTTTGTACGCGGTTTTTTCTTTACAATAGCTGTAAAATTAAAATAAAAATTGTCAATTTTTACGATTTCCACGATTTTATTTTATCAAGGCAAATCACTCTAATCGTGTTTTGAAGAACTAAGCATATCTTCACCTTTAGTACACTACGAATATCATTCTATGGATTTTAGCTATTGTTACCTTTGGGTAACTATTTCTAAGACACCTCTGTCGCGATATTTTACGCTTCTGGTCTTCCACTTATATTTTAATTTCTGTATTTTGTTTATTTTGTGATTATTATGGTTTTTAGTTTTTTAATTTTGTGTAATTTGATTTGATGTACATACCTAATTTTAAAATTGTGTTTTAAGATAATAAATTGTGAACCAGACAATACTTATCTGTAGAATGTATAAATATATTTTCGTCTTAAGATGGGTATAGGACTAGAACATTTACTATTAACAGAACATTCGCTCGAATATATTTCAATTTTCATTCCCACACCTCTCGGGCGAGATTTTAATTCGATAATTGAAATGCAAATTTTAATGACGCGTTTAAAAGATAAACTTAAAATTGGAAATGGTTTTTGCATTTTATGATTGCATCGAAGTCAATGTACGCTCATCGCGATGCAAAAGGTTGCGGGTTCGATTTCAGCCTCTAACAAGTATTTATGTACAGATATTTGTTTCTGTTCTGGGAAAAGAATACTGATAAGTATTCTATTCGTTATCTGGCCACCATAACACAAGTCTATTTGCTTAGAATGGGACTAGATGGCGCTGTGTAAAATAAATAGTACCTGGATGACCGAGCTTTGCTCAGTTTTTTTTTTTACTTAGTCTAACCTCAAAGCAAACACTCATTGACTTCGTGTTACTTAACAACGCCATCTGCTGGAATAACTTTATTGCTCACAAAAAATAGTATTAGTAGTTCGCCAATATATTTTAGGAAGAGTCATATTTTTTCAGATAAAAAAAAAGTAAGTTTCGATAAAACACGAATAAAATGAAATTTTTTTTAATGCTTCCTAGCTAGATCGATTTATCGCCCCCGAAACCCCCTATATACCAAATTTCATGAAAATCGTTGGAGCCGATTCCGAGATTCCATATATATATATATATACAAGAATTGCTCATTTAAAGATATAAGATTATTGAGCACCAGTTCTAGGTAATTGATTGAATGGGTTATGGTAAATCTCGCTCACGAAAAAACTGGTCTGCGGGCCAAATGTCCAAATGTTTGTTTGTTTGTTTGTTTCAACGCGTTAATCTCAGGAACTACTGTTCCAAATTGAAAAATTCATTACTCCATTTATCGAGGAAGGCTATAGTAGCCTATAGCCTTTCTCAATAAAAAAATATATATTTGATATTCCCACGGGATTGGGACTTACACTGGTGAAACCGAGGGGCGTTAGTACATAATTTACTTAGTACATAATATCCACTTCTAGTTCCCACGATATAATAACGAATACCCTAATATTTTACCTATCGCTGAAACCTCCGGAGATTTTGATAGGATATTATGATACTGTAAAATAATATAGCCTTATTAAAATTCTAATTAGTATTATCTACCCACTCTTAGCTTGTTAGAAAATTACGTTTTATGTTAATAAGGCACGAAACACACAGAAGCAGAACGAAAACAATGACAGGCGTTTTGGTAGTTTAATTTGTAATAGGTATTAGCCATGACCCTTTGCTAGCTATGAGCCATTGGTGTCTTCTGGCTCATAATAAAAATAATATAATAATTAATAATCATATAATAATCACCCCGGCAATAACCGTGAATTATGAACCATTCGTAGCTCCATCGTAGCCGCTACTACATGTCTCGGAACACTTTTATTCAATTACCCCGTAGCACCTCGTAGCACCCCGGCAATAACTCGTAAAGCTTTCTTAGCATCTTCGTAGCCACATCTACGTGTCTAGACGCCACTTTTGTGAAATAATTATCGAACGCTCAAAAAGTCTACAATCTAAATTCGCCCTTAGCATTACCTACCTTTACCTACATTTTAACATTTCTGTGGCATCATCACCTTTACTCAATTACCCCGTAGCACCCCGGCAATAACCCGTGAAATCTTCGTAGTACCTTTGTAGCCACAGGTACTTGAGATAATTAACTACCGATCGAAAAGTCTACAGTCTACACTTGCCCTTAGCGTTACCTTCCTTTACCTACATTTTGATAATTCCGTGGCATCACCACCTTTATTCAATTACCCGGAGCACCCTGGCAATAACCCGTGAAATCTTCGTAGTACCTTTGTAGCCACAGCTACGTGAGATAATTATCTACCGATCGAAAAGTCTACAGTCTACACTTGCCCTTAGCGTTACATACCTATCTATACCTACATTTTAATAATTCTGTGGCATCACCACCTTTATTCAATTACCCCGTAGCACCCCGGCAATAACCCGTGAAATCTTCGTAGTACCTTTGTAGCCACAGCTACGTGAGATAATTATCTACCGATCGAAAAGTCTACAGTCTACACTTGCCCTTAGCGTTACATACCTATCTATACCTACATTTTAATAATTCTGTGGCATCACCACCTTTATTTACCCCGTAGCATCTCGTAGCACCCCGGCAATAACCCGTAAAATCGTCGTAGCACCTTTGTAGCCACAGCTACGTGAGATAATTATCTACCGATCGAATAGTCTACAGTCTACACTTGTCATATACTTACATATTAATAATTCTGTGGTATCACCACCTTTATTCAATTACCCCGTAGCACCTCGTAGCACCCCGGCAATACCCCGTGAATCCTTCGTAGTACCTTTGTAGCCACAGTTACGTGTCTCGACACCGCTTTTGTGAGATAATGAAAATGGGATCGTAGGATTTTGATTGTTTAATGTAAACTATTGTTTGTATAAACGCAACAGATATTCTGGTTTAAATGCTTTTAACCAAAGAGATTGAAATTATAATTATTAGAGATAAAAATAAATAAATAAATAATTCAAGACATTGCACACATTGTAGTGTAACGAGTGAAGACACCATCATAGTTTAAACAATAGTTACTATGTACCTACAATACCACCCACGATGATAGAATACCTAGATTTAAAGTAAACAAATGAATATTGTATTACAGTAATATGATCCATTCCTAGATAACCATTTTAATTAATATCAATTTTGCAAGTTAGCAAAATAGACCAAATATGGCACCGCAACGATATAAGTAACATGTATTAATTGTAAATAAAATATTAAACAATAGATAAGGTAAAAACCTACGTCATTACCTACTAGCATTAAGTAGTATTAAGGGACTAGACTCGTGTTATGGGTGCTAGACAACGGATATACTACTTATATACATTTTTTTTGTAAATATATACTTATAATACATAGAAACAACCAGACCGCAGACGAATATCTAAGCATAAATACTTCTCTGAGGCGGGAATCGAACCCGCAACCTTAGGTTTGGAAGTCCGGCATGGTGACCATTGTGCAAACTGGGTCGTCATGAAATAACCGAGAAGTGCATCAAATTTAATTCGAAACATTTGATAACAAACATCAAGACAGGTGAAACTAAACCATGAGTTTCTTGTGTCTTCTTTTTATTGGTGGGCGGGCTACGAAGGTCACATCCTAACTTAGTTTTTAAAACGTTTGAATGTGATTGCATGCAAATTAATTCCAAATGAATGAAAATTTTTGACTTTGACATTAGGCCATTTATAAATATTAAAATTTAAAACGAAAACGTACTGTGTTGTTTTTATTATTTATTTTGTAGAAATAGATAGATAACTTTATTTATACAACACAGGAAGAAACAGAACATTACACAAAGTAAAGTAATAGCTAGAAAGTATAATTTGCACAAATGGGCGGGCTTATTGCTGAAAGCGATTTCTTCCAGGCAACCTTTGGATGGAAAAGAACCAAATTTCATATTTCGATACTCTTTCAGCCACCGTTTTCATGAGACTGAAGTTTGTGGGTAGAGCTTAGTGGCAACCTACTTCCCTTCGCGTATGTTTTTTTTTCCTATTATTTATATCTTGGCATGGCTTGTGTATTTAGCCAGTGTCAAGTTATATTTTGCATCAAATTATGACCCGATTTTTCATGAATCGGGCCTAAAGTATTTCAAAACAGTCAAAGTCGTCATAGTCCGTCAAGTCAGGGGCTATAGTAAAGCGGTGGCAAGTTTACCATAACCTTAATCCGGAGATTTGGAAAAAACGAGAAAACTTCATGTTTGACACTGATTTTTACTTTCACTACACTTGTGCACTTTCACAGAACTAAATTGAATAACATTCCACCAGAATTATACAATTCAACTCGGGTTACAACTTAGTTTTATGAAAATAAAACTGCAGCACGACATGTTGTTAACTCGTTCCCGCCAAAACTCCTTCGCGTACGTTTGTCTCGCAAGTTTAATATCGGGCTCCTACTATTGTCACTGATCTCACTCGTAACTCGATTCTGTACTTAACAGGTAAAACTCACATAGACCTCACCTAAACTGGGCTAGAAATCACCACATAGACTGCTTATTATAACGCAACTAGTGTTACCATATTTAGTAAAATTGTCCATAAACTTTCTAAATACGTCATGAAAATGCACAGTGTATTTCGTGAACAAAATTCGCTCCCCGAATATGAATAAATTCCAGTCGACGTCTCTATTTTCCCACGAAATATTAACAGTTCAAGTAAATTATGCAATATTGGGTTAGAACGAAGGCCAATTAAACACACCGTCTGGCAAAGCCAAAGCTTAACCTGTGTCAAAACTCAATAATATCTAAGCACCGATTTTAATAAATAAATATAATAAACTAGTATCACCTCGCGGTTTCACCCGCGTCACTCCCGATCCCGTGGGAATAGCAGGATAAACACTACCCTATGTGTTAATCCAGGTCTCCAGCTATCTACATACCTAGTTTCATCGCAATCGGTCCAGTAGTTTTTGCGTGAAGGAGTAACAAACACACACACACACACACACACAAACTTTCACATTTATAATATTAGTAGGATGTGAAAGTTTGTGTATGCGTGTGTGTATGTTTGTTACGCAAAAAGTACTGGACCGATTGCAATGAAACTTGGTATCTAGATAGCTGGAGACCTGAATTAACACATAGGCGGGATCGGGACTTACGCGGGTAAAACCGCAGTGCGCAGCTAGTTAATAAATAAATATAATAATCTAGCAGCGCTCTATGGTTTTACCCGCGTAACTTCCGATCCCGTGGGAATATCGGGATAAAAAATAGCTTATAAAACTCCCAATGAATCAGTTTATCCTCATACCAAGTTTTATCAAAATAGGTCCAGTATTTTTGGAGCTTATTCGATGAAAACAAGCAACCAAATATTTCCACTTTATAATATTGGTATAGATATTGCAAGGCATTCTACACAGCACCATCTAACCCCAAGCTAAGTAACTATATATAAGTAGCTTGTGGTATAGTAGCCACACGATTTATACATTTTTTTCGCAAAATTATTATTATGGATATTTTCATAGATACAATAAAGCAAATAAAATTACCTTAAATAACATAACAAACAGACCCAGTTCACGACCCAGTTGGCACAATGTGCACCATGCCGGATGCCAAACACAGGGTTGCGGGTTCGATTCCCGCCTCAGACATGTATTTATGCTTAGATATTTGTCTGTGGTCTGGTTGTTTCTATGTATTATATGTATATATTTACAAAAAAAATATATAAGTAGTATATCCGTTATCTAGCACCCATAACACAAGTCTAGTTACTTAGCTTGGGGCTAGATGGCGATGTGTGGAATGTCCTGTAATATTTATTTATTATTATTAAAGAAATCAAATCATAACCTCAAAAAATTATAATAATAATTTTTTTAGATAATAAATACTATTGCCTTCAAATTTTTATGACCTCTCATTAAAGTGGTCATGTAGTTTTGAAGGTGGTTATGAAATAAACATAGCTCAAATTACTATGCCAAAATATCACAATTCTTTCACGAATATACTTAAAAGATGACTTTTTTACTGTCCTTGGTTCCAATAGAATAAACATACAGTTTCTCTTACGGTTTATCGTTTCAAACGTAACGCGTAACATTTTTCCCGCGATAAAGAACTTCGGTTCAAAACATGAGAACCTCCTTCTTTTTTGAAGTCGGTTAAAATCAGCGTTTCAACCTGGTTAAAGCCTCGTTTGTATTGATCGTAATCTTTAAATAAGTACATCGGATAGCTTTCGGGTCGCAAATTGGGAACGGCGACACCTTTCCAACCCGAAATAACAGTGTCGAAAAACCCTAAATACGTGAGCATTTATTGATTTTTTTTTCATTAAGAATTCATTTTATGCTAAGCAGTGGTTAGGGGTTCATACAACCTGATTCCTGTTGGCTTACCTTTATGGATTAAGGCATAATGTTCGTGAATTTGTAGGTCCCTGTGCTAATATTAGGTGCCTAAATGCTCAACTAAATTGCTTTTACTAAATCCTTTGACCCTTATTACACTATGCTAGTCTTAGGAAGACTGTGCAAAATTAACTAATTTCCTTTGATTTGCCATACTAAAATAAATAAATTTACATTCCACACATCGCCATCTAGCCCCGAGCTAAGTAACTAGACTTGTGATATAGATGCTACACAACGTGTATACTTTTCTTTTGTAAATATATACTTATAATACATAGAAACAACCAGACCACAGACAAATATCTGTACATAAATACATGTCTGGGGCGGGAATCGGGACCATGTATTTGGCAGTCCAGCATGGTGACCATTGTGCCAGCTGGGTCGTCTAATATTAGTGGCTTAAATACTCAACAAAATTGCTATTACTAAATCCTTTGACATTTATTACACTATGCTAGTCTTAGGAAGACTGTGCAAAAATGAACTTATTTCCTTTGATTTGCCAAACTATGTTTCTTTCCAAGAATTGATCTCTATCAGCAACACTATCGATTGGTATAAAAATATAGGATATTATTTTTTTTGCAAAATCAACTTATGGTAATGACTTTAAAAAAAAACGAAATATGCAGTTTTAGTTTTTGACAAAATCGGGTATGCAACTTCTTTCAGAATTTTTTGCGATCTCTTATAGTTTAGGACTAGCTTTTGCCCGCGACTTCGTCCGCGTAAAAGTTGAAAATGGACCAAGGAATCACGTTGTCCCATACAAACTTCGCCCCCCTTTTTCACCCCCTTAGGAGCAGAATTTTGATAAATCCTTTCTTATCGGATGCCTACGTCACACAAAGATAACACCCTCCAAGTTTGAGGTCTCTACGATCAGCGGTTTATGCTGTGCTGTGTTGATCCGTCAGTTAGTCAGTCATTCAGGGCAAATAATTTTATAAGTATAGATAGGTATAGACCAGAAGGCCCATGTAAAAATTCACCCTGTTCTGTTGATATATCCAAGGGACCCTAGGCTGCAGCCCAAAAAACCTTTTGCCTAGACCTATCTATTTTAATACAAGTCAACAAACAAAATAATGTCAAGTAATTCAGGCGAACTCAATATCTAGCGTGTTTTTATCTATTAGTATTTCATCGGCTTACCTTTACAGAAATTTCATCGCTCGTAACTGCTTAAACAAAATTACCATATCAGATGAAAAATAGGACAAAGATAATCCTTAAGGTGAAAGGGTACCGGCGCTCTCTCCATACAAATGTAGTCGACTGTTTCCTTCCTGGATAATGACACTAGCACATACATTTTTGTGCCATAAAACCTATAACTACCATGACTATTCCCATATTATTATTTTTTTTCATTTTCTAATTATCATAGAAGTTAAGTTTAAAAAAAAAACAAAACATAGGGTCATGGCAGTCATAAGTTTTATGCAACAAAAATATTTGGTCTAGTGTCATTAACCAGGGAGAAAACAGTCGACTACGTTTGTATGGAGAGAGCGCCCAGTACCCTTTCCTCTTAAGTGTTCTGGATAGGATATTTTTCATCCCGAAATTCCCACAGGATCGGGACTTACGCGGGCAAAACCACGTGGTAGGTAATAAAATGATATAAAAAAGAATTACAAAGCTATAAATTTAAAGAAAAATAATAAATGAAACAGAAACTCCATAACACTTGTTGAATAACCCCATAAAAACCTTTGTAAAAGACTGCTCGGGTATAATTTCAAATTTTTATTATCGTACGTGATAAATTCATGAAAGAGAAAAAAAGGAACATTTTAACGTGACTTTGAGAGTGTAAAAAGGAACGTAATATAATAAAACAGATATTCAAGTGGTTATGCGTAACACCCTTGCTTTAGATTACAATGTTTTAAAGGGAAAATGTATGTCATTTCTCTTATCTGATGCTATTTAAGGAAAGAATACCGGTGCTCTCTCCATACAAACGTAGTCGACTGTTTCCTCCCTGGATAATGACACTAGAGCAAACGACTATGCCCTATGTTTTGTTTTTTTTTCATTTTCTAATCATCATAGAAATTAAGATTTAAAAAACAACAAAATAAAAATAAAACACAGTAAAAATAACAAAATAAAAATAATTTATTCAACAAAAATATTTGCTCTAGTGTCATTAACCAGGGAGAAAACAGTCGACCACGTTTGTATGGAGAGAGCCCTCGGTACCCTTTCCTCTTAATAAATAGACATAAACGTTAAATGCCCTTTGTAGCAAAACATCTTAAAATGTCGTAAATAACTAATAGAATTTAGTCAAACGTAAGTCAGTAATCCAGTAATTGCTTGTTACCAAAACAGATTTATTAAATAACCTGCTATACCTTTTATTTATATACAAAACTTGATGCTGAAATTCTAGGTATTTACCATTTTCACCGCGTAAAATAGATTCACCTTCAAATTTTCGCAAACTCATTTTACGCCATTGATCGATAGAAAAGACTTCGAACCAAGTATAGTCATGATATAGCGTATCTCTATGATTTATTATGATGCTATTTATTTTGTTAGGGTATTTTTTTTAAATAATTGACCGAGCGAGCGAAGCTAGTGGATTTCGTGTATCGTGTATTTTTTAGTACACGAGTAGTTGAGAACGATAGGGGAAAGATTAAAAGCGCGGTTTTTTTTATATCGAATATAAGTGGAATACCGTAACCCCCTGGTTACGGAGGTAAAAATCGCGAAGTCTCAAAGCGGTGGGGGGTTAAGGAGTTAGAGGAATGAAAAGTAAAAAGCGCGTAGTCTCAAAACGGTGGGGGATTACGGATATATGGGGGATGGAAGGTAAAAAGCGCGGAGTCTCAAATCGGTGAGGGATTACGGATATATGGGGGATGGAAGGTAAAAAGCGCGGAGTCTCAAATCGGTGAGGGATTACGGATATATGGGGGATGGAAGGTAAAAAGCGCAGAGTCTCAAATCGGTGAGGGATTACGGATATATGGGGGATGGAAGGTAAAAAGCGCGGAGTCTCAAATCGGTGAGGGATTACGGATATATGGGGGATGGAAGGTTAAAAGCGCGGAGTCTCAAGTTGGTGGGAGATTACGGAGATAGGGGATGAATGGTAAAAGGCGCGTTGTTTCAGATCGTTGGGGTGTATGCAAATAGGAGAATGAAAAGTAAAAACCGCAGAATCTCAGTGGCAGATTGGGGTTATTTACTAGTATTAAATCACTCTATAGCCACGTGATCCCCATAGGTTACCCCATAGGTACCTATTTCTCTACTTGTAATACTTGAGACTAGATGTTGATCGTGAGCAGGCCGTTGAGCTTCACAAAGTCAATGCTTAATCCTCTTAAGTGTGCGAAACTGCAGTAGTGTTGCCGAACTATCGATAGTTTTACCATCGATAGTTTTCATCTGAAAAAGTTTATACTGTCGATTGGCTTATTGATAGCATCGATATAATTGATACTATCGATAGCTCAAACCGTGGCAATACTATCGATATTATCGATATTATCGATAGTATTGTTGCTCGCAAAGAATATTATAAATAATAAAATATAAAATAAAAGATAATTGCTCGCAAATAAAAATAAATTTCGATAGTATTGCCTCGTTTTGAGCTATTGATAGTATTGCCAGTAGTGTTTTTTATTTACGAGCAACAATATCGATAGTATCGCCAGTATTACCTGGTTTTGAGCTATCGATACTATCAATAGGCTATCGATACTATCGGTTTTTAATGAACTATCGATAGACTATCGATTATTCAGCGATAGTCGACTATCGATCGGCAACACTAAACTGCAGTTCTCTAACCGTAGTTCACAATGCATATTGAATTTCAGGTCACGATTTCTGCTTAGAAGATTACACGTATGGGTTTGGGTACAGTTTATAGTTGTAAGTTACAGGGGTTAAATAAACTTTTAAGATAAACCAACACAACTAGTTGCGTGACTCACAATACTAGTCACAGTTAATCGTACCTGTTTATTCAGGACCTGTTTTTATGGATTTTAAACTTCACTATTAACATCCATCTATGTAGTATATCCGTAGTCTAGCACACATAACACAAGTATAGTTACTTAGCTTGGGGCTAGATGGCGATGTGTGGAAAGTCTTGCAATATTTATTTATTATTTATTTATCTGGTTCTGAATCTGAAGGAAAATCACTGAAAGAAAACATCGTGGTGAAACCCATGGATGAGTTAGAGGTGGTCGAATAAGCTTAGAGGGTGGTATAGGCGTATCGCACTAAATTTTGACGTGACGTAAATAACAAATTAATTGTCACCTAGGAAGATAAGTCAACAATTTTGTCATTTATGTCACGTCAAACTTAAGCGCAATACGGCGAGGGCGCTTCGTTTGGGTTTGCGTGACGTGTGCGTGTACTTCTTTAGAAATTAGGGCAATATGAAATCTATAGTTATGACGCAAACGCAGTCAATACGCGCTGCATAAGAATACGGTAATCAGCCCGCAGCTTGTTTCACGCGTAGGATGCGCGTAAGTGAAGTAGACGTGCAGTTAAAGTAACGGTTACGCGTAGCTTCATTTTACGGCAATACCGATTATTCTTTGCGTGCACGTGACGTATGCGTCGATTGGACGTGCACTCGACTAATGCGTCATAAATTACAGCGATCGGGGGGTGGTCTACTCCATCTAATACAATACCACTAAATCACTGTACCGCGCTGCACAGTAATGTGACCATACGGCCAGCTTTCAGGGGGGATAGTCCCACTTTTAAGTTGTCCCGCTTTCAAGTTGTCCCGGCAAAGGAAAATATGTCCCATTTTCATATTCGAGTCCCGAATGCAAAATCGATTTTTATTACCATTTATGTAGGAAATATGAAATAATTCTTTGACGCCTACTATTCTCACGTGTGTCCACAGTTCTAACCTGATCTAACCCACTTTCCTAGGCTAATAAGAATCGTCATGTCAATTTTTCTATCTTATCTAATTAGATTTAATTTGATTTTGATTTGAGAGTTTTGAAAGGTGAATTTCTATTCAATCGAAACGAGTTTCAAGATAAAAAATATTATTATTCTATCGAAACCAGTTTCCAAAGAAGAAATATTATTCTTATTTAGTGGGAATATAGGTATAAAAAGTAGCATATGTGTTAATCCAGGTCTCCAGTTATCTAGATACCAAGTTTTATAGCAATCGGTCCAGTAGTTTTAGCGTGAAGGAGTAACAAACATACATACACGCACACAAACGTTCACATTTATATTATTAAGTAGGATTCATTAATTCTAACATATTTTAAGTAATCATTTTTAACAAAATTCAGCAGTTGTCCCGCTCTGGCGATTTAAAAAAATATGCCCACTTTATGCATACGTCATTTAGATTAAATATAAAGGCCAATATTACTTTTATTCAGGACCTTTTTATCTAGAGCAGGTATCTACAAATCATCCACACGTTGTTAAAAATTGCAATAAATAAGGGCCTGTCTCACGTCACGAAATATACGTATCAAAGTAGGTACTTGTTAGATTTATAGCCTACATATTACATTTTCGGTTGAATTGTCATGAAAAATTGTTGCATTCTTTTTTCTGTACTTATCGCTTATTGTTACATCCTACTAATATTATAATGTGTGTTTGTTTGTTACTTATCACGCAAATAATTCACCTTTCAAACAAAAAAACTTAATCAAAATCGTTTCATCAGTTCGGGAGCTACGATGCCACATGCAGAAACACACACGTCAAACTTATAACTCCCCGTCGTTTTTGCGTCGGGGATTAAAAACTACTGCCTCACGTCACGAAATGTATTATCTTATTATGTTTTTTTCTAGAGAACTTATCATGTTTTCTATTTGTGTACACGCTCAAGTATTTTCATGCCACCATTTTTTTGTTATAAAAATCTAGATTAAATATAAAGGCCAATATTATTAGTATTCAGGTCAAAATTTAGTATTCATTAGGATTGGTTAAAAGCTTAGCTTCAACTTTGACGAAACTTATTAAAGTCACGTGCCTTATCCAATAAACAAGCTTTGATACTTTAATTAAAATATTTGTCAAACAAATTCGACTTACAGGCTCCCATCTTTGGTTTCCCAGAGCACATATTATTTTAATATTAATTTTAAACGAAAACCTAAAGACAATAATGATATATACATATTCGAGTAAATAACATCACGTTTAGGATGAAGTCTGTAATTAAGAGTCTTAACTAACTAAAGATTTTTCTATCGACCGATTCCGATGGTTAGCTGCTTCTGGTTTATCTTCTTCTAAAGGATAATGTCCACTTTTATAGAAGATGTGGCTTGCAGTCAAATATTTTTTTTATAACGTACCTAATTAGTATTTAGATTCAATAACTAGTACAACAAGGATCATAACTGCAAAACATTTCCATTAGCTTTAGTATAAAGGTCTAATTCGGTAAGGTTTATCGACTAAACTTGAAAAAAGCTACAACATTATAATATTTTTGATTCTGATTCGTAATGACGACCCTGTTGGCAAAATGGTCATCATGCCGGACTGCCAAACAAAGGGTTGCGGGTTCGATTCCCAACTGAGACCAGTATTTATGCTTAGATATTCGTCTGTAGTCTGGTTGTTTCTATGTATTATAAGTATTTACAAAAGAAAAGTATAAAAATGGTACATATATATCCGTTGTAAATAGTACCCACAACACAAGACTAGTTACTTAGCTTGGGGTTAGATGGCGATGTGTAGAATGTCCTGTAATATTTATTTATTTATTATAATAATATTGCCAGTTAAAGCATTGTGGAATGTCGGTAGTTAAAACATTATGGAACATAGAAACGATTTAGCCTTTCTGTCAATCCACATTCGAAGAATTCACCAAAACTGTTTTATTCATTACCCCAGAACATAACCACGATAATTAAAAAAAAACTTTATTTCTGACAAAATAATATCTTTAAGAACACTTTATTCTTGGTAAAGCCAATTACGGGTTTTTTCCTTTATAATAAAGGAAAACTTGACTTAGGTACTGACTGACTCATCTATCAATGTACTGGTAAAACCAATGGACGGATCGGGCAAAAAAAAACAAAAAAAGGAGGTTTTTTTTTTGTTTATATGACATTAATTCAATGGAAAAACCATAGGATACTTTTTATAGGTACTGATAAACTCATGGAACCCGATCCCAATAAATGACAAAATAAACAAAAAAATAAAAATAACTTTATTTTTATTTTTTTGTTTATTTTGTCATTTATTGGGACACGGGATGCTACTAAGAAAAACTTCGGAAAATTCAATCCCTACGCGGACGACGTCACCGGAAAAAAACTAGTCTACTAAAAAGCAAGCTAGTCTAATATCTATACTAATAATTATAAAGAGGAATTACTTTTTGTATTTTTGTAACGAGCAGGCTCCGAAACTACTGGTCCGATTTTGATGAAACTTGGTATGAGGATACGTTGATTCATTGGAAATAACATAGGCTATTTTGTATCCCAATATTCCCCCGGTATCAGGAGTAACGCGGGTGAAACCGCAGAAAGCTGCCAGTAGATAGATAGATAGATAAATTCTTTATTGTAAACACCAATTTCAAATAACATTAAATAAAAACAAAGCTTAAGTCTAAGAGTTACAAAGGGCGGCATTATCGTTCAAAGCGAGCTCTTCCAGGCAACCTTTGGATGGACAAGAAGTTGAGGAAGGTGAAGGTTGTAATACAACCAGTTTGGAATACAAACGGTCGGCGAACTATTATCGGCCAATTGTTTATCGTTGGACAGTAAATATGTTGTCTGTATTAAACCTAAAAAATTGCAATTTGATTAAACAAACGTACGAATTAATTGGAGTTTAAGACGTCCTCGGAGATAATATTTAGTTTGAAATTAACAAGGACTGTTGATGTTTGTATGTTTTTGTTACGACAACCTGTGAAAACAAAAGATAACTGAAACAGGAGCCCAACCGCGCTTATTGCGTCGGCTTCAAGCCGACGTCGATATCCCAACCCGCGCCTCACACTAGGCAGAATTTTGAGCCTGCCTTTCATAAAGAATTTGAAAAATTAGGTTGATTTTTCATGTGTTTTAAGTATGCAGGATTTTTGGGAACATCACACCAATCAAAAATAAGTGATTCCGGGTGTTATTTGAAAAAAATAACAAAGTCATATTTTGTGGTGTTTTTAAAAAATCATATAACCAGAATTACTTATTTTTGAATGATTTGATGTCCCCGACAATCCTGCATACTTAAAACAAACGAATAAAACAACTTAATTTTTCAAAAATCCTATGTAAAGCGGGCTCAAAATTTCGCCCTGTGTGGGGCGCGGGTCAGCATAAGCCGACGCGTTGGCTTGAAGCCGACGCACTTAACGCGATAGGGCCCCAGAAGCTTATAATTTAAAGGTCGACGTCCATAGTACCGTTCTGACAACATCGTGTGCAAAAATAAACACATAATTTGTTTGAAAATGTCATTAAACTCAAATTTATTTCAAGATTACCGTCAATTATTCGTGAAATATGTTAAAACTAGCTGCGGCAAGCGGTTTCACGCGGTTACCGATCCCGTGGGAATATAAATAAAAAAATATTGCAGGACATTCTACACATCGCTATCTAGCCCCAAACTAAGTAATTAGACATGTGTTATGGGTGCTAGACAACGGATATACTACTTATATACTTTTCTTTTGTAAATACTTTAATTTTGTACTTTTATTATATGAAAACAACCAGACCACGGACAAATATCTAAGCATAAATATTGATTAATAAAATAAAAAAATTGTCAGAGGCGGGAATCGAACCCGCAACCCTGTGTTTGACAGACTGGCATGGTGCCAACTGGGTAGTCGGGTTAAAAATATGTCTATGTGTTAATTTTCAGATCTTCATCTATTTACACACCGAGTTTCATTGCAATCGGTCCAGAAGTTTTTGCGTGAAGGAGTAACAAACATACACAAAAACACAAATTTTCACATTTATAATATTCGTAGGCTTAGGATAGTTAGATAATCGGGAAAAAATCTCCAACTATTTTTACTAGTACTACAAGGGCTTTTTGTCACAAATAGACGAATTTATCTAGGAATTTTCTAAAAGAAAAAGGTAAACGAAGAATGGAGCTCAGCTTAGTCACCGTGTCCAGAGAAAAGAATTTATCAATATGTTTGGAAATAACTAAGCAGCTGGTTTCATCACGATGTTTTCCTTCACCGTAAGAGGAATGTCAATTAGCGTACATATTTTTTTCTAAGAAAAATTGATTGGGCCTTCGGAATGAAAGGCGAGGTATCAACCACTAAGCCAACACCGCTCTGAACAAATATCCAAGTCTTTGGATATTTTGAGTGTAAGTATGCCACGGTCCTTAATTATGACTGGAATAATTGCAAAATTATCGGCACCGCATATGAGGGACTGTCTTCCCAGCTTCTTTAATGTTCCCGTGACCATGATGTTTGCAACTGAATCGGAACGTTGTGTAAATAATACAATAGCTAGAAATTATATTGCGATAGTCACCCTTGTTTATAATATGAAAATATAAAAAGAAATCAAAATCTCTGAACCTTCTGAATATTGCTCTAGGGTCAGGTAAATAACCTGGCCTAAATTAGCAATTCTATATGCTAAAGAAAGCTATGTAATCAAATTCCGTAAAGAAATTTTAATTTCACTCAACAATAAATAGCTTTTTTCACGGAACAATTACGTGTAAAAATATTCAGTTAATTTTCATCCTTATGCTATTGAAATAATAAAGAAAATAAGATTTCATTGAAATTTTAAAGGTAGAAAAAGTTTTTCAATCCCTTTGTTTCATTGAGTGAACGTTTCATTGTTAAAAGTTGAAAAAATAGCCGCGATTGTGACTGATTAGCTTCTAATTTATGCTTTTAAATTCAACAACGCTTTGACGAAAACAATGAAATGGAAAAAATACAATTTAGCAACGTCTTTGTTCCTTTAATAAGAAGCCACTTCACTTGCTGTTGTTGATTCTAGTACTGTTTATTTCGTAAACAATTCAGTGTCATTCGAAATGGAATTCGGGACCTTTGAGGTCTGTGTTTTTTCTTCGCCCACTCGATAGTGTGATGAGACGCCATGTTTGTTTTTTGATTTATAACTTTGAGCTGCTTCAGAAACATAGTTATTATTATTTTGACTTTGAGCGCGGCGACCGAATCAAGAAATTCCGTAACGAAAATAAAACCTAACACCTCCCACTCCGCCTAACATAGCTACTATATAGCTCGGCAGAGAGTTCGCTTAACGTGTATTTATATGGTACGGCTGTACGAAGCTCGACCGATGCAATAGCTTTACCGCGGCAGTCCCCGAGAGCCATGGATTTTTTTCTGTTTTACCCACGAAGGAACGGAAGACTGTATATGCATTGTGACATAAATTAGAAAACTGAAAAGTAGGCATGCTATAATCTTATCTTTGTGCTACAAATTCTATGAAAGTTAAAAAAACGGCTCAGTGCGATAGTAGGCATCACGCTACTAAATCATTTAGGATGAGATGGTGTTTGTTTTGAGCACTCTAATGTTCCCATTTACTCCAAAACGGCTAGACCGATTTAGATACGGATTTCTGTAAAAGATTTGTAATTTATTGGCAATGGTTCGTGGCTAGATTTTACTTAAATAACTCACTAAGGGGCGTTGCAAATTCTTTGCTTAAACCAATGTACTAGTTCACGCAAATGTGTTTTCATAGTTTCACTAGCTTTTGCCCGCGACTTTGTCCGCGTAGAATTAGTAGATTGGACCAAGGAGCGTTATCCCATACAAACTTTGCACCTTTCACCCCCTAAAGGATAGAATTTCGAAAAATCCTTTCTTATCGGATGCTTACGTCATACAAAGAACACACCCTTCAAGTTTCAGATCTATACAATCAGCGGTTTAGGCTGTGCGTTGATCCGTCAGTCAGTCAGTCATTCAGGACAAAGCATTTTATATGTATTTTAGTATACATTGTAAAATTGTTTTGAATTTTTTTTTAATGTTCTATTTTATATTTTCTTTACATATACCTCGACGTTTCGACTATGTTACAATGATCATGGTCGAGAATACTAGAGCAGTGACAAGTGTTGTCATTTAATGCTTGATAGTTAAGGGTTGTAACCGAAGGTAAATAATTACTATGAATACAAATCGTGTGATTTTAAAAAACTTGTTCCAAAAATATTCCAGACATTCATTAATCAATGATGTAAGGTATGACATAATATTTTTACTTGTATGTATCTTTTGAACATGATAGAGATTGATTAGATACGTATCAAAAGGCAATGATTGATGCTGTAATCTGTAGATATTTGATCTGGATTTATTATAAACTAGCAACGCTCTGCGGTTTCACCTTCGTAACTCCCGATTCCGTGGGAATATCGGGATCAAAAGTAGCCTATATTATTCCTAATGAATCAATGTATCCCCATACCAAGTTTCATCAAAATTGGTCCTGCCGTTTTGGAGCCTATTCGTTATAAACAAACTTTTCTACTTTTGGGTTACGCAGCTGCAACATGTGACTTTTGTGTTACAGATGCGCGCATACCAATATTTCACTCTCATCATTTTTTCATAACGGTGGAAGGGTACCGGCGCTCGCTCCATACAAACGTAATCGAATGTTTCCTCCCTGAATAATGACACTAGCACAAATATGTTTGTGCCATAAGACCTATGCTGTCATGACTATGCCCTAATTAATTTAGGTCACTAATTATCATAGAAATTGAGATTAAAAAAAATACCAAAACATAGGGGCATGATCATGGCAGTTTTAAGTTTTATACCGCAAAAATATTTGCTCTAGTGTCATTATCCAGGGAGAAAACAGTCGACTACGTTTGTATGGAGAGAGCCCCTGGTAACCTTAACAAATCTTACTTCTTTAGTGTAGATTATAGATTTGTATATATTTAGAAAACTAAGGCCAAAGTAACATTGCTGTTTACTTTATTTAACCAGAATAAAGGGCCGCCCACTTGACATGCCTACTTATAGTCGGATTAAGGTTAAAGATTAAAGTTTTGACTCAACAAGCAACGGGGAGACACATTAAGTAATTAATTAAAATTCAAATAGCTGGGGTTTCACCCCCTTTTATATATTCCTCCTTACTACCCTCATTTATATCTACACTAATTTAATAAAGACAAAAGATTTTTTGTGTTTGTTGCGAATAGGCTCCGAAACTATTGGATTTTGATGAAACTTGGTGTGAGGATACATTGATTGATCCTAATAAAATTATAAACGTAAAATTTTGTCATAAATTACATAAAACACGATCCACTATGGATTGGAATTAGATTGGCTGGCACCAAGGGTATCATGGCACAAATTCTTGTCCTGTTCAAGATATTTTCTACTAATCTTTGTTATTATTGTAATGCTTAAAGATCGTGTGACGAATTGCGAAAATGACCAGTTGCGCAAATGACGAGATGCGAATATGACAAGTTGCGAAAAAGACGAGTCGCGTTTATGACGAGTTGCGCTAGTATGACGAATTTGCATTTATGACGATCCACTACTAATCCGTATGGATATGTAGATGTATGGATGATAATTTATGCGAAAAAACTTAAGGCTAAAACTGTTATGCCAAACGTCATAATGCTAAAAAAGATTATGCGAGCGATAGGGCCCCCCTCTATTTGTAGATAACTGGAGTCCTCAGACCTAAATTAACGCAAAAGCTACTTAATTTTCCTCATATATTTTCACGGGATCGGGACTAACGCGGGTGAAACCGTGAAACCGCAGCTAGTTGGAAATATCCTTTAAAGCAACATTTGGACATAAGGACATTTAGACATTAGCAATTTGTGCAATTGAACACTGATACTATGTTATTTATTGACATCTTAACCTTGATACATTTTAATACCCGTGTGTCCTGAACTTTGAAGTTCGGACTCTAGAATTTACTAAGCTATTTACAGTTAATATACCTATTTCTGAAAAAGGTTCAGTATGTATATAAAATTCATGAACAATCTACCTCCCGTAGAAAAATCGACGTCATTTATTTGAGTAAAGACTTGCTTCACTCGCTCTGCGGTCTCAATTTACGTTCTTTATTAAGTTGTGTCTTGAGTTTTAGTTGGGTATTTGACTTAACTATAAGTTGAACTAAGTTAACTTTAAATTGTGTCAATTTGAATCGGATTGGCTATATGATGTACTAGCTACGCTCTGCGGTTTCACCCGCGTAAGTCCTGATCCCGTGGGAATATCAAAATGAAAAGAAACCTATAGCCTTACTCGATAAATGTACTATCCAGCACAAAAAAAAATCAATTCGAACTAGTAGTTCTTGAGATTAGCGCGTTCAAACAAACAAACTCTTCAGCTTTATAATATTAGTATAGATTTCAATTACCTAACTTTTTAAACTCATACGATTTGCATTCATAGTAATTATTTTCCTCGGCCTTCATCGCGTATTTATATGTCAATTCTTTTATCTTCTTTACATATAGAATGCTTTGTCCTGAATGACTGACTGAAAGATCAACGCACAGCCTAAACCGCTGATCGTATAGACCTAAAACTTGGAGGTTGTCTTCTTTGTATGACGTAGGCATCCGATAAGAAAGGATTTTCCGAAATTCTACCCCTTAAGGTAAGAAAAGGGGGGGGGGCAAAGTTTAGATATGACAACGTGATTCCTTGGCCCATTTTCAACCTTTACGCGAACGATGTCGTGGCATAAGCTAGTCTCCTTATAAGACGCTAGAGAATCATTTCTCGGTTTTAATCAGCAATATTGATGACTCAGTTGACACAATGGTCACCATGCCGGACTGCCAAACACAGGATTGTGGGTTCGATTACGCGTCTCAGACAAGTATTTATGCTTAGATGTCTGTAGTCTGGTTGTTTCTATGTATAAGTATATATTTACAAAAAGTATATAAGTACCTAAGCAGTATATCAGTTGTCTAGCACCCATAACACAAGTCTAGTTACTTAGCTTGGGGCTAAGTGGAACGTTCCCGGAACGTGATGTCGACTATTTTCACACAAACCAAATACAAAGTCCCCGATACAAGCCTACCCGAATCATTTCTCGTTTAGGAAAATAAGTAATCCTATTTCACAAAACTTTATGAATAAGATATAACTTGTCATAATTTAACGTGATATATCTAAGAAACTGAAAAAAAGGTGAGAGTCCCTTTGCGAATATTAAGGAAAAAGGCGACCGGTTATCAAGATTACTTATTTATCATGTAGGTACAAGGTGTTGGGGCTTTTTTGTTCAGAACATTTATAAAGGTACGTTATAGGCCTTTTATATCTAACTAGCTGTTGCCCGCGACTTCGTTCGCGATGTGGTTTTATTTTATTGAGAATACCTAGCATTTTTCCGCATATATACACAGCAACAGACTCTTAACAAACTATTTTTTTACAAACCTTTCCCCTCCTTAAAATAGGAAAATTGAAAATCCCTAAAACACGTCATCATTTATTTACGATAAGAAGATATAATTCTAACTAGTTGCGCCCCGCGGTTTCACCCGCGTAAGTCCCGATCCCGTGGGCATATTGGAATAAAAAGTATCCTATGTCCGTCTCCTGGCTCTAAGCTACCTCCCTACCAATTTTCACCCAAATCTGTTCTGCCGTTCTTGAGTTATAAGTGGTGTAACTAACACGACTTTCTTTTATATATATAGATTTTCAAGTTTCTACCTTTAAAAAAAATCAAACCTTCATACAAACTTTCACCACCATTTCCCCTCCTTAAAATAGGAAAATTGAAAATCCCTGAAACACGTCATCATTTATTTACGATAAGAAGATATTATTCCAATTTTCAAGTTTCTACCTTTAAAAAAAATCAAACCTTCATACAAACTTCCACCCCCCATTTCCCACCCCCCATTTTAGGGGTTGAATTTCGCAAAATCCCGTCTTAGTGAGCACCTTCGTCATAAAAGGAATCCCCATGCAAAATTTGAGACTCCTAGCACTTGTAGTTTCTGAGATTTCGTGATGAGTGTGTGAGTCAGTGATTTTCCCTTTTATAAATATAGATCTTAATGATTTATACAAGGCCAGGAACATTAATCCATGCTATTCAGGGCACTGTAGTGCTTGGGACAATTGTCTAGCACCTATAACACAAGTCTAGTTACTTAGCTTGGGGCTAGATGGCGATGTGTGGAATGTCCTGCAACATGTATATGACGACCCAGTTGACACAATGGTCACCACGCCGGACTGCTAAAAGGTTGCGGGTTCGATTACCGCCTCATACAAGTATTTATGCTTAGATATTTGTCTTTGGTCTGGTTGTTTCTTTGTATTATACCATATGGTTATAATTATTAGACGGGGACGTGACGTGCATCGTTCATGGTCTTTAAACATACGTAACGTGATTTTTCTCGCGCCACACGGGACGTGACAACTTCTTGACATCATTTCATACAAAATATCATGTAACGTCGGGCACAAGAAAAATCACGTTACGTATGCAGCGACTTTAAGTCGCGGGTTTCATCATGAAGATTTCCTTTACCGAAAGAGTAATGTTATATTAGCGCATTTAATCCACTAATGCATTGGGGGCCAGGATTCGAACCCACGACATTCGGAATGAAAGTGGATGATTGATGGATTTCTAAACTAGCACTGCTAAATTACAAGTTAGCATAGAAATAGAATTAAACTATTTTTATAGGTTATGATGTCCTAATATGTTGCTTACCTAGAAAATATGAGTTTTTCCACAAATCCACACCAAAATCCCCCTCAGGGGGCAAAAGTGGAATTGAAAATGACCGAGTCCAGAAATCCCCCTTAAAAGGGGAAATGTGGAATAAAAATAAAAACAAGTCCAGAAATCCCCCCTGAGAATACCTATCTATTCACTCGTGAGTATAAGACCATCAAATTGTAAACGTTAGGAAAGACCTCAGGCGATTGATTCCATCAATACGAATAAGGAATGACGAAGCAAAACGCTTAGTGCTCGGTGTCGCATATCGAAAATAGTTAGTAGATAGTTTATGGCATTTTGTTTGTAATATTTTTACCGTATCACATGTAAGAAACATCAAGTTAGCTTACAGAAATAATACCCAGTGATTTATACTCCCACATTCGTAATCGAAAAATGTATCAAACAAAATCAAAATCAAAATCGGTTCATCCGTTCGGTAGCTACGATGCCACAGACAGACACACACACAGACACATCAAAACACCCTGTCGTTTTTGTGTCGGGGGGTTTTTATTACCCCTTTTCAATGAAAAATGTAGGTCGTAACAACTTTTTTTTTATCGTAGCTCCATTTTAAAAACGAAGAAGATATGCGCGAACATTACTAAAAAAATATATATATACAACCGAATTGAAAACCTCCTTCTTTTTTTCAAGTCGGTTAAAATTAGGGATCGATAGAGCGTTAAAAACGGAGTAAAACTGCTTAAAAAACTCAATATGGCCAAAATGGCATTTACGCCCTTTGTTGCGGAAACCACCGAAAACACCCTGTCGTTTTTGCGACGTTAAAAACAAAGCTTGTGCCTTTTCTTATTTTGCAAGAATACACCAAGAAATATCAAACAAACAAAGAAAATGTTGTTCATTGCTCCAGTTAAACTTTATAACAAATTCCCAAGCCCATTATGTACAACTTAGTCCAAGTTGGACCGTTCGTTTTATGTATATGGCATGGCATATGTCGTGAATGACCGCAATGCCACAGTCGGTCGGGCAATGTGCGTGGCGTGCGGTTGCAAATGTGCCCTCATTTGATAATTCTGCATAAGCAATGTTGTTGTGATTATGTTAATGAATTTATAAGAAGTTACAGTACTGAAATCAGGACCTAAAAAAATTAAAGAAATTAGAATAATACCAAATTAAAAAAAAAAGGTACCGTTCTCTCCATACAAACGTAGTCGAGTGTTTCCTCCCTGGATAACGACACTAGAGCAAATATTTTTGTTACATAAAACTTATAACTGCCATGACCATGCCCCTCAGGGTGTGTTCTTTGTATGACCTACGCATCCGATAAAAAAGGATTTTCGAAAATTTTACTCTTAAGGGGGTAAAAAGGGGGGCAAAGAATCATAAGAAAAAAATCAGATGGGAAGAGAATCAGAAGAGTCCTATGGGACAACGTGACATGTATGATTCTTTGGTCTAATTTCGACTTATACGCGGACGAAGTCGTGGGCAAAAGCTAGTCTCATACTAAGCTTCTACAAACTCTATAAAGTCCAAGTCAAGTCATTCTTTTATTCCTTTGGATGCTTAATACATTTGGATAAAGACTAGCTTTCACCCGCGACTTCGTCCGCGTAAAAGTAGAATTTTCCAAATTCTTATCGGATGCCTACAAACAAAGACACTCTCCAAGTTTCAAGTCTCTACGATCAGCGCTTTAAGTTGTGCGTTGATCCATCAGTCACTCGGTCAGTTAGGACAAAGCATTTTATATGTATACTAGCTTTTGCCCGCGACTTCGTTCGCGTTAAAGTCGAAAATGGACCAAGGAGTCACGTAGTCCCATACAAACTTTGCCCCCCTTTTTTACCCCCTTAGGGTTAGAATTTCGTAAAATCATTTCTTATCGGATGCCTACGTCATACAAAGAACACACCCTCCAAGTTTCAGGTCGCTCAGGACAAAGCATTTTATATGTATAGAAAGATCACATAGAAACGTCTTAAGAACTAAGTTAGGATGTGTGCCTTCGGAACGCCCACCAATGAGAAGAAGGTACAAGAAACTCATGGGGTATAAAAATATACGGGTAGTGGATTTATTAAGTTAACCGACCGAGGCCGTTATAAATGGTACACATTTATCTTGTTTAGTTACAAGAGAGCTATTTGCCTACACTACTGTATACGGACACTGAATGGTTTATTGTGGTAGCGCATAACTCAGTAGATTCCTTGACGAGATGTGGGAGCGTAATGATTTATCACACTAGCTTTCTCCTGCGACTTCGTCCGCGTAATAGTTAAAAAAAAGAATAGCAAAAGAGATGTGGGAGCGTAATGATTTATCACACTAGCTTTCTCCTGCGACTTCGTCCGCGTAATAGTTAAAGAAAAGAATAGCAAAAGAGATGTGGGAGCGTAATGATTTATCACACTAGCTTTCTCCTGCGACTTCGCCCGCGTAATAGTTAAAGAAAAGAATAGCAATACTTGAGTATATACACAAATAGAAAAATAAATTATGAAATTCTTCGTTTTTCTAGATTACAATTAAATTGATAGTAGTAAATTGACGTGGAAAAGAGATTTTGGAATTTTGGAAAGAATAATGGCAAAACTTCTAACAAAAAATTGTTTGCAAGGAGGTTAGGTTCTTGAAGTTCCTATTTGTGTGATGCTTATGACGAAAATGAAAAACACGTGACTTTAAATGCTTATACATCACCATGTATAAGCATTTAAAGTCACGTGTTTTTAACCGATTAACCAACCCCTTGTTACACCTAACAAGGGGTTGGTTAATCGGTTACTGGGGGGTGGAGGACCTCAGTACCTATTGATTTAACCCCCCTGTATGTTCTGCAATATTTAGTGGTTCAAAAGTTATTTGGATTTTGGTAAAATTTTAGTCATCATCAAATCAAATCAGATTTCACCCTGAACTTCGCAATTACAGCCAAACTATCAGGTCTGCGATTCTGGTTTTTCTTGTGAAACAAGTTTAATAATGGACCTTTTGTATCACTTCACCAATCAGAGTCTTAGATTTATAAAACCTTCTTCAAGAACCTAACCTCCTTGCAATCAATTTTTCGTTAGAAATTTTGCCATTATTCTATTCAAAATCCTTTCTTTTTTAGCATATAGGTAGTTACTTAAGTTAGAATTAATTTAAACTAGCTGTGCCCCGCGGTTTCACCTGCGTAAGTCCCGATCCCGTGGGAATATCGAAAAAAATATCCTATGTCCGTCTTATGATTGTAAGCTACCTCCCCACCAATTTTCAGCCAAATCGGTTTAGCCGTTCACGAGTTATAAATGGTGTAACTAACACGACTTTCTTTTATATATATAGATTTTGTTAAATGTAATCATTTTGCGTTTTGTTTTTATGGTGCAATAAAGTGTTTATCTATCTATCTATCTTAACGGATGTCTACGTAATAATCGCTATTTATGTACCAAAAACCATTGAACATTTCGGCATGCCAAGTCAGCTATTTTGAAAAAAAAAATGATTTAGCTTTCAATGATGAAACACATCTCAGTCGTTAGAGTGAAAGATTACAAACAAATAATATTCTGTAAAAAAACTCGTAAATGATATACTTAAGGAGATATTTAAAAAAAATATTCCGTCCATCATTGGCTTGAACTGTGCGTTGAATTTATCCATGATTTTATAGTAAATCAAAAAATAAACAATTCTACTATAACAGAATGGATCTACAGTGAATTTGTCACGAAATTTTATCACGCTTTTACCGGAACGAAAATCTAGTATCTATTGTGTTTTTTTCTGATTCCAATCCGGATTTAACAAGATAAATCCGGAGTTCCGTGTTCGGCAAGCTAATTTGTTTGTAATCTACAAATAATATTCTGTAAAATATACCTCGTAAGTCGTATTTTCGGATATATTTGTTATTTTTTTGTATTTCGTCCATCATTGGCTTGAGCTGTGCGTTGAATTTATCCATGATTTTATAGTAAATCAAAAAATAAACAATTCTACTATAACAGAATGGATCTACTGTGAATTTGTCACGAAATTTTATCACGCTTTTACCGGAACGAAAATCTAGTATCTATTGTGTTTTTTTCTGATTCCAATCCGGATTTAACAAGATACATCCGGAGTTCCGTGTTCGGCAAGCTAATTTGTTTGTAATCTACAAATAATATTCTGTAAAATATACCTCGTAAGTCGTATTTTCGGATATATTTGTTATTTTTTTGTATTTCGTCCATCATTGGCTTGAGCTGTGCGTTGAATTTATCCATGATTTTATAGTAAATCAAAAAATAAACTATTCTACTATAACAGAATGGATCTACTGTGAATTTGTCACGAAATTTTACCAAGCTTTTACCGGAGCGAAAATCTAGTATCTATTGTGTTTTTTCCGATTCCAATCCGGATTTAACAAGATAAATCCGGAGTTCCGTGTTCGGCAAGCTAAAATTTTAGCAAAAAGCATTGCGATTGCGACCTATCTAAGTGTGAAACTAGGAATGACAATTTGATTGGATTGCATTCTTGACTATTGTTTCTCAGATAAGTAAGTACCTACCTAATTCTTTTTTCCTAATAGATCATTTACAATCACACACCATTAATAATTAGGAATATTTAGAATAGAATAGAATAGAATTTATTCTATTCTATTCTAAATATTCCTAATATTTACACCAAATATACACGTGTTAAGAGGAAAGGGAACCGGGCTCTCTCTCCATACAAACGTAGTCGACTGTTTCCTGCCTGGTATAATGACACTAGAGCAAATACTTATGTTGCATATAACTTATAACTGCCATGACCATGCCCCTATGCTTTGTTTAATTTTAATTTTTTTGTTTTTTAAATCTTAATTTCTATGATAATTAGAAATGAAAAAATGTTATAGGTTTTATGAATAGTGTCATTATCCAGGGAGGAAACAGTCGCTTACGTTTGTATGAAGGCCTTTTGCATGGTTTACTAGCAAAAATACAAAAACTTTTTGTAAGACTTGCTGTATGCTATACTTATTTTTCAAATAAACAATCTGAATCTTAAAAACCAGCCAAGTGCGAGTCGGACTCGCGCACGGAGGGTTCCGTACCATTATATTCTATTTTATTTGTTGAAGCGGCAACAGAATTGGTATTTTACAGTTAATAAATGCTAAAGTAAAAATAAAATGTCAGTTAATTTTATTGCCAATTCAATAGATTTTGACTATAGAAATAGAGCTTACTGATGCTTGAAACGAACCTTGTTGCTAAGTACCTACCTACTTGTGAAAGAAAATCACTGAAACTCTGTAAAAGCCAATGTAAAAGGCATGTAAGGATGTATTTACATCGGCCATGTCTACATGTAGGAAAGGCCGTTACTATTGTGAACGTTTGATTTGACTCTTGCTCGCATGTGGGCTGAACGATAAAATTATATTTGCCTATTTGGCCGTTTACCAGAGATTTCCGTTCGAACCTATTTTTATTAGGGTGATTTTAGTAAGGACTTTTGTAGTTTAAGAGTTTCATATTGTATTATATTTTTAGAGATTTTATATACAGGGTTATTATTAATTATACTAGCTAGCCGTTGAGGGCGTTCTGTGCACCGTAAACACTTTTTGTTCTACGACTTTTGGAAATTAGAATAAAATATGAAAATTTTGAGGTTATGTAAATTCGAAAAACAGCTGTTTTTCTTAAAACAAAGGTCATTCAGACTAAGAATAGTAGATAAAACTTTTTTTTTAAAGGTTAATGACCTCTCCGTGCATGGAAGCTGTATATACTATTGGTATAATATAGAGATTTAAAGAATATATACGTTTTATTCTATGTTTTTACATTTATAATGTTTTATTAGAATTATTTCCATAAATGTAAATGATTATGGAAGTTCATTTATGATCAGATAATCCTTTCCAATCTATTGCCTGAAAGAGACCGCTTTCAGCGGTAAGGCCGCCAATTTTGCTACTGTTTTTTTTATGGTTTATTACAATTTATGTGTGTAATATAACTTTCTAACTGTTTAAATTAATTTGAGAATAGTCTTTACATTTAGTGAGACAACTTCGGACCAAGGTTTTGCTTTGGAAAGGTCTTTTCTCCTCTAAATCGAAGATATACAATTCTCTTTGGTATCAACACAACACAATACAATAAATTGTTTCACGTTTCACCCTATCTATTTGATTAGGATCACTGTATCTTGCTTGATTCAAATCAAACCGGCTCTGTCAAGTATCGACCGGTTATTTGAATTGTTAATTCTGTGGACACAACCTCAGCCTCCTTTCCCAATTTAGAGGTTAATTTCCAAAAGTTTTTTTCTCATGTTAAACGAAATGGTAAAATGTTGGGTGGTTTAATTTACTCATGTTATAGGATTTAAAAATAACATTGTTATTTTCGGTATTAAAGGTATTTAAAACGATTTTTTTAGGTACTTGTCCTGTTTTGTTTTTTAAGCTATTGCATAACTTTTATCGCGGGCTTTGAGCACGGCGATCGAATCAAGAAATTTCGTAACGAAAATAAAACCTAACACTTCGCCTATTTATTTTTACTTCTCTACTGCGGCTGTGTTTTATATTATGTATTCTGATTTTGAACCAAAACAATATCACGCGGGGCGCAGCAAGTCAAAATACTTATTAGGCTATTTTTAAAATATCTTTGTATGTCATCTTGAAAAGAAAGGGAAAAAAAATAAAAAGTCTGAAGACAACAGCAGAATTTCTCAAATATTTTCGAACAAAGAAAATTAATAAAACAAAAATTGTACGAGAGCCTCGCGAACATTTCGTATTACCATAATATTTGAAGAGAATAACAATACCTACATATTTCTTTGAACAAAGCAAATAATAGGTGCTTATTGAAGCTCCGGTACATATTAAGTACTCCAAGTTTAAATTATACATAAGTATTGAACAAAAAATATTGGATTATAGGTTTATACAGGGTTATTGGTAATTATACTAGCAAGCCGCTGAGGGCTATTTCTGGGCACCTAAACAAACAACTTTTGTTCTACGACTTATGGAAATTCAAACATTTTTTTGAAAACTTTAAGGTTACGTTTACCTGAAAATCAGCTGTTCCATACACGGAGAGGACGTAAACTTTGAAGTTTTTAGATAATCAAAGATTTATTTGGGCAGTATCTATAACTAAAAAAGGCTTTTTTTCTATTAATTATGGCTTCGCACGGCTTGTGTATTTAGCCAGTGTCAAGTTATATTTTGCATCAAATTATGACCCGATTTTTCATAAATCGGGCCTAAAGTGTTTCAATACAGTCAAAGTCGTCATAGTCCGTCAAGTCAGGGGCTATAGTAAAGCGGTGGCAAGTTTACCATAACCTTAATAGGAGATTTGGAGGCAACGAGAAAACTTCATGTTTGACACTGATTTTTACTTTCACTACACTTGTGCACTTTCACAGAACTAAATTGAATAACATTCCACCAGAATTTTACAATTCAACTCGGGTTACAACTAAGTTTCATGAAAATAAAACTGCAGCACGACTCGTTCCCGCCAAAACTCTAAAAAAGGCTTATTAAATGTTTATAAATAAAGGAGTTTTTCATTTCCACGTGATCAAAAAAAATCGTTCGGTGATAGTTTTTTTTAACAGATTACGTCCCAAAAAGGTCTTATTACGTCTCAAAAATTTTCTTTCTCGTACAAGTACAGGTAGTAAAACATGTTCACTCGTCCATTAAGGACCTTAATATTTATAAATAGGTGACTACGTACGTCTATTCATTTATCAGTAAACATTTGGGCTAAATCGGTTCACTGGACTGTGATTAACGGCCAAGTTGCCGGTCGTTTCACATCCATAAAGAATAACTAAAATTTATATACCTGCCTGGTAGTAATTTATGTACATAAACTATACCCCCATGAGTTTCTTATGCCTTCTTCTGATTGGTGGGCGCGTTCCGAAGGCACACATCCTAACTTAGTTTCTAAGACGTGTCTAAGTGATCTTATACCTAGGTATTAAGCATTGAAAGGAATAAAGATTTTTGACTTTGGCTTTGACTTTGATACAATGAGTTGACCAAGGACAACGGAGAAAAACAGATACTAATATAAGGTTCCCTGACCACAGACCATATGCGTTCTATAGAGTCTACAGACTGCATTTGGTATGCTTGAAAAAATAGTATTCTGATATCGCACCTCCGCTCAAATAGTGTTATAACCCAAAAACAATATTATTTATTTCATAATTTTCAGGCAACCTAATACACTATTTCATGAAGCTTAAAAAAATCATTCAAATCTACTGAAATGTTCATATCGCTAATTCTATTAGTTTTCAAATGAAGACTAGAAAACCGGAAAAACAGTTAGACTATTACTTTAGACCCCTTTTTCTCGACAGTTTCCTTTTTTGAGTTATGACACTATTTGAGCGGAGGTGCGATTTGTCTAAATTTGACAACAAATGGTTATTTACCTAAACCCCTAAAACACAGATTTTTCAAAAAACACAACAGGACATGTGAGGCACTTCCATTCTAAAACTTGGACAGAGAACCTGATATGTTACTTAGACGTAACCAAAGGATTGGCTGATACATTGACCAACGGATCGGCATTGCCATCTGAAAAAAGTAATGCCACAAGCCTTTTGGACACCCTACCTAGAGAAATTTATTTAAATTTGAATATTTTTTACATTAAATTAAAAAATAAAATAATAAATGATTAAATATGAGATAGATAAACAATTAATTCAAACTAAAACACACATTACAGAAAAATAAAATAAAATAACTTGAAATTTTGGTGGTTTTCCATATCTTTTTATCGTGTTGACTCAGGACCTTGATTTTCATACAGGCTAGCTACTAGATTCACCCGTTCCTGAGAAAATGGTGGTGACACACGGACATGCAGAGAAGAGAGTAAACTTATAAGGGTTCCTTTTTTGCCTTTTGTGGTACGAAGCCAAAAAGATAAATAAAAAGCCAATACACATACAAATGAAACGTGTTCTGAATTCTGATATAGTCTTTCTATCACAGTTGCTCATAAATTGGATCTTATTCAACCGCTTTTAGGCTCGTAATCCAACGTATTACGCACGCGTGTGTTATGCACCTCGACGCCACTAGTGTGTAAAAAGTTATCCTAATAATTTAAATTGGTATTTTACTGCTAATTACATGTAAGGTTTATATGAAATATTCTTAATTTATCTGGGTTATACTGTTTTGATGGTAAAAAACATGTAGGTTGTCTATAAAGTCGGTTTACGAACGATAAATTTTACGTGATAACGTGTCAAAAAATGATTAAAAATTTAGTGTTGTTTTTTTTTACTTAAATATAGTTTTATCCGTACCATTATATTCTGTTTTTAACCACCGACAAATGGAAAAAACCCTAAAAAATAATGTATGTCAGACGAGGTCCTGGGTGCTTATTTTCTCAGGTGCTTAAAAGACACTTATCCCAGTGACACAGGCTTATAGTGGATACCAAAACCTGACTTGTTAACAGTTTTCTAAAGATACGAAAAAGATTTACGTAGTTGAAGAAAATTTTAATTATTTCACTAGTTGATGACGTCATGGCTCATCTTTGAAGGTTCACTCCATAAAGCTGAGGAAGTTGAGAAGGCTCACAGCTAAGCGACGCTCGCTGATCGTTTACGGTCGTGTGGGTTAAGCGACGCCTGGCGCGGTCATTACTTCGATGGGTGACCAATTAGTGTGTTTTCGTGAGCCCCTCCGTGCTTAGGAAGGCACGTTAAACCGTTGGTCCCTGTTGCTACCTCTAGTAGCAGTCTTTAGGTCAAGTTAGAGGCCTTAAGGCGATCTGAAAACTCTAACAATAGGTCATGCAGCCACATCACGAGAAGAAGAAGAAGAAGATTCCATAAAGATTTTGTATTTGAATAACTGAAAGTAGGTATCATAAGATATTCGAGTAAGTACCTAAACTTGCTATGTATTTAGAAATCTAAACATGTTTTCTTTATTATGAAGATGAGACCAATTTCGTATCGAATGTGAGCGAACGTGCCAAGATTTTTGAAGAAAAATATCTCTTACTCTAAGTAATTAAAGTCATAATTTTATATAAATAAATAATAATAATAAATATTGCAGGACATTCCACACATCGCCATCTAGCCCCAAGCTAAGTAACTAGACTTGTGTTATGGGTGCTAGACATGGGTGCTATACTACTTATATATTTTTCTTTTGTAAATATATAGGTACATATAAATAACCAGACCACAGACAAATATTTAAGCATAAATACTTGTCTGAGGCGGGAATCGAACCCGCAACCCTGTGTTTGGCAGTCCGGCATGGTGACCATTATGCTAAGCAGGTACCTAGTTCATCGAATCCCCATGTCCCAGGCACTACAATGCCCTAAAACGCATAGATTAAAAATGCAAAAGCTACACACAACAACAGAAAGTAGGTACAGTGTACCTACAATGTGTCTCAGCGAAGGGGTTTTAATACGATAGAAGGTTATTCTGGACATCTAGGCGAACAACTTTTGTTCTATGACTTTTGGAAATTCGAACATTTCGTTCGAAGTTTTTGTATGAAACAACTGATTTTCATGTAAAAATTTCCTCAGAATAATCGAAAAAAAAGACGTCTAGAACAACCCCCTTTCGTATTAAAACCCTTTTGCTGAAACAATTGTAAATTTACAACAAAAAAAGTATATATGTATGAAATATCCCTTCAAGATTCTAACACGAGAGATCTGGTTCGTTACTCTAAACTGGTCCGGACGAATCTACGCATACACATTTTAAAAAGTGGACATTTGGCCCGCAAACCAGTTTTTTCTTGGGACTGATGATCGACAATATTTATTTATTTTACACAACGCCATCTAGTCCCAAGCTAAGCAACAAGGCTTATGTTATGGTAGCCAGATAACGCCAGAATTAATATCTGCACATAAATACTTGTTAGAGGCTGAAATCGAACCCGCAACCTTTTGCATCGCGATGGGCGTACGTTGACTTCGATGCAATCATAAAATGCAAAAACCATTTCGAACCCGCAACCTTTTGCATCGCGATGGGCGTACGTTGACTTCGATGCAATCATAAAATGCAAAAACCATTTCGAACCCGCAACCTTTTGCATCGCGATGGGCGTACGTTGACTTCGATGCAATCATAAAATGCAAAAACCATTTCGAACCCGCAACCTTTTGCATCGCGATGGGCGTACGTTGACTTCGATGCAATCATAAAATGCAAAAACCATTTCGAACCCGCAACCTTTTGCATCGCGATGGGCGTACGTTGACTTCGATGCAATCATAAAATGCAAAAACCATTTCGAACCCGCAACCTTTTGCATCGCGATGGGCGTACGTTGACTTCGATGCAATCATAAAATGCAAAAACCATTTCGAACCCGCAACCTTTTGCATCGCGATGGGCGTACGTTGACTTCGATGCAATCATTAAATGCAAAAACCATTTCCAATTTTAAGTTTATCTTTTAAACTCGTCATTTAAATTTGCATTTCCATTTTCGAATTAAAATCTCGCCCGAGAGGTGTGGGAATGAAAATTGAAATATATTCGAGCGAATGTTCTGTTACTAGTAAATAAATGTCTAGTCCTATACCCATCTTAAGACTAAGTGGAAGACCAGCAGAGGTGTCTTAGAAACAGTTTTTGGGTAACAACAGCTAAATCCATTTAATTTTATTTTCAATATCAGTATATTTATCAACTTAAATATTTAAGTGGTTACAAAAACACCATTTAATTTTTTCATTTTTTTTTAAACGAAAATAAAATAAAATATTTTTTTCATATATAGATAACTAGCAGCACTCCGCGTTTCACCCGCGTAAGTCCCGATCCCGTGGGGATATCAAAATAACAATCAGCGTTGCATTTATGCAGCACATAGCTGAGCAGCAGTCTATTTGGCGGCGACACTGTTACTGTGTTATAAATAACATAGCTTATTTTATTTAATTAAGTCTAGTCATATCAAAAACTAGCAGCGCTCCGCGGTTTCACGCGCGTAAGTCCCGATCCCGTGGGAATATCAAAATAAAAAGTAGCCTATAGCCTTCCTCGATAAATGGACTATCCAATACAAAAACAATGTTGCAATTCGACCCAGTAGTTCCTGAGATTAGCGCGTTCAAACAAACAAACAAACTCTTCAGCTTTATAATATTAAGTATAGATTATCGCTTTCAGCGATAAGGCCGCCCATTTGTGCAACTTATACTTTCTAGCTATTACTTTACTTTGTGTTTATCGTGTTCTGTATCTTTTTGTGTTGTACAAATAAAGTTATCTATCTATCTATCTATCTACGCTTGTTTGCTACAGACGTAAAAGATAATCTTTTAAACGCGTTTTTCAAATTTGCATTTCCATTTTCGAATTAAAATCTCGCCCGAGAGGTGTGGGAATGAAAATCATCTAGATAGTTGTAAATACCAATATCATGGAATAATCAAAGCTTAGTTCGGAATCCCGTGTTAGGAAAATCTGAAAATGTAATTTCTATAGCTATTGTATTTAATCTTAACATTTAGTTAATTAGCCTTTTGTTTAACCGTCAATTCTTAGGTTAACTACGTAAGTTTATATATAAGGTATAGATTACAGTCGTGCGGATAAAGCAACGTTTGACGCGGCCAGTATTACGATGGGGGACGGTTAATGGCATGGTAAAAGACTCCTAAAAGGTTTAAATAGGAGTCAAAATCAAAATAATTTCGGCTATAAATTTAATTGGTTATTGCTTCGGAAATCGTTGAAAAAAGAGTTTTTCCTGTTTTAGTAGGTACTATAGATAATTAGAAGACAAATTCCTAAGTCATAATAAGCATATGTATGTTTTTTTTACTTGGGTACTTAAATTTATATAGGCTTAGTTTTAAAGAGATACAATATTATAATAATTATATTTTACCACTAAACCGTTAATTATAATACAACAGTAATTTCAAAAAAATGTGTCTAAGTGTCTTTTTAAAAATTAAGTCACGTAAAAAACACCAACGTGTGAAAGTATATTATTAAAATAACTATTTAAACAAAAGATAAGCCAATATGATATGCTAAATTTAACTTAATCTAAAAAAGTAACTAACCCTAAACGATATTTAACTGCTTACATAATAAAGCCCCCATTTGCACGCAAAAGAACAATAAAAAATCCCCAACATTTAAACCCTTTTCAACCGACTTCAAAAAAGGTGGGTTTCAATTCGTACCTCTTTTTAGATATATTAACCGATTACTCAAAGACGGCTGAACCGATCGTCATGATTCTTTTTATTAAAAAGAAGACACCTCAACGGTGGTCCCATAAAAAAATATTGAGGATCTGATCAGGATCTTTGGAGTGATGAGCAAAATTTCACCTCGAGCGTGCAGCAATTTGCTCAGTTTTTAAGATAGACTTACCAGTAAAATCGGTATTTATTTTAAAACAAAATGTAGTGTAAAACAACAAAAGGTTTTAAAATAACATTAACTAAGTTATTATTTACCTGTAACACGCTATCCTCCTTTTAAATTCTAAAAAAGTTCACTTTCACTTTTATGAAAAATAACGACACCGTTTAAAAAAATCAAATGTAAATTCTAAATTTAAAATTTAATTATTAAGCACTTCTAATCAGTTCTAAGTTTAAAGATTCGCGGTTGAAATTCGGTTATTCGAACTTGAACTTAGCAGGCCGCAACTGGTGGGCAATCGGTATGGCGCCCTAGAGTCTACTGAGGGCGGGCGGCGAGCCGTGCCGGTTGGGCGGGCGGTGCATTTTCATACGTTTTCATACCTACCAGATTAGTTGTTAAAATTGGTACTATTTATTTATGCCTAGTTGGGATTTTAGAATAAAATCGAAAATATAGATTTTTTTAAATCTAGACTTGATATAATATAAAAAAATGTATATATAAATAAATAAATATTGCAAGACATTCCACACATCGCCATCTAGCCCCAAGTTAAGTAACTAGACTTGTGTTATTGATGCTAGACAACGGATATACTACTTATATTTTTCTTTTGCAAATATATAATGTTATACATAGAAACAACCAGACCACAGACAAATATCTAAGCATAAATACTTGTCTGAGGCGGGAATCCAACCCGCAACCCTAGGTTTGGCAGTCCAGCATGGTGACCATTGTGCCAACTGGGTCGTCGAATAAATAGATCGCGAACGTCATTTTTAAATTAGAAATGCAATTAACGTTAAAATCAAAGGTTATGCAATTTCAAGGAGGCCCTATATGTTAGTTAAACTTTTTTAATATGTACCTACTAGTACAAGAGAAAATATAAAAAAAAAACAAATAATGGATTTTACAATTTCAGCCATAACTTTAATGAATATTATTATCTTATATCTTTAAATGAGCAATTCTTGTATATGTATATATATAATTGGAATCTCGGAATTGGCTCCAACGATTTTCATTAAATTTGGTATATAGGGGGTTTCCGGGGCGATAAATCGATCTAGCTAGGAATCATTTTTAGAAAATGTCATTTTATTCGTGTTTTATCGAAACTTACTTTTTTATCTGAAAAATATACCTCTTCCTGACATCTATTGGCGAACTACTAATACTATTTTTTGTGAGCAATAAAGTTATTCCAGCAGATGGCGTTGTTAAGAAATACGAAATCAATGAGTGTTTGCTTTGAGGTTAGACTAAGTAAAAAAAAAAATACCGAGCAAAGCTCGGTCATCCAGGTACTGAATATTATTTAGGGCGCTTTACTAGGTGAGACACCATTATTTTTACTATCTATTTATGCCTAGTTGGGATTTTAGATTAAAATTGAAACTATTGATTTTTAAACCAGACTTGATATAAGTAATTTAAAAAACTTTAGCTTTCTAATAAAAATATATAGATCGCGAACGTCATTTTTAAAGTAGAAATGCAATTAAGGCTTGTAAAATCCAGGTTTTGCAATTTCGATACAAAGAGGCCCTATATGTTAGTTAAACTTTTTAAAAATATACTTGTAAGGATTGAGGATGGCAGGTGCATATTTTAAAGTTTTAATTTTTTAAAGAACTTTTCAGTAATGGCTAATTATACTGCTTGATATTATAAAGGTTTTGAATTCTTAGTTATTTCACGCAGAATATGTAACCAAAAATTTATGTACGGTCATTAAAAAAATTAAAACTTTAAAATATGCACCTGCTACCCTTAGTTCTTTTCTGACTGTACAAGAGAAAATATATTCAAAAAAAAAATAACAAATGATGGCCTTTTCAAATCCAGTCATAACTTTAATGAATATTATTCAGGGCTCTGTATTATAATGGCGTCTCACTTAGTAGAAAGAAAGAAAGAAAGAAAGAAAAACATTTATTTGGTACTGGTTACCTATACCATCTTCACAGCTTAGTCGACCATGTCTAGTAGAGAGAACAGATCATCAATACGTCTGGAGGCAACTAATCCGAAGGTTTCATCGCGATGTTTTCCGATACCGCACACCGTACTGTACTTGTATACAGGCTGTTTTCCGCCATTGGACCCTTTTTAATTGGGTCCTTTTTGCGTGAGGATGGAGTAGGCTTGTCCAGCACCTACTACCCTCTTAGCTTAGTCGACCATGTCCAGAGGAGAGAACTTGTCAATACTTCTGGAGCCAACTAAGCCGCGGGTTTCATCACGATGTTTTCTTTCACCGTAAGAGCAATGTCAATTAGCGCACATAAATTTTTCTTAAGAAAAATACATTGGTGCACGGCCCGCCGGGATCCGAACCCACGACCTTCAGAATGAAAGTCGAGGTATATACCACTAAGCCAACACCGCTCTTCTCCGATACCGTAAGAACAATGTCAATTAACTTAGCACACATTTTATCTTAAAAAACTTAAGAGGTGCCAAGGGAAACCCGGGTGGAACGAAGTTTCTTTCGATTAATTAGTGAAGGAATTGTAATAAAATCAAAAAGTGTCGTTACAACTTTTGGTCTTAATTTTTTCCGTCTAGCCCTTTCGCAACGCGCGATAAGGAACTTCCTTCCAAAAATCCAACAGTGTAAACCCGGTTGGGATTCGAACCCACGACCTTCAGAATGAAAGTACCTACACTAGGCCAACCACGAGCAGAACATTAATTTGCAAGAAAAATCCGCGGTCGGCCAGGGTTCGAGCCCACGACTTCCGTAATAAAAGTAAAAAAAATACTAATTAGCTACTTGGTAGCAACTGCCAATTATCTAAAACAGTACCAGAAGGGTCCAGTCGGTTCGTTTAAATCGAATTTAGAAATTTGACTTCTAAAAACTGTTAACTTCGCAGTGACAAAGACTTTATAATCACTTTGATAATTAAAATCAAATCTGGCAAAGGCTTAGCCAACTTAAAATGAAATCGTCAAACTAAGCAATTTCCTTGAATAATTAAACAAGTACCTACCCTAAATAAATTATAAACTTTGACGTAAACATGAAAATTATTTAAAAAATCTATAAATATAAAATACTAGCTGCGCCCCGCGGATTCACCCGCGTATGTCCCGATTCCGTGAGAATATTGAGATAAAAATCCTATGTGTTAATCCAGGTTTCCAGCTATATAGATACCAAGTTTCATCGCAATCGGTCTAGTAGTTTTTGCGTGCAGAAGTAACAAACATACACACACACATACACAAACTTTCACATTTATAACTAGCGGCGGCCTACGGTTTCACTCACGTAAGTCCCGATCCCGTGGGAATATCGGGATAAAAAGTAGCCTATGTGTTAATCTAGGTTTCCAGCTATCTAGATACCGAGTTTCATCGCAATCGGTCCAGTAGTTTTTGCGTGAAGGAGTAACAAACACACACACACACACACACACAAACTTTATCATTTACTAGCTGCGCCCCGCGGTTTTACCCGCGTAAGTTTCAATCCCGTGGGAATATCGGGATAAAAAGTAGCCTATGTGTTAATCTAGGTCTCCAGCTATCTAGATACCGAGTTTCATCGCAATCGGTCCAGTAGTTTTAGCGTGAAGGAGTAACAAACACACACACACACACACATATAATATTATAATTTATAATATTAGTAGGAAGTAGGATAATATTAGTAGGAAGTAGGATTAAAGTTCTGATATATTTGACGACCCTGTTGGCACAATGGTTACCATGCCGGACTGTAAAACATAGGGTTGCGGGTTCGATTCCCGCCTCAGACAAGTATTTATGTCTAGAAATTTGTCTGTGGTCTGGTTATTTCTATGTATTATAAGTATATATTTACAAAAGTATATAAATAGTATATCCGTTGTCTAGTACCCATAACACAAGTACAGTTACTTAGAATGGGGCTAGATGGCGATGTGTGAAATGTCCTGCAATATTTATTTATTTATATATATCGCACTACTTTTTTAGGGTTCGGTACATAAAAGGTAAAAATGGGACCCTATTACTAAGACTCCACTGTCCGTTCTGTCTGTCTATCATAAGGCTGTATCCTCATAAACCATGATAGCTATTAGACAGTTGAAATTGTCACAGATGATGTCAGCTGGCAGAAAAACCACCCGGCGGTTTCTTCATACATTTTTAATATAGCGCCATCTATCTGAAATGAAATATTTCTAGTTTCGTTCGTACGATACGATAATAACTTGATCGGAACCATACAAGCAAATAAAAAACCTCGATCGGAACCAGTTCCATACAAGTTAATTAAAAGCCTCAAACGGAACCAGTTCTGAGACTTTGGTTCTATAGACGGCCGAAGCGTTTCTGTTGCCGCTATAAAACCAAATACTAAAATCAGAATATATGGTACGGAACCACTCGTGCGCAAGTCCGACTCGCACTTGACCGGTTTTTAATCAATACTAATATTATAAAGCTGAAGAGTTTGTTTGTTTGAACGAGCTAATCTCAGAAACTACTGGTTCGAATTAAAAAAATCGTTTTGTGTTGGATAGTCCATTTATCGAGGAAGGCTATAGGCTACTTTTCATTTTGATATTTCCACGGGATCGGGAATTACGCGGGTGTAACTGCGGAGTGTAGCTGGGTATACATACAATAGGTCAGCGTTTGACCACCATCACGCCTGCCTGATGGTAGGTGTGATGGTAAAATTGTACCTACACGTCAGGAAAGACAGACGCAGGCAACTGATTGCATTCCATTGCTAGGAATGGAGAAACAAAACGCTTAGTGTGAGTGTCTGGGATTTCCACCTTGAATCCGTTTCACATATCAGTTTCCCATATGTCGAAAGAATTTATTTATGTTTGTGTGTAACGTCTATTAGAAGAAGGTCGTAAGTCCAATACTTGTTTACAGTAATATTATGACGACCCAGTTGGCACAATGGTTACCACGTCGGACTGCCAAACACAGGGTTGCGGGTTCGATTCCTGCCTCAGACAAGTATTTATGTTTAGATATTTGTCTGTGGTCTGGTTGTTTCTATGTATTATAAGTATATATTTACAAAAGAAAAGTATTTATGTAGTATATCCGTTGTCTAGCACCCATAACACAAGTCTAGTTACTTAACTTGGGGCTAAATGGCGATGTGCGGAATGTCCTGTAATATTTATTTATTATTTATTATTATTTATTGTAGCAAACTGATAGTGAACTTATGACGCATACTGTACCTATGAACAATGGGCAGTACTATACTATTTTCTAAACCTACAAATAGTTAACTAGACAGTGTTACGCTTCTTACCCGTACTCGTTCAAATAAAGTGAAAATAATAGGATTCCATTACCTGCCTTGCCTTCTTGGTAGGGTTACCATATTTATGAAGATTTTGATCGGAACCAGTTCCATACAAGTAAATTAAAAGCCATGTACGGAACCAGTTCCGAAACCTCGGTTCTATAGACGGCCGAAGCGATTTTTACATCATCAAACACAATAAAAACTTAGAAATATGCTGGTAAAAACAATCAGTACGCCTTTTTAACGTGTACAAGGTACTGCAGCGTTTTAAATAGCTTGGGTTCAGATGAAATGATTTTGAAAATTAAACGATCTCGGACGTACCGCCTAACTCAGTTCAATGTTTTTAAGAATTACACCTCTTGAAGCTTTGTATAAATCATTAAGGTGAAAAGGTACCGTCTCTATCTCCAAACAAACGTATTCGACTGTTTCCTCCCTGGATAATGACACTAGAGCAAATATGTTTGTTGCATATAACATATAACTGCCATGACCATGCACCTATGTTTGGGTTTTTTATTTTCTAATTATTATAGAAATTATAGATTTTAAAAACAAAACATAGGGTCATGGCAGTTATGAGTTTTATGCAACAAAAGTATTTGCTCTAGTGTCATCCAGGGAGAAAACAGTCGACTACGTTTGTATGGAGAGAGCCCCCGGTACCTATTCCTCATAAGGTCAATTTTAAGGCCTGTTCTGTTCCGTTTTTGTATATTATGTATTCGTTCATTTTAAACCCGTAAACCCGGTGATAACCTCCAAAAACTAATAGTTACCGGGAAAATGGACGGTAGGAGATCGAGAGGGAGAAGTCCAATGCGCTGGACTGACCAGATCCGCACCACTCTCAACATGAATATCGCTGAAGCGGTTCATGTTGCTGAAAGCCGGAATAGATGGCGCAACATTGTACGAGAGAAGTTAATTCCCTGATGGGTCACGACCCCCAGCATTGGGGAATCGACGCAAGGAGGAGGATTTGTTCATTTTAAGGGTTCCGTAGAGGGTAAAATGGGACCATTTTACTAAGAACTCACTTTCTGTCTGTCCATCTGTCTTGTATCTCATGAACCGTGATAGCCAAGAAAGTTGAAATTTTCACACATTTTGTATTTCTTTTGACGCTATAACAACAAATACTAAAAAATAAAAAATATGTGGGGCTCCCATACAACATTGTACGGAACCCGTCGTGCACAAGTCCGACTCCCACTTAACCGGTTTAATTTGTGTTTTACTATCGACCCGCACCGGCTTCACACGGCTATATTATGCATGTATTATACCTTCTTTCTTGAATCACTCTATCTATTAAAAAAAACTGCATCAAAATCCGTTGCGTAGTTTTAAAGAATTAAGCATACATAGGGACAGACAGAGGAAAGTGACTTTGTTTTTTACCATGTATTGATAATTATGGTGCAAAAAACTGCATCTAGGTATCTATATATTTAAATTTCTTTGTCCTGAATGACTGACTGACGGATCAACGCACAGCCTAAAACGCTGATCGTAGAGACCTGAAATTTGGAGGGTGTGGTCTTTGTGTGACATAGGCACCCGATAAGAAAGGATTTTCCGAAATTTTACTTCTATGGGGGTGAAAAAGGGGAGGCAAAGTTTGTATGTGACAACGTGATTCCTTGGTCCAATCTACTTAAAATTTTGCATAAATATTCTTTCGACTTCTACGCGAACGAAGTCGTAGGCAAAAGCTAGTCTCTTATATAATATCAAAATTCGAATGAATAAAATATTTTTGACTTTTCTTTGATAAACGTTGCCACCCTAGCCTTGGAGTTCCCGCAGTAAAACCTGTGAGAGTTGGCTTTAACCATTAAGGTACGTAACAGAACAGAATTCTGTGACAGAACTAAACTGAACTGAACATTATTAGATAGAATTGTTATGTCTTGTATTTACAATTGCAAATAAATAAATATTGCAAGACATTCCATACATCGCCATCTAGCCCCAAGTTAAGTAATTAGACTTGTGTTATGGGTGCTAAACAACGGATATACTACTTATATACTTTTCTTTTATAAATATATACTTGTAATACATAGAAACAACCAGACCACAGACAAATGTCTAAGGATAAATACTTGTCTGAGGTGGGAATCGAACCCGCAACCGGACTACCAAACATAGTGGTAGTCCGGCATGATGACCATTGTGCCAACAGGGTCGTCAACAGGGTCGTCATTCAATGGAAATCATTTGCAACTCAGTTTTTGTCTCTTATTGTCCTATTTTACGACCTCTCTGGCGCAGCGGGTGAACACCTACCTCTTAAACAGAAGTTCGATTCCCGCCTTAAACTAATATTTATGTTGAGATGAAATATTTCTCTCTGAGAGATATACATATCGACGGTTAAAAGGAAATAGGGTATAACCGCCAAAAACAAAATTGTTCAGGACAGCTGTTAAAAGTTTGAAATTGCAGAACAATGGTCACAACTTTCTTATTTATTATCGTAACGTAAAAATGAAAACAGCTTTCAAATCGAGAAAAATGAAAGCATTAATTGGTTTTTTTTTATTTATAAGAGTAAAATGGCATTCAAAAGTCATTTTTGACAAAAATGTCGCTAATGCCCTATTTCCTTTTAACCGTATTCAAAAGTATTTAGGTATTCTATCCGTTGTTTGGCCACCATAACACAAGCCTAGTAGCTTAATTTAAGGTCAGATGGCGCTGTATAAAAATGTCTTGCAATATTTAATTTATTTAGTAAATTGCTGTAATTATTTTTTTGTAAAAGTCAATTGACTTCAATAAATCACCCGCGACCTTTTCCACGACGGTGACGACCCAGTTGGCACAATGGTCAACATGTCGGACTGCCAAACACAGGGTTGCGAGTTCGATTCCCGCATCAGACATGTATTTATGCTTATTTATGTACGTATGCTGTCTGTGGTCTGGTTGTTTCTAAGTATTATAAGTATATATTCACAAAAGAAAAGTACTTAAGTAGTATATCCGTTGTCTAGCACCCATAACACAAGTCTAGTTACAAAGTTTGGGGCTAGGTGGCGATGTGCATATCCTGCAATATTAATTTAATTTATTTTCCTAATACTACTAAATACTAAGAGAACACAAAAAGAGGAATTCCTACACTGTCCGTCTTTCCTATCACTCTCTAAAAAAATAACAAAATAAATATTACTAAAACGTTTAGCAATTTTTATCCGATAGGAATTTCGATTGGATGCTGCAATGACCCAATTCTCAAGTCAATAGAGTTTGTATAAGCATGCCTTTGTCGATTAACAGTAGTAATTTTAAAATTAAAGGTCTTAATTTACAAATTTTAAGGTCTATTTATCATGGCTTAATCTCATGCTTCCAATAATATGGTCTCATGCCTCCACAGAAAAATAATATTATTTTTTTACTTAATATTTAATTTATGTAATTTGCCTCCAAACGATAAAATGAAAGTCAATCATAAATAAAAAAAGAAAGAAAGCGTTAAAATTACATATCTATGTAATTAAAAACATTGATTTTATTTTAAACAAACTTTAAAAAAGGATGAGGTTGTTATGAGGAAAGGGTACCTGTAGCTCTCTCCATATAAACATAGTCGACTGTTTTCTCCCCGGATAATGACACTAGAGCACATTTTTTGTTGCATAAAACTTATAACTGCCATGACCATACCCCTATGTTTTGTTTTCTTGTTTTTGTTTTTTAAATCTTAATTTCTATGATCATTAGAAAATGAAAAAATCAAAACATAGGAGCATTGTCATGGCAGTTATAGGTTTTATGGCACAAAAATATTTGTACTAGTGTCATTTTCCAGGGAGGAAACAGTCGACTACGTTTGTATGGAGAGAGCGCCGGTACCCTTTCACCTTAAGGCAATTAGCTTAGTTATGTTTCTTGCTTCATGGGCTTCATAATCTTAAGGCAAATGACTGTTTAGGCATACTGACTTTTAGGTAGTTTGCTTCAGGCTATTTATGCAGCAAAACGCAACGCGCCAGAAATACCCGTCGCTTACAAGTAACATAGTTTATTATAATGAATGTGTTTTGTTTTTCTCAAAAGTGCTGAGATGGAATTGTAGGTGAAATCTTTACCGATATTTTGGGATAGTTTGATATGAGACAAAAATTCCTTGTCATTTCAAAGCTAGACTAGTTTTAAATCTTAATTTTAGGATAGCTTCAAACTACAGGGAATTTTGGGACTCACACCAAAATGTCGGTAAAAATCTCATCTACAATTTCATCTCAGCACTTTTTAGAAAAACAAAACACATTCGTAACAATCAACAATTTTCACCAACGAAGGCGACCAGTGCCAGTAGTAACTATTTAGTAGGCTGTGTACCAAGATCGTTGGCGTATGGCGTCCCTTAATAGAGATTAAGTTTTTTAGACATGACCTGTGCATTTTAATTTGTGTAACATGATCAGGAAGGGGTTTTCATTTGTCATCATGACCTTTGTGAGCGTGATCAGATAAAAAAAAAACCACATGAGTTTCTTGTGCCTTCTTCTCATTGGTGGGCGCGTTCCGAAGGCACACATCCTAACTTAGTTTTTAAGACGTTTTCAAGTGGTCTATGTACAATCGTATTAAGCATCCAAATAAATAAAAAAAAATTGACTTTAATATATTCTGAATCTTATTTGAGGTGTAAACATAAAGTTACACTTCGTAAAGTCAACATGTGGTTTTCATGTAAGTAGTACTAACACGAAGATATTTTTACGATTTTCCAGTTATTTTCTATGGACCGAATGTAAAAATTATGTTACGCTTTATGTTATGGGGTGTAAGAAATAGGGCGTGTGACATTCTGATAAATTAAATGGTTATCCATTTTTTTATTTTTCTTATGTAAGTACCTGTGGGTAATAAGGACCTGTCACCTTAATTTTTTTTTCTTATGTAAGTACCTGTGGGTAATAAGGGCCTGTCACCTTAATTAAAAACTAATTATTTCGTAAAAAACTAAATTAAAATCGGTTCATCCGTTCGGGAGCTACGATGCGACGCACACACACACACACAGACACGTCAAACTTATAACACCCCGTCGTTTTTGCGTCGTGGGTTAAAAATAGGGAAATCTATAAATAAATAAATATTTCAGGACATTCCACACATCGCCATCTAGCCCCAAGCTAAGTAACTAAACTTGTGTTTGGTGCTAGACAAAGAATACACTTTCAATTTGTACATCAATTATAACGCACAGCGTTTGCTTACACTTTTAAACCGACTTCAAAAAAAGGAGGAGGTTTTTAATTCGGTTGTATGTATTTTTTTATGTTTGCGCATATTTTCTTTGTTTATTAACCGATTTTGATGATATTTTTTTCTCGGAAAGGGTCTACTTCAAGGATGGTTCCATAAAAATTAGGTGAAGATCTGACGAGGATCTTTGGAGTTATTAACAGAATTGTACCTCAAAAGCGTTCAATTTCCATCTGCTGAAACGTCTTTTAGACGTCTAGCGTCTTCCAAAAAAATATGCATGTTGGTCCTATAAAATGGTGAAGATCTGATGAGGATCTTCGAATATCGTTCCACGTATTCATAATACACTAGATTGTTCAGTTTTCGATTACTAGTTAGGTACCATTAGAAATTTTCAAACAAAACATTTTAAACAGATTTTGACAAATGTTCATCAATTGACGACCCAGTTAGCACAATGATCACCCAACCTGACTGTCGAACAGCGGGTTCGATTCCCGTCTCAGACATGTATTTATGCATAGATATTTGTATAACTAGCTGCGCCCCGCGGTTTCACCCGCGTAAGTCCCGATCCCTTGAGAATATCGGGATAAAAAGTAGCCTAAGTGTTAATCTAGGTCTTCAGCTATCTAAATACCAAGTTTCATCGCAATCAGTCTAGTAGTTTTTGCGTGAAGGAGTAACAAACATACACACAAACACACACAGAGTTTCACATTTATAATATTAGTAGGAAATTATATTATAGTAGGAAGTAGGATAGTAGGAAAGGATAGGATAGTAGGATAGGATGGTCTGGTTATTTCTATGTATTATAAGTATATATTTACAAAAAGTAAATAAGTAGTATATCCGTTGTCTAGCTATCACCCATTAAAACACAAGTCTAGTTATTCTTCAAGCAATTAAGTTGGTTAATGCCGTGTTTACATAACGTCACCATTACCACTTGCCGAATAACTAATTCAAGAGACATCGTTAATTATGTCGCGCACACACGATGGAACGGATACGAGATACTATTGAACAAGATTTGTAGGACTAATTGAATGGGTGGATTGTGTGGAATGGGCATAATGCGTAGAAGTGTCTATTTATGTACAGTATGCGTCATAAGTATACTATCAGTTTGCTACAATAATACTATCAATACATATAAAATGCGTTGTCCTGACTGACTGACGATCAACGCAGAGCCTAAACCGCTGATCGTAGAGACTTGAAACTTGGAGGGTGTATTCTTTGTATGACGTAGGCATCCGATAAGAAAGGAATTTCCGAAACTCTACCCCTAAGAGAAGAAAAGGCAAAATTTGTTGGCAAAGTGATTCTTTGGTCCGATCCTATTAGAAAAATTTTCGCCTTCTGCGCAGACAAAGTCGCGGGCAAAACCTAGTCTATACTTATATTATAAAGCTGAAGAGTTTGTTTGTTTGTTTGAACGCGCTAATCTCAGGAACTGGTTCGTATTAAAAAAATATTTTGTGTTGGATAGTTCATTTATCAAGGAAGGCTATAAGCTACTTTTTATCCCGATATTCCCACGGGAATGGGACTTACGCGGGTGGCCCGCGGAGCGCTGCTTGTACTTAAATAAAATAGTCGTTACACACAAACATAAATACTTCAATTTAAAGTACATAATGTGGTTATTATTTTCAACATTTTCGCTATATATCTTTAGTTGTGTGAGTGGTATAAGCCGACACCCGCTACACCAACCAACGGGGTTCGATCCACAGGTTACGTTGTTATAATGTTCACTGTACTTTTGACCGTTGACCTCAATGAGTACGCTGAATTTGGGGAATTTCCAAAACGTAATAATACCATTATTTACCAAAAGGTTTGCTACTAATAATGGTGTTGCCTTCTTGGAAATCCTTAAATTTTCAGGAAAAATACGGTATTTTTTTTTCTCAATATTGATACTTGAAATAAAACTAATTATTTTAACGTAAAAATATTTTTGTATTGAATATTATTGATGGATATATTAAAAGTAACTAAAAGGGATTAGGTACATGGTTTTTAACCGACTTAAAAAGAGGAGGAAGTTTTCAATTCGTCTTGTATATTTTTTTATATAAGTCTAAGTATGTTTATGATAAACTGTTTATTATTTATACGTACATATTCTGATGTTCATGTACGACCGTTCAAAACAAGTATACCTTTATAAATAAATAATCGTTTATTGCCATAAAATTACAATTTTATACAGTAAATAAACTAATAAGTAGGTATGGTAAAAGGAGCAGGCTCAGTATAATATGCTGTGAGACAATAAATCATACTTTTGTAGGATTGTGACTGTACTTCTGACCGCAACCATACGTTTCTATGTATCTGTGATAATTACCTACTGAAGGATAAAATCGTTAATATTCAAAAAGGGACGTTTTGGGTTCGTTGAGTGATGCTGATTTAATCCTTTGCGTAGACTTAAGTTCTAAGCCTCTTTATGTATACTACCTGAATCGTAATGAACAAAATATTCGAAAATTCCTACATATTTAATGATGGAGAATAAATAGGTAAATTTGACGATCTAGTTGGCACAGGGTTTCGGGTTCGATTCCTGCCTCAGACAAGTATTTATGCTTAGATATTTGTCTGTGGTCTGGTTGTTTCTATGTATTATAAGTATGTATTTACAAAAGAAAAGAAAAAAAAGTAGTAAATCCGTTGTCTAGCGCCCATAACACAAATCTACTTACTTTAAGTTTACTTAGCTTAAAAGCGGATCGACCTTGCAATAATTCCAGTCATTCCTGACTCTCGTTTCCTGATCTAGATAAATCTTTTGAATTAATACACAATTATCCATGTCATCTTATTCGGCTATTTACGATTAATATTATTAATCGGCTATTTACGATTAATATTATTAATCGTAAAAAGTAGATGTTATAGGGGCATAGTCATGCCAGTTATAAGTTGTATGCAACAAAAATCATCAACTCTTGTGGATTATCCAGGGAGGAAACAGTCGACTACGTTTGTATGGAGAGCGAGCCGGTACCCTTTCCTCTTAGCACAAAAAACTGGCCAAGTGCGAGTCTGTCTCGTGCATGAAGGGTTCCGTATCATTGTATTTTGTTTATAGTATTAATTGGTTTAACGGCAACAGAAATACATCATCTGTGAAAATTTAAACCGTTCAGCTATCACGATTTATGAAATAAAGCCTGGTGACAGACAGACGGCAGTCTTAGAAAAAGGGTCCCGTATTTAGCCTTTGGGTATGGAACCCTAAAATAATACTTGACATTGGCAATTATAAGCAAATCGTACAGAAACATTACATAGGTTTTAAATGCTTTAAATGCTATAACCATTGCTGCAAATGTTAAACAAACAAAAAATTGAGATTTTACAAACAGAGAAATGGAAAATCCCTACCGCGTGCGTTCTTAAAAATGTGTTTTCAGTCTTATTCAAATATTTACTCAATTTACGTTCCATTACAGTTGGTCACAGTTCACAATGGAGTTAGATGCGACGGCGACAAACGACACGACAATTACTAGATCTTCTAAAAAATTTAGTGAAAAATATCGCACAAAAGATTTTTTTCTAATTTTTTCCGCCCTCCTGATAATGATGCCGTTTTCTTCTAATTTAGTCAGTGCCTTAGAACAAAACTTAGCCATGGCAACCACATCATCTGTTACCCTAATGAAATCGTTTACAGAAAGCAGGCCGTTAGGTGCGCCATTCTTTGAGTGCCCCCCTAACAGTCATACAAAGCCGTATGCATGGTACTTTATAATTCATCAACTGGCAGAGACAGATGGCGCCATATTAAAAATGTATAAAGGTATTTTTGTCTGCCAGGTGGGAGGTTAAAGACCCTAAAAATTTATTTAAAGTATGCTAACTACAGCTACATACAGCCAACAATTTTGCCATAATTGACCTCCCTTCAGTATACCCTTCCGTTTGACTTATCTTCACAAAAAGCCTTCATCAAGCCTTGGCAATTCTATCCTGAAAAATGCTATTATATTGCTAACATAATTTTTTATCATTAGTTCGGGTAAACCTGTCTATTTTATGATGAATCTCGTCAAATAGACGGGTTTATTTAAGCCAAAGTGGTAAGACCAGAAGCGCGATAGAGCTGTGTTTTAAACAGTTTTTGGTTATCAACCGCTAAAATCCATAGAATGACATTCCTACTGTCGTAAAGGTGAAAAAAAAATGCTTTGTACTGTCATATACTTCGAAATACGTTACAGTGATTTGCCTCCATAAAAAAATCGTCAAAATCGTAAAAAAAACGTCATTTTTATTAGATTTTTCTATTGTATAGCGATTGTAAAGAAAAAACAAGTACAAAGTTTATATTTTCATAAACTAAACATCAAATCCTGATGGTTTTTGACTAACAGATGGTTTTTCACTAAAATAGATGTTAGTCTTTTAATTACATAAAACAGTTAAAATGGCCATTTCGCGGCGCGCGGGGGAAACAGATACAATCATTGCACGGTGCGCGCGTGGAAAAGGGATAGGGATTTTCGGGGCCTACTTCACCTTAGTAATTAATTTCTCGGATCTTAATCGCGTATTTTATATTTCTATTTCTTTGTCTTTTCCCTTTTAATCCCCGACGCTTGACTTGTATCTCTCTGTGTGAGTGTCTGTCTGTGGCATTGTAGCTCCCGAACGGATGAACCGATTTTGATTTAGTTTTTTTGTTTATTATTATTTTTCTTATTTCTCTTATTTTTTTTAAATACGCGATTAAGACCCGTGAAAATAATTACTATGAATACGAATCGTGAGTTTAAAAAGTCTACTTCACCTTATTTGTCGCATCACCTTCGCTAGGAGCTTAGACCATCTAACCAGCTAGGAGTAATAGTGTTTTGTGCGCATGACACTCCACCGTGTGCTGTAAATGTTGCGTTACGGGAACGAAGGTAGTCTAAATAATTTTATCGTCAGCACGCCTACCTTCTATTACGTTTTTTCTAAGTGTTCAAGTTTACTTTGAATTTTTTATTGATGTTAATAATTTAATGGGAGTTACGGAAGATTCCATGTTGTTTTCTTAATTTATTTGTTAGATACAAACTAAAGAACCTCTAGGTCACAAGGGAAAACACTTTTAACTTTAAAAATGATACTCTGGCTGAATCAATTTTTATTTCTTACTAACTGCGCCGCAGTTTCACCCGCATAAGTCCCGATCCCGTGGGAATATCGAGATAAAAAAACTTGAGAGGTGTCAAGGGACACCTGGATGGAACGAAGAAAGACGAAACGAAAATAACTGGCTTGCTTTCTATGAGAGAGAGAGACAGACAGAGAAACACGCGCACGCCGCACGGCTAACAACTATAGCAAAGTGTCGTTACAATTTTTGTCTTAATTTTTTCCGTCTAGCCTCCTTTCGCAACGCGCGATAAAGAACTTCGGTCCAAAAGCCTGTGTGTTTATCCAGGTCTCCAGCTATCTAGATACCAAGTTTCATCGCAATCGGTTCAGTAGTTTTTGCGTGAAGGAGTAATAAACATACATACACAAACTTTCACATTTATAATATTAGTAGGATACATGACTGAAAGGAAAATAATAAAAATCATTAAGGCATGTGATAAAGGAATGTAGTAAGTAATGTAATATGTAGAGTTATTGGTTATTTATATGAAAGTGGTACCTTAACAATCAATTTGTAACATTTTTGGAAAAAAATTGAGTTTATCTATACATATAAAATGCTTTGTCCTGAACGCCTGACTGACCGATCAAGGCACAGCCTTAACCGCTGATCATAGAGACCTGAAACTTGTAGGGTGAGTTCTTTGTGTGACGTAGATATAAAAAGGAGGGGCAAAGTTTGTATGGGACAACGTGATTCTTTGATCTATTTTCGACTTCTACGCGAACGTAGTCGCCGGCAAAAGCTAGTGTTAACAAAAATCTGCTGTTACATGAAAAAATCATTGACCTACCTACTTATTTTTTTAACAAATCAGCTGATTTTCGAATTCATATTCCAAAAAAATATTAGAATTTGGCTACTCTATTTGACGACCTAAGGTAGCCAGAAGTAGTCATGGATACCCGGTGACGTCGCCATTCCCGGTGAGCTAGGGCTCCTAGGGTGCACAGAAGTAGCCCACAAACGTTTTCTTATATAATTAACTAGCTGCGCCCCGCGATTTTACCCGCGTAAGTCCCGAACACAGCTCCATCTATTGGGTGTATTTGCAACCTAGATGTCAAACAATATTGAAGAATTTTATCGATGAATCAACGTACACCGCCATCTATGAGAACTTCATAAAACTAAACAGTAAATATTCACGACATAAGCGAATAATTGAGATGATAACTATCCTATCCAGTAAGTTAGACCAAAATACGGGTACATGAGAAATTTGATTGAAATCGGTTCAGTAGTTTTGGAGTTTATTGGCAACATACATCGTGACACAAGATTTTTATATATACAGACTAGGTTTTGCCCGCGATTTAATCCGCGTAGAACTCGAAAATGGTTGTAATAAGATTGGACCAAGAAATCACGTTGTCCTATACAAACTTTGCCCCCTTTTTAACCCCCTTTGGGGTAAAATTTTGAAAAATCCTTTCTTATCCGATGCCTACGTCACACAAAAAACACACCCTCCAAGTTTCAGGTCTCTACGATCAGCGGTTTAGGCTGTGCGTTGATCCGTCAGTCAGTCAGTGATTCAGGATAAAGCATTTTATATGTATAGATTACCAATAGGCCTGTAGGTGTAGAAATATATTTCCATATTAAACTGGTAAGATTCATAATACATAACAGCGGTAATGTATACAAACCACAGCTAGTTTACGATTCACGGCCGATGATTTTATCAATTAATTACGACATCACACACGTAGATGCTTAATTAAATATTCTGTTTATTCTCTCTGACGAATGGAGTAGCCATTTGAGCAGTGCCTCTCATTTTGTAGTCCTTAGATAGTCCGGGCGCTCTCTCCATACAAACGTAGTCGACTATTTTCTCCATGAATAATTACACTAGAACAAATATTTTGTTGCATAAAACTTATAACTGCCATGACCATGCCCCTATGTTTTGTTTTTAAAATCTTAATTTCTATGATAATTTGAAAATGAAAAAAAAAACAAGACATAAGGGCATAGTCATTGCAGTTATAGGTTTTATACAACAAAAATATTTGTGCTAGTATCATTATCCAGGGAGGAAATAGTCGACTTCATTTGTATGGAGAAAACGCCGGTACCTTTTCACCTTAAGACGGGGGACATATTGACGAGACCTCATTTCAAACGAAAAATTCAGTGATTATCACCATTAAATAATAATAATAATAAATATTGCAGGACATTCCACACATCGCCATCTAGCCCCAAGCTAAGTAACAAGACTTGTGTTATGGGTGCTAGACAACGGATATAATACTTATATACTTTTCTTTTGTAAATATATACTTATAATACATAGAAACAACCAGACCACAGACAAATATCTAAGCATAAATACATGTCTGAGACGGGAATCGAACCCGCAACCCTGTGTTTGGCAGTCCGGCATGGTGACCATTGTGTCAACTGGGTCGTCATTAGTACAATGCTAATTTTAATAAATATACATTACAGAAAACACCTTTAATTAAATAATCTTGTAATTGGTGTTGGTTTTTTATTTTGCCTCATAATATCCTAAACAGCAATCGTAATAAAAAAATGATTCTGTAAGGTTATACTGGACTTAATTATATCCTTCAAGTCATGCTATTGAAATTAATCGATAAGATATCGTCTACCTTACTATTAAATCGTAGATGATTTTAAATAGCGCAAATTAATGATAGGCATAATAAATTACAATCTGATATCACTGATAATAATATTATATTTACAATCTATTCATTCATTTTCCTTAGATTACTACCTAAATAATATTAAATTTACAAGTATTTTTTACAATTCATATTCTAATCAATGCTTCGCCTTGATTTTGTGATTTACATTTTAAGTGAGCGAGACCAAGCAAAATGATTAGCCATAACTAATGATAAACAGTTAATCGTAATCAGATAAACATATCATAATATCTACTCTAAACTACTCCCGGACTTACTTAAAATAGCTACAGAATCTCTTTTACCCAATTCCCTTTGTATTTCCGCGAAAGTTTTACCTTTCGTCTCTGGTACTAAAAGCGCTATAAACAAGGAAGTACCGAAACAGAATCCAGCGAAAACCCACCATACAATTAACACTCCTACTCCAGCCATTATAGCTGGGAAGAATAGAGATATGATGGATAAAGTTAAAATTGAAATGACGACTGCCATCGATACACCGTATGGGCGAAGAGGACCTTCCAATAATTCAGCAACCAACATCCAGAAGAAAGATCCAGGTCCTGTAGAAAAATAAAAGATCTCATTGACATGCAGTGTTTGAATGAATAATTTGAAGCCACATTCAAACATTATGATCAACCTTATTGATATGAACAAAATGCTTTCGAAAATTATGGGACTTGACATAGTGTGTCAGAACATAGTGTCAACAACCTACGCATGCATTTTCAGCGTTATTACCAGATTTTTTTCCCTTATGACTACTCTGAATATTTTTTAAAAATATTATTAATTCTTACCTGCATTGAATCCATAGATGACAAAAGCAACGGAAATAATTGGCAGGTAATTAAGGAAACCAACGACTGCATCAGTTCCATGTAATATTTGAAAAAATACAGCTAGTCCAATCTGTAATGAGAGTGAAAATATTAGTTAAAACAACACGATTAATTCTACTAATATTTTATTCTCTTCAGCTACTGTTACAATTAAGCGCGATGAAATTCACTTTTCACACTTGCAAGTAGCCTGCCATTATAATCGTTTTTCTTGATGTGTACAATTTAGGAGTATTCGAGTCACAAGTGAACAGGCATCCTTAGACCGCATCGTCACTTACCATCAGGTATGATAGTGGTCAAATACTGAAATAGCATTTATTTAAAAAAATACAATATTTTGCTTGTTCACTTGATAGTCACCGAGGGACGCATTTACGGAAAGTGTCAAATTGTGTTCATTTTCCGGTTTATCCGTGAAAGTTTTAAGTATTTTAATTAAAGACACCAAATGAAAGAGAAAATACTTATCTGTATAATGTATAAAAATAATTTAAAAATACTATACGTTTTATACAAAAAAATCCGTAGCATCTTTCCGCAAAAACTATGAAAATAGGCCGACTTTCGGTACAAAGATTTCAAGTAATAAAAAATATACTTTGATAAAATAGAAATATTAAACATTAATTCGTTTTAATAAATACCGCATAAATATTCACAATTACTCCATAAACCACAAAAATAGATCATCAATCTTCCACCATACTTTGCTTGACTTTATTTGATGTATAAAATAACGACCATTTTGAATGAAAAGTTAGTCCAGATGCTTCAGGCGCGTCAAATCGTAAATGCCGTTTTATTGGTCGTGGTTCGATCGCGACCAATAAAACGGCATTTTTTTGGAGTTCAAATGTGTTAAAGTCTTAGTATAATAATAATAACTTAACTTTTAACTTTGCTCAATTCATCAATAAGATTTTGAATCTTATTAGGGACTACTACTTTTAAGTCCCTTCCAGTACAAACTTTTCGCACACTCTTTATTTATTAAATCATCATCCATTCTACTTACCATTCCGATCCCGATTCCAATAAATGAAATACACAGAATGGGTTTTCTTCCAAAATGATCCGTGATAAAAAATGTTATCACACATGCCAACAATTGTATAAATCCAATTATAAGAGAAGATACTTCGGAACTGAGACTCGCATTCGTTAATTCAAATATACTTTGTAGGTAATAATTAACAGCATTGTATCCTATCAACTGTTGTGCTATAGACAAGTAGATTATGATCCCAAGTGATTTCAAAACAGTTATGTCTTTGAGTAGAGCCCATTTGTTTTCAATGATTGGTGTATCTATATTTTTATTCGATTCTATATTATCTTTAGATCGATTTTGTGTTGGGAATTGGCTGATTTCTTCGTGTGCTAATTCTTCTGTTCCACGTAGGTATGTTAATACTTCTACTGCTTTGTTCGTTTTAGCTTAAACATTAATATTAGGTTTATCTTTCGATGTTTCAAGTACAGCTGTACTTTATTTAGTTTGGCTAAATAATTCGTAGGTAGGTATATCTATACTAACATCATAACGACTAAAGATTTGATTGTTTGTTTGAATAGGCTCCGAAACCACTAAATCGATTTTGATGAAACTTAGTATGAGAATACATTGATTCATTTAAAATAACATATAAGCTACTATTTATTCCGATATTCCTACAGGATCGGGAGTAACACGGTGTGAAATTGGGAGACACTGTTTGTCTTTCATAATGATGTTCAATCTGCTTTTTACTATTTGGTACGTAAGTATATTAATATAATATGAAAAATTATCATTGACTCAATGATTGTGATGATATATTTAAATAATAATGATGATTTACCTTTTATAAACAAGAAATAAGGACTTTCCGGTACAAACAATAGCGGCACAAATACAGCCACAGTGATACCCGCCATCAAAATATTTATCGTCAAGTATGACACGAACGGCCCTACTCCGAACATTATTAACATTCCAATGGCGGACATTATTTGAGTCATAGTTCCAGATGCTCCTCTTATTTCTTTCTAAAAATAATATTTAAATTATTAATTGACAATAAGTTTTATAAACAAATGTCTGTCCATCAGATTAAGTATTAGTTTGGCAGGATCAATCTCTATAAATATAAAATTATCGTGTCGTGGTGTTAGTTACCAATCTCTACCTAAACGGCTGAAGCGATTTTTATGAAAGTTTTTATATTCGTTAGAATCGAGTAACATCATTTATTTACTTTTTTTTGTAAATGGCAAAACAATGTTTTCAGCTTGTCCTACTAATATTATAAATGTGAAAGTTTGTGTGTGTGTGTGTGTGCGTGTGTGTGTATGTTTGTTACTCCTTCACGCAAAAACTACTGGACCGATTGCGATGAAACTCCGTATCTAGATAACTGGAGACTTGGATTAACACATAGGCTACTTTTTATCTCGATATTCCCACGGGATCGGGACTTACGTGGGTGAAACAGCGGGGCGCAGCTAGTATTATATAAAACTCATTATACTCAAGACATTGTAGTGACTGGCCTTAACTTGTAGGACGAGTCATTAAATAAATAATATGGATATATTATTTATTTAATGACTCGTCCTACATCAATATCACCTTCTCAGTTAAGGCAGTATCTGAAGGACAAATTACGTGTTATCATGCATATTTTGTTACATCAATTCAATTTTCAAACTTATAGACATAGATTAATCAGAATGGCACCCTTAATGACACAATGACACCTGCATAAGGTGTTAATAAATGGTAGAATGGAATAGAAAAACATTTATTTGGACAAGCAGACGACAAAATAAATTTAGCACAGTTGAGAGTTGTTAACAAAACAAAACATAAAAACACTGACATGAATAAGAATAAGAAATAAGAAAATATGATAAAAAGACAGAAAATTAAAAGATCACAATGGTACAAAAAGTATAAAATAGAATGACGTAAAATTCAGAGAATACAGTAGAAAAAAATACAAGTGCAGCAGTAGCAGCACAGTAGGTTTGGGTAGCAGGGAAAGGTAAATACGTTATAGATTTTGACGGTCATTAATCTACGTTTGCCATTCGACTTACCCCAGAAACTTCCGAACAATAAGTAGAAACAACAGCTATAGTTGTCATATCAGCCAATCCTCCAAAAGCTCGACCGAGTAGTACCATCCATACTTCGCTAGCGAATATCACAAGCATAGACATTATCAATCTTGGTATTATGGAAATGAAAAGCGACCACTTTCGACCAAGATTGTCCATTAACCAACCCGTAAAGAATAGTGCTGTGAACGATAAAATAAAAACTGTTTAAGCTATTCATAATTAAGACAATAATGCTTCATATCTTAATAGAAATGATACGAGGGATCAGGTGTTAAGTTGCAGACAGTAAATAATACCTAAACCTATTTTAATTTTGGATGTAGTTTGTAATGAGGGAGTTTTAAAAACATTCTGTATACATAGAAAGAAACAAATCGAATAATATTTCTGACCAGATTATTTTAATATTCCGATTTTAAGCCCCCTGAATTTTCAAAGAAAGAAATTTTTGCATCGCATAGTACAAGCATGATTCCGTAGCTGGCTTCAGCATGGCGCCGGAAGGTATTACACATATAAATATACTAGCGACTCGTACGGCTCCGCACGGCTATAATATACATATTATTATAAACCTTCCTATTGAATCACTATCTGTTTTAAAAATCCGTATCAAAATCCGTTGCGTAGTTAGATCTAAGCATACATAAAGACAGCCAGCGGAAAGTGACTTTGTTTACTATGTACTATGTAGTGACTATATAATGATAGTAATCACATAGGTAGATATCTATTATGTGGAATATAGGTAGCCATCTGTCTGCCAGTTGATGAATTATTTAGTTTTTTCTTACCCAAAGTTCCACATAGGTTACCAATAGATACAATCCAAGCCTCTTCTGCCAAGGTTATTGGTCGAGAAAATATCGTTTGGTCTTCGTCTTTGAATTTTATCAACATTGGAGAGCCCCATACATTGTGCATACCTAAGCTTATAACTGTACAATTCGCTGAAAAAAATATATGAAAAATTATATTCTGACGTGAAAACATGTTTCAGTTTAGTTAGTAAGATTTAACACCCCACAAATGTATCGGTTATACATATCATAATTTGTTTCATGTACAACAATGTGGCTGCATCTCTTGCCTGCCCGATCTTTTTCCACGCTCAAACACAAGCATGATATACAGAAATACTTCTTTCGAGATTTTCATGTGCAGTTTTGTGCTTGAAGCTTGGTACTTGATCGCGATCCCGTGCATTTTGCAGCACAATTAAATATGAGTTTCTTGTGCCTTCTTCTCATTGGTGGGCGCGTTCCGAAGGTACACATCCTAACTTAATTTTTACGTCTTTAAGTGATCCCGTACAAACTGTATGATTTCAAATAAATATTTTTTTACTTTGACTTTAATTCACAAAGCACATTCTATAAAAAGGTAATTATTGGGCACGTTTTGAAACTAAATCGTAAAAATACTTTAAATTAATTTTTTTTTTTTTAATTTTTACGTTTTTTTTTTTCTCCCTCTAAAGAGTGTAAGAAGGTAACTGACCTGCAATGACCACTGCATATTGCCTTAATAATGGACTCGTAATTTTTATAAACATTATAGAAGACTCAACTTCTAATATTGATAAAGTTATTTCTATACTAAATCCTTTTATAGTATTCTCATTGATAAATTTATCGTTATACAGTAAACAAATCGAATCGAGATTATAAAATTGTCAGATGATAAGTATTATGGTCAACTAGCTGTTGCTCGGCGGTTTCGCCTGTGACAAAATTTCTGAAAAGGGATATATTTCACAACATATTTATGAACGAATAGTCAAGAAAGAAAAACATATCGATTAATTCTAATCTATTCTTCTTTCCCTTCTGCCTACCTTTCAATTTATTTGGGATCCATTTCTATAATGTTTTGTCTCACGCAGTCTATTCATTTTTTCTTAGGTCGTCCTCTTTCTCTCCATGCGAGTATGTGAATGCGACGTCTTGGCAGCGAAGCGTATAAGCCTCCTTGGTAATGCGTATCCCAAACCGGAAGAATATGAATTTCTTCCTCTCAGTGGGATCTCCGCGTTAATCAACCACTACTTCAAAGAGTAAGAAACATTAAGGTAGGGGTAAACACAAAAGATCCCAATGGGTCGAAGTGTTGCTGGCTATTTGTCAGCCCCCAATATATAAGATAAGGTTCTCTGCATTCATACTCATAACTTTTCTAGTCACCTCATCACTTCATTTTCATGCCAACCCAGACGGATCCCTTTCAATTATCCCATAACATGGGAATTAAAGAGTTTTACTCAGCTTACAAACGGTGTTAAATGTTTTGTACAAATAAAAAAATGTAAAAAATGGTGAATACTATTTATAAATAGTTGTTTCAAATTTTATACTATTGCACTGGACAGTTTTTGCTTAGAGAAAACAGACGGACGGAACCGGACGGTGCTTTAATGAGTTTTCTGTACAAAATATTGGATTTGTCGTCCCGGATCCCAGTATCAAACTTAATTTAAAACCGATCACACCAAGTTGCGTCTACGGATACATTAACACATATGCTCTTACGGTAAAGAAAAACATCGTAGCTAGGTCCACGGTTAGGTATAGGGCATTCGCCAATCCGGAGTTCGCGTGACGATGCACTAACCCCTCTGAAAGTAGAATTTTGAGCAATACTGAGACCTTCATTCTTTCATAAAACAAGAACAGACCTTATTTGCATCTGTATCTAAAACGGTATGGTAACACACTTACCAGCAAATAATGTAGGTTAGTCTAAGATCCCTTTAGGAACGACCTTCTCCGAGCTGGTTAATGGATTTTGGTATTTCTATCAAATTAAATAGTTCAATAAATATGTTGCAAATGGGTTGACTTAAGAATTACAGTCTAGAATATGATTAGGTAAATAACAATTTTTTTATACATTTCACTGGTTTGATTCATAGACAAATTCCATACCAATCGAAAGTATGTAGCTTAAAGAATACGTAAACGTTTGGTTGACTATTTTTATTCCCGTCACAAGCTTGGGTAGGCAAGTAAATCGATACTAGTCATTTGCACTGGTCTAAAAAAAATTAAGTTAAAATAAAGATTAGTATTAATTCATTGGTATAGAATTTGTATATAAACCAAACTAGTCAATTGACTAAAACTGATTTTATATCCATTTATAAATACAAAGTTAAAATAAATTAATATAAAATCACATAATTTTATAATTAATTAATTATTCTAGACTGCAATGTTTTAGTCAACCCTTTTGCAATATATTTATTGACCATTTCGATTTGATATAAAAAAACTTTTTATCACAGTTGCTCATAAACTGGATCTTATTCAACTGCTTTTAGGCTCATAATCCAACGTATTACACACGCTTGCGTTATGCACTACCTCGACGCCACTAGTGTGTTATAAGTTATCCTGATAACTAATATTGGTATCTTACTGCTAATTACATGTTAGATAGATGAAACATTCTTAATTTATCTGGATAATACTGTTTTGATGAATAATAAAGTAGGTACAAAAAAAGAGGTTCTACTCCAGCAATAAAGGTTATCTATAAAGTCGGTTTACGAACGATAATTTTACGTGATAAAAACTGATTAATAATTTAGTGTTGTTTTTTATTACTTAAATATAGTTTTTTCCGTATCATTATATTCTGTTTTAACCCCCGAGAAATGGAAAAAAGCCCTAAAAAATATTGTATGTCAGACGAGGCTGTATAGTAAAAGTCTTTTGCCTGGCCTTTCGGGAGTATAATTAACAAAAAAATATTGCCTGAAAAAATTGTAAATATAGACTTATCACCAAATATTTTGTTATTTATTATTTTCTTTTCTTTTCAAGTCTTTTCTTTTATTCGCAACTGTGATAAAAAAACGTCGTACGATACACGTGTGAAATTGATCTTTGCATCTTGGCTTCTTAACACGCTCGCTACCGCTCGCGCGTCATAAACCGCCTCTATGCAAAGATCAATTTACCACACTTATATCGTAATGTACTATTTCATCCGTTCGTCACCAGCTCGGTGAAAGTCGTTCCTAAAGGGATCCCATTCTATAATCTACAACGTGCTAAACCGGTTTTGATAAAAAAATAAATAAATTATTGTAATTCGATCATACCTTCTGAGGAATGCGTAGACAAACACACATACGTACATACTTATTCAGTTACATTACACATCATTGTGAAAATATCGTATTAAGGTGAAAGGGTACCGGCGCTCTCTCCATACAAACGTAGTCGACTGTTTCTTCTCTGGGTAGTAGCACTAGCACAAATATTTTTGTGCCATAAAACCTATAACTGCCATGACTATGCCCCTATGATTTGTTTTTTTTTTCACTTTCTAATTATCATAGAAATTAAGATTTAAAAAACAAAAGAAAACCAAAACACCCCCATGTTTTGGTTTTCTTTTGTTTTTTAAATATGATCATGGCAGTTATAAGTTTAATGCTGCAAAAATATTTGCTCTAGTGGCATTATCCAGGGAGAAAACAGTCGACTACGTTTGTATGGAGAGAGCCCCCGGTTCCCTTTTCTCTTAAGTATATAATTTTAGTAGGTACTCGCTTTTTTTAGAATTTACATATTTCTATAAACATACATACAAATTCGAAAACTTTTTATATTAATAGAACGGATCGTAAATAGTCGACTAAGATGACATGGATAATTGGGTATTAATTCAAAAGATTTATCTAGATCAGGAAACGAGAGTCAGGAATGACTGGAATTATTGCAAGGTCGATCCGCTTTTAAGTGAAATTCATTAACAAAATTCCTTAACTTCTATCACTTTAAATAAATAAATATTGAAGGATATTCCACACAGCTAAGTAGCTAGCCTTGTGTGCTAGACAACGGATATACTACTCATATACCTTTCTTTTGTGAATATATTTTAATACATAGAAATAACCAGACCACAGGCAAATATCTAAGCATAAATACATGTTTGAGGCGGGAATCGAACCCGCAATCCTGTGTTTGGCAGTCCGGCATGATGACCATTGTGCAAACTGGGTCGTGTAATAGTTATATATATTTTGGTAACTTCTTATAATATGATTTAAGTGACTGTGTTAGTGAAGTCTGCTTGATGTGACTGTTGTTTGGGCCCTGTGATAGTGCCCAAAGTTGTCTTGTTATGGTTTTAGAATTACTTGGAATAGTCCAGTCTTGACTGATCCAGATCTGCAAAGCTTGGACCAAGTCTCACCGCGTCTTATCACTTTGAAATGAGAAGAGATGTAACTAAAAAAGAAATGAGTATGAATGTCTCACACAATTCATCTAGAAAAGATGGACAGCGTGAGACAGGCTGTGGGAGAGATGAATGTGAACGATGAGGTCAAAAAAAATCGATATATTTCAACGATGGAATATAACTTATTATTATTGTACCGAACCCAAATAAATTAGGATAAGACCAGAAATATTAAAGTACTACTCAATTAATTACGCATTATCAATTGAAAATAATCTATTTCTGTCATCAAATGACTTTACAACAAACAAAAAATTAAATTATCTAAAGTAACGGTAATTATTGCAATATTATGATTATTGTTAGACGTAATTAAGTGACGCTACCTATATTTTTTACATAATATTATGATATTTTTATTTCAAAATTTGTGTAATAATCGTGAAATTGGCAAATAGCGCAAGTCTAGCGATTTTTATAACGCGATAAGACACTCGCATAGTGACAAACCTATACTTTATCAACATGTAGATACTTACCTATTGTGCTTATCTAACTTCCGAACTATTATTAGAAACCCTAAGTTTATTTATTTGTGTCTTTTGCGATGGAGACAGCGGGAAGTTGGGCGTTAGAAGCCGTGGTTTTTAACGCAAAAAACTACAGGATGTTATAAGTTTGACGTGTCTGTGAGTGTGTGTGTCTGTCTGTAGCATCGTAGCTCCCGAATGACTGAACCGATTTTGATTTTGTTTCTTTTGTTTAAAAGGTGAATTAGTCGGGTTGTTCTTAGCTATGTTTGTTGTAAGGGAGATAGGCTGCTGTCTGAGAGACCGAGGGTTTGACTACCGCTCCGGATCGTTTTTGGTGCAAAGGTTAGCCGTCGCCATACAGAGAGGTAACGCGGCCAGTATTCATGGCTCCTTTGCCCCGACGCAAAAACGACGGGGTGGTATAAGTTTGACGTGTCTGTGTGTGTCTGTCTGTGGCATCTTAGCTCCCGAACAGCTGAACCGATTTTGATTTTGTTTCTTTTGTTTAAAAGGTATATTAGTCGAGAGTGTGAGATAGGCCGACGTCTGTGGGACCAAGGGTTTAACTGCCGTTTCCGGAGCGGCAGTCAAACCTAGGTGCAAAGGTTAGCCGTCACCATACAGAGAGGTAACGCGGCCAGTATTCTCGGCTCCTTTCAGTCAGCGGCGGTTTATTTGATTAATGACGATTGATTTTCCCTTCGCTGAAATATATTGTACTAGCTGCGCCCCGCGGTTTCACCCGAGTCCCGATCCCGTGGGAATATCGAGATAAAAAGTAGCCTATATGTTAATCCAGGGTTCCAGCTATCTACATATCGAATTTCATTGCAATCGGTTTTGTAGTTTTAGCGTGAAGGAGTAACAAACATACACACACACACACACACACACAAACTTTCACATTTATAATATTAGTAGGAAAATAAAACTAATAATTATGATACTAATTATTAGTTTTATTTTCATTTTTCTAGGATCTTTATATTATACTAACTGGTTTTCATCGCAAGCGATCCCATAATTTTTACTTGATGGGGTAACAAACAAACAGACATCTATATAAACTTTTTCATATAAAATTATTTTTTTAAATTATAAAAGTTCCTTTAGCCATTTATTTGGATGTTGCCTGCTTGCTGTAGTTTGCTCAGATAAATTAGGATGGCGTAGTATGAGAGTTAGCGAGATTTCGACTGCCATTTTTATATTTATTTGTTGAACATTGTTACGGCAGGCGCCATAGTATCTATAGTTTTCCAGTACCTATCCAATGAATGAACTATATGCACACTATAGGCAAAATAAACCAGTAATAAAATGTCTTTAGGTGAAATGAAGCATCGGTGTAATGTAATCTATACTAATATTATAAAGCTGAAGAGTTTGTTTGTTTGTTTGAACGCGCTAATCTCAGGAACTACTGGTTCGAATTGAAAAAATCTTTTTGTGTTGGATAGTCCATTTATTGAGGAAGGCTATAGGCTACTTTTTATCCCGATATTCCCACGGGATCGGGAGTTGCGCGTGTAAATTTGTCATAATAAAGCTTAGTTCAATTTAGCATATGGTGAGTCGTCATAATGAACCCATCGAGTCCACTACTATCCCATTATAAGAGCCTAAGTATTTTTCTCTTGTAGTTTATCAATAGTTCTAGCGGATGCATAAGTCATATTTGAGTTGTCCTTTAATACCTATCCAGCAGACAGTGTTTGTGTGTGTGTGTGTGTGTATGTTTGTTACTCCTTCGCGCTAAAACAACTAAACCGATTGCAATGAAATTCGGTATGTAGATAGCTGGAGACCTGGATCCGCAGTATCACCCGCGTAAGTCAAGATCCCTTGGGAATATCGGGATAAAAAGTAGCCTATGTGTTAATCCAAATCTTCAGCTATGTACATACCGAGTTTCATCGCAATCGGTCCAGTGGTTTTAGTGTGAAGGAGTAACAAACACACACACACACACACAAATTTTCACATTTATAATATTAGTAGAATTAGGATAGGATAGGATAATTTAGATTTTATAGTTCACTAGCAGCGCTCCGCGGTTTCACCCGAGTAACACCCGATTCCGTGGGAATATCAGGATAAAAAGCACATGTGTTTGTTAATCCAGGTCTCCAGCTGTCTACTTACCAAGTACCTACATACCATCTAAATCGATCAAACAATCAATCGAAACAAACAAAAAAACCTTGTCCCTTTATAATATTAGTGTAGAAGTCTAGATAACATGTTGAAATGATACCCTCTTATTTTGAAGTCGGCTAAAAATTTTGCCCAACTCTTCTATTTGTTACTTCCCTGAAAGCCTTTGAAAAAAGCCTGCCTCATGAAACGTGATGTCTTCGACGAACGTGATCGAATTTATATGGATTTTTGTTATTAACGTCGATTGACGGGCTGTCACTTTCGGAACTTTACTTTTCGTGTTGAAAATAGGAAAATACATTAATTTACCAATTCTTATTGGCGGATACTCACAAATGACCCAGTTGGCACAATAGTCACCATGCCGGACTGCCCAACACAGGGTTCGATTCCCGCCTAAGACATCTTTTTATGCTTAGATATTTGTCTGTGGTCTGGTTATTTCTATGTATTATAAGTATATATTTACAAAAGAAAAGTATATAAGTAGAGCATCCGATGTCTAATACCCATAACACAAGTCTAGTTACTTAGCTTGGGGCTAGATGGCGATGTGTGGAATGTCCTGCAATATTTATTTATTTACTAAAAATACACAGACCATAAAAGTGTTTGTTTACAGAAATAAATATTTACACACAAATATTAGTTCGACGGTGGGATAGAACCCGCAACCTTCTGATCGCAGGCTGGAGCTAACCAACCACTCTACAGTGGTCGCCCCTTTACTTTATAAATTACTTAATGTTATTTCTTTTCGAATAAAACCCGTTAAAATTTAAAGAAGAAGACATTTCCTTCAATTTAAAAATTCAAAAGAAAACAAACGACAAAAAATATAACCAGAATCAGTATTATTTCTCCTGAAATTAATTCAGGAACACGAAAACAAACTTTCAAAGGATTTTCAAAGTTGTTAGTCGAATTTTAGCACCTGGCTCTTAAATTAAGTAATCTGTTTATGGAGCACTCGTACTTTATAAAACTCCGTCTAGTTTGGTCTACATCATAAGCTTAAATACTAACAAATTCAGGAGCCTCTAGTATATTTGTAGGTATGAAAGCCTTAAATTCCGGAGCCTCTAGTATATTTGAAGATATGGAAGCCTTAAATTCAGGAGCCTCTAGTATATTTTTAGGTATGGAAGCCTTAAATTGAGGAGCATCTAATATATTTGTAGGTGTGGAAGCCTTCAATTCAGGAGCCTCTAGTATATTTTTAGGTATGGAAGCCTTAAATTGAGGAGCATCTAATATATTTGTAGGTGTGGAAGCCTTCAATTCAGGAGCCTTTAGTATATTTGTAGGTATGGAAGCCTTCAATTCAGGAGCCTCTAGTATATTTGTAGGCATGGAAGCCTTAAATTCAGGAGCCTCTAGTATATTTGTAGGTATGGAAGTCTTAAATTCAGGAGCCTCTAGTATATTTGTAGGTATGGAAGCCTTAAATTCAGGAGCCTCTAGTATATTTGTAGGTATGGAAGCATTAAATTCAGGAGCCTCTTGTATATTTGTAGGTATGGAAGCCTTAAATTCAGGAGCCTCAAGGTCCCGATCCGTGCACTCCAGTATGCTGCCAGACTGATCTAGCAGCAAAGTATCTGAATGCTTTGGCACTGTTATTGATTGATATTCAGCCATCAGCCAGCGTACAACTATTAGTACTGGAGGGGCAGATTAGATTGTGGGTATGGAAGCCTTAAATTCTGGAGCATATAGTATATTTGTAGGTCTTCTTCTTCTTCGTATCGATGGCAGATCTGGCAGAAAAGCATCTAAATGCTTTGGCAATGTTATTGGCTGACTGGAGAAGCAGATTGGATTGTAGGTATGGAAGCCTTAAATTCTGAAGCATCTAGTATATTTGTATATCTTTTTCGATGGTATAGACTAATTTAAACTAGGTCATATCCGTCCACTCCAGTATGCTGCCAGATCTTTGGGGTTTTTATTGCCTGACATAAGTTCAGCCGGCGTACAGCTACTAGGACTGGAGGAGCAGATCAGATTATAAGTATGGAAGCCTTAATAGCGCCTCCAGATATAACTAATCTGGTCTATATAACTAATAGGTATTTCATGAAATTTCACACAGCACCATTTAGCCCCAAGTAAGGTACTGGAAACTATGGAGCACATACTGTGTGAATGCGACTTCTTAACAGCAAAGCATATGAGCCTCCTTGGGAATGCGTATCCCAAACCGGGGGAAAATATACGTTTCTTTCTCTTAGTGGGATCAACGCTTTAATTGACCACTTCTTCAAAGATTAAGAAACATTAAGGGGTAAACACAAAATGATCCCACGGTCGAAGTTTTGCTAACTATGTCTGCCCCCGATATAAGATAGAAGGAACTGGAAGCTAAGGAACTTGTGTTATGAAGGCCAGACAGCGGATGGAATACTTTTGTTTGTGCAAAATTGTAACTTAATATACTTACAGAGCAATATTTATTTATGTGCGTTAAATAACATTGCTCTTACGATGAAGGAAAACATCGTGATGAAACCCACGGCTTTGTTGGCTCCAGACGTATTGATGAGTTATTTTTCTTGGATTTGGTCACTATGTTGAATTGGGTAGTAAAGTTACTAACCAATACTGAAATCTATCCTATCTACATTTATCTAAACAAGTATAAATAAAGGAATTTAATAAGCTGCTTGATGTTCCCTATATATATAAAATTCTCGTATCGTAGTGTTAGTTGCCAAACTTCACCTAAACGGCTAAACCGATTTGTGTTAATTTTTTGTGTATATTCGTTAGGTCTGAGAATCGAACACTATTCATATTTTTTTTCCTTTACGTTTTTTTATTTTGGAGATGTTGTTTCAAAGATTATGAATTGCACCACATTTCAATCCAAAATGTGAAGACATTACCAAGTAAAATGCAATGAAATGCAGCGCTAGGAAACGAAGATTCCGACAGAAATTCACTGGACTAATGAACTACCTATTTTAATATAATAAAACAAAGTTGTCTCTTGAAGTTGAATTTCTATCTCGCTGAAGCTGGTCAAATAGAAAATAGTACATTGCTATACAAGTGTGGTAAATTGATTACATAAAGGCGGTGTATTGTAAAGCCGAGATGGAATGATCAAACCACACGTGTATCGAACGACGTCTTTTATCACAGTTGCGAATAAAGACTTGAAATAATAAAAAAATTAAAAATATTTTTGTTATTTTTTTAGACAATATTTTTTTGTTGATCCCGAAAGGTCAAGCAAAAGACTTTTAACCTATACAGCCTCGTCTGACATTCAATATTTTTAGGGTTTTTTCCATTTGTTTTTGCGTCGGGGATTAAAAACTGAATATTATGGGTACAAAAAAAATTACATTTAAGTAAAGAAAAAACAAAAAAAACCTCAATTTTCAATCGTGTTTTTAAACGTTATCACGTAAAAAAGAAGATCGCTTTACAGTATGACGCAGTGGGCGATAGGTCGCCCATTGCGTCATACTGTAGCTTAGGTGTCTAAGTTCGAGGACGCGCAAAGGCAAAGCAAAAGTAGATTATTAAGCTGCACAGATAGGCTACATCTGGGCATCTTAACAATCGACTCTTTTAAATTCAACCGCTTTCTTATATAATTACCAACAACAAAACCTCGATACCTAATTTTGTAAACATAGACCCTAGGGTAACCATACAAAGACCCACTATGCGCCATGTTTTGTGTTTTTACTTCGTTAAATTCGAGCAGAATATTAATAATAAATAGAAATTACTATTATTGGAATGTTAATTATTCTTAATATACGTTTCGTCAAAACCTCGTAGGTAGGTACTGCCATGGGTGTATTTAAACTACACGTTTAGCCAAAATAGTTTTTCGTCAAACTATCTTCTTCTTCTCGTATAGTGGTGTGCTTACCTATTGTTAGAGTTTTCAGATCGCCCTAATGCCTCTAACTTGGCCTAATGACTGCTACTAGAGGTAGCAACCGGGACCAACAGCTTAACGTCCCTTCCGAAGCACGGAGGACTCCACAAACTTTAAAAATCATGAAAAACAATTGTTGTTTGTAAAATAAGTTTACGATAATTTTACGTGATAACGTCATAATAAAACGTTGAATAATTGAGATTTTTTGTTTTTTCTTTGTAATATTTATAGATTTTTTTTCTTTATTTTTCCTTTATCCAACAAGCCCAGATGCATGAGACGCGTTATGATTACCATGACGCCGTCATGTTCCGGAACATGATACTTTTTTTGTGAATGCAGGTGTTTCATCAATTTATTAGACGCTATCACGTCAAAAGAAAAATAATATTTATTGAATGGAACGTAAAAACCAAACTTAAATTAATTATGATACTTCTTAATCATTAGAGGATGACATTTGCAACTCTTGAAAACTTAAATCGCCATGACCGGTCAGAGCGCTTGTAACAACCCAGTTCGCACAATGGTCACCATGCCGGACTGCCAGACACAGGGTTGCGGGTTCGATTCCCGCCTCACACAAGTATCTATGCTTAGATATTTGTCTGTGGTCTGGTTGTTTCTATGTATTATAAGTATATATTTACAAAAACTTGAGAGGTGTCAAGGGACACCCGGATGGAACGAAGTTTCTTTCGATTAATTAGTGAAGGTATTGGAATAAAATCAAAAAGTGTCGTTAAAACTTTGGTCTTATTTTTATCCGTCTAAGCCTTTCGCAACGCGCAATAAGGAACTTCGTTTCAAAAGAAATGTATATATATGTAATATATCCGTTGTCTAGCACCCATGACAAAAGTCTAGTTACTTAGATTGGGGCTAGGTGGCGATGTGTGGAATGTCCTGCAATATTTATTTATTTAACTTAGCTAATTTAACTTAGCTACCCTACCCTTCATCTTCCTCAACTTCTTGTCCATCCAAAGGTTGCCTGGAAGAGATCGCTTTGAGCGATAAGGCCGCCCTTTGTAACACTTAGACTTAAACTTTGTTTTTATTTACTTAATGTTATTTAAAATAAAGAATTTATCTATCTATCTATCTAATTTCGCCTTCATTTCGTCTATTGTTTAGGTCGATTATGGTCACACTATTCTGTAGTGTAATGACGAGTGACGACACCATCATAGTTTAACCAATAGTTACTATGTACCTACAATACCACCCACGATGATAGAATACCTAGATTTAAAGTAAACAAATGAATATTGTATTTCAGTAATATGATCCATTCCTAGATAACCATTTTACTTAATTCTTATCAGTTTTGCAAGTTAGCAAAACAGACCAAATATGGTACCGCAATAATATAAGTAACATGTATTAATTGTAAATAAAATATTAAACAATAGATAAGGTAAAAACCTACGTCATTACCTACTAGCATTAAGTAGTATATAAGGACATATTAATCTTACAATAAATCAGTTATAACCTGGAAGTCAAGTGTTTCATTACCACCGCAGCTCCGAACATTACAATTCAGAAGCCTACTTCATTAAATCGAGTCGATAGTAGCGCGTTCAACGCCTAATTAATTTATTCTAAACAGTACGACACAACTTTGGCGCTTTAATTGTGCATCCGGTTTGGGCTCTCGTAGTCTATGCAAATGTTGTTCCAAATTACATTCAACGTCAGTGTGATAAAGCATTGATTCGTGACTCTAGTTACTTAGCTTAGGGCTAGATGGCGATGTGTGGAATGTCCTGCAATATTTATTTATTTAACTTAGCTAATTTCGTCTTCATTTCGTTTATTGTTAAGGCACTTGTTGGCACATGGTCACTATCGGTCACCAAGCCGGACTGCCAGATACAGGGTTTGATTTTAATTATATTTTTTGACTTTTTAGTGTCTTCATTTCGTCTATTGTTTAAGCACTTGTTGGCACATGGTCACTATTGGTCACCAAGCCGGACTGCCAGACACAGGGTTTAATTTTAATTATATTTTTTGACTTTTTATTGTCTTCATTTCGTCTATTGTTTAAGCACTTGTTGGCACATGGTCACTATTGGTCACCAAGCCGGACTGCCAGATACAGGGTTTGATTTTAATTATATTTTTGACTTTTTATTGTCTTCATTTCGTCTATTGTTTAAGCACTTGTTGGCACATGGTCACTATTGGTCAACAAGCCGGACTGCCAAACACAGTTTGATTTTAATTATATTTTTTGACATTTTATTTACCAAATAAACATTTTATTTTATTCTGATTGACATAATTAATTTTTATAATTTGATTTGTTTGTATTGTTGTTTTATCCCGTACCTTTTGAATGATTTGATTGATTTATTTTATTTTATGTAAAAAATAATGTAATAATATGATACTCTGTATTTTAGGGTCTATAGTTGCCCAAAGATGTAAGTGACATGTCCATTACCAGGTTCAAAACTTTTATAAAGTATAAATTGTGCAGTAAGGCGTACTATGATACTTCATCTTACCTTAATGACGTGACTTTAGTTGCTCCATTTCACATAATACTTTCAAATATTTGTAATATCGACCTTTGTGAGCGTGATCACATAAAAAAAACCCCTTGAGTTTCTTGTGCCTTCTTCTCATTGGTGGGCGCGTTCCGAAGGCACACATCCTAACTTAGTTTTTAAGACGTTTTCAAGTGGTATATGTACAATTGTATTAAGCATCCAAAGAAATAAAAAAAATTGACTTTGACTATAAAGATTTATTCAATTTTAATTTAATTTAATTACAAAACTATAGTCAAAGTCAAACTTGACTTTTGTGAGCACGATTACAAAAAAAAACCGGCCAAGTGCGAGTGGAACTCGCGTATGAAGGGTTCCGGACCATAATATTGTTCTGTTTTAATATTTGTTACAGCGGCAGAAATACATAATCTGTGAAAATCCACTGTCTACTATCACGGTTCATAAGATACAGCCTGGTGACTGACAGACAGACGTACAGTGGATTCTTATTAAAAGAGTTTCGTTTTTTACCCTTTGGGTACGGTTTTAGGATACTTTGGGTGGTACCCTAAAAACCCTAGGAGTTTATTTTGCCATCTTCTCATTAATGGACGCGTGCCGAAGGTACACATCCTACCCAGTTTTTAAGACGTTTCAATGTGATTTCATGAAAATTGTATATCTATTGGCCTCTTAAATGATAAGGTAATATATTTATTTGCATAAAGTATGGTAAGTACAGATCTAAGGATTAAAAGTTTCACATACTTTGCCAACTTTTGGCATGCAAACTTCAATTAGTGAAGTTAATTAGTTTTATGAAATGAGTTCTCGAATCGAAAGACATTTATTGCGAAGTTATTTATATAAGAATCTTTAATGTAAGGTTAATTAGGTAACAATAACTTACCCATTTCAGTCATGCAATATTTTTTTAAGTTTAGTATAATTAAAAATACAAACCAAGCTCTTATATTTAAATGGTTTTAATTATTTAAGAATGAACTGACCGTGCCCGGTAGTAGGCTCCGGAAAATAAACAGGTCGTTTAATAGTACCTACGTGTGAACGTGTGTGCTCTATTATAATAAATTACCCAAAGATGTATATGACATGTCCATTACCAGGTTCAAAACTTTTATAAAGCACAAATTGTGCAGTAAGTATGATTTTTCGTCTTACAACCCATGGACGTGCCTTTAGTTGCTCCATTTCAAATATTTGTAATATTGACCTTTGTTATCGTGATCACATTTAAAAAAACCCCATGAGTTTCTTGTGCCTTTTTCTCATTGGTGGGCGCGTTTCGAAGGCACATCCTAACTTAGTTTTTAAGACGCTTCTATGTGGTCTTTGTACAAATGTATTAAGCATCCAAAGGAATAACTTTTTTTGACTTTGACATTGACTTTATCATTTTTGAGATAGGTTTTATTGGCTAGTCGATGAAAAGCATAATTCTTAAAAGAGTTCTTAAAATTATTGTCATCCTGTCATTTACAATCATCTACCTCTTATCTCTACATTAACACGCATCATTAAACTCCTAGTCACATGCGTCTTATATTATCTCATAACATGTCAATACCAACTTAAACGGTTTCACTCAACTCAAAAACTCTTTCAATTATCCCTTTTCACGGGAGTTGAAAACTCTCATTCAGCTTACAACGAACGGTGTTTCCATTTGTTTACAACTCAAAATTATGAAATAAAATGCCTTGTTACTAGAAGAGTAATAAGTATGATGTAGAAAGATGTCATGAAGAGGAATATAATGGAAAAAGAGATGATGTCAAATGAATGTGAATGGAAGAAGAAGGCGTACTGTGCCGACCCCAAATACATTTGGATAAGGGCAGGCAGAAGAAGAAATAGATATAAGAGTGTTAATCTATGTTAACAACACAAAATTAAAAAGAGTGTGAGTGTAGAGGAATGCCATGGCAAAGAAGAAAATGACATAAGAAAAGATAGATGGACTATTGTGAAACAAGTTATATGAGAAAGATGGTTGTGAACGATAAAGAAGAGAGAAGAGATGCATGTAACTAGAAGAGTGATGAGTATGAATGAAAAGGGATGGAGAGGAAGATGACGACTTAAAAAAAGATGGATGGACTGCGTGAGACAAGACATGCGAGAGAGAAAAATGTTAACGATGAGATAAACCAAATAAGTTGGGATAAAAGCAGGAAGATGATGATGATGATGGTGATGGTGATGGTTGTAAACGATAAGATGACGGATAATAGAGGTGAATGGAAAAAGAAGGCGTAATGCGGCGACTCCAAATATATTAGGGCAAGGACAGGCGGAAAATGAGATAACGGTGTTCATTCATCTATATTTACAATACAACATTGTGTATGAAAATTAATAGTGGCTACAAGAGTGTCAAAGTAGAGGTATGCAATGGAGAAAAATAGGACAACCTAAGAAAAGTAGGATCGACTTTATGAGACAAGGTGTTAAAGTGGTAGGGTTATAGAGGTAAATGGAAGAAGAAGAAGAGAGCCAACCCCAAATATATTTGGAGGCGTAAGAAGAAGGAATACGGGACACGAGAAAATGATGCTTTAAACTTCTTGTCCATCCAAAGGTTGCCTGGAAGAGATCGCTTTGAGCGATAAGGTCGCCCTTTGTAACACTTAGACTTAAGCTTTGTTTTTATTTAATGTTATTTGATAATGGTGTTTACAATAAAGAATTTATCTATCTATCTATCTAAACATCAAAATCAATGAAAAATCCGAGCTTCACAAAATGAAAATATGAAATGAAGGTAACCGTTATAAATAACTTTATATTTTTTTCCCCATTTTTATTTAAAGCTCGAAATGTTAACTCTATTGCTTTGAATATTTTGTGCTGTGTGAAAGATATCCCGTATCAGAAATTTCGTCATAACGCTAAGCCACCGAGCAACAGTCGATATAAATGCCTATCATCTGATAATATAATAATCTCGATTTGATTCGATTAGAATAAGAATACTATATAAGAATTTAGTATAGCATAAACTTTATCAATATTAGAAAGTTGAGTTTTCGAAAATGTTTTTAAAAATTAAGAATCCAATAAGAAAGCAATTTGCTGTGGTATTTGCAGGTCAGTTGATATATTTATCTACTAAAAAAAAATTGTAAATCGAGAATTGTAATTACCTTCTCGTTTTTGAGATTTAGTTTTGGACCGTGCCCTTCTTTTCATTATTTTCATAGAGGGTGCGTTCTGATAGCATGGTGTCACGATGAAGCATATTAAGAGTCAAGCAAGATACATAGGCTGCACTAAAAGTATCGGGAATGGAATATTTCCATTGTTCCTGTCATATTTAAATCTTTTTAATTGAAAACTCCTTGGTTTTAAGAATCTAATACCATTTATTTATTTAAAAAAATAATCTCGGTCTTGTCACAAGGTTTTGTCAAACTTGTTTAGTCGTTGAGAAAATGGAATTGACGCGAGAAAATTCAAGAGCGATGATTTATTATGACTTTCGAAGTGGTTTATCACAAAAACAGTGTGTTGACCGGATGATTTCTGCATTTGGTGATGAAGCCCCATCCAAAACCACAATTTATCGCTGGTTTGCTGAATTTCAACGTGGACGTGTCAAGCTCAGTGATGATCCCCGTCAAGGTCGTCCAAAAACTGCACTCACCCAAGAAAACGTTGATGCTGTGCGTAAGCTGATTGAGGAAGATCGACATGTAACATACCGCGAAACTTTAGACATTGGCATGAGTCAAATACAAATAATCTTGCATGAACAATTAGGTGTAAAAAAGTTGTTTTCCCGATAGATACCGCATTCGCTCTGTGAAAAGCAAAAAGTGGCTCGCGTTACTTGGTGCGTCAGAACTCTCGAAAGATTCCACGCAGGATCCTCAAATGCTGTATACAACATCGTATCAGGTGACGAATCCTGGATATACGCGTACGAACCCGAAACAAAAAACCAGTCACGAGTTTGGATGTTCGAAAATGAGTTAAAGCCCACAAAAATTGTTCGTTCACGGAGTGTTGCAAAAAAAATGGTGGCCACGTTTGTCTCCAAAACCGGCCATGTTGTAACTATTCCTCTTGAGGGACAAAGAACGGTTAATGCAGAATGGTATGCTAGCATTTGTTTGCCACAGGTAAAGAGAACTGCAGCCGCCGCATCATCCTCCATCACGACAATGCGAGTTCTCACACCGCGAACAGAACAAAAGAGTTTTTAGAGCAAGAAAACATAGAATTATTAGACCATCCGCCGTACAGCCCCGACCTAAGCCCTAATGATTTCTATACTTTCCCTAAAATAAAGAATAAATTGCGTGGTCAGAGATTTTCATCACCTGAAAAAGCTGTGGACGCCTACAAAACGGCCATTTAGGAGACCCCAACTTCCGAATGGAATGGTTGCTTTAATGATTGGTTCCATCGTATGGAAAAATGTGTCAAATTTCGCGGAGAATACTTCGAAAAGCAATAAATACATTTTTAAATAGTAATGTTGTGTCACTTCCTTGATTCCCGAAATTTTCAGTACTGTGCAATACTGTGCATGGCACCTAATGAAAGTGACGATAATATTGCTTGTGCAGCGAGGAAAAGATGATGTAGGCAGTATCAGGGTATCATGTATCATAGTCATAGTGAAACTAGTGAAAGGTTTAGTGACGTCATATCCGGTACATTTATGTTTTGAAAGTGACCTTTTACAATCGCCAAGGGTGCAAATGTTGGAGTCGCACTGAAACGACAATTTGAAGGCGTTCGTAGTGTGAGTTCCAAATTGTTCCCTTCCCCATGGACGAGGACGTTTGGCTGAAGGATGTTCCGGATGTGTGGTGTTCCGTCGCTTGCGCGGACATGAACCTATAGTGTAAATGGAAGTGCTATTAACATAGTTATAAGCCATATTTGAAGGACTTATAAGCGTGTCCTACATATCAAAACAACACAATATTTTATTTATTTTATTTTTATTTATTAAGGAAGACAGACAGTTACACTTTACTAGAGTATAAAACTAAACATAAAACTAAATACCATTTAAATGTCTCCGCAAATGGCTTGCTAGACGCTTAATTCTACACTACACATAATGAAGAGAATAAAAATAACCGATAACAATGTGAAAAAAAAAAGACAAGAAGAGAAAATTTCTATAATTATCGTCCTATAATTGGAAAGACATAATTTCTAAAGCAAAACGTCATATTGTTGTTGCCTGAAATAAGTGGTAAATAAATAATGATCTACTGACCGCAGTGAAGACGTCAAAAATAATCTTTTTTTACAGCAAATTTGACAATGATAGGCTTAGGTATGCACAATGTATGGACCTCTCCAATGTTGATAAAACTCAGAGATGAAGACCAAACGATTTTGTCTCGACCAATAACTTTGTCAGAGGAAGCTTGGATTGTATCTATCAATGGCATTGTAGGAATTGTAGGTAAGGAACAAAAATTAGCACTGAATACTTTCGGCCTGAATCATCTTATGCAATCCTTTATTAAGTGACTGCCACATTAATATTATAAATGTGAAACTTTGTGTATGTATGTATGTTTGTTACTCCTTCACGCAAAAACTGCTAAACCGATTGCGATGAAACTTGGTATCTAGCTGAAGACCTGGCTACATTTTATCCCGATATTCTCACGGGATCGGGACTTACGAGGGTGAAACCGCTAGTATACATATATACCTAAAAATTGCAAAAATAAATTCAGAACTGTGAACACTTTTTGGGATGAATTTAGATATTTATGAGGGATGAAATTTTGTGACCTTGGATGTGGTATGAAATTTGAATATCTAGAAAGTTCAATAGACGATAAAAACGCTTATTTTTATTGATGTTTATCTATACCTACGTATATAGATAATTATCGTGCTACCGATTATTTTCACTTTTGTAAATAATTATCACTTTTATTTACGAAAGCAAATAATCACACAAGCAAATCGCCCGGACAAAGGCTAAAGAAATGCTACTTACAGTTTATTTTGCCTTCAAAGTATTTATGGAGAGATTTAGTTATTTCAGAATCGATCATTACAAAATCAAAAATAATAATAGGTGTTTGCTTTACCTATTCTGATTAAAAAACATTTCAAGTTTACCCAGATAAACTTTGATTATTTTATCGTTAATTCTAATTATAAATATCCTTATTATTCTATTGTTGTTTATTATTATGCCAGAAGTAAACTGGTCAATAGTAAATGCAAAAATAGCTGCAAGCCCTTTGTTCACCTAAAGCTAACAATAATAATTTTAATCTCCTATTAAATTTTTATTTCTTTCTTCAGCATTATTTTTCACGGGATGGTTAATGGACATGCTCGGTCGAAAGTGGTTGCTATTCATCACCATAATACCAAGATTAACGATGTGTATGCTAATGATATTTGCTAAGGAAGTATGGATGATACAAATCGGTCGAGCTTTTGGAGGATTGGCTGATATGATAACTATATCTGTTGTTTATACTTATTGTTCGGAAGTCGCTGGGGTAAGTTTTTTTTCTATTAATTATGGCTTCGCACGGCTTGTGCATTTAGCCAGTGTCAAGTTATATTTTGCATCAAATTATGACCCGATTTTTCATAAATCGGGCCTAAAGTGTTTCAAAACAGTCAAAGTCGTCATAGTCCGTCAAGTCAGGGGCTATAGTAAAGCGGTGGCAAGGTTACCATAATAACCTTAATAGGAGATTTGGAGGCAACGGGAAAACTTCATGTTTGACCATTGTTTGACACTGATTTTTACTTTCATTACACTTGTGCACTTTCACAGAACTTCATTGAATAATATTCCACCAGAATTATACAATTCAACTCGGGTTACAACTAAGTTTCATGAAAATAAAACTGCAGCACGACATGTTGTTAACTCGTTCCCGCCAAAACTCCTGGGGTAAGTTTAATGGCAAAAAAACTTGAGAGGTGTCAAGGAACACCCGGATGGAACGAAGTTCCTTTCGATTAATTAGTGAAGGAATTGTAATAAAATTTTACTTTTTCTAAGTTATAATAACAAATAAAATGTAATATAAACTTAATCAGTAGGCTCAATTTTAGTAATTGCTTTCTATAAGAGAGAGAGAGAGAGAGAGACAGAGAAACACGCGCACGCCGCACGGCTTACAACTATAGCAAAAAGTGTCGTTACAACTTTTGGTCTTAATTTTTCCGTCTAGCCCTCTTTCGCAACGCACGATAAGGAACTTCGTTCCAATAAAGAAATATTGCAGGACATTCCATACATCGCCATTTAGCACCAAGCTAAGTAACCAGACTTGTGTTATGGGTGCTAGACAACGGATATACTACTTATATACTTTTTGGAACGAAGTTCCTTAGCGCGCGTTGCGAAAGGGGGCTAGATTTTGACCAAAAATTGTATCGACACTATTTGCTATAGTTGTAAGCCGTGCGGCGTGCGCCTGTAATTGAGCCTACTGATTAAGTTTATATTACATTATATTTGTTAATAATAAAATAATAATAATAATAAAATAAGCCCGCAAGGCACCTTGAGGCGAGGTGACGGGGAGTAACGACCCCGCGGTCCCGAGTTCTCCGGGGGGAAGTCACCGTTCCTCATCTCCGGCTTGCCTTAGTTGGTTGGTCGGAGTGAAACCTGACGAGGAAGCGGTCCCCCGCCTCTGGCTTGCCTTCACCGGCCGTCCAGAGTGGAGCCACTATAGCAGAAATGCTCGAAGGATGGATGCTGAACGTCAGTGATGAGTTGGCCCGCTCGCTCGGACTACCAGCGATGACTTAAAATCCAGTGAGGCCTCTCCATCCTTCAGCCACTCACGTTCCTGTTGCCCCCTTGCTGTAATTTACTCGGCTTATTAGGGTGGCCCAGTCTGAGAGTTGGCGAGTCTCCGCCTGCCATTTTACGTGTTTATTGAACATTGTTACGGCAGGTGCCATAGTATCCATAGTTCTCCAGTATCTAGTCCACTACCATCCCATCACAATAGCTCAAGTAGTTTTGTCCTGTAGATAATCAAAAGTTTTATCCAAACCGGAGGTTGTCCTTGGTTGCACTTTATAGTGTAGACAGGGATAATCGCCGGTCTAGAATGCACCCCATTGTTTGCTATTAAACTTGTTATTGTAAAGGGCCTCTACGTGTTGGCTTCGGCTCCACGCACGCCTTCCAAAGGTCCGGGGCTCCATAGCCCCGTGACACAGGACGTATAACAGACAATAAAATAATAACTGTAATAATAAATATTACAGAACATTCCACACCTCGCCATCTAGCCCCAAGCTATGTAACTAGACTTGTGTTATGGGTGCTAGACAACGGATATACTACTTATATACTTTTTCTTTTGTAAATATATACTTATAATAAATAGAAACAACCAGACCTCAGACAAATATCTAAGCATAAATACTTGTGTGAGGCGGGAATCGAACCCGCAACCCTATGTTTGGCAGTCCGGCATGGTGACCATTGTGCCAACTGGGTCGTCAGAAAAAAAATATTGTTACAACTTTTGTTTTAATTTAATTAATTAATTAATAATTAAATTATTTCAGAAAGAAATAAGAGGAGGATCTGGAACTATGACTCAAATTATGGCCGCCACTGGAATGTTAATAATGTTTGGAGTAGGCCCGTTCGTGTCTTACTTGACGATAAATATTTTGATGGCGGGTATCACTGTGGTTATATTTGTGCCGCTATTGTTTGTACCGGAAAGTCCTTATTTCTTATTTATGAAAGGTATTACATTATAATAATAAATATATTTTATTTGAAGAGATAACAAATACCTATCCTAATATACAACTAGAAAAAGACATACATATACGTATTATAAATACAAAAAATGAAGTGACCAGTTAGTCAAATAACCCGCCCCTTATCGTACTCGGCGTAAAGGTTCCCATAATGCTAGAAGCATTATGTTAACAATATATTGTATATACAGCGTCTGTATATACAATATTATATTGTTAACATGATGATGATAACGAAACATCAGGTTTAAAACAAAAATAAAAAACTCGAATATATCCGTTCAAATCTATACCAATATTATAAAGCTGAAGAGTTTGTTTGTTTGTTTGAACGCGCTAATCTCAGGAACTACTGGTTCGAATTGAAAAATTCGTTTTGTGTTGGATAGGCCATTTATCGAGGAAGGCTTATAATTATAAATATGATGATGATGTTGATATTATATTGATGAACTTCAGTACTAAATAGTAGAATGCAGATAAATATAATTATAAAAGACTAGCAGCCCTCCGCGGAATATTAGAATAAAAAGTAGCCCATGTTACTCTCAATGAAATGTATTATCATACCAAGTTTCATCAAAATCGGTCTCGAAGTTTCGGAGCTATTCGTTACAAACAAAATAGACAAAAAAATCTTTAACGTGGTGATATTAATGTCAATGTAAATATTACATCCAAATTAAACAAAACTAATCATAAAACTATACTTAGATTCGTAGTCGATAATTTTAGAACTAAACTAATTCTAATAATTCTAATTCTAATACAATAGGAAAAACGAACAAAGCAGTAGAAGTATTGACATATCTACGTGGAACGGAAGAATTAGCGCATGAAGAAATACGTCAATTTTCAACAAGAAAAGAATCTAAAGAAAATATAGAATCAATTACAAGAACACTAATTAATAAAAACAAATGGGCTCTACTAAAAGACAAAACTGTTTTAAAAACACTGGGGATCATAGTCTACTTGTCTATAGGACTAGAGATGACAGGATTTAGTGCAGTAAACTTTTACCTCCAAACTATATTTGAAATAACGAATACAAGTCTCAGTTCCGAAGTATCTTCTCTTGTAATTGGATTTATACAATTGCTAGCAAGTGTAATAACATTTTTCATCACGGATCGATTTGGAAGAAAACCTATTCTGTGTACCACATTAGTTGCAGTCGGCATTGGAATGGTAAGTTGAATGATTATAAGATACAAGATATTATTGCTGAATTGAGTAAAATTAAAAGTACAAGGGTTAACGGCTTGAACAGAAGTGGCCTCCTTAGAAGCTACTGATTTTCGACCTAAATTTCTACTGACCTCTGCAAAGGCCGGTTGTGTTTTTCCATCTAAGATTTGACAATAATTGCAATAGTCTGACCAATGCCTATAGATTTTTAAAAAGGTGCCGAAAAAATGTGCCTTTCCAAGTAGGAAAGGCACGTTCAAAACCTAAAAATACATGTAGGTCTAGTTATCTATCAAAAGATTTTTTTTTTACTTTAAGAAGAATTGAATTTTTTAAGAAGGTATTTCTTAAAACGCTTCTTAGTAATGTAACTGCATTACTCCTTTTGAATAATAAGAATGTGAATTTTTGAAGTTTTGAATTAAAATAAATTACTGAAATCAGATTTACGGATTAGCACGCGGCGACACAAGTTTCGCGATGTACTTTTAATACACCACTTTCTCCAGGTCTTTGAACGAGAGTGGTTAATAGTTCTACTAAGTCTACTAAGATTTAATTAAGAACCTTGGTGATGATCGTTCGTGCAAGCAAAATGCTAAGCTTATTGGAGACACACGCCTTTGACATGCTTGGTTGTGGCTGAAGCGATTAAAAGCATAGTACGTAACTATAATAATAATTATCAATCGTATTTGACTAATAAAGTTACTCTAATTACAGATTGGACTGGCCGTATTTTTTCAAATATTACATAGAACTGATGAAGTTGTTGGTTTTCTTAACTTCTTACCACTCATTTCCGTCGCTATTGTCATTTATGGATTCAATGCTGGTAAAAAATATTTAATATTTTCTTATTCATATTCATTTCTAGTACCTACTTTTAGGGGGCAGGTACAATTGACACCGAAATTGTTCACGTTATTGTCACTTTAGACATATCAATAGGCTGTTAATCTATATAGCTTATGCTTGAGATGATTAATTCAACTATGGTATGTTTGATAATAAACTATCATATTTTTTGTTTTTATTTTGTGGAGTTATACTTATAATCAACAACACAAATACAATAGACATAGTAAATATTGAGTCTTAAATAACTTTAACTGTCATAAAATATCATGCCATCATGCCATGTGAATGATGAAGAAAAGACGCATGTGACTAGCAGAGTGATGAGTATGAATGTTGAGGGATGGAAAAGAAAAGGACGACCTAAGAAAATCTAGATGGACTGCGTGAGACAAGACATGAGAGATGAATGTGAACGATGAGATGACGACTAAAAGGAGTGAATGTAAGAAAAAGACACAATGCGCCGACCCCAAATAAATTGGGGTAAAGGCAGGAAGAAGTAGAAGAATGGCATGTAAATGATATAAGAGTGAATGTAAGAAGAAGTCATAGTGCGCCGACACCAAATAAATTAGGATAAGGGCAGGAAGAAGAAGAAGGATGGCATATGAATGATATATTTCCTTTCCTTACAGGACCTGGATCTTTATTCTGGATGTTAGTTGCGGAATTATTGGAAGGTCCTCTTCGTCCCTACGGTGTATCGATGTCAATCATTCTTTCAATCTCGACTATATCTATATTATCTCTAGTGTTCCCAACTATAATGACTGGAGTAGGAGTGTTAATTGTATGGTGGGTGTTCGCTGGATTCTGTTTTGGTTCTTCCCTGTTTATAGCGCTTTTAGTACCAGAGACGAAAGGTAAAACTTTCGTGGAAATACAAAGAGATTTGGGTAGTAGAGATACTGTAGCAATTTTAAGTAAATCTATGACTAGTTTAGAGTAAATAGCATGGTAATTAAATGATCTGATTACAATTAAATTTTTATTATTCTTCATCATCATCATCATCATATCAGCCCTTACACGACAACTGCTGGACATAGGCCTCCCCCAAACATCCACCGACTACCCACGACCGCTACAATGTCGTCAGTTCACCGGGCAGCTGGTCTCCCAACACTCCGTTTCACGTTGCATCGCGGCCGCCACTCGAGAAGCTTTACTCCCCAGCGGTTGTCAGTTCTGCGAGCTATATGACCTGCCCATTTCCACTTCAGCTTACTAATCCTGAGAGTAATGTCGGCTGCTGTCGCGTAAAATATCATTGACAACTTATTGAACAAATAATTATGTGTATCATTTTTTTTGTACGGATAAAGGTATATAATTTTTTCGATATTGTGTTCTGACATCTGATTGTGAATATTATGCCTATTACCACTTTTATCTATAGATCGTCTACAGTTTAATCTATACAGATAGACGATAATATTGTCTTATCGATTCAAATATCAATGGCATGTCTTGAAAGATACAATATTATTAACTTATGGAATCATGTTTGGTCGGCAGCATAGTTACAGACCCATCGTAGAGTTCTAAAATAACTATTATTGGAATGTTTTCATTGTAATAATGTTTGTTTGACAACTTCATGAAAAATAAAAGACTTTAAACTTCAACTAAAGCAGGTGCCTAAAATCTTGATTGTGTTGAAAAGATTCTTATAACAGCCGTTGTAGAGCACTACGATGGGTCTGCAATTATGCAGTTTATGATTTACTTTTTTATAAATAAATATTAGAAAACTGCAACAATATCCCAGGTCAACAAAGAAGCACCACGGTGGGTCTACAATTATGCAGTTCATGATTTACCTTTTTTTAAATTAATATTAGAAAACTGCAACAATATCCCAGGTCAACAAAGAAGAGACAGACCTAAATTAAAGTGGACAGACGTGGCCAAAAAAGACTTGACGAACTTTCCTTTCCCTTTCCCCAGACGATACGTCAGATAAAGCGAAGTGGAGGGATAAAATCAGAAAGGGACACCCCACCACCATCATCATCATCATCGCGCGATGTTCCCGGTTCCATCCCTCTCGGGAGCCCGGGGTCCGCTTTTCTGCTTTTACGTCTCCACTTCGCACGATCTTCGGCATCCTGGTTTGTAAGGCCATTTGCACGCATATCACCCTTTATGACGTCAAGCCAGCACTTCTTGGGACACCCCACCACAGATTAATTACTCCACATACAACTAGGTGTCCCGCCAAAAGTTGTTTTTCAATTTACAAAAAAATAGATGTTGTTCGATTCTAAGACCTACCGACTAAAATTCATACAAATCGGTTCAGCCGTTTAGGTTTTGACATTGGCAACCAACACCTCGACACGAGAATTTAATATATACGTATAGACATCTATACGTATATATTAAATTCTCGTGTCGAGATTGGTTTAGCAGTCTGAATTAACATTAATTCAGACTGCTAAACCAATCTTGAATTTTGGTAAAGAGATAGATGGAACCTTGGAGAAACAGACTACCTGTTGGTTTAGGTAAAATGGCGTGGCGCAGCTATAAATAAATCACCTCATAAATCCTAACTGTTCATAAGTTCGCGAGTTATTCGCGAAAATCTTCGGTAGTTTATTCCCCATTTGGTTTGGAAAGATTCCAAGGACTCAGACTTTGCCATGTAAATGCATTTCTTGCAGATGTTCTGCTAAGGCTTTTATTTATTGCATAGCACTCTGAATCCTATCCTACTAATATTATAAATGTGAAAGTTTGTGTGTGTTTGTGTATGTGTGTATGTTAGTTACTCCTTCACGCAAAAACTACTGGACCGATTGCGATAAAACTCGGTATCTAGATAGCTGGAGACCTGGATTAACACTTTTATCCCGATGTTCCAGCGGGAACTTTCGGGTGAAACCGCGGGCGCAGCTAGTACATTATAAAGTGATTTAGTTTCAAAATGGTAAAATAACTGAACTGTTAGATCTATGGTAGGTACCCATGGTACCATATGGTACCCATAGAGCTACCATATCAATTAGAATTTTATAAAACTAGTCGTTTCTGAATTGTGTTTTAAACTTAAACCATAAAATGTTTGAGAAAATTGACTTTATTTAACAAATTTAATATTAAAGAACTTACAAACTCATAATTTGTTATGAAAAATATTCCCAAACCTTTAATTAACTTGATATGTTTACCCTTAACTTGTTTACCCAACCTCGCATATTAAATCTCAGAGGATCTTCAAAAATGTACGAAAAATTAGCAAATAAATTTTTATTAATACTTACGCAACCTCTTTGGAATATCTCCAGTCATTGTAATTTAAAAAAATGTTAGTATGTTTTTGTTTCCATTTTCAAAATAAGGATAAATTTTTCATTAATACCAACCTCTTCGCGCAAATAAAAAAAACTCATTCCAATTTTAAACTTTTAAGAGTATCACCACCGACATTTTTTGCTGGGTCGATCCGGCGCATACCTGATTGCAAGTAAATATTATTGTTTACCTTCTCCAACCCCTTATATATTATCACTATGCCGATTTTCATCCAAATTGGTCGTATTTATAACAGTAATTAGGATAAGTTAAAGATATTATTATAAAATAGTACATTACGATATAAGTGTGGTAAATTGATCTTTGCATAGAGGCGGTTTATGACGCGCGAGCGGCAGCGAGCGTGTTATAGAAGCCAAGATGCAAATATCAATTCCACACGTATATCGTACGACGTTTTTTATCACAGTTGCGAATAAAAGAAAAGACTTGAAAAGAAAACAAAATAATAATTAACAAAATATTTGTGATAACTCTATGTTTACATTTTTTAAGGCAATATTTTTTTGTTAATTATGCTCCGGAAAGGCCAGGCTAAAGACTTTTAACCTATACATCCTCGTGTGACATACATTATTTTTTAGGGTTTTTCTATTTGTTTTTGCGTCGGGGGTTAAGAACAAAATACAATGGTACGGAAAAACAATATATTTAAGTAAAGAAAAAACAAAAAATAAACACCTCAATTTTTAATCGTTTTCTAAGTCATTATCACGTAAAATTTTCGTTCGTAAACCGACTTTAGAGACTACCATTTTTGCTAGCTAAAAAACTCTTTGGTACCTACCTTTTCGGGATAACTTTACAGCACTAGTTAACAAATCTAAAACGCACGCGTGCATAATATGTTGGATTATGAGCCTAAAAGCCGTTGAATAAGATCCACTTTATGAGCAACTGTGATAAAAAAAGTATTAACTTTTAAGTGCCTCAAAATTAAAAAAAAAAAGAAATACAAGCCTTTATTATAATTAACTAGCAGCACTCCGTGGATTTACTGGCGTATCTCCTAATCCCATAGGAATATCGGGATAAAAAGTAGCCTATAACACTCTCAATGAATGAATGTATCCTCATACTAAGTTTCAACAAAATCGGTCTCTTAGTTTCGCAGCCTATTCAATGTGCATATAAACAATAAAAAATCCTCTTTTTAATATTTGTGTAGATAATATTAGTAAGAAAATAACTTTTTCTTTTTAACCGACTGCAAGAAAAGGGTCAAGTTTTTCGCGCCTATCTTTGTTTGCTTAGAAGAAAGAATAGAATAGAAAAACCTTGATTTGGACAAGCACACGACATAACTAAATATTTAGAACAGTTGAGAAATGTTTCTACCTAATATTCTTTTTTGTTTGGGGCTGTCAGTTAAACACGTAAGGCTCGAAAGGGGGGGGGGGGGGAAGGTCACTAAAAAATCACGAAATATCACAAGGGGGGAGGGAGGGTGTAGTAATTATCACGTGTATTTATTTTCTCTTCAAACGCGTACAAAATTAATTGCAGCTTGTAACTGTAGAACAGAAGTTCCTGCGAGTCTCGACAACCGCCCGCCGGACTCAAAAAAATTAAGATTCTATGTAGGTACTAAAAAATCCACGTGATATAGGGGGGAGGGGGGTAGTCTTAAACCTTACCATGTATCACCAATAAGGGGGAGGTAGGGGTTAAAAAAGTCCAAAAAACATCACGTGAATAATGGACGGCCCCTATGGATAAGTACGCATAGTAGCCCTCTTAAAAGGGATCTTATTATTTTCATGGTTGTCTGTTGACTTAATTTAAAGATAACTTCCGCGCAATCTACCCGTCAGAAGTTTGGAAGCTCTTGAGTTCTGAATGGGAACTTCTCAAACCTTTCAGACAAATATTTTGGAGATCGTTTGTTTGAGCTTAATCATATTTTACTAGCTTCACCTCGCGGTTTCACCCGCGTAAGTCAAGATTTCGTGGAAATATCGGGATAATAAAAAGTAGCCTATTCTATTGAATTAATGTATTCTCATACCAAGTTTCATCAAAATCGGTCTAGTAGTTTCGGAGCCGATTCCTTACAAACAAAGAAACGAAAAATCTTTTATTCGTATGGACTACCTTTCACCCGCGACTTCGTTCGCGTAGGAGTTGAATTCTCCAAAATTCTTAGCAGATATCTACATCAGAATAGCTTTCTTTGTTCCAAATTTTAGCCCGAACAGTTTCTTTATTGCGGTTGTTCTAGGCTGCATTTTATGGGTACACATATGGTGTACCATACCGAAACATGTATGAACTTGTTACATTTTAACTATGACGAATCACCTTAGGTAAATTGAACCAAATAAAATAAATTAATTAATTTTTTTTCAGGCGGAACAAATTCACTTAAAATTATAACTTACTATACAGATGTCAGAAATATTACACCGATGTTTCATTTCACCTAATGTCATTTTATTAATGGTATATTTTGCCTATAGTCCATTCATTCAAAAGATGTTTCGCCTACGGTGCCATTCGATATAGCATAAACAGTAATAATCGCGATGTAGCATAAACAGTAATAATCGCCTTTTGGAGGTGCGGAGGTGATATATAACCTTCAACGGGAAGATCTTCCACCGGGCAGGTGTTATACATGGTAGGCCGCGGCCCAACGATTTTTTGCTGGAACTTGTATATGAGCTTATCTTCAGAAAAACTTCGCTTGCGCGACCTAGGATCGGCTTAGTGGCGCTATCTGTTGCTATTAAACTTGTTATGGTAAAGGGCCTCTAAGGATTCAGCTCGCTTCCTAAAGGCTCAGGGCTCCATAGCCCGTGATATGGTACACTTAATAAGTAACAATCATAATAAAGTGCTACTACTATCGCAGCTGGGTTCACTACATTTTAACTATGACGAATCACCTTAAGGTAAATTGAACTACGCTTCATTACGACTAATTATATTACACCGATGATGCTTCATTTCACCTAAGTAATTACTTATTAATTATTGATTAGTTTGTAGCAGTAATAAGATAGGTCTAGGAAATTTCCTAGACCTATCTTATTACTGCTGCAAACTGCTAAGAGTAATATTTTTCATCAGAACTCAAGTTTTTACCGGCTTACCTTTAAATATATTTACTTCCTACTGGTACTTATAGGTGACTTGATCAGGGCCTTAATTCTGTAAGTATAATAAAGAGTTTGTTTTAAAAAAAAAATATATTATGGAGGTGACCAGCTCCGGCTCGTTTCTGGCGCAGAGGTTAGCCATCGCCATTCAGCGTGGCAATGTTTCTAGTATTATGGGAACCTTTACGCCGAAAACGATAAGGGGCGGGTTATTTGACTAACTGTACCCCATTTATTGTAACTGATTTATGTGTATTTATTTATAGAAACATTTTTACCATATTCAGTCAAAAAACTTGAGAGGTCTCAAGGGACACCCGAATGAAACGAAGAAAGACGAAACGAAAATAACTGGCTTGCTTTCTATGAGAGAGAGAGAAAGACAGACAGAGAAACACGCGCACGCCGCACGGCTTACAATTATAGCAAAAAGTGTCGTTACAACTTTTGGTCCTAATTTTTTCCGTCTAGCCCCCTTTCGCAACGCGCGATAAGGAACTTCGTTCCAAAATACACAAACTATTGACAAAACAGTCCGTTTGTAGCTTTTTTTTGTGTGGTTTCCATTCATATTTTCATAAATAAACGCTATTACTGAAATTATATTTCGCGATCAACATCAATAAATAGTCTCGCGGAATCAGGAACAGGTTGATCTACCTGCATTGACCTAAACATTGACGAAAATAAGCAACCCTTTTTAGGAAGGGTTGCTTATTTTTGTCTTTTACCTTTTAAATTATTTATCTTTAAAATCCATTTTAGTCAACGCGACCTCCCAAAAATGATTTAGATAGGTACGGTCGGAGTCAAAGTTACAGACCACCGTAGAACTCTAGAACCATAGAATTTGACGTTATTACCTCACAACTCTAAAACTGTTATTGTTTTTAAATGTTTTCAAACTCAAGCAAGATAGTTTTAGTTATAAAACAACAAAAAACGGGACCCTATAATTAAGACTTCGCTGTCTGTCCGTCTGTCTGTCACCAGGTGTATCTCATGAACCATGATAGCTAGACAGTTGAAATTTTCACAGACTATGTATTTTTGTTGACGCTATAACAACAAATAAGTACTAAAAACAGAAAAAAGTTAATATTTTCAATAATAATTATTCATCCAAGGCCAATCCAGGTTTCTTTAACTTATGGTTAATTAATACTAATAGCAGTCCATTACAATCTAGTTTCAGTACCTAACTATTACAAGCAAAAATAATAACAACACAATATGAAGCAATAAATTATGATGATCATTATGATAATAAAAAATGGTTGTCTGTAAAGTCGGTTTACGGACGATAATTTTACGTGATAACATCTTATGAAACAGATGAAAATTGTATTTTTTTTGCATTTTTTATTCTTTTTTTAAATTTTTTTTTGGGAAATTATAAGTCTAGCCACAAAATTATTTATTGGACACGTGATTAAATTTCTATTTTTATAACTAAGCAACGGGAAAATGACATAGCATCTGATAAACTAATTCGTATTTTTTACAACGCCCACTAAATATTCTATAGAAAGCGTCAAGTAAAGATCATCAATTGTTGTGAGTAGTCCTTCTTATTTATGCATTGCCACCTAATTTACTAACTCGGCCACGGATTTTACATCTCGTCACCATTGTACGTTTTACAGCTTCAACGCAATGTCCTCAAAAAAATATAATTCAAGCTTCTACAGAAAGCATCATTTATTATAACTTAGCATTTAAAATAATACATCATATTCTTTTATCGTGAAAATAACCGCTGCATGATTTGGTGCGAGTACGCGAGACGACAGCGACCGGCCATTTGCACCAATCAGAGAGCGCCATTCGACTCATGTGACGACGAGTTGAACGTAGTACTACCAAACAATCAGACTGAGTGGATTACTGGTTGCTGTGATTGTCCAGACTTTTATCGCAAATACAGCTGCAAGCATCGAATAGGCCTTGCAATCAGACTGAAATACGTGACGCCACCATTAGACGCAAAGTCACAACCACTTGGATTAAAACGAAAGCGTGGAAGGCCAACTAAAGCGCGAGCTGCGTTAATAATCCAATAATGGTTAAATTTTCTTTTTTGTTTACCGACCTACATTCTTTTCATATGTTTCTATTATATACTTTAAGTAAAATGATGGTTATTCAATAAACAAATTGATTTTACAAAAATATAGTCCTTTTTTTGTCTCTCCTCAATAGCTTCTGATAATATTAGTGGCCAACAAACCGACTATTTGATTACATTTTTAGGAAAATTTTGACGATCAATTAATATGGGATGAGTTAAATTTTAAACGTACTGAGTTAAAAAGTTAGAAGTTAAATAAATATTTTTTTGATGTCATTTAATAGTATTTTAGAAGTTTACTGTTAGAATGCATGCTACAAATTTAGATGCTAAAAAATAATCATTATGCTGATTTGAATTTAGAGCGGTTTACATAGAAGATCAGAAATGAGGTGATTCGTAGGCGAACTAAAGTTACCGACATAGCCCAAAGAATTAGTAGGCTGAAGTGGCAATGGGCGGGACATGTGGCTCGTAGAACTGATGGCCGTTGGGGCCGAAAAGTCTTAGATTGGAGACCACGTACCGGAAAGCGCAGCGCAGGACGACCTCCGACTAGATGGACGGACGACTTAATTAAGGTCGCGGGAAGTTGTTGGACGCAAAGAGCATGCGACCGATCGCTCTGGAAGTCTTTGGGGGAGGCCTATGTTCAGCAGTGGACGTCCTGTGGCTGATATGATGATGATGATGACATAGAAGATAACTAGTGGCTAAGATAGTATTATTTAGATGCTCGTTAATTGTGGCTGACTTAGTAATTTAGAAGGCAACATACATTTTTGGGGGCGAAAAATGATATTAAAAAGAAGCCTGTTTAATTAGCACCCATTTTTTATAACCATATATTTTTTCCTTTATATAAGTCTTCCATTCGTCACTAGTCACCATAACACAAGCCCAGATGAGCGTTATTATTATTAAACAATAGACGCTTGTCGCGTCTCGTGTTTGTTTTATATTTCTGCATGCTGTGTGAAGTCACCGGAACGTGACAATTATGTCACACAATAACAACATGACAATGACGTCCCACAATATTACCATGACACTTTTTTGTGAATGCAGCTGTTTCAACAATTTATAAGACGTTATCACGTCAAAAAATATTTATCTTTATAACTATTAATATTAATGATTATTTTATTTGCATTAAAACTTTTCTTGTACTAACAGAGGTTTATTAACTCCATTCACAATAACCCCGGGTTATATCAAAGAAGTTCATGATTAAACCACAAAGGATGATAAGTTTGAAGTTTTAGCTTTCACAAAGATAGGTATCTAAGATCATATCTTTAGATACGCCAAATGAATTCCTATTGAATTATTTAGGCATTTTATTTTACTAGCAGAAAATATGTATAACTAAAATCTATTGTTTCCGTGAAAATTATGCCGACAAATGGGCTGATTTCATGGTTGTCACTTTTGCAAGAAAATGTTTATTAGAAATTTTTGTTCTGCCTGTCCTTATTTCAATTTATTTGTGGTTTATTTATAGTAAGTATGTCTTCTTCTATTCACTTCTATAAGTCGTCAAAAAACCGTAAAACAAAAATTATCACACTTTTTCTTTTTTTTCATCATGACGTCATCACGTAAAATGATCGTCCGTAAACCGACTTTACAGACTACCAATTTTTTTTTTATATTTTTTATGTTTAAAATACATAATTATGTTTTAAAACTACTAGTATTTCTAAAAACATCCAATTTAAATTTATAATAGCGTACAAAACGAGTAATAAATAAAAATACATTTTTATTAAATCTATGCATATACTGTATAATGCTTTGTCCTGAATGACTGACTGACTGATGGACGGATCAACGCACAGCCTAAACCGCTGATCGTAGAGACCTGAAACTTAGAGGGTGTGTTCTTTGTGTGACGTAGGCAACCAATAACAATTTCTGAAATTCAACTCCTAAGGGGGTGAAAAAGGGGGGAAAGTTTTATATGGGACGATGTGATTCCTTGGTTCATTTTCGACTTTTACGCGGACGAAGTCGCGGGCGAAAGCTAGTCTCTTTATAATATACTAGCTGCGGCCCGCGGTTTCACCCGCGTAAGTCCCGATCCCGTGGGAACATCGGGATAAAAAGTAGCCTATATGTTAATCCAGGTCTCCAGCTATCTACATACCGAGTTTCATCCCAATCGGTCCAGTTTTAGCGTGAAGGAGTAACAAACATACACACACACACACACACACGCGCAGACACAAAAATTTCACATTTATAATATTAGTAGGATAGGATTATTGAGTTAAAACCAGTAACAACCCTAACCTAACACCGTTATCGAGCGTAGTTATTTCTCGCTACAATGCCAAAGCGAATATCGCTAGTCATGTGCTAAAGGCGAGCTATTGTTAAGGCAAAAATTATTCGGGAAACGATTCCATATTAGGTACTGCCACAGATAACGGAATTAGAAGAAGATCGGTCATGTAGACTATTTTTAATGCAGGCCAGTTTTGATCGTCTTTTGTGACAATTTTGATCGTCTAGTTTAGATCGTTTTTTATTGACGTGATGACGTCTAACAAAATGATGGCACACCTGCATTCACAAAAAAGATGACGTCATGCGTTCCGTTCCGGGAAGGCGTCATGATATTCACAAGGTGGCAACGTATTATCGTTGCTGTTCCCACATGATTAAACAAAGGACTAGGATTGTAAGGTTTTATACCATGCTGTGTGATAAGTACACTACTACTAGCTTGACACGTGTGTGTGCGTGACTAGGCGGAAAATTTATAGTTTATATATATAAAGGAAAAACAACAAAAAAATCGTTTTCTTATGACGGTATAATATCAAATTATCGTCCGTAAACCGACTAAACAGATAACAATCTATTTATTTTAGCTAAGATCATCTTTTGTTTGATTTCCTAAAGTTGCAGAACAAAAGTTATTCGCCTAGACGTCTAGACCCCCCTTTCGTATTAAAACCTCTTTCCTGAAACAAATTGTATAGGTATGCGACGAATTGAGAACCTCCTTTTTTTCCTCTTTTTTTAAGTCTGTTAAATAAGTAAAATACACCATACTTTTTCGAGAATTGTGGATTCATGCAACGCAGCGTTTTGTCCTTTCTCTAGTATACTATAATCTATACATATTAGCACAATCACTCACCATTGTAAAAACAACACAATGTCTACTGGAAAAAGTCGATTTTCCATTGTATTTTTTGAACTGCCACTGATTTTTTAACTGAAACATTATTCTTTCATGTTGATGTAATATATTGGGTCATTCATTTACACATTTTTGACACTGTAATGAATTCGTTAAATTATGTATGCTTCATTTCTTTATTTTAGGTTATTCTATGCCTACTAAAGAGGTACCTATGCTAGGTTTATACAGGGTTATTAGTAACTCAACATTTTCAACATTTTTAATTCCTTTGGATGCTTAATACATTTGTACAAAGATCACATAGATGCGTCTTAAAAACTAAGCTAGGATGTGTGCCTGCGGAACGCCAATGAGAAGTGGGCACAAGAAACTCATGGGGTTTTTTTTTCATGTGATCACGCTCACAAAGGTCAATATTACAAATATTTGAAAGTATTATTTAAAATAGAGCAACTAAAGTCACGTTCAAGGGTTGTTATCATTAAGGTAAGACAAAGTATCATAGTACGCCTTACTGCACAATTTAATGCTTTATAAAAGTTTTGAACCTGTTAAACGAACTGTTTTTTGCCGGAGCCTACTACTGGGCACGGTCAGTTCATCCTTATTTCTTAAGTTGAAATTATGAATATCGCTATTTTTACGAATAATATCAGGATATCAACTATATTAGCAAGCGTTTGAGGGCTCTCTCTGTGCACCTAAACAAACAAATTTTGTTTTGCGACTTTTGGAAATTCATACATTTTCTTGAAAATTTTGTGTTAAACACCGGGAATCAGCTGTTACTTATATGGAGAGGTCATTAACCTTAAGATTATACTTATTATTCAAGTTCTATCGTGTTCTAAATCTGAATGAACTATTCATGTTGATGCTGATTTTCGAATGTACAAATAACCTCAAAAAATGCCACAAAAATTTTAAATTCCTAAAGTCGTAAAACAAAATTTGATTTTTAAGGTTTGTTAGTGTTCATCGATTTAATAGACGTTATCACGTCAAAAAGGCAAACTTTCGTGATAACTAATCTATGCTGTGTTTGAAGTATATCACTTTAGACTAACATGGGTGAAGCCGCAAGTCGCAGCTAGTTGGTCGATAAGAAGTTTCTAGTCTCCAATTTTAACTCCACTTCACCTAGTAACTAGAGACCATTCCTAATCCCCGATCTACAAGTTGTAAACCAAAATCATTCGAACTTCGTTCGGTTGGCTTAGTTATCGATGTTTTTGACAGTTATATCGACAGTCGATATCGACAATCGATATCGACAACAACGATAACTACAGTTGAATATTCGAGTATTGTTTGTAATTGTCTTCTGCATTGCCTTCGCTTTATGTCTTCAACTTTGTTCGTAGTTCAGCTTCCTCCTTGACATTAATCTAGGGGAATAGGGAAGGGGTTGTTCAAATATCGATATTTTTTTCATTTAATGAAGAGACCTACTGGGAAAATAATCGTTGTCTGTAAAGTCGGTTTACGGACGATAAATTTACATCGTTATCAGGAAACATTGATGGTAACTATATCAACGATAATAGGTGTGTGTGTGTTTGTATGTTTCTTATTCCTTAACTCAAAAACATAACCCTCTCTTTTTGCTTCGCCGTAGTCGGGTAAAACTACTGAACCGATCGCAATAAAAACCCTTGGTGAAACCATGGAGTGAACATAAATTAAAAAAAACTCAAACCAGGTTCCTATTTAAGGCGGCGTTTGTAGCTTCCTTCCTTCCAGGTCTTATGTAGGGCACAATGAGTAAGAAAGCAGTTGCACCATATTCTGCTTTGCAGCACCTACTGTGCTTTTTCAGTAATATCTAGGTATCTTACAAGATGTCGATTAAACAAATCGCAGTAAAATCGTTTACAGTATATTTTTAAGATGTAACGTAACATCGCAATAACAACGACTCGATTTAATAAGGCGTCGTAGTATAGTTAATAAACATCGACGATAAGTATTCGAAGAAAAAAAAACGATTAACCGTTTTTGCAATGACGTAGGTATAATAACGCAGCAACGGTCCACACTCTGCTTTGCTGCAACATTGTCGAGTATCGATATCGTCTTTTTTTTTAGATGAACATCACTAGATCCTCCGTAGCTAGTTGGAATTAATTACCAACTCGTTTCTATTAAAGATTAAAACTCAAAGCGAGCCTGTAGTGCCTGATAAATCTAGTTTTATGTTTTAACTAACAGTTGAGTTTGGATTTATATACGTTTTATTCAGTAAGAGGTTTTGTTTACATTATGGTCAGAGTTTGTTACTGCATTAATAGTACATTACGATATAAGTGTGGTAAATTGATCTTTGCATAGAGGCGGTTTATGACGCGCGAGCGGCAGCGAGCGTGTTAAGACGCCAAGATACAAAGATCAATTCCACACGTATATCGTACGACGTTTTTTATCACAGTTGCGAATAAAAGAAAAGACTTGAAAAGAAAACAAAATAATAATTAACAAAATATTTGTGATAAGTCTATGTTTACATTTTTTTAAGGCAATTTTTTTTGTTAATTATGCTCCGGAAAGGCCAGGCTAAAGGCTTTTAACCTATACAGCCTCGTCTGACATACAATATTTTTTAGGGTTTTTTCTATTTGTCTTTGCGTCGGGGGTTAAGAACAAAATACAATGGTACGGAAAAACAATATATTTAAGTAAAGAAAAGACAAAAAATAAACATAACTCATTTTTTAATCGTTTTCTAAGTAATTATCACGTAAAATTTTCGTTCGTAAACCGACTTTAGAGACAACCATTTTTGCCAGCTAAAAAACTCTTTAGTACCTACCATTTTTATACATCAAAACAGTATAACCCAGATAAATTAAGCATGGTTCACCTACCCAACATGTAATTAGCAGTAAGATACGTATTTAACTTGTCGGGATAACTTTATAGCACTAGGTTGGTAATGTAAAACGCATGCGTGCATAATATGTTGGATTATGAGCCTAAAAGCCGTTGAATAAGATCCACTTTATGAGCAACTGTGATAAAAATAATATTACTGCACTTTTTTAGTTATGTAGAGTCCCCATTTTTAACGAACTTAACATGGCAATACTAATTTACTGTATAGGTATGTATTACACGCAGTAAAATAAGAAAGTAAATCATGAGATTTACTTACTAAGATGGCCATGCGAATTTACTATCTGTGTATTACATACCGTAAAATAAGAAAGTAAATCATGAGATTTACTTACTAACATGGCGATGCTAATTTACTATCTGTGTATTACATACCGCAAAATAAGAAAGTAAATCATGAGATTTACTTACTAACTTGGCGATGCTAATTTACTATCTGTGTATTACATACAGTAAAATAGAAAAGTAAATCATGAGATTTACTTACTAAGATGGCCATGCTAATTTACTATTTGTGTATTACATACAGTAAAATAAGAATGTAAATCATGAGATTTACTTACTAAGATGGCCATGCTAATTTACTATCTGTGTATTACATACAGTAAAATAAGAAAGTAAATCATGAGATTTACTTACTAAGATGGCCATGCTAATTTACTATTTGTGTATTACATACAGTAAAATAAGAATGTAAATCATGAGATTTACTTACTAAGATGGCCATGCTAATTTACTATCTGTGTATTACATACAGTAAAATAAGAAAGTAAATCATGAGATTTACTTACTAAGATGGCCATGCTAATTTACTATTTGTGTATTACATACAGTAAAATAAGAATGTAAATCATGAGATTTACTTACTAAGATGACCATGCTAATTTACTATCTGTGTATTACATACAGTAAAATAAGAAAGTAAATCATGAGATTTACTTACTAAGATGGCCATGCTAATTTACTATTTGTGTATTAATACAGTAAAATAAGAATCTAAATCATGAGATTTACTTACTAAGATGGCCATGCTAATTTACTATCTGTGTATTACATACAGTAAAATAAGAAAGTAAATCATGAGATTTACTTACTAAGATGGCCATGCTAATTTACTATTTGTGTATTACATACAGTAAAATAAGAATGTAAATCATGAGAGTTACTTACTTATTTTCATGAGATAATATGTACTTAATGATGATTAGCAGCATTTTCAGCAATTTCCAAGGATTGATCTCTCAGTAAGACTATCTATTGGTATAAAAATATAGGATTATTATTTTTTTGCAAAATCAATAGGTTCATTCCTGGCTAGGGTAATAAATAGATACTTGATATTATTTGTGGTTTTTGCATGGGTTCTGCCTGAAATAAAAATCAATTTTTTTATTTACTCTTTTATTGACCATTAGCTTTTGCCCGCGACTTCGTGTGCGTAGGAGTTGAATTTTACAAAGTCCTTTCTCTCGACAAAGCATTTTATATGTATAAAAGAAGGACCTTCACTCAGCTTTGAAAGCTAAGCTACTGGATAAATAAAGGAAAATGTTCTCTCTACTCTAACATTATCTAAGTCTCTTTTAGTTATCTATTGAAAATTCAAAGAAACGAAAACACAATTGTAAACTTCGCGTTTGAAAACCTTTGGGAAATCAATCTTGTCGGAACGGTAACAAGTAAAAAACGTTATGTTTCACGATAATTGAAATGTTTTCTTTTTCGCATTTCAAATGTTTTATATTATTTCATTTTTTATGTAGGCAGATGTTTATTTATTTGAAAATGGGCCGGAGGGATTTAAGGCGCTCTTCCAGTACCGTGTGTAGGTATTCACATTACCCCGCTCTCAAAAACGTAGCGTGCTGCGTGCTAACTGTAATATTTGATCGATATGCAAAACATTTTAGCATTATTATCCACAAATATAGTACCTAGAGGTCAAAACCTATCATTTGATTCATTTTTAGAAACAAACGTTAACTATTTTTGAATAAAATCCGATAAACAATCTAATAATTCTCTGTTTTGTAACATTTTTTTTATCGAACGAAGTTGTTCATATCATGTTTTCAACCACAATAAACAAAAACATGGTTATTAAACTACAATATCCATTTATATCCAAATAACAAAAAAACAGTATTTGATTACTTAGAGTTGCTTAAAACAAAGGTCGATTTTGGTAGCTTTATTAGCACCTGCCCTTAAGGGCGCCATGCTTGAGACATAATAAACAAAATACTAACCAAATCTATAATTTATCGGATATCAGATATCAGAAAACAAAATATTATTACACCAGCTTAGAGGTAAATCATTAGGTAAGCCATTGCCGCTTATATATGCCGATAGGTGTTCTAGATATTTTTTATAGGTATTTTTTTGAAGTGTAACCTGAAACCGCGAATAAAATAGATTCGCGAATTGATGACCTTGACAATAATTATATCAAAAATTTACACTTGACGTTTTTGGCAATAGGAAAGGTTAATATTATAAAGCTGAAGAGTTTGTTTGTTTGTTTGAACGCGCTAATCTCAGGAACTACTGGTTCGAATTGAAAAATGCATTCTATGCATCCTAAAATACTATTCTAATACTAAATTTGTTATTCGCTAAATAATAAAATCCAGCCCCCGTCTATAAAATCCTAAATCCATCTCTGTAGATATTGAAGTGTAATTAAAAGCTAGCGAGCAACGGTTCGAGATAATTTCCTGGCAGTTGGTGCCACTGCGACACACTTCGAAAGTTCGCAGACAAATTATCTACTGTTAATTTCAGACCAATTCGATTTGAAAAACATTAATTGACTGCTACGTTTAGAGCAACTTGCAGGAATAGGTATTTTAATTTCGATTTTTTAGAATTAAGTCTTCATTTTAGCTTAAATCTTTTAAATATACAATGTTTTTAGCCAAGGGGTTTGTTCTAGACGTCTAGGCGAATTCTACGACTTGGAAATTCGAACTTTTAAGCATATTTCTATTAAAAAAAAAACCACAAAACCCGTTGCATAGTTAAAGATCTAAGCATACATAGGGATAGACAGAAAGTGACTTTGTTTTATATTATGTAATGACGAACACTTAGAAATACAAATTTTATAGAAGATTGAAAGATTTAGAAGCGAACATAAAAATTAAGCGAACACTCGGCCGAGCTACATGGTAGGCGGAGTGGGGGTGTTAAGTTTTATTTTCGTTACGGAATTTCTTACTTCGGTCCCCGAGCTCAAAGCCCGAGTTCAAAGCTTAAAAATAACAAAACAGGTAAATACTGTATATTTTACAGATATGCGAATAAGCTCTGGGTCACGTGGGGTTCAGCTAATTGGTAATGTGACTGTACATTAAAACCTGGGAAGCAACGCAAGCTACTTTTATCCAGATAATCTCAGAGTCTCTCTCTCTCTGGTCGATCCTTCATCACTGAAGATCGCGACCACCAATCTTTTTCACCCAGCGGTTTGTAAAGGTCTTCCACTTGGTCCTGTCTGCGGCCATTCGAACCACTTCCTCAAACCTGGACGAGCTCTCCTGTTTTAGTTGATTTGACCATCTCATCGGGGATCTACCGCGTGACCGTTTGCCCTCTACATTTGCACAGATGATCAATTATTATTTCTCCAGGTTCTCGTCTTGACGTCTGATTCTCAGAGTACTCCGGCTAAAACCACCGGGCGCAAATAGTCAGAAATATCTATAGACATAATTCAATTGGTGGCTGATGTCGTTTGACTGGTAGATACCAAATAACTGAACAGACATAAATTGAATTCCCGGAAAATACCGGATCGTTACAAACATACCGGTTGAGGGAGAGTTTATTTGACGGATTGTCGTAATAATATTATAGGTGCGTTGTTGTAATATTGAAGGTATCTTTAGTTAGGTGACAGATATGTGGTTCGGCTGAACAGACGTCCGTTGGCCACAACGTAAATAGTCGTAAGCATAAACGGCCTTTTGTATTCGAACCCGAAGGACGTGGTGTTCCGTCACTTCCGCGGACAAATTCCACAAGAACAGACTAAGACGAAAGTGTAGTGTCATGGAAGTGCTACTAACATAGTTCTAAGATATCTCTTTAACACATTCAATTATAATTATAAAATATGTATGTTAGTCTATAAGGTATGTATCTATGGGCCTTTGTAGCCTGTAATAAATGATTTATTTATTTATTTTATTTATTTAGCTGAAACAATAATAATATTTTTTTTTGTTTGTTGAACATTGTTACGGCAGATGCCATAGTATCCATAGTACTCCAGTATCTAGTCCATTGCCATCCCATCACAATAGCCCAAGTAGGAGTTTTCTCCTGTAGTTTATCAATAGTTCTATTCAAACCGGAGGTTGTCCTTGGCTGTATTTTATGGTGCAGACAGGGTTAATGGCCGGTTTGATGTCCACATCATACTTTGCCATTAAACTTGTTATTGTAAAGGGTCTCTACGTGTTGGTTTCGGCTCCACGCATGCCTTCCAAAGGTCCGGGACTCCATAGCCCCGTAATATAGGACATAATGACAAACAAATAATAATTTCACATAGTACCTATGCAGGTCTGTGTTAAAAAAACCTTGAATCTGTTTAAGTATAAAACTATTGTATAGCTGTCCTAAGACCTGCCCTTATTAAACGACCCACAGTAACCACTCTATATGAAATGTACCTATAAATATGTCATTAATTGGGTCACATAAAAATACAATTAAAACAAAAAAACATACGAATTAAAAATACTTTAACCATAAGTATATACATAAAATACAAAAAGATCATAAAATTCTCGTTTCACAATGTTAGTTACCATACCCCTCCGAAACGGCTTGACTATTTTTACGGCTTATCTATTTTTAATTTGTTTCCTTTAGGTTTTTTTTTGTAAATGGCAAAACAACGTTTGCCGGGACAGCTAGTATCCTCTCAACTGGCAGACAAAAATACCTTCATACATTTTTAATGGCGCCATCTGTTGTTGCCAGTTGATGAAGTATACTATGTTACAATGATATGCCTTTTATCACATAAAGAACTAGACTCTTATATTCTGAATTTACAGAAAGTCAACAAGATTAAATTCCCTGAAACGTCACCAAGCGGTGACCTTCCATAATCGAATAGGCCACGACACAGACTCCAAAGTAACTAAGGGACAATCAATAAGATTACTTAATTGAAGGGACGGGAAAGGTCTAAAAGACTTACAATGTATTTACCTACTTAATGTCTTGCTTTCTTTTAAGCAGCTTTGCAAATACTATTAGGGGAAATTTCGATGTTAACAGCTAAGTTAAGTTAGTTAATTGGAGTTTTTGAGAAGAAAGAAAAATACAGGTATCATCTCTTGACACATACAAGTACCTAATATTATTTAAGTCTATACATATAAAATGCTTTGTCCTGAACTACTGAAAGGCTGACTGACTGACGGATCAACGCACAGCCTAAGCCGCTGATCGTAGAGACCTGAAACTTGGAGGGTGTGTTCAGCCTAAGCCGCTGATCGTAGAGACCTGAAACTTGGAGGGTGTGTTCTTTGTACGACGTAAGCATAGGATAAGAAAGGATTTTTAGAAATTCTACCCCTAAGGGGGTGAAAAATGGGGGGAAAGTTTGTATGGGACAACGTGATTCCTTGGTCCAATCTACTTCAAATATTGCATAAACATTCCTTAACAGAATTGATGGAACACGTGTTTCGTATTTTATTGAAATTTATCCCCTAACGAGGTTAAAAGGGGGTAGGAAGTTATTTTCGGCTAATAAATGATAAAATGCTAAAGCTAGTAAATGATAAAGTCACACTTAGGTGACGTGTCGATGTTAATAGCTAAGTTAAGTTAGGTTAATTGGAGTTTTTAAGGGAAAGAAAAGGGTCGGTACAAATTTCACGACAAATGGAAGCCTTTAGACGCATAACACTAAATACGCGAAACACTACCTTTACGCAAAACGTATAACACGCAAAATACCAACTAAGCACCACACTAACTTTCATATTAGCAAAATACCAACTACGCATAACACCAACTTTGATTTAAGGCGCTCTTCCAGTACCGTGTGTAGGTATTACATTACCTTAGCCCGCGCTCTCAAAGACGTAGCGTGCTGCGTGTTAACTGTTATATTTGATCGATATGCAAAACATTTTAGCATTATTATCCACAAATATAGTTCCTAGAGGTCAAAACCTATCATTTGATTCATTTTAAAAACAAACGTTAACTATTTTTGAATAAAACCCGATAAACGATCTAATAATTCTCTGTTTTCTAACATTTTTTTTATCGAACGAAGTTGTTCATATCATGTTTTCAACCACAATAAACAAAAATATGGTTATCAAACTACAATATCCATTTATATCCAAATAACAAAAAAACAGTATTTGATTACTTAGAGTTGCTTAAAACAAAGGTCGATTTTGGTAGCTTTATTAGCACCTGCCCTTAAGCAACAATAATAATATTTATGTGGTTCGTCCGGATGCGGTCAGCCAAAAGTTGACCGCAACCAAAAGTTTGTATGAGAAATTGCTTCGATGCGGCTGCCATCCGACTGGCTAGATGGTCGCTATAGGAACCAACCCATTAGCCGGCGCATTAGAACAAAATCCTCCATAATAACTATTTAGTATTCTGTGCGGTTACGGCTATAGAATAGAATAATTTATTTTCAGACTTTGTCCATGTGTTAGTATACAAAGAGCTTACAAACTATGTTAGTAACAAAAATAAAATAAAATAATTATTACATTTTTATGTGGACCTTCATCCAGTGTCCCCATATTGGGCTATCAATATTATCAACAATTGCTTTCAGGTATCTGTTGGCGCTGCTCCTCACCCTTGCCATCATTGATGCTGCTCTCTTTCTAATAATGGCGTTATAGCCGTCCACATGAGCTTCTGCAAACATCAATATGCGTTACAATATCCGTTACACTGAGCTATGCGTTACGCTGTTAACCGCAATCGCAAACGTATTCTGCTTCATTTCATTACTTACACGGCTGACTGCATTCGGACGAACCGCTTAGTGCGTATGTGTAGCCTTAGATGGATTACTTAGAAAATGCTTTTAAAAATTATTTCCGGGCAGGGTTTCTTAATTACTGAACTAAATGGACTATAAATAGATTAATTTCTTAATATGCAAGTAATTTTGCATTCCCATGGATTTTAACGCGCTAAGTATTAATTAAAACAGCAAGATGGAACATTAAAAACTTCAGCACTTAAATCAACGTAGTCAATATTGATGAGAAGGTTCACGTCAAAGTGTGCGATATTAAAGCTGAAACGAAAACTTTAATGAAATAACTGTCAGAAGTTAGCCGCGGGCGGTATCGGTGAAAGTTCGGCTAGATACGTTGAGTTGATAGCTAATCGACTTGAAGTTAGGCATGTGTAAGTTTACAGGGATCGTTCACACACAGGATATTTATTTACAGGATTATTTACGGTTATTACATGGTGATTTTTGAAAATGTTGATTTTTTATATCTATAAGTATAATTTTTGTAACACAATAACTGTCAGAAGTTAGCCGCGAGCGGTATCGGCTAGATATCGAAGCCTCGATACGTTGAGTTGATAAATGAGTTGAAGTTAGGCATGTGTAAGTTTACAGGGCTCGTTCACATATAGGATATTTGTTTATAGGATTATTTACGGTTTTTACATGGTGATTTTCGAAAATGTTGATTTTTTATATCTGTAAGTATATTTTGGATAACTGTATCGTAATTTTGTATAAAAAAATGATACTAAATATAGCGTCTTACAAAGCTTTACCCAAAATCCCGAAGAAAATCCCAAAAGTACCGAAAATCCCGGTTCTTGCTTAAGCTGGTACCGATAATCCCCGTTCTCGAAAAAGTCAGTTCACAATACCCTAGCCATCACCGAATAAAAATGGAATACCTACCATTAAACGGACCTGTGGTACAGACGGATGTGTGAATGAGCCCTTAGATTATTTGGGTGCATCAACCGTGAACCAACTAAAACCACGGAATTAACAAAATAAGGAAGGAACAAAATAGGATAGTACCTATTTTTTTCCTTGACTATTTTAAGGAATCTTCCAACTTGAAAGTTGGGTAAAGGGAGGTAAAACCACAACAATCTACCCGTAAATGAAAATCAATGTTCTAGATGAATGAACTATAGGCAAAATAAACCAGTAATCAAATGTCATTAGGTGAAATGAAGCATCGGTGTAATATAATTCATGTCTGTTATTTATTTACATAAATACCTTGGTATATATGGACTTAATGATTTTTTGTTATGTTATTGTTCGTTTGTCTCTATTATTGTATAAATTTTTAACTATTTTTTGTTTACCTACGACTCACTGGTGCACGGATAAATTCGGAAGAGTGGATCCTGGCTTCCGGAGACACCATTTCACCTCTTTGAATTGTGTAATATTGAATATGTATTTTGAATCTTTGAAAGTTTATAATTAAATTTTAAGTTATAATGTTTTAAAGTTAATAATTTAATAAAGCCTAGTGAACTGTTGTGAATATTTTAAGCATTATCAAGCTGCCGATTGGAAGCACTTAATTCCAGTCGGCAGCTTGATAGGCTTGCAATTCTTGTTATACTTCGCCAATCCAGCGATAGGTCTCTTAATGGGTCATCTCCTCTGCGGTCGTGTCAGATACGCCGCCCGATCCTCCTTAATTATCTAGATGTGGCTAGTGAAGTCCAGTTTTCCTACCCTTTTTGTTTTTCACTTCTCTCTTTTTTAAAGACCCTACAGCTGTAAATCTGTTCTGTTTTTCTTCTACCTCTATAGAAGGTGGGAGTCTGCTGGTTTTCAGACAGGTATTAGCAAGAAAAAAAACAAAACGTGTTGCGGGACACGCGTTTGGAACAAAGTTTCTTTTTACTTAGAGACAGTTAGTTTCGCATTTATAATATTAATAGGGATAGATATACACACTTATATTATGTGAGAGATTAGTTTATCTTATGGTTTTACGTTTTACAATTTTTTCGTAACGCTTATACTGGATTAAACCAGATCGTTTATAGAATAGGTCCTTAATCCTTAGGTTATACATTTTTGGATCTTCCAAAAATGTATAACCTTAATGATAAGTATCTAATTATCTACTGTTATTATAGTATTTAGTTTTGTAAGTATTTACAATTGTTAACTTGCAAGTGTTGAATAGGGCATTGATACCTCAAATCACAGGTTTTTGCCTAGCTGTTATTTTTGTGTAAAAAATTATTTATTTTTATTGAACATTGTTGTCATATTACCTACATCTACACTGACCTGACACATCGCCATTTACATTCATTTAACATCACACTTGTCCCGAGAAATTATAAAGTGTAAACTTCTAATTGTTAAGTCGGTGCCCCGCGATACAGGCTCTCTGCCTCGTGCGGGAACCCACGGGCATTTTAATATTTGTAAGCTTTTCTTGAATAAATATATTATTATATTATATTATTATTACAGTTAGTGGTGCGTTGTGGAACTCAATTCGCCTTGCAAAATTCAAAGAATAGCAACAAAATTGTTTGTAAAATTTATAGCCGCGGTATTCTAAAGTTTTCAACCTAATTATTTTGAAAACTTATCGCCTTTCAACATCGCTATTGTGTATACCATTTTGTTTTACCTAAGTTAAATAATTTCTTGTAAGATTCACCAATCTTAATGGAAATCTTCTGGATAACTAATTTCCAACGGGATTCTTATCTAATTTGTACATTGGAATTGAATTTATTTAACAATTACGTAAAACTGATTTTTCGTAGAACTACTACGAAAACTTGTATGTAAATGGGAACATTTGAGTGCAAACTATCTTACTCTAAATGCATATACCGTTCTCCATCCCGTCGCGAGTAAAAATAGATAAAACGGGCAAAAAAAAAAATGTATGGAGAGAGCGCCTGGTACCCTTTTCTCTTAACGAGCTTACCATAAGTTACACACATCCTAACTTAGTTTTTAAGACGTTTCAATGTAATCTTTGTATATAATATACTTAAGCATCCAAATGAATAAAGAAATTTGACTTTCGCCCGTATTCACGGATAGTACTTAAGCTGCTCTTGCATAAGTGAACGCACTGCGCTAAATACGGCCCTATAATTGGTCAATTTTGTGCTGCTCTCTACACTCTAGCGAATCAGCGTCTTATTTGCGGCTCTATGCGTGCGCCCACACTATGCAATCTCATAGGGTTGATTGTGAACACGGGTGTCAATCTTTCTTCTTCTTCTTCCCGTATAGTGGTGTGGCTCACCTATTGTTAGAGTTATGAGATCGCCTTAAGGCCTCTAACTGGACCTAACGACTGCTACTAGAGGTAGCAGCCGATAATCTTTCAATGAACTAGAAGCGTTGCTAAGAAACGACTGAAGAATTACTAGAACAAACCTGTCTGACGCCCCATTTGGCACAATCGTCACCATGCCGGCCGCACTGCCAAACACAGTGTTGCGTGTTTAATTCCCGTCTCAGACATGTATTTATGCTTACATATTCGTCGGTGGTCTGGTTTTTTCCATGTATTATAAGTATATATTTACAAAAGAAAAGAATATAAGTAGGATATCCGTTGTCTAGCACCTATAACACAAGTCTAGTTACTTAGCTTGGGGCTAGATGGTGTTGTGTGGAAAGTCCTGCAATATTTATTATATTTGTTATTTATTATTGTAATCCTGTCCTACTTGGATAGGATTATCCTTGTCCTACAAGAAAACACAAGCTCAAACGTCATTCGAATTACCTACTTAGTACGAAATCTCTTAATTCCCCTTATCGTACCAAAAAGGATTCTGTTTATCTAGGACATTAAAACAACGTGATACGGTAAAGTAGGACAAAGTTACCTTATCTATGGATTCACGGTGTTTAGACAGATGTCTTTACAAATCTATAGAAATAATTTATTTTAATTAAAATTAAGCAAATTCGTTACACTCCATTCAAATATTAAACTTAGTTAAAAAGACAAAGATCTAAAAGAGACAATCACATAAAGTAAAAAATGGGCGCGTGCATGTACGGTCGGCTGCATAATTTCAGACCCATCGTAGAGCTCCAAAACGGCTGTTTTAAGAATATTTTCAACACAAGCAAGATTCTAGACACCTGTTTTAGTTGAAGTTTAAAGTCTTTTAACTCATCAATTAATCAAACAAAAATTATTAGAATGAAAACATTCCAATAATAGTATTTTTTAACTCTACCGAGGGCTGCAATTGTGCAGCTGACTGTACGGTCGGCTGCATAATTACAGACCCACCGTAGAGCTCCAAAACGGCTGCTATAAGAATGTTTTCAACACGAGCAAGATTCTAGACACCTGATTTAGGTGAAGTTTAAAGTCTTCTTACTCATCAATTAATCAAACAAAAATTATTTGAATGAAAACATTCCAATAATAGTTATTTTCGAACTCTACCGAGGGCTGCAATTATGCAGCCGACTGTACCTACTACTTATGTACGCGCGTGAGAAGTTATAAGTCCGTCCACCCGTCCGTCTATCCGTCTGATATTTATTTTGCGGTCAGCTTCAACCTGTCACTGGAGTGTTAACGTAATACACGCGCATCTTAAAATTTCACGCACACAGCTTCGACCTGTTTTATTTTCGGGTTACGAAGCTGGAACATGTGACCTTTGTGTTACAGATGCGCGCGCATCTTAAAATTGCACTCTCATTTTCATAACGCCCCTAAAGAAGTATAACTTCAAAAATATATTAAAACAAAGAAATTTTGATGTTGCAATTGAAGCGTATTTTCACAAAGACCTTTAATATGTTTTGCTAGAAGTAAAACGGATAACAATAACTGCCACCGCTTACGGAGGAGCAACATGGATATGTGGGGCTCCTTCTGGTCTGAAGGTGGAAGGCGACCAGAGGTTTACACACTAAAAACTCCACCGGTTGCTACGAAAGCACATTTACATAACAACACTTAATAACCTTACCTAATTACTATAGTTAGTCAGAACCATTCATCCGTGGTTCTATTTATACTGTTGCAAAACTAACTGAAATTAATCCCATTAAGGTGAAAGGGTACTGGCGCTCTCTCCATACAAACGTAGTCGACTGTTTCCTCCCTAGATAATGACACTTGCACAAATATTTCTGTGCCATAAAACCTATAACTACCATGATTATGCCCCTATGTTTTGTTTTTTTTGCATTTTCTAATTATCATAGGAATTATTAAGATTTAAAAACAGAAAAAAACATAGGGGCAGTTATAAGTTTTATGCAACAAAATATTTGTTCTACTGTCATTATCCAAGGAGAAAACAGTCGACTACGTTTGTATGGCGAGAGCGCCCGGTACCCTTCCCTCTTAATACGAGCCGGTATACCTACACGTCAACCACTAACGAGATAACTAGTTGTTATCTCATTTGTACAAACCTGTACCGCTACCACGAGTTGTTGCAACACTCGGATCAAACATACTCTTTTGTTAGAGCGGTGTTGGCTTAGTGGTAGATACCCCGACTTTCATTCTGAAGGTCATGGGTTCGAATCCCGGCTGGTTGTGCACCAATGTATTTTTCTTAAGAAAAATTTATGTGCGCTAAATGACATTGCTCTTACGGTGAAGGAAAACATCGTGATGAAACCCGCGGCTTAGTTGGCTCCAAGCGTATTGGCAGGTTCTCTCCTCTGGACAAGGTCGACTAAGCTGAGAGGGTAGTAGGTGCTGGGCAAGCCTACTCCATCCTCACGCAAAAAGGACCCAATTAAAAAGGGTCTAGTTGCGGAAAAAAGCCCGTATACATACATACCTACATACATACACACTCTTTTGTGTCCGTTTAGATCATCATTTCGATAGACTTTTGTTTATATTTGTTTGTTCCTAAATCAAAGTTGCTGTTATGCGTAATTGGTATTTTGCGTCAATCGAAGTTGGTTTTGTGCGTGCTTGGTATTTTGCGAGGTATGTGTTTTGCGTAGTGGGTGTTATGCGTCTAAAGGTAAACAAGACGTGGTAAGGCCTCTGGAGCGGAGTTAATATCATACAATATTCTACCGACATTATTTTTATCGAGAGTTATTGGATGCACATTTTAAACAGAACATTTTATTGGTTTCTAACAAAAAGATTTAATATCTATACTTTAATAGAGAAAACATTTAATCATTATTTAAGTGATCGCAATCTAAATAAAAATTTACTTTAGCCAATGCAAGGGCCGTCTACTTGCCTTGCAGACAATACTGGCTATGTGATGATGGAATAGGAGGGCTTACTAACACACTGAAAGTACGCCGTTTACTGAATATTTATTAAGTAAAAACGGGAGTTTTTTATACTAATTAATCTAGGCACGTCACATAATAAAATAATAATAATAATAAATATTGCAGGACATTCCACACATCGCCATCTAGCCCCAAGCTAAGTAACTTGACTTGTATTATGGGTGGTAGACAACGGATATACTACTTATATACTTTTTTTTGTAATTATATACATATAATACATAGAAACAACCAGACCACAGACAAATATCTAAGCATAAATACTTGCCTGAGGCGGGAATCGAACCCGCAACCCTGTGTTTGGCAGTCCGGCATGGTGACCATTGTGTCAACCGGGTCGTCACATGACCTTCTAATATTGATTCCTGTGTAACCTTGGCCTTGGCACATCTTCATATCAGTGCAAGTGCAATATCAAATTACTATGTTTACATTATAGATTTGTCTATAACTTTTACCACTGGTTTCGCTTGCCTGCATTCTTACACTACATGGCAAAAAAGGGATATTTTGATAGTCTTAAGCACGAAGTAATTAACTCAGGATTTTCTTCGATAATTCAAAGATTTCCGTTGACATCAGAAAGTTATAATTGTCAAGCCATTGACACCACTGAATTTTTTACTGGTCTCTTCTGAGTAGCACCATTTATTAAAACTTGTAACATGTGTGAACCATTTTTAAATCATGAATGACAATTTTTTGATCTTAGTCTTTATAGTTTGTAGGTAGATATCGTAAAAATCATTATTAGAAAACAGTGTTCAAAATGTTCAGTGTTCAAGTAGATTTTATTCTATCATGTTTTCGATCGTAGATCGTTGCTCCTAAAACTTGGAGGGTGTGTGCATTTCATGAACTAGGCATTCGACAAGAAAGATTTTTCCGAAATTATTTTTATTTGATTTAATGTAACACAAAACTGAATATAGTTATATTTCAAGTACTTAAGATAAATATAACAAATAATTTTAAGCTAGACTATATCCTAAAATATTTCTTGGTAAGCAGTTAATACCTAATTTGGGGTCTATTAATTTATTTTTTATAGTAAAATAATACCATTTTTCTGTGTCGGAAGTTGCTTAACTTTAAATTATTTTAAGGCTAAAACTAACTACTACCCAGAACTATTGTCCTAGAACATAACTGCCACTTAAATTGAGATTAAAGTTTGGGGAACGAAACAAGACAGATGTTATCTCTAGGTACCTTTATCACTTTATTTTTAATTTAAATCTCTTCATTTTCCATGTTCGACGTTCATGATAATGTTTGAGTTGAACATTTTGTATAATTTTATATCGATGTTCATGTAAGTAGATGTTTATAAATATCCGTTTGTTTGTTTGTTTGTTTTAAATTTGAATAAGGAAATAAACAGTTGTTTGGTGGCAAATAATCTTTGTACATACAGTACTTATTTTAAGCCGAATTTTGTTAACCATGCCGGTTAAATAAGACTCGTAGGTACTACCTAAAAATCTTCAAATGTTTTTCAAGTAACATAACAAGTAGGTATGTACCTCAAGCATTAAGAGGAAAGGGTACCGGGCGCTCTCTCCATACAAAGGTAGTCGACTGTTTTCTCTCAGAACAAATATTGTTGTTGCATAAAACTTATAACTGCCATGACCATGCCCCTATGTTTTGTTTCTTTTTCTTTTTATATTGTTATTGAAATCTAAATTTCTATGATAATTAGTAAATGAAAACTACAACATTACTTGCCACCTGGTCGTACCTATGCACTAACCGTGCTTAACCATTAATAACACGCTTTTATTTATCTTTTCCGGTATGGAATTCTAAAAAGTGGCATGGTTGAAAAAATCCGGCTACAATTTCATATGTGCCCCGTATCTCGATTAAGCGTCCGCATGGCTCGTTGTTTTTAATGTTGCTATTATTTAACGCGAAAAAAGCAGTTTAAAAACGAATAACAATTTGAATTCAATGTTGATTCTATTTACCCCTATCATTGACTTAAATAAACGGACTGCCAAGCACAGGGTTGCGGGTTCGATTCCCGCCTCAGACAAGTATTTATGCTTAGATATTTGTCTGTGGTCTGGTTGTTTCTATGTATTATAAGTATATATTTACAAAAGAAAAGTATTTAAGTAGTATATCCGTTATCTAGCACCCATAACACAAGTCGAGTTACTTACCTTGGGGCTAGATGGCGATGTGTGGAATGTCCTGCAATATTTATTTATTATTTATTTTATTTATTATTATTTATAATCGAGATCTTATTGAGGTAAACTAATAAAACTTTATAGAAGTTACGTACGTACAGTCGGCTTAATTGCAAAATAACTATTATTGGAATGTTTATATTCTAATAAATTCTTTGATAAATTGATGAGTTAGAAGACTTTAAACTTCAACTAAACCATGTGCCTAGAATCTTGCTTGTGTTGAAAATATTCTTAAAACAGCCGTTTTGAACCTCTACTGTGGGTCTGCAATTATGCAGCCAACCGTACTTATAATATAGTACGTAAAAAAAGAATTTTGGTAGGTGAGGTATGAATGACGTATTATTTCTTACGCCCAATGCAGTATTTTTTAAATACATAATTCTTTATGTGCCAAACGCATATTATGCTTATCGTCGCTCGTTTCCCATCAAGTGAGATAAGGTCAAATTGAAGTCATTTGAAGCTTCTTTTGCTTAAAAAAGAATTTAAATAGGAAAACGAAAAGAAAAGAAAAAGAACTTAATGGGAAACGAGCGACGATTACCATAATATGTGTTTGGCACATAAAGATTTATTTATTTAAAAAATACTGCATTAGGCCTTAGAAAAAAATACCTCATTCATACCCCACTTACAAAAATTCTTTTTTTACGTACCTACCTATACTACAGGTACGTAAATTCTATAAAGTTTTATTATTTAAAAAATACTGCATTTTTTTAATTTTTTTTAAGAGCCTGTAGTGTCCCACTGCAGGGCAAAGGGATCTCTACTCCCCTTCCACTGATCGCGATCTTGTGCGACGGATTGCCAATCATAAATTTGTCCATATCGTCTCGCCTCGCATTGGGCCTTAGAAAAAATTCCTCATTCAGTAAAGCACTTATACTTAAGGTACCTACCATTATTTCAAGATATCGTGCACGCACGTATAGTAAACGTTTTGATATTTCTACCAATTTCTTCACTATTGTTCCCTAGAGACTTAGTAATAACTTAGAAAATGTTTCTTGTGAAGTAAGTAATGAATAAGAGTTAGAGTATGTTAGGTTTATTTCATAAACAACTAGCTGCGCCCCGCGGTTTCACCCGCGTAAGTCCCGTGGGAATATCGAAAAAAATATCCTATGTCCGTCTCCTGGCTCTAAGCTACCTCCCTACCAATTTTCACCCAAATCTGTTCTGCCGTTCCCGAGTTATAAGTGGTGTAACTAACACGACTTTCTTTTATATATATAGATATGTTAAATTACTTAGTACGTAGAAAAATGAGTTTTCAGTTTTAAGAAAATAAGAAAACCTAGTAAGAAAACCTAGATTTTCTTAATAAGAAAAGAAAGAAAGAAAAATATTTATTTGGAAAACACTTGCGTATTAGTGGTAGGTAGGTATACAGGGAGTTTTTTTTTAAATGAGCCTTCAGGGTCATTAAATAAACTATGGGAAATAGATAAAATAGACTAAGCAGCACTAGACAGGAAACAGTGGAAAGAGGGGAGCTTTGCCCTACAGTGGGATGGAATGGGCCAAAAATAAATAAACTAATAAATAAAATTATTACCTTTAATATTACAACTAAATTAGGCGGTAAGTATAGTTTATCATATATTGTAACGGAACTCCTATAAAATCTTCTTATAACGGAACCTTTAGTTTCGTTACAACATTTAGTCATCGGTTTTCGAGATTCATTTTTCCATAAATTGATCCAATCAAAAAATATCGTTGTTTTCGAACAATACTAAAAATATTATAATAACAGGAAATACTGCTAGTCTTGTAAAACCTGTTAAACAAGTTTAATAATTAAAACAAACATATTTACTGACCTCTAAAAGTATTTATTATAAACAAAATAAATTTATGCAAGATCAATAACCTCTTTAAAACAAACAATAATCAGTTTGCGCAGACGCAACTTAATTCCTCAGCCGTTCTCCTACCACAAGTTTTTTTACGCACACGATCAAACTAGAATCAGCAAATACGCGAGCCGTGAGATAAATAAATAAAATAAATAAATAATATATTAACCACAAAATAACAAAACAATAGTCAGAAAAAGTAGTAAATAAATAAATATCGCAGGACTTTGCCATCTAGCCCCAATATAAGAAACTAGGCTTGTGTTGTGGTGGCCAAACAATGGGTATCTCTAAATAGAAAATATCTATAGGTACCATTTATAAGTCTAACTGACCATCAACGCACAGCTCAAACCAACCGATGGATGAAATTTGAATTTTGGACAGTTCAACGCCTACGCGGGCGAAGTTGCTAGTTTACTATGAAACTTCAACACTAGAATCGGCCAATACGCAAGCCGAGAGATAGCTTAGAAGAGTATCTCTGTCTCTATCAAGTCGTCTATTTCAGATATCTACACAAACATTATTTTGTATATCTTTTATAATAATTTTCGGCTCGCGTATTGGCTGGTTCTAATTTTAAAACATCCTAACTTAGTTTTTAAGACGTTCTATGTGATCCCGTACAAAGTGATTCTATTAATAAAATGTAATAATTTTCGGCTCGCGTATTGGCTGGTTCTAATTTTAGAACATCGTACCTTGGTTTTTAAGACGTTTCTAAGTACAAATATGATTCCAAATGATTAATCAAAGACTTTTACTGTTTTGGAAATGCTCAATACGTTTGATCGAGTGCGTAAAAACTCGTGGTAAGGCTTCTTGTCAAACATTATTTAACTTATCTATAAAAATATGTATCTTTAAGGAAATAATATTAATTAATTCAAATAACTTATTATACTTATGCGAAAATAAAATGTCAAGTGCGAGTCGGAATCGTGCACGAAGGGTTTTATATTCTGTTTAGTTTGTTGGCAAGGTGAAAGGGTACCGGCGCTCTCTACATACAAACGTATTCGACTTTATCCTCCCTGGATAATGACACTATCACAAATATTTTTGTTGCATAAAACCTATAACTGCCATGACTATGCCCCTATGTCTTGGTTTTTTTTCATTTTCTAATTATCATAGATATTAAGATTTAAAAAGAAAAAAAAAGGACATGGTCATAACAGTTATAAGTTTTATGCAAAGAAAATATTTGCCAATAGTGTCATTATCCAAGGAGAAAACAGTCGACTACGTTCGTATGAAGAGAGCGTCGGTACCCTTGTATACGAAATACATTATCTGTGAAAATTTCAACTGTCTAGCTATCACGGTTCATGAGATACAGCCTGGTGACAGACAGACAGTGAAGTCTTAGTAATAGGGTCCCATTTTTACCCTTTGGGTACGGAACATTAAAAAAAGATTTTCAATAAATAATAGCGTTTTTCGTGGGTAATATTAGTAAAGTTTCGATCCCGTTGCAGGGACCATGGTCACGACAACTATAAATGACACACACACACAAACACACCCATACACACATACATACAAGAGAAAATAACTACTTTCATTAAATTTAAATAAATAATAGGGAGTTATAATAATTTAAAATAACCAATTAATAAAATTATAATAATTTAACTTATTTATGCTAATATTTGTAACTTTATCACATGTTTGTTATTTTATGTTGGGAAATCAGTATTTTGTTTCTATCTGTATATATAAAATCTTGTGTCACGATGTATGTTGTCAATAAACTCCAAAACTACTGAATCGATTTCAATCAAATTTCACATGTACCCGTATTTTGGTCTAACTTACTGGATATGATAGTTATCATCTCAATTATTCGCTTATGTCATGAATGTAAACGAATAAAATGTATCAATTAATGCTTTCTTAAGCAAGTGCTTATTTACTGTTTAGTTTTATGAAGTTCTCATAGATGGCGGTGTACGTTGATTCATCGATAAAATTCTTCAATATTGTTTGACATCTAGGTTGCAAATACACCCAATAGATGGCGCTGTGTTCGGAACTTACGCGGGTGAAATCGCGGGGCGCAGCTAGTATCTCTATAGAGATGTTATCACCACGAACCGGTTTTAATAAAGGTTCAACCTTCAACGGCATCAGTGTGACGTCATCATATAACCGGTAGTGACGTAACATATGCGCAAGAGTTGTCTTCATTGATACCATAGTGTAGGTTTTACATGAACTCTTTTAGTAACAGAATGAATAGTTAATTGAATATTAAAAAACAAAATGCGCGTTCGGAACGGAGTCGCTGGGTTTACTGGGAGATTCGTTTCTGTTTCGGTTTTTCGTTCCATGTTTTCGTAACGCTTAACATTTTTCTCGGCTAGGGCGCTAACCCGTGATAAGGGACTTCGTTTCAAAAAGTTTGAATTTCTGAAAGTCGTAAAACTAAAGTTGTTCGATGTATAGAACAACCCACTTTCCTAAGCATTTAATTTTTTTTAAATAACTCTTAATTCTAAACAGATTTTATCATAAATCTGCTAGACTTTCTAATAAACATAACCTAAAAATAGTCGAAAAAAGATCAATCTTTTTAAAGTCGTAGAACAACCCACTTCTTTTAAACTCTTATCTCTATAGAGATGTTATCACCACAAACCGGCTTCAATAAAGGATCAACTTTCAACGGCATCTTCGTGACGTCACCGGATATCCGGTAGTGACGTAACAAGTGCGCAAGAGTCGTCTTCATTGATATCATAGCGTAGGTTTTGCCTGAAAATAAAAACACATAAGTAGGTACTTTTAACCAATATTATAAAAACCGGCCAAGTGCGAACCGGAGTCGTGCACGAAGGGTTCCGAACCATGTAGTATGAGAGCCCCATTCAATTTATTTTTTTGTTTATGTACTTGTACTTGTTTTCCGCCATTGGACCCTTTTTAATTGGGTCCTTTTTGCGTGAGGGACAGCACCTACTACCCTCTCAGCTTAGTCGACCATGTCCAGAGGAGAGAACTTGTCAATACTTCTGGAGCCAACTAAGCCGCGGGTTTCATCACGATGTTTTCCTTCACCGTAAGAGCAATGTCAATTAGCGCACATAAATTTTTCTTATGAAAAATACATTTTGTTGAAAAATACGTATTGTTTATGTATAATTTTTGAAGTGAAAACTTATTTAGCGGCGTTGAGCACTTTTTCTGTAATGGGTATAAAATCTTAAACTCGCGTCAGGACACGTGACCTGATCGAAAAAGCGTAAGACGGATGGAGAGTAGACAGCTATAGTTTTAAAGTGTTAAATTTTTAATGTAATATAAATTGTCATGTTTGTGTACGATAGCGCAATAAATGAATATTGTATTCTACCACATAAATGATAGTACTTTTATACTGATAAAGCAATTGGTGCAAAATTATTCCCTAACCATTCCAAAATATCAAACATGCTCAACGTTAATAATCAAGTTTTCACTTCTGCCGGCACTCCCGGAGTGCAATTTTTTATTTGTTACTCGTTTGCGGCAATAGAAATACATAATCTGTGAAAATTTCAACTCTCTAGCTATCATGGTTCATGAGATACAGCCTGGTGACAGACAGACGGCCAGACACTAAAGTCTTAGTAATAGGGTCCTGTTTTTACCCGACTACAGCAAAGCCAAAACGGAGGGTTATGTGTTTGACCTGTATGTATGTAAGTATGTATCTAAGTATGTATGTAAGTATGTATGCAAGTATGTATGTAAGTATGTATGTAAGTATGTATGTAAGTATGTATGTAAGTATGTATGTAAGTATGTATGTAAGTATGTATGTAAGTATGTATGTAAGTATGTATGCAAGTATGTATGTAAGTATGTATGCAAGTATGTATGTAAGTATGTATGTAAGTGTGTATGTAAGTATGTATGTAAGTATGTATGCAAATATGTATGTAAGTATGTATATAAGTATGTATGCAAGTATGTATGTAAGTATGTATGTAAGTGTGTATGTAAGTATGTATGTGAGTATGTATGTAAGTATGTATGTAAGTATGTATGTAAGTGTGTATGTATGTAAGTATGTATGTAAGTGTGTATGTAAGTATGTATGTAAGTATGTATGTAAGTATGTATGCAAGTATGTATGTAAGTATGTATGTAAGTGTGTATGTAAGCATGTATGTAAGTATGTATGTAAGTATGTATGTAAGTATGTATGTAAGTATGTATGCAAGTATGTATGTAAGTATGTATGTAAGTGTGTATGTAAGTATGTATGTAAGTATGTATGTAAGTGTGTATGTAAGTATGTATGTAAGTATGTATGTAAGTATGTATGTAAGTATGTATGCAAGTATGTATGTAAGTATGTATGTAAGTGTGTATGTAAGTATGTATGTAAGTATGTATGTAAGTTTGTATGTAAGTATGTATGCAAGTATGTATGTAAGTATGTATGTAAGTGTGTATGTAAGTATGTATGTAAGTATGTATGTAAGTATGTATGTAAGTATGTATGTAAGTGTGTATGTAAGTATGTATGTAAGTATGTATGTAAGTATGTATGTAAGTATGTATATAAGTATGTATGCAAGTATGTATGTAAGTATGTATGTAAGTGTGTATGTAAGTATGTATGTGAGTATATATGTAAGTGTGTATGTAAGTGTGTATGTAAGTATGTATGTAAGTATGTATGTAAGTATGTATGTAAGTATGTATGTAAGTGTGTATGTAAGTATGTATGTAAGTATGTATGTAAGTATGTATGTAAGTATGTATGTAAGTATGTATGTAAGTATGTATGCAAGTATGTATGTAAGTATGTATGTAAGTGTGTATGTAAGTATGTATGTGAGTATATATGTAAGTGTGTATGTAAGTATGTATGTATGTTCATCTGTTCCCACCTAACCTCAAAACTACTTACTATAATTCAACAAATGAGGTATCATTGGAAGCGTTTCAATAGTCCGCTGGTTATAGGCTATGTGACGTCACTATAAATTAAATGTGACGTGTTAAAAAATAATTAACCTTTGGTTACAGAATGGTTTTTACCCATCAGTTTCTTGTGCTTTCATCTCATTAGTGGGCCCAGGGCACGTTCCGAAGGCTTACATCCTAACTTAATTTTTAAGACGCTTCACAGTGATGTCATGCTAATTGTATGATTCCAAATGAATAAAGATTTTTGATTTGAATGGGCCCAGGCTTATCAAGCTTTTAAAAATACGCGCCTTTCTATGGAATTCCATAGAAAGGAGCGTATTTTTAAAAGCTTTTATTTAACTTGAAGTGTATGTATGTATGTTCTTACTTTAAATAAGTCAAAACTATAATCTCTAAGTGATGCAAGGGCGGAAGCACTTGTTACAAGTAACCTCATTAGGTGCTTAAAAAGTGCTTTCATAAAGATAAAATTATAAATTTAGATAAAGAAATTGAAATAAACATTTTTATCAAAATTAAGTTGCAAGATTTCACCCGAACTCTTGCAACTTAATTTTGATCTACTACCCGGTTATTCTTACCCAAACAATATCTTTTCCCACTGCCGAAGCCAGCAAATGCTTTATGTATGGCCGCGTTAGGGTCAGCCAAAGCCACGGGATCTAGCCACCTCTCAGGCCTGAACTGTGTGACGTCATCGCCCCATATAGGATGCGTATGGAGACCACAAGTAAACAACAAGCAAGAACTGCCTGATGGGATTGTGTAGTTTTCTAAAAACATAAAAAAATGGTTGAGATACAGCCTGGTGACAGACAGTGGAGTCTTAGTATCTAAAAGGGTTCCGTTTTAACCCTTAGGTGTGATTGTTTGCTTGTAGTGAATAGGTTCCGAAACTACTGAACCGATTTTGATAAAACTTGGTGTGAGAATACATTGATTAATTGGGAGTATTAAAGGCTACTTTTTATCTCGATATTTTACGCGCGAGGTGATGCTATACTAGATAACTCACTCAATTGTACATCGTAATCAACATGTCTCAGCATCACAGGCGTTATTGAATAAACCCTGAGACTTTCTTTTATAACTGCTTCTAAATACACCAGCTTGGATAGATCTTGTTTTTCAACGTCGCGGTGTGAATCGCCGAACACTGAGCGTAATCTGACAAAATAGAAGAGCACTAGAGCATTAGAGCATTACTGTATTTAAAAAAAAATCATCTCCGAAATGTGGGTTTGCACCACGCCACATCATATCAGCCCAGACACGTCCACTGCTGGACATAGGTCTCTAGGGCATAGGGACTACCCACGACCACTACAATGTCGTCGGTCCACCGGGCAGCTGGTCTCCTAACACTCCGTTTCGCGTTGCATGGCGGTCGCAACTCGAGAACCTTTACTCCCCAGCGGTTGTCAGTTTTGCGAGCTATATGACCTGCCCATTGCCACTTAAGCTTATCTTAAAAAAATCTGTCGATTGGCGATCTCAAAATCTGTAGATTTTTTTGGATTTCTGGACTTAACGACTATATGAAATTGACAAAAGATGAAACTTGTCTACTATTTTTTTTTCTAACCAAGACCACGTGACTTTTCGTTGGCTTTTGTTAATTTGGCAATTTTGATAATGGAAAGTCATCTTGTCTAAGGTTAGGAGGTCATCCCCGTAGTCCCGACAATAGGCATCGAGACGGAGCACCCTGGGGCTTTAGTCGGTTGGAGCCCGACATAACCACTTCGTTGACCCCAACAACGGAGTGGTACCCGGCAGGGTTTCCCCAGGTCAAAAAAAGGTAGGGCCTCCTAAGCGGTAAGTCGCAATTCAAATGTCAAATTTTGTAGATGCAATTTCCAAAAACAAAATTCAAAATTAGTGACGATAGCTAACAACAACTCCACGACTTAATTTTGCGATCCCCATTCTTCCATCATACAACCATAATAAAATAATAAATAAATAAATACTAAATATTGCAGAACAATCCACACATCGCCATCTAGCCCCAAGTTAAATAGTTAACTAGACTTGTATTATGGGTGCTAGACAACGGATATACTACCTATATACGTTTCTTTTGTAAAATACTTATAATACATAGAAACAACCAGACCACAGACAAATATCTAAGCATAAATACTTGTCTGAGGCGGGAATCGAACCCGAAACCCTATGTTTGGCAGTCCGGCATGGTGACCATTGTGCCGACTGGGTTTTCAAATAATCTAGATTAGATGTATTTTTTTATATTACTCACTCTTCATAAATTTTATTTTGTATATTGATATGTGAACCAATCAACATTAAAGTATACATTAGGCTATTTCCTGTTGTTTCGTATCCAGCTAGGATAATTGTGTTCATTTCATCCCATACTTCTTTGTCAGTTAGCGAACCTTTGTCGCCTAGCTCCAGCGCAAGATCTAGGAACGCTTTGAATCTTTTATCTGAGGAAATATTGAAAATTATAGATTTTAAAATAAGAATAAGGATAATTTATTGAATAAAACTTTTACAAAATATTAATAATAAGAATAATTTAATGAATAAAACTTTTACAAAATATTACACTATGCTAAATCACATTTTAAAAACGATAATACATTTGCATAAACTAGGAAAATCCTGTTTTTCAAGCGAAAAGGGACTGCGGGGATGCGTCATAAGTACACTATCAGTTTGCTACCATAATACTATCAACAATTATTGAACTTACGACCTTCTTCTAATAGACGTTACACGCAAACATAAATACTTGAATAAAAAGGAATCAGTGTGATTATTAGTTACGTTGTGAAACTCAACTCAACTCAAACTCAAAAAAAAAATTAAGTGGTATCATGCAGTGCATTACATCACTTTGAAACGTCTTAAAAATTAGGATGTGTTCCTTCGCAACGCGCCTACCAATGAGAAGAAGGCACAAGAAACCCATGAGGGTTTAATGTTCAAATAGTGCTGCACTGGATTGTAAACGTTACGAACGTTGATTGTACACTAAAAGAGTTTTTAAATAATGTAACGGAAATATGTATCCATTGGTGATGGATACATATTTCTGCCTTTTGCCTCGGAGACCCTGGGGCAGTAAGGAACAGAAGCCTTGGATTTTTATAAAAAAAAATATTAGTATTAGTTACAGGGGACCAAAGAGCTGGCTACTACTTTGGCCAGCAGATCGGCATTGCCAACCAATGAGGGAATGCAGCCAGCCTTTTGGGCACTCTACCTAGGGAAAATTATTTAGTTTTTTTTCCTATATTTTAGTTGTAACTGTAATTAAAATGATTATGAAATAAAATAATTTTTAAATTAATTTAATTGATTAAGGTACTTATCTACTTACCATTTACGTTGTTTTGTAATAATTTCCTCTTGGTTTCTAGCACCTGCAAATTTAAATAGGTACTTAGTTTTGAAACTAAGTTGGCACAATGTTTTGCACATAGAGCAAGACTATAAAGTCCTGTATTATATTGCCGACTGTACCTAATGCCCTGTATATTATACATAAAATTCTCGTGTCGCGGTGTTAGTTGACAAACTCTACCTTAACGGCTGAACCGATTTGTATGATTTTTTTGTGTGTTTTCGTTAGGTCTGAGAATCGAACAACATCAATTTTTTTAACCCCCGACTCAAAAACGACGGGGTGTTATAAGTTTGAAGTGACTGTGTGTGTGTGTGTATGTGTCTGTCTGTGGCATCGTAGCTCCCGAACGGATGAACTGATTTTGATTTTGTTTTAAAGGTGAATTAGTTCCTTTATTTTTCCATTTTTTTTTCAAATGGTAAAACATCGTTTGCCGAGACAGCTAGTACCAATAGTAAAAATAGGTATCTAATCATAACTACACAATCGGCCTCATATGTGTCGATCTGCCAGTTGACAGGATATCCTGTCAACTGGCAGATCGACACATATGAGGCCGATTCATACATTTTCAATATGGCGCCATCTATTTGCCAGTTGATGAATTATTTAACATTGAAAGTACTCTTAATACAAAATGAAGTAGGTAGTAACATGTACAGTATGCGTCATAAGTACACTATCAGTTTGCTACAATAATACCATCAACAAGTATTGGTCTTACGACCTTCTTCTAATAGACGTTACACACAAACATAAATACATACTTGAAAAGTACTCAGTGTGATTTTTATTTTCAACATGTTAGCTATGTCTTTAGTTGTGTGAGTGGTATAAGCCGCCACCCGCTACACCAACCGATGTGGGTTAGATCCACAGGTTACGTTGTTATAATGTTCTAATAGTGCTGCACGGGATTGTAAACGTTACGGTGGCGGTGGACTTTTAAGCGTCGATTATATTAAACAATAACTTACAGTTTCACTCATTTCATTTAAATTACTTAATACTTGATCTTCTTCATGTTTAAGTGGTGTAAATCGATAAATTATATCGAAATGTGTCCACCATTTTAAAAATCTTTGTATCGTTATATGCAATATTTTACGCATATTTACGACGTAGGAATCTTTGTTGAATTCGTTTGTGTCGTTTATACCGAAAACGGTGTCTGGAAAAAATACAAGGTTGAAAAAAATGTAAGAAATTAAAATTAAATAGAAAACAGAATTTTAGGTTTATATTTATCTAATTATTCCTGAAAATTTATAAAACACGTTAAAATTACAAATAAATTCTAATAATATAATAAATGTGAAAGTATGTGTGGATGTATGTTTGTTACTCCTTCACGCAAAAAACTACTGGACCAATTGCAATGAAACTCGGTATGTAGATAGTTGGAGACCTGGATTAATACGTAAGCTACTTTTTATCCCGATATTTCCACGGGAATGGGACTTACGCGGGTAAAACCGCGAGGCGCGGCAGTATTTCATAAAAAATACAAGATTATTGATAATTAACAAAAAACACACAGCTATATGCACCTCCTTAACAGTCAATTTTTGTTTTACGACTTTAAGGTTTTTTTAAATTTTGATGTTAGTTCTTGACAGGGGGTCCGTTGAGAGTAGGGGGTCCGTTAAGCGTGAATCGTATTTTTAATCATAGAATACTAGCAACGGTTCGCGATTTAATAAATCAAGCAATAATAAGATCAAATGATAATCATAAAACTTACGGCAAACGGACTCCAGTGTCATTTTATCCAAATATTCAGCATGCCTAAAAGGACCCTTCCCGACGTTCACGGAAAGCTCATCGACTAATATCCTCGATTCATTGTTAAATATATTCATAAATCCGTCTATCACGATCTGACTGAATGCTGGACTGAGAAGTTTACGATGCCTTTTCCATATTGATACATCTGTAAAGTCAAAATAATCATCAGGGTATCTGTGCAATTCTTTGAAACTGAGTATTTATACATAACTAGCTTTTGCCCGCGACTTCGTCCTCGTATGAGTCGAAAGTGGACAAAGGAATCAACTTGTCCCATACAAACTTTGCCCCCCTTTTTTACTCCCTTAGGGGTAGAATTTCGGAAAATCCTTTCTTATCGGATGCCTACGTCATACAACCTCCAAGTTTCAGGTATCTACGATCAGCAGTTTAGGCTGTCCGTTGATCTGTCAGTCAGTCAGTCATTCAGGACAAATAATTTTTATATGCATACATAGATTTGTAAGGCTATTTTTTTTAATCTTGCCATATTATAAATTATATAGTATGGATTTTCGTATGTAGAATTATGTCGTATGTTAGAACTGATTTTCGTTGTAGTAATCGTCAAAAATGGCATAATCTATACTGACATTAACAGAGGATTTTTTTTTGTTTTTATGTTTGTAACAAATAGGCTCCGAAACTACTTGACCGGTTTTAATGAAACTTGGTATAAGGATACATTAATTCATTGGAAGTAACATACGCTTCTTTTTATCCTGATATTTCTACAGGATCGGGAGTTACGCGGGTGAAACCGCGGAGCGCTGTTAACTATATACATTTACCAAGCTCACATAACTATCTACGTCTATTCGTTTATTAATTTGTACAAATAAACATGCTTAGATATTTGTCTGTGGTCTGGTTGTTTCTATGAATTATAAGTATATATTTACAAAAGAAAAGTATACAAGTAGTATATCCGTTATCTAGCACCCATAACACAAGTCTAGTTACTTAGCTTGGGGCTAGATGGCGATGTGTGGAATGTCCTGAAATATATATATATATTCGTTTATTAATTTGTACAAATAAACAAACAATTAGTTAAACATATATCAGGTGTATATTTTAAAGTTTTAATTTTTAAAATGACATTTTGCTTGATATCACTAATGCTTTCGAAGTGTTAGTTATTTCACACAGAATAACAAAAAAATATTGAACCGTCATTCAAAATATTAGAACTTTATAATATGCACCTGGTACCCTCAGTCCTTTGCTGACTGTACTATGTATTAGGTACAGTATGGGTCATAATTAAATTATCAGTTTTTTACAATAATACTATCAACAAGTGTTGCACTTATGACCTTCTTTTAATAGACGTTACACACAAACATAAATACATGAATTAAAAGTACTCAGTGTGATTATTATTTTCAATACGTTAGCTATGTAGGTGTGTGAGTGATATAAGTCGCCACCCGCTACACCAACCGACGTGGCTTCGATCCACAGGTTACGTTGTTATAATGTTTGAACAGTACTGCACAGGATTGTAAACGTTACGGTGGGCAGAGACTTTTGACCTCTGATTGTACTTACCGTTCGCAGTAATAAGACCATTTCCTAGCCAAGGTTTTAGGAATGCATAACCGAAGTGTTTTTTCAAACAGTGAGCTGCTGCAGTTGCAAAGTCATCTGGATCCGTAATAACTAAAAAAAAATGGGTACGTGTTTTTATATCCGCACGTGAAAAGTTATACACGTAAAAGTCCGTCTGTCTGTCAGTCCGTCCGCCCGTCCGTCTGATGTTTATTTTGCGGGAAGCTTCAACCGGTAACTTTAGTCTTACAGTGATGCGCACGCATCTTAAAATTTCACTCTCGCAGCTTCAACCTGTTTTATTCTTTTGAGTTACATGGTGCGAAATGTGACTTTCGTGTTATACTTCTTTAGGCGCGTTATGAAAAAATGATGGCAGTGAAATATTAAGACTCCATTTAAAAGACATCAACGCAAGCGCATTATCTAGGCATAGGTATAATTATACCTAACTATGTACCTAGTTCAAATAAGTACGGTCGTAGTCAGAATTGCAGGCCCACCGTAAAGTTCTAAAATTACTATTATTGGAATGTTTTCATTGTAATAAAATTTATCTAATAAATGAATGGAAAGACATTAAACTTGAACTCGAAATGGGGATAACAGGGATAAATTTTAATTTATTTTATTTTATTCCACATTTTATTTAATAACAGGGGCATTTTTCTACTTTTTTGCATTAATGGATTTACCATTGTCATTATATCGATACTCTGTTGATAATATATCGAGATTGTTTCTTTATTTTGTATTCTGCTAAAGTTCTTATAACATTGCAATGGAATCGCTATGGAATCTCAATGGAATGGTAATAGATACGTCGCTGGTGTTGCCTACCAACATGGTATATGTTGCTAAGCGATATACCATTTTGACAACTATCAAGATTCCATTGAGCCACGATTCTAGAGCAGAATACCAAAGTGAGTCAGTAGTGCATCAGTGGTGTTTCGATAGAATAGTTAACATCAGAAGAATACCACTTTGACATGTAATGTCAAATTTATGACATTAAATGTCTATTACGATTCTATCGACACTCTTTTGAAACATAATTATGTTAGCAGACTTAGGCCCCAGGTACACCGTAAAAGGGGAGGACAAGCGTAAATTGTATTTTTTTTTCTTGAGTTCCAAGTTTGACAGAGTCACTGGGGATATCAGGCATACACCGATTAAGACCTTAGAATCTTACTTAAGTTGAAAAGATTCTGGTACTTGTACTTGTACACAGGCTGTTTTCCGCCATTGGACCCTTTTTAATTGGGTCCTTATTGCGTGAGGATGGAGTAGGCTTGCCCAGCACTTCTACCCTTTAGCTTAGTCAACCATGTCCAGAGGAGAGAACTTGTCAATACTTCTGGAGCCAACTAAGCCGCGGGTTTCATCACGATGTTATCCTTCACCGTAAAAGCAATGTCAATTAGCGCACATAATTTTTTCTTAAGAAAAATACATTGGTGCACGGCCCGCCGAGATTCGAACCCACGACCTTCAGAATGAAAGTCGAGGTATCTACCACTAAGCCAACACCGCCCTTTAGATTATTTAAGATTCTGGTAATAACAGTTCTGGAGTTCTACGGTGTACCTGTAATTCTGACTCCGACCGTACCTAGTTCAAATAAGTATTTAAATCAATACTAAAGCAGAATGGCTTTATAACATAACTTGACCAGTGACCACCCCCCGTGGGTGACTAAATAAATTGACTTCTCAACCACCCCTAGTGGTGACAGTTTTAGTAGGGGTCGTTGGGAATAAACAGCTTATAAAAAAATAAAAAATAAATAATGCACGACATTCTACACATCGCCATCTAGCTCCAAGCTAAGTAACTAGACTTGTGTTATGGGTGCTAGACAACGGATATACTACTTATATACTTTTGTTTTGTAAATATATACTTATAATACATAGAAACAACCAGACCACAGACAAATATCTATGCATAAAAACTTGTCTGAGGGAATCGAGCCCGCAACCCTGTGCTTGGCAGTCCGGCATGGTGACCATTGTGCTAAATGGGACTTATTTGGTACCTATTTACATGTGTTAAACTTACTATAATAATTATCCCATCCAATTTTGCACAGAATAACACCTCCTTGCTCGTTACATTTGTCAGCCAAATTATACACTGTTTTGCACAATTCTAAAAAACAAACAAAATTACAATAAATAATTAGATGCACGCGAGATTCCATCTTCAAGTCTCAGAGAGACTGAAAATATGAAAAACAGTTCATATTTTTACGGTTTCGTACTTCAAAAGGTAAAAAAGGAACCCTTATAAGATCACTTTTGTAATTTTCATCAAAATCGGCCATGCATTCAGCATATTTTGCTATCCCTTATAGTTTAGGATACTTATACGTAGCCCTGAAGGCCGATGTAAAAAACACACCCTGTATTTCAAAATCAAAATTAGCAAATCGGTCCAACCGTTTTAAGTTAAGGCGTGACCAAAGGAAATAGGGATTCATTTTTATACCTTAAGGTGAAAGGGTACCGGCGCTCTCTCCATACAAACGTAGTCGACTGTTTCCTCCCTGGATAATGACACTAGAGCAAATATTGATATTCAATTTTAATTAACAAAAATAAAAACAAAACATAGGGGCATGGTCATGGCAGTCATAAGTTTTATGCAACAAAATATTTGCTCTTGTCATTATCCAGGGAGAAAACAGTCGACTACGTTTGTATGGAGAGAGCGCCCGTAACTAGCTTTCTTAAAGATATTAATTACTTACGTTCATTATCACCACTTAACCTATGAGCGTGTCCTATAATTGGCAACGCACCGGGATACAATGGCGGGTATTTCACTTTGGAACCCTTATCCCACTTCTTATATAGGAGCATAATCACACACACAATAATCAGAAAGAACATTTTGCGAACATTCACTTGAACTACTGTAATGAAAATGATGTTGTGAATTGGTTTTATGTTATATTTATTTATTCGAAGAAGGTCGACGACTTCTTATCAGGTATTTAAATACAATAAGTCTAATAATTTGTCACCATAACACACCGGAAGGTTTGACATAATAACAATATGAGAGACGACTATTTAACACAACTTCAATTCGTATTGATCTGAGAGCCCATGATCGCCAAACCTTCGTCATTTTGTACTTGCAAAATAACTTTCTACCCCTTTTTAATACGAAACACGTCTGCCATCAGTTCCGTTAAATAATGTTTATGAGTTTGAAGTAGATTGGGACCAAGGAATCACGCACCCCTTTTTCACTCCCTAAAAGGGTAGAATTTCGAAAAATCTTTTCTTATCGGATGTCTACGTCATACAAAGAATACACCCTCCAAGTCTCAGGTCTCTACGATCAGCGTTTTAGGCTGTTCGTTGATCCGTCAGTCAGTCAGTCAGTCAGGACAAAGCCTTTTATATGTATAGAAGAGATATGAGCTATTTCCACGACCAGACCTCTTTAGTTAGGTTTTTATTGCGAGAAGATGGAATAGGCTTGCCCAGCACCTATCAGCTCAAAAGTGTCTAGAGGAAAGAACTTGGGTTTCATCATGATGTTTTCTTCACCGTAATCTATAGGTAAGTACATATAAAATTATTTTTTCTCTATACATATAAAATGCTTTGTCCTGATTGACTGGCTGACTTGACAGATCAACGCACAGCCTTAACCGCTGATCGTAGAGACATGAAACTTGGAGGATATATGACGTAGGCTTCCGATAAGAAAGGATTTTTCGAAATTCTACCACTTAGGGGGTGAAAAAGGGGGGCAAAGTCTGTATGGGACAACGTTTTTTGGTCCAATATACTTCAAATTTTCGTGCCTAGCTAGCTTTTGCCCGTGAGATATAAAAAAGAAAATCAAATAAAAATAAAGGTTTTTAGTGCGATGTTTTATGTTTATGAGTTTATTTTGTCTTATGTACATTTTTTTACATAATATGATAGGTCAGCGTTTGACCAATATCACACACGCCAGAAAGCAGGTGACGATGCGGCCTTAGATGTAGCACGGTTTCCTAGAAAATAATGCACTCGTGCCTTGAAGACCAACAAATTAAACACATCAGGAAATACATACGAAGGCAACTAATTCCATTCCGTTGCAGTACGAATAAGGAATGACGAAGCAAAACACTTAGTGCGAACGTCTGGTATTTCCACCATGAATCGGTGTCGCACATCAGTCTGCCTGGGGCCTAAGTCTGCCAATACAATTATGTTTCAATAGAGTGTCGATGGAATCGTTATAGACATTTGATGTCAAAAATATGACATTACATGTCAAATTGGTATTCTTCTAATGTTAACTATTCTATCGAAATACCACTGATGCACCGCTGACTCACTTTGGTATTCTGCTCTAGAATCGTGGCTCAATGGAATCTCGATAGTTGTCAAAACGTTATATCGCTTAGCAACATATACCATGTTGCTAGGCAACACCAGCGACGTATCTGTTACCATTCCATTGAGACTCCATAGCGATTCTATTGCGATGTTATTAAAACTTTAGCAAAATACCAAATAAAGTAACAATCTCGATATAATATTAACAGAGTATCGATATAATGAGAATGGTAAATCCATTAATGCAAAATAGCAGAATAAGGTCCCTGGTTGTATGACGAAAGAATGGACATGACAAACTTATGTCGTGGATTTTTTGTAAATGGTTATTGAGTTTTGGCGGGAACGAGTTAACAACATGTCGTGCTGCAGTTTTATTTTCATGAAACTTAGTTGTAACCTGAGTTGAATTGTAAAATTCTGGTGGAATGTTATTCAATTTAGTTCTGTGAAAGTGCACAAGTGTAGTGAAAGTAAAAATCAGTGTCAAACATGAAGTTTTCTCGTTGCCTCCAAATCTCCTATTAAGGTTATGGTAAACTAACCACCGCTTTACTATAGCCCCTAACTTGACGGACTATGACGACTTTGACTGTTTTGAAACCCTTTAGGCCCGATTTATGAAAAATCGGGTCATAATTTGATGCAAAATATAACTTGACACTGGCTAAATGCACAAGCCGTGCGAAGCCATAATTAATAGAGAAAAAAATGGTTATTACTATGACGGAGGTCTATCTATCACGGGCTCCTGCTCTATATTATAATTTATACACTTGTTAAATACTTGTTGATAGTTTAAGTGTAAAATATTCAACAGTTTGCGTGTTATGCGCAAATTACTTTTTTTATGAATTATTAACTTGAATTGTCTCAGGTGAAAATCATTTAATTTTCTATTGTTCGCCGTGGGATGATCATAATAATTAAATTAATTTAAGCACCTACTTATGTATCTACACTAATATTATAAAGGGGAAATATTTCATTGTTTTTTTTTTCACCGACTTCTACACGTGTGGAACCGCGGGAGCAGCTAGTATACCTACAAGGTAAAGGATAAATAGAACATTTTTGTAAAAGATTAATTCAAAGATTTAATTTCAAGATGAATAAAATGTCAGGGCTTATAAATGGAATTAGTACATTGCGATACAAGTGTGGTAAGTTGATCATTTCATCGAGGCGGTTTATGACGCGCGAGTGGAACGCGAGTGAGACTATAGAGCCGAGAATGAAATGATCAAATCACACGTGTAACGTACGACGTATTTTATCACAGTTGTGAATAAAAGAAAAGACTTGAAAAGAAAAGAAAATCATAAATAACAAAATATTTGGTGATAAGTCTATGTTTACAATTTTTTTAGGCAATATTTTTTTGTTAATTATACTCCCGAAAGGCCAGGCAAAAGACTTTTAACCTATACAGCCTCGTCTGACATACAATATTTTTTAGGGTAGGTATTTTCCATTTGTCGGGGGTTGTTAACAGAATATACTGGTTCGGAAAAAACTATATTTAAGTAAAGAAAAAACAACACTAAATTTTTAATCATTTTTTAAGACGTTATCACGTAAAATTATCGTTCGCAAACCGACTTTATAGACAACCTTTATTGCTGGAGTAAAACCTCTTTTTTGGTACCCACTTTATTTTATCCATCAAAACAGTATGACCTAGATAAATTAAGAATGTTTCATCTACCTAACATGTAATTAGCACTAAGATACCAATTTAACTTATCAGGGTAACATATAACACACTAGTGGCGTCGAGGTAATGCATAATGCACGCGTGTGTAATACGTTGGATTATGAGTCTAAAAGCGGTTGAATAAGATCCACTTTATGAGCAACTGTGATAAAAAGTATATTTAGATTTTGTACAGATTTTATAAGCTGTTGGTTGTACGTTCAATTCACGGTCACAATGGCGCGACGGGCCGGGTGAACACCAGTCTGCAATGCAGAAGGTAGTGGCCTTAAGGTGAAAGGGTACCGGTGCTCTCTCCATACAAACGTAGTCGACTGTTTCCTCCCTGGATAATGATACTAGCACAAATATTTTTGTGCCATAAAACCTATAACTGCCATGACTATGCCCCTATGTTTTGGTATTTTTCATTTTCTAACTATCATAGAAATTAAGATTAAAAAATAAGCAAAAAAAACATAGGGTCATGGCAGTTATAAGTTATACAAAAATTTTTAAAATTAATATTAATATTTATTTTAAAATTTTATTTGCATAAAGTTCAAATTTTGATGGAGAGGTTCTAGGCATGTTCAGGCAAAACAATTGAATGGCGTTAGCTTTATCGTATAAATATTCATGTCAATCGTGTCGCGGTGTTAGATGTCAAACTTCACCTAAGCGGCTGCACCGATATGCATGAATTTTTTTATCTGTTTTTTTATATAGCAAAACAACGTTGCTGGGACAGCTAGTAAATAATAAATATTAAGTATGTTAATGTGTATCTTATGTTTATTAAACATTAGAATGTATAATTTCCTGTTTTTGCTCAAACTTCGTCAATACAAGGTACATAAGTACATTCATGTTTTTTGCTTCAAAAACATCAAATTAAAGTTAATAATTTAACAGACTGCGCTCCGTTATTTCACGACCCAGTTGGCACAATGATCACCATGCTGGACTGCCAAGCACAGGGTTGCGGGTTCGATTTCCGCCTCAGACAAGTATTTATGTTTAGATATTTGTCTGTGGTCTGGATGTTCCTGTGTATTTATAAGTAAAAGAAAAGTATTAAAGTAGTATATCCGTTGTCTAGCACCCATAACACAAGTCTTAGTTCAGCGGCCCTCGAACGTTTTTTAAGTGATTTGATTAATAACAGGCTGAATCTTCGTGAGCAGGTTCAGTTCGACGAGACGCCGAAGTTTCGTCCTCTGACAATTCTTGATAGAGGTAGCTAATGTAGTGCGCAGGCATATGCTTCGTTTTTTTTTAAATCTTAATTTCTATGATAATTAGAAAATGAAAAAACTCAAAACATAGGGGCATAGTCATGACAGTTATAGATTTTATGACACACAAATATTTGCTCTAGTGTCATTATCCAGGGAGGAAACAGTCGACTACGTTTGTATGGAAAGAGCTTTCACCTTAAGTATTTAGTTGATTAATCATATCCGACTGATTAGGATTTGATGTAGAGTACACACACGACTTTCACAGAACCAAGAATGGGTAGGTGACCGGTTCATTTTTTACCGGTTTGTACAGCTCGCGGCTCGGAATCGGGGCCAGAACAAAATTCGTACTACGGGCGGACGTAATGCAAAGCTTTAACTTTTCATTAAATTTTCTCCTTTACGCTAACACGATAGTAACGTTTGCTATACGAAAAAACTCGCATTCCACCCACTGATGCTTTCCACCCACTGATATTTTCTCGTTTACGCTATCGTGATAGTAACGTTTGCTATACGAAAAAACTCGCATTCCACCCACTGATGCTTTCCACCCACTGATATTTTCTCGTTTACGCTATCGTGATAGTAACGTTTGCTATACGAAAAAACTCGCATTCCACCCACTGATGCTTTCCACCCACTGATATTTTCTCGTTTACGCTATCGTGATAGTAACGTTTGCTATACGAAAAAACTCGCATTCCACCCACTGATGCTTTCCACCCACTGATATTTTCTCGTTTACGCTATCGTGATAGTAACGTTTGCTATACGAAAAAACTCGCATTCCACCCACTGATGCTTTCCACCCACTGATATTTTCTCGTTTACGCTATCGTGATAGTAACGTTTGCTATACGAAAAAACTCGCATTCCACCCACTGATGCTTTCCACCCACTGATATTTTCTCGTTTACGCTATCGTGATAGTAACGTTTGCTATACGAAAAAACTCGCATTCCACCCACTGATGCTTTCCACCCACTGATATTTTCTCGTTTACGCTATCGTGATAGTAACGTTTGCTATTACGAAAAAACTCGCACTCCACGCACTGTTCCATAAAGGTTCAGTTTCGTTTAATACAGAAATAATTAATTGGTGTTTACATGTTAATATAATTTAAACATATATTTTTGTTTATTTCTATGTAAACAAAACTGGCGCGTGTAATGTGTAACTAACACGGAATTAAGGAAGTCGTTGTATTTAAAATTAATATCGGCGAACTGCGAGTCGGACTCGAGCAGAATTCTGTTTTTAACCGACTTCAAAAAAGGACGAGGTTCTCAATTCGGTCAAGGTTTTAGGCAACTGCTTTATTTGAAGTTTAAAGTCGCCTAACTCGTGAATCAAGAAATCAAGACATTTATTGCAAAGTTATGTACACAAGGATCTTAAAATAGGCTTAATTAAGTAACAATAACTTACCCATTACAGGCAGGCAATTTATCAAACAAAAATATTAGAATGAAAACATGCCAATAATATTATTTTTTGAACTCTACTGCGGGATGCAATTATGCAGCCGACTGTACCTATGTATTTTTTATGGATTGTCGCGTGTAGTATTTTTGGGTAGGCATAAGTGTCATTGTAATAATTTGTAGATTCAATGGTTCATTGTCACTAGTACCATCAACAGTTCCATGATGGACCCACAGGTGTTTTTTTAATCACTAGTTCCATTTTAAAATAATCTGGAAATAATGGAACTAATGGTGTTTTTTTTATCACTAGATCCATTTTGAAATAATCTGAAAATAATCAATAAAGTCAGTGCTTAACCAAACTACGTGTGTTTAACTACATCGCGCATATCTTCTTTGTTTATCAATGGTGGGTGCTCATTGGTGGGCGCGTTCCGAAGGCACACAACCTAACTTAGTTTTTAAGACGTTTTCATGTGGTCTATGTAACTACAATTGTATTAAGCATCCAAAGAAATAAAACATTTTGATTTGATTTGACTTTGTGTGTGTGTGTCTGTTTATGCAATTCTATTTCTGCCTGCGGACTATTTTTTTTTAAAGTTTGTTTCAATCGGACGTTTTAATCGAGATTGGTCGACGACAGAAATGCTAATAAGGTACTTGCGGCTAATAAGGGCCAACGCCCACGCAATCATAGAGAAACTACTTAAAACAGGTCACTAGACAAAATAACTTTTGTCGATATCTTTATTGCCATGATAGTTAGAGAATTGTCGTTTTAAAATATTGAAGGAAGCAAAGGGGAAGTAATTATTGGCCACCGAAAATTGCAATGATTCTCTTTATCAGGGGAATAACGACAGGTGACCGGCGGTCCTGATATCAGATTGAACGGTCACCTTTAAATGTTTTATTTCTTGAAGAATATGATGGAAGCAATTGTTTGAGGATAGGCACTAAATAGCAGCAATAGGGAAGCAATTATTGAGCATACATTCAACGTAAAATACGTCTAGTGACCGTTGATTCTGACGCTCACTTGCTTTATTGTCAACTAGCTGCGCCCCGCGGTTTCACCCGCGTAAATTCCACGTGGGAATATCGGGATACAAAGTATTTGTTAATCCAGGTCTCTAGCTATCTAGATACCGAGTTCCATCGCAATAGGTCCAGTAGTTTTTGTGTGAAGAAGTAACAAACATACATACACTAACAAACTTTCACATTTATAATACTACCTGCGCCCCGCGGTTTCACCCGCATAAGTCCCGATCCCGTGAGAATATCGGGATAAAAAGTATCCTATGTGTTAATCCAGGTCCCCAGCTATCTAAATACCGAATTTCATAGCAATCGGTCCAGTAGTTTTTGCGTGAAGGAGTAACAAACATACATACACTCAGACACACAAACATTCACATTTATAATATTAGTAGGATGTGAAAAACAATTCCTTGTTATCTTGTTCATTTGTCCCTAATATATAGGTTGTAAAAAAACCTTTTCGTGGGAATCATTACCCGCAAGTAGGGTATTGTAAATGAAACGATCATTTTAAATGCACAAGCATCATCTTAGCTATCTATTTCAGTCTAACACATATATAATATCTTAATTTATTACCAAAATAATATCATTTCACTTCATTAATGTATTTTTTGATTCAATTACATTCAATTTTAACTCGACCATTTAAAATACAGCCTTGGAAAATATGGCATTCTATGTAATAACATGATTTCATTTAAAATTTCACACACTACATAACATTTTAACAATACAATGTGTTTTGAAAAGGGTAAAGTAATACGAAAAGGGGTTGTTAAGTAAATTAATAATCTATCTAACATTAACCAAGGATGTCACTATGTTTTTTTCGTAAACAATTTATAATTTAATTACCAGGGTTACGCTGAACGGGCGCATTTCTGTAAATATCAGGTTATCACAAATGCGCCCGTTCAGTGTTTATTCTACTGGCGTCATTCTGCGGCCCGATCGCCGTAATTCTATGACGCATTAGTCGAGTGCACGTTCAGTTGACGCATACGCAACGTGCACGCTAATCGTCGGTATTGCCGTAAAATAAAGCTACGCGTAACCGTTACTTAAACTGCACGTCTATTTCATCTACGCGTGATACAAGCTGTGTTGCCGTACGATTTTTTTGAGTAATCTTAGGTTAGGTGACAATTCATTTGACATTTATGTCACGTCAAAATTTAGCATGATACCGTTTTTGTGCGATACAGACGCGTAGCTCACGTTCTATGGCAATACGACAAGCGCGCGTGAGCGTCAGAATAAACGGTCACTAGGCGTATTTAACGTTGAATGTATGCTCAATAATTGCTTCCCTATTGCTGCTATTTACTTCCTATCCTCAAACAATTGCTTCCATCATATTCTAGAAGAGGTTTGCGTAACGTGTGTGTCTTAAGAAATGACGGCAATACGAAATCTATAGTTATGACGCAAACGCAGTTAAGACGCGCTACGTAAGATTACGGCGATCTGCCCGCTGGTCTTTTCCATTGCAGATTTTTTTTTCATTTTTCTCTCTAGACCAATATTAATTTACCTTCTAATTTACGAATGATTGTTTCAGAAAATAGATGTTTAGAAAGGTGCCGAAAAATTGGCGCGAAAACTGCGTCACCTCGCGCTTGCGCAGTAAATGTGATTTTACAGTTTTATTTCATTCTTTGTAGGTTCAATACCTACAAAGAATGAAATAAAACTGTAAAATCACACGCCTTTCTAAAGGTCGTTGAGCATGAGGGGTTATTTAGGTGTCCAGTTATATTTGAATTTACTTTAAACCGTATGTGAGGCAAAAGTAGTATATTTGGTAATACATTTCTCAGAATAGAAGGGTAGAAGAGAACTACTTGGAAGTAAAATTTCACTTTCCAATTAGAATAGGCGTAACCACGAGTTCGCAGTGGTTCTACCGTAGAACGTGGAATAGAACAAGTGGGAATAAAGGCTTCCATTGGATCTACAATTTTGTAACACCTAAAATCGTAGGACAATAGAGAAAAAAATCCATTCTTTACCCACCGCACTACCAGTCGAAGCTACCGGTAATGTAGAAGGGCGTTTTTTCCCTTCTACACTACTCGCCAGTAGTGTTGACATGTCCGTGTCCCGTTAGTTCTACAATAAAACAGTTGTAGAACAAGTGGAAGCCAACAGACTTTTTTCCTAGTGCAAAATGTCAAAAATGAGTTTACCCTTTAGTAACATTGGTTACTAAAGGGTAAACTCATTTTTGACATAGGTTATTAATTTTGAGCATAAGTCGTCTATGCGAACAACTTTCAAAAGAACTAACTTTTGTATTCGAAAATTTTGAAGTTATGTTCCCTGACCAGCTGCTTCTTTGATTAAGAAGCTGTTGACCATCATTTTATTTATTTATTGAGTTTGGACTACTACTTTCAACAATTAGTATTTCTCTAGTTATCATAACCTCAAATACCTAATTGAAAAAATAATTTTCAATTTCTAAGAAATCGTAGAACAAAAGTTGTTCACGTAGACATTTAGAACCCCCTATAGTATTATGATACCCTTGTCGAAACATATTGTATAGTACATTCCAAAATCAGAGAGAAATTAAGTGTCTGGTCTAAAACAATAGTATCATTTTATTATAGTTTTTCTTGTCGTTTAACGACGTCTCATACTAAAGATTTTTAGACAGCTGTATTTTTACTTATCGTCCAAATCAATAACCTACCATCTATCAGCTACCAAGGCTTAAACTTGCATTTTTTGACATCCCTTCTCATTATATGAGTCGTGCTATAGAAAAGATGTCAATAAAATCAGTTTAACACCTGGTAAGTGATAGATTAATCATTTCGAAGATTAAAAAAAAAATCGACGCCTTACTATAAGAAACCGATACCATGTATTGAGGAATTATTTACATTTAATAAACTCTCTTTAGTTTTGGAAAAGACTATAATTATAATTATTTTTCAATTTTAAAAAACCACAACATCTATTGAAATTTAATTATAATTTTCAATGCAAAAATATACTTGACATCATAAAACATATTTTTATTCATTTAAAAACTATCACTGGATTCAACAAGAAATTCAAAATATATTTCGTAGAAACAACGCAATCGTTGACAATAATACTCATTAGTTCAGTCAATTTCGTACTAGATGGCGCTTTAGATGATATAGAACCTCCGCCATCTTTGCACTCCAGACATTGTATCTCGTATGCTTTTATATTTACGTTCTTGGAGCCTATGACGTAGGGTCCATTTTCGTTTGACAGGATACCTTTGAATCGGATTTTGTCGTCTGATCTTAGAAGGCGAGTGAAGTTGGTGAAATAGTGGTCCAATTGGATTGATATTTCAGTGTGTCGTTTTAGAAGGCCGCCACTTGCTTCCATTATTAATTTCACTTCATACGTATATCTGTAAAAATAAATAAATATTATATAACACTTGCCTATTTCTGCAAATTAACTACAGTCAAAGATGTGACGACCCTGTTGGCACAATGTTGCGGGTTCGATTCTCGCCTCTCGTCTGTGGTCTGGTTGTTTCTATGTATTATAAGTATATATTTACAAAAGAAAAGTATATAAGTAGTATATCCGTTGTCTAGCACCCATGGCACAAGTCTAGTTACTTAGCTTGGGGCTAGATGGCGATGTGTGGAATGTCCTGCAATATTTATTATTTATTTATTCTGTAACTAAACCAGACCGAACGCAGCACCGTGCCGGGGCCATCTAGCCGCTAAACTAAGAAAGTAGGCTTGTAGTATGAATGCCAGACAACGTTTATAATACTTAAATTACATACATACATATTACATGGAAAAAGACCCAGACTGAGAATTTTTGTTTCGGGAATCGAACCCGCAACATTGTATCGTAGGTTCGAAAAACGTGCCAAAGAAGTAGTTAAAATTTCTTGAAGTTTCTTGAAGTCGGTTCAAAAATTTAGAACACAAAAATTAAATCCATATATTATTTAATTAATTTAATATTGAGCATTATGTTATCGAAGCTAAGTAAGACTTTACTAAGAAACAAACTATCCGATTGATTTTAATTAAAAATGTGAAAAATAAGAATGCAAAACTTACTCGTTCAAATTATCCAAATGGCAACTCTTCCCGCTCTGTCTAGCAACATTACTAACAAACTCGCACTCGCCAACCGATTGTACACCTTCCGTCCCCCGACATAAAGTCGCATATTCCTCACCATAATAACACTTGAAATATTCTTGCAAGAAACCAGGCAACCAACTAGCGAAGTCATTCCAAAAGTTCTTCACATTTACAAGGTTTATCTCTTTTATGTAGCCCTGCCAATTTACGGTGGCTCCATCTAATACTGAACATTTGATCCTTGTTGACGCAATGTTATTGTCAGACCACGATGGGTTGTTACAGTGGTTGTAATAGTCGTCCCAGGATATGTGATAGGTGTTCTCCTCGTAGTCTGTTATGAATTCGTTTTTTAATAGGGTTTTTATTGAAGATTTCTCATCGGTTATTATTTCTATGAGTGTTGAGGGAAGGCCGTCGTCTTGGACTGTTATTAGGAATTGGTTTCCGAAGTAGATTAATGTGAATAAGCCTATTGTTAGCTGAAAAAAAAGAAACAAATATTTTAAGCAAATTATCTATACATATAAAGTTCTTTGTCCTCAACGACTGACTGACTGACTGACGGATCAACGCACAGCCTAAACCGCTCATCGTAGAGACCAGAAACTTAGAGGGTGTGTTCTTTGTGTGACGTAGGCATCTGATAAGAAAAGATTTTCCGAAATTGTACCCGACGAAGTCGCGGGCAAAACCTAGTTGTTTTTAAAATAAAGTCATCTAGATCGTTTAGACGCATAACACCAACTACGCAAAACGCATAACTGACAAAATACCACTTACGCAAAATAGTAGTAATGGATGTAAAGGCCGGATGAATTTTTAAATAGGGTCAGGGCTATTTTCTAAACTATAAGAGATAGAGAAAAACGCTAAAAGGAGTCTTTTGCCCTATTTGACAAAAAAATAAAACTTCTTCGTTCAAATTTTACAAAAGGCATTGCCCTAGCCAAAAATAAAACCGGTTCATTTTTGCCAAAATCGGAAACGCAAATCCTTTCAGAATTTTTCGCTATCTCTCATAGTTTAGGAAACGGTTAATTCATCAACTGGGCGACAGATGGCGTTGCTTGGAGAAAAACTGCGCGGTACGCTAGCAGTTAATTCATTTATGATACAAAAAAAAACTTGAGAGGTGTCAAGGGACACGCGGATGGAACGAAGTTTCTTTCGATTAATTAGTGAAGGAATTGTAATAAACTCAAAAAGTGTTGTTACAACTTTTGGTCTTAATTTTTTCCGTCTAGCCCCCTTTCGGGCGCCATAAGAAACTTTGTTCCAATATTATAAGGAAACTCACCTGAAACGGAGTGACAAACTTCTTCGTAACCTCAGACTTGGCCAACAGACAAGTCACCCCCAAACTAACACCCAAACAAACGACCACAGAAATCGTATAAATAACCCTAGACAGAGTAATATACTGCAAACACGCTACCACAGGTAAAGTTACAGTTACAACACCAATCAGAGGAAGAAATAGAAACGAACAAACAAGCGCTAGAGTACCTCTAATCAATCCATATGTCGTACAACCATGAGAGCACATTATAAACATTTGTAACCAACTCAGCGTCACGCAATGAGGTAGGGTGTACTTGAAGAAACCTTGCCAATTACTTCTTTTAGCCATCACAAACAAAATTATAGGGATTAACAGCGAAAAGAAAACGCGAGAGTTCAAGCAAAATTCAATGCTATTCCCTAAGATATAAGACGGATAATTCGATATATGCAAATCTAGGAATCTCCAACCTTGATGCACAACTGTGTCTTTCTCATATGGGTATTTAGCTAAAACGTTTATACCGAAGGAGAGTAATGCTAATAAATCCGGATAAGTGCTACTCCCAAAAGAAAACAGTGTCAAAAACATTAAAAACAACGAAAGAACACAGAATTCGGAGAACGGTACCCATTGCGTAGCAATAAACGGATACAAAAACAAATTAATAAATAACGCGACAAAAAATTGTAAAAATGGCGCTAGATTGTTACGAACAAAAAGATTCTCAGACTCGTCCGGTTGTAAGTTTCCATCACTATACCTCAAAAACAAACCGGACCATTTACGGAAATCTATAAACTGCCTTTTCGCATGCAGCATTTTAAAGGAACAGATGACCATAGCAACAAAACTACAGTAATAGAGCACTAAAGGAACCAAATGGTATAGACTTTCGCTGTTAACTGATAGATAAGCTATAATTACTAAACACAATTCAACATTTGACAATCTAAATGTGAAAGAACCAAAGTAATATAACAATTTGAGGTATAAAACTTGAATGAATACTTTGGGATGTATGAAAGCCTGTTGGAAGAGTGGTATGTGGTCTAGGGCCTTGAGACTGGGGTCTGTGAGTGTCAGTTCGTATGAGACTAGAGGTAACTCTCCTTGGCAATAGTCGACGGCAGCTGTCACTAGATTGTCCACTGTCAGGTTTCGGATCTCTTCGCTTGGACCACATCTGTCTGGGTAATCTGGAAAGAAAATTTCAATGCAATACATCATCTCATTCCTGGGAAAATCAGTGGTGACACAACAGACAGTCAGGCGAATACGAAAGTGATCTTATAAGGACTTTTTTACCTTTTGAGGTACGGAATGTTACGTCATAATTCCGTTACAAATTATGACGTAACATTCTTGATTGGGGTTCCGTCATAATTCCGTTACAAATTTTATTATGACATAACATTCTTGATAGGGGTTCCGTCATAATTTCGTTACAAATTATGACGTAACATTCTTGATTGGGGTTCCGTCATAATTCCGTTACAAATTATGACGTAACATTCTTGATTGGGGTTCCGTCATAATTTCGTTACAAATTATGACATAACATTCTTAATTTGGGTTCCGTCATAATTCCGTTACAAATTATGACGTAACATTCTCTAAAGCGGAAATGGAATTATATTTTTCAAAACGTGTTGTCCTATGATTTTTCAAAACTGCGCGGTGCATTTTGAGACCAATAGACTATTTACGACATGTTTTACGTACCATCATCGGGCGTATGCGTCCGTAATGTACCATTGCTATGTATTTGATCACCGGCTTGCAACTGCGGCTGTTCCAACGCGTGGCCATTGTCTAATGCACGAGCTTCTTCTGTTAAACAAAGATATGTGGTGAAGATACAGATCCAAGGCAACCGTTTGCCGGTAAGTATGAATGAAGTGTGTCGTTTACGAGGTTTTCGGGAGTGATATATGCGAAGTTATTGAACCCGCAACCTTCTGCGGGTTTGCTTATTGCGACACAGATATCATCATTTCATTTTTATATACTGACGGACACATAAACTTCATCATAGTAGGTATATATTTCGGGAAGATTGCAAGCCTAGGGCACCGAGATCCCGCTTGACTTTTCAATCCCGCTCATTGCGGGACTCGAGATATAGGTAGAGCGGTGTTGGCTTAGTGGTAGATACCTCGACTTTCATTTCTGAAGGTCGTGGGTTTGAATCCCGGCCGGCCGTGCACCAATGTATTTTTATTAAGAAAAAATTATGTGCGCTAATTGACATTGCTCTTATGGTGAAGGAAAACATCGTGATGAAACTCGCGGCTTAGTTGGCTCCAGAAGTATTGACAAGCTCTCTCCTTTGTACATGGTCGACTAAGCTGAGAGGGTAGTAGGTGCTGGGCAAGCCTACTCCATCCTCATGCAAAAAGGACCCAATTAAGAAGGGTTAAATGGCGGAAAAACAGCCTGTATACAAGTACAATCTTGAGACTTGATGATGGAAAGTAAAATATACAGGATTATTGGTAATTATACTAGCGAGCCGTTGAGGGCTACTTCTGTGCACCTAAACAAACAACTTTCGGAATTTCGAACATTTTTTTGAAAATTTTCCGGTTAGTTTTACCTGAAAATCGGAATAAAAGTCAAAGTATTTAAGACAACCGCCTTCGGCGTAAACAGCCTGTATACAATCAAGTACAAGGGATTCGAGATCCGCGGGGCTGTGGGATTAAAAAGTGTTACGGGCCCACGTGCTTTCTTGATCGCTGAATCGCTTTCTTGCCGTCCAAAATCAAAATACTGATGTATTCAACACGGAAAAGAACACGTCTACTCAAGCTCCGACATTGCTAGAGGAACTAGAGCAAAGTTTAAACTTCGCCATAACAAGTTACGAAGTAGTTTGACAGACTTTTAACCTTTCTTATCGACAAACCTGGGATCTCGTTATACCGGGATCCCGCACCAATGATAATTCTTAATCCCGCCGATACCGAGATCCCGCAACAGCATGCGGGATTGGAAGTCCTAATCAAAGTCTTCTTGTACTATGATTTTTAACTGAACAAGAGTTTCTGTCCAATAATATAGATTCAATTTAAATTGGTATGTAAAGTTTGCATGCGTAAAAAAGATTTATTTGAAAGAAATCCTGTTTGATGCAGTTTATGTTTCAGTCAATTTAAATAAAGTTACTAGACAATAGAGTAACTAAACATATTTTCAGAGAAATATATAATAATAATAAATAAATATTACAGGACATTCCACACATCGCCATCTAGCCCCAAGCTAAGTTACTGACTTGTGTTTTGGGTGCTAGACAACGGATATACTACTAATATACTTTTCTTTTGTATATATATACTTATAATACATAGAAACAACCAGACCACAGACAAATATCTTAGCATAAATACTTGTCTGAGACGGGAATCGAACCCGCAGCCCTGTGTTTGGCAGTCCGGCATGATAACCATTGTGCCAACTGGGTCGTCAAGACAGTGGCTATATGGCGTAAGGCCTTCGAGGGTACCTGGTGCATCATCATCGGGCGAGTCGCTGTCCTCAGCCTCCTTCCTGAGCGTGGTGTTGCAGATCTCTCTGATGCGGCGTTCCAATTGCGCCGTGGTTATGTACTGTTCGCCGTTTGATAAACTGTAACACACGGATAGAAAGTTAATATTATAAAGCTGGTCAATCTTGGATACACTAAGGCGCTGTCCTGTAGCAAGGAACGTTATAGATTTCGACTGTTAGACCAATGCGTACTTACTTGTAAGTATACGGGCTGTCTGCCTCAATTAGACTCTTTTTAATTAGGTCCTTTTTGCTTAAGGATGAAGTAGGTTTGCCCAGCACAAGAGCACTCAAGAGGAGAGAACTTGTCAATACTGCTGGGTAGGTTTGCCCAGCACAAGAGCACTCAAGAGGAGATAATTTGTCAATACTGCTGGGTAGGTTTGCCCAGCACAAGAGCACTCAAGAGGAGATAACTTGTCAATACTGCTGGGTAGGTTTGCCCAGCACAAGAGCACTCAAGAGGAGAGAACTTGTCAATACTGCTGGGTAGGTTTGCCCAGCACAAGAGCACTCAAGAGGAGATAACTTGTCAATACTGCTGGGTAGGTTTGCCCAGCACAAGAGCACTCAAGAGGAGATAACTTGTCAATACTGCTGGGTAGGTTTGCCCAGCACAAGAGCACTCAAGAGGAGAGAACTTGTATACTGCTGGTAAGAGCTATGTCAATTAGGGCACATAATTTTTTCTTAGGAAAAATTCATTTGTGCACGGCCGGGATTTGAACCTACGACCGTCAGAATGACAGTCGAGGTATCTATCACTAAGCCAACACCGCTCTTCCAATGTCAATGCGTATTCGACTTGCTAGCATTTAAATTGTAGTAGATTTGTGGAATGTTTATATGATGTAGTCTGTCACTGAATAATGCTTATCCGCACAATCCATGATGCGTCTAATTGGTAAATGAGTGTATGGCTTTTTATGAAAAACCCTAAATTTCAAGAATTGAAACACGTGTTTAAAAGTCGATGTACACGTAACGTGATTTTTCTCGTGCCGGACGGTACGTGATATTTTATATGAAACGATGTCAAGAAATCGTCAAGTCCCGTCCGGCACGAGAAAAATGACGTTACGTATGTTTAAAGACCACGAACACTTTATGAACGATGCACGTCACGTCCCCCTCCCGTCCGAGGTATTATCCGATCACGTCCAGCGAGCTTAAATCTCATTTGCCCCGGAGTCTACATTACCTTGCAAATAGATCTCTAGCTGCTTTCCTAGCCACTGTCTCTTGTCTACTGGCAGCCAGACAGGATTTTGCGCGAACTATCGCCGCGCTATCCTCGTCTATAACACCGCTACGTATGCACCTGTAACAATATATTGAAAAAACATTCGGATTACGGTGTCCCATACAAACTTTGCCCCCCTTTTTCACCCCCTTAGGGGTGGAATTTCGAAAAATCCTGTCTTATCCGGTGCCTATGTCATGCAAAGAACACACCCTCTCTGATCCGTCAGTCAGTCAGTCAGTAGTTCAGGACAAATAATTTTATATGTATAGACTATATATCTATATACTAGCTTCTTCTTCTTCTCGTATAGTGGTGTTGTTAGAGTTTTCAGATCGCCTTAAGGCCTCTAACTTGACTTAACGTGCCTTCCGAAGCACGGAGGGACTCACGAAAACACATTTTTGCCACACTACTAATTGGCCACCCATCGAAGTAATGACCGCGCCAGGCGTCCCTTAACCTGCACGACCGTAAACGATCAGCGAGCATCGCTTAGCTGTGAGAATCTAGCTAAAAAGCCTAGATGTTACTTCCAATGAATCAATGTATCCTCATACCAAGTTTCATCAAAATCGGGCCAGTAGTTTCGGAGCGTATTCGTTATAAACAAAAAACAAGCAAAAAATTAGTTCCTCTTTTTGAACAATTATTAAAATAGTAGTGTAAAATAGATTATGGTATTTCGAAACGTCAGCGCAGAACTTTGCAATGAATTGCGTTCTAAATCGAACTATTTTGGACCATTCGACCTTAGCTTTTATTCAAAAATACAAATTTAAAATCCCTTAAAAATAATCTATTTGTAAATTTTCCAAAAAAATATACATTTTGAGGTATTCGGAAATAATCAACTTCGTTTAGTTTTTTTCAGACGAAATTTAATTTAGCTGAACCTCTGATATGAAAAGAAGGAGAGAAGGCGGAACCATAATTAAGATTGATTTTCGGAAATAATCAACTTCGTTTAGTTTTGTTCAGACGAAATTTAATTTAGCTGAACCTCTGACATGAAAAGAAGGAGAGAAGGCGGAACCATAATTAAGATTGAATTCATAATCTATGTTCCTATTTCTAAGTTCTTACATGGAAATCCTTAACTCGTCTCTGACACGATCCCATTTTATCTTCCATACAGCGAAATCGTTTACGTTCTCATGCATTGATCTAATTTATTAATCATTTACTATTACAAACACTTTATCACTATTCTATCATTTGCAACACAAGCCTAAGGGTACGGTAATGCCGAAGATGCATCACACAAAGCACATCGCACATCGATGTCACCTTCATTTAAAACATAGCTAAGAACACTCCCGACTAATTGACCTTTTAAACAAAAGAATCGGTTCATCCGTTTGGGAGCTACGATGCCACACGCAGAGTCAAACTGTCAACTGGTAGAAAAGCCGCGAAAAGGTCGATTCATACATTTTCATTATGGCGCCATCTGTCTGTCAGTTGATGAATGTATGGACAGAGGCGCAACTATATTTAGAAAGATGCATCATTGCGATACATCGATGAAGTTCATCAATGTGCTCTGGCCTGTGATTGGTCAAATCAAGGTAACCCCGTCTAGCTCACGCTGCACTGCTGCGTATCTACTTGTGCGATGGAGATGTGCAATGCATCTTCGGTATACCCGTACCCTTAGCTTTGAAAACAAGCTTGGGGCCAGATGGCGCTGTGTAAAATGTCCAACGATATTTATTTAATTAAAAAATTAAATTAAGTTGGTACCGCAAATATAAGTCTTTATGTCTAATTTCGGAGCCTATTCAAACAAACAAACGATCAAATCTTTGCTCTTTCTAATATTAGTATAAGATATTAACTCAAAGTGTGTTCTTAGGTTTTCATAATAAAACAGTAATAAAACTTCTGAAGTCGATATACCGCGTAACTTAATGAGCAATTCCACAATGCGCTAACTGAAACTTATGATAAAGAAAACCGGGGAACGTAGCTAATCAAACGATGTGAAACTATTAGTAACTGAACACTAAGACCACAGAAACCACACTGAAGTTCAAAAGGCTTTGTTTACACGAGATTCGACCTAGATCCACGAACATAATTTATATAATGGACACAACTTAGCTGAGTGCACAAACAACCCTATAAGAACTTTATGGAACACTATGTAGCCACAATATATGTATTAGTTTACTTTGTAAACAGAATTGTCACTTTGCTTCGTAGTTGGGGATCCTTCCCTATTGTTGTGCCCTAAAGCATTATAAATCATTATGGTTTAAATAATGCTCAAAATACGGTCCGTGAACATTAGCGTTGGCGGTCTGCGTGCTTCGTGCAGTAATTGATAAATCTATCTGAACTTGCACACGGCGTGCTAAGTTCTAAGACAAGGATTCCTCACGATCTTTGCCTTCACCGAAAGAGCCATACGCTCATTATTTCTGTACTATAGATTTGGTGAAAGTTCCATCCCTTTACACACGGCGTGCTAAGTTCTAAGACAAGGATTCCTCACGATCTTTGCCTTCACCGAAAGAGCCGTGATGCTCATTATTTCTGTACTTATAGATTTGGTGAAAGTTCCATGCCTTTGCACACGGCGTGTTAAGCTATAAGACAAGGATTCCTCACGATCTTTTCCTTCACCGTAAGAGCCGTAATGCTCTTTTTCCTTACTTATAGATGAGTAAATAAGTTCTAAGCTTTTTCGCGGACTTTTCTCTGACTTAATACCAGATTAATTTACGTATTTTTTTAAAGGATTAAGGCCCGTTTATCCTTGTTTACGTAAAGGTAACACGTAAACCCCATTCCGTTTTCACGACAATACTGAACAGATTGTTTAGCTTATAGGAATCAAGACAATAGGGCGTTTTACTTACCTCATTTCATTATGTGAAGAATGTCCACCATTATTTTTCAGTGTAAATTGTTTGTGCGATTGTATGAAATAATCCGTTTTATTTTTATGATTGAATATAAATTGACAATGATTTTGTTTTGACAGTTCATTTTTATTATTCTTTTTTTGTTTGGGTTGTGTTTTGCGTGTAGAGGTTTTTTTATGAGATTTAAAAGTATGTATAGCTTTACTTCAAGTTCACGAAATTCAATTACTCATCAATTTCTGAAACTTTTATTGAAAACTATCTTCCTCCTTTTTTACAAGTCGGTTAAAATTAAGGGAAAGTGACGAAAATTTAGTGTTTTAGTAACGACGGAAATTTCTAAGCAGTTTCTACGAAAAAAAATTTGGGCTCAAGAGTTGTTATTTTATGGATAACTAGCTGCGCCGCGCGGTTTCACTCGCATAAGTCTCGATCCCGCGTGGGAATATCGGGATAAAAAGTCTATGTGTTAATCCAGGTCTCCAGCTATCTAGATACCGAGTTTCATCGCAATCGGTCTGATAGTTTTTGCGTGAAGGAGTAACAAACATTGACACACACACACACACACACACAAACTTTCACATTTATAATATTAGTAGGAAGTAGGATAATGGAGCTGCTATAGAAATTGGACTATGTGAAGAATCGAAAAATATTGGCCCTCTTAACAGCAGTAGAATTAAAAGGTCTGGAAAACTACCTACTGTTTTAGACGCCTTGGGTAGTTCAAACCAATCTAGCACTAAAAAAGTATACCTACATAACCAACAAGCATTCAACAAGTATGCTGCTTGCAAAGTCTCCTTTTTCCTTATCTACAGCCTTGATATGACAAAAACAATATATGGCATAAGGTGCCAGATTACTGGACAGACATGCCTGATAAATAAGTAGATCTTTTTGACGAAAACACTATGACAAATGAGGAGAACTCAGTCATTCCTCCCTCTTCCTGAAACCATCCTAAAACCAACAAAAACACAAGAAAAGAACACAAGAAACAAGAAAAGAATAATTTGAAGGGAGAAGCAAAATACTCGACGCTGGCAAGATGCGCAGCATAGAATATGCACAGTCGCATTCGCCATTAGAAAAAAAAAATGAGGAGAAAACCAATCAACAGCAATTTACAGCCCATACACTTGTGTCAATAAAATGACGAATACTTTGTGACACATCTCGTGTTTAACAAGATCTGTCATCATGATTATGTGGCACTTAGTAAACTTTGTTATAATCGAAGACCTTAGAAACTTATTTAGGAAAAGACTGGCGTATATCTATAGAACAGCCAGCAAACTTTCAAAATAAAGATCAATAAAATGGCGGCTTTTTATTAGAGACCCCATTCTCAGATTTTGACGAAATCTGTCACAACGAATTCGCCATTTTGTTGACACAAGTTTACGTGCTATAAATGGCTGTCAGATGTTAATAATATAGGAGCAACACATACGCAACACTAACCAAACCGCCACTTTATTGACCAAAAACTTACCAGTCCTTTCCAGCAGGAGCAATTAGTGGTCTTTGACTATGATAAAGACTGCTTACAGAAGTGCCATATTACCGAGACTCTCTTGTGGTTACTAATATTAAAGCAAATTGAATGTTCCATTACCTTCTCAACATTCTTCTGGCTTCTGGATGAGCCTGTTCAGTTGCACAAATCAGCCATTCTAGAGCTTGTTTGAAATTTGATATCTTGTCTGCTTCAAGTTCTGAAAGTAAATACAAAAAGTAATCAACTTTTGAAAGGGATCTGCTTGCATAAGTCATTAAATGTGTAGATTTTGAAGTCTGGCATATGCCGCTGGCATGTAGGAATATTCTCGAGTTGTGTGCTTTGGAAGGAATCCCGGCCAGTATTTCTGGTAGCAGTGTTCAGGTCAAGTTAAAGTCCTTAAGGTGACCTGTAAACTCTTATAATAGGAGAATCATACTAATATGTGAATAGAAGCGCTCAAACAAACCCAGCCTCACTTAACAGAATGTAAGATAGATGTGTCAACAAGAAACATTAACAAATCAAAAACAAAAAGTTTAACAGGTAAATAGGAATTTATAGAGGTACTTATAAACAATAGTAACTATATTTTTAAATATTCTGTTTAAAATGATATGATTAAAAGGCTACAATACATAATTAATAAGTTGGTATTTTTTGTTATGCATAATAAATAATTTTGTACACGTTAAAACTTATACCTCAAAACCTTAGAGTCATCATTTTTTTATATAAGTTTCAGGAAATATTTTCTATAATACTCATTAATTAAAAATTCAGAGGGGCATGCATACAGGAAACATAGGTTTAAAAAATGATTAGAGTAATTTTATTTATCCAAGAAGGAAAATGGAAGAACATTACAGTACTCACATCACTCTGTAGAAAACAATGAATTTTTAGGAGTCACATTTAATATTAAAACCTTTCGATAGGGGAGGGTAAGGGGGAGTGAGGAAGAGTACCCTTCTCAGTACCAGTATTTTCACAGATGATCTATTTGATGGTTTTTATTTTGGTTCCATAACCAAAGGGTAAAAACGTAACCCTGTCTCAGTCAATAAGCTGTATCTCATGAACCATGATAGCTAGACAGTTGAAATTTTCACAGATGATGTATTTCTGTTGCCGCTATAACAAAAAATAATAAAAACAGAATATATAATGAAACTGAACCCTTTGTGCGTGAGTCCGTTTTTTACTAGAATCTTACCACATTTTTCATCCAAAAGCTGTTTGGCCAAGACCACCTGGGATTCAGCACATCCGTCTTCAGCGAGCTGGTTACGAAGACGTCTCAGTGACCCTTTTGGTCCATCTGAAGCAAAGATAGCCCTAAAAAGTATACTTTTTCACCGCCAATCTAAAATATAACTGTGCGGACTCAAAAGCGCTGAAAGTTTACAAAAACTTTAAGTTATCATAAGTATTTAGATAAATAGAGCAGTCTAGAAACTTCATACAGCCGAAATCGAATTAATTTTAGTGGAATTATTAAAATGATTATGTACGTAGGCGGCAAGGACAACCAGTTAGTTATCGATCAAGAATTTCACTTACCATGAAGATTCCACCTTTTACGACCCAATGACATTATCATACACTAATGAAATAAAATGAAATAAGCACTAAAATTCACGAAACATTCACAGAATCTAAAAAAACTTATTTATTTTCATGGTATAGAATCGCAATTCTGCAATTCTGCATTTATGTCAATATGTCACTGTCAAAATTTGGCACGCGTCAATTTTTTTGCAACGAATAGGGAGTGGGTGTGCAATTTTTTATAGCCAAAATTCAGCGATTAAACTTACAAAAGTATTTACACTTTTTTCAATAAATACCCTAAAAGTTAAATTTATAAAAAAAATTCAACTAGGCACTACTAATTGTAGAAAGTCATGACTCCGTATATGTAAATCGGAACACAATCACTCATTTCTTCCCACACTCTCGCCCACACAGGACAAAAATGAAGTTGGCGTAGCGCCACAGGAAACTGTAGGGAACCAAAATAGAAATGTAAAAAAAGCGAGACAAGATCATTAAAACTTCTAACGATTTCTTTGTGGGTAGTCGTTGCTATTTATAAACCAAGAAATAAAAGGATTAATTTGGTTGGGTTAACCGAAAATAGGAAAGAAACTTTTTTATGTCGATTTTTTTTTATTGAACTGAATTTCCATTACTTTTTCTAGATTTTTCTTTCAACTAAGGTTAGATAATACCAAATGAGAATATAATTTGTGGAGCCCTGTCACAGGACATGGTGTATCTGCTCCAATGCCCATAATAATTGTGCCCTAATATACCTGCCTGATGGAGGTCAACGCTGATGCAATTTTAGTGGTCAATAGATACTACGGAGATCAACTGTGGTTGGGGAGCCGGTTTAAGTCCCCACTGCTTAATGTTGCGTTGCAGCCTTAGCGATTCATATAACAGGAAAACGGTTATTATAATTATTAATATTATGATTATGATGCAAAAATGCAAAAAAGATTTGACTGGTCAAACGTTACTGACTTGAAATAAAGAAGAAGCCAATACAACACAGACTGGTGTATTTTAACTTTATGTTAGAAAAACCATTTTGGGATTTATTTATTAACTTTTCTAGGTTGTGTTATGTTTCCTTTTGAATCCTATTAAAGTTTTACATAAATCGGTGAGTAAATTCGATAAAAATCGGAAAACACCAATGATATACAATACACATCCCTACTCTACTCGCTCCTCAAGTTTATAACGCAGGCAAAAACTTTTTAGGCCGTACAGCTTTGCTGGAACGTAATCGTAACCCATTTTTCCTTCATAATCTAATATAAAAACAAGAAGACTGCTGATAGACAAAAACCTTCTGTTTTGTCATCATCAAAAATAAAACATTCAAAGAAAGAAACCTGTGCTGTAAGAGTAGAAATAAATAAATAGTCCGACGAGGCTGTATGCATGTATAAGCTAAAAGCTCATTGCCTTCCTCTTCGGAAATAAAAAAGACTTTTTCCTGCTGCTTCTTGCTCGCTTTTGTCTGAAAATAGTGAAAAATGTTATGAAAATCACCTGCAAGATTGGTTTGCATCGATAACTTCATAAAATTTGAATGCGTGTTTTTATCCAATCGCAAAAACAAGATGTTAACACCGCGGTTTAAGTTAACCCAAGACGAAAATCACGTTTACATCAACGTCCATGCGCCGTACACAAACATTGGAGACACTGAAATCGACGTAGATGGTGAGAATTTCCTATTCGTATCCTCGCCATACTTCCTCAGACTACGGCTTCCTGGTAAAATAGTCGACGATGAACGCTCAAAAGGTTCGTACATCTGCGACTCTGGTGAATTTAACCTTACTTTCGACAAGGCAACGCCTGGCGAGTATTTTGAGAACCTAGATATGATAACCAGTCTGCTAGCTCCTAGAGACATACCAGATATGAATCCAGACCTTGTTGAAATGCTAGAAGATGATGGTATAACACTAGAAAACGACAACGAAAACTCTAATCTTAACAATTACAGTTACGGGTTTGCAAATAAGATTACAACAGAATTTACCAACATAGGCAATGAGTTTCCTCAAATATTTGAACTTAGGACACCTGAAAACGTTCCTATTAATGAACGGAACGATTTAAGGATTCAACATGAAGATAATAAGTTCTCTTCCGATCATTATTTAGCAGACTATTTTGATGAAGAACTATTAGAGCCATATCTATCAGCGAAGTCATCTTGGGAGAGTAACGAGGCTTGTAATGATGTAGACTTTACTGACGATGAAGTAAACATGCTTAAAGAACTACCAAATAAACATTTTTTACTTACCAAATCAGAATACAAGGTGGTTTTATATGGATTAGTTGATATTTTATACGGATACTGCTATGATAAGAGAACAACATTGAACGAGAGTACTGTCGAGTCTAGTTGGACAATTAATAAACTATCATCAACTTTGAGCTGGTTCTGTGTATTCAAAGACTTAAAACAAACCCTTTCTGCTTGTTATCGTAGAGCACTTATATATCCAATATTTAGGAACTTTAAACTATGCCAAATAGTCAAGTCTGATCTTATATCGTTGCTACGGAAAGGAAAGAAGTTTACAATAAAATGTATGATTGAAATACATCAAATGTTTAATACCAGCAACGATGCTAGATACATACTCAACCAGTTATACATAAAAGACTACCTAGTATTCCTACAGAAATGTCGGAATGAAGAAATCGATGAGCTATGCCACAATATTGTTAATATTGAAATAACTAAAACAGACTTAGATTTGGAGCTTGTTGAATTAGAAGAAGCAGCCCAAATGGTTCAACAAGATGAAACTGAAATTATGGAGAACGAAATGGCAGTTAAAATGGCATCGATGAGTCTTTTACCTGATTTAAAGAAATCCAGTCAATATATAGATGATTATGAATCTGATTCGTCTTCTGATTCGAGCAGCGACTCTGATTCTTCTGATGAACTTGATTCTGATGATGATCCATCCTGACAATTTGACAGATTTGAATCTACCAAAAGTCTTTAAGGGGTGAAATAACTTCTGAGTTGAGCAGCGATTCTGATTCTTCAGATAAACTTGATTCTGATGATGATCCATCCTGACAAAGCGACAGATTTGAATCTAAAGTCTTTAAGGGTGAAAGAACTTTAAAAAAAGTGATAACTACTTATAAATATACTTACCTATATGTAATTTATAGCTATAATGTTAGTGTTAGGGTTGGTTCTCACAAACCAGGCCGGGCCGAGTCCGGAGCGAAGCCTGTTCATGCTGCATGTTTATATAACACTGGGTTATCAACCGCCGAGGGGACGGGGCACATCCGTGGAGTAGACGGGCGTACTCTGGGCACGGACGGGACACGGATCATGCTCTGTGTTATATAAAATTGCTTCATAAAAAATGTATGTAACGTTTCAAATTCGTGCCCCCTCCGTGGCACGTACACAGCACGCCCTGGTCTAATGAGAATCATCCCTTATCAAGTATCGATTGTGTACTATTTAAAAATATTTGTTCACCTCGATGTTTCGGCTATGATACAATAGCCATGGTCACAAGGAGACTGTACTGGGGTTATCATTTCACGCTGGTAGTGAGGGGTAGGGCCAAGTACTTACCCACATAGATAGTACAGTCAAAAGCATGGTAGACTACACTTATGGATATCCAAAGATGTGTTCGAAGACTTTCAAAATTACCAAAAATAGACCAGACAACAATAATTTCGTTAAAACAATTATTATAAGTTGCAAATAATGATGGTGAGGCAACTTGTGCATATACACAAATAGAAAAAATAAATAATAAAATTCTCCGTTTTTCTAGATTTCAATGAAATTGATAGTTTGTGTACTAGATGTGGAAAAGATTAAGCATTTAAAGTCACGTGTTTCCCATTTTCTTCTTCAATATCTGACGCCATTACACGTATAGGAACTTCAAGAACCTAACCTCCTTGCAATGAAAAAAAATCTATACATATAAAATGCTGTGTCCTGACTGACTGACGGATCAACGCACAGCCTAAACCGCTGATCGTAGAGACCTGAAACTTGGAGGGTGTGTTCTTTGTATGACGTAGGCATCCGATAAGAAAGGATTTTTCAAAATTCTACCCGGTGAAAAAGGGGGGCAAAGTTTGTATGGGACGACGTGATTCCTTGGTCCAATCTACTTCAAATTTTAGACATCTATGCGGGCAAAAACTAGTAACATATTCAATATAAATTAAAATAGTAGGTAGGTATCTTAAAAATACTGTAAGCGTATTCACTACTCATACATAATGATCTGTACCATATTAATAATAGACTGAATAAGCTTAAGGTGAAAGGGTACCGGTGCTCTCTCCATACAAACGTAGTCGACTGTTACCTGGAATAACACTGGCACAAATATTTTTGTGCCATAAAACCTATAACTGCCATGACTACTTATGCCCTTATGTTTTGGGTGTTTTTTTCATTTTCTAATTATCATAGAAATTAAGATTTAAACAAAAAAAAACACCTGCATGGTCATGGCAGTTATAGGTAAGTTTTATGTAACAAAAATATTTGCTCTGATGTCATTATTTAGGGAGAAAACAGTCGACTATGTTTGTATGGGGAGAGCCCCCGGTACCCTTTCCTCTTAACGTTAGGTTTTACTTTAATTTCGCCTAACTTAGTAGTATAACTTAAGATAAATCATTTTCGTAGGTATCTCTTGTTCACGATAAGCTAATCATTAGAAGATTACCTACTTAATAAAATATTTAAATTAAAACTATGTATTTTCAGTCAAAACATTTGCCTTCTCTCACTACGTCGGTACGTTTCGTCGATAGGTCGTTACCACCACCATTACCTCCTAAGATCTGGGTGGAATGCGAATTTTTTCGTATAGCAAACGTTACTATCACGTTAGCGTTAACTCGAAAGTTGTATGAAAAGTTGAAAAACGCCCCTATCGGACGTAATGCGAAGTTTTAACTTTTCATTCATTTTTCTCGTTTACGTTAACGTGATAGTAACGTTTGCTATACGAAAAACCTCGCATTTCACCTACAGTACCTCGAAAAGTTTGTACCGTAACAGGGCTTTGATCTTTCGAGGTAACAACCTATCGATAAGGTGTATGTATGTATACGGGCTTTTTTCCGCAACTAGACTCTTTTTTAATTGGGTCCTTTTTGCGTGAGGATGGAGTAGGCTTGCCCAGCACTTACTACCCTCTCAGCTCAGTCGACCGTGTCCACAGGAGAGAACATGTCACTACTTCTGGAGCCAACTTAGCCGCGGGTTTCATTACGATGTTTTCCTTCACCGTAAGAGCAATGTCAATTAGCGCACATAAATTTTTCTTAAGAAAAATACATTGGTGCACGGCCGGCTTGGATTCGAACCCACGACCTTCAGAATGAAAGTCGGGGTATCTACAACTAAGCCAACACCACTCTTATCAATAAGGTGTAACGTTATGACAAAGACACGTCGAGTTAAAAACACATTCGCTGTTCAACACCTCGTCGGTACGTTTCGTCGATAGATCGTTACCACTTCGATCGTTACCGTTTCTACCTAGACGGGTCTTTAACCTTTCGAGGTAACATCGGTAAAGTGTACTATTGAGGCAAAGACTCGTCGAGGTATCGATCTATTCTATGTTCAACACCTCGTCGGTACGTTTCGTCGATGGATTGTTACTGTTACCTGTCAATGAGACGAGTCTTTAATCTTTCGAGGTAACAACCCATAGATAGAGTAGGTATATCTTGGTAATTCTCCATTCTTAATCTAACTAAAATTACTTATTCATTTTATTTTCGTATATCAGATACTTAACAAGTAAAGAAGACAGAAAATCATTAAGTAAAATCAAGTTCTTGACCTCTAACTAATCTAAGTACTTGAACTAAGTCAACAATTAGGTAAAAAACCGGTAAGTCAGTTAATTACCTATGATTGTTTGAGTAATTCGTCTAAAGTTAAGATTTGCTTACTTTCAAATCTTTAATTCATCAACTGGCAGACAGGCGGTTTTTCTGCCAGCTGAGAGGTTAACTAGTATCGCTCCACGGTTTCACTCGCATTTATCCCGATACCGTTGGAATACCGGGATTAAAAGTAAATCTTATTCCCAATGAATCAATATCCTCATACCAAGTTTCATCAAAATCGGTCCAGTAGTTTCGGAGCCTATTCGTTACAAACAAAAAAAAGTCAAGTGTGAGTCGTACTCGCGCGCCGAGCGAGGGTTCTCTCAATCGCAAATCTCTTTCTCTAATCTTGCAGTGGTATGGTAAGTACCAATGTAACTTGACCCCTATTTCGTTTGGGCGCCCATACAATGTAAGGGTCAAGCTAAATTGGTTTATCTATGTATGTTTGGGGACAGCCATTAATTTTCAACGTGTTTTTTATTTTTTGGAATTTTTCCTTTATTTGTGCTGTAAGACCTTGTATTTGCCAAATTTGGTGATTCTAGGTCAACGGGAACTACCATAATATAGGTTCTAGAACCAAAACCTTTAGGGTAGGTACTTCTGTTGATCTGGAATTGTCCTTATAGCACAAATAAAGGGAAAAATTCGAAATATAGAAAAAGTTGAAAATTAAGGTAAATTTTGGTACTCACAAGTTTTCACGAAAATGTAAATTTTTCGACATATATTTTTATCATTTTGACCCAGGACCTGATTTTTATACACCTAATTTATTAGGGACTACAGAGCTCAGTATCTGGTAAGTATGAATTTCAACTTGCTAGGTCCACCCGTTCCTGAGATAATCAGCGGTGACACACAGACAAATAGACAGACAGACAGACAAGAAAGTGATCTTATAGGGGTTCCTTATTTACCCTTTGAGGTAGGTGCGGAACCCTAAAATCTTAATTATATTAGTGTAGCTTAACGAGTAAAAAGTTAACCAGTTTCATTAATAAGTCAAGTTTCCTTATTCTTTAATTCGCCAGTTTCATTAACTCGTCAGTTTCCTCGTATGTATCGGTACGGCGAGTTTTTTATATAGAAAACGCTGCTAAGCGTTATAAGCGTAAACGAAAAAATTGTATGGAAAGTTATAAAGCACACGTAAATTTCTCGTTTAATTTACGCAAACGTGATGGTAACGTCTGCTATACGAAAAAACTTACACTCCGGGCTCTGGTCTGTTGTGATTGACATACGACCCAGTTGGCACAATGGTCACCATGCCGGGCTTCCGAACACAGGGTTGCGGGTTCGATTCCCGCCTCAGACAAGTATTTATGCTTAAATATTGGTCTGTGGTCTAATTGTTTCTATGTTTTATAAGTATATATTTACAAAAAAGAAAAGTATAAAAGTAGTATATCCGTTGTCTAGCACCCATAACACAAGTGTAGTTACTTAGCTTGGGGCTAGATAGCGATGTGTGGAATGTTAAAAAAATAAAATATATATCTATATTATTTTGTAAATATATAGTTACTTACTTATAATACATAAAAACAACCAGACCACAGACAAATATCTAAGCATAAATACTTGTATGAAGCGGGAATCGAACCCGCAACCCTGTGTTTGCAGTCCGGCATGGTGACCATTGTGCCAACTGGGTCGTCAAAAAAGGTACGGGTTGCATACGGGCACAGAAAGGTGTCGATCCGTTTCAGTGGGCATAGCAGATCGTATAGTGTTACTTTCCGTGTCTGTCATGGCCGTTGTATGGTACGTTGTAGTGCGCAGAGTCCTTTAATTAAAAAAAAAAAGTGTGGCACTCGGGGACTGCCGCGGCAAAGCTATTGCATCGTGCGAGCTTCGTACAGTCGTACCATATACATACACGTCAAGCGAACGCTCAGCTACATGGTAGGCGGAGTGGGGGGTGTTAGGTTTTATTTTCGTTACAAAATTTCTTGATTCGGTCAACGCGTTCAAAGCCAATAATTGTAAAATAACCTTATAACTAACTTTTTTTTTCCTTTATTCTTTCTTTTTTCCAGTCTGTAGACTTTTTCTTTTTTAACATTTCCTTCTTTTTTTTGTAACTTAATATTATTTTTTTTCCCCACACTTCTATCGAGGCATAGAACGAGTTGTTTTCGAACCTTATTCGTCCAACCTACGCATAAAGTTTTCCTACGACTCAGAGTACCGGAACCATGTCACCACGGACGTTAAATCTAACTATTTACATCTGTATTAGATGATTAATGCAAACAAATTGATAAAAGGACACTGCCTACTATAGTCTGTTCATTATGTTGTGACGCATTTGACATTTGCTCTTCATTTCTAGGCACAAGGTACCTAAAAAGTGCCGAAGCTGCAGTAGAATGTACGGGGTTTATTGAGCACTAGCAGCGCTCCGCGGTTTCACCCGCGTAAGTCCCGATCCCGTGGGAACATCGAAATAAAAAGTAGCCTATACCTTCCTCGATAAATTGACTATCGAACACAAAAATAATTTTTCAGTTCGGACAAGTAGTTTCTGAGATTAGCGCGTTCACAAACAAACAAACATACTCTTCAGCTTTATAATACTAGAATGGATTACGGAACATTTAGAAAACTACGATATCGGGATTTACGGGATTAACCTAAGCCTACTTTAAACTATTATATTATATTCTGTAACTTAAATACTTATCTATTTACTTATTTTTAGTAGGTATAGGTACTTACATATTACCTATGTATCTACTTAGGTACCAATTATTAAGACGACAAAATATTTGTGACGCCGCCGTGAAGATATTATAATTTGTAACGGATGTTGCTAATTTAACCTCTTTGGTTTAATAAGTTTATTGCATTAAAATTACACATAGTACTATACCCAGTACCCACTTAAACACTAAACAGCATAACCCAAAGTTAATATTTTTTGTATGTAGGTATAATTTATAAAACTTCTGGGCCGATTTTGATTAAACTTTGTAGTTTATGTACCTACTTTGAAACCTACGGCGTAATATAGACAAATTTTTATGACTACTTATCGGAATCGGGACTTCTGCTAGTTTAAAAATAATTCTTACGACCAGGTGCTAATAAAGCTACCAAAATCGACCTTTGTTTTAAGCAACTCTAAGTAATCAAATACTCTTTTTTTGTTATTTGGATATAAATGGATATTGTAGTTTAATAACCATATTTTTGTTTATTGTGGTTGAAAATATGATATGAACAACTTCGTTCGATAAAAAAAATGCTTGTTAGATCGTTTATCGGTTTTTATTCAAAAATAGTTAACGTATGTTTCTAAAAAATGAATCAAATGATAGGTTTTGACCTCTAGGAACTATATTTGTGGATAATAATGCTATTGCTATATAATAATGTTTTGCATATCGATTAAATATAACAGTTAGCACGCAGCACGCTACGTTTTTGAGAGCGCGGGCTAAGGTAATGTGAATACCTACACACGGTACTTGAAGAGCAGCTTAAATCGGTAATACATTAATTATTCAAAAATGCACACGATCACGTCACTACCTTAATCCATCATGTAAAAATGCAAATGTAATGATGCTGACCCGCATGTCAATGAAACACACACACACTGGACGGACTATAACAAAGTAAACAATAAAAAATACAGCCTATTTGTATGGTCTAGTCGTGTCCGTGTACTCACGCGTCACACAATACATAGTGATTCTTGTTTGGTATCTACGAGGTATATTTTGTTTCTTAACATTGCGAACATTATTGACTTTTTAGGGATCCGTACCCAAAGGGGAAAAACGGGACCCTATTACTAAGACTCCTCTCCGGGCCAATGTATTTTTCCTAAGAAAAATTTATGTGCGCTAATTGACATTGCTTTTACGGTGAAGGAAAACATCGTGATGAAACCCGCGGCTTAGTTGGCTCCAGAAGTATTGACAAGTTCTCTCCTCTGGACATGGTCGACTAAGCTGAGAGGGTAGTAGGTGCTGGGCAAGCCTACTCCATCCTGAAGCAAAAAGGACTCAATTAAAAAGGGTCCAATGGCGGAAAACAGCCTGTATACAAGTACAAGTAAGAATAAGACTCCTCTGTCTATCTGTCACAAGGCTGTATCTCATGAACTGTTCTTCTTCTTCTCGTATAGTGGTGTGGCTCACATTATTGTTCGAGCTTTCAGATCGCCTTATAGCCTCTAACTTGATCTAACGACTGCTACTAGAGGCAGCAACCTGGACCAACGGCTTAACGTACCTTCCGAAGTACGGAGGGGCTCACGAAAACACATTTTGCCACACTAATTGGCCACCCATCGAAGTAATGACCATGATAGCTATACAGTTGAAATGTTCACAGATGATGTATTTATGTTGCCGCTATAACAACAAATATTAAAAACAGAATAAACCCTTCGTGTTCGACTCGCACTTGGCCGATTTTATTATGATTATTTAATTCGACCTTAAGGACCTACCTACTACCTACTTGAATCTATAACGCATTTGAATTTTTAAACGACTTCAAAACAGGAGATTCTCAATTTTTCGCGTTTATAGACAGAGTGAATTTTTTACATAAGCCGTCAGGGATATAAGTATCCTAAACTACATAAAAGAGATAGCGAAAAGTGCTGAAAGCAGACTGCTTTCAGCACATTTCTACTACACTAAAAACAGAATATAATGGTAGGGAACCCTTCGTGTTCGACTCGCACTTGGCCGATTTTATTATGATTATTTAATTCGACCTTAAGGTACCTACCTACTACCTACTTGAATCTATAACGCATTTGAATTTTTAAACGACTTCAAAAAAGGAGATTCTCAATTCGTTGCGTATATAGACAGAGTTAATTATTTACATAAGCCGTCAGGCATATAAGTATCCTAAACTACTTAAAAGAGATAGCAAAAAGTGTTGAAAGCAGACTGCTTTCAGCACATTTCGCTATCTCTATCCGGATACTCTCGGGTATCTACGGATAATAGTATGAAAATTACCCCTGTGAACACGTGGTTCGACTGCTCAGTCCGACCGATCGGAGTACGTGAACTTTTTTAACCGACTTCAAAAAAAGAGAAGGTTCTCAATTCGTCGCGTATATTCGATACAGAAGACTACAAAATTTGCTATTTCCTTTAATTTACCATAGGTACTATGTTTGTTTCTAGAAGTTGACTCTCTATCAGCAACAATATTGATTGGTATAACAATATAGGTTGATTATTTTTTTGAAAAATCAACAGGTTCAATTTCTGGCAATGGTAAAAGTCTTTTCTAAAAAACTAATTACGTAGCTTTCGTGCTGAAGAAGTGAAGAAGTGCTGGCAGGATGTCGAAGATCGTGCGAAGTGGATGCGTAAAAGCAGGAAAGCGGACCTTGGGCTCGCGAGAAGGATGCAACCGGGAACATCGCTCGGATGATAAATAAATAAATAAATATTGCAGGACATTCCACACATCGCCACCTAGCCCCAAGCTAAGTAACAAGACTTGTGTTATGGGTGCTAGACGACGGATATACTACATATATACTTTTCTTTTGTAAATATATACTTATAATACATAGAAACAACCAGACCACAGACAAATATCTAAGCATAAATACTTGTCTGAGGCGGGAATCGAACCCGCAACCCTGTGTTTGGCAGTCCGGCATGGTGACCATTGTGCCAACTGGGTCGTCAAAAATGATGATGATGGTTAATGTAATTTACGCAGGTAAAATCACACGACACAGCTTGTATTAGATATCTGCTTCACTTTACCTACTGATAATTAAATTAATCGTCATTTATTTGCAAAATTTATGACTTTGGCCTTCAATTATTTTTTCGTAATTTTTGACATTTAAATTTTTTTTTTGTTAAAATTTAACCATGGATTCTATCGTAAAAAAACTTAACTAGTTAACTCGTTATAATTTTACAGTTTTCCTCAAAAATCAATTTTAATTACATAACTAATCGTTTTATGTAAAATATGCCATGACATTTTAATATTAACAGGTAATTTTTATAATTATTATGAATAACTTGCCTTTACCTGCGACTTCCTCTCCATAGGAGTTGATTAATAGTACATTGTTACCCTAGGTGTGAAAGTAACTCATTGAGTCCCGAGACGGAGTTTGGTATAAAAGTATATTTTTATAATATATTATATGTATAGATTTCCTAATTCGTTATGATACTGATACTGGCTACAAACCGTGCGAAGCCATAATTTGACATGACAGCTGTCAGTGAAAGCGATTCTCCCTAGGGCTGAAAGTTTTTCTTTCTACACGCTCTTCAGGCACCTTTAGACCTACTTTCGGAGTTTTTGCGGATGGCTTCGTCAAAAAACCTAGTATTTTTATGCAAAATTTAATCCGATTCCTCCATTGGTTGGAGTTGTGCGTTGATATTTTAGTGAGTCAGTTAGGACGTTTAACTATTTTAAAGTATAATCATACAGGGTTATATATGTTTAGACGACCTAGTTGGCACAATGGTCACCATGCAGGATTGCCAATCACAGGATTGCGGGTTCGAATCCCGCCTCAGACAAGTATTTATGCTAAGATATTTGTCTGTGGTCTGATTGTTTCTATGTAATATAAGTATATTTACAAAAGAAAAGTATATCCGTTGTCTAGCACCCATAACACAAGTCTAGTTACTTAACTTGGGGCTAGATGGCGATGTAAGGAATGTCCTGCAATATTTATTTATTATTATAAAAAGGGTTATTTCAATCAACTTTTTTTCTACGACTTTTATGCATACTAAATTATTCGAACATTTTTTGAAATTTTTTATTTATTTTTTTTGATGTTTTAAAATTGATATGTAGGTACCTACTTCCAAAAAGTCTAAATAAAAAAAAACCTATTTATAATGTAATTAAGTACTAAAAATATTGTATGGGTGTTGTGGGATCGCGACCCTTCCACTACCAAAATCCATAATTTAACTTTGATAATGTCGTGGACCTTCCTAGAGTGTGCGCCAACACGATAGTCGAAGTCGGAAAAATCGATGAAGACAGAAATAAAAAGCTATTGCATCGTGCGAGCTTCGTACAGTCGTACCATATCCATACACGTTGAGCGAACGCTCGGCCGAGCTACATGGTAGGCGGAGTGGGGGGTGTAAGTTTTATTTTCGTTACGGAAAAGACGTTATCACGTCAAAAAATAAACGTTTAAACCAGCCCCTTATTTTTTGATATCGGTTAAAAAAATAACAATAAATACAAATGGTGTTCTGACAATTTTCGTTAAAGTCAGTGGTTGATGTGTGAGATATTGAAGTAAACATGCGATTTGTATGGCTATTCCAAGGTGTTATTTGCCATCATGATGCACTAAAACCCCATTTCTTAGAACTAGAATGCTTACTAATTATTGTTTTTTACAAAAAAAATTAAGCTAAGGGGTGCTGCCATCTATCGAGGCAAAAACTAGGTTTTTTTAGCAAGCCTTATTAAAGCAAAACGCGATGAAAACGCCGCTGATGGCGCGCGGACTTATCTAACACGCACTCTACTTCTTTTTTATTTGGATACTCATTAATTTATTTAAATAAGTGAATAATGATGCAAGTCAGTCGCAGACCGAAAAAGAAAAAAAAATGTATTAGGTACCTACTAACTCAGAATAATAGAGTATTTTAAAATTTCCTCAAATATTAATAAAAAATAGGCGAATATACGACTGTGGGATTTTATTTCGACCACGGGACTCCGAAAACGCTCATCCTCCAGCTACATATTTTACCATGATCGGAACCTTAGTTAGAGGCCTATGGCTTATTAAAAAATTAAAAAAAAAAACAAAACAATGTAATAAAAATAATGAAGTCAAAGTCAAAGTCAATAATTTTTATTTCTTTGGATGCTTAATACAATTGTATATAGACCACTTGAAAACGTCTTAAAAACTATGTTAGGATGTGTGCCTTCGGAACGCACCCACCAATGAGAAGAAGGCACAATAAACTCATGGTTCCCGTCTTCCTGCTGAAGCAATATTACTCCAGAAGAAATGTTTTTCCCGCTATTTTTCCGAAACGACAGCCCGCCATTTTTTGGTCAGTTAACAAAGAGCATAGGAGTTTTGGCGGGAACGAGTTAACAACATGTCGTGCTGCAGTTTTATTTTCATGAAACTTAGTTGTAAGCTGAGTTGAATTGTATAATTCTGGTGGAATGTTATTCAATTTAGTTCTGTGAAAATGCACAAGTGTAGTGAAAGTAAAAATCAGTGTCAAACATCAAGTTTTCTCGTTGCCTCCAAATCTCCTGTTAAAGTTATGGTAAACTTGCCACCGCTTTACTATAGACCCTGACTTGACGGACTATGACGACTTTGACTGTTTTGAAACACTTTAGGCCCGATTTATGAAAAATCGGGTCATAATTTGATGCAAAATTTAACTTGACACTCGTTAAATGCACAAGCCGTGCGAAGCCATAATTAAGGCGCTCTTCCAGTACCGTGTGTAGGTATTCACATTACCTTAGCCCCCGCTCTCAAAGACGTAACGTGCTGCGTGCTAACTGTTATATTTGATCGATATGCAAAACATTTTAGAATAATTATCCACAAATATAGTTCCTAGAGGTCAAAACCTATCATTTGATTCATTTTTAGAAACAAACGTTAACTATTTTTGAATAAAACCCGATAAACGTTCTAATAATTTTCTGTTTTCTAAAATTTTTTTTATCGAACGAAGTTGTTCATATCATATTTTCAACCACAATAAACAAAAATATGGTTATTAAACTACAATATCTATTTATATCCAAATAACAAAAAAAGAGTATTTGATTACTTAAAGTTGCTTAAAACAAAGGTCGATTTTGGTAGCTTTATAAGCACCTGCCCTTAAAAGAAAAAAAAGAGCATAGATTAAAATTAAAGTTAAAAATGTATCTACGAGGCATAGGTTGTTATTCTTATTTCCAGCCTGTTATTCTTCTTCCCAATCTATGCATTTTCTCATGTAAAAATAGGTTATGAAATTGCTTACGAATGAAGAAAAAATAGTGCTGTCTTGCAATTCATTAATTATTGTTTTCCTATTACGAAACCAGGTTTCGTGTTAGGAAAAAAACCTCTTGTTAAGATATTGGTTTCGTACGAAGAGGATTTTTTCTTCTTTGGTAACAGGTTACGAACCTCCGGTTTCGTATGCGGCTGAAATGATTTTATGCACATTTGGATGTTCATTTATCTATTGTGTGCTTTTTACTAATGTTTGACTAAACACAATATTATTCCAATCACAGTTTAGGGCTGGCTATTGACATAATTACTCAATACGGCCCTGTAGGTAGATACCTATTTATAGGTATGATGTGAATTCTGAGTGACTTTAACTCGAATTAAATCAATACAGGGGCGGATTTAGATATGAAATCGGCCATGGCGTATCAGATCATTAATTTTATATTTCCTACTCTTAAAAATCATAGGTGTTCAAATATTTGTTGGGGAGGCCCAAATAGACGTTTTAATATGCCGACGTTCTGCAAACTACGTCATTTTTATTGATAGACCTTCTGATATGGAGCGAAATACTTAGGCATACCTACCGAAGTCTACCAATTATAAAGCGTGTGAAATTTAAATTGAATTCCTTTAATTTAAATACGTCTTTAAATGTTAATTAGACTCTTAAAATTTCAGGACAATTACAAACTTTGAATTTATCTAAATTATGTATTTTGTACCTACGTTACGTAGGTACAATGTTTTTGTTTAAATGTACAGCATTTGAGCTGTTTTCAGAGTATTTTATGAGCAGGAGTCACGATCGTTTTATAACTACTGTCTTCCCGTAACCATGACCGGTGCAACTCCATCGAAATGTCAAGTAAAAATATACTTATTATAAAACAAAGTCCACCTCGTCTGTCTGTCTGGATGTCTTAAAGCGAAAAAATCCAAATCAATTTTCATACGGTTTTCACCAATTGAGAGTGATTCATGAGGAAGGCTTACTTGTATGCCAAATTCATTACAGATTTTTTCTCTGGTACCCTGCGAAGCCGGGGCGCGTTTCTAGGAATAAAATGACTAGTAGATAAATAGCTAGATGGCGACCCGTGTTAAAATATAGGTATATTTTTTATGCCATTTATTACCATTATTATTATTAAAAAACATTCAGCACTTAACCTAGCACAGCGAAACCACTAAAGTTTATAATTATGCTCAGTACATTTAAATTTACGTCGATCTAGTTTAATATAGTTACAGGCAGGTATAATTTAATGATTGTAACGGTACTTACGATAATAGACCGATTTGGTACTTACATTATAGTTCAAACGGGATCTGGACAAATACACCTCGAACTTAATAAGGAAAATTAATTGAAATAAAATAAGTAGTGATAATATAATTTCAAATATTACGTAGCGAAGTGAGAACATACGCCTTAAGCTTATATTTAATATTTTTAGTATATATTTTATTGCGTGAGTTTAAAAGAAGTAGTGATTGTTTAAAAATGAAAATATCAAGCTCCACAGAAAACTAAGTCCACCCGTTCCGGAGAAAATCAAGTGGTGAAACACGGACAGACGGACAAGAGAGTGATCTTATAAGGGTGCCTTTGTTTACCTTTATATGGAACACTAGAAACAAAAAAAATATTCCGTTCAAATAACTTTATTAGTAAGTCTTTGTTTATTATTGCGATTCAACGAAAACGAACGTGCCTTTTTCTTGAAAATAAACCCCCTTATTAAAAAACATTTAAAACTGTGTTTAGAAAAATGTCTTTTACTACTTTCGCGGATTTTTTTTTCTTTCTTCGGCCTTAGACCGAAGTTATGGATATGCACTTGCACGTCAATGTCCAGATTTTCAACTTTCACAGTTTTACAATGACAGGAGAGCGAAAGTGTCAAAATTCAAAAGAAAGTTTTAATTTTTTTAATGAATTTGGGCGTAAGTTTCGGACTGGTAGCCCTTTGCCCTGTGACTCTGTGCCTAATACGGCCCTGGTTCAAAGTAAATCTTCAAACAAACTCGTGTTTACTAAGTTCTGTTTACTTACACGCAGTTATAAATGTGGACGCATAAAATAATTTGATTATTTTTTCTGGAAATTGGATGATAGTGTTGTGCTCTGTAAATTAGTGTTTATAGTTTGTTGTGATTGAGGTAGGTAATAAAAAGTGCAAGTGTAAATTTGTAGCAATGAAATATTTTAATAATTTTATTTATTTAATTAAATAATTGTAGCAAATTACGAAAAATATTTGTTTTAACGGCAGGTCGTAGAGAGGGCATAGTGTTATTTGCCTTTAAAATTATATTAAAAAAAAAACATCAAAAATAACACCGTTTTTCTTTAAATTATACCACAATTTAGCAGAAGAAATCACCTATAAAAAAATAATTTTAATCGAGTTTGATTTCATATGCCTATACAGGCAGGTGGACCGGCGGCTGGATTATACTGTAAATATGAAATATACTTAATTATATGTATAATAACACCTCGATATACCAAAAATCTATGATATTAATATTCTAATCTAAACGGTAGGTACTACAACAACAGTTTAACACAATTATCCAAACAATAATTAACAATTTCAAACATCAGCGACAGGCATTTTATATTTGGCTCCTGTATGCTCGAGGGTATTTCTTCATTTATTTAATAAAAAAGATAGTAATTACCTACAAAAAGGTAATTTGCTTAAATAAATTTTGTTTTTTGGGATTCAAAAATATAAAAACCTAAACATACAACCGTGAACAGTTTAAACTTCACGAGCATAAAATATTTTGCATCAATTTACCTATTTACTGCATTTCGAGGAACTATTCTGCTTATTATTCCGATGATTCCTTCAGCAGCCTGATTCACAAACCATCGGAGGGCTACCGAAACGAATAAAACTGAAAAGACATGGGTGGCAACGCGTCAAAAGTCGCGGAAGTGAAAGAGCAGCAATTTTTTTTTAAACTATTGCATAGCTTTTATCCCGGGTGTTCCGGGAAGAAATTCCGTGACGAAAATAAAACCGAACACCACCCACTCCGCCTAAAATGTAGTTTGGCCGAGCGTTCGCTTAATGTGATGTATATGGTACGACTGTACGAAGCTCGCACGATGCGAGAGCTTTACCGCGGCAGTCCCCGAGTGCCACACGTTTTTTTCGTTTTGGTAGCCTTCCGATAGTTTGTGAATCAGCATGCAGATCTTTACCACTTTTTTTTAAATTTTAACGAATAATAAATTGGTCAAACACCTGCATTCACAAAAAAGTGTCACGGTAATATTGTGTGACGTCATGCGTCATGGTAATCTGACCAGACGCGTCAAGGTAACTTAGGAAACATAGTATTTAATAATAATATCGCTCATCTGGGCTTGTGTTATGGTGTGACGAGTGAATAGAAGTTTTTTATGAAGATAAAAAAACGAAAAATATATATTATATAAAGAAATTTAAAAAAAAATTACAATTTTCCATCATTTTCTTATGACGTTATCACGTAAAATCATCGTCCGTAAACCGACTTTACAGACAACCATTTGTTTTTTGTTTAAACTTAAAGTTTGCTACCAATCAAATAAAAAAAAATCAAAAAAACGAAAATCATGAATACCTAAACATCAAAATCGGATCTCAATAATCTTTAAAAAGAAAAGGTCGAAGTTGAAAAGTCGTATAACCTGTGTACCAAGTTGTGTCCAGATCGGTTGTAATAAAAATAATACCCGATAGATAAATACCAAAATACAACATAGCAAAATTCGCTTCGCTCGTTCGGTGAAAAACAAAATAAATTTACAATCATACAAAGATAGGCGCGAAAAACATCACCCTTTCCTTGCAGTCGGGTAAATAGATGTCTTAACTATTGTTGCTATTTTTAAATTATTCTAGTGTTTTTTAGTTCCATAAGTGTGCATAATATAAGTCGCTCGTTCCGTCGTAAATAAAAAATAGAGATCTTAGCTATTGCTATTTTTTTGTGTTTTTTAAATTACTTTAAACACTTACTGAACGAGCGTAATGTATATACATTACGCTCGTTCAGTCAAAAATGGAAAATAGAGGTCAAAAAATAGCAATAGATATTGCTATCTTTTGCGTTTTTAAATAACCTGAGTTTTTTAGGTACAAAAGTGTCCATAATATGTATCGCTCGTTCGATCAAAAACAAAATAAAATTAGAAGTATTATCTATTGATATTTTTTAGGGTTCTTTTAAATTACTTTCGTGTATTTTCAGTTACATAAATGTATGTGTGCGTAATATCTATACATATTAAGTATATCGCTCGTTCGGTTAAAAATAAAAAACAGAGGTCTTAGCTATTGCAATTTTTTAGTGTGTTTTTAATTATTTTAGTGTTTTTTTAGTTACATACTTAAGTTTGCATAATATTATACATATCGCTCGTTCGATCAAAAATGAAAAATAGAGGACATATCTATTGCTATTTTTTAAGTGTTTTTTAAATAACTTTAGTGTTTTAAGTTACATAAGTGTGCATAATATATATTTGTTTATTTAACAGTGGACAATCAAGTGGACAAAATGATATCATCATTCTTGATTACGATGTGGATGTTGATCGGTGTGTACTATATATTTTTGAAGAAATCCCATAAGAAGGGTTCAAGCAATATACCACCGTTTGCTGAAGGCGTATTGCCAATTGTCGGCCACGGTATGCTTCTACTTGGTAACAATCCTGGTAAGTACCTACCTATAGTTTTTTAAGCTATTGCATATCTTTTATCGCGGGCTTTGAGCGCCGCCACCGAATCAAGAAATTCCGTAACTAAAATAAAACCTAACACCCCCCACTCCGCCTACCATGTAGCTCGGCCGGCCGTTCGCTTAACGTGTATGTATATGGTACGACTGTACAAAGCTCGCACGATGCAAAAGCTTTACCGCGGCAGTCCCCGAGTGCCACACGTTTTTTTATTACAAGGAGTACCTGCAGATAATAAGGACCACTTGCTTTTAAGCTACTTTAAAACAGGTCATTACATAAATATTTGGTTTACTTATTGTCAATCTGAAAAAACAATTCATTATAGCTTCGCACGGCTTGTGCATTTAGCCAGTGTCAAGTTATATTTTGCATCAAATTATGACCCGATTTTTCATAAATCGGGCCTAAAGTGTTTCAAAACAGTCAAAGTCGTCATAGTCCGTCAAGTCAGGGGCTATAGTAAAGCGGTGGCAAGTTTACCATTACCTTAATAGGAGATTTGGAGGCAACGAAAAAACTTCATGTTTGACACTGATTTTTACTTTCACTACACTTGTGCACTTTCTCAGAACTAAATTGAATAACATTCCACCAGAATTATACAATTCAACTCGGGTCACAACTAAGTTTCATGAAAATAAAACTGCAGCACGACATGTTGTTAACTCGTTCCCGCCAAAACTCTTCAATTCATTTGTTTATTTACTTGTTATTTTGTCACTATTATAATAGTCCATTGCGATACAAGTGTGGTAAATTGATCATTGCATAGAGGCGGTTTATGACGTGCGATACGTATTGAACTTACTATCAGGATAACTTTATAGCACTAGTTGTATCATAGGTAATGTAAAACGCACTCGTGCTAAGTTGGATTATGAGCCTAAAAACGCTTTAATAAGATCCACTTTATGAGCAACTGTGATAAAAAGGTTTTAAAAAACCTTTTAGTGATAAAAATAAGTATAATCTTAAGGTTAATGACCGATCCATGTAAGTTGCAGTTTATATTCGAGTAACCTCGAAATTTTCGAAAAAGGGTCGAAACACAAAAGTCGTTTAACAAAATTTGATTGCTCAAGTGGACAGAAGTAGCTCCCAACCTCTTTATGATTATAAATAACTCTGTATATTGGCCGCATAAAAAATCTATATTTTAGACTTGTTTTTAGACTTGTTGAGCATGTTTAATATCCCTTTGGAAGGTGTGCGTGGATCCGAAACCAACACGTGGAGGCTCTTTACAATAACACGTTTAGTAGCAAAATATGATGGACACCAAACCAGCGATTGACCCCGTCTGCACTATAAAATGCAGCCAAGGACAACCTCCGGTTTGAATAGAAATATTTATAGATAATTTTGCCCGCGACCTCGTCCGCGTGGAAGTCGAAATTAATTCTTACCTAAGGACTTAAGGTGAAAGGGTACCAGGGCGCTCTACCCATACAAACGTAGTCGACTGTTTCCTCCCTGGATAATGACACTAGAGCAAATATTTTTGTTACAATGTCCCATACAAACTTTACCCCCTTTTTTCACCCCCTAAGAGGTAGAATAGGTGCCTACGTCATACAACGAACACTCCCCCCAAGTTCCAGGTCTCTACGGTCAGCGATTTAGGCTGTGCCTTGATCCGTCAGTCATTCAGGACAAAGCATTTGATATGTATAGAGAAGATAGGCAAGGATTTTTGTCTTAATACTAAAATGTAGGTGAAGATCTTCACCTATAAATTGATTGAATTCTTTAAATAAACAACAAGTTTTCATACAATAATTAGATAATTCTTTGAGCTAAAAACGGTGTAAGAATATACTAGCTACGCTCGCGATTCCAAAATCAACATTTATTTATTCCATTAAAGGACACTGACCACTCGAATTCGATCGACCCTGCGCCCAAGACCGAGCGCGACGCCGAATAATTATATTAAAGATACCCATTTTTTTTAAAACAAGCGTCTCGCTCAATGTCGTTAGCTACCCCTACCTCAATACGAATTCAAGTGGTCGTTGTCTTGTAATATAATTAACTAGCTGCGCCCCGCGATTTTACCTGTGTTAGTGTCTCTTTTAAAGTGATAAGAAATGTCTACAAACACATAATATTACTACAAACTACCAACTTTATCAGCAATTTGGACGCCCGTTCCAAAATTTAAATAATTTTTTACAAACAGCGCTCCGTGGTTTCACACGCGTAACTCTCGATACCGTAGGAATATCGGGATAAAAAGTAGCCTATTTTATTCCCAATAGATCAATGTATACTCGTTCATCAAAATCGGTCCAGTAGTTTTGGGACCTTTTCGGTACAAACATAAAAACAAACAAAAAATCTTTCGTAGCCTTGATCGCGACGCCGAATAATGAATAGTACATTGTTACCCTAGGTGTGAAAGTCACCCGAGGTAAACACTGTGCTTTTCATTACGAATAATACATAAAATTCTTCCTAATAACGAGAGTGAATGAGATACTCCATACTACCTGATCCTCTTACAAGGTTGAGACCAAAGAGGTTATATATTATGTAGTGTTTTGCAAAGCAAGGAGGTTAGGTTTTTGAAGTTCCTAATGCGTAATGATACTGATACTGGCTACAAGCACATTGCACACGTCGTGCGAAGCCATAATTTGACATGACAGCTGTCAGTGAAAGCGATTCTCCCTAGGGCTGAAAGTTTTTCTTTCTACACGCTCTTCAGGCACCTTTACACCTACTTTCGGAGTATGAGTAATGAAAATATATTTAATGTCCTGGCAAGACCTGGCAGGGTCGCCATGTAATGTGTGGAGTAGTAAGAAAAAATAACACGATAAGATTTGATACCCTTATTGATGGAAAACTGATGGTTTTATAGAATAACTTTCTCATTATTTTGGTCTTTGTCCTTTAAACTAATAAATCCATTTTTATTTTCAAACATCGGGCGTATTATACTAGTTACGCCGAAGGCTATTGTCTTAGTATTAAATACTTTGAATTTTATTCCGATTTTCAGGTAAAACTAACCGGAAAATTTTCAAAAAATGTTCGAAATTCCAAAAGTTCTTTGTTTAGGTGCACAGAAGTAGCCCTCAACGGCTCGCTAGTATAATTACCAATAATCCTGTATATTTTACTTTCCATCAACAAGTCTCAAGATTGTACTTGTACTTGTATACAGGCTGTTTTTCCGCCATTGGACCCTTTTTAATTGTCTCCTTTTTGCGTGAGGATGGAGTAGGCCTGCCCAGCACCTACTACCCTTCTCAGCTTAGTCGACCATGTCCAGAAGAGAGAACTTGTCAATACATCTGGAGCCAACTAAGCCGCGGGTTTCATCACGATGTTTTCCTTCACCGTTACAGCAATGTCAATTAGCGCACATAATTTTTGTTAAGAAAAATACATTGGTGCACGGCCTGCCGGGATTCGAGCCAACGACCTTCAGAATGAAATTCGAGGTATCTACCACTAAGCCAACACCGTTCTCTGACGTAACACGTGTCTAATACGTCAATGTAATACAGATTAAATGTTTTTGTGGAAGTCGGTTTATGTTAATATTGAAATTAGCAGCTAAGTGTTATAATGGCTTAGATAAACATACATACTTATGCTAAATCCTTTGCTAAATATGATAAACTATTTGTTTCTGATAATTCTTCGTAAAAAAAATGTGTTATGTTATGTTATAGAGAAATAATAAATATTGCAGGACATTCCACACATCGCGGCACTAAGTAATCAGACTTAATTGTGTTATGGGTGCTTTACAACGGATATACTACTTATATACTTTTTTTTGTAAATATATACTTACTAGATAGCTCGTAAAGTCGAAATTGGACCAAGAAATCACGTTGTCCCATACAAACTTTGCCCCCCTTTTTCACCCCCTAAGGGATAGAATTTCGGAAAATCCTTATCGAATGCATACGTCATACAAAGAACACACCCTCCAAGTTTCAGGTCTCTACAATCAGCGGTTTAGGCTGTGCGTTGATCCGTCAGTCAGTCAGGACAAAGCATTATATATATATATATATATATAATGCTTTTTTTGCGTTGACGTTTGGAATAATAATAATAAATATTGCAGGACATTCCACACATTGCCATCTAGCCCCAAGCTAAGTAACTAGACTTGTGTTATGGGTGCTAGACAACGGATATACTACTTATATACTTTTCTTTTGTAAAATATTTATAATCCATAGAAACAACCAGACCACAGACAAATATCTAAGCATAAATACTTGTCTGAGGCGGGCATCGAACCCGCAATCCTGTGTTTGGCAGTCCGGCATGGTGACCATTGTGCCAACTGAGTCGTCAAATACACTACTTGTATTTATATACAGACTATTTTCGTCAATTATAGTCCTTTTTGCGTGAGGATGAATTAGGCTTTTCCATCACCTATCAGCTTAGTCGACCGTGCCCAGAGAAAAGATTAATAAGTCTACAGCCCACTAGGCTGCAGGTTTTATATGAGGTCCTTCACCGTAAAAGAAATAACAAATAGCGCACATCATTGCTGCATTGGCTGGGTTTCGAACCCACGACCTTCGGAATAAAAGTCGAGGTATCTACCACTAAGCCCGAGCCCTGACTTAACCCTTCAGAGATGTAGGTACATTTTGTTCATCTTCTTCTTCGTCTATTATATAAAATTCTTGTACCACAATGTTAGTTACCATATTCCTCCGAAATGGCTTGACTGATTTTTATGAAATTCTACAATATGCATATTCAGTAGGTCTGAGAATCGGCTACCATCTATTTTTTATTTTGTTTCCTTTAGTTTTTTTTTTGTGTAAATGGCTAACAACATTTTGCTGGGACAGCTAGTTGTAGCTTAAAAACAAACTTTTAGTGCTTCTGCAAAGAATCCTGATGCACTATATCATCAGGGCAGTTCCAACAGCATCCTGAATGTGCTAATAATAGATAATATCTTCGATCTCTCTTCTGAAATTTTATTTTAGTACTTTCAATAAGTAGGTACAAAAGGCGTCATAAGTACACTATCAATTTGCTACCATAAAACTATCAACAAGTAATGGGCTTACGACCTTCTTCTAATAGACGTTACACACAAACATAAATACTTGAATTAAAAGTACTCAGTGTGATTATTATTTTCAACATGTTAGCTATGTCTTTAGTTGTGTGAGTGGTATAAGCCGCCACCCGCTACACCAACCGATGTGGGTTCGATTTACAGGTTACGTTGTTATAATGTTCAAATAGTGCTGTACAGGATTGTAAACGTTACGGTGCCAGTGTACTTTTGAACGTTGATTGTTCCGATTGCATGACCGCAATGGGTAAAATTGTTGTAACTTAATTTTAAAATTACCTATCATCCATTGTACACAATTTATGCAATAAGCATTCTTATTTTTTTATTCTTATTTCAGCTCTTTTCAAGAACTGTGTCGATTTGTTTTTGAAGAGCTTGTATAGTGGATTGAATGCTGTTACCATGCGGATTGGCACTACAAATGCATACAGTAAGTAACTATCTATTTATCTGATTAAGGTTGCCTGGATTATACCGCTTTCAGTGGTAAAGTCACCTATTGTGATTTTTTACCCTCCTAGGGGTGGAATTTCAAAAAACTCTTTATTGGTGGATACCTACACTTCTCAACTCTGAATTTCATGTCTCTATGACCAGCGGTTTAAGCCATGTTTAAGCTATGCGTTGATATAAGTATCTATCAATTAGTTAGGACTTAACATTTTTGAAGTTAAACTTCTTGAGGCGCGTTATGAAAAAATGATGAGAGTAAAATTTTAAGATGCGCGCGCATCTGTAACACAAAAGTCACATATTGCAGCTGTGTAACAAAAGTAAAAACATGTCGAGGCTGCGAGAGTGAAATTTTAAGATGCTATATGCAACTTTTTTTTTTTTTAGTTATTTTGGACCCTGACGATGGATACACAGTAGCAAACACCTGTTTACGGAAAGATCTATTCTACAATTACTTCAGACCATGGCTTGGAGATGGATTATTCCCCACGAGTAATAGTAAGTTGACTTTTAGAATAATCTCTGGCGCTATGATAAAGATACATCGCACATCACATATCGCACATAAATCTAAACTATCTATACTAATACTAATAATATTGTAAAGAGGTAACTTTGGTAACAAGTTTGTATGTATGTATGTATGTGAGGGGTAATCTCCGAAACCACTAAACCGATTTCAAATATTCTTTCACCGATATAAAGGTAAATTATTTGGAATGAACATATGCTATAACTTATTTGCAAAAAAATAGGGATCCGAAAGATAATTACAATAATATTATAAAGAGGAGAGATTTATTTGTTTGTTTGTAACGAATAGACTCCGAAACTACTGCATAGATTTTGATGAAACTTGGTACAAGGATACATTGATTCATTGGGAATAACATATGCTTTTTATCCGATATTCCCATGGGATCCGGAGTTACGTGGGTGAAACCGCGGAGAGTTGCTAACAAATAAATAAAATAAATAGTTTTCTTTACCAAAACATTATTGTAGATACTAAATTAGTTATATATATTAAAAAATATTGTAGCCACTGTTGCCAAAAAGAGCGTGAACTTGTGTTTCGGCATCCAGCGCCAAAACCTCTTCAAGTAATTTGCCAAGTAATTTATTTTCTCCAGTGGACATCTGGAGAGTGCACCGCAAGCTGATTCTCCCGACCTTCCACCAGCACATCCTCGACGGATATCTACCAGAATCGAACAGACAAGCTCGTAAACTGGTGAAAACAATAGAAAAAGAAGCTAACAAAGGCTTGTTTGATCATAGATCGTATATGGAAGAGATGGCGATTGAATACATATGTGGTAAGTTAATTACCCTGTTTCGGCGAATCTTTTACCTTGTTTCAGCAAATCCCTTACCCTATTCCAGCAACTTATTTACCCTATTCCAGCAACTCATTTACCCTATTCCAGCAACTCATTTACCCTGTTCCAGCAACTCATTTACCCTGTTCCAGCAACTCATTTACCCTGTTCCAGCAACTCATTTACCCTGTTCCAGCAACTCATTTACTCTGTTTCAGCGAGTCCTCTATCCTGTTTCAGCAACTCATTTACCTTATTTCAACAACACATTTAACCTGTTTCAGCAACTCATTTACCCTGTTTCAGCAAATCCTCTATCCTGTTTCAACAACACATTTACCCTATTTCAACAACACATTTAACCTGTTTCAGCAACTCATTTACCCTGTTCCAGCAACTCATTTACCCTGTTTCAGCAAATCCTCTATCCTGTTTCAGCAACTCATGGACCCTGTTCCAGCAAATAATCTACTCTGTTTCAGCTCATTTACCTCGTTTCAGTAACTACCTTCCTCCCCTGTTTCAGCAACTTATCTACCCTGTGTTCCGGCGTATCATCTGCCTACCCTGTTTGATTAACTCATATACCCTTTTAAGCAACTCTGCCTTGTTTTAGCGAATCATCTACAGTATTTTAGTGAATTGTCTATCCTGTTTCAGCAACTTATCTACCTTGTTTTAGCGAATCATCTACCTTCCCTGTTTTTTCTACTCATATACCCTGTTCCAGCCACTATTCTACCCTGTCGAATCATATCCCCTGTTTCAGCAACTAATCTTCTCTGTTTCAACTCATTTACCTCGTTTCAGCAACTACCTTCCTCCCCTGTTTCAGCAACTTAGCTACCCTGTGTTCCAGCGAATCATCTGCCTACCCTGTTTGATTAACTCGTATACCCTTTTCAGCAACTCATCTACCTGCTTTGTTTCAGCCAATCATCACCAATGTTTTAGTGAATTAACTCCCCTGTTTCAGTAACTTATCTACCCTGTTTCAGCGAATCATCAAGAATACATTTTAATTATATGACTTTTTCATAATTCTTCTTCTTGAGGTGCCATCTCCTACCGGAGGTCGGCTATCATTAAGGCTATTTTTACTTTTGATCTCGTGCTTTGCTTAAACCATGTCCGGAGGTTCTTAAGCCATGAAGTGCGCCTCCTTCCGGGTGGTCGCTTCCCTTGGATTTTACCTTGCATCAGTAGTTGGAGCAGGTCGTATTTATCATTACGCATGATATGACTAAAATACTGTAGCTTACGTTTCTTTACAGCATTTAAAACCTCAACATTTACAACTTAACATTCTTATAATTGGACAAATTTATTATTAGACATTTCACTATTGGACATTTTTAGTACTGGACATTTTAATAATTAGAAATTTTTATAATGGGACTGTATAACTTTTGGACATTGGCTTTGGACATTTTCCTTTTTTGACATTGGTCGTGCAAATCGTTTCAACTACTCATCTACCCTGTTCCAGCGAATCATCAACAATATTTTAGGGAGTTTTGGCGGGAACGAGTTAACAACATGTCGTGCTGCAGTTTTATTTTCATGAAACTTAGTTGTAATCCGAGTTGAATTGTATAATTATGGTGGAATGTTATTCGATTTAGTTCTGTGAAAGTGCACAAGTGTAGTGAAAGTAAAAATCAGTGTCAAACATGAAGTTTTCCCGTTGCCTCCAAATCTCCTATTAAGGTTATGGTAAACTTGCCACCGCTTTACTATAGCCCCTGACTTGACGGATTATGACGACTTTGACTGTTTTGAAACACTTTAGGCCCGATTTATGAAAAATCGGGTCATAATTTGATGCAAAATATAACTTGACACTGGCTAAATGCACAAGCAGTGCGAAGCCATACTTAATAGCAAAAAAAAACAATATTTTAGCGAATATTTTTAACAATATTTTTCCCCTGTTTCAGCAACTGCGATGGGTGCAAGTATAGACGATGAGGATCGTCAAATGAAAGCGTCCTACATAACGGCTAGCCATCAGTTCATGCGCGGTATTGTCCAGAGAGCTCTAGCGTTCTGGTTGCATAGTGACTTTATATACAACTATAGTAGTTTGAAGAGGAAACAGGATGAACTTTCCAGTTCTTTGCATTCCTTGATGGAGGCGGTACGTATAAAAAACTTGAGAGGACACACGGATGGAACGAAGTTTCTTTCGATTAATTAGTGAAGGAATTGTAATTAAATCAACAACTTTTGATCTTAATTTTTTCCGTCTAGCCCCCTTTCGCAACGCACTATAAGCATGTTTTCTTTCATTCGCACCCAAATTGATTCATCTAATTCTCAAAATGTGTTTCCACTTACAGGTTTTGAAGAAACGCAAAAATAAGAAGAAGGAGATCGAAGGTAAATATTTTATTCACCTGCCTATCTAAATATTAGAAATACACGATTCATCGACGTAATAATCATTTTGACATCACTTGTGACTTAATTATGCTGAACTAGTTTTTGCCCAAAACGTCGAAAATAGACGTCGAAAATGGTACTTTTAAGCAAACCAAAATGACTTTCTACCCTTTTCAACCCCTTTAGGGCCTGAATTTCAAAGCACGTCTTCCATCAATTCTGTTAAAGAATATTTATGCAAAATTTGAAGTAGATTGGTCCAAGGAATCACGTTGTCTCATACAAATTTTGCCCCCCTTTTTGACCCCCCAAGGGGTATAATATCGGAAAAACCTTTCTTATCGAATGCCGACGTCATACAAAGAACACACCCTCCAAGTTTCAGGTTTCTACGATCAGCGGTTTAGGCTGTGCGTTGATCCGTCAGTCAGTCAGTAGTTCAGGACAAAGCATTTAATATGTACGAGTATAGGAAGAAAAAAGTAAATATTTTTTGAGTAAAAATATCTATTTTTAAGAATTTTAGGCTGTTCACTTTTCTTTTTGGCAATATATTTTGATAATGATACTGCCAAAAGGGCAAGCAAAAGACTTAACCTATACAGCCTCGTCTGAACAAAATATTTGGGATATTTTACTCGATATGTATTGATCGTAATGATATGGAACCCTTCTTACGCCAGTCCGACTCGAACTTGGCCGGCAAAAGCCAGTTTTTAACCCCCGACGCGGAGTTTTGGCGGGAACCTGTTAACAACATGTCGTGCTGCAGTTTTATTTTCATGAAACTTAGTTGTAACCCGAGTTGAATTGTATAATTCTGGTGGAATATTATTCAATTTAGTTCCGTGAAAGTGCACAAGAGTAGTGAAAGTAAAAATCAGTGTCAAACATGAAGTTTACTCGTTGCCTCCAAATCTCTTATTAAGGTTATGGTAAACTTGCCACCGCTTTACTATATGGGCCCCTGACTCGACGGACTATGACGACTTGACTGTTTTGAAACACTTTAGGCCCGATTTATGAAAAATCGGGTCATAATATGATGCAAAATATAAATTGACACTGGCTAAATGCACAAGCCGTGCGAAGCCATAATTAATTTTTTTTAAATCTCCCCGACGCAAAAACGACGGGGTGTTATAAGTTTCATTAAAAAAAAAATTCATCTGTTTTCTCCAGGTTCAGACCGGAAACAGTACAAAGCCTTCCTTGATCTCCTGTTAGAGATGGCCGAAGACGGTTCCTTGACTGAAAAGGAGATACGAGAGGAGGTCGACACGTTCATTTTCGCCGGTTCAGACACCTCGGCCAGTGTACTCAAATATACACTAATGGCTGTTGGAACATATCCTGATGTACAGAAGAAAATACAGGAAGAGTGAGTACATAATTGGTATACTTGAAAAATATGTTATATCTATACATATAAAATGCTTTGTCCTGAACTACTGACTGACTGACGGATCAACGCACAGCATAAACCGCTGATTGTAGAGACCTGAAACTTGGAGGATGTGTTCTTTGTGTGACGTAGGCATCGGATAAGAAAGGATTTTCTGAAATTCTACCCCTAAGGGGGTGAAAAAGGGGGGCAAAGTTTGTATGGGATAACGTGATTCCTTGGTCCATGTTAGACCTCAACGCGGACGAAGTCGCGGGCAAAAGCTAGTAAAAACATAAAATACTTTATCCTGAATGACTGACTGACGAATCAACGCACAGCCTAAACCGCTGATCGTAGAAACCTGAAACTTGGAGGGTGTGTTCTTTGTGTGACGTTGGCATTCGATTAGAAAGGATTTTCCGAAATTCTACCCCTTAGGGGGTGAAAAAGGGGGGCAAAGTTTGTATGGGTCGCCGTGATTCCTTGGTCCACTTCAACACCTTCTACGCGGACGAAGTTGCGGGCAAAAGCTAGTTTAAATAAATAATACTAGCTGCGCCCAGCGGTTTCACCCGCGTAAGTCTCGATCCAGGAGTTTTGGCGGGAACGAGTTAACAACATGTCGTGCTGCAGTTTTATTTTCATGAAACTTAGATGTAACCCGAGTTGAATTGTATAATTCTGGTGGAATGTTATTCAATTTAGTTCTGTGAAAGTGCACAAGTGTAGTGAAAGTAAAAATCAGTGTCAAACATGCAGTTTTCACGTTGCCTCCAAATCTCCTATTAAGGTTATGGTAAACTTGCCACCGCTTTACTATAACCCCTGACTTGACGGACTATGACGACTTTGACTGTATTGAAACACTTTAGGCCCGATTTATGAAAAATCGGGTCATAATTTGATGCAAAATATAACTTGACACTGGCTAAATGCACACGTGCGAAGCCATAATAAAAGAAGAAAAAAAAGTCTCGATCCCGTTAGAGTATCAAAATGAAAAGTAGCCTAAACCCTTCCTCGTTAAATGGACTATGCAACACAAAAATAATTTTTCAATTAGAACTAGTAGTTCCTGAGATTAGTGCGTTCAAACAAACAAACTCTTCAGCTTTATAATATTAGTATAAATTATCGAGTCACCATAGTACAAGCTTCTCTTAGTGTTGGGTTGGGTTTGAACCCCCTTGTTCGTGAACATTTAATAAACTGTCTTTCCAAATGTATTTTGTCAGTTTCGCACACCTGTGATCTGTAAAAGTACAAAAGGGATAAAACACATTTTAACTAAAGGAGGCTTATAGTCAAAGATCCCTTTAAAGACGACCTTCAGCGATCTGGTTAAGGATGAAAGTATTTTATATCAAACTAGCTGGGCCTCGCGGTTTTACCTGCGTAGCTCCCGATCCAGTTAGAATATTGGGATAAAAAGCCAATACGTGTTAATGTAGATCTCCAGCTATCTACATACCAAGTTTAATCGCAATCGGTCCAGTAGTTTTTGCGTGAAGGAGTAACAAACATACTACAATATACTAACACAAAAACTTTCATATTTATAACACTAATAAGATAATATAGATAACTGCTTTATTGTATTTATACTGAATTTTTTTAGGCAGCCCATTTGCTATATATTTATTGACCTACTAGCTTTTGCCCGCGACTTCGTCCGCGTAGAAGTCGAAAATGCACCAAGGAATCACGTTGTCCCATACAAACTTTGGCCCCCTTTTTCACCACCTTAGGGGTAGAATTTCGGAAAATCCTTTCTTATCCGATGCCTACGTCACACAAAGAACACACCCTCCAAGTTTCAGGTCTCTACAATCAGCGGTTTAGGCTGTGCGTTGATCCGTCAGTCAGTCAGTAGTTCAGGAGAAAGCATTTTATATGTATAGATTTAATTTAATATAAAAACTTTTCATCCATTAAACAGTTCGATGAAAGTCGTTCTTAAAGGGATCCCGTACTATAATATTGTATTTTTGTGATTCAGATTACGCGAAGTATTCCAAGATTCAGACCGTGACGTAGATAAAGAAGATCTACCGAAACTGAAATACATCGAAGCAGTAATCAAAGAGACCATGCGGCTGTACCCAGTTGCACCCATGATTGGACGTTATCTGGATAGAGAAGTGCATTTGAGTAAGTTATAACTTTTACAAATCATGAAAATATTGGAATTGTTCATGTTTTTTTTTTTTAAATTGAAATTACAATACCATTTAGAGAAATATATAAACGTTGATATAACATATTTTCGATTAAATATGTTTGACCATCACTTGCACTTTGATGACGTCACCATTGGCGTTATGTCGAAATCGACAAGTGCCATAAATAAAAAAAATCAGAGTAGCTATAGACTTGTGTTATGGGTGCTAGACAACGGATATACTACTTGTATGCTTTTCTTTTGTAAATATAAACTTATAATACATAGAAACAACCAGACCGCAAACAAATATCTAAGCATAAATACTTGTTAAATTAAAGCTGAATCAGTTCTTTTCCATCCAAAGGTTGCCTGGAAGCTGGTCGCTTTCAGCGATAAGGCCGCCCATTTGTGCAACTTATACTTTCTAGCTATTACTTTACTTTGTGTATATAATGTTCTGTTTCTTCCTGTGTTGTACAAATATAATATAACTATCTGTATATAATATATAACTATCTTGTCTAAAACGGGAATCGAACGAGAATATTTTTTCCGAAGTAAAATTTTATTTTTTTCTTATTTAGAAAACTACACAATCCCAGCAGGCAGCCGTTGTTACGTCATAATGCATATACTTCACCGTCACCCGATGTGGGGACCGGACGCCCTGGAATACAACCCCGATCGGTGGCTGGACTCGAACACGCTACCCAAAAACCCTAACGCGTTCGCACCGTTCGGCATGGGCAGGCGGACTTGTGTTGGTGAGTTATACGAAAATTTAACTTATGTCTTGTGAGATAAGGTTTATTTTGGTTTGGACCGAGAACCGTTACCTAGTACCATGCTAGTACTTTTCCGCTACAGGGTCGAAAGTACTACTTTTCCGCTCAAGAGTGACTTTCAGCCTTTTATTTGAATAAATCAAATAACAATTTTATTTATTCCCTCTACAGCTAAAATTACAAAATAGACGAAAAAAGAGAAACAGAAAGCAAATTACAGACAATTTATACCTACTAATATTATAAAGTAAAAAGATTTGATTGTTTGTTCGAAACGAATAGGCTCCGAAACTACTTGGCCGATATTGATGAAATTTGGTTTGAAGATACATTGATTCATTAAGAGTAATATACGCTACTTTTTATCTCGATATTCCCACGAGATCGGGAGTTACGCGAGTGAAACCGCGAAGCGCTATATCTATACATAAAAAATGCTTTGTCCTGAATGACTGACTGACTGACTGACGGATCAACGCACAGCCAAAACTGCTGATCGTAAAGACTTGAAACTTGGAAGGTGTGTTCTTTGTATGACGTAAGCTTTCGATAAGAAAGGATTTTCCAAAATTCTACCCCTTAGGGAGTGAAAAAAGGGGGCAAAATTTGTACGGAATAACGTGATTCCTTTGTCCATTTTCGACTTTAACGCGGACGTAGTCGCGGGCAAAAGCTTGTCACTACCATACCTTTTCCAACGTAAAGGAACCTGTTTATTTACGCTATCCTTTGAGATTATGAATATTATTTCATAGATTTTGACTATACAACAACAAACAAAGGTTGCCTGGAAGAGATCGCTTTTAGCGATAAGGCCGCCCATTGTGCCATGTTGTTAGGTTTAATTTCGTTTTTGTAACAGGAGTTTATGTTAGAATTAAGGTTTAATGTGGTACAATAAAGAGTTTATCTATCTATCTATCTACAAGACGGCGTTAAAAATATTCTCCTTTTTCATGTACAGAGATGCATAATTGCAGCCCCCTGTAGAGTTCAAAAATTACTATTATTGGCATGTTTCCTTTCTAATAATTTTTTTTGATTAATTCATGAGTAGAAGACTTTAAACTTCAACTAAAGCAGGTGCCTAGAATCTTGATTGTGTTGAAAACATTCTCAGCCATTTTGGAGCTCTACGGTGGGTCTGTAATTTTGCAGCCGACCGTACCTACTAACCTAATTCAATTTTATTTTTCTTTATCACCAGGTTCCCACTTCGCAATGAGAACACTAAAAACAGCACTATCGCATTTCCTCCGACACTACACAGTAAAGGGAGACATCAGTAAGCTGAAAGTCCAATTCGATGTCATAGTACGACCAGTTGAAGGTTACCATATTAGTATTGAAAAGAGAGAACTACAATCGTAATAAATAATAAAAATAAAATATTGCAGGACATTCCACACATCGCTATCTAGCTAAGTACCTAACTAGATTTGTGTTATGGGTGCTAGACAACGGATATACTTCTTAAATACTTTTCTTTTGGAAATATATACTTATAATACTTAGAAACAAACAGACCACAGACAAATATCTAAGCATAAATACTTGTCTGAGGCGGGAATCGAACCTGCAACCCCGTGTTTGGCAGTCCGGCAAAGTGACCGTTGTGCCAACTGGGTCGACAAATAAATAGTTGTGTTTCAAAATATTTTTTTAGGGAAATACGTCTTTAAAAATTGCCTCCCTTGAATACCGTTCAAGTGCGCTTACCAATTACGCCACTCAGTCAAGTACGGTCTTGAGTTTCGTTAGCGATATCTATTAGTATAATTTTTCATTACATATAACTCGAATGTTAACCAACTAGTTTGGTTTAGTTTTACGGGGCTGTTTTCGCACTTAGCCTCTTCAATAACTATACAATGTGATTTAAGAAGGATATTGTTATATGAAAATGGGGTTGTTCTAGACGTCAATGCGAAAACTTTTGTTTTACGAATTTTGTTACAAAATGCTTTTTCGAAAGCGATGAGGTTATAGTAATACAAATAAAATATATAAATGCAATGTGTTTTAACGAGGGTATTGTTATATGAAAGGGGTTTTTTTAGACATCTTGACGTCTATGCGAACAAATTTTGTTATAAGACTTAAATTTCAAATTGTATTTCAAAAATGTTGAGGTTATGTTTGTTAGAAAATCAGCTGTTTTGGAAATTTAGACCATTAATGTTTCCAATTGTATTTCAAACATATTAATAAATTAATATCTTTAAGTCAAATACCTCTAACGTCAAGAAACAGCTGATTTTCAAGTCAAGATTTTTGAAGAGTAAACCCTTCAAAACTCAGCTGTTTTGGAAATAAATAGGTACCATTAATATTTAAAATACTTGTTCAAACCAATTAAATCTCAAAGGTCAAGGACCTCTAATTTCAAGAAACAGCTGATTTTCGAGTTACATAGGTACTTAACGTCGTAATTTTCGAAAAATAACAAATAAAATCAAAAGTCGTAGAACAAAAGATGTCTAGACGTCTAGAACAACACATAATAATTGTGTATTATAGTAAAGTAAGTCAAATTGATGTAGGTACTGTAAGTATCATTATACAATCGAATTAAAAAAAATAAAATGATAATTTGAAATAATAATAAATGTTGTTTTTTTCTTCCATTATTTCCATTGTAGGTGACAGAAATATATAATGTTTTTCCTTAACTTCTTCTCTGGCAAAAATTTTCTCGTCCTTCTGCACTAACGAATTCACAAAAAAAAGCCGACTAAAGAGGGGCAGGCTCTTCAATCCCATGTATCTTGATTTTGGTTTAAATAATTCATAACATTGATACCTTTCTAAATTATTTATGAAATTTCCTATTTAGGTGATATAATTTAAATATTAGTACCTTAACAAATTATGTGAGTAATTGCAGAGTGAAGTCAAAATGTTTATTTTTTATTTTTAACCCCCGACCCAAAAACAATAGGGTGTTATAAGTTTGACGTGTCTCTGTGTGTGTGTCTGTCTGTGGCATCGTAGCTCTCGAACGGATGAACGGATTTGAATTTAGTTTTTTTTTGTTTGAAAGGGGAATTAGTCGAGAGTGTTCTTAGCTATGTTTGATTGAAATCGGATCAGCCGTTTGAAAGTTATAAATAAATAAATAAAAATAAATATTGCAGGACATTCCACACATCGCCATCTAGCCCCAAGCTAAGTAAGTAGACTTGTGTTATGGGTATTAGACAACGGATATACTACTTATATAATTTTCTTTTGTAAATATATACTTATAATACATAGAAACAACCAGACCACAGACAAATATCCAAGCATAAATACTTGTCTGAGGCGGGAATCGAACCCGCAACCCTGAGTTTGGCAGTCCGCCATGGTGACCATTGTGCCAACTGGGTCGTCATGTCGTTATGAGGGATAAAAGTCAGGATTGAAAACCGAATGTAAGTAGATATGCTCGAGTGGGGTATCAAATGAAAGGGCATGATTCGTACGTTACAAATAGCTATGTTGTATAGAAATCGGTTCATTTTTTCTCAAATAGAAAAATCTTTTATGTTGTATTTAAATATATAATGTTTATATATTTAAATGTAATTGTATTTAAATATATAATGTTTATATATTTAAATACATTGCCTTAAATAGGTATCTAAGTAAGACGTAGATGTTAAAATAATTTTCAATTTAATGTTTATGACGTGTTAAATTGTAGTTTTATTACCTACTTAACTAGTAATTGTTATGGGAACCGTAAAAAATATTTTCCTGTATGTCGTACGTGGATTGAATAGAAATAAGTAAGATGCGAGATGGTGCGAAGTTTTATTAATCTAAGATTCTGATTAGTGGAGGGGTAGGTACAAAAGGTCAACTATTGAACTTGTTTGAAAAATAGGTAGAATCACAAACCTGATAGTTTGACTGTAATTGCGAAGTTCAGACTGAAATCGGATTTTCACAAAAAAATTACTGAAGTTTTGAACCACTGAATATCGAAGAACATATAGGGGGGTTAACTCGGTAGGTACTGAGGTCCCCTACCCCCCAGCAATCAATGATCCACCCCGCTTGTTACACCGTTTATAATGTATGTGATTTTTTAAGCAGCGTCATCTAACCCCTTGCGAAGCAACTAGGCTTGTCTTATGGTGGCCGAGCAATGCAACGGATAAAATACTTACATACCTGGGTACTTTTCTTTTGTAAATAAATAATTATGTACTTAATATAGGTACATACAGAAACCTCCAAACCAGAAACAAAAAAACTTGAGAGGTCTTAAAGGACACCCGGATGGAACGAAGTTACTTTCGATTAATAGTGAAGGAATTGTAATAAAATCAAAAAGTGTCGTTACAACTTTTGGTCTTAATTTTTTCCGTCTATCCCCCCTTCGCAACACGCGATAAGGAACTTCATTCCAATATGTACGTGTCTGTGGGAAGTGAACCCAGAACCTTCGATGTTGCAGGCGGATGTTCGCCCGCCACGCCATCATTTTTAAGACCATGTGTTCGCAAATCGACCTTTGTGTTAAGCAACTTTAAGTAATCAAATACTCTTTTTTTGTTATTTTGATATAAGTAGATATTGTAGTTTAAAAACCATATTTTTGTTTATTTGGGTTGAAAACATGATATGAACAACTTTGTTCGATAAAAAAAATGTTAGAAAACAGAGAATTTTTAGATCGTTTATCGGTTTTTATTCAAAAATAGTTAACGTATGTTTCTAAAAATTGAATCAAATGAGGTTTTGACCTCTAGGAACTATATTTTTGGATAATAATGCTAAAATGTACAAAATGTTTTGCAAATCGATCAAATATAATAGTTAGCACGCGTCAGTTCCTCGCAGTCGGCCTCAGGGCCTCGTCGAGGTAAGACCTATGCCACTTTTGCCGGCACGCTGCGTTCGATCGAACCCCACGCGAAACCTTGCATTTGCAGGGATAACAAACTTTTTTCCGCAAATAATAATTTACAAACGTACTTGCCCGCAAATAATATATACTAATATTATAAAGAGGTAAGGTTAGAAACAAGTTTGTACATTGTATTGTTGCTCCAGTCTAAGCAGCTAGGCTTGTATAATGGTGACTAGACGCGATTGAATGAGCGCAAATAATCTATGGGTACTAATATTATAAAGAGGTAAGGTTAGTAACAAGTTTGTATATTGTATTGTTGCTCCAGTCTAAGCAGCTAGGCTTGTGTTATGGTGACTAGACCCGATTGAGTGAGCGCATATCATCGATACTAATATTATAAAGAGGTAAGGTTAGTAACAAGTTTGTATATTGTATTGTTGCTCCAGTCTAAGCAGCTAGGCTTGTGTTATGGTGACTAGACGCGATTGAGTGAGCGCAAATAATCTATACTAATATTATAAAGAGGTAAGGTTAGTAACAAGTTTGTACATTGTATTGTTGCTCCAGTCTAAGCAGCTAGGCTTGTGTTATGGTGACTAGACGTGATTGAGTGAGCGCATATCATCGATACTAATATTATAAAGAGGTAAGGTTAGTAACAAGTTTGTATATTGTATTGTTGCTCCAGTCTAAGCAGCTAGGCTTGTGTTATGGTGACTAGACGCGATTGACTGAGCGCAAATAATATATACTAATATTATAAATAGGTAAGGTTAGGAACAAGTTTGTATATTGTATTGTTGCTCCAGTCTAAGCAGCTAGGCTTGTGTTATGGTGACTAGACCCGATTGAGTGAGCGCATATCATCGATACTAATATTATAAAGAGGTAAGGTTAGTAACAAGTTTGTATATTGTATTGTTGCTCCAGTCTAAGCAGCTAGGCTTGTGTTATGGTGACTAGACGCGATTGAGTGAGCGCAAATAATCTATACTAATATTATAAAGAGGTAAGGTTAGTAACAAGTTTGTACATTGTATTGTTGCTCCAGTCTAAGCAGCTAGGCTTGTGTTATGGTGACTAGACGTGATTGAGTGAGCGCATATCATCGATACTAATATTATAAAGAGGTAAGGTTAGTAACAAGTTTGTACATTGTATTGTTGCTCCAGTCTAAGCAGCTAGGCTTGTGTTATGGTGACTAGACGTGATTGAGTGAGCGCAAATAATCTATACTAATATTATAAATAGGTAAGGTTAGGAACAAGTTTGTATATTGTATTGTTGCTCCAGTCTAAGCAGCTAGGCTTGTGTTATGGTGACTAGACCCGATTGAGTGAGCGCATATCATCGATACTAATATTATAAAGAGGTAAGGTTAGTAACAAGTTTGTATATTGTATTGTTGCTCCAGTCTAAGCAGCTAGGCTTGTGTTATGGTGACTAGACGCGATTGAGTGAGCGCAAATAATCTATACTAATATTATAAAGAGGTAAGGTTAGTAACAAGTTTGTACATTGTATTGTTGCTCTAGTCTAAGCAGCTAGGCTTGTGTTATGGTGACTAGACGTGATTGAGTGAGCGCAAATAATCATACTAATATTATAAAGAGGTAAGGTTAGGAACAAGTTTGTATATTGTATTGTTGCTCCAGTCTAAGCAGCTAGGCTTGTGTTATGGTGACTAGACCCGATTGAGGGAGCGCAAATAATCTATACTAATATTATAAAGAGGTAAGGTTAGTAACAAGTTTGTACATTGTATTGTTGCTCCAGTCTAAGCAGCTAGGCTTGTGTTATGGTGACTAGACGTGATTGAGTGAGCGCAAATAATCTATACTAATATTATAAATAGGTAAGGTTAGGAACAAGTTTGTATATTGTATTGTTGCTCCAGTCTAAGCAGCTAGGCTTGTGTTATGGTGACTAGACCCGATTGAGTGAGCGCATATCATCGATACTAATATTATAAAGAGGTAAGGTTAGTAACAAGTTTGTATATTGTATTGTTGCTCCAGTCTAAGCAGCTAGGCTTGTGTTATGGTGACTAGACGCGATTGAGTGAGCGAGTGCTCCAGTCAGTCTAAGCAAACTATAAATGAAAAAAATATTTTAATAGAAAAAAATTAGGAAAAAAACTCAATTTTTTTATCGTTTTTTTATGATGTTATCACGTAAAATTATCGTCCGTAAACCATTGAGATAAATTACAAGAGAGGTCAGCGCCGTACATTGCCTCATTCCGTCCATCTGAGCTGAAATAAGACTAGACGACATAGTCGGTTGCTAGTTCGTAGAGGATAAGGGCCTTCTCATTTTGAATAAAAATATATGGAAACGTTACAAAAAATTACTTACAGCGGAAGCAAACTTAAAAAACTTAAAAAAACACAACGTTATGTACTACCTAAATTATATTTAACATTACAAACAAATATCACCATACGACAACCGTAGAAAATATGAATAAAAGTCAAATTAAAAGATAAGTATTTAATATAACTGAATTTGCCTTAGATAACTGATAGACGTGTGGCAAGCAAAAAACCGGTCAAGTTCGCACTTGACCGCTTTTTTTGCGAACTCGCGCACGGAGCGAGGGTTCCGTACACATATATTTATAATTTGTAAAAAAAAGTTCCTTTATTTTGCAGTATATTAGGTAGTAGGTATTATAGGTATTACAGAACCCTAAAAACCCTTAAATAATAGGTAAGTCTTAACTCAGTGTTTAATTACTTTTACCCCTTAAACTAGCTAGCCCCAATGCCAAACATCACAATCGGTTTAATTTTGTACGTAAAGAAGTAACAAACAAACACACTAGACACACACACACACACAAACTTTCGTATTTATAATAAATAAGTATATTATAATACCTTGTTCATAAACTTGTTATTGTAAAAAGCCTCTACATCTACGTGTTTAACTCTAATGAAATTTTGTAGGTATAAAAGGTAGTGTCATTTCTGAAGTAGCGGATGGCTTGGTCATGGCGCGCTCCCACCCGCGCAGGCTCCCGCCGTTATAAAATGGAACGTAACTTGTCTATACGTAGTGTTATCCTAAATGAATGCCGTAAACCGACTTTGCAGACAACCATTTTTTTATTTTTCTTTTAATCTATGTGTGTGTATATTTGTAATATGTAGAAGATTAGTTTCTTTTCGGTTTTTTGTTTCACGGTTTTGTAATGCGTAACATTTTTTTCTCGGCTAGGTCCCCGCGTCAACCCGCGATAGGGAACTTCGTTCCAATAAAAATATTAGGTACATTATTACAGCTACACATTAGTTTTATTATTTTACGTATCGGGCCCAATTAGATAACGAAAACCTACTGTTGACACCTCCCTACACTGTGGCGTGCCCACTGTTTACACCTACACTGTGGCGTAGCTTGATCGCGTACGCGAGTCGTTGCGCGCGGCTCACTTTCACGCTACGTCTTTGTGCGCGGAGGCTGAGGTAATGTTAAAATACCTACACACGGTACAGGAAGAGGGCCTTAAGCCTAAACTAAGTTAGTTTAGCTTAGCTCGCAGTTTTTCAGTTTTACGTAGTTTAGGGTGCTTTTCCACCAGAGATATGCTATGCTACGATGCTATGGATGCGTTTGATATCCACCAATCATATTCATTGGCGCACATAGCTTAGCACTGATGGAATCGGATTCAACTAAGATAAGTTTTTGATGTGAAACATCTACAGCCGCACGTAAAACCGATTTCTGGCGTGGCGACGCATGCCGTGGCGAAGCTATAGACCATCGCGAGTGGTGAAGCCTATGTGCCAAGCAGAGTACCAAGAGTATGCCCGAGTTTTTCACTAATAGTATTCATGCCATCGTGAAAGCAAAAAGTGCCGCGCCGCCCCCGCCGTTTCCCTACTATCGACACATGCAATTTTTCTCGCACAGCTATTTTGTGGCGACGCATCTTCGTAGCGCATGTCCCTCTACACAGCTACCTAGCGTAGTATTGGTGGAACGGTCACATATTTTCGTAGCGTAGATATCACATCTTCGCAGCATAGCTGCATAGCACATCTCCGGTGGAAAAGCACCCTAACTAGCATAATAATAGGTATCTGGTTGACCGAGCTTTGTTCGGTTTTTGTTTTTGGTAGCCCGTGTTTTTTGAGAATTATTAGTATGAATTTGCATACTGATGAAATATGAATAATGTTCTTCGTTCGGTTTTCAAATGTCTATATCTTGGGAACCGAGCTTTTCTCGGACCTTGTTATATCGATTCCTTGAGCCAAAAACCATGCTTAATTTCATGAAAATCGTTTGAGCCGTTTCCGAGATCCTGATTAGGTATAAACAAGAATTGCTCGTTTAAAGAAATTGAATATTTATTATTTATTTATTTCGAACCTAAATCTATCTTTACAGATAATAATATCGATTATTTCAGGTACCAGCCTTATAAATAAGAAAGAAAGAAAGAAAGAAAGAAAGAAAGAAAAACATTTATTTGGTACAAGCACACGACAACTTTAAAATTAAACACACACAAAGAAAAAGGTAACAAATTATACAACGAGGAAAGAAACATACACTAAACCTAAGAATATTTAAGAAGCCATGTGCTGCACAAATGGGTCGACCTCAGCTGTAAGCCACAGTCAAGCGTAACTTGACTGCAGCGCTGGTCTTCCGGCCAAACCCGCCGGAAGAAGTACTGACCCATATAAAATAGATACCTTACAGACTAACATCTATACATATAATAAATCTGTAGACATCAAAAAATCTGTAATTGTAAGATATCCAGAAAAAAAATACACAGGTCGCCTTAAAATCGTTAGCTGAACACGATAGGGTAGTTTTTAGAATTTTTGTCTGTTTGTCTGTCTGTTTGTTTGTTTGAACCAGGTAATCTCATAAACTACAGAACAGATTTTAACAAGGTCCACACGAATATGTTCAGAATATATCAGAATAACATTTGGGCTATTTTTTAATTTAACTTTAATACAATAATTAAGATATTTGATAAAAAAACATTTAAAAAATGTGAAATCGAAATATTTTTCCGTGGTAAAACGTAATCGAACGTCAGAAGGGAACAGTACTCTTACCACGGGTTTTTTACGTATTCGATTTAACATACTATATTGAGTATTTACTATGAAACTTCCTAAAAATCAACTTACTAGGTCCACCCGTCTCTAAGAATATCGGTAGTGACACACCGACAGACAAACGGACAAGAGAGTGATCGAAAAAGGGTTTCTTTTTTTCGAGTTCTTCAAAAAGTCATGGTAGGGGTACATGCAGTACATGCCTCCGCTCAAGATGACAGCTGTCATAAAACCAAATAGTTTGCATTTAATACTACCTACGTGAAACTGAAAATGAGGTTAGTACAAAGAGGTACTACTACATAATACTACCGATCTCCTTTACCGAAGACCTCCGATGTTACACTTCTATCGCGCTTTTCTCCTGCTATAGTTTGAATTATGAGTTCAAGTAGCGGAAACCTTAGATAGTAAAAAAAAAAGAATTATCCAAATCGCTCCAAGAGTTTACGAGTAATCAGCGAACATACATAAAAAAATATATATATACGTGACGAATTGAGAACCTCCACCTTTTTTGATGTGGGTTAAAAAATATACAGGTAATAGTCATTTGTAAAAATCATTTTTTTTCCCAAAGTTACGTAGCCCTGCCAGCTACCTAATAAAAAAAACTGGGTATTTTGGTCAAGAATTCAGAAAATTGGATTCATAGGACATCACGTTCCTTCAAATACCCCGTTTCCGAGACGCTGTAGATGTTTGGTGTGAAAGCATTTTTTGTTCAGCGTAATGCCTGCTATCAATATGTAAGGATCTCAATGTGCATCGCGTTATTTTAAGTATTAGTATTTGTTCTGTCCAATTGCCTTTCTTTTTAATCATTACATAATATTATTATTTGATAATAAAAACAATGTAAAATATTATTTGCACCAAAATAGATTATTATTTGCATGATGTTGTTGTTATAAATACTATAATAACCTCTTATATTATTAATTGAAGAATATGAATCGAGACACAAAGGTAGTTGATAATTATTTTTTCTTTAATTTACAAAAATCTAAAGATAACTAGGAAGACAAAGTATGTTGAAAGTTTTGTGCGTATAGAAATTGGACTTAGTTTCAGCTTATCATATTGATGTGTATTATGTTTTATTTGTAAAAAACTAACAAAAATAGTACCTTGGGTAAACAAAACAAACCCGAGTTAAACACTGATTTTCATTACGAATAAACATAAAATTCTTTCTAATAACGAGAGTGAATGAGAGACTCCATACTACCTGATCTTCTTACAAGGTTGGGACCAAAGAGGTTATACATTATGTAGATTTTTTGCTTTTGCTATTTGTTTTCAACATGTTTTCAATACTCAAATACGTCGGTACTAACCGAAGAGATTTTTATAAATTAGTTTATCCAACACTGAGTGATGACGCGAAGTCCGTAGATTTAAATTACAGTTTTTGTAACACGGTTTGTCTAGAAAAGGTTATTTACACAAAATATACAATCATAAATGAAAAACCAGATTAAACTTAACACTAAAACATAATAAAATAACAAAAGATAATACTAATTAAAATCATTCAAAATGCAAGCATTTCCCGCCAGTATTTTTTTACTCAAGGAACGACACTGACCGCACTGTCGCATAAAGCCACATCTGCAACATCTTGACAGGGCGCCGGCAGAGGCGCAGCATGGTCATACGTCGCTTTGACCATTTTCATCTTTACATTTATTTTATTAATAAGATATCTTGAACTAAATATATCTACCTGAATTCGATTATTAAGAAAAAACCTATTATGTACTAAACTCTGGCAGTATGGATGAGCCGTGCGAAGCCATAATTGTTATTCTTTGGTGTTACCTAAAGCAAGGAGGTTAGGTTTTTGAAGTTCCTAATGCGTACTGATACTGGCTACAAACACATTGCACAAGCCGCGCGAAGCCATAATTTGACATGACAGCTGTCAGTGAAAGCGATTTTCCCTAGGGCTGAAAGTTTTTCTTTCTACACGCTCTTCAAGCATCTTTAGTCCTACTTTCAAAGTATGAGTAAGTAAAGTGCCTTTGCCAAATCAATTAAAAATATAGTGTAAAAACAATGTTTAAAACTTACACCGAATGATAAATTGTATCCATGCAGAAAAATGAATTCTAAATAACCCAAAACCACATCACGAACGAAGTCGCGGGCAACAGCTAGTACATATATAAAACTAGCTGCGCCCCGTGGTTTCACCCGCGTAAGTCCCGATCCCCAGGGAATATCGGGATATAAAGTAACCTATGCGTTAATCTAGGTCTTAATCTATCTAGATACCAAAGTTTCATCGCAATCGGTCAAGTAGTTTTGGCGTGAAAGAGTAACAAACATACATACACACACACAAACTTTCACATTTATAATATTAGTAGGATATTTTATTTTAATAAATTTAAGTTTTAAGGTTTTCTATCTTCGGTCTCGCCTCCCTAGAGCGTCGATATACAATGCCGGCGGGCCAGAAATCTGCCTAGAAGAACATGTCCTTTAGCGTCGCTGGAATCGGGAGAACGTAGGAGTTAAAATTAATCTTCCTTTGTAATTCCAGCTCCACTAGTTCGAGGCTGATACCCAGATTCTCCTGTTCCAGCCGTTCCTGGCCGTTGGCATAGTTTGCGGACGCACATGTATGAAAGCTTGACTCAACTATGCGAGCTAAGCTAAGCTATTAGTTTGGTTGACGGTGGACAAACGGCTTAGTAGAATAATAATAAGTTCTTATGTACCTATTAAACTTTGTAAAATGTAATTTAGTAAAATGAGATACCTATTCATAAAATACCTACCTGTTAATTAAAAATTATGAAGAATATTTTGCCGCTAGTTAAGAATGCACCATAAAAAAAACCATTGACGTCAAACCTAACAAAACAAAATTATAAAACTGACTGACAGACAATTTTGAATTCAAAATCGCTGGACCAAGACAAGTACTGAAAATTTCTCAAAATACCTATGAGAAAATATCAGGTAGGTAACTAAAGAATCCCTCTTTAATTATTTTAAGACATGTAGAAAACTGCGCTACGCGGTTTCACACCCGTAAGTTCCGATCCCGAGGGATTTTCAGGATCAAAAATATTCTATCTCTTTTTCCATCCTCTAGACTACCACTATGCTAATTTTCATCCAAATCGATCCAGTCGTTTGACGGTAAAGAAGGAACCAACAAATAAATCAACCAATTTTCGGATTTATAATATTACTAACTGGGTTCCGCGGTTTTACCCGTGTAAGTCCCGCTCCTGTGGGAATTTCGGGATCCAAAGGATCCTACGTCCTTCTATACTCCCCACACTACCACGGTGCCGATTTTCATCTGAATCGATTCAGTCATTTGATGGTAAAGAGGGCACAACAAACAATTAAAAAAAAGTGTGGCACTCGGGGACTGCCGCGGTAAAGCTATTGCTTCGTGCGAGCTTCGTACAGTCGTACCCTAGACGTTAAGCGAACCTACGGCCGAGCTATATGGTAGGCGGAGAGGGGTGTGTTAGGTTTTATTTTCGTTACGGATTTTTTTGATTCGGTCGCCCGCTATAAAAGCTATGCAATAGCTTAAAAAACAAACTTTCATATTTATAATATTAGTTACGATAAGGTTTAGGATCTGTCTTAGCAAGTGAAACCCGGGAGAATAGGTAGTCAAAGATTAAAATAAAATATTTTCAAAAATACCTAAGTAATAAGTACTAAGATACCTTAGACACCCATTGCATGATGCATCTAAGACCTAACTTATAAATACCTATGCAAAGATAGTACATTCATTAGTTTTCCGTTACTTGTGGCTTACATACAAAATTATCAAATCCCTTATTAATAGTTAATTTTTCAAAATGATAGGTATTCTATTTAGTATTGTTTGTTTCTTGTTATATTGGACTTGGCGTCAGAAGTTGATAATGTACGAGTCTTTGAATTTACCACCGATGTACCCTGGGTTGTTGCCATTTATTGGCCATGCTCATATTATGATTGGAAATACTACGCGTAAGTACGCATAAGTAAGTTCTCGTAAGTTATTTTCCATCGAAAGGTTGTCTGGACGAAATAGCTTGCAGCGATAAGGCCGTGGATTTTGTGTAACTTATACTGTCTAGCTAACTTTAGTATTTCTATTTTCTATACATATAAAATGCTTTCCTGAACGGCTGACTGATGGCTCGCACTGCCTAAACCGCTGATCGTAGAGACCTGAAACTTGGAGGGTGAATCAGAATCAGAATTCTTTGTATGATGAGGCTTTTGAAAAATGCAAACCCTACGCGGAAGATTTCGCGGGCGAAAACTAGTCTATCTATAATAATTGTGTAACAACTAGCTGCGCTCCGCGGTTTCACCCGCGTAAGTCCTGATCCCGTGGGAATATCAAAGTAAAAAGTAACATTTAGCCTTCCTCGATAAATAGACTATCCAACAAAAAAATAATTTTTCAATTCGAACCAGTTGTTCCTGAAATAAGCGCGTTTAAAATAACAAACAAACAAAATCTTCAGCTTTATAATATCAGTATAGGTAAGCTATGATTGCTATTAAAAATTATAAAGGATACTGACCAAAAGTGAATCAGATTTTTTTTTTACTTTTCAACAGAACTGTGGACGAAAGTAAAGGAAATTTCCAATGAATGTTTAAGACAAGGTGGAGTTATTTGTGGTTTTATTGGCTCTGATCTTTACTACGGTAAGTGAATATCAAACAATCTAAACTTATTGTTCTTGTAGAGTACAAAGCACTAACCTCCTATTTAAGTGTCTATTAGCTAAAGTAGTAGACCCTCCCAAAAGCGTTGAGCCGCCGGCGGCTCGGCGCTTGTAGAACCAAAATCGGGGCGAAAAGCGTTGAGCCGCCGGCGGCTCGGCGCGTTCAAACTTTTGTTAACCGTATTTTCAATGTGTTAGAGTCTACATTTGTTTGAACAACTTTTGCCCAAAATATTGTGCAATATTTTTCCTAATGATTGCAACACTAAAACGTCAGGCAGTTGGGCAAAAAAATTAAAGAATTGTCAGTGTCAAAGTTGATAGTGACAAATACGAAAGTGCGTTGTGAAAGAAAGTGAAGTGGTGAAAATAATCTAAAAAAAAGGTAAATACAGTGATTTATGCCATTATTTTTGTATTACGTATTGTTTTAGATATGGTAAAGCTATTTACATAATAAGATTTGTGAATTTCGTTGTATTTTTCTTGCATTTATAGCTCAAAACCGGTGACTTCATTTTGGCCATTTTCATGTGATTTCGGTAATAATTTAGGTAAAATATAACTGAAAAGGCCGTTTATTCGTATTACAATAACTATTTACGCAAGTAATTGTGTATTTTATGAATAAAACAAGAGAAATGATTTGAAGAAAAAAATCAGTTTTACCGTTGTCCGTTACTCAAACGTAAATTCAAATCTTAGTATGGGAATCTGAGCTTTATCTGTATGCGAATAAGGTTACAAATACTCTATGCAATATGTGTCACTGGGTCAAAACCTAGTGATGTGGTAGAGTCGATGTTCAATATCGACCTATCGACATATTATCGACATTTTCGCTTTATGAAGGTAAGTACCTAATATTATTTAGATTTTTGCGTACTTTAGTTTTAGTACCTATATACTTCTAAATTAGTTTATAAAATATATATATATATATATATATAAAATAATACGTGTGTATGTCACTGTACTCCTTCTAAACGGCTGGACCGATTTTGATGATTTTTTTTTATGTGTTTGAGTGAGTCCATGAATGGTTTAGATTCACAATTGGACCCTGTAGGTGGCGCTGTACTTGTACATGTTTATGTCACTGTACTCCTTCTAAACGGCTGGACCGATTTTGATGTTTTTTTTTTATGTGTTTGAGTGAGTCCATGAATGGTTTAGATTCACAATTGGACCCTGTAGGTGGCGCTGTACTTGTACATGTTTATGTCACTGTACTCCTTCTAAACGGCTGGACCGATTTTGATGTTTTTTTTTTATGTGTTTGAGTGAGTCCATGAGTGGTTTAGATTCACAATTGGACCCTGTAGGTGGCGCTGTACTTGTACATGTTTATGTCACTGCACTCCTTCTAAACGGCTGGACCGATTTTGATGTTTTTTTTATGTGTTTGAGTGAGTCCATGAGTGGTTTAGATTCACAATTGGACCCGGTAGATGGCGCTGCAATTAAGAGGTAATAGAGGTCTGCTAGCAATAAATATAATTTATATTTTTAGATTTAAAATAAAAATAAATACTTTACGTAGTAGTGACGAGGAATACGACGGAGAAATGGAATATATTAGTGATGATGAGGTACCAACATGACACTTTTTTTTTGTGGACAAATTTATTAATAGACTTTTTTGTAGGTGGAACCGGTGTATTGTCGTCAAGATGACGATGACGACGACGACGACGACGACGACGCCGACGACGCCGCGTCGTCACCAGAGCCACCGTCGTATTCTCCGCTGACCGTCAGAGGGTCGTCGCCGTTGGCGCCGCTGTAAGTTTTATCAATTTTTCTGTAGTTTAGTAAAGAAATAATGACTACAAGTACTAAAAACTGCATTTATTTCATATACAGAAATGAGAGCCGTGCACCATCTCCTCGCTCGCCGGTTGCTGGTGGCTCGAGACCGTAAGTTTTATTACTGATTACTTATCCATCACACGTGACACACATTACAGCAGTTTGTTGCATCGTGTCTCGACGTGTTTAGTTTAGTCAAGAAGTGAAGACTACAAATACTAAAAACTGTACATTTGTTTCATATACAGATATCAAGACTGGACGAGGGCGTCGCGCTCGCGTTCGCGCTCTCGTTCGCCGCTTCATGAGGCGGAACCGTAAGTTTAATTATTTTTCATCTAGTTTAGTCAAGAAGTGAAGACTACAAATACTAAAAACTGTACATTTGTTTCATATACAGATATCAAGACTGGACGAGGGCGTCGCGCTCGCGTTCGCGCTCTCGTTCGCCGCTTCTTGGGGTAGTGCTTGCCATCTATGATCAAGATGGAAATGAATTTTTTGTGTCAATCAGCGATAAATTTGTAAAAATCAAATATAAGCATTTTATTGTGGCCAGACCAGCGTACTAGTACTATGGAGGACAATGCATTGTATCTAACGTTACAAAACCTATAGGCATTTTTTCAAGCTATTTTGTGTAGAATTGTTGCACATTTTACACAGTATCATCATGTCATCCTAAATGAGAAAAAGCTTGTCCAAAATTTGTGAAACTTAATTTGAGAAATACATTGTATAAATTTGTATGTAACGTTACAAATCCTATGGGCATTTTGTAAAGCTATTTTGTGTAGAATTACTGAATTTTTTTACACAGTATGTTATCCTAAATTAGATAAAGCTTTCCTAAAACTTGTGTCAAAAAGAAACGAAATTTGTTTTTGCAAATTGATAAATTTGATTATTTATATAATTATAGCCTACAATGAGGGGTAAAATTATTGTATTAGTCATAAACAGTTTTGTAATCTATATTTTAGAAATAAAATAATCATCGCACAACTCAAATAACACTTGAAACAAAATCAGTAGTCTCTAAGCTATACAAATCAGTTGTTTGTTTACATAATAGACCTTTTGAAGTGGTCGTAAATTATGTTTTTGTGAACCTGCGCACGCGCCAGATGACGTCATCTTTATGGCTCTTGTGAAAGGTTTTTTTTTAGGTTAATATTTTATTATTTTATTGCCTTATTGTATTAGAGATAAGTGTTTTGGTTTTCTATATAATAAATAAGTATTTTAGTATGTTAATTTTTTCATTTTGTACTTGAGGCAATTTCTATAGTTTTTAAGCAGTAACCCTAAATATTTCCCAAATGAAAGTCGGTAGCCTATTATATCCACCAAAATGTTCTAAAAAGATAGGTAAGCGAAGATTTCACCAAATTCGGTTGAGCCGTTTTGAAAATTAGCCCGGACAAACAGAACAAAAAATACATCTGTGAAAATTTGAAAAAACTATGAACAACTCTCTAGCTATCATGGTTTATGAGATACAGCCTGGTGACAGACAGACGGACGGATAGACAGCAAAGTCTTAGTAATAAGGTCCCGTTTAGGTAGTAGTGAATTTCTATCTGTATCCACGCATCATCCGAACCTAAACACGCCTTCCCAGTTTCTAGGGTTCCGCACCCAAAAGGTAAAAACGGGACCATTGAACCCGAAATTTTTAGAAAACGTGTTTAGGTGCAGATAACACGTAAATACAGACCAAAATTCACTAATAACCCATATTTAAAAATTTCAACTCTCTAGCCACCATGGTTCATGACATACAGCCTGCTGACAGACGGACATACGGATGGACAGCGAAGTCTTAGTAGGGTCCCGTTTTTACCCTTTGGGTACGGAACCCTAAAAATTTAGAAAACGTGTTTAGGTTCAGATAATACGTAAATACAGATAAAAATTCACTATAAAACCTATATTTGAAAATCAACTTGATACTTCAATTTTATTTATATAAGTAAGTAATTATAAATGTATATGTAAGTAAAACAAAATACTGCAAAATAATGTTTATTTATAAACATTCAATAAAATAGCTTGCAAACAAAAAGTCGATAGTTTGACCTACGGGTCGCGGTCGCGTAGCGCATCTCTAAGACATAACCTTCAATTGTATCAAATTTCATTCTTTATTTGATACATTTTCGACTTCCAACTATATCATATTTTTACAAAGAACTATGTTAGATTATTACGTAAATGTGCTAAATGGACTTTATTTATACCTTTCTATTTGGTTCCAATGAAAATAGAAATAGTTTTATTGTAAAAAGGTTCTATACCAAAAAGTGCTGACATTTATTCACATGACACTTATTCATCCTTTGTTTATGTCATTTGATCCTAAATATTAGCAAATATAAATGACATCAGCCTATAGGTAAATTATTCAGCAAGCCATTGTCGTTTTCAGAACTGCGATAGCTGTTCTAGATTTTTTTTTATTGGTATTTATTTGAATTGTAACCTGAAACTACGAATAAAATAAATTCGCGAGTCGAATGACCTTGAAATTATGATTCGCGGAAATTTGCAGTTGCATATTTTGCCGGAAGGAGGGGTAGAACTTATTTAAGTTGGGTAAGTACAATTATACCTACCTATATATATTTCAGTGATAGCAGATCCTGAAGATAGTTTAACAGCGGCTAATTCGTGCCTGCAAAAACATTTTGCATATGATTTCGGAAAACCTTGGATGGGAGAGGGTCTTGTGTTATCTTCAGGTAGGTTTATGTTAGAAACTTATTTTATCTTTTATTTGCATATATTTGAAAATAAGACGCGATCGCACTTATATTCATAAGTCAAACAATAGGTCGGTGGGTCACGTACTACTTAGACGAGACCAATTTAATCATTATTCTTTATTAATACTAAGTATTTTTATAACATGTGATCACGGTATCTATCGTTTCATACTACCTACTATATATAGATAGGTAAACTCTTTATTGCACCATAAAAACAAAACACAAATTATTACATATTAAAAAAAACTACACAGGTACTATTTGTATCTTCGAAGCTGTTTTCGTGTTAACTTTGTATCTTTTTTAAACACACACACGCATTTTTCAACACTTCTACGATTAATGGTATTTTTATGAACGTAGACTCTTAGACAAGTTCAGTAAAATGGAGGTTTTAAAAGTCTCTTTCATGTTATAAAAATGAACGTTTCCTTCCTAGGAGCAACATGGAAACGTCACCGTAAGCTCCTAAACCCAGCCTTCAGCTTGCAAGTGCTGCACAGTTTCCTAGGCGTATTCAATAGTCAATCTAGGAAGCTGGTCGAACGGATGATGGACAAAGTTGGAGGCGGACCTTTTAACCATTTAGTCATTCTCAAAGATATCGCTTTGGAAACTGTTTGCTGTAAGTTAAATACTTTAAGCTGATGTGAATAACTTTACATAATAAAAAAGGGTTCCCATTTTTACCTTTTAAGGTACGGAACCTTAAAAAGACTAGCTGCGTACGTCCGGTATCAGGGAAAAAGTAGCCTATATCCTTCTCCAGGGTTACGTCTATTTCTATTCCAAAATTAATCAAAATTAGTTTAGTTTTTTAGGCGTGATAACGATAACGTAATAGACATAGCATTTTTTTTTTAAATATAATACTGGTTTAGTATTTTTTTGTCTACAAAATATATATTAAATAACGTTGTAATTTTGTAACATAACATTTTTTTGTGGCAAAATACTCTAATCAAATAAGCATTCTCCTTTTCAAAAAAAAAAGGAGGAGGTTCTCAATTCGATTGTTTATACTTATATATATTTTTATGCCTGTATTTCTTTTTAGTGACAGCATTTGGTATAACAATAGAAGAGGACCAAGAATTCAATCAGACGTACATGAAAGCGGTGGATCAGATCCTGAACATCATAGCATTGAGGTTCCAGAATATCTGGCTCCACAGCGATTTGATGTATAGGTTCAGTGAACTCAAGAAGAGAGAAGATACTCTTATACGCGTCCTGAATCGTATGTCGGATGTCGTAAGTACTTAAGCAAAACTTACTTACCTATCGGTTTTAGAGCATCTGGTTAATTTGATTTACGACCCCATTATGGACACTGTCCTTTACAAGGGAGATGGATTCATAATCCTCAACTAAGTTGAAACTTTTTAAATTAGATTAATTTTTTTTATATTAAATAGTTAAGTAGTTTATATTTATTAATCTTTAAAATTATTTAATTTGATTGTTGAGTAGGTATAGTTCCATGCCATTCAGAACGCTGTAGTGCCAGGTGATGAATTAGTTGGAGAAGGCTTGTATAGAGCCTATACCATTCAGCTTAGTCGATCATGTCCAGAGGAAATAACTTGTCAATACGTCTGAAGCCAACTATAAGCCGCGGGTTTCATCACGATGTTTTCCTTCATTGTACCTACTAGCAACGGCTCCAACGATTTTCATGGAATTTAGTATGCAGGGGGTTTTCGGCTCAAGGAATCGATTTATCAAGGTCCCAAAGATATAGGCATTCGAAAAACCGTGTTTTAAGAAACTCAGCTGGAAAAAAGTAAAAAAATCTTTCAAATTAACATAATCCTTTCATAAATACTGGCCGGTATTGTGAAAAAAAATAGCTGTCCTCTGTCATTGACTGTCAAAGTCAAAACTGCCGCTCTAAAAGTTGTAGGTTTCGAACTTCTATTGTGAAATATTGGATTTGTGTTAAAAAAAAAAGTAGTATGTAAATACTTATTAATTTGTAAAGTTAATTATATATTATTAAAAGTGTTGAGTGTATAACATTTATAGCTTTCAACAATAATTAAATTCTCCGTTAGGTTTGTAGACCATTGTCGGTTAGACCATGATTTTAATTAAATAACAAGTTTATAGTTCTTTTAATATTATGTCGAAAAAATCAAAGAACATTATTCATATATCATCAGTATGCAATCTTCTATAATATAAAAATGAATCGCAAAATGTGTTGGTAAGCGCATAACTCAACAACACCTGGACCAATTTGGCCAATTCTTTTTTTGGTCTATTTGTTATTATCAGGAGAAGGTTCTTATGAAATAAAAAAATAAGAAAGTTGCGCAGAAAATTATTACGCGGGTGAAACCGCGGGGCGTAGCTAGTTCATAATAAATATAAAAACTTGAGAGGTGTCAAGGGACACCCGGATGGAACGAAGTTTCTTTTGATTAATTAGTGAAGGTATTGTAAAAAAAAATAAAAAAAGTGTCGTTACAACTTTTGGTCTTAATTTTTTCAGTCTAGCCCCCTTTCGCAACCCGCGATAAGGAACTTCGTTCCAAAATTTTCGAAATAAATTAATTAATTTTTGAGGGTGACTCCCGCTCCGGCCCGTTTCTGGCGCAGAGGTTAGCCATAGCCATTCAGCGTGGCAATGCTTCTAGCATTATGGGACCCTTTACACCAGGAACGATAAGGGGCGGTAATAATTATTTGTATTTTATTCAATTTTTAATTAGTATTAGTATTTATTGTTATTGTATTTTTTTTTTTTTGTATGTATATTTGATAACGAAAACTTACTGTTGACACCTACACTGTGGGGTGCCCACTGTTTACACCTACACTGTGGGGTGCCCACTGTTTACACCTACACTGTGGCGTAGCTTGATCGCGTACGCGAGTCGTCGCAGTGTCGTCGCGCGCGGCTCACTTTCACGCTACGTTTTTGTGCGCGGGGCCTAAGTTAATGTTTAAATACCTACACACGGTAGTAGCACCCGGCCTTAATAAAATTTATCTTTTAACAATACCTATCTACTATTTCACAAAAAAAACTCAATTAAAATCGGTACATCCGTTCGGGAGCTACGATGCCACAGACACACAGACACGTAAAACTTATAACACCCCGTCGTTTTTGCGTCGGGGTTTAAAAACAAAAAAAACGCGCAAAGCTCGGTCAAACAGGTACGAGTTATTTAAATAAGGTAGGTATTTAGTCGTTACATTTAACACATACTTATTAGACGAGTTTAGAATACTTGAATCGTCTAATATGTGCGAAAAAGGACAAAATGTATAAGCATATTAAAAAAAAACGGGCGCTCGCTTCCGAGCCGGAAACGAGCTGAAGGTTTTTTTTTAACATGTGCGAAAAAGGACAAAATGTATAAGCATGTCTCACTCTTTTGTGTCAAAATCAAGTAGGTATAAAAACTTAAATATGGGACATAGGGTACATATTAGAATTTCGAAAATTAAAATGCCTACGCCTATAATTTCGATGGTCTAAAAATATATATGAATAAATAAATATTGCAGGACATTCCACACTATAAGTAACTAGACTTGTGTTATGGGTGCTAAGGCAACGGATATCTTATATCTTTAAATGAGCAATTCTTGTATATATATATATATATATAATTGGAATCTCGGAATCGGCTCCAACGATTTTCATGAAATTTGGTATATAGGGGGTTTCGGGGGCGATAAATCGATCTAGCTAGGAATCATTTTTAGAAAATGTCATTTTATTCGTGTTTTATCGAAACTTACTTTTTTTTATCTGAAAAGTATGACTCTTCCTGACATCTATTGGCGAACTACTAATACTATTTTTTGTGAGCAATAAAGTTATTCCAGCAGATGGTGTTGTTAAGTAACACGAAGTCAATGAGTGTTTGCTTTGAGGTTAGACTAAGTAAAAAAAAAAAAATATACCGAGCCAAGCTCGTTCATCCAGGTACTACTACTTATATACTTTTTCTTTTGTAAATATATATACTTTTAATACATAGTAACAACCAGACAACAGACAAATATCTAAGCATAAAACTTATCTAAGGCGAAAATCAAACCCACAAACAACCCTGTGTTTGGCAGTCCGGCATGGTGACCATTGTGCCAACTGGGTCGTCAATTATCGATGGATTTTAAAACAATCAATTTTGATATTTTGATTCTGGTGTGTACCTGGGACATACTTGTCCCTATAAACAAGATTGCTTTCTATTAGCGATATTGCCAATCTATAGATTTAATTGTATGAAATTTACAAAGAGCTATGTATGAAATTGGCATTAAGATGAAACTTATCTATTATTATTTTATCTCTAACGCAAGCCTACGTGACTTTTTGTTGGCTTATGTCAATTGCATCCAAAAAAATCTAAAAAATGTCTGTCTATTGGCGATTTCGCTAATAGAAAGTAATCTTGTCTAAGGGGGTATCGATAAATATTACCTCTACCTATTATTTTTTATTATTTTTAGGTAATCAAACGAAAAAAGGCATCGTTAAAGTTAAGGCAAAAAAACAACAGTGAACATGCTATGACATCAGGTAAGACAGTTTGTTTTTATTATCATCTGTACAAAGATGTTTATTACAAAGATGTTTGTAATTTAGGGGATGTCAGGAGTGAACAGATATCTTTAAGGTAAGCATCTTTTGGTACGACTTAATCTCACAATAACTGATACCAAGAAGCCTATATTATTTATGGATCAATGTATACCGTCTGAGTGACGTCACCGAAAAGGCTTCAACGCAAGACCAGCGTTAGTCGAAAGGCTAATATTATGCTGAGTTGAGGACCGTTTCGCAACAAAAATTTTACATTTTTTTTATTTTTATATAATATTAGTTTAAATAGCCTTTAGTTTTTTGTTTTTATAGTTTATAAGCTCACTGTGAGTTTTTGTTGCGAATAAATGTTTCTATTTCTATTTTCTATTTCTATATTTCAAAACGAATTTGTCCAGAATTGCCTGAAATTTTAAATGTTAGTTATCTTAACTCTTTGAGTGTATCCATATACATCATATACATATCCTATATCATATACATACTCGACGTTCAGAAGTTTATGCTGCTTTTTAATACTCTTGTATCCGAGAGAATCATGTAAGTAGGTAATCATAGTCGATGGATAAATAAATATTTAATTTATTTAAAGATAGGAAGGTCCGAATATTATCGTCATATTTAATTTTCAAGGTATAAAATGTAAACCCTTCATGGACCTCCTATTAGAGCTCTCCAAAGACAACGTTTTAACTGACAAAGAGATTAGAGAAGAAATAGACACAATCATAGTAGCAGCTTATGACACCACATCTTGTGTTTTGGCGTATATTCTTATGTTGCTGGGCACTTATCCTGAGAAACAAGAGAAAATGGTGAAAGAGTAAGTTTTATACGTGATAATTACATTTATGCAACAAATAGACACTACTGAAGAGTCAATTAGAAACCGATCACACCAAGGACACTCTTTTTGTGATACTGATTTAGGCTCGATTATTCCTTATAAACAACAAAAAAGAGAGAAAGATGTTTACACCATAGAAGCGGCGTAATATTTGCACTACTTTATTCTGACGTTTCTTGGCACTTAGGTATCCTGATAGACAGACATCAACTTCATCAAACATATTAGTAATTTAAGTACTTATACATAACTGACCTGTTCATTTCAGAATTAAAGAAGTACTCGGTGATGGCGACCGTGACGTAGATAAGGATGACCTTCCAAAACTGGTGTACACAGAGGCGGTGATCAAAGAGACATTACGCCTATATCCGTCGGGTCCAGTCGGGCTGAGATACGTCGATAGGGATGTTAAACTTAGTAAGCTCATTGATGTAATCTAGAAAAAGTATGGGGCCGAACACGTTCCCCTGAGGCACTCCATATTTAATTAACCTTTAGCTTTTCGCTGTTATATAATCTGATAACTATGTGCTAAGCGCTGTATTCGTAACGAAACTTAACAAAACTGGAGTTGGGTACTCCGTACTGCATTGTTCAGTTTCTTTAGTAGTAATGTCAAATGCTTTAGCCAGGTCCAGATAAATAGCCGATAGAGATTTTAAACATTTTTAACTAGCTTTTACCTGTGACATCGGCCTCGTAAATCTCAGTTCGTGGGTATATTATTATCTTCATGGCAACTATCCTATCCCCATGGACTAGCTTTGTGAACTACATTTCATCCAAATCGGTACAGTAAAGTGGTAAAAATACAACAAAGTTTTGCTTTATAATATTAGTTGGGATTGCCTACTTAAGTTCCTACTCGTTCAAATTCAACTAGAGAACTACACAATGCATTGTGGCAGTCAATGCGTGATACTGAACTACGGAATCCATCGTCACCCAATGTGGGGTGCTGACGTGCTCCAGTTTAATCCGGAGCGATGGTTGACACCTGACTCGTTGCCACCAGGACCTAATATATTTGCTGGGTTTAGTATCGGCAAGAGATCTTGTATGGGTGAGTATTAAGGATAAGTACCGATCCCGTGGGAATATCGGGATAATAACTAGCCTAAATCTCCTTCTTCTCTTAAAGTGGTGTGGCTCACCTATTGTTAGAGTTTTCAGATCGCTTTAAGGCCTCTAACTCAAGTCGTTAGGTCAACCTAACGACTGCTACTAGAGGAAGCAACCGGGACCAACGGCTTAACGTGCCTTCCGAAACACGGAAGGGCTCACGAAACCACATTTTTGCCACACTACTAATTGGTCACCCATCAAAGTATTGACCGCGCCAGGCGTCGCTTTACCCACACGACCGTAAACGATTAGCGAACTTCGCTTAGCTGTGAGCCTCCTCTACTAGCCTAAGTTACTTCCAATTAATCAATGTATCCTCATATAAAGTTACATAATCGGTTCAGTAGTTTCGGAGCCTATTCGTTACAAACAAAAATACATAAAAAATTGTTCGTCTCTATAATATTAAGTAAGTATAGACAGATAAGCATAATTAAAGATTATCATATTATTTTTTATCTATTCTGTTCCTACCATGGAAAACTTATTAGATTTTTTTTATATTTTCCTTTTACCCTATGTATTTAATCCTTACTTGTCTTGTTCTACCTAAATTAATGTACTTCGATACTTTTATTTTGTGGTTATTTGGTCATTATCAAATTTTTACTCGTACTCTACCGACCTACTTAAATCCTGCTGGATGAGTCTCTATTGTCTTTATAACTGTAGTGGTTGAATGTCATGGAAAGTCAAACCCGTCAATATAGGAACGAAGTTCCTTATCGCGCGTTGCGAAACAGGGCTAGACGGAAAAAATTAAAACCAAAAGTTGTAACGACACTTTTTGCTATAGTTGTAAGCTGTGCGGCGTGCGCGTGTTTCTCTGTCTGTCTCTCTCTCTCTCTGTCTCATAGAAAGCAAGCCAGTTATTTTCGTTTCGTCTTTCTTCGTTCCATCCGGGTGTCCGTTGACACCTCTCAAGCTTTTTTGTCTAACACTTCCTCAAAAACGAATATCTGCTTTTTTGCATAGAGGTATTTGTGATAAGGAAGGCGACAAATCAAAGCCGGCGCGTAACAAGGGCCACTATCTAAAACACACTTCTAACAGCTTTTTTTAAATTTTACTTACGCACAATTATAAAAACCATTAGAAAAGCTAACATACATAAAAATAAATAGTAAAATATCCGCCATATTGTCAGTAAAAGAGATTCAGATTAGCGACTTGAACTGTGTCCCTCATTAGCAATATTTTATCTATACTTTACATATAAAATGCTTTGTCCTGAACTACTGACTGACTGACGGATCAACGCACAGCCTAAACCGCTGATCGTAAAGACCTGAAACTTGGATGGTGTGTTCTTTGTATGACGTAGGCATCGGATAAGAAAGGATTTTCCGAAATTCCACACCTAAGGGGGTAAAAAGGGGGGGCGGGTGAGTTTGTATGTGACAACGTGATTCCTTGGTCCATTTTCGACTTCTACGCGGACGAAGTCGCGGGCAAAAGCTAGTCTATTTACAAAACTATTGAATTCTGCGATGGGATGGCGATGGGTTAAGTACTTTTTGAACTTGCAACACTGACGTTAAATGTGGAGATTAGTGTTCGATCGATTTTTGCTCTGCTAACCGTACTTTAAAAGTTTATGAGGGCATGAGATCCAAAATAATATTGTATTTGCTAGCTTTTGCCCGCGACTTCGTCCGCGTAGAAGTGGAAATTGCACTAAGGAATCATGTTGTCCCATACAAACTTTGCCCCCCTTTTTAGCCCCCTTTGGAGTAGAATTTCGGAAAATCCTTGCCTACGTCATACAAAGAACACACCCTCCAAGTTTCAGGTCTCTACGATCAGCGGTTTTTCAGGACAAAGAATTTTATATGTATAGACTAGCTTTTGCCCGCGATTTAGTCCGCGTAGAAGTTGTTTTTTTTAAAATCCTTCTTCATTCGTCATACAAAGAACACACCCTCCAAATTTCAGGTCTCTCCAATCAGCGGTTTAGGCTGTGCGTTGATCCGTCAGTCAGTCATTCTCAAACAAAGCATTTTATATGTATAGATTATAAATAAGTTTTGGAGGTATTAGATCAACCCCGATATTGAGGTCATCAAGTTCTAATGTTTCCAGGGAGGACCTTCGCAACAATATCAATGAAGACAACCCTTGTCCATATCCTTCGCCGCTATCAAGTCACTTCCGACATCGATAATCTGGTGTTGAAGATCGACTTCCTTCTCAAACCAGTCTCAGGACATGAAATTACAATTGCGGAGAGAAGTTTTAAGAATACTTAATAAATCGTTTATTTCCAATAATAAACTTTTGTTTTTAGTTTTGTTCATAGTAACCATAATATATAATAACAACATAACAAAATATAATACTAATTAAAACTTTTAAAATAATTCAAAATGCAAGCATTTCCCGCTAGTTTTTTTTTTACTCATGGAACGACTCCGGACGGTCACATACAGCCACATCAGCAACACCATGACAGGGCGCGGGTGGCGGCGCAGCATGGTCATACGTGGCTTTGACCATTTTAGTCTTTACATTTATTTTATTAAAAAAGATAATATCTTCAACTAAATAAATCTTTTTTAATTTGATTACTGAGAAAAAAAACTATTAAGTACTACACTGGCAGTATGCTTGAGCCGTGCGAAGTCATAATGGTTATTCTTTGGTGTTACCTAAAGCAAGGAGGTTAGCTTTTTGAAGTTCCCAATGTGTAATGATACTGATACTGGTTATATCCACAAGCCGTGCGAAGCCATAATTTGACATAACAGCTGTCAGTGAAAGCGATTTTCCCTAGTTTTAATTTCAACACGATCGTCAGGCACCTTTGAACCTACTTTCGGAGTATGAGTAATGAATAAGAATTCTTCAATTCGAACCAGTAGTTCCTGAGCGCGTTCAAACAAACAAACTCTTCAGTTTTATAATCTATCTATACATATAAAATGCTTTGTCCTGAATGACTGACTAACGGATCAAAGCATAGCCTAAACCGCTGATCGTAGATACCTGAAACTTGGAAGGTGTGTTTTTTGTACGACGTAGCCATCCGATAAGAGAGGATTTTCCGAGATTCTTCCCCTTAGGGCGTGAAAAAGGGGCGCAAAGTTTGTATGGGACAAAGTGATTCCTTGGTTCACTTATACGCGGACGAAGTCGCGGGAAAAAGTATAGATTTTGATAGTTTATCATTATCACACCATTAGTCACGCTCAGGTATCTTCGCAAAATTTAAATAAAAATTAAATGATTAGCGTGGTAATAAATCCATCATTATTGAATTAAAAAAAATAGCAGTTACCTACTTAATTTTAATTACCCAGTGACGACCCAGTTGGCACAATAGTCACTATGCCAAACACAGGGTTGCGGGTTCGATTCTCACCTCGGACAAGGATTTATGCTTAGATATTTGTCTGTGGTCTGGTTGTTTCTATGTATTATCCTATACCTACTAATATTATAATTATGAAAGTTCGTATGTGTGTATGTATGTTTGTTACTCCTTCACGCTAAAACTACTGAACCGATTGCAATAAAATTCGGTATGTATATAGCCTGGATTAACATAATAAAATAGGCTACTTTTTATCCCGATATTCCCACGGGATCTGAACTTACGTGGGAGAAATCCCGGGGCGCAGCTAGTAACTATTATTTACAAAAGAAAACAATATAAGTAGTATATCCGTTGTCTAGCACCCATAACACAAGTCTAGTTACTTAGCTTGGGGCTAGATGGCAATGTGTGGAATGTCCTGTAATTTTAAAATGTAGGTACGGTCAGCAGCATGATTGCAGCCCCACCGTAGAGCTTCAAAACGGCTGTTATAAGAATGTTTTCAACACAAGCAAGATTTAAGGCACCTGCTTTAGTTGAAGTTTAAAGTATTTTAACTCATGAATTTATCAAACAATATTAGAATTAAAACATTCCAATAATAGTGTTTTTTGTTACCCGACTAAAGGAGGGTTATGTTTTAGAACTCTACGGTGGGTCTGCAATTATACTGCCGATCGTTACCTGACTCTACTTACAGCTTAACAAAGATCAACGTCACCAGACTAGCACCGCCAGTCACGTGCTGACTTATAGATAGACTAGCTTTTGCCCGCGACTTCGTACGCGTAGAAGTCGAAAATGGACCAAGGAGTCACGTAGTACCATACAAACTTTGCCCCCCTTTTTCACCCCTTAAAGCGTGGAATTTCGAAAAATAAAAAAAAATTATAAATCGAACATTCTTATCGGATGCCTAAGTCACACAAAGAACACACCCTCCAAGTTTCAGGTCTCTACGATCAGCGGTTTAGGCTGTGCGTTGATCCGTCAGTCAGTCAGTCAGTGATTCAGGACAAAGCATTTTATATGTATAGAAGAGAAGAAGACTAGCTGCACCCCGCAGTTTCAGCCGCGTAAGTCCCGATCCCGTAGGAATATCAGGATAAAAAATATCCTATGTGTTAATCCAGGTCTCCAGCTATCTAGATACCGAGTTTCATCGCAATTGTTCCAGTAGGTTTTGCGTGAAGGAGTAACAAACATACACACACAAACTTTCACATTTATGATATTAGTAGGAGTAGGATACGGGTCAAAAACATAACCCTCCTTTTTGGCTTCGCCGCAGTCGGGTAAAAAAAGGGTAAACAAGCGTCAGATTTTGGGTAGATCTATACCTAATCACAGATTTCATGTCAGTGAAGTAGGTAAAATAAATGTAATAAACTATATGCAAATGCCATTGAGACTAAGTATAAAAAACTAACAATAAAAAAAAAATATTCATTTCAAACTCGGATTGATCCAACTGAACATCTTAAAGATAACGAATTAGGTATTTCTTCTATATTATTGTAATAATTATTATTGTTAATTGTCGCAATGTTATTAATTATATTATTTTGGACATGTTTCCTTCTATTTCTGTGGTATTATAAGACAATGGGATTTAGTAAAGGACCTCCGATTTACAAAGGATGTTTGCCATTTTTGGGACACGCTCACTTGCTACTGAAATGTACGACACATGAACGTAAGTTGAAATATTATTTAAATTAAGATTAAAGGGTACCGGGGGCTCTCTCCAAACAAACGTGGTCGACTGTTTTCTCCCTGGATAATGACACTACAATGATGCCCCATGTTTTACTTTTTTTTTTGTTTATTAAATCTTAGTTTCTATGATAATTAAAAAAAAAACAAAACATAGGGCATAGCAGTTATAGGTTTTATGGGACAAAAATATTTGTGCTATATCATTATCCAGGGATTAAACAGTCGACTACGTTTGTGGAGAGAGCCCCTGGTACCCTTTCCTCTTAAGGTAGGAATTGCGACTCTTTCTAATAAAAAAGTACGTGCCTACTTAGGCTGGTACTACAAACCACATGAGTAAAGATAAAAGACACAGCTGTGCCAACCCTTAATGCGTAAGTATCATTTTTGACAGCTCCGAATAACTTAAGCCTCAGTTCTATTCTTTATTCATGTTCTACAAACATTCGAAAACAGAAAAAGACCATCACGGAAGGAGAAATCAAAGAAAGGAAGGAAAACAACAAAGAAAGGTTCAAAGTCAAAATTAATTAACATGACTGGTTTACCTTATTTTTTTTTAAATTCCTATTTCTTGTAGTTACATCGCTTAACCTAATAAATCTTCTATTTTAAATGTTTTCAGGCTTAATGGATCTCTTCAATAATTTTTCCAAAGAGAGCGAAAAAATAGGAGGAGTTATGCGCTGGTATTTTGGACCTACACAATTCTATTGTAAGTACATAAAATCTGTATCATTAATGTATCTGTAAAGCACAATTATAGGAACCAAAACGTAAAATGCTTTTCGCCTATAGCTAAAATTGGTAATTACTTAATGGAAAATTGTGTCTTAGTGTTGTTGTGTGTATACCATTTGTAGGTGAGTTCCTTTAAATTTGGTTTATTTGAAAGACGAAAATTCACTGTCGTGTCTTAGTTTATCCAAAACTGTATGATAGTTAAGTCGAAATAAGACACCATGGGCACAGGATATATAAATAGTATGCGGAGAGGAGCGGAGCGGTTTCCACCAATAGAATTGCATAAGAGTTTTTGCGGATTGATGGAAACGTCGCTCCGCTACCTGGCTCCATTCCTGTGGACAGTCGACTGACTGTCCACAAAGGGGGTATAAGACTTTATACCCCCTTATTCCGAAACGAGGTTTACGGATCGTCCGAGATGTGGATTTAAACCTTAGATTTAGACACAGACTTACTCGTAAACTAAAGTCTAAACACTATCCCTATAGATTATATAGGGAACTATAGTCTAAACACTATAAGTAGATATTTTTATTTCATATTTATTTTTAGGGATAACAGATCCGGACGCCACATTAAAAATTGGGAAAGAAAATTTGAAAAAGCATTCGTTTATTGATTTTGGTGAAAAGTTTTTTGGAAGTGGATTAGTGACAGGTTCAGGTAATAACCAGGGTTATTGGCTTAGTTTAGATAGCTATGTTTATCATTCTTCATGCAGACCTAAAATTAAACTCGGCTCAAATACCGTTAATGTTAGGGAATTGTGACCTAACGTAGGTAATAAATCTATATTAATATTATAAAGCTGAAAAGTTTGTTTGTTTGGTTGTTTGACCGCGCTAATCTCAGGAACTACTGGTTCGAATTGTAAAATTATTTTTGTGTTGGATAGTCCATTTATCGAGGAAGGCTATAGGCTACTTTTTATCCCGATATTCCCACGGGATCGGGAGTTACGCGGGTGAAACCGCGGAGCGCTGCTAGTAAATATATAAAGGGTCGTAGGTATATGAGTCGTGTTTAAAGTTTAGCTACTCAAAAAAACTAGCACAATAAATTCAAATGCAGAGATCAATAACATTACCTACCAGTTCCCAGTTCCTTATTTCTCAATACACAATTATTGCTTATTTTTTAGGACCAACATGGAAAACTCACAAAAAGTTATTAAATCCAGCATTTTCTTGGCAAGTTTTGTCGAACAACCCCACTAAAATTAACAAAGAAACTCGAAAACATTTGATAAATTTTGACAAGAAAGTTGGTAAGGGACCTATGGACTTCAATACGGAAATAAAGCTGATGATTTTGGATTCCGTGTTCTGTAAGTTTATTCAGCAAACGCACTGGCATATGGGGTGCAAACAAACGCACTGGCACATGGGGTTGGGGTGGGGTAAATACAGAAATCAGCTACAATTGCTAACAGAATTGAAAACTTTCCGTAGAGTTCTAAGACTTGAAATATTCCTAATACAACGTTCATCTTCTCTATACATATAAAATGCTTTGTCCTGACTGACTGACTGACTGACGGATCAACGTACAGCTAAACCGCTGATCGTAGAGACCTGAAACTTGAAGGGTGTGTTCTTTGTATGACGTACGCATCCGATAAGAAAGGATTTTCCAAAATCCTACTGGAATAAAAAGGGGGCAAAGTTTGTATGGGACAACGTGATTCCTTGGTTCATTTTCGACTTCTACGCGGACGAAGTGGTGGATAAAAGCTGGTGTAAAAATAGGCTTAGGGATGATTTACATTAGACTAGGCCGTGGACGTGGCTCGGGCGGAGCACGGGCGGGGCACGGATATACATTTTTTGTGAAGGAATTTAAATTACATCGGGTCCCATCCGGGCCGTTCTAGAGACGTCCACGGCCCGGTCTAATGTGAAGCATGCGATTGATAATAATAAATGAAGACGATGACTCCCTGTGTGTTGATTTAGCTCTTTGCCATTGGTCCCCGTCCGGGCCGCTCGAGCAACGTTCACGGAACCTCCGCGCACGGCCCGGTCTAATGTCATCCTCATGCGATTGATAATAATAAATGAAAACGATAACTCCCTGTGTGTTACTGTAGTTCTTCGCCATTGGTCCAATGTATTTGTTCCAGAAATATGCATTTGTGGCTCAATGGTGGAGACCAATGGCCATCACGCTCTGAGTTGATTTCGGTGTACTGATAAATTTCCTCATCACCATGCACCTAACGACCCTTGTCTCGACGAATGTCCAGTATATGTTGGAGCCACCTGGCCTGCGCATAGGCGGCAAAAGGCTGGACGATCTGACATTGGTGCTTTAGGTGAGGTGGTTGTGCTTTATCTGGGCTGCCACCTGTATTAGCGCCTGGAACAGGCTTATTTGTTTGCTTCCCTGGCCCTAGAGGTGACTGGGCGTTGGTGTGGGGCGACCTTAGATTTCATTCGAGAGATTGACCTCCATCTCTGACATAGGGGTTTGGAATACCCCAATAATAATTCTAATTAACAAGAATGATAGTGTCTCTAGTAAATTGTCGCATTATAAATATTTGCCCTTCTAAAAGTTTGGTTTCCACTGACATTTGATTTTGATTGACGACCCAGTTGGCACAATGGTCACCATGTCGGACTGTCAAACACAGGGTTGCGGGTTCGATTCCCGCCTCAGACAAGTATTTATGCTTAGATATTTGTCTGTGGTCTGGTTGTTTCTATGTATTATAAGTATATATTTACAAAAGAAAAGTATATAAGTAATATATCCGTTGTCTATCACCCATAACACAAGTCTAGTACTTAGCTTGGGGCTAGATGGCGATGTGTGGAATGTCCTGCAATATTTATTATTTATTATTATTTATTTGCTATAAAATTTAATTATTTCTTTCTATGTTTCTCAGCAACATTATTTATACCGATTGAAAATGATGAAAACTTCAACAAAGTTTACTTGGAGAACATTGAAAAGGCTTTAGAAGTAATTATATCAAGATTTCAAACAATCTTCTACCATTCGAACTTCTTGTATAAATTCACCAAGCTTAGTAGAAAAGAGGACGAATTGTTGAAAACTTTTGATAAATGTATTGACGAGGTATGTTATGTGATATTTTGATATTTTGAACGAATATTTCACCTTTTTTTTTCGAATTTGAATGATGAACGGTTGGCTTAAATTAAATATATGTTGGGATAGCCTACCTACGTCTATGTGTTAAAATATTATATGTAAACTTTAAAAATTGTACTAAAATAATGTTTTTCTCAAACATGCATGGAAATATTGTCATTATTTTCGAAAAAAGAACAGACGAAGTATCGAATTTACGGAGAAAGAAAGTCAAATCCATTGCAGGAGCGTTAGCACGCAGTTTCATACAACATTGCTGGAGCGCTGTAATGTGCCAAGTTCAAAAAACGCTTCTGCAATGTGTTTGAATCTTTTTGTCTGCAAACTCGACACCTCGCGTGTCGAAACTCTTTCAAAATAATGAAAATATTATATTTCCTTGCATTCTTTTGAGAAAAGCACTTTATATGCCTCGGCGGAAATGGCATTTGCCTGTCTCGTATTAATGTACTCATACTCGACCTGCAATTGCTTATTTCCCGGCCTTTGCAGTAATGTACTATTAACTTACAGATGATTAAAAGGAAACGGGAAATTAATCAAACTGACAAAAACACTCTAGGTAAGACCTAAATCAAATATTCCAAGTCTGCACCCGGCGTTCAACAATGTGTAGCCGCAAGACTATATTTCTACGCAAGTTGCCGACGACATGGCGACCTGGTTCTTTTTATCTGGGAAAAGTATTTCAAAGAAATACATGCCGTCTGAAGTCAGCTATGGAATCATACCTTATGGGGTCAGGCAGGACTTCTGTAGTGCATAATATATACCTACTATTACTAGAAGTACACAGAAAAATAGTTTTTTTCTTGAAACAAGATATAATCCTCTACCTATAGATGCTAGAAAATGAATTGGTTTTAGTAAAAAATCTTAAACTTTTAAAGCAATACTCTTCTATAATATAAAAATAAATCGCTAAAGTGTTCCTAAGCGCATAACTCGAAACGACTAAACCGATTTCGCTAATTTTTATTTTTAGAATATTTCTTTAAAGTACAACGATGGTTCCTATGGAGAGAAAATTGTAAAATCAAAAAATAATGCTCTAGCGTCTATAGCGGAGAGGTTCATTTTTTGCTGTAACCTTTTTGGAGTTTACTCCTTAAGAATCGATTTTCATATATAAGGCGCCCGGTATGAGAAAAATCCGAGGGGTAAAACCTACTAACAAGTAACGAAAATCGTGACACGTTTTTGGTGCGCACCTTTAGTGCGCAACTTTCTAATTTGGCTGTGAGTGTATTGCGTATGGTTAGATACTCGTACTTAAGGAGTAAACTCCAGTCGTGCGTCGGAGCTGACACACACACTTTTTTATTTTTCTGTGTAGGTAGGTATTTATGGAAATTTCCTTTTCAGTAATCCGTGAAAAAGTGTTCCTAGACCTCCTACTAGAGTTACATGATGAAGGTAAATTTACAATAAAGGAAGTGAAAGATGAAATCAACACAATCATGGTTGCCGCGGTTGACCCCACAAGTTGGACGCTCAATAATGTGTTAGTTTTCCTAGGAACGCATCTAGATGTTCAGGATAAAGTTGTTGATGAGTAAGTAGATGTTCACTTAGTTGATTGAATCCGGCGTTACTTTCTGGAACTCCATATCTGTAATGGGTTAATATTCAGTTTTTAGTTCCGAGCCTAGTGCCAAAACACAAAATGCAATGTGCACCGCCCTCCCGTCCACTTGAAGAGGCATGCAATGAGGACAAGCATCATCAGGATGGGGTCCGATCCTGATGATGCGTCGTGTAGACGTGAAACACGTGTCGTGGTTTATGAATGGTGTCACTAATACAAATTTTTGCTTGTCCTCATTGCATGGCTCTTCAAGAGGGCGGGAGGGCGGTGCACATTGCATTTTGTGTTTTGGCACTAGACTCGGAACTAAAAACTAAATATTAATACTTCCATTACAGATTTTGACTTTACAAGAAAAACTAGAATTAAAATAAAAACAAATATAAAAAAACTTGAGAGGTGTCAAGGGACACCCGGATGGAACGAAGTTCCTTTCGATTAATTAGTGAATGAATTGTAATATATATTTTATTAAGTTATTTTTTTTTAATTATTATTAAATATAATGTAATATAAACTTAATCAGTAGGATCAATTTTAGTAAACTAGCTTGCTTTCTATGAGAGGAAGAGAGACAGGCAGAGAAACACGCGCACGCCGCACGGCTTACAACTATAGCAAAAGGTGTTGTTACAACCTTTGTTCTTAATTTTTTCCGTTTCGCAACGCGCGATAAGGAACTTTGTAACATACTTACACACGAATAAAAAATGATTGAAAAGACCTTCTTCATAGTGGATTCCAGGTGGTTAACAGCCGCTTTCCATTAGTACACTAAACACAAATAAGACTTACTGATTTACGTAAATTATTTGCAAAAATTTCAGTAAATCATCATTCGCTCGTAGGATTGATGGCCGTTGGGGCCGAAAAGTCCTAGATTGCTCTGGAAGTCTTTGGGGGAAGCCTATGTTCAGCAGTGGACGTCCTGTGGCTAATATGATGATGATGAAATAAAATTCATCTTTTCATCTTTTTAAAAAAACGACGGGGTGTTATAAGTTTGATGTGTCTCTCTGTATGTGTGTGTCTGTCTGTGGCATCGTAGCTCCCGAACGGATTAACCGATTTTGATTTAGTTTTTTTATTAGCATCAATAGAAAATACTAAAAAAAACTAAAAAATCCTTAGATTAACAAGAGTCCTTGGAACGGAAGATAGAGACGTCGACAAACAAGATCTATCCAAATTGGTTTACCTCGAAGCTGTAATTATGGAATATCTGAGGTTGCACCCGCCTTCACCTTTAAGTTTTAGGACTCTTGAAGAAACTATTCAGCTAAGTAAGCACCTACCTATATCATATTTTTTTTATCACAGTTGCTCATAAAGCGGATCTTATTCAACGGCTTTTAGGCTCATAATCCAACATATTATGCACGCGTGCGTTTTACATTGCCAACCTAGTGCTATAAAGTTATCCCGATAAGTTAAATACGTATCTTACTGCTCATTACATGTTAGGTAGATGAAACATTCTTAATTTATCTGGGTTATACTGTTTTGATGTATAAAAAAGGTAGGTACTAAAGAGTTTTTTAGCTAGAAAAAATGGTTGTCTCTAAAGTCGGTTTACGAACGAAAATTTTACGTGATAATGACTTAGAAAACGATTAAAAATTGAGTTATGTTTATTTTTTGTTTTTTCTTTACTTAAATATATTGTTTTTCCGTACCATTGTATTTTGTTCTTAACCCCCGGCGCAAAAACAAATAGAAATAAAAATAGGTAAAAAAACTTTTTAAGTTAAACGGTTTTATGTTAAACATACATTGCAATGTTTAAGATAAATGTACTAAAAACCAAAAAATAATAAAATAGATACAGTCGTGGTAATTATAAACATATGCATAGACTAGACTAAAATAAAACCGTGGGGCACGTCAATTATCACATTTTTTATTATTACATTTATCTTATTTACAAATTATCGACTTAATGTGCGATAGAAGAATCGTTTAATTTAACGATTGTAGACAATTGACGTGCCCCACGGTTTTATTTTAGTCTAGTCTATGCATATGTTTATAATTACCACGACTGTATCTATTTTATTATTTTTTGGTTTTTAGTACATTTATCTTAAACATTGCAATGTATGTTTAACATAAAACCGTTTAACTTAAAAAGTTTTTTTACCTATTTTTATTTTCTAGTTTTTAGTTTTTATTTCGCATTCTGTTTAATTCATTTAGTGCTTCATTATTGCAAGGTTTCTTGCCCGTTAGTTTATTGCAGTCCAACTCCTCTATACGTAGTCCTTGCAAAGATCTTACTCTACTAAGAGCCACGTAGGCTTGACCTTCTTCAAACAGTTTTGCACCTAAGTATACGACTGCGTGATCCACAGTGCTGCCCTGCATTTTATGTATTGTAGAAGCCCATGATAGTATTAAAGGCAACATTCTTCTTTCAGCCGTCCCGTAATTGTACTTAGCTGGAAACTGTATGGCTTTCGGGTGTATAAGATGTACTCCGTCTCTTGCGAAATCAATTCGGACGGAAGGTACATCTGTTGCATACATCTGAGTTCGACGAAATTGAGGCCAAACGATTTCGTTGATGTAGCCTATAGCGCCATTTACTAATCCCTTTGAAACGTCAATATTGGACCGTAGCATGACTTTTGCCCCCACAAATATTTGCAGTTCCGCTGGTAAACCCCCAGTTTTGTTGATATCAGCTGGTATTATAGTAGCTATATCCACATTGTCTGCATTTCGTGTGGCGTGAACTAGCTGATCCTGCGCTTTTATTTTGTAAATGCGAGCACCATTATTTCTGTACAAATTCAATACAGCAGAGTTGTGGTCGTTAACTTGTTGATTTGTGGGGTATACCCTTAACGCTTTGTCTATTGCAAACTCATCACTCGTGTCTTGAAGAAGTCTTCCCATTAAAATACTAAAATGTTGGGTTGTTAGCTCACCGACTCTCAAAGCATTCAAAATATCAATAAAAGTCTGGTCACCTTGCTGACGCATATTTTCAGTTAATTCACACAGCGTGAATAAACGCCAGAGATGTGTAGCTGGTTGGAGATGTTCTGGCTGTTTGAAAACAGGTGTTCCTGATCGTTTTATAGGCGGCAGTTGTAAAAGATCACCGAAAAGTAATACGTTTACTCCTCCAAAAAACTCATTTTCACAGTTCTTAATTTGCCTTAATCGAGCGTCCATCATGCATAACATTTGATAAGACACCATGGAAATCTCGTCGACAATCAAAAATTCTGTCTGATGCCATTGTTGCCTCATTATTCGCAAATAGTTTCCGGACAGTGGTGACATACCTGTTATGCGACCGTCTTTCTGTACAGGCAATTTTAAAGTACTGTGTATCGTAGCTCCATTTATTAATCTAGCTGCAACTCCTGTTAGTGAGCAGACTTTAACCGCATCCTTTGCGTAGCACCTATTAATTTGGTCTCGTAATAACTTTAATAGAAAAGTCTTGCCCACACCAGCTCCTCCTGTAAAGAATATTTTTAAACGTTCTTCAGCACCTGACATTTGATTTTGTATGGACTGGGTAACTAATGTAAAAATTTCCTTTTGTCCTGCATTCATAGACTGCTTAGCCTGTAAGAACTGGTCTTCATTCATTGGCAAATAAGGAACTTCTTCTTCATGGTCTAGTTCCATCGGCTCTGCGTGTTCCAGTATCTGAAATGCGTGTACTTGCGCGAATGCATTTTCAAGCTGCCTGTCACGTTCACGATATATTTCCAAGTAGGCGTTTGTTTGTCTTAAACTTTCTTCGTTGGCGAGAAACGCATCTCTGGCACTATTAAATTCTCCTAAAAGTTCGGCCTCATTGCGATACGGCATATACTGGATTAGTAAACTGTAATAATATGACTCTGGATCAGAAGCTGCTACGAAGTTAGGTACCCGTACTACAGCTGGCGTGTTTCTAATAGTCATTTTGGTGTTGTCTGTTAAAGTTATAAGACGCCTTCTTGATGTTTGCTCGTGCGGTGCATAAGCATCGGTATCGATGCTCTCTTCATTTATAACTGGCGGTTTTGTGTAGTGTGGCTCAAATAACATCGCAAATTCTATGAGACACATATTGTTAAAATCATAGTTGGGGTGCTCTGCTGGTCGCTTTTCATATCGTTCGAAAATATTGGCACAATATCCTGCTGCTTGACCAGCTTCATTAAACTTCAACACTTTATACCTTTGTTCCGCTTTACGAGTATTGACAAAAATTGTTTTTCTCGAGCTGTCACGCATACTCAAATGGCATAGCCTGAATACGCATTCGCAGGCTGAAACTTGACGTTCTCTTAATATGCGCATGCATATTTTAAACAGCTTACGCGAGACGTCAGTTTCTTCTCTTCTAATTTGTTGAATAGCTCGAGATACTTCACCATCTAGGTTTGTAGGTTCTGATTTTGACACGTATTTAGCGATGTAATACGCAATCGACTCATTTGTACCACACGGTTGTATATCCATATTGGCTTTCCACATTTTTAGCAAAGCAGGACTGTAATTATTTACCCAACCATCTTCACTTTTTCTTTTCAGAACGCAAATGCGACCACCGTTGTAGATGAATTCGTTAGATGAAGGATCAATAACATGTGTCTCTAAGCATTCCGAGCGTGGAAAGTTGAAACGACAAATAGAATTATTTTTCGTGCAGGTACTAGTGTGTCGATGTATTTGACAATTTTTAACTAATTCATATAGTTCTGAAGTTTCTGGAGGAATGGCAGTACTACAGACTGAATCAATGCGAGCTATTCCTTCAGGTGTCGCAACAGACGGGTGATCTTCGATCCAAACAACCATATGCAAATGAGGACTTCCTCTGTTCTGAAACTCGATTCGCCACCAATGATCTTTAACTTTACCGCCAAATATTTCAGTATCAGTTTTAAGAAACTGCATTAGCGCATTAACACGTACCATAAAATGTCTACTCACAACAACTGGATACATCTCGATGAGTCTCTGAGTTTCCTGAATATCTAAGTCATCTGGGTCAATGTGCTGTTTACCATCACTAACAAGGAGACCTCTTTTCATATCCTTCCAGTGAAGATCATTGCAGCTCAATGTAACAAAATAAGTGGGAGGTCCTAAACATCTGATTTGTGCTATAAGATCACTAAGAGCACTACGCCAATAAGCAGCGGAACCTCTTAGATTTTTTAAATATAAGTGCAGGTCTTCCACTCGATTGCCGTTTTCACCTTCAACTTTTCTAGCACAAGCTGCAATGGTTGATTTAACTCGATAGTACTCAAACATTGATAGAGCATAGAATAGGTAATCGTTGCGCTGAAATCTAACATCAGCACCTAATAAACGATATTGATAGTAATCCAAAGGACTTATATTTACGGGCCGTTGTTCTTTCAAACCATTTTTACCATACGGGAAAAGCTGATACCATGCGAACTCTTCTGCTTTTAACTCATAAGCTTCATTCACAATATTATTATTCGTCTTTCTTCTGATTTCGTTTACATTTTCAGATACCTCTAGCTCATCTTCAACATCAGGTTGGACGCTATCAATAGGCAACATTACAGATGTTTGTATAGGTATAGTTTCAGATCTCAGATTCGAAAGCGGTTGTTGTACTTGTACATCCTGATGAGTGATGGCATCTTCCTGTTGCTGTACTTGAACACCCTGACGAGTGATAATATTTTCCCTCAAATGTACGTCTACGCGTGTAAGGGTGTACGCGATATTACGGGATCCGAGGCATCTTTTACAGATGCGGCACAGTTCTTGTAAGTTGTCGCATTCTATAACACAGGCTTTGCCATTTTCTGGTGTTGGTTTTCCTTTTGGGCCACAAGAATGGGAGTCAGCAAAATAGTATTTGTCTTCACCGCGAAATACGCTAACAGATTTATTTGACGCTGTCAATATTCCTGAAGAATGACTATCAAATAATCTATTTAAAGCTGTATGTAATGTAATGCCGATATTATTGGTATTTACAGAATCTTGGAGACTCCCGAATAAAAGAGTGTCTTCATCATATTCTATAGAAAATCGGCATTCATACATTTGTAAACTATGCCTGACGATATGAAAGTTTCGTATCTCTAAATATCCTGTTTCATCCAGTTCAGTAGGATCAAGCTGAGTACGAATCCTGCAATATAAGGAGTCACCCGCTAACATATTAGCATTCAGAATATTGACGTCCCATTGATTAGGGCTTAGGATTGCAGCTCGGACAATGTTTGCCAACGACATAGCACTACATTGTACACCAGCATATCGCGAAGTAAAGACGTTGTAGTCACCTTGATGCCATGAAGCTCGAATAATTCTTGCAACATTATTAATTGGAATGAATGCATTTCGAATTTCATTTTCATTCCTTTCTGACGCCGTCATTTGTGTATATCGCTGACGTTGCTTTTTTAACCTGGCCTCATATTGCTCAGGTGTTTTTGACGCTAATTGTTCCCGTCGTTTCAGTAATCGACTATTTCTATCACCTTCACTTTCTTTAGCTCGTTTTGCTTTATACTTTTCTTTCGCTTTTTGAAGCCTTCGTTTACGTTGTGTTGCAGTTTCTGTTTTATTTGTGTTTGTATTTTTTATATATTTTTTTACCATTTTGTTCTGTTAATGAAACGACAACCAAGCATCAACTGTCTTTATTGACATATAGTCAAGAATCCAAAGAGGTCATTATCACAACATCTTTCCCCAAAAATATAAAAAACATAACACACATTAAATTTTTTTTTGTTTTACCATTTTGTTCCCACGAGTAATGGACATTTAAACGGTCGACCCCCCCAGAGGTCCAATAAAGGGGCAAGGCTATGTACAACAAGATGCGCCTGAGTCTTGAGGGGAAAACGCTAACGACATATCATTTTTATCCACCCTAATGCCATACAGTTCTCGGCGCGTTTTAACCTTTCACCTTAACTTGGGTGGTGTACCGCTAACGACGTATCATTTTTAGCCACCCTAACGCCACACAGTCCTCAACACGATACAAAATCTTGACTTGGGTGGTGGATTCAGGCTGGATTAATCAGATACCTAAATTACAGATTCAATTTCTAAATTTAAATCTTATTATTATACGCCATTTGGTGGCTGCGCCCATCTTAAATATTGAGGTTGTATAGTGCACTGTATTCTTCTTGTCAAGCCCTTTTATTTGATACCCATATTGGTGGGATTGATAAAAAATTGTTATCAGCCATTTGGTAGCGGCGGCCATCTTAGATTTCAATTTTGCATAGTAAATTGTATTCTACTTGTTGAGACCTTTCATTTGATACCCATGTTGATGGGATTGATAAAACCTAAGTTATCCGCCATTTTGTAGAGGCCGCCATCTTGGATTTTAATTTTATATAGTACATTGTATTATACTGGTTGAGCACTTTCATTTGATACCCATATTGATGGGATCGATAAAACCTACGTTATCTGCCATTTTGTAGCGGCCGCCATCTTGTATTTCAATTTTTTATAGTATATTGTATTCTGCTTGTTGAGCCCTTTCATTTGATACCCATATTGATGGGATTGATAAAACCTACGTTATCCGCCATTTTGTAGCGGCGGCCATCTTGAATTTATAATGATAATGAATAAACATAATTGTATTGTCACCAAAATCCAAAGTGTATACAAAATTTCAGATTAATCGGTTGACAGGAAGAGGGTGAAATTTAAATTACTAAATTTGACCCAAGAAAAATAAAACAAACGGGGTGAGCTAAATATAAAAAAACCGTTTAAAAACCGTTTAATAAAAACCCTAAAAAATATTGTATGTCAGACGAGGCTGTATAGGTTAAAAGCCTTTAGCCTGGCCTTTCCAGAGCATAATTAACAAAAAAATATTGCCTTAAAAATTGTGCCAATAGGGTCGTCATCGAATGATTATGTTTTATAAAAAACTTATAGGTAAATACACATTATCAGCGGGCAGCAACTGTATACTAGCGCTGCATGGAGTGAGCCGTGATCCTTGGTGGGGACCGGATCCGGATGTGTTTCGTCCGGAGCGATGGTTCGAGCGGAAGGACCCAGGCCACTACTTCGCTGGGTTCAGTATGGGCAAGAGGAGTTGTATGGGTGAGTATTAGCTTTTTCTGTGGTCTCAAACATGAGGTTGCCACGATTCACGGCCGTCGGATCCTTTAACTTGTATTATGGAACTTGTATATGAGCTTATCTTTAGATAAACTTCGCTTGCGCGATCTAGGATCAACGATCGGCGTAGTGGCTCCATCTGTCGGTGGCGTTGTGAAGCGTCGCCACATCCCGACCGTCCCGCTATTGAGAACTTTTTTACGCCCGTCGGGTCCCCTGGACTGGGGGAGACGACGGCCGTTAATTTACAATAAAATTAGATTCGAGCGCCTCGCAGATCCCCAGATATAAGATATTTTTTGCTCTTGCAGTACAAATTTTGTACTTACTTATTAATATAAAATTATGTTTCAGGCAAAATACACGCAATGATGAATATAAAGACGATGCTCGCTCACATCGTACGTCGATACCGAGTCACAGCTGATGCGAGCAAGTTGCGGTTCAAATATGACTTCGTTATGAAACCAGTCGCTGGACATTTCATTAGTATAGAAAGACGAATTTGATACATTTTACAATAAACCATTCAAATAATGTATTCTTGTTTAACAATACCGATAGAAGGACACATAGGAATAATTACCTTTATAAAAAACTCCCGATCCCGTGGGAATATAGTGATACAAAGTAGCCTATCTTATTCCCATTTGATCAATATCAATGTATTCTCATACCAAATTTCATCACAATCGTTTCAGTATCTAGTTTCGGAGCCTGTTCGTTACAAACAAAAAAATGTTTCACCCGCTCCAGATCTTTTCCTCTATGTAAATTATTCGAACCAAACGGTATTGTTCGCTCTGATGGCAAGAGGCCCGACGGCTTAACGCTCATTCCTTGGAGGCAAGGGATATCGTTGGTGTGGGATGCCACCTGTGTGGACACTCTGGCGGCTTCCCATATTCCGGCAACGTCGGGTGGAGATGCGGCGGCTGCGAACGCGGAGTCCCTTAAGTCTCGCAAGTATTTGGAGCTGGTGGACCGTTTCATGTTCGTCCCGATAGGTGGAGACTTTTGGGTCTTGGGGTCCCGAAGCCTCTACATTTTTTAGGGACCTCGGCGCGTGTCTTGTCGATGTGCCTGGAGATCGGAGGGCTGGTGGCTTTTTCACTCAAAGGGTCAGTCTGGCCATCCAGAGGGGGAAATGTTGCCAGCCTTCTGGGAACGATGCCTCGAGGAGACGCGCTTGAGGATGTCTTTTATTTGTTATTTAATTTAATTTTAGTTTATTTTCGTATATTTTAATTTGGTGATTGTAATTTTCATTTTGTTTTATTGTGAGTACTTATAATTATGACATTTGTGTAAAAATTGCATAAGTAAAACTACATTGGGTGCAAAGTTTATTAAAATAATAGACTACAGCGTTCCGCGGTTTCTCTCGCGTAACTTGCGATCCCGTGGGAATATCGAAATAAAAAGTAGCCTATCTTATTCCCCATGAATCAACGGATTCTGATAACCCAAATTCAAAAAAATTCTGGAGGAAAAATTTCTGATGCAAGGAAGCAGCTGAAATAGACCAGACGAGCAGTCTCAATGTCCGTTTATTCGCGAAATTATTGGAATTTAACCAATCACCTATTCTAGAGAGAGCATTGTAAACATCGTCAACGTACGACTGACGCTTTTAAACCTTGAACACCAAGGAGGTGTCATCTACGAACAACACTATCCCATGTCCCTTACAAGGTAAAGTAAGTCATTTATATAAACTTAGAACAGAAAAGGTCCTAATATGGATCCTTGAGGAACTCCCATTGCTATCGCAGATCCGGGGAATCGTTTTCCGTTAACATCAACACTTTGTACCCTACCGCCCAAATAAGATGAGATACGATCCAGGGAGCCATCCCTAATACCGTAGTGGTGTAGTTTCATGATCAATGTATTATGCTGAACTCAATCAATTGCCTTGGATAAGTCACAAAATATGCCATACGCATTATGCGACTCCTCTTCTTGTCCATACAAAGGTTGCCTGGAAGAGATCGCTTTGAGCGATAAGGCCGCCCTAGACTTAGACTTAAGCTTTGTATTTTTTTAATTATTAATTTTGTTTGAAATTGTTATTTACAAAAAAGAATTTATCTTCCCAAGCATCAAATATGTTTTTAATCAAAGCTATACCCACACCGCAGTGGTCGAGCGCCCCTTACTAAAACCGAAATGTTTGTTATGGAAAATATTATTATCATGAAAATGTTTAAGTAGTTGCTTTAAAATGGAAAAAAATGGTTCAATAATTTTACTTAACGTGGTTAGTACTGATATTGGTCTAAAATAGGAGGTATTTTATTCTGAGAATGAGTTCCTTGGTATCAATTACTCTTTAGAATTTGATGGCACCTACGTTTCATTGACATTTATTTATCTAATACCTACCTTTATTTTATTCTGACAATAATTTTTATAATTTTGACATTTTGCAATTAATAGTATTATATAAAAGTATGTAGGTATGTACTATAAATTTGTATTTGCATGTCAATACATTTGACTGAAGTTGAGAATCTGTATAATAATATTTTATAAGTTCTTATTAATGTACCAACTTTTACGCAAATAAATGAACTGAACTGGACTGAGGGGTCTGAGGTATTACCAGATTTAAACAGTGGAATGGAAACAGTGGATTTTATTAAATCAGGAAACACACCACAATCTATACATCTATTAAATACAATGACAAGTTCCGGTATAATCACTTCAATAATTGATTTAACAATCGGAACAGTAATCCCCCATAGATCTTTAGTTTTGATAAGATTTATTTCCTTAAGCACTAACAAAATGTCATGATTTTTAACATATTGGAATTTAAATATTTTATTACAATTGGGTGCTTACATTCGTTTTTAATAAAGCTTCTGCAATGGGAGTTAAAAGATTTTAAAACCTTACTCAAAGCAATAGTTAGGTACTGAAAAATTCTCAAATTCATTTGCGATATCTTGATCATTATTTAATTTGCCTAATTTAAACTCGATGTTTTTGGCTGCGACTCTCCCTGCTTCAGCGTTAATTACTTTCCATGTAGCTTTTATTTTATCATCACTAGTTTTTATCATAGATTTAATGCAGAGAGAATTTATCAATAAACATACTCTTTTAAGTATCTTTGAATAGTTTTTGACGTAAGCTCTAAACTCCTCTGATGTATTATTCGGTCTTTGCGCATATAACTTATATAATTTATGTCTACTTCGATGAATACCAACCGTTGCCCAGTCGCTAAACTCGCGTTTGTCAGAAACCACCATAGATCTAAACGTAAAGATAGACTGAAATTGGTTATTAAGAACCGTAGTTTCATCAAAATCGGTCCAGTACTTTCGGAACCTGTTCTTTACAAACAAAAGAGCAAAAAAACTTTGCCTTTTATAATATTATTATAAGTACTTGTACTTGTATACGGGCTATTTTCCGCAATCAGACCTCTTTAGTTGGGTCCCCTTTGCGTGAGGTTCTATTTGTTAGGGGGAGAACCAGCCCAGCTCTTCCATAAATTTTGCCACCAGATGTGGTTTCTCAAAAATTTCAGGAAGGCACTTACCGTCACCTACTGGACTTAGTCTGATCTCCGTAAGCACCATGCAGTCCAGCAGCACATGCGCGGTCGTTTCCTCAGCCTCTTTGCACGCTCTGCACAGTGGGCTGTCCGTTATGTCCAGGTTGTGGAAGTGTTTGTTGAAAGTGCCGTGACCGGTCAAAGCGATTGTTACCAAGCGTATTTGCGATCGGTTTAAGTTTAAAAGGCGTTTCATGAGTCTGTTGTTTGTCTCGGGGAGTGCTAGTTTAGCTTGCCTGCAGCTTTCCGTCGTGGCCCATAGGTGGCGGTGTCGCATTTTAGCGTGGTTGCGGATCCAGGCTCTGAGTTGGTTAGAGGGGATCGGGACGGACGGTTGAGGCCCGTACTGACCGCTTCCGCTCCCCTCGTTGCCAGCTCGTCCGCAGCGTCGTTACCCCTTGAGCCGCTGTGTCTCTTAACCCATTGTAAGGTCAGTCTATTGTGTTCTCCTAGTCTGTTGAGTGTCTCGTAACATTCGTAAATCAGGGCTGAACTTATGGTTCTTCTATTCAGTGCATGTAGCACCGCCGCGCTATCGGACAGGATTCTGATGCCATGGCCTGAGACATCGCGATCCAGCGCAGCCCATGCTGCCCTGATTATACCCACACATTCCGCTTGGAAGATTGAGTTGTGGCGGCCTAGAGTTACGCTGAGGTTTATGTTAAGGTCCTCCGAGAAGATCCCGGATCCAGTGCCCATATCAGTTTTTGAGCCGTCGGTGTATATCCACATTTCACTGGGTTGCGGATGGTCACGTTGTCTTTCAGTCATTTGTATTGTATAGTGTCTTTTGAATTCATGTCTTTTGGGTATCCTATCACTAATCGCTTTCAGCATGGGTTGTTCTGCTGAAAGCTTGGACAGGACCTTCGTATGTCTGGCCTTCACATCCTTTTTCCACAGGCCTAAAGAGGTCAGACTTGCCGCGCTAGCAGCCGCCTCCTGTTGGACGTATAGATGGATGGGAAGGATGTTGAGCATGGCTTCCATCGCCGCCGTGGGTGTGGTGCGCATAGCGCCGGTGATAGCCATGCAAGCCATCCTCTGAAGGCGAGTCAATTTAGTCTGTGTTGTTGTTAATTCCGTTCGGGGCCACCAAGCGACTGCGCCATAGCTGATGCATGATCGTATCACTGATGTGTACAGCCATAGCACTATTTTAGGGATAAGTCCCCATGTTTTGCCAATCATGCGGTGGCATTGCCAGAAGGAGATGCAGGCTTTTTTATATAGGTAGTCTATGTGGTTACTCCAGGAGAGTTTACTATCCAGAACTTTTATTAGTATATACTAGCTGTCCCGGCAAAATAAATAAATATATTATGTTCTCAGACCTAATGAATACACACAAATAATGTCATACAAACCGGTTCAGCCATTTAGGTGGATATATCGATGACGTCAGCTTTGCTGACGTCAGCAAAGCTGACGTCATCGATTAGCAGCTTCGTCCTCAAATAGTAGCTTCCATGGTGCTGAGTAGTTACCGCATGTTGTAGGGAGGTCCACTCGGCCCGAAGTCTAGCGCTGGAATGATCTCTACAGTTTTGCGGCTGTATTTATAGTGATTGTGTGTTAAGTCAATTGAGTGTTTTTCAAACACTAGAATCTTGTTTTAAATAATTAAATTCAATGTAAATCGATCTATTAATTATATTCTTAACTGTTTTTTTATTGTAGTTTAAATTAACCGTTAGTTTCAACAATTATTATAAGGAAATGAAAACAAACTTAATAATAAGTTTGTTTTGAATAATCAATAATTTCATGAATTCTAGATGAAAGTTAGTTTTAACAATCAAAGTTTAGGTCAATAATCATAATTGCGATATATATATATATATATATATATAGGGATATAATAAAATCTGCTTATTTAATTTGGCTGTTTATCTCACTATTAGTCACGCTTAGAGGTATCTCCGTAAAATAAAAACAACGTTACATTTGTATAGCGTGGGAAGCCAAAATAAACCTATACTTTTTAAAATTTTAGATTTATGCAAAAAATTCTAAAAGTCGTTTAAAAATTTCCCATACATAATATTAAGTTGATATTTGTTAGGCTGTATGTACTCAGGCATATATGAAAAAAAACCAGTGTTTTAACGTCGTTCTTCAACGACAACAAATCGATTTTGATTCTTTTCTTTGTTGGAAGGGTATGCAATTTTAATCAATTGTTATGGTCGGTTCCATAAAAACTGATTAAACTGACAATGAACTTCGGAATTCGGAGTGATGAACAGAATCCAAAAAGCGTCGCAGATAGTTCAGTTTAAAAAAACGGTATAAAACTTTTGCACGAATAGGTATAGATTGATGGTGCACTGAATATGCCAAAATAAAATTTAAAAATAGACTTAAAAAAGAAGATAAAAATAACTGCATTTTTATAATCTGAAGTCGAGCAGCCAAAGTACAGTGAATAATTATTTGTGCAATTATTTGAAGTGAGTTTTTAGAATGCAAATTTTGGTTTAATATGTTACCACAATACCTAATTAGAAGTTATTTTTTGTGTCGAGAATATTAAAGTTTTAATTTTTAAAATCCTAATAGATTTTATTTCTTTTTTTGTATCTCTTTTGCATTTTTATATAAATGCTAGAAGTTACACGAGTCACACAATCTTAATTAAAGTAGGTAGGTACCTATTTACAGCATCTTAACTAGCATCATCTCGCAGTTTCACCCGCGAAACTCCCGATCCCGTTGGAATATCGGGATAAAAAGTAGCCTATGATACTTTCAATTAATCAATGCATCATCTTACTAAGTTTCATCACAATCAGTCCCGTTGTTTCGGAGCCAATTCAATGCAAAAAAATAATCAAATCTTTTCTCTTATAGAAAAATGTATATATAGAATTTATATGAAGAAGATACAATACAGAAGATACCTAACTACAGAAGATAAGTTTTACTAGTCGGGCCCCGCAGTCGCACTTACAAAAGAAACCTATCGGAATAAAAATTACTTTTAAATAGCTAATTGTTTATTCCTGGAGTGTAGAAATCTAAATTCTTATATTCCTACTTACTTTTACATTAGTTTCTTAGTTTTTTGTCATGTAGAGAGAGTTTAGTAGGGCGTAAGGGCCCGAGTGGGGCACGCGTGGTACGCCGCTATTAAGCGAGGTTTAGGTGTTACCCCAAAGATAAGGGTTTTGCGGTACGGACCATCATCGCCGTCGTAGGGGCGTGGACGAATTCTCGCGTGCATCGATATATCCTTACATCTTGGCGAGCGTAAAACCGATGGGTTAGTGGGTAAGACTCTGACCGCCTACCATCTTCAGGCTAGAGAGAGCCCCACATTACGCGGCTGTCCCTGTCCCACCCGGGAACGGATTAGATATTGGAATTTAGTAGCGGGATGCCTACTATCGCATTTAGCCGAGTGTTTTTTAACTTTCATAGGATCTGTAGCACAAAAACAACATTACCTACTAAAATCGCATATACTTTAGATCGCACCATGTCTATACTTTCGTCTACACACAACTAATGGTTACTTTAGAATAGGGGTTCCCAAACTTATTTTATCTACTGCCCACTTTGGGAATAAATTATTTTTAGCGCCCCCATTTTATCACCTACTTAAAAACCACTATAACAAAAAATTTTAAAAGAAATTGTTAGCTATATTAGCGGAGATTAAACATTAATTCTAAACGAGACTTTTACTATAACCCGCAAGAGTTATTGAAACCTGAGAGCAAAAGGTAGTACACAACGCACCCATTTTTTTTGGCCTTTTAGGCCTGCAGCACCCACAAGGGGGCGTTATCGCCCACTTTGAGAAAGGCTGCTTTAGAAAATATAATCGGATTCAGCCATATTTACTTTTTTATTCAATCTTCGCTTTGATGGAAGTTTGCAAAGAAAATGTGACGTAGATGGTCAAAAATATTCTGATATTAGAATTAAAAAATGTTCTAGGTGTAGGAAGTGTCACGTTTAAGCCATTCGAAGCTATTGCAGAACTAAAATATACGAAGGTAATTAAAATATAAATAGTATGTATAGGTAATTGTTTTTAACTAATAAAAACTAATTACTTAAACCAAACCACCAAAAATATTTATTTATGTTTAATTGAGCGACTATTTTTAACTAAGCACTTAGATAAACAGATAAAACAATTATTGCTATAGGTACCTAAATTGTATGCTAATTTAATCGAAACATAAATATAAAATAACTAAGTCAAAAAATTGGCACACTTTAAATTTGAGTTTTGATTGAATTGAACTCTTAAATAAATAAATTCTAATATTATAATTATTCTATTCTGTGATATTACCTACTGTATAATTTGTCGCAATGCTACAAGTAATATTATTATGGACATGTTTTCTTCTATTTTGGTGGTATTATAAAACAGTGGGAATGAAAGGGCCACCGATTTACAAAGGATGTTTGCCTTTTTTGGGACATGCTCACTTGCTACTGAAATGTACGACACATGAACGTAAGTTGAAATTGAAACTACTTTAAAATTAAATTGTGACTAAAACCATTCGAAAAACGAACAATACCAATCATGGAAAGGGGCGGAGTTAACAGACGGGTCCAAAGTTAGAATTGACTCATTTATTTACCCCGGGACTTTTTTTTTCAGTTGATGAAATTCCTTATATTTGTACATAGTCCCAATTTTTTCCTAAAAGCGATGAACTTAAAAATCTTAAAATTTTCAGGATTAATGGATCTCTTTATCAGTTTTACCAAAGAGAGCGAGAAATTAGGAGGAGTAATGCGCTGGTATTTTGGACCTACACAATTCTATTGTAAGTACTTTGCTGGGTATGCTTAATTTTTTTAGACTTATAAAATAGGCTCCGAAACTATTACACCGATTTTGATGAAACTTGGCATGATGATACATTGGTTCATTGGAAGTTTCATAGGCTACTTTTTATCCCGATATTCTCACGGGATCGGAAATTACGCGGGGAAACCACGGAGCGCTGCTAGTACTATAAAGAACACTTGATTGATCTGGAAATAGGTGAATCAAATTGACGACGCCAATTATCAACTATACAGATTTTTGTTCTTAATTTTTAGGGATAACGGATCCGGCAGACACTCATAAGATCGGAAAATTAAATGTTAACAAACACTCCTTTTATGGTTTTGGTGAAAAATTCTTTGGAAGTGGATTAGTAACAGGTTCAGGTAAAATAATGGAATCAGGTTTATTTATTTTTTCACAATTTCAGCTCTAGAATCTCAGATAAGTAATCTTAACGTAAAGCACGTCATTGAGTCCCAAGGAAAATAATTTAATATAATGACACTTACAGGGGATTATTTGGGTGTATTTTGAGTTTGTTACGTTAATATTCACAAAAAAACTTAGCACAATGCCCTTCACACAGGAGGCATTGGACTGGATTTCACAAATCTAATAGGAAATAAAGTATGTCTTCAATTCGCTTCACTTGGGACTCTACAATACTCTCGGGGTCCAATATGCCACCCATGACGTAAAACATTGCTTTACTCCTTTGGCGCATAATCTATTTTTATTTTGGAGGGCCAAATTATTATCAATCTTTTAGACCTACCAAAAAAACTGGAACAAAATATTCGAGAATAGAATTTAATAACGTTCTCAGATAATTACACACAATCATTTTTATTATTTTAGGACCAACATGGAAAACGCACAAAAAGTTATTATATCCAGCATTTTCTTGGCAAGTTTTGTCAAACAACAGCGATAGAATTAACAAAGAGACTCGAAAATATCTGATAAATTTTGACACGAAAGTTGGTAAAGAGCCTATTGATCTCTATAAGGATATAAAGCTGATGACTTTAAATACTGTGTTCTGTAAGTTTATATATTGGTTCTTATGTAATTCCGGCAATATCTATAGGTACAGTCGGCTGCATAATTGCTGCATATTGGAATGTTTGCATTCTAATAATTTTTGTTTGATTATTTGATGAGTTAGAAGACTTTAAACTTTACCTAAAGCAGTTGTCTAGAATCTTGCTTGTGTTGAAAACATTCTTATAACATCCGTTTTGGAGCTCTACGGTGGGTCTGCAATTATGCAGCCGACCGTACAATGTGTTTCAGCGAAGGGGTTTTAATACGAAAGACAATGATTCTAGACGTCTAGGCGAACAACTTTCGTTCTACGACTTTTGGAAATTCTAAGGGAATTTTTACTTGAAAATCAGCTGTCTTATACAAAAACTTCGAACGAAATGTTCGAATTTCCAAAAGTCGTAGAACTAAAGTTGTTCGCCTAGACGTCTAAAACAACCCCCTTTCGTATTAAAACCCCTTCGCTGAAACACATTGTATATAAGTGAACGTGCTGTTACTCAGTTAGACAACTCGTTCTTGTATGATGAGAAGGTGGTTCCTAATCTCTATCAATAAAAAGGTAAAAAAAGGAACCCTTATAAGATCACTCTCTTGTCCGTATGTCCGTGTGTTACCACTGATTTTCTCAGAAACGGGTGGACCTAGATTAATTTTTTGTGTATGTCTCTTTTGTCTTCTTCTTTTCTCCTTGCCGTTTCCCATATCAGTTGGGGTCGGCACTCCTAATATTTTTTCGCCGCAACGGTCTGTTATGGGCCGTCTCTGCATCGTCGTCAATGGCTTTCAAGTCATTTTTTATAGTTTGGGAGAAGGTCGCTGGTGGGCGGCCCCTTCCTCTTCTTTTCTCCTCTATGTCAAGTACCCTCCTTGCCATATGGTCTGAAGGTCGACGGATGACGTGGCCATACCATCTCAGTCGGTTTTCTCTGAGCTTGTTCACTATGTTAGCAACTTTGAAGGTCCCCCTTACGTGGTCGTTCCTTACTCGGTCTTTTCTAGTAACCCCGCCAGACCATCGTAGCATTTTCATAAGTGCTGGACGGGCCGCTTGCTTGTACACTTTTCCCTTCACTCTAACAGGCACTCGAGGATCACAGAGTACACCTGTGAGCTCACGCCATTTTAACCATGCTGCTGTTATTCTGTGCTCTACGTCTTTTTCGGTGCTGGCTTTTGGAGCTACTATGGATCCTAGGTATTTGAATTGCTCAACTTTGTTCAAGGGAGATCCTTCGATCGTGGGTGAGACATTTGCACCACCTGCTCTTCCAGATAGGGGACAGTACATGTACTCCATCTTTTTCCTGTCTGTCTGTCTGCATGTCTCTTTTGTATTTTTATTTAATTGAATTGTAATTTAAGCAAGTAGATATATTTTTACAACATCATCTGACATTTTTGTCCTCACTTTCACTCGCATACCACAATTTTTATCATTAACCTTTGATTTATAAATAATCTAAGTTCTAACCTTTTTTGCAGCAACATTATTTACACCGTTTGACGATATAAACTTCGCCAAAATGTATTTAAAGAACATGGACGAAGCTTTGGAAATATTAATATCAAGATTTCAGACAATCTTCTATCATTCCAACTTCTTATATAAATTCAGCAAGCTTAGTAAAAAAGACGATGATTTGTTGAAATTTTTTGATAAATGTATTGAAGAGGTAAGTATGTTATGATTCCGGTCATTCCTGCCTGTCCCCGAATGTCCCCGAAATCAATTTCAGGGACAGGATAAGATAAGATGAGATAAGATTATTTATTCGCCGGAATACATAGCATTTGTCTTACAAAACATATTCGTACATGTATTCGGTCCGCAAGCAAACGTGCAAATGTTAAAAATAATATCAACAATAATCAAATTAATAAACAATAATGTCAAATTCTATTGTATTCTCCTACTACTAAATGATTTGAATTCGTTAAGGTCATAAAAACAGTGTTCAAGAAGCCAGATACTTAATTTGCAGGCAGAAATGACCTGATATTTAAACCAATTATAATTTTTCTTGTCAATGCCCTTTTCTATTTATAATAGCTTTTGCCCGCGACTTCGTCCGCATAGAAGTCGAAGACTTGAAGTAGATTGAACCAAAAAATCACGTTGTCCCATACAAACTTTGCCCCCCTTTTTCACTCTCTAAGGGGTAGAATTTCGGAAAATCCTTTCTTATCGGATGCCTACGTCATACAAAGAATACACCCTCCAAGTTTTAGGTCTCTAGGACCAGCGGCTTAGGCTGTGCGTTGATCCGTCAGTCAGTCAGTCAGTCATTCAGGACAAAGCATTTTATATGTATAGATGATGTATTCCTATTTATGTAAAATAAATATGTTTGTTAATACATTAAAAAAAAAATACAATTTTGTTCTTATGACATTTTATATTGAAGATGTCATACGATTTTCTGAACTGAACTGATACTTGTCATGGTGTGTTTTCGTGATGGAGGCTTTTTAGGGTTTTGAGGTATCAAAAGGTAAAAAAGGAACCCTTATAAGATCACTTTCTTTTCTGTCTGTCTGTCCGTGTTTCACTAGTTCAGTTGCAAATGAAATTAATTTAAGAGGAAAGGGTACCGGCGCTCTCTCTATACAAACGTAGTCGACTGTTTCCTCCCTGGATAATGACACTAGAGCAAATATTTTTGGTGCATAAAACCTATAACTGCCATGACTTTGCCCTTTCCGGTACCCTTTCCTACCCTTCTACTTCAGTTCAGTTGACCAATCAAAATTACTGAATTAGTAAGATTTTTGAAATGAAGATGAAACTACTGTACTATTTAGGTCAAATAATCTATCTATCTAATCTGTCTATCTACAAACATAACTGAACTAAACGTCTAAATATATGTTTGCTTAGGATTCAAAATAATATACCCATATTGAATTTACAGATGATTCAAAGGAAACGGGAAATTAATAAAATTGAAACTGCCAAAGGAACTCCAGGTAATTACGATACAAGTGTGGTAAATTGATCATTGCATAGAGGAGGTTTACGACGCGCGAACGGAGCGCGAGCTTGTTAAAATGCCGAAATGCAATGATCAATATCCACACGAGTATGGTACAACGTTTTTATCACAGTTGCGAATAAAAGAAAAGACTTGTTAAAATAACAAAAAGTTACTTAACAAAATATTTGTGTTTAAAAACAGAAAAAAGTAAATATTATTTGTGTACTAATGTTTTTAAAAACTTTAGGTTATGTTTACTATTTTTTTTACAATATTTTTTCGTTAATTATACTCCCGAAAGAACAGGCAAAATACTTTTCACCTATACAGCCTCGTCTGACATACAATATTTTTTAGGGTTTTTACCATTTGTTTTGCGTCGAGGGTTAAAAACCGAATATTATGGAACGGAAAAAAAATATTTGAGTAAAATAAAAACAAAACTCAATTTAAAATAGTTTTCTAAGACGTTATCACGTAAAATTATCGTTCGTAAACCGACTATACGGACAAACATAGAACTAGTTGTATCATGGTAATGTGAAACGCACGTGTGCATAATACGTTGGATTATGAGCCTAAAAGCCGTTTAATAAGATCCACTTTATAAGCAACTGTGATAAAAAAGAATATATTTAAATACATAACACAAATATGTATTCAAATATTGAAGATTTTATTTCAAGCGGCAATAGAAATACATTATCTGTGAAAATTTCAACTGCCTAGCTATCACAGTTCATGAGATACAGCCTGGTGAGAACAAATACTGAAAACAGGACATAATGTTAAGGAACCCTGCTTTCAGGTAGTGTTTTTTTTTAAGATTTAATGAGACATACCAGGATGACTTTTTTTTTTTTACTTAGTCTAACCTCAAAGCAATCACTCATTGACTTCGTGTTACTTAACAACGCCATCTGCTGTAATAACTTTATTGCTCACAAAAAATAGTATTAGTAGTTCGCCAATAGATGTCAGGAAGAGTCATATTTTTCAGATAAAAATAAAGTAAGTTTCGATAAAACACGAATAAAATGACATTTTCTAAAAACTATACCTAGCTAGATCGATTTATCGCCCCCGAATTGTTGGAGCCGATTCCGAGATTCCAATTATATATATATATATATATACAAGAATTGCTCATTTAAAGATATAAGATTATTATTTTCAGTAATCCGAGACAAAGTGTTCCTAGACTTCCTTCTAGAGTCACACGATGAGGGTAAATTTACTATGAAGGAAGTGAAAGATGAAATCAATACGGTCTTGATTGCCGCTTTCGACACTACTAGTTGCACTATCAATAATGTGCTAGTTTTCCTGGGAACGTATCTCGATATGCAGGATAAAGTTGTTGATGAGTAAGTGTAAAAGTGCAAATAATTAGTAAGGTACAGTCGGATTACCAATTACCTGAACCCCACGTGACTCAGAGCTTACTTGCTCATCTGTAAGGTTGTAATAGTACATTACGATATAAGTGTGGTAAATTGATCTTTGCATAGAGGCGGTTTATGACGCACGAGCGGCAGCGAGCGTGTCATAAGAAACCAAGATGCAAAGATCAATTCCACACGTGTATCGTACGACGTTTTTTATCACAGTTGCGAATAAAAGAAAAGACTTGAAAAGAAAAGAAAATAATAAAAAACAAAATATTTTTTACAATTTTTCAGGCAATATTTTTTTGTTAATTATACTCCCGAAAAGCCAGGCAGATTAACCTATACAGCCTCGTCTGACATACAATATATTTTAGGGTTTTTTTCCATTTGTTGGGGGTTAAAATAGAATATAATGGTACGGAAAAAACTATATTGAAGTAAAGAAAAATTACACTAAATTTTTTATCATTTTTTAAGACGTTATCACGTAAAATTATCATTCGTAAACCGACTTTATAGACAACCTTTATTGCTGGAGTAAAACCTTTTTTTTTGTACCTACTTTATTTTATTCATCAAAACAGTATAACCCAGATAAATTAAGAATGTTTCATCTACCTAACATGTAATTAGCAGTATGATACCAATTTAACTTATCAGGATAACTCATAACACACTAGTGGCGTCGAGATAATGCATAACGCACGCGTGCGTAATACGTTGGATTATGAGCCTAAAAGAGGTTGAATAAGATGCACTTTATGAGCAACTATGATAAAAAATAATGTTACCTGATTATGTTTTTTAAAATAATATACAATACTGAGATACAATACAACATACAATATAAAAAAATAAAAAAATAAATAAATACTACATTTTTGTGTGATGTGCGTACATTTTTTTCTAGCTACTACTTTGCTTTGTGTAAATCGTGTTGTTCCTTTCTGTATTTATGCTTAGATATTTGTCTGTGGTCTGGTTGTTTCTATGTATTATAAGTATATATATTTGTCTGTGGTCTGGTTGTTTCTATGTATTATCTATACATATAATAAATCTGTAGACATCAAAAAATCTGTAATTGTAAGATATCCAGAAAAAAAATACACAGGTCGCCTTAAAATCGTTAGCTGAACACGATAGGGTAGTTTTTAGAATTTTTGTCTGTTTGTCTGTTTGTCTGTTTGTCTGTTTGTCTGTCTGTTTGTTTGTTTGAACCAGGTAATCTCATAAACTACAGAACAGATTTTAACAAGGTCCACACAAATTTGTTCAGAATATATCAGAATAACATTTAGGCTATGTTTTAATTTAACTTTAATACAATAATTAAGATATTTGATAAAAAAACATTTAAAAAATGTGAAATCGAAATATTTTCCGTGGTAAAACGTAATCGAACGTCAGAAGGGAACAGTACCTTTACCACGGGTTTTTTACGTATTCGATTAAACATACTATATTGAGTATTTACTATGGAACTTCCTAAAAATCAACTTACTAGGTCCACCCGTCTCTGAGAATATCGGTAGTGACACACCGACAGACAAACGGACAAAAGAGTGATCGAAAAAGGGTTTCTTTTTTTCGAGTTCTTCAAAAAGTCATGGTAGGAGTGCAGTACATGCCCCCGCTCAAGATGAGAGCTGTCATAAAACCAAATAGTTTGCATTTAATACTACCTACGTGAAACTGAAAATGAGGTTAGTACAAAGAGGTACTACTACATAATATTACCGATCTCCTTTACCGCAGAGCTCCGATGTTACACTTCTATCGCGCTTTTCTCCTGCTATAGTTTGAATTATGAGTTCAAGTAGCGGAAACCTTAGATAGTAAAAACAAAAAAGAATTATCCAAATCGCTCCAAGAGTTTACGAGTAATCAGCGAACATACATAAAAATATATATATATACGTGACGAATTGAGAACCTCCACCTTTTTTGATGTGGGTTAAAAAATATACAGGTAATAGTCATTTGTAAAAATCATTTTTTCCCAATGTTACGTAGCCCTGCCAGCTACCTAATAAAAAAACTGGGTATTTTGGTCAAGAATTCAGAAAATTGGATTCATAGGACATCACGTTCCTCCAAATACCCCGTTTCCGAGACGATTTAGATGTTTGGTGTGAAAGCATTTTTTGTTCAGCGTAATGCCTTCTATCAATATGTAAGGATCTCAATGTGCATCGCGTTATTTTAAGTATTAGTATTTGTTCTGTCATTAATATCATTAATATTCATTAATATTATTATTTGATAATAAAAACAATGTAAAATATTATTTGCACCAAAATAGATTTTTATTTGCATGATGTTGGTGTTATAAATACTATAATAACCTCTTATATTATTAATTGAAGAATATAAATCAAGACACAAAGGTAGTTGATAATTATTTTTTCTTTAATTTACAAAAATCTAAAGATAACTAGGAAGACAAAGTATGTTGAAAGTTTTGTGCGTATAGAAATTGGACTTAGTTTCAGCTTATCATATTGTTGTGTATTATGTTTTATTTGTGAAAAATTAACAAAAATAGTATATTGTTACCCAAGGTGTGAAAGTCACTCATTGAGCCCCGAGACGGAGTTTGGCGCCCGAGCGTAGCGAGGGCGCTAATACTTCGAGGGACTAAATGAGTGACTTTCACACCTTGGGTAAACAAAACAAACCCGGGGTAAACACTGTGCTTTTCATTACGAATAAACATAAAAATTTTTCTAATAACGAGAGTGAATGAGAGACTCCATACTACCTGATCCTCTTACAAGGTTGGGACCAAAGAGGTTATACATTATGTAGATTTTTTGCTTTTGCTATTTGTTTTCAACATGTTTTCAATACTCAAATACGTCTATACTAACCGAAGAGATTTTTATAAATTAGTTTATCCAACACTGAGTGATGACGCGAAGTCCGTAGATTTCAATTACAGTTTTTGTAACACGGTTTGTCTAGAAAAGGTTATTTACACAAAATACACAATCATAAATGAAAAACCAGATTAAACTTAACACAAAAACATAATAAAATAACAAAAGATAATACTAATTAAAATCATTCAAAATGCAAGCATTTCCCGCCAGTATTTTTTACTCAAGAAACGACACTGACCGCACGGTCACATAAAGCCACATCTGCAAAATCTTGACAGGGCGCCGGTAGAGGCGCAGCATGGTCATACGTCGCTTTGACCATTTTCATCTTTACATTTATTTTATTAAGTAAGATATCTTGAACTAAATATATCTACCTGAATTCGATTACTAAGAAAAAACCTATTATGTACTAAACTCTGGCAGAATGGATGAGCCGTGCGAGACCATAATTGTTATTCTTTGGTGTTACCTAAATCAAGGAGGTTAGGTTTTTGAAGTCCCTAATGCGTAATGATACTGATACTGGCTACAAACACATTGCACAAGCCGCGCGAAGCCATAATTTTACATGACAGCTGTCAGTGAAAGCCTGTCCTGTCCCTGTCCTGTACCTGTACTGTCCCTAGGGCCGAAAGTTTTTCTTTCTACACGCTCTTCAGGCATCTTTAGACCTACTTTCGGAGTATGAGTAAGCCTAGAATAAGAATTGCCTTTGCCAAATCAATTAAACATATAGTTTAAAAAAACTTACACCGAATGATAAATTGTATCTATGCAGAAAAATGCTAGGTATTCTAAATAACCCAAAACCACATCGCGAACGAAGTCGCGGGCAACAGCTAGTAAGTATATATTTACAAAAGAAAAGTATTTAAGTAGTATATCCGTTACCTAGCACCCATAACACAAGTCTAGTTACTTAACTTGGGGCTAGATGGAGATGTGTGGAATGTCCTGTAATATTTATTTATTTATTGTACAAATAAAGTTATTGTTATGTTATAAAGTAATATAAAAATGTTATGTTGGTTTGTGCTCAAAAAGTTCTGCACCGATCGAGATGAAATTTTAGAATTATATATAATCGGCATCAAGGTTTGCTTTTTATCTAATTTTTGCATCAGTCACATATCCGCGACATGTGCCACAGCGACGCGTGGCAGGGTACAGCTAGTTAAAAATAAAATTAAACAAATATTTCGTAGATTAAATAAAGTCCTTGGAACGGAAGATAGAGACGTCGACAAACAAGATCTATCCAAATTGGTTTACCTCGAAGCTGTAATTATGGAATATCTGAGGTTGCACCCGCCTACGCCTTTAAGTTTTAGGACTTTTGAAGAATCTATTCAGCTAAGTATGTCATTTTATTGTATGCAAACTCGCGGTAGTAGTTCTGGTCATTATTCTGAACAACGCAAGAATAATATGACTGACGTATATCCATCAGTCACTAGCTTCAAGCAAAAAAGAAACGTTCACAATCATAAACAAAAGTAGACCACTTTAAAGTTACACGGGGGTCCGTGTAGAATACACGTCACGCGCATTTTTATTCTACACGGACGTCCGTGTAGAATACATTTCACGGGTTAAATAAAAAAATGAAATTATTTATTGACTAAGGAACCCTAAGCCACAGCTTAGGGTTCCTTATTCAATTAAGAATTTTATAGATTCACCAAGTCCGTCTGTTATTTGCTGTTAAATAGTGAACTCAATTAATATGTCATAACTAGCTTTTGCCTCCGACTTTGTCCGCGTCGGAAATGGACCAAGGAATCACGTTGTCCCATACAAACTTTGCCCCCCTTTTTCACCCGCTTAGGAGTAAAATTACGGAAAATCCTTTCATATCGGATGTCACACAAAGAATACACCCTCCAAGTTTTAGGTCTCTACGATCAGCGGTTTAGGCTGTGCGTTGATCCGTCAGTCAGTCAGTCAGTCATTCAGGTCAAAGAATTTTATATATATAGATATCATGTTATCATTCTAAGTGTCGCATATTGTGACAGACGGTTCACGCTTAACTTCTCACTTAAGTAGCTCCCTTAACGGATCCCCTACTCTGAACGGACCCCTGTCAAGAACTATCTCACGATTTAAGCGCTAATCTTTATATATAAAAATGAATCCCTATTTTCCTTGGTCACGGCATCACGCGTGAATGGCTGGACCAAATCGACTGTCTCCTTCATGGACCTATAACTGCCATGACTATGTCTTTTGTTTTTTTTCATTTTCTAATTATCTTAAAAAATAAGATTTAAAATACAAAAAAGCAACACATAGGGGCATGGTCATTTATCATGGCAGTTATAAGTTTTATGCAACAAAAATATTTGCTTTAGTGTCATTATCCAGGGAGAAAACAGTCGACTACGTTTGTATGGAAAGAGCCTCCCGTACCCTTTCCTCTTAATGGCCCAGCATGGTAGAATTATTATAATTGTTAAAAAAACTAATTTTAGGTAACTATACACTACCAGCGGGCAGCAACTGTGTCCTGGCTTTTAATGGAGTAAACCGTGATCCTTGGTGGGGTCCGGATCGGGATGAGTTTCGTCCGGAGAGGTGGTTGGAGCGGGATGATCCAGGCTACTACTTCGCTGGGTTCGGTGTGGGTAGGAGGAGATGTGTGGGTGAGTATTAGTTCGAAAAAACTTGTCCGATGGTCAGATACATGAATGGGTATTTAACCTATCAATTTAATATAGATGGCAGTTTTAAAACAAATACAATATTACATCAAATTAAATTACTTATACAAAATAAAAAATAAATCAAATAAATACAAATAAACTAAATAGTCCAGCAGCCCAAAATACAAGAAGAATCTACAAAAGTCCCAGACTTTTGTAGATTCTTCTTGTATTTTTCGTATAGCGAGACGATATTCAAATAAGTAATTTACTGTTATTAGACAATTTCGACACCCCACGAAATCGACATGTTTTATGCCTGCGCACTACATTAGCTACCTCTATCGAGATTTGTCAGAGGACGAAACTTGGGCGTCTCGTCAAACTGAACCTGCTCACGAAGATTTAGCCTGTTATTAATCACTTAAAAAAACGTTCGAGCGCTGCTGGACTAAAAATTTCGCCAAATTACGCCCCCACCCAGAAATTAAATATAAAACAAAACTAAATAAATAATGAAATTAGAACATTTTTTAAAATCAATCTAAGCCCTAACATTAAAACAAGAGGAAGCCCTCGGCTAAACCCTCCCGAGGCATTGTCCTCAAAATGCTGGCAGCATTTCCTCGCTGAATAGCGTGACTAAGTCGCTGGGACAAAAAACCGCAGCTCTAGGTTTTAAGATAGTTTTAATATTAACTAGCTGCGCCCCGCGGTTTCTCCCGCGTAAGTCCCGATCCCGTGGGCACATTGGGATAAAAAGTAGCCTATGTGTTAATCGAGGTCTCCAGCTATCCAGATACAGAGTTTCATCGCAATCGGTCCAGCCGTTCTCGAGTTATAAGTGTTGTAACAAACACGACTTTCTTTTATATATATAAAAAGATAATTTGAAACTCAAGCTAAAATTAAGCTAAGCTTAATTGCCAGAAGAAGCGCCAGAAGTATTAATATTATTGTATCAATAAAATGTTGTAACAGCTATTTTTTGCTCAGGCACAAGGCTCCTTAGATCTTATTTTATATATTTTTTCTACTGTATTCTCTTAATTTTCTGTATTTTTATTTTAATATTAACCCCTACCAAAAAAACGACGGGATATTATTATGAAATTCTTTTCATTTTCTGTACTTTATCTTATACTTTTTGTTCTTATGTTCTGTACATGTATTTTCTAAAATATTTTGAGTCGTGTGCTTGCCCAAAAACATTAAATGATTTTCTATTCTGGTCTTATTATTTAAGAGGAAAGGGTACCGGGAGCTCTCTCCATACAAACGTAGTCGACTGTTTTCTCCCTAGATAATGACAATAGAGCAAATATTTTTGTTGCATAAAACTTATAACTGCCATGATCATGCCCTTATGTTTTTTTGTTTTTAATCCTTAATAAAACATAACATAGGCGCATAGTCATGGCAGTTATAGGTTTTATGGCACAAAATATGTGTGCTAGTGGCATTATCCAGGGAGGAAACAGTCGACTACGTTTGTATGGACAGAGCGCCTTTACCCTTTCACCTTATATCTGTATGTTTTAGGGAACGTAGAGGCAATGGTGAGGATGAAGACGATCCTCGCTCACATCGTACGTCGATACCGAGTCACAGCTGATGCGAGCAAGCTACGGTTCAAATTCGATTTCGTTATGAAACCAGTCGCTGGACATTTCATTAGCATAGAAAGACGAATTTAATACAATTTACAATAAATAATTCAGATATTTATTCTTGTTATCTTATTACCTACATACTGTTACAATAATAATAATAAATCATTTATTTCAGGCTACAAAGGCCCATAGATACATATACCTTATAGACTAACATACATATTTTATAATAATAATTGAATGTGTTAATGTGTCCCACATGACGTTAATCTCGTAAAGGCCGAAAAGGACAAGGAAACTAAGTACTTGGACTTGGCCCACGAGATTACCGCCATGTGGGACGTTGATTCGACGAGTATTGTTCTGATAGTTGTATCGGTAAATGGACTGATAGCGAAGAGCCTTGATCAACACCTGAAGAGGCTCTCGCTGGATGGTTGGGTCAAGGGTCAGATTCAGAAGGCAGTCGTCCTGGAAACGGCACGTATCGTAAGAAGGTTTCTGTCTCTGCGGCCCTAACCATCGGTAGCCTGGGCCTTGCTTCGCTGCCGACGGTCTTCTAGGTTTAGGTTTTTATAATAATTTACTGTTTTATATGCAAAATTTATACTTTATTGTTAAGACTTGTAAATTTAATTTTGTTTAGGTATTTATGTAAGTGCTTAGATGGATTTTTTTTATAAGTTTTTATAGTGATGTATATATTTTGTATTCAGTTTGTTTTTATAAAAATCTAAATTTAAGAAAAAATAATTGAATGTGTTAAAGAGATAGCTTAGAACTATGTTAGTAGCACTTCCATGATACTACACTTTCGTCTTAGTCTGTTCTTGTGGAATTTGTCCGCGGAAGTGACGGAACACCACGTCCTTCGGCCAGAAGTATTCATCCAATGGTCACCATGCCGGACTGTCAAACACAGGGTTGCGGGTACGATTCCCGCCTCGGACAAGTATTTATGCTTAGATATTTGTCTGTGGTCTAGTTGTTTCTATTATAAGTAGGTACCTATTATATTTACAAAAGAAAAGTATATAAGTAGTATATTCGTTGTCTAGCACCCATAACACAAGTCTAGTTACTTAGCTTGGGGCTAGATGGCGATGTGTATAAAATAAATAAATAAATAATGTGTTTCAACGAGGGTATATGAAGGAGGAAAACGTCTGTTCTAGACGTCTAGCCGGACAACTTTTGTTCTACAATTTCAAAAAAGAAACTCAGGTGTTTTTTAATATTATGACATTAACATATAGTATTTTAAACAAATATGGTTATTTACTGAAGCATCGAAATATCAAGATCCACAAAATAATAACAACAACAGTTTTCTTTTAGTTATAGGTCATTTGGAAATTTATTTATGTGTTGATTTTGAACTACTACTTATTCTTAACCCCCGACGCAAAAACGCCGGGGTGTTATAAGTTTGACGTGTCTGTGTGTGTGTGTGTGTGTCTGTTTGTGGCGTCGTAGCTCCCGAACGGATGAACCGATTTTGTAAACATTAACCCCATTATTCCAAAACGAGGATTAAGGATAGTCCAAAATGTGGATTGAAACCTTAGATTTAGACACAGATTTACTCGTGAACTATAGTCTAAGCACTCCCTATTTCATCTATAGGGATAGTGTTTAGACTATAGTTTCATAGATAATCTATAGGGATAGTGTTTAGACTATGGTTCCATAGATAATCTATAGGGATAGTGTTTAGACTATGGTTCCATAGATAATCTATAGGAATAGTGTTTAGACTATGGTTCCATAGATAATCTATAAGGATAGTGCTTAGACTATAGTTCACGAGTAATCCTCCACGACTATCCTTAATCCTCGTTTTGGAATAATGGGGTTAATGTTTACAAAATCGGTTCATCCGTTCGGGAGCTACGCGCCACAGACACACACATACAGACACGTCAAACTTATAACACCCCGTCGTTTTTGCGTCGGGGGTTAAAAATAAGTAGTAGTTCAAACTCAACACATAAATAAACTACCAAACGACCTCTAACTAAAAGAAAACTGCTGATTTTCGAGTAAAATTTCCTTTTTTACTTAAGCTGGTTCAGCGACCCGAAATGGATCTTGGCCTCCGACACCAAAAGATGCCATTGCACAATCGGCTGCGTGGAGGGCTTCCAGGTTTTGTAAGACTTGGTCAATCCAGCGATACCTAGGTCTGCCAACGGGCCGTCTCCCCTGAGGCCGTCCTAGATACGCTCCTTTGACCGCTCCATCCTCCTCCATTCTCTCGATGTGGCCAAGCAAGCGAAGTCGAGCCGATTTGGTCTCGCCGATGATTTTAGGCTTAGCCACAAGCTCTTCCAACTCCACATTCTTCCGTACTCTCCATGACCCATCCTCTCTCTTGGTTGGTCCCAGAATTCTCCTCAATATCTTCCTCTCTGCTACCAAGAGTTTGTTCTCCTCCAAAGCGTCGATAAAGAATCGCTCTTTGAGATTTTGAAGTCTTTTGAAATACCTGGGAAGCTAGGCTAATTAAAGCTGCCACGAGAGAGAGTAAGCTTAGGGTTAAAGCACAGGATGGGCTCACAGAGGAGAAGCTTCACAGAGGATAATGAGAAGCTTCCAAAAGTTTAGGTCAGGGAGTGTTTTTCTTTTGCAGTTTATATAAGAAAAAGTAAAAATAAAATATAAAAATTGAATTCATGCAGTTTGTACGGGATCACATAGAAATGGCTTAAAAAAATGTAAATTGATCAAATTAATATAATATGTAAATTCATAGAGAGATAGATAAATTCTTTGTTGCAAACACCATTTTTAAATTACATAATTTAATAAATTTAAATTAATAAATTTATGCCGGCTACACGCTATGTAGAGCTTTTGTGAGGGGCAGGCTGAAAATCAGTAGCAGTGAGATGGTCACACAGCTCACAGCATATTGCTGAGACTGCACCCTCCATAGCACGCACATATAATGTTATTGAATGTTTATGTGTTATAATCTATTTGTGTATGTGTTGTGCTCTGGAAAATAAATGGTTTAAATGGTTTAAATGGTTTCTTGTAGCCACGGGTTTGAACCAGGGGGACACACTATCGCCAATGCTGTTTAACTTAGTACTCGAATATGTCGTTCGTAAAGTCTTAACTCACGACAGTGGTGTGACGTTAAATGGCAATCATCAAATAATAAGTTACGCCGATGGTCTGGCACTGTTAGGGAGGAATGCGATAAAGCCATGGCAAAAACTCTTAGTGAGGAAGGACAGAAGGTACGGCTCAGAATTAACCAAAATAAAACGGAATATTTCCATATGCGCAGATACAAGGACAAAAGATCACTTTGGAAAAATCTAGTATAGTAGATGGAACTACCTACTAGTAGGCTCCGGAAAATAAGCAGATCGTTTAATAATCCATGTGCGCTCTATTATAATAAATTACCTAAAGATGTATTTGACATGTCCATTAACAGGTTCAAAACTTTTATAAAGCATAAATTGTGCAGTAAGGCGTACTATGATACTTCGTCTTACCTTAATGATTACAACCCATGGACGTGAGTTTAGTTGCTCCATCTATATATATAAAAAAAGTCGTGTTAGTTACACCATTTATAACTCGGGAACGGCTAAACCGATTTGGCTGAAAATTGGTGGGGAGGTAGCTTACAATCAGAAGACGGACATAGGATATTTTTTTCGATATTCCCACGGGATCGGGACTTACGCGGGTGAAACCGCGGGGCGCAGCTAGTTTCAAATATTTGTAATATTGACCTTTATGAGCGTGATCACATTTTTCCCTGTGAACACGTGGTCCGACTGCTCAGTCCGACCGATCGGACGACGTTTTTTGTGTTTTTGTTTTTGAAATCTTTATTTTCATGATAATTAGAAAATGAAAGAACCAAAACATAGTCGTGGCTGTTATAGGTTTTATGGCACAAAAATATTTGTGCTAGTGTCATTTTCCAGGAAGAAAACATTTGTCTACATTTGTATAGAGAGAGGGCCGGTACCCTTTCACCCGACGCTTCGAGTAAAACACCATCATTCGTCTTGAAAAACCAAACGTCGAAACACATTGTTTTTTTTAATAAAACAATTACTTAGTCACGCTTAAGTGCCTACTTAAGTGCTAAAGTCTCCGCAAATTAAAAATTACGTCAAAGTGTCTGGCGTGAGAAGCAAATACCTTTTGTTTATTTTACGAAAAATATTTTGAGCTGCTAGTTAAACATAATATGAATAGGTAATTAAATTTATCATAGACGTCAATAAAACTTGGCCCTTCAATTTCATGGTGCGATCAAGTTTCATTGACCGAATACCGACGTTATCATGTACTCTTCGGCCAGGCAAAAGACTTTTAACCTATACAGCCTCATCTAACATATAATATTTTTTAGGGTTTTTTCCATTTGTTTGTGCGTCGGATGTTGAAAACAGACTTTAGAGACAACCATTTTTGCTAGCTTAAAAACTCTTTGTGGGTACCTACTTTTTTTAGACATCAAAACAGAGAAATTGGGAATGTTTCATCTACCTAACATGTAATTAGCAGTAAGATACCAATTTAACTTATCTAGATAACTTTTTACACACTAGTGGCGTCAAGGTATAAAACGCACGCGTACGTAATACGTTGGATTATGAGCCTAAAAGCGGTTGTATAAGATCAACTTTATAAGCAACTGTGATAAAAAATATTTTACAAATAGTTACATGTGTTCGGAACCCTCGGTGCACGGGTCTAAATCACTCTTGTATCCTCCTATTTTTTTAATTAGAACGTGTCCTATCCTACTATTCCTATTCCTACTATAGTGAAAGTTTGTGTGTGTGTATGTTTGTTACTCGTTCACGCTAAAACTATTGAACCGATTGCAATGAAATTCGTTATGTAGATAGCTAGAGGCCTAGATTAACATATAATCTACTTTTTATCCCGATATTCCCACGGGATCGGGACTTACGCGGGTGAAACCGCGGGCGCAGCTAGTACATGTATAAGTTTTAAAATATTTCTATGTAGGTCCAATTAAATTAAATATGATAAAAAAATAACTTTAATTAGTTTCAAGCTTTAAGGTAGGTAAGTACTTAGGTTTATCTATACTTAATATTATAAAGCTGAAGAGTTTGTTTGTCTGTTTGAACGCGCTAATCTCAGGAACTACTGGTTCGAATTGAAAATATATTTTTGTGTTGGATAGTTCATTTATCGAGGAAGGCTATAGGCTACTTTTTATCCTGAAATTCTCACGGGATCAGGACTTACGGGGGTGAAACCGCGGAGCGCTGCTAGTTTTTTATAAAAATCAAGTTAAATGTGAGCTGTATGCTAATTTCATCATAATTAAATATAAAACAAACAAAATAATAAAATATAACATTTGAAACTCGAGTTTTGATGAAATTGGACATCTTGAACTACAAATAAGTGATTTGGTTTAATTGTCATTTTGTCGTGATGTTACAAATTAGCAACGTTTTACCTAAAAATAAAACGTATATTAAACATACTTACCTTATTCGAAGCCTAATTTAATAATGAGATACATCTCTGCTTCCGTTTCCTGTTTTCTGTCTCTTTCCCTCCTATTTGTCGGATATTTGCCTTCTCTTTCACTCCTTCCCACCATCACCCTAGCTCACTTCTATGAAGGAGGCTAATTTTCTTGTCATTCGTGTCGATTGTTTTCCCACCAGGCAGAATTTGACTATTAGGCTTCGAATAAGGTAAGTATGTTTAATATACGTTTTATTTTTAGGTAAAACGTTGCTATTAAACAACTGTACCGTTATTCGAAGCCTAATTTAATAATGAGACCTGTTTGTTATCGCCTGGTGGTGATGGTGAAGGAGGGAGCCAATGTGACTACTGTTTACCTACATAATGTGTAGAGCTACATCGACTAGCTGATAATCTGATTAGATCAGCAAAAACAAAAATCTATGAAACAAAATGAGTAAGTCTAAATCAAAGTCATACATAACAATGAACAATTATTTAATGAAATACAAAATAAAACAATTAACTACTTCTTGAAATAATAAATTCAATTAATTACTTAATCAATAACTTCAAATAAATTAGAAATATCATTTTGCCTAGAGTTGCTAGGCTTTTGCAAAATCTCACGACAATAGAATCTTCTAAATGTATTTTCAGATCTCCAGTTACCTCGGGCTAATATGTCGTCAATTGGACAACATTCAACCCAACACTTGGAGGCGACGGCGGCTCTAAAACTTCCAGCAGATGCCTCAACGCCAGACTCCTTTAAAACGTTTCTGATCCATCCGCCAATGATACTTCTCGTTGCAGGTTTAGCTTCCCCACAGGTCGAAATAAATAAATTTTCACAATTGATTGTTTTTCTTCTTTCACTTCCTACTTTTATTAATAGTTTTATCCAATATACAGGGTCAAGATTTTTATTTTCTATATTTTGAAACAATCGCCAGCCTGACTGCCGTTTGTCTGCAGTATCAGTTTTTGATCCAAAGGCAGGCCACAATATTATGGAATTATCGACTTCAGAAATTATGCAGTCATCTTGACCGATTCTTAAAAGAGTTAAATCATGAATTCTGCGACCGGAACAAATTAGTAATAAAGCAGCAGTGTGCTTTGAAACTTGGTAAATATTATCCAACACAGGGTTTGCCCTTGATAAATTGTCTATTATTATTTCAATATCCCATATTGGAGCTTTGACTGATAAAGGTTTAGATAGGGAAATTGATTTCAAGATTCTTTTAACCAGAGGATGATTACTAAGCGTCTCTGAGGAATCTGGATCACAACAAGTCGAAACGACTGACTTATGGATTAAAATGGTGTTATAAGCTAGCCTTTCTTTTTGGTGTAAGTCGGCTAGGAACTTAGAAAGTTCTGAACCACTGGGACGATTAACAGAGACATTATTTTCCGTAGCCCACTTAATCCATCGACGCCAAGCAGGCTTGTACGTCTTGATCGTAGAGGGGCGCCAACTCTTCATGAGCAGGGTTTTCTGATTGGAAGACCATGTGCTTAGGTGTTCATCCCACCCCCACATTTCCATACCTGAAGTTCCATCTGATGAACTTTCTCGGGTGCTGACCCCGTTGACACGTCTACCAGAACTTGTGGAAGGTTCTTGATGGTCCACGGCGGCTCCAACGTTCTGCTCTGTAAATCGGCGCGCCAAAAGACTTTCTCCCAATTCGGAGCTACCACTAGATATGTTCCCCGACAGCGGTGTAGGTGATGTAATACTTTGGGCACTAGGAACGGCGGGGGAAATACCCACGCTAGATGATAGTCCCAGTTCAGGGATAGCGCATCGTGGAACAGAGCCTGTTTGTCTGAGTAATCCAGCGTGCAGTATGTCTGTACTACTCGAGCTAGTCGCGAAGCGAATAAGTCTATCACAGGAGTCCCCCAACGCTGAAATATCTGCAACGTGGCCTGAGGTAGAAGATGCCACTCCGGTATTCTTTTCAGTCGTGATAACCGATCTGCTTCTGAATTGTAAAGGCCCGGGAGATGGTATGCTACAAGATTCGTTCGATACAATTCTAACAGACGGTAAATCTTGAAGGTTAAATCTAAGAGCACAGGGGACTTTGTCCCTCCCTCGTTGCGTAAGTATGCAACTGCGGTCTTGTTGTCGGATTGTAAATGCACAAAGGCTGAGCGAAGACTCGGACCGTGTTTTTCTAAGACTTTGAGGATGACCAGCAACTCCTTCCGATTGCAATGAAACTTCTTCTCCTCTTCTGACCAAGTTCCCGAAATGCTTGTGTTGTTTATCCTTGCTCCCCAGGCTAAGTCTGACGCATCTGTCACTATATAATGAGTAGCGTTGGGCTCGTGAATCTGAGAACCGGCGTAAAGATGTCTGAGCCACCATTCCAATTCCGATCGACTGGGTTCGCTCAACCTGATCGGTTTTAGGTGGAAGCGAACAAGATTGATAGTCAATTTCTGAATCTGTCGATAATGCAATCTGCCCTGAGGAATGACGAAGCTGGCAAAGTTCATCAATCCTATTAGACTCTGTAACTCTCGAAGTTGCAAGGTCTGTTTGTTCAAGGTATTGAATATCATTGCCTTCAATTTGTCTTGCTTCTTTTGTGGCAACGATTTGTGATTTAACCACGCGTCCCAAATGATTCCTAGAAATTCTATGGACTTGCAAGGTTTTAGAGTCGATTTTTGGTGATTTACCTTCCATCCTAGGTAGTTTAGGAGGTCTAGTGTTAACTGTACGTGACGTTTTAGAGCGTCCCGATCTCTGTTGGCCAAAAGAAAATCGTCTAGATAGACAATTAGGCGAACTCCGTGTTGACGAAGGATTTGCGCAACCCAATTGCTTACTTCGGCAATTGTTCTTGGAGCCGAACTCAACCCGAATGGTAGGCAGTTCATTTCTAGTATTTTCTGGCGATATAGCAGCCGTAAGAAACATTTTTGAGATTTGTGAGTAGGCAGGTGAAAATAAGCCTGGGAAAGGTCTATTTTTGCGAGCCAATCGTTGGGCTGCAGGAAGTCTGGTACCTTGTGTATGTTTATTAACTTGAAGGGCTTCGTTATTACAAATTGGTTCAAGGCTTTGAGCTTGAATATTGGCCTCATTGTTCCATCCTGTTTGGGAACTAGGAACATGGGCGATAGGAAACTTGGTGACAGTGTAACCGTTGTTAGAACACCTTCGTCTTTCATCGATTGAATAACATCGTCCATTTCCGGCGAGGCCGGTGTGGAATGGTCGAGAGCTTTTAGGTCTGGAATGAGCAAGGGAGGCTTGGCACGGAAAGGGATACGGTAACCTGAAATAATCCTTAAGATGTGGTTTGGTGCCCCCACGTCCTTCCACCTTTTGTAAAATAGTCTTAACTGACCTGCCTGAAATGGACTCAAGGAGTCAAAATTTCTTAAACTTGCCTCTCTTATCCCGGTGGGATACAGGAGAGCGGTCACGGTTGTAATAGTCCCGTCTGTAGTCTGATGATGATCGTCCAACACCACGTCGATTATTGCTTGGTCTTGCACCACGGCCTCGAAAGGGCTTATTCGAACTTGTTACATAATTATCTCTAGTAGAAAAAGAGCGGGCGTTGCTCCCTCTTTTTGAATTTTGAAAGTTACTGTTATAGGGTACCGTATTTGATGTACCTGGATCGGTCTGCGGTGCAGAAGCGCGATCTTTATTACGAGGCCAAAACACTTTACCGACATTACCTGCTTTCTCCAACGTAGTTGTAAACATATCCGCATCGAACAAATTTGTACATGATGGCGGTATTTTTCTAAGCTGTGCCTTGTGTAATGGATCTCTAACTGAAGCTAGTATAGACTCTCGTCTTTGTTGAACGACCTCGGCTCTGTGGCCACATACCATCTGAATCGCATCATTTGAAATTTTGAAAAAATCACCAGTAACAAAGATTTCATTGATTTTATTGAAAATATCATCATACGACAGTTCAGGAGCAGTCTTACACCATGCTAGAAAGCTACGCAGCTCTTTTTCTAAATGATCCTTTTGTTTTAAAAGAGCGAAACTCAATGAAGCATAGGCTTTTTCGGTATTTGCCAAAGTACGCGAGGTATCAAAACATTTAACCTCCTCATTAACTTCTAGTTCAGAAAACCGGGAAAATGGCGGTAGTTCTTTTGTACTTCAGAATATCTAACATCGCGCCAATCAGATTGATTAAAACGCTGAATACTTTTCAATAAATCTAAGTAAGACGACGGTGTCGCTAATATGTCGGGATCTTTTAATTTCGTTGTAAGGGACAAGGAGATTTCTTGTTGATTCTCGTTAGTCATCGAATCATTTTCAGAATATAATTGACCGCTCACATATCCATTGACATTATCACTATCATAGTAATGATCAACACCAGGATCGTTCGCAAATCTACTTTTCAGATATTTCACTTCTGACACTAATCTACTAAATTTTTTGTCGTTACGATTATGCTTAGATTTTTTATGGTGCCGCCGGCGGCGCTTAGATTTAGCACTAGAACTGGAGGAACTAGTATCGTATGATGAACTACTTGTACTTACATGACGACGTTTTTTGTTCTTTCTTTTTTGAGAAGGCATTGTCTCATCTACACTGGATTTACCCGGATCATTATTTGTATCCATTCTAATAAAATAAATATCTCTCTTTGCCAAACACAAATAACTGCAATAAACGCTAAATAATATGGAGGAAAAGATTGAACCCACTCAATAAATATGAAAAGGTAGGTAAATTTGAATTTACCCACAAAAATAAAAATTTTATGCTATTACTCACTGCACCAGAGCAGGTCCGTTCGAAGCGAAAACAGCGACGCGAATGACAAGAAAATTAGCCTCCTTCATAGAAGTGAGCTAGGGTGATGGTGGGAAGGAGTGAAAGAGAAGGCAAATATCCGACAAATAGGAGGGAAAGAGACAGAAAACAGGAAACGGAAGCAGAGATGTATCTCATTATTAAATTAGGCTTCGAATAACGGTACAGTTGTTTAATATATTATTTTGGACATGTTTTCTTTTATTTGCGTGGTATTATAAAACAGTGGGAGTCAATAAAGGACCGCCGATTTTAAAAGGATCTCTGCCAATATTGGGACACGCTAATTTACTTCTGAAATGTACGACACATGAACGTAAGTTACAATTTTATTACGGTTCTCTTTAGTTTTTTAAGCTAAGACTATAAACAATTGAAAAAAAAGCCAATCAGGTAAGGGGGCGGACCAATCGGAAGGGTAGAAGTACCCACTTGTACGGACTGTTTTACGCAATTAGACCCTGTTTAATTGGGTCCTTTTTTGCGTGAGGATGGAGTAGGCTTGCCCAGCACCTACTACCGTCTCAGCTTAGTCGACGATTTCCAGAGGAGAGAACTTGTCAATACTTCTGGAGTCAACTAATCTGCGGGCTTCATCACGATGTTTTTCTTCACCGTAAGAGCAATGTCAATTAGCGTACATAAATTTTTCTTAAGAAAAATACGTTGGTGCACGGGACAATCGGAAGGGTACGGATTAATCACAGAAGATTTTAGCAAGATTTTGCTTCTGTGATTAGTTTACCCCGGGACTGTTTTTTTAGATGGTAGGATTCTGGCTGTTTGTAGTCCCAGCCCTTCTCCAAAAGTGCTGAATGAATTAAATTATAAATTTTTAATATTTTCAGGATTAATGGATCTCTTCAACAGTTTTTCCAAAGAGAGCGAGAAATTAGGGGGAGTTATGCGCTGGTATTTTGGACCCTCAGAATTTTATTGTAAGTAGTACTTATAAATCTATACATATAAAATCCTTTGTCCTGACTGACTGACGGGTCAACGCACAGGCTAAACCACTGTTCGTAAATACCTGAAACTTGGAGGGTGTGTTCTTTGTATGACGTAGACATCAGATAAGAATGGATTTTCAGAAATTCTACCCCTTAGGGGGTGAAAAAAGGGGGGCAAAGTTTGTATGGGACAACGTGATTACTTGGTCTATTTTCGACTCTTACGCGGACGAAGTCGCGGGCAAAAGCTAATATATAAGTATGTAAGGGATATGACACTGGATTTACGCGAGGAAATAAAACTGATCAAGGAATCTCTAATATGAACAATAAAAGGTCATAGTCTAGTAGCTTTTATAATGCCGCCTCTCCACGATCTTCCATGATGGACAACTACAGAAACAAAGATAGATAGATAGATATATGCTTTATTGTAAACACCATTTTCAAACAACATTAAATAAAAACAAAGCTTAAGACTTAGTGCTACAAAGGGCGGCCTTATCGCTCAAAGCGATCTCTTCCAGGCAACCTTTGGATAGACAAGAAATTGAGGAAGGTGAAGGGTGTCCAAACTTAGGAAAATTAACAAAGATGCAAACAACAAAACCATAATAATAAATAGTTCTCATAGTTCTCCAGTATCTAGTCCACTACCATCCCATCACAATAGCTCAGGTAGTTTTGTCCTGTAGATTATCAATAGTTTTATCCAAACCGGAGGTTGTCCTTGGTTGCATTTTATAGTGTAGACAGGGATAATCGCCGGTTTAGAATCCACCCCATTGTTTGCCATTAAACTTGTTATTGTAAAGGGCCTCTACGTGTTGGCTTCGGCTCCACGCATGCCTTCCAAAGGTCCGGGACTCCATAGCCCCGTGATACAGGAAATATATTATTATGTAGGTATGTATATGTATATATATATACATACCTATATAATAATAATTACATATTGCACATAAAAATACTTATAAATATACATACATATATTATACTAGCTGCGCCCCGCGGTTTCACCCGCGTAAGTCCCGATCCCGTAGGAATTGACTCTAGAAAACGTTTGTATGGGAAATAGAAAAGGGCTGTTTTTAGGGTTTTCCCGGAAATTATTCGATTTTTTCTCGCCTTTTAAACCTTCCCTAGACCTCCACGAACATTTCAAGACTAAGATAAGATAAATCCGTTCAGCCGTTCTCGAGTTTTAGTGAGACTAACGAACAGCAATTCATTTTTATATATATAGATATATAGATATATATACAGATACAGATTATGTAAAAAGTTGTATGATTGCCACCATGATTGCGCAGCTGTCCACACGATCGGGCATTACACATTTGATGGACGTGGCAACAGTAGCAGTAGCGTACCGTAAACAAATACGAACTGAGTGATCGACGAACATGTGGACACGCCTATAATCATGACTGAACTTCCATTGATGTTTGTCCGAAAAACCGACACAGCGGCGATCATGCTTGATCGTTGCCGATCATGGGCGAATATAAGGATTAGTATCAGATGGTCTAAAACGCAAGTCATCAGAACATAGGCCCTCTACACGTTTGTATTGTCCTGTGATTGTCCATCATGGCCGATCGTGGATAGGCCCCATAACAAAGTCGTCAACAAACTTTTATGCTAAAGCTTCGTGAACTGCATTTCTGACTGTGACCGTGATATCTACTTTGTTATTTGTTTTTAGGGATAACGGATCCAGAAGACACATTTAGGATTGGAAAAGTAAATGTAACTAAGCATCCTTTTTATGAATTTAGTAAAAACTTATTAGGAAATGGATTAGTTACAGATTCGGGTAAGATGATTTTTGATGATATTGATATTTGATGATGGACGACCCAGTTGGCACAATGGTCACCATGCCGGACTGCCAAACACAGGGTTGCGGGTTCGATTCCTACCTTAGACATGTATTTATGCTTACATATCTGTCTGTGGTCTGGTTGTTTCTATGTATTGTAAGTATATATTTACAAAAGAAAAGTATAAATGTAGTATATCCGTTGTCTAGCACCCATAACACAAGTCTAGTAACTTTGCTTGGGGCTAAATGGCAATGTGTGGAATGTCCTGCATTATTTATTTATTTATATTTCTAATGGATTAGATTGGATTACAGGTTCTTTAATCTAGAAATATAAAATTTGAGGTCCTGCTGACTGTCTGATATATCAACGCACAAATTAGATAGACAGCTGGTTGTTGGAACATAAAATTTAGAGGGTGTGTTCTTTTTAAAGTGTACATGTACATGTCAATTAATTAAGTGTTTTTCGAAATTTACATACCTAAGAGGATGAAATGCAGAAGCTAATCTATTTACATTTTTGGAGGTCAATTTCACCAATAAACAATAATTCCTACAAAAATCTAATTAGTCGGTTAATCAGAATTGCAGATCACCGTAGAGTCTAATAAATTAATTAATTGAAAGACTTGAAACTTCAACCTTCAACTCAAGCAGAACCTTAAAATCTTACTTGAGTTGAAAACATTCTACCAGTTTTGGAAATCTACGGTGGGTCAGCACTTTTGATGCCTGATGGTATCTACAGAGAGCAATAACACTACCTTCCCAAATTCCGATGACTACTACACAATTTCTCCTTAATTTTTCAGGATCAACATGGAAAAAGCAAAAAAAGTTATTAAATCCATCATTTTCTTGGAAAGTTCTGTCGAACAACCCAGCTAAAATTAACAAAAAGACTCGAAAACATCTGATAAATCTCGATACGAAAGTTGGTAAAGGCCCCATCGACCTCTATATGGATATAAAGCTGATGACTTTGGATACTGTGTTTTGTGAGTTTATAAGCTTACCTGCTGGCTCATAATATTGGCTTGGTGCTTGGTGGGTTAAATGAATACCTACTGCAAATTTAATTCATGCTAATGCAAATTCAATTCCTTTATTTTATCAACACCTTGTTTCATTAGAAGAAAAATAAGTTTATCCGATTGATAAATATCGCTACTGATGGTCATAATAAACTGTCGCCTTGTACTTGTACTTGAACGGGCTGTTTTTCGCAAGTAGACCCTTTTTAATTGGGTATTTTTTATGTGAGGATGGAGTAGGCTTGTCCAGCACCTACTACCCTCTCAGCCTAGCTCACTAAGCCACGGGTGTCGTTACGATGTTTTCCTTCACCGTAAGAGCTATGTCAATTAGCGCACATACATTTTTCTTAAGAAAAATGCATTGGTGCCCCGCCGGATTCGAACCCGCGACCTTCAGAATGAAAGTCGAGATATCTACCACTAAGCCAACACCATTCTTTCGCCTTATTTATTGCTATTTGTAGATTTTGCAGTATGTGCCACGCCTGCTTTGATTTTTTTTTTCAAGGTATATTATATGGCTTGAGACCGCGTTTGCTTTTCAGGCCTGTGGGTCTATCTTAACAAAATTGTCCTCGTGACGATGAGACGGGACAATTTTGTAAGAACCCGTCGCTGGGCCCCGCGTAACGCCGTTTCATATCTAATTTAAAAAAAAACTTTTTTTTTTTCAGCATCATTATTCACATCATTTGAAAATGATGAGAACATCGCGAAAATTTACTTAAATAACGTTGATGAAGCCTTGGAAATAATAATAGCAAGATTTCGTACAATCTTCTACCATTCGAATTTTTTATATAAGTTCAGCAAGCTTAGCAGGAAAGAGGAAGTTGTGATGAAAACAATTGACGATTGTCTCGAAGAGGTATGTTAACTTGACACCAGATTCTTTACTAAAGTGACCAGATATCAGACATTAATTAGGCGTCTAAAGGTGTTAATGATATTAGTATCCCGTTTCTATGACCGCCGATTTGTTTAATCTGATCAGCCACTTGCAGCCGTGCCTTGACGGCGATAACCCGACTTGCAGCCGATCCTTGACGGCGATAACTCGACTTGCAGCCGATCCTTGACGGCGATAACTCAACTTGCAGCCGATCCTTGACGGCGATAACTCGACTTACAGCCGATCCTTGACGGCGATAACAAGCCTTGCAGCCGATCCTTGACGGTGATAACTCGCCATCTATCTTTAGAGACTGATAAAGACCATCAATATGAACAAATTATGCCTATACAATAACACCATACCTCTAAAGCATCTCGAAAACAAGATATCCAAATTAAAAAAACTTTGCAATCTATTAACTGCCAAAACCATCGTTCCAAACTGAATTCTCGGTGCGGGTGCGGTGATTATGTCTTTATGTTCCTAAGTTGAGGAGGGCGCAAAAAAGCTTTTAGTGGTCTATGAAGCAGCCAAACGATTTTTTTACTTTTTGAACCAGACGGTCGGCGAGCTGTCAGCTTTGTATATGCCTCAAAGGAATGATTTAACTTACAGATGATCAAAAGGAAACGGGAAATTAATCTAAATGCAGCTGATAAAAAAGCATCAGGTAATAATCCAAGTGAACAAATTTTAGAGGTTTGGGAAATCCTGCATAAGCAAGATTCAGGTATGAAGGACCACTTCTAAGCGTAGGACTGGAAAAACGTACCACTAAATTTGTAGGACTATGTGACCATTTGATTGTACAAATATTTACTAAGCTGCATACAAAAAATCACCTTGTTATTAATCATTTTTTTGACCTCGTTATTTCGACACGGAGTGGAGGACTGGAGAGTCATACCATCCATTTTGTAGGACAATTGTTGTTCCGAGTTTATCATACAATTACCTCGATATTCAAATAAGAAATTTACTGTTATTAGACAATTTCGATACCCCACGAGATGGACATGTTTTATACCTGCGCTCTACATTAGCCACCTCTATCGAGAATTGTTAGAGGACGATACTTGGGTGTTTCGTCCAACTGAACCCGCTCACGAAGATTCAACCTGTTATTAATCACTTTAAAAACTTTCGAGGGCTGCTGTTCTATTAAAAGCTCTTTTCAATTTGACGTTTTCTTTTCAGTAATCCAAGACAAGGTGTTCCTGGATCTACTTCTAGAGCTACATGATGAAGGTAAATTCACCATGAAGGACGTGAAAGATGAAATCAATACTTTCGTGATTGCAGCTTTTGACACTACAAGTTGCGCCGTCAATAATATATTAGTTTTACTAGGAACTTATATGAATGTCCAGAATAAAGTTATTGACGAGTAAGTAGATTTCAACTTTGTAAGTAAGCATTAACATTATCATTGCGCAATTGACATTGCACTTACGGTGAAGGAAAACATCGTGATGAAACCCGCAGCTTAGTTGGCTCTAGAAGTATTGACGTGTTCTCTCCTCTGGACATGGTCGACTAGGTGCTGGGCAAGCCTACTCCATCCTCACGCAAAAAGGACCAAATTAAAAAGGGTCCAATGGCGGAAAACAGCCTGTATACAAGTACAAGTAACATTATTATACTAGGTGTCTCTTTTAAAGTGTACAGAATACATAATAGTTACTGAACTACAAAGTTTATCAGTCATAATTGCCCTCAGAGGTCGAATTTCCAAAACGTCCTAAAACAACAGAAAAAGATACATCAAAATCGGTTGATAAACAAAAAATATATGCGCGAACATCCATAAAAAACATACATACAACCGAATTGAGAAACTCCTCCTTTTTTTTGGAGTTGGTTAATTAATATGCGAAGTTCCAGACTCATAGCTCTAATAATTTCAAAGATTTCTTGATGCGTCTTTTTTATATATACAAGGTTATTGGTAGCTATACTAGCAAGGGCTAAACAAACAACTTTCGTTCTGCGACTTTTAAAATTGCGAACATTAATTTTAAATTTTGATATCATTTAAATTCGAAAATCAGCTGATTTTTAAAACACAGGTCATTCAGCTTTTGAACGGTGGATAAAACTTTTAAATAAAAGCTTTTAAAAATAAGTTTAATTTTACGGTTAATGACCTCTCCGTTTAAGGAACAGCTGATTTTCACGTACCTAAACATCAAGAGACCTTAAAAGACCGTCTTAATTAACATTAGTGTACTTTGGTTTTATCAAAATGGCGTTTTCATATGAATAGGAAGACTTTAAATCTATTACCATTACGAATCTCTCTTGGTAATCATCATATCAGCCACAGGACGTCCACTGCTGAACATAGGCCTCACCTAAAGACTTCCAGAGCAATTGGTCGCATGCTCTCTGCGTCCAACGACTTCCCGCAATCTTAATTAAGTCGTCCGTCCAATCTTTCTTGGATACAGTCGTAAAAACTATTTTAATCCGTAGATTAACTAAAGTCCTCGGAACTGAAGACAGAGACGTGGATAAACATGATCTACATAACTTGGTTTATCTCGAAGCTGTGATAATGGAATACCTGAGGTTGCACCCGCCTTCCCCTTTAAGCTTTAGAACTTGTGAAGAAGCTGTTCAATTAAGTATGTATTTATTTTGCGGGAAATGAAGCATCGGTGTAATATAATTTGTGCCAAGGAAATCATACGAAATTGAGATTCGTATGATTTCCTCGGCACTTTTTATTTAATGGAATATGATAAATATAATAAATAAACATGAAATTTAACTTAATTTCAAACAGATTAATCCAATAGGCATCAGTTATGGTCCATCCGTTTCGAAGATACAGCAAATTAAGTGAGCAGTAAGTGTGAAGCAGTGGAACCAAAGAATGATGACAAAATGAGTCTTTAAACTGAATCTTAATATATATGTACCAAAACTGAGCCTATTTACTGTATTATAGTAATTGTTTAAACAATATTCATAGGATATGAAAAAACGGATGGCTTTACGGACAATAATTTTACGAAATAATGTCATAAGGAAACATGGAACCGTAGCAACAATAATACCTTGTCAATAACGTTCACGTTCCCATAACGTGAGTGTGACGTCACACTTCTTTGTGAGTGCAATACGGTGTTCATCGATTTATAAGATTTTATCACGTCAAAAGTGCCAAGGGAATCAGCCGAATCTCATTTTGTAGAATCACCCTTAAGCCGTAGGTGATTCATCATAAGTAGTAGAAATGTAAAAAGTGCAAACGTGTTTCGCTAAGGCGTAGTTAACTCATTATTCTGACCAAATTTGCTTTCCGTACCTAACAGGTAAAAATGGGACGCTTTTACTAAGAGTAAACTGTCTATTTGTTTGTCACTAGGCTGTATCACATGAACCGTAATAGCTAGACAGTTTCAATTTTCATTGATGATGTATTTCTGTTGCTGCTGTAACAGGAAATACCAAAAACAGAATATAATAGTAAGAAAACCTACGTGCACGAGTCCGACTCGCACTTGGCCGGTTTTTACTTTTTAGGGATCTAAAGTGTCTATGGTATAAATTGACCTAGATCACAGACATGCCTAGATGTATTTTTTCAGGAAAAAAAGCATCTACCACCACTGATTTGAACTCACGTTTCAATCACCGCAAATCTGTGGTGGTAAATTTTGAAGAAACATTGTCCTCCGATTCCACCTTCCCTTGGGTAGAAAGTAAGCCTTAGCTGAGTATATTAGAATAGGCATTTCTGCACTGTACTAATCGAATAATTGTTTGAATGTAATCATGTTTTTTAAGCAATATCTATCTATCTCAGCCTTTGCTTGTCCAATCCAGGACGTATCCTCCATCCTCTTGCACTTCTGACGGTCTAGAGCCGTTGCCATCCAATCATGAACTGCGTGTCGTTTGATATCGTCTAATATCCAATTTTAGGTAAATTCACACTACCAGCGGGCAGCAACTGTGTACTAGCTCTGAATGGAGTGAACCGTGATCCTTGGTGGGGTCCGGATGGCCATGTATTTCGTCCGGAGCGATGGTTCGAGCGAGATGATCTGCGGAACTACTTCGCGGGGTTCGGTGTGGGCAGAAGGATTTGTATAGGTGTGTATCACTTCGAATTTCTTATGAAATAGTCACAAAAATTATGCTGCTACTTGCTAAATGTCTTTCGTTATCTGAAGGCCAATTCTTGTAGGTAAATAATTTTATTGCATTCCTTTCATTTCGATTGCATTTTAATTTCATTTATGACGACCCAGTTGGCACAATGGTCACCTTGCCGGACTGCCAAACACAGGGTTGCGGGTTCGATTCCCGCCTCAGACAAGTATTTATGCTTAGATATTTGTCTGTGGTCTGGTTGATTCTATGTATTATAAGTATATATTTACAAAAGAAAAGTATATAAGTAGTATATCCGTTGTCTAGCACCCATAACACAAGTCTAGTTACTTAACTTGGGGCTAGAGGGCGCTGTGTGGATTGTCCTGCAAATATTTATTATTATTTATTTATTATTTCGATTGCATTCCGGTTACAAAAAATACCCTCAAAGTCAGTTTTTAGTAATACCACAGAATATATTATAATAGTACATAATATATACAGAGAATCTGCAGATAATACCAAAAGATGACTCTGAGGGTATTTTGACCTACTTTAAGAATATTTTTTGCAATCGGAATGATATTGCAATAATTGAACAATTTCATTTACGAAAATAAGCCTTCTGAATATCGATACCAAAACTTTATTCTCCATCGATTGATATAAATCAATTAGTACAAATCAATATTATATGGATGAATGGTTTATATTCATCATTCGTCCGTCATCCGTCGTCCGTCGTCCGTGGTCAATCGTCAGTCATCCGTTATCCGTTATCGTATCTTCCAGGCAAAGTACACGCAATGATGAGTATGAAGATAATGCTCGCTCACATCGTACGTCGATACCGAGTCACAGCGGATGCGAGCAAGCTACGATTCAAATATGACTTCGTTATGAAACCAGTCGCTGGACATTTCATTAGCATAGAAAGACGAATTTAACACAGTTTACAATATATTAAATTTATATTATTTAAAGGAGAATGGGAAAAAATGTACAGAGCTTGGGCCTGGAGGCCTCATGAAACGAGTCATATATCAAATGAAAGGTGGTTTCAAGAGGAACATTTTATTGTATGACCACTTTTTCAAATTAGTTGTGAGATCGGAGTTATAGATCATTAATAATAGGTGGTCGATTCACTCTCCGTACACCAGTAGGGAGTATTAACGCTTTAATAGAATCAAATGTAGCCATCGTATAGCAATGAGTCATATATTAAATGAAAGGTGGTTTTAAGAAAAACATTTTATTTTCAGACCACTTTTTCAAAATAGTTGTGGATTCAGAGTTATAGGTCAATAATGGTAGGTGATCGGTACACTTGCGAATTTTCTCTGTACACCACTAGGGAGTGTTAAGACCAGAATGGAATCAGATGTAGCCATCGTATAGTAATGAGTCATACACCAAATAATAGTTTATTTCAAGAGGAATAATTCATTGTATCATGACTTTCAAAAAAATATTTTTATTTTTAGAGTTATAGGCTGTTATAGGCTAAGTAGTAGTAGGTATAGGTGATTGAGGTTTTCCCTTGTGCAATACAAACGCTTGGTTAGAACCAGATGTTGCACTCCTCATAAAACGAGGCATATATCAAATGAAAGGTGGTTTCAAGAAAAACATTTTATTATATGACCACTTTTTCAAAATAGTTGTGGATTCGAAGTTTTAGGTTAATAATGATAGGTGGTCGGTACACTTGCGAACTTTCTCCGTACACCACTAGGGAGTATTAACACCAGAATAGAATCAGATGTAGTCATCGTATAGTAATGAGTCATATTATATCAAATAATAGTTTATTTCAAGAGAAATAATTTAGTGTATCATGACTTTTAAAAATTATTTCTATTTTAGGGGTTATAGGTCATTTCTGTTAATTAGTAGATATCGGTGACTAAGGTCTTTCCTTATGCAATGCAGATGCTTGGCTATAAACGGAATATGTTGCCCTCCTCATGAAACAAGTCATATATCAAATGAAAGGTGGTTTTAAGGGAAACATTTTATTGTATGACTACTTTTTCGAATTATTAGTGGTTTCGAAGTAAGAGATCGTTAAATGTACTTAAGTAAGTATTCGGTAGTATCAGAAATTGTTGACAATGTCTGTCGTGATATAGACATCACTATTTAGCATTATTTAGTGACACAACAGGCTGATAAAGAGCATGATGCTTATCGTAACCGAGGTATAGGTACCATCACGAGTCGTAAGCTCAGATGTAGAGTCATACGCAAGCCATTTTGATGTTGATGGTTTTGCTTTGTCTAAGTTCCGACAAAGCAAAACCATCTTTTTTGGACTAGGTATCTTCAAAAAACAAAAGGTACTCTTCATTATTCATACTCCGAAGGTGCCTAACGAGCGTGTTGAAAGTAAAACTTTTAGCCATGGGGAAAATCGCTTTCACTGACAACTTTCATGTCAAATCATAGCTTCGCACGGCTTGTGTATATTGCCAGAGTTTAGTACTTAGTAGGTTTTTTCTCAGTAATCGAATTCAAGTAGATATATATTTAGTTCAAGATATTATTATCTTATTTAACAAAATAAATGTAAAGAAGAAAATGGCCAAAGCGTCGTATGACCATGCTGCGCCGCCGCCAGCGCCCTGTCGTGATGCTGCTGATGTGGCTTTATACGACCGTACGGTCAGTGTTATTCCTTTATTAAAAAAAAAATGTGTGGCACCCGGGGACTGCCGCGGTAAAGCTATTGCATCGTGCGAGCTTCGTACCATATACATACACTTAAGCGAACGCTCGGCCGAGCTACATGGTGGGTGGAGTCGGGGGTGTTAGGTTTTATTCTTGATTCGGGCGCTGCGCTCAAAGCCCGCGACAAAAGCTATGCAATAGCTTATGCAGATGCAGCTTATGCAGCAAATGCATTTTTAATTATTTTAAACGTTTTAGTTAGTAATATCTTTTGTTATTTTATTATGTTTTTGTTTTAAGTTTAATGTGGTTTTTCATTTATTATTGCGTATTTTGTGTACCTAAATAATATTTTCTCGACAAACCGTGTTCTGTTATTTAACGAAATAATTTAAATCTTCAGAATATCGCGTCATGAATGTCCAACGGGACTCTGAACAGTCCCGTGGTCCAACTATTTAAAAAGTTGAACCACGACCTATAGTTGGAGGCCCAAGTGTGCGGTGGTTCAACGCGGATTGTGAATACAGAATTAATGAAATAGAGGATTATTCCTTTCGACTCCCGCTTAATGGGCCCCATGGTTGGACCACCACCCCGCACTTTTATTATTGAGTGGAGGTCGTAAGATTTTTCCTTAAGGCCCCTATAAGCGGGAGTCGAAAGGAATAACCCTTGAAAATTATTCCTCTCAATGAAATTGATAACGAAGATTCATAGTTGCATCAGCGTTAGTCTCTATTTAGTGGGAATATCGAGTTAAAATAATATTTTGTGTTAATCTAGGTCTCCAACAATTTCCATACCGAGTTTCATCACAATCGATTTAGTCGATTAGAAAAATACCTAGTCCCCAAACAGGAAAATCTGAATAGATATTATTGCAGTAACAAAAGAAACGCACGATAGGTACTCGTAGAAAGGTATGTGGTATCATTATTATTCCTATTGTACAAGACCCGTCACGAGACATGAGCATTATTTTCTTGTGTGGTTTGCAGGACATTGAACCTATTTATAATCCTACTTAGGTATCATAACCTATATCTTGGTTACGATAAGCATCATGTTTTTATCAGCCTGCTATGCCACTAAATAGTATTAGGTAGTGATGACTAAATTACGACAACCCCTTAAAACCACCTTTCATTTTATAAATGACTCGTTTTATGAGGAGGGCAACATCTGCTTCTAACCAAGCATCTGTATTGCACAAGTGAAGACCTCAGTCACCTATACCTACTACTTAGCATACAAAGTGTTTGTTTGTTTTTTTGAACGCTCTGATCTCAGAAACTACTGGTTCGGATAGAAAAAAAATATTTTTATGTTGCATAGTGGACAACAATGGATTGTTGAATAAGGGTTTAAGACTATTTTATATTTCGATATTACGCACGTAGTTACGCGGGTGAAACCGCGGAGCGCTGCTAGTTTGATATATGACTCGTTGCTATATGATGGGTACATCTGGTTCTATTCAGGCGTTAATACTCCCTAGCGGTGTACGGAGAAAACTCGCAAGTGAAACGACCACCTACCATTAATGACCTATATCTTCGAACCCACAACTATTTTGAAAAAGTGGTCTTAAAATAAAATGTTGTTCTTGAAACCACCTTTCATTTGATATATGCCTCGTTTCATGAGGAGACCGGTTCTAATCAAGCTTTTGCATTGCACAAGAGAAGACCTCAGTTACCTATACCTACTACTTAGCATAAATGGCCTATAACACTAAAAATAAAAATAATTTTAAAAATCATCATACATTAAATTATTCCTTTTGAAATAACCTATCATTTGATATATGACTCATTGCTATACGATGGCTACATTTGATTCTATTAAGGCGTTAATACTCCCTACTGGTGTACGGAGAGTGAATCGATCACCTATCATTAATGACCTATAACTCCGATCTCACAACTAATTTGAAAAAGTGGTCCTACAATAAAATGTTCCTCTTGAAACCACCTTTCATTTGATATATGACTCGTTTCATGAGGCCTCCAGGCCCAGAAAGACCATTCTCCTTTATATTCTTGCTAAAATATCCAAAAGTAGTTAACGCGTAACTAAAGGTCCAGACACTATAGCACCCTCAATATGATTGACTAGCAGCGCTCCTCAGTTTCACCCGCGTCACTCCCGATGCCGTGGGAATATCAGGATAAAAAGTAGCCATAGCCTTCCTCGATAACTGGACTAAGTATCCAACACAAAAATAATTTTTCAATTCGAACCAGTAGTTCCTAAGATTAGCACGTTCAAACAAACAAACAAACTCTTCAGCTTTATAATATACTAGCGAACCGCCCCGGCTTCGCACGGGTGCAATGCTGATACTAAATACACTACAGAAAAACTGTGAACGTTGTATATAAAAACATAGCGGCCCGGTCCGGCTTCGCACGGGTATAAAATATATAGACTATGTGATTAAAATCGATTCAGTAGTTTTGATTTATTCATTACTGCCCGTGGCCCGCACGCGTTAAATTTGGAGTAAAACAATCCCCCTTTCTCTATACCATGAAGATTTCCTGCTATCTTTGGAATATCTAAATTCATACACTACATTTTTACTTATTTACTTTTTACATTTTTTTGCCGCACCGGGCGGCCGGCCGGTACCGCCGCAAACGCTACGTCCCGCGATTTTTAAATCTGTAATATCTTCAAAAATATTCACTTAAATCATACGATGTAAAGGGCCATATAGATCTATATTAAATGAAAAATGTATTCAAGGTATTTAATTGGTTAAGGATTAATGCTGTATTGGTTAAAATCGCTTCGAAAATTAGCCATTATTTGTCGTAAAAAGTAAATGACAAAAAAAGTTATTGTGGGTTATCCATAAGAGATAGACATATACCATCACGGACTTTTCTGTAGACCTTTTCAATGTGTACAATACTTAGTACATTATTTTGATAAAACTCGTAGGGTTCAGCCTGCGTTTGCAATGTAAGCGGAAAAAATGTAATTATTTCGACATCACATTAGAAACCTCAAAAATAACAGCACTTCTCCACTATTTAATGGATGTTATTATACATATAAACCTTCCTCTTGAATCACTCTATCTATTAAAAAAAAACCGCATCAAAATCCGTTGCGTAGTTTCAAAGATTTAAGCATACAAAGGGACATAGGGAAATAGGGACAGAGAAAGCGACTTTGTTTTATAGTATAAATTTTTCTGAAATTAAAGTGAAGGGGTACCGGGCGCTCTCTCCATACAAACGTAGTCGACTATTTTCTCCCTGGATAATGACACAAGAGCAAATTTTTCTTTGTACAAAACTTATAACTGCCATGACCAATATGGCCATGCCCCAGTGTTTTGTTCTTTTTTTTGTTTTTTAAATCTTAATTTCTATGCTACGTTTGTATCGAGATAGCCCCCGGTACCCTTTCCTCTTAATAATCTAGGTGAGACGTAAAAGGCAAATATTATACATAGGCTGCACTAAAAGTATCGGGAATGGACTATTTCCACTGTTCCTGTCATATTTAAATCTTTTTAATTGAAAACTCCTTGGTTTTAAAAATCGAATACCATTTATTTATTTAAAAAAAGAATCTCGGTCTTGTCACAAGGTTTTGTCAAACTTGTTTAGTCGTTGAGAAAAGGGAATTGACTCGAGAAAATTCAAGAGCGATGATTTATTATGACTTTCGAAGTGGTTTATCACAAAAACAGTGTGTTGACCGGATGATTTCTGCATTTGGTGATGAAGCCCCATTCAAAACCACAATTTATCGCTGGTTTGCTAAATTTCAACGTGGACGTGTCAAGCTCAGTGATGATCCCCGTCAAGGTCGTCCAAAAACTGCACTCACCCAAGAAAACGTTGATGCTGTGCGTAAGCTGATTGAGGAAGATCGACATGTAACATACCGCGAAATTCAGGCAACTTTAGACATTGGCATGAGTCAAATACAAATAATCTTGCATGAACAATTAGGTGTAAAAAAGTTGTTTTCCCGATGGATACCGCATTCGCTCTGTGAAGAGCAAAAAGTGGCTCGCGTTACTTGGTGAGTCAGAACTCTCGAAAGATTCCACGCAGGATCCTCAAATGCTGTATACAACATCGTATCAGGTGACGAATCCTGGATATACGCGTACGAACCCGAAATAAAAAACCAGTCACGAGTTTGGGTGTTCAAAAATGAGTTAAAGCCAACAAAAATTGTTCGTTCACGGAGTGTTGCAAAAAAAATGGGGGCCACGTTTGTCTCCAAAACCGGCCATGTTGTGACTATTCCTCTTGAGGGACAAAGAACGGTTAATGCAGAATGGTATGCTAGCATTTGTTTGCCACAGGTCGTTTCTGAACTCCGTAAAGAGAACTGCAGCCACCGCATCATCCTCCATCACGACAATGCGAGTTCTCACACCGCGAACAGAACAAAAGAGTTTTTAGAGCAAGAAAACATAGAATTATTAGACCATCCGCCGTACAGCCCCGACCTAAGCCCTAATGATTTCTATACTTTCCCTAAAATAAAGAATAAATTGCGTGGTCAGAGATTTTCATCACCTGAAGAAGCTGTGGACGCCTACAAAACGGCCATTTTGGAGACCCCAACTTCCGAATGGAATGGTTGCTTTAATGATTGGTTCTATCGTATGGAAAAATGTGTCAAATTTCGCGGAGAATACTTCGAAAAGCAATAAATACATTTTTAAATAGTAATGTTGTGTCACTTCCTTGATTCCCGAAATTTTCAGTGCCGCCCTCGTAAGTAAGCGGCAATTCAAGCAAAAGTCAGGTATTGTTGGATTCCTTGAGATCTCTAGATGGCGAATAAGACTGTTTTAGTTTCGAAGGCCGGAAACTAGCAGCATTTATGACGTCATAAAGATGGGCGGCTCTGTACTTTAGATATTATGATTTCTTTTTAGGTATAGTATATATAGCTCACGACCACGACTTTTGCAAAAATCAGCTCACGCCACTAGAATATTATTATTAAAGGCTTTTTTTTACATTTAGTTTCTGTAAATTCTGTAACTGACTGTTTTAGCAAGGTGGTTGTTTCTTACTTTTTTTTGTACACTTGATAGATAAGGATCTAAAATAAATAATAAAGAATAGAGAGGTATCCTATCCTATCCTATCTCATCAGGTTGGACGACCGTTTTCAGAGAAAATAACTTGTCAATTTATAAAGTCTGGATTTAATCTGATGTTGTCCCATCACGATGTTTTCCTACACACCGTTAGGAGCAGTTTAAATCGCTTTTTCCCAGTCGTAACCATCTAGCAACTTACCCACTGGGAAAAAAACCCAGTCGTTACCATTAGGAACAAATGACACTCAACATTTTTAATTGTCGCCTATTCCCAGTCGTTCCTACCTAGTAACGATTCAGTCGTTCCTTAACAACGCTTCTACTTCATTGAAAAATTTAGTAATATGAAGCTGATGTACCAGGCGTTCATAGGTTTTATGGAGCTCTTATTATTACATAGTACCTGGATGACCGAGCTTTGCTCGGAATTTTTTTTTACTTAGTCTAACCTCAAAGCAAACACTCATTGTCAAAAATAGTATTAGTAGTTCGCCAATAGATGTCAGGAAGAGTCATTATTTTCAGATAAAAAAAAGTAGATTTCAATAAAACACGAATAAAATGACATTTTCTAAAAATGATTCCTAGCTAGATCGATTTATCGCCCCCGAAACCCCATATATACCAAATTTCATGAAAATCGTTGGAGCCGATTCCGAGATTCCAATTATATATATACAAGAATTGCTCGTTTAAAGATATTAGATTAAATCCCTAGATTGAGAGGTGTCCCTATGCCCATCTCAACTTTGCTCAATCTTTGAGCAATCGTTGATATGTCTGGAGACAATTTAACGATGTTTTCCTTCAGCGTTAGCAGACCGTAAGAGCAATTTTAATTAGGGGATATAAATACCAACCATATGTGCGTCACAAACGGACATCATTTTAAAGAAGGTTGTATAAATTGTCTACGCATCATGAACATTGAAGCAATAGTAGGTATGTAGATGCCACAGTTATCATCCGACTTATAACCAAAGAAATAAAGTATACGATATAAAACGCCATATTTATTCAATGTTACGCTCCACTCGATTAATATTCTAATAATTAAGTTTTAAAATATTTATTTGTAAAAATAATGTACTTACAACTGAGTTTAATATAATCTCGTCTTTATTTTAATAACAAATTAACTCATTTCAATGTAGAATTCAGATTAAATTGAACATCTTTTCCTGTTAAAAATTTAAATATTCGCGAAATGTTAGAAATTATTTTAGTTTCGATCTGTTTTCTATTATTTGTGTGGTATTATAAGATGGTTGATGTGAAATTACCTCCGGTTTACAAAGGATGGTTGCCATTTTTGGGACATGCACATTTACTCCTAAGGTGTAGCACGCATGAACGTAAGTTGAGATTAAGCTGGGTACCGGTGCTCTCTCCATACAAACGTAGTCGACTGTTTCCTCCCTGGATAATGACACTAGTACAAATATTTTCGTTGCAAGAAACCTATAACTATGCTATGCCCCTATGTCTTGGTTTTATCATTTTCTAATTAACATAGAAATTAAGATCAAAAATACAAAAAAAAAAAAAAAAACAAAACATATGGGCATAGTTATGGCAGTTATAAGTTTTATGCAAAAAAATATTTGCTCTAGTGTCATTTTCCAGGGAGAAAACAGTCGACTACATTTATATGGAGAGAGAGCTCGGTACCCTTTCCTCTTAAAAAACTGGTAGATCTTGAAAACTGAGCAATTTGCTGCATGGTCGAGGTGCATTCGGCATTCCGAAGATTCTTATCACATCCTCACAAAATGTTTACGGTATCACCTCTGAAGTATTCCCTTTTTGCTCGACTATGGCGAAGTCAAAAGGGAGGGTTATGATATGACCTGTATGTATTCATTAACTCAATTGTTTGTCAGACAAATTAAAAAACTTCGACTGATAAGGAAAATTGCATATAACTAACTTTTGAACAGCTGAACCGATTTTAATCAAACGTAGATAAGAACATTCCTGACTAATTCGCCTTTCAAACAAAAAAAAACAAATCGAAATTGGTTCATCGATGGCAGCTACGATGCCACAGACTGACACATCCACAGAAACAAATCTAATTATAACAGGTAGTTAAAAATAATCATTTCAGAGTGATGAATTTAAAAGTACAGCTTAATCTTTTGTTTTAGAATTAATGGATCTTTTAAACAGTTTTTCCAAAGAATGTGAAAGATTAGGAGGTGTTATGCGCTGCAATCTAGGACCTGCACATTTATATTGTAAGTATCTTTATATTATAAAGCTGAAGAGTTTGTTTGTTTGAAAAGTTTTTTTTTAAGGTGCACAGAAGTAGGCCTCAACGGCTTGCTAGTATAATTACCAAAAGCCCTGTATAATACTTATTTGTGGTATATGTACTTTCCTTCCAAACTTATCGACATCAAATTGAGAGAGAATTCATTCAAAAAGTAAAAGTATCGATTACATTAAAAATAAATATGTAAATGAATTGAAATTCTCATCTTGTTTTGATGTCGGTCAAAAACTAAAACACGTCATTTAGAGACCGTTGATCGCCAGACCTTCGTCACTTTGTAAAAGCCGATTTGATTTCTGAATTCTGCAGAGGTAGAAACAATCGCCGATTATGAAGCTTGGATCATCAGGAGCTTGGGTCGATATCAGGTTACAAAGTAGAGTCCAATCATCATCTTTATCAGTTACTGTCTTTGTTTATTTTGATATTGTACTTTGATATTGCGAATAGGTATTTAGTCAATAATGTACATAGTTTCTTGGTGTTTGGAAAATTACGTCATTATTAAATTTAAGTCTTCTTATGCCTGTCCTTTATACCAATTTATTTTGTACACAACTGCACTACAAGTTATTTAGCACTCATAATTTTGAATAATATAAATCTATCTATACATATTAAATCCTTTTCCTGAATGACTGACTGACTGACGGATCAACGCACACCCTAAACCGCTGATCATAGAGACCTGAAACTTTCCCTGAAACCATTGAATATTCCGTTTCTGACCGCCCCTGATCGATCTGGCACTTACAGCCTATGCCAGATGTCCATAACCCACCCTCTATAAGTAGAATAAATACCACCGAACAAATAACGCCTTCACACCATACCTCAGGAGCGTCTTGCAGGTTGCAAAACTATTTTGCACCCTATTTTATCTGCCTAAGGTGTTCCAAACAAACTTAGAACCCGGTGATTGTCTTGATGTCTTGACCCATGAAGGGGTGCAGAAAAACTTTTAGCAAATAGGTAAATAGGCATTATTTTCAAGTCTTTTCTTTTATACGCAACTGTGATAAAAAACGTCGTACGATAAACGTGTGGTTTGATCATTCAATCTCGGCTCGATAAATGCGCTCGCGTTCGGCTCGATGAAATGATCAATTTACCACACTTGTATGACAATGTACTATTATATAAGTATATATGATGTTATTCTTCTGAAATTTAATTTTAGTATACTTTTAATAAGTACTTATTGCATGCCCGCAATGGGTAAATTGTTGTTACTTAATTTTAAAACCACCTCCTCCATTCATTGTACACAATTTATGCAATAAACATTCTTATTCTGTAGCTTTGAAAGAAAAGCTAAAAGTTTCAGTTAATTTAGGGATTATCATTTAATTCTAGGGATAATCATTTAATTTCAGGGATAACCGATCCAGAAGACGCATTGAGGATTGGAAAAGCAAATGTTAATAAGCATTATTTCTACAATTTCGCTGAAAGTATTTTTGGAAGTGGATTATTAACAGCTTCAGGTAAAGCCTAATCTAATATAGCTGTGGTTTCACGGTGAAACCATAGCTATATTAGATTAGGTGAAACTTTCACACACACAATTGAACAATTGAAAACTTATAACTGCCATGACCAATGATCATGCCCCTATTTTTTTAACTTGTTTTTTTAATCTTCATTTCTATGATAGTTAGAAAATAAAAAAACCAAGACATAGGGGCATAGTCATGGCAGTTATAGGTTTTATACAACAAAAATATTTGTTCTAGTATCATTATCCAGGGAGAAAACAATCGACTACGTTTGTATGGAGAGAGCTCCCGGTACCCTTTCCTCTTAATTAAGGTTCCGTACCTAGAGGTAAAAAAGGAACCCTTATAAGATCATCCTCTTGTCCGTCTGTCTCAACGTGTTTTTTTTACTTTTAGATCTGTAAAAAAAACACATTTTAAAAAAGGCTTCGTAATTTTGATTTCTTAACCGATAGGAAGCTGCCTCACTTACATATTTTTTTTTTGTTTTTCAGGATCAAAATGGAAAACGCATAAAAAGTTATTAAGCCCTACATTTTCTTTAGGAGTATCGTTGAAAAGTCTTACTAAAATTAACACAGAGACACGTAAACAACTGATAAAATTTGACTCAAAAGTTGGTAGAGGTCCTATTGATCTATATACGGATTTACGCCTGATGATTTTAAATACTATTTTCTGTGAGTTTTACCTATTTTAAGGTACCTGCGGGTCATAAGGACCACCTGCCACTATAATTTAAAACTAAATATTTCATATAAATAGGAAAGACTACCTAAAAAACATGGCATTTGGATTAATTTTAAATATTTGCTTTATTGTCAATCTTAAAAACAGATAATAATAATAATAAATATTGCAGGACATTCCACACACCGCCATCTAGCCCCAAGCTAAGTAACTAGATTTGTGTTATGGGTTATAGACAACGGATATACTACTTATATACTTTTATTTTGTAAATATTATAATCCATAGAACCAACCAGACCACAAACAAATATCTAAGCATAGATACATGTCTGAGGCGGGAATCGAACCCGAAACCCTGTGTTGGGCAGTCTGGCATGGTAAAAGTTATAAATAAAAACCTCTGTGACGCGGCAGGCGAAAAGTTGCGGGCTCGATTCCCGTCTCTAACAAGTTTTTATCTAAACTAATATTATAAAGCTGAAGAGTTTGTTTGTTTGTTTGAATGCGCTAATCTCAGGAACGGAACTACTGAATCGAATTGAAAATTTCTTTTTGTGTTTGATAGTCCATTTGTCGAGGAAGTCTATGGGCTATAATTATATTTCTATATTGGACTTTCACTTGCGTAACTCCCGATACCATGAAAATATCGGAATAAAAAGTAGGTTCTATGTTACAACCTACTAAGTTTCATCAGAACAAAATGTGGTAAGCGCATAACTCAACAACGCCTGGACCAATTTGGCCAATTCTTTTTTTGGTATGTTTGTTATAATCAGGAGAAGGATCTTATGAAATAAAAAATTAAGAAAGTTGCGCAGAAAATTATTACGCGGGTGAAACCGCGGGGCGTAGCTAGTATTTATAATATTAGTGTAGATGTATTCCCTGTTTTTTTTTCAGCAACATTATTCATATCGGTTGATAAAGACGACGAGTTCTACAGGGATCACTTAAAGAATATGGATGAAGTCTTGGAAATAATTATAACGAAGTTTCGCACAATCTTCTACCATTCAAAGTTTTTGTATAATTTTACCAAACTAAGTAGGAGAGAAGATGTTTTGATGAAAATTATTGACAATTTTACTGAAGAGGTATGCAGAAAACACTACTATCCACTGATCTCTAAAATACTACGACAAAAACCGGCCAAGTGCGAGTCAGATTCGCGCACGAAGGGTTGCGGGTTCGATTCCAGCCTCAGACATGTATTTATGCTTAGATATTCGTCTGTGGTCTGGTTGTTTCTATGTATTATAAGTATATATTTACACTAGCAGCGCTCCGCAGTTTCACCCCCGTAACTCCCGTGGGAATATCAGGATAAAAAGTAGCCTATAGCCTTCCCCGATAAATGGACTATCCAACACAAAACGAATTTTTCAATTCGAACCAGTAGTTCCTGAGATTAGCGCGTTCAAACAAACAAACTCTTCAGCTTTATGATATAAGTATAGAAAGAAAAGTATATAAGTAGTATATCCGTTGTCTAGCACCCATAACACAAGTCTAGTTACTTAGCTTGAGGCTAGATGGCGATGTGTGGAATGTCCTAAAAAAATAAAAATAAAAAAAATGGTTCTAGAAAAAATAATTACGTTTGAACAAGAAAGGCTCATAGCCTAGTGTGATACCGGTTTCCTATATTTCTATTCAGCAAATTTTTGCTTTTTTTCTTTTAAAGCAGAGACGCTTGAAGCAGAAGCTTTAATTGCCCAGTCAATAACAAAAATATTCTTAATTTACAGATAATTAGAAAAAAGCGAGAAAGTAAAGAAACTGAGGCCGACAAAGTGTTTCTAGATTTGCTCCTAGAGTTACACGATGAGGGTAAATTGACTATGAAGGAGGTGAAGCATGAAATCAATACGTTCATGGCAGCTGCTTTGGATACTACTAGTTGGACTATTAATAATATATTGGTTTTACTAGGAACACATCTGGACGTGCAGGATAAAGTCGTTAACGAGTAAATAGATTTATGAAACACTAGCTGCGCGTTTCACCCCGCGGTTTCACCCGCGTAAGTCCCGATTCCGTGGGAATATCAAAATCAAAAGTAGTCTATAGCCTTCCTCGATAAATGGACTATCCAACACAAAAATATTTTTTTAATTCGAACCAGTAGTTCCTGAGATTAGCGCGGTCAAACAAACAAACTCTTCAGCTTTATAATATTAGTATAGATTACACAATGCGAACTTATAATTTTAAAAAACCTAACGTCTTCTGAAAAAAACTAAAAATCAATACAACTTTATATTAGTACTAGGGTAGTAGTATTCAAAAATCTAAGACTTTAATGTGAAACCGGCGCTCTCTCCATACAAACGTAGTCGACTGTTTCCTCCCTAGATAATGACACTAGTACAAATATTTATGCCCCTAAGTTTCGGTTTTTTTCATTTTCAAATTATCATATAAATTAAGATTTAAGAAACAAAAAACTTAAGAGGACACCCGGTTGGAACGAGGTTCCTTTCGATTAATTAGTGAAGGAATTGTAATAAAATCAAAAAGTGTCGTTACAACTTTTGGTCTAAATTTTTCCGTCTAGCCTCCTTTCACAACGCACGATAAGGAACTTCGTACCAAAAAAACATAGGGGCATGGTCATGGCAGTTATAAGTTTTATGCAACTAAAATATTTGCTCTAGTGTCATCCAGGGAGAAAACAGTCGACTACGTTTGTATGGAGAAAACCGCCGGTACCCTATCCTCTTAAAATTTCATATACAGGTGTAGTGTGGTAATCATTTATTAGCAAGCGTTTGAGGGCCACTTCTATGCACATAAACAAACAAATTTTGTTCTATGACTTTCGGAAAATCAAACATTTTATTTGAAAATTTTGATGCCTTCAACCTTAAGATTATACTAACTTTTTAAGTGTTCTCTACTGTTCTTAGTCTGACCTTTGTTTTAAAAAATCAGCTGATTTTATATATTACATAACTTCCAAATAAAATAAAAATGTTTTTTCCAAAAGTCATAGAAGAAAAGATGTTTATTTAGGTGCACAAAAGTCGTGGTGCTCATAACCCTGTACCTAATGATACTTAATAAAATGATTTGCCAAACATTTTACAAAGAGATGAATAGTAAAATAGCTCTCGTCTTAGAACCAATAGAAAAGGGTCCTAAAACAAATTTATTCGGTTTATTCCTGACCTGACCCGAAAACGGAACCTGGTAGCGGGTTAGGTTAGGAACGATCAACAACATCAACATAATTGCAGGTAACTATCAAAACAACAGATGTCAGAGTGACAGTTGTCAAACTTAAAGTGGCTATATCTCAGAAACTATTAATCCTAGGTTAATATTTTCTTTACAGAAATGATAGATCTCATCGAGATTTTTAAATCAGGTGACAGCTGTCAAACTTAAAGCAGCTATAGCCGCTTTAAACCTATATCCTTTTGAATCGAGGTATATCTCAGAAACTATTGATCCTAGATTAATGATCTCTTCACATAAGCCAAAGATCTCATCGAGATCTTCATTTCAGGTGACAGTTATTTAACTTGAAATGAACACCAGAAATGAAGATCTCGATGAGATTTATCATTTTTGTAAAGAGACCATCAATCTAGGGTCAAAAGGCTTATTTTTTCTGTTCCGTGGTTTATTTGTTTCCGTTTCGATCGTCTTTTGAATTCGGGTTAGGTTAAGACCACCATTTCGGGTCAGGTTCAGAAGAGGGTTACGTTCGGAATGAAAATAATATATGTTTTGCAGTTCCTAACCTAACCCGCTACCGGGTTACGTTTTCGGGTCAGGTTAGGAATAAATCATTTATTCTGCAGATTGACAAAAGTCCTCGGAACTGAAGATCGAGATGTCGATAAACAAGATCTTGCCAACTTGGTGTATCTCGAAGCTGTGATAAAGGAATGTCTGAGATTGTATCCTCCAGCCCCTATAACTATCAGAACTTTTGAAAAACCTATTCAGCTAAGTATGTGAAAAACGTCATTGAAAATGCCGCACAATGTTTCATTGGCCTAGGACCTAGACAGTAGAATGATATTTTTTTCTTACACATGATAGGTCTGTATTTGACCACCATCACACCTGCCTCATGGTAGGTGACGATGCGGTCTAATGGAGGCCATACACGCTAGGTTTTGCATGATGGCTATAACCTTACATGCATAACCGAGTTTCATACTACACATACACGTTAGGGTTTGCACAGTTTTGCCATAAAGTTGGAGCTCTGTGATGGTGTGTGTAGGAAAATATAATGTATATACTAAACTAACAATGGACGACGATGCTGTGATGACTGTACTTGGCTTAACACTTGTTCCACGGAACAGAAAAAGAAGAAAAGATCGCACCGAACATTGTAAACGCTGGTTATTGAAAAGAAAGCAGTGCTCTTACGTAAATTTGATGAAAAAATTAAGATTTATATACCAACAGATTACAAAAATTATTTACGAATGGATGAAAAACTTTAAAACTGTGCATGCGCAAGCTCGTGGACACACGCTCGGTTATGCTCGCGCGCAAACATAACCGAGCGGCATAAAATACCGATTTTGAAATTTGCTCGGTTGCATGTACAGTCGGGTGCATAATTGCAGCCCTCGGTAGAGTTTGAAAGACTTTAAACTTCACCTAAAGCAGGTGTCTAGAATCTTGCTTGTGTTGAAATCATTCTTATAGCAGCCGTTTTAGAGCTCTACGGTGGGTCTGCAATTATGCAGCCGACCGTACATGCGTAGAAAACTGCGCAGTTTTGTCCCATACACGCTAGGATTTGCCTGTCGATTATGCATGTATATAACCTTACATGCATAATCGACAGGCAAATCCTAGCGTGTATGGGACAAAACTGCACCATCGAGCATAACCTAGCATATATGGCCTCCATAAGATGTAGCACGCTTGAATAAAATATTCACTCGCCACTTGAAGATTGAATTGTACATGTCAGGAAAGACAGACGCAGACAACTGATTCTGATTTTAGGTAATTACACTCTACCAGCGGGCAGCAGTTGTATGGTAGCTTTAAACTGGGTGAATCGTGATCCGTGGTGGGGTAAGGACCGGGATACGTTCCGTCCGGAACGGTGGTTCAAGCGGGAGGAATTGGAGACCTACTTCGCGGGGTTCAGTGTGGGCAGAAGAAGTTGTATAGGTAAGTAGGTACCTACTTCTACTAATTTGTCTCCTAAAAAAACCAGTGAAGAGTTTAAAAAGAAAAAAAAATGTTAATTAATCATTTTTGTGCTGAAATTTATTATGCAACCTATTTGCAATATATTAATTGACCTATTTAATCTAAACTAATATTATAAAGCTGAAGAGTTTGTTTGTGCGCGCTAATCTCAGGAACTATTGGTTCGAATTGAAAAATTCGTTTTGTTTTGGATAGTCCATTTATCAAGAAAGACTATAGGCTACTTTTGATGTTTTGACTGAAGTATAGACAAGTTCTCTCCCCTGGACATGGTCGACTAAGCTAATAGGTGCTGGGCAAGCCTACTCCATCCTTACGCAAAAAGGACCCAATAAAAAGGGTCTATAATTGCGGAATGAGCTCGTATACAAGTACAAGGGTTCCTTTTTTAAAAACATCTATTTTTGAGAATACTAAAATCTGACATTGAGGGTATTTTAAGCTATTTTGAGGGTATTTTAAGCTATTTTGAGGGTATTTTAAGCTATTTTTTGAGGGTATTTTAAGCTATTTTGAGGGTATTTTAAGCTATTTGAGGGTATTTTAAGCTACTTTGAGGGTATTTTTTGCAATCAGAATGATATAGCAATGTAATTAGAACTATCTACGAGAGTTTGACCTTCTGGTATTATGTTTATTTGTATATTTCAGGTAAAACATACGCAATGTTGACCCTGAAGACGATGGTAGCTCACATCATGCGCCGGTATAGGGTCATGGCCGACGCGACGCAACTTAGATTCAAATTCGACTTCGTCATGAAACCAGTCGCAGGACATTTCATTAGCATCGAAAAACAAATATAATAAAAAATAATGAAAATAAAATAACTCTTTATTCAGGCCCACTTACAGAAAATTTATGCTAATGATATTAATAGATATAAAATAAACAAATCAAAAATGTCATAATGTTTGGAAATAAAGAAATATGCAAATTAAAATATCAAATTGTGGAATTATATAAAAAGTAATATAAATTTAAATAAGTCAAACAATAGAAGAACAAGTCAATAATAAATATAATTTAGAATCCCAATTAATCTATACTTATATTATAAAGCTGAAGAGTTTGTTTGTTTGTTTGAACGCGCTAATCTCAGGAACTACTGGTTCGAACTGAAAAAATATTTTTGTGTTGGATAGTCCATTTATCGAGAAAGGCTATAGGCTACTTTTTATCCTGATATTCCCACGGGATCGGGAGTTACGCGGGTGAAACTGCGGAGCGCTGCTAGTAAAACATAATCAATACACAAAAGAAATATAATACAGTTAAAAAAAAATTACTATATAAATTTTAACTCATCACGAAACCTGTTGCCTGACGTGTTATTAGCATAGATATTCAGTTTAAAATAAATAATAAAAAGTTAAGTATTATGTTTTAAATTTTAGAGTAATAAAATAAGTATGTAATTATTCTGCCTGTTTGTCTAATTTCCATACAAATTCCAATGATCATTTGCTTATCACATAATTAGATCTAAATTATTTTACATTTTGATGCGAAATCCGGAAACGAATCTAACATTATTGTTTGGAGGGGGCTGAAAAAGGGTCGCCTTGAGTTAACTACTTATCTTATACTAGCAGCGCTCCGCAGTTTCACCCTCGTAACTCCCGATCCCGTGGGAATACCGGGATAAAAAGTAGCCTATAGCCTTCCTCGGTAAATGGACTATCCAACACAAAAATAATTTTTCAATTCGAACCAGTAGTTCCTGAGATTAGCGCGTTCAAACAAACAAACAAACTGCTTTATAATATAAAGTATAGATTTATTATTTACGGCTGTTACACACGGAAATTCTATATACAAACATATTATACTTAAGAGGAAAGGAACCCGGTCGCTTCTCCATACAAACGTAGTTGACTGTTTCCTCCTGATTATATTTGTGGTAGAGTTCTAGCACAAATATTTTTGTTGCATAAAACCTAGTACCTGGATGACCGAGCTTGGCTCGGTATTTTTTTTTTTGCTTAGTCTAACTTCAAAGCAAATACTCATTGACTTCGTGTTACTTAACAACGCCATCTGCTGGAATAACTTTATTGCACACAAAAAATAGTATTAGTAGTTCACCAATAGATGTCAGGAAGAGTCATATTTTTCAGATAAAAAAAGTAAGTTTCAATAAAACACGAATAAAATGACATTTTCTAAAAATGATTCCTAGCTAGATCGATTTATCGCCCCCGAAACCCCCTATATACCAAATTTCATGAAAATCGTTGGAGCCGATTCCGAGATTCCAATTATATATATATATATATCTATATACAAGATATTTGCTCATTTAAAGATATAAGATAACTGCCATGACTATGCCTATATGTCTTGTTTTCAACCCCCGCGGTTTCCACCGCGTAAGTCCCGATCCAGCGGGAATTCCGAGATCCTATTTCCTTCTCCATCTCCGAAACTACCACTATGCCAATTTTCATCCAAATCGGTCCAGTTGTTTGACTGTCAATAGTGATTGTTCACTATTGACAGTCAAACAACTGGACAAATATTACAAACAAACGTATATTCGGATTTTTAATCTTAGTTAGAATGAACCTATCTTCGGATCTTTAGAACATGAAATAATACATTTTCACGATAGAATCTTTTTTGTATTACCATGTTTTCAAAAATCATTTTTACACTTTAAAGTACAATCAAAAGGTATATTCCCACGGGTCGTGGGAATAAACCTTTTGATTGGCACAATGGTCACCATGCCGGACTGCCAAACACAGGGTTGCGGGTTCGATTCCCGCCTCAGACAAGTATTTCAGTCTGGGGTCTGGTTGTTTCTATGTAAATATTTACAAAAGAAAAGTATATAAGTAGTATATCCGATGTCTAGCACCTATGACACAAGTCTAGTTACTTAGCTTGGGGCTAAATGGCGATGTGTGGAATGTCCTGCAATATTTATTATTTTATTTATTATTCCACTATGATCACCTGGGTCACCAAATTCTACATTTTTGTGTTCTAAAACCACCCGTCAGCAAATTACCTGAGTCATCAAATTCCACAAGATACCAACTATTATTTTTTGTTTCTTTAAATCACCTGGGTTATTAAATTCTATAAATGTTTCACTTTTCAAAAATGACTATCATCATGAAACTTTCTTAATAAGATAGCCATTAGAGGAATCTAGTTTCTGATCTAATATTTTGCCAGTCAATGAACTTATTTTATCAAATAACGGCTTGACGTAGCAAGGTAATAACAAAGACACATTTGAAGTAGGTAAGTAATAAAAACTAAATTATACAAACTAATATTTTTTTTTAAACCTAAGAAAGGTTCATTTTAAATTTGATTTCCGACGGCCTCACACTTCTTTCAATTTTCCTACCTACTTTATTGATTTGAAATAGATATTCGAAATGTTAGAGATTATTCTTATTTGCACGTGTTTATTTTTATATTATGTGTGGTATTATAAAATAGTTGATAAGAATGGACCTCCAATTTACAAGGGATGTTTGCCGTTTTTGGGACACGCGCTTGTGATTTTAAAATGCAATACTCATGAATGTAAGTACCATACCGCTGCGCAGTCTTAAGACGAGGTGTTAAGAGGTGTCTTAGAAACAGTTTTTGGGTATGAACTACTAAAATTAATAGAATGATATTACTGTCGTAAAGGTGAAGAAATGCTATGTATTGTCTTACACTCGAAACACGATTAGAGTGATTTATGCCTCAATAGAAAAATTGTAATTTTCTTAAAATATCGTCATTTTTTGAAATTGTTTAAATTTACTGCAATTGTAAAGAAAAAAAAGTAAAAAATTTATATTTTCATAAACCTTTAATCAAATCCCACAAGGTGATACAGATGGTTTTTCACTAAAATAGATGTTAGTCTTTTGATTGCATAAAACAGTTAAAACGGCCATTTCGTGGCGCGCGGGGGAAAGGGATAGAGTCATCGCGCGGCGCACGCGCGGTACCTTAAAAGCAAAAGGCTAGTTATTCAATATAACCCGGATCTGTATTATCTTGTTAATTTCTTGCTAGCCGATCCAAAAGATGTAGTCCTGAATTTCAGCTTCTTGGGGCTCTATTTTCGAATCGTCATGCTCAACTTCCAAGTCGCATGACACCATACATTTTCTGTATTTTGAATGATTTGTAGTCGAAATTTGAAATGTCAATTTTTATTCGTTTTGTGCAGAAAATTGAAAACTAGTAATTACCGACGAACATCCGAAATAATCCCAAAAGATATGAATATTTTTTAAAGATCGTTTCCGAATGTTTGACTATGATTGTTTGACATTTATTCTACCACTCGCCTTTCAGCGTCCTTGTCCATCAAATCGGTCGCACTATTTTCTAGTCTAGGTATAATAGATTAAATTTTTACAATAAACCATGTTTCCAAATTTTCAGTACTAAATGAGGCGATTCAAAAATTTTCCAAAGATTGTGAGAACCTGGGCGGAATCATGCGTTGTTTTCTCGGACCGACAACTTTTTATTGTAAGTTTGAAAATCGTAAAAGACACAAGAAACTCATGGAGTTTTTTTTTGTGGTCATGCTCAATGCTCAAAACGGGCAATATTACAAATATTTTTGAAAGTTTATTTGAAATGGAACAATTAAAGTAATGTCCACGAGTTCTTATCGTTAAGGTTTTATTTTTATTACTCCTTATCGCACATTTTATTTTAGTTTTATTGGAACTGTTAAAAAATGTTTTTATCACAGTTGCTCATAGTGGATCTTATTAAATGGCTTTTAGGCTAGTAATCCAACGTATTATGCACGCGTGCATTTTACATTACCTTGATACAACTAGTGCCGTTATAAGTTATCCCGATAAGTTAAATACGTATCTTACTGCTAATTACATGTTATGTAGATGAAATATTCTTAATTTAACTGGGTGTTACTGTTTTGATATACTTATAAAAAAGGAGATTTTATGTTTTTTTTTATCTCAGCCCCGAAACCTAATACTAAATTTCGTTAAAATCGTTGGAGCCGTTTCCGAGATACTGATTATTAATAAGTATTACATACTCACCGTTTTTTGTAAACAAAATTGCAATATTTCTTACACTCAGATAAACTAGAAAAAGTTGTAGGTTTCGAACCTACAACTTTTAGAGCGGCAGTTTTGACGTTGACAGTCAATGACAGCAAATTTTTTTCATAATACCGGCCAGTATTTATGAAAATTATAGAGTAGAAAGAGTTTTTTACTTTTTTACCCAGCGTTGCCCTCATCTTTCATATGTCTGTCATGGCGCTGATATTTTCTTACAACACGGTTTTTCAAATGCCTATATCTTGGGAATCGAGCTTTTCTCGAACCTGGAACTTATGTCAGACGAGGCTGTATAGGTTAAAAGTCTTTTGCCTGCCCTTTCGGTAGTATAATTAACAAAAAAATATTGCCTAAAAAATTACTCAAAACATATTTACTTTTTTCTGTTTTTAAACACAAATATTTTGTTAACTTTTTATTATTTTAACAATTTTTTCTTTTAATCGCAACTGGGAAACAAACGTCGTACGTGTGTGGATATTGATCATTGCATATTGGTATTTTAACACGCTCGCGTTTCGCTCGCACGTCATAAACAACAACACTTATATCGAAATGTACTAATAGCTGAAAGGCATGTATTTTTTGGCTCCTATTTACTCATTACCAACTGTGTAGATTAACCTTGTATAATTATTGATCCTTATTGCAGTAATTAAAATTTTAGGGATAACCGATCCAGAAGACGCACTGAAAATAGGAAAATCAAGTATAAATAAGCATTCATTGTACCAATTCGGTAAGCATTGGTTTGGGAATGGATTATTCATAGTTTCAGGTAAGTACAATGTTTTTTGGTTAAGTCATGGTTAAGTATACTTTAAAAGCGCAGAACTTCAGTAGCTGTGACCCTCTCTCTCTGAACTGACATAGGCAGTGAAGCTCAGAGCAGTAGTGTGTCCTTCACCTATTTAAATAATAAATAAATATTGCACAACTTTTCACACATCGCCATCTAGCCCCAAGCTAAGTAACTAGACTTGTGTTATGGGTGCTAGACAACGGATATACTACTTATATACTTGTCTTTTGTAAATACATACTTATAATACATACCAGACCACATACAAATATCTAAGCATAAATACTTGTCTGAGGCGGTAATCGAACCCGCAACCCTGTGATTGACAGTCCGGCATGGTGACCATTGTGCCAACTGGGTCGTCTATATTAGTTATGTACTATTTAATACTATCATAACAATACGATTCATTTATATCAGGATCAACATGGACAGAGCACAAAAAGTTATTGAGTCCAGGATTTTCTTTACAAGTTTTGTCGGAGTATATCACTGAAATTAATTTACACACGAGAAGATATTTAACAATTGTAGACTCGAAAGTTGGTAAAGGACCTTTTGATCCCTCTGCAGATATACGACTTACGACTCTCAAGACTATCTTTTGTAAGTATACATACAAAGATTTTTAATTTATCTAGGCTGATCTTGGTAAATTGTTATTTAAATAAATAAATATATTTACACATTCTACACATCGCCATCTAGCCCTAAGCTAACTAGACTTGTGTAATGGGTGCTAGACAATAAAGACAGCCAGACATAAGTTACAACATCTCTCTTTTTTATTTTATTATTTTTATTTTATTTATTGCGAAAACTTACTTTGGGGATTAAGGCCAGGTGCTAATAAAGCTACCAAAATAGACCTTTGTTTTAAGCAACTCTAAGTAATGAAATACTCTTTTTTTGTTATTTGGATATAAATGGATATTGTAGTTTAATAACCATATTTTTGTTTATTGTGGTTGAAAACATGTTATGAACAACTTCGTTCGATAAGAAAAATGTTAGAAAACAGAGAATTATTAGATCGTTTATCGGGTTTTATTCAAAAATAGTTAACGTTTGTTTCTAAAAATGAATCAAATGATAGGTTTTGACCTCTAGGAACTATATTTGTGGATAATATGCTAAAATGTTTTGCATATCGATCAAATATAACAACTAGACAACTAACTAGACTTGTGTAATGGGTGCTAGACAATAAAGACAGCCAGACATAAGTTACAACATCTCTCTTTTTTATTTTATTATTTTTATTTTATTTATTGCGAAAACTTACTTTGGGGATTAAGGCCAGGTGCTAATAAAGCTACCAAAATAGACCTTTGTTTTAAGCAACTCTAAGTAATGAAATACTCTTTTTTTGTTATTTGGATATAAATGGATATTGTAGTTTAATAACCATATTTTTGTTTATTGTGGTTGAAAACATGTTATGAACAACTTCGTTCGATAAGAAAAATGTTAGAAAACAGAGAATTATTAGATCGTTTATCGGGTTTTATTCAAAAATAGTTAACGTTTGTTTCTAAAAATGAATCAAATGATAGGTTTTGACCTCTAGGAACTATATTTGTGGATAATATGCTAAAATGTTTTGCATATCGATCAAATATAACAGTTAGCACGCAGCACCCTACGTCTTTAAGAGCGGGGGCTAAGGTAATGTGAATGCCTACACACGGTACTGGAAGAGCACCTTAAAGGAGGTATCCCAATTAACAAATATTTCTGTTGTGTTTTAGCAACATTATTGAGCACATCGTTTGAAAAAGACGAAGGGTTTTATAAAGTCTACATTGAGAGCCTCGACGTTACTTTGGACTGTATAGTTTCAAGATTTCAGACACTCATTTATCATTCAGAATTTTTGTATAAGTTTAGCAAACTTAGAAAAATTGAACAAGTTGCGATGGAAACTGCTAACAAGATGGTTGAAGAAGTAAATAATGTGTTTTTGATATTTTACTTTAATTATACCGAAATCAAACAATAACTTTCTGATAGAATAAGCGATCCCAAGGCAAAGGAAACTATTGACTATTTTCTAATTTGTTAACTAGCTATTATATTGTATTGAAGAGCAGTGTTGGCTTAGTGGTAGATACCTCGAGTTTCATTCTGAAGGTCGTGAGTTCGAAAACCGGCCGGCCGTGCACCAATATATTTTTCTTAAGAAAAATTTATGTGCGTTAGTTGACATTGCTCTTACGGTGAAGGAAAACATCGCGATGAAACCCGCGGCTTAGTTGGCTCCAGAAGTATTGACAAGTTCTCTCCTCTGGACATGGTTAACTAAGCTGAGAGGGTGTAGTAGGTGCTGGGCAAGCCTACTCCATCCTCACGCAAAATAGAACCCAATCAGGGTCTAATTGCGGAAAACAGTCCGTTGAAGTACAAGTATATTGTATTGATTGCTAATTTCTCAATTCAGGTTATCAACAGCAGAGCGAAAACTAAGAACGTCGAAATTAAACATAGGAACGGAGCACCAATTCCAGGTAAGCGCAAAAATATATCCTTCCCACCAGCCGAGTAATAAAACAATGAGTTTCATCGAAATGGGCAATAGAAAGGAGTAGTAAGAAATCATCACGTTTTTTCTTCAGAAAATAGGATCAATACATACCTAGATCTGCTCTTAAAGTTAGAGGAGGAAGGTAAACTCACGATGCAGGAGGTAAAAGACGAAATCAATACAACAATGACTGCCGCCTTGGACACTTCGAGTTGGGTCCTCAATTATATATTGGTTTTGCTAGGTTCGCATCAGGATGTGCAGGAAAAAGTTGTGGAAGAGTAAGTTGGTAGGGAAATTTAAAATACGGAATCTGGTTAAGTAGTTACAAGTTTTTGACAAAAAAGGTTATCCTTAGGTTAACTAAAGTACTTGGAAATGAAGACCGAGACGTCGATAAACGAGATATATCCAACTTGGTTTACCTCGAAGCTGTAATAAGGGAGGTTTTGCGATTGCACCCACCGATCCCTGCAACTTTAAGGACTCTGGAAAAACCTGTTCAGTTGAGTATGTCGTTTATTCATTATTATAAATTATGAAGGTATCAACATAAACAGAAGCATCTTTTAATTTAGTTGACTTAGAAGTTTGAAGTTTTTGCACCTTTGAGATGAATGCCCTAAATCTATACTTACATATAAAATTCTTTGTCCTGAATGACTGACTGACTGATGGATCAACGCACAGCCTAAACCGCTGATCGTAGAGACTTGAAACTTGGAGGGTGTGTTCTTTGTATGACGTAGGCATCTGATAAGAAATAATTTTCCTAAATTCTACCCCTAAGGGAGTCAAAAGGGGGGGAGGAATTTGTATGGGACAACGTGATTCCTTTTTGCATTTTCGACTTGTACGCGGACGAAGTCGTGGGCAAAAGCTAGTGTTTCGTATAAATTTCAATTTTCTCGACTCCTCGATTCCTGAAAAGAAAATACTCTTGACAGATCAATAGACAGACGAAACTGTAGTGATTGTTTACTATTTTAGGTAAATATACGCTACCAGAGGGCACTAACTGTGTGCTATCTTTATATGCCATGAACCACAGTCAGTGGTGGGGTGAGGACACAGAGTCGTTCCGACCAGAGCGGTGGTTCGAACGGGAGGATCTGACCACCTACTTCGCGGGTTTCAGTGTCGGCAGGAGGAGTTGTATAGGTGAGCCTACCACAGCATACTTAAGACAACTAGGTAAATCTCCATGCCATCCAAACTCCTTTCATCACAGCCAATTCCAAACAAATCACGTTCACCAAGCGCACTAGTCACACAGGCTGTTTATTCTCACTTAATATGCAGAAGGGTACCGGGGGCCCTCTTCATACAAACGTAGTCGACTGTTTTCTCTAATGACACTATAGCAAATATTTTTGTTGCATAAAACTTATAACTGCCAAGACCACGACCCTATATTTTTTTTTTTGATTTTTAAATCCTAATGTTTATGATAATCAAAAAATGAAAAAATAACATAAGGTCATGGCAGTTATAGGTTTTATGGCACAAAAATATGCGCGCTAGTGTCATTATCCGGGGGGGGGGGGGGGACAGTCGACTACGTTTGTACGGATAGAGCGCCGGTACCCTTTCACCTTCAGAATCTCCATCATTTGGAATGTCTAACTTAATCCCAAAGCGATATTTTAGTAACATATCACTCAACTGTTTTAACAAGAATTAAGTTGAAATATATTTTAGGTAATTCAATTTAATTTTAGGTAAAACATACGCCATGTTGACCCTGAAGACGATGGTAGCTCACATCATGCGCCGGTACAGGGTCACGGCTGACGCGACGCAACTTAGATTCAAATTCGACTTCGTCGTGAAACCAGTCGATGGACATTTCATTAGTATTGAAAGAAGATAATATTTACTTATACATCCAAAACACGCGATACTCTACCGCGGTGAGCGAACTCCAGCCTGATCAAATTTTTATTGTAAATATTTGTACTTATGTCTATACATAGGCATACCTATTGATGGTACACTAAAAATAACTAAATAAAAATATAAATTTTAAAACTGATTACAAAATAGCGGAAAAATAACTGCACATAATATTATGTACTTCAATTTATGTACGACTTCAAATTATATAGATGCAGTTCTTTTTTTCTTTTGTTTTCAATTGTACAACGCTAATTTATTCAAAATTCAGATCGTTGAGTAGTTCTATATTATAATATTGTGCACAATGGCACAGTTCAATACAAGGAAATTTAAATCCTCGATCGGAACCAGTTCCTTACAAGTAAATTAAAAGCCTCGTACGGAACTGATTCTGAAACTTTGGTTCAATAGACGGCCGAAGCGCATCAAATTTTCTCGATACAGTATTTGTATGAAAACTATGTTTTCTAAAATTATGTTTTTTAAAACTTAAAATTTTGTTTTCTAAAACTTTGTTTTCTAAAACTTTGTTTTCTAAAACTTTGTTTTCTAAAACTTTGTTTTCTAAAACTTTGTTTTCTAAAACTTTGTTTTCTAAAACTTTGTTTTCTAAAACTTTGTTTCTAAAACTTTGATTTTTCTAAAACTTTGTTTCTAAAACTATGCTTTCTAAAACTATGTTCTCTAAAACTATATAGGTAGTATAATATATCGTTAAAAACTAAAGGTATCGTCAAAACTTTAATGACGAAACTTTGATATTGAGATAGTCATAACATCTAGTTTTTGATTTGTCATTTTTAATTTATTTATTCATGATTTTCTTAATTTTGTAAATCTTCGCTTTTTGCGCGGTTTGAGCGGGTAAAAGGTAGCGCTAAATAAGTATCAACGAGGTCGAATATATTAGCCACAACCGACATGAAGTATAGGAATGTTCAAATTAGAACGCTAACCGGCTAGTAAATTTGGAGGATTTAAGGCGAACGCACGCACAGGACCTGTAGGAATCTATACTCAAGACTGTAGTTAGTCTGTCGACCATTCTATAAAACAGTGCGTAACTGCGCATACTTAAGAGGAAAGGGTACCGGACGCTCTCTCCATACAAACGTAGTCGACTGTTTCCTCCCTGAATATTGACACTAGAGCAAATATTTTTGTTGCATAAAACCTATATATGCCATGACCATGCCCCTATGTTTTGTTTCGTAAATCTTAATTTCTATGATAATTAGAAAATGAAAAAAAAACCAAGACATAGGGGCATAGTCATGGCATATATAGGTTTTATGCAAGAAAGTCACAGTCAAAGTCAAAATTCTTTATTCCTTTGGATGCTTAATACCTAGGTACAAGATCACATAGACAGTCTTTAAAACTAAGTTAGGATGTGTGACAACAAAAATATTTGTGCTAGTGTCATTATCCAGGGAGGAAACAGTCGAGAACAGTCTACGTTTTTATGGAGAGAGCGCCCGGTACCCTTTTACCTTAAGACCTTCTTGAGACGCATGTTTTATAGCATAGTAGACTGACTAACTACAGTCTTGACTACAGTTTGCGTAAGCCCTTAGCACTTCACGTGATTATCATAAAAACACGTATACAGCATTCTTACAGCATCCTACAGCGGTTTGACGTAGCAAGGCAATAACAAACATACATTTGAAGTAATTAAAACTAAATTATGCAAACTATTAATTTATTGTGCCTAGGAAAGGTTCATTTAAAATTTGATTTCCGACGGCCTCACACTTCTTTTATTTTACCTACTTCGAAATGTTAGAGATTATTCTTATTTGCACGTGTTTATTTTTATATTATGTGTGGTATTATAAAATAGTTGATAAGAATGGACCTCCAATTTGCAAGGGATGTTTGCCGTTTCTGGGACACGCGCTTATGATTCTAAAATGCAATATGCATGAATGTAAGTAATATTTAGCTAAGTTTATCAATATTAATTTTGATTTTAAGAAGTTAATGATTACTACTTATTATCTGATGACCTTGCTGTACTTATTACTTGTATCTAATCGACGGAATATGGTGTTAATTACTTATTAGGTGACCCGAGAAGCTGTACCTAAACCATCCATTTATCACACATCAAAAATTCATCAAAATCGGTTAAGCTAATTTCGAGTTTTTCGAGACAACACACTACACTGATTTATAAACAGATGACATTTTAAAAAAGAATTTTCCAAAACGGTCCAGGCGTTTTCGAATAATCGGCGAACATACATAAAAAATACATATATACGCGACGAATTGAGAACCTCCTCCTTTTTTGAAGTCGGTTTAAAATGGGCCTTCAGGGCTTTGTTTTAAACTATAAAGATACTCCACTTACTAAGTAAAATAATACAGAAAGAAGTGGCGTAAAAAAACCTATATTATTACATCAATCGATAAAGTTGCCATCAGCGCCACAGAAATCAATGAATTCCTAGAAACAGACACACATACGTATGGCAAATTGAAGTAAATAAATCATTTTTGCTACTTCATTTAAAATACAATGAATTTTAAATTATTCCACTTTTTTCAGTACTTTATGATGTCATACAAACTCTTTTTAAAGATTGTCAGGACTTGGGTGGAATCATGCGTTGTTTTATCGGACCAACAATATTTTATTGTAAGTTGAAACTCTTAAAATTGTATATTTAAAATTAAAGCCAAAAACATAAATATACCATTTTGTTTTCACTTAACGTTTGGATGTACTTAGATAGAATCGACAAGGAATTTTCATCTTTAACCTTTTGGTTTAAGACATTTATTTTCTCTAAACGAATACAATTAGCTTATAAGAGAAAACACAAAAACATAACCCTTCCTTTTGGCTTCGCCGTAGTCGTGTAAATAAAGTTATAGTCAAGAGTACTAACTTAAATATCAAACATACAGTCTAGGCACGTAATTATAATGCGATGAACAAATCAAAGACTGCAATTTATTAAACGTACGAAACTCAGCGGCAGATAGCAAAAAAGGTAAGACAAGAGCCAAGTAACAATTTCAAAATCCTCCAAAAAAACCTTCTATTATGTATGACTAGCTGCGCCCCGCGGTTTCACCCGCGTATGATCCCGTGAGAATGTCGGGATAAAAAGTAACCTATGTGTTAATCCAGGTCTCCAGCTATCTAGTTACCGAGTTTCATCGCAATCGGTTAAGTGGTTTTTGCGTGAAAGAGTAACAAACATACATACACACACACATTTATAATATTAGTAGGATTGATAAGTGATCCTGATTACAGTACCTAATTTTAATTTTAGGGATAACCGATCCAGAAGACGCACTGAAAATAGGAAAATCAAGTATAAATAAGCATTCATTTTACCAATTTGCTAAGCATTGGGTTGGCAGTGGATTATTTATATCTTCAGGTACAACTTTTATTTGGTACTTATTTATTTAATCAAAAATATCGGGCCAATTAATTAAATATCTTGTATTTCCATGTTTTTTTTTACTAACTACTTGTTTATAACAAACAATACTATGGATTTAAAAGTCTGAAATAAATGAATTGAATTGAATTTATACTAAGTCAGCGCAGGACTACACAAGCTAAGCCCCATCTGAGTAGACATAGGCAGGCAGTGGGGCGCGGAGCAATAGTGTGTCCTTTACCTACATTAATTAAGTTATATTTAATACTATCTTATCAATATTGTTCATTTATATCAGGATCAACATGGACAAAGCACAAAAAGTTATTGAGTCCAGGATTTTCTTTACAAGCTTTGTCGGAGTATATCACTGAAATTAATTTACACACGAGAAGATATTTAACAATTTTGGATTCAAAAGTTGGTAAAGGACAATTTGATCCCTCCGCAGATATACGACTTACGACTCTCAAGACTATTTTTTGTAAGTATAAAAAATATTACCTTAATACCTATCTATTTGATTCTGGGATTAATATATAAAAAGTAACCTGGATTTTCGAGTAATTATGTGGCGGACACACATCCCTGTGTGTCAGCACATTCCGTCGTAATCTATAGCGACCGTAGAAATACGTGTCTTTATCATATCTAATGAATATCATGTGTATATCAGATGCGCTACCTACTGTTACCCTTTCCTATCTAGATATCTGTATAGTATATATAAGCTATAATCTGTTTTATGGAGTCAGGTTATTCCTAGGAGAATAAATCCTACCAACGAAATGGACGACTAGTTCATTACTCTATCTGGCCACCCCACAATCACAATCACCTAATATTTCTGTTGTTTCAGCAACATTATTGAGCACATCCTTTGAAAAAGACGATGATTTTTATAAGTTGTATATTGAAAGTTTCGACGTCACTTTGGACTGTATGGTTTCGAGATTTCAGACACTCATTTATCATTCAGATTTTTTGTATAAGTTTAGTAAACTTAGAAAAATGGAACAAGTTGCTCTGAATACTGCTAACAAAATGGTTGAAGAAGTAAGTAATGTTTCCCTTTACAAATAAAACAATAACTTTTCGATGGAAACGACACCCTTCGTCTTGCTTTTACACCTACACTTTGGTATAGGTTGACATTCTCAAGGCGGTACAAACTATATTGACCAGATTCTAATTTCTTAACTGGCCGACTATTCTCATTGTATGGACTACTAATTTTTTAATTCAGGTCATAAACAGCAGAGTGAAAACTAAGAATGAAGAATCAACTCCAGGTAAGCATAAAAACATAACCCTCCCCGGCCAGTCGAGTAATAAAACAATGCAATTCATCAAAATGGGCAATAGAAAGGAGTAGTAAGAAATTATCACAATCAACAAATCATTTTTTCTTCAGAAAACCGCATCAAAACATTTCTAGATCTGCTCTTAGAGTTAGAGGAGGAAGGTAAACTCACGATGCAGGAGGTCAAAGACGAAATCAATACAACAATGACTGCCGCCTTGGACACTTCGAGTTGGATCCTCAATTATATATTGGTTTTGCTAGGTTCGCATCAGGATGTGCAGGAAAAAGTTGTGGAAGAGTAAGTTGGTAGGGAAAATTAAAATGCGAATTCTGGTGATGTACCTAGTTACAACTTCTTGACAGAAAAGCTTATCCGTAGGTTAACTAAAGTCCTTGGAAATGAAGACCGAGACGTCGATAAACAAGATATATCCAACTTGGTTTACCTCGAAGCTGTAATAAAGGAGGTTTTGCGAATGCACCCACCGGTCCCCGTAACTATAAGGACTTTGGAAAAACCTGTTCAGTTGAGTATGTCATTTATTCATATCATAAATTATGAAGGCATCACAACATAAACAACCGCATTTTGTAATTAGTTGATTTAGAAGCTTAAATTTTTTACACCTTTGCGATTATGCTTTATATATTTCGTATAAATTTTGCACCCCCTGAAAAGAAAATACTCTTGACAGATCAATAGACAGACGAAACTAAATTGATCCTATACTATTTTAGGTAAATATACGCTACCAGAGGGCACTAACTGTGTGCTATCTCTATATGCCATGAACCACAGTCAGTGGTGGGGTGAGGACACAGAGTCGTTTCGACCAGAGCGGTGGTTCGAGCGGGAGGATCTGGCCACCTATTTCGCGGGTTTCAGTGTCGGCAGGAGGAGTTGTATAGGTGAGCACTATCACAGCATACTTTTAGTCTGAAAAAGGGTTAATCTCCATGTCCTCTAGCCTCCTTCCCTGATTACCAACTCCGAACCAACCACATTTAAAAAGCTGTTGCTTCTCAGTTTTTATTCAGAATCTCCTCCATGTGAAATGTCTATGCCTTAATTCCATAGCGGTATCCTAATAATCTACAACTAAAGATTGCTATCAATTAATGCGATTAAGATTGCACTAACCAAGTAAAATTAATGAATTTAGCTTGCTCTGAACCTAAAGACCTAGTTCTGCAGTTAGTGGAAAATTCGACTTCAAAAACACAGGGTTTTGATGCGCGTGTATCTTATTTAACAGTTCCAAATACCATCGTCTTTTTTTCAGACGTCTCAGTAAAAAATGGCCAGCTTTTTAAAAAGTGAGCTTTCAAAGACAGACACACGGACAGTGTGATCTTATAAGGGTCCCGTTTACACTAATTAAATGTTAGTAAAATATAAGTAATTTTAGGTGACTTAAAATTTCAAATTTCAGGTAAAACATACGCAATGTTGACCCTGAAGACGATGGTAGCTCACATCATGCGCCGGTACAGGGTCACGGCTGACGCGACGCAACTTAGATTCAAATTCGATTTTATCGTGAAACCAGTCGATGGACATTTCATTAGTATTGAAAGAAGATAATATTTACTTATAAAAAATATGATAAAAAGTTACAATTTCTGGTTTCCGAACGAATCATTCTCAGAAGAACCCACATTTCCTAAGGACCCTTATTTGGACTTATAATTTTTGACGCAAAATCGTCGGGGTGTATAAGGTTATCGTGTCTCTCTGTGTGTGTGTGTGTCTATCTGGCATTATAGCTCCCGAACGGCTAAACTGATTCTTTTGTTTGAAACGTGAATTAGTTGAGAGTGTTCTTGGCGGCTTGATCGTACACCTTACAAAATATGGTCTCGAGCCTCCACAGAAAAATTATATTATTTATTCAATATTTATTTTATCTCATGCCTCCAAAACACAAAATGGTATCGTAGCTAAGTTTGATCGAAATCTTTTTGTGAAGAATATTTTACTAAAATTAACTAAGTTGTCCTATTTTTAAAAAAATTACGTGTAAACATGTATAGTTGTGGGTTATGATATACAGGTTACTTTTTTTTTCGACTGATATTTCTACGAAATCCAGACTCTCGCGCAAATTACCTCATAAGAAATAAACAATTTAAAAATATACACTTTTTTTTTCTTATTTAGTCCACTTTTAATTCAAAAGTAATTCAGGGATATCCCGGGATACATCAAACACCCGAGATCCCGGGATTAACAAAAACTCTGCGATTGTATTATCTGCCTACAACGCAACAAATGATATATTTATGGAATATCTACTTTGTTTCTGAACCGATTTCGATGACTATTTTTACATTGAAAAGAGGATGCGTCAAGGGTGGACTCATTGGATAGGATCTGGTAAGGATCCTTGCCATGAGCAGAATAGCTCCTCAAAATCTTGAATCGGTAGTTATTATTATTACCTACTGTTTAAGTACTTTTTATTTCTCATTTGTAGTAGTAATTATTAGATCTTATAGATATATCTTTGTGATATGGGTTGTTTGCCTGGAATAAAACTATTTTATTTATTTATTATTAAAATGATTTGTTTCACTGACTTTTAGATTTTACCAATACTCTAGGTAAATAGGTAAAAACACTGAAAAGTGACTAAATGACAAATACTTACAATTGTAAAATATAGTAAAACCGACATCAAAAAATGGAAAAATAACTGCACTACATAACCTATATAGTAAAACTGCTAACAAAAGTGAGCTATTTCCTTTGATTTACCATACTATATTTGGTCCAACTCCAATCGATAGATTGGTACAAAAATGTAGGGCCCTTTAGAAAATGAACAGGTTCGATTCCTGATATTTCCAAAAATATAATGATGCGGGTTTGACCATTTTAGATCGGGTACGCTACTCCTTTTTTGCATCACATCTCTTCTCTTCTCATCTATACACCTCTTAAAGTTTAGGAAGGCACATATAAAAATAATAAGCTTATCTTCAGATCTTTGAGTACCTACCCAGTTCTTCATCTGGGGAAAACATTATAGCACAATATAATTCAAGTTTTTTAATTTTAATACCTAATAATGACGCATTTGAAGTTATAGGTAATACTTAACCATACCTAATTACCTAGTATGCTAACTAATAATTGTTCGGAAACATTTTATTTTAAATTTGATTTGCGACGGCCTCGCACATCTATTATTTTACCTGCTAACTTTGAGATATTCGAAATGTTAGAGATTATTCTTATTTGCACGTGTTTATTTTTATATTATGTGTGGTATTATAAAATAGTTGGTAAGAAAGGACCTCCAATTTGCAAGGGATGTTTGCCGTTTCTGGGACACGCGCTTATGATTCTAAAATGCAATACGCATGAATGTAAGTAATATTTAGCTAAGTTTATCAATATTAATTTTGATTTTAAGAAGTAAATGATTACTACTTACCTATTATCTGATGACCTTCCTGTACTTATTACTTGTATCTAATCGACGGAATATGGTGTTAATTACTTATTAGGTGACCCGAGAAGCTGTACCTAAACCATCCATTTATCACACATCAAAAATTCATCAAAATCGGTTAAGCTAATTTCGAGTTTTTCGAGACAACACACTACACTGATTTATAAACAGATGACATTTTAAAAAAGAATTTTCCAAAACGGTCCAGGCGTTTTCGAATAATCGGCGAACATACATAAAAAATACATATATACGCGACGAATTGAGAACCTCCTCCTTTTTTGAAGTCGGTTTAAAATGGGCCTTCAGGGCTTTGTTTTAAACTATAAAGATACTCCACTTACTAAGTAAAATAATACAGAAAGAAGTGGCGTAAAAAAACCTATATTATTACATCAATCGATAAAGTTGCCATCAGCGCCACAGAAATCAATGAATTCCTAGAAACAGACACACATACGTATGGCAAATTGAAGTAAATAAATCATTTTTGCTACTTCATTTAAAATACAATCAATTTTAAATCATTCCACTTTTTTCAGTACTTTATGATGTCATACAAACTCTTTTTAAAGATTGTCAGGACTTGGGCGGAATCATGCGTTGTTTTATCGGACCAACAATATTTTATTGTAAGTTGAAACTCTTAAAATTGTATATTTAAAATTAAAGCCAAAAACATAAATACCTATACCATTTTGTTTTCACTTAACGTTTGGATGTACTTAGATAGAATCGACAAGGAATTTTCATCTTTAACCTTATGGTTTAAGACATTTATTTTCTCTAAACGAATACAATTAGCTTATAAGAGAAAACACAAAAACATAACCCTTCCTTTTGGCTTCGCCGTAGTCGGGTAAATAAAGTTATAGTCAAGAGTACTAACTTAAATATCAAACATACAGTCTAGGCACGTAATTAAAATGCGATGAACAAATCAAAGACTGCAATTTATTAAACGTACGAAACTCAGCGGCAGATAGCAAAAATGGTAAGAGAAGAGCCAAGTAACAATTCCAAAATCCTCCAAAAAAACCTTCTATTATGTATGACTAGCTGCGCCCCGCGGTTTCACCCGCGTAAAAAGTAACCTATGTGTTAATCCAGGTCTCCAGCTATCTAGTTACCGAGTTTCATCGCAATCGGTTCAGTGGTTTTTGCGTGAAAGAGTAACAAACATACATACACACACACATTTATAATATTAGTAGGATTGATAAGTGATCCTGATTACAGTACCTAATTTTAATTTTAGGGATAACCGATCCAGAAGACGCACTGAAAATAGGAAAATCAAGTATAAATAAGCATTCATTTTACCAATTTGCTAAGCATTGGGTTGGCAGTGGATTATTTATATCTTCAGGTACAACTTTTATTTGGTACTTATTTATTTAATCAAAAATATCGGGCCAATTAATTAAATATCTTGTATTTCCATGTTTTTTTTTACTAACTACTTGTTTATAACAAACAATACTATGGATTTAAAAGTCTGAAATAAATGAATTGAATTGAATTTATACTAAGTCAGCGCAGGACTACACAAGCTAAGCCCCATCTGAGTAGACATAGGCAGGCAGTGGGGCGCGGAGCAATAGTGTGTCCTTTACCTACATTAATTAAGTTATATTTAATACTATCTTATCAATATTGTTCATTTATATCAGGATCAACATGGACAAAGCACAAAAAGTTATTGAGTCCAGGATTTTCTTTACAAGCTTTGTCGGAGTATATCACTGAAATTAATTTACACACGAGAAGATATTTAACAATTTTGGATTCAAAAGTTGGTAAAGGACAATTTGATCCCTCCGCAGATATACGACTTACGACTCTCAAGACTATTTTTTGTAAGTATAAAAAATATTACCTTAATACCTATCTATTTGATTCTGGGATTAATATATAAAAAGTAACCTGGATTTTCGAGTAATTATGTGGCGGACACACATCCCTGTGTGTCAGCACATTCCGTCGTAATCTATAGCGACCGTAGAAATACGTGTCTTTATCATATCTAATGAATATCATGTGTATATCAGATGCGCTACCTACTGTTACCCTTTCCTATCTAGATATCTGTATAGTATATATAAGCTATAATCTGTTTTATGGAGTCAGGTTATTCCTAGGAGAATAAATCCTACCAACGAAATGGACGACTAGTTCATTACTCTATCTGGCCACCCCACAATCACAATCACCTAATATTTCTGTTGTTTCAGCAACATTATTGAGCACATCCTTTGAAAAAGACGATGATTTTTATAAGTTGTATATTGAAAGTTTCGACGTCACTTTGGACTGTATGGTTTCGAGATTTCAGACACTCATTTATCATTCAGATTTTTTGTATAAGTTTAGTAAACTTAGAAAAATGGAACAAGTTGCTCTGAATACTGCTAACAAAATGGTTGAAGAAGTAAGTAATGTTTCCCTTTACAAATAAAACAATAACTTTTCGATGGAAACGACACCCTTCGTCTTGCTTTTACACCTACACTTTGGTATAGGTTGACATTCTCAAGGCGGTACAAACTATATTGACCAGATTCTAATTTCTTAACTGGCCGACTATTCTCATTGTATGGACTACTAATTTTTTAATTCAGGTCATAAACAGCAGAGTGAAAACTAAGAATGAAGAATCAACTCCAGGTAAGCATAAAAACATAACCCTCCCCGGCCAGTCGAGTAATAAAACAATGCAATTCATCAAAATGGGCAATAGAAAGGAGTAGTAAGAAATTATCACAATCAACAAATCATTTTTTCTTCAGAAAACCGCATCAAAACATTTCTAGATCTGCTCTTAGAGTTAGAGGAGGAAGGTAAACTCACGATGCAGGAGGTCAAAGACGAAATCAATACAACAATGACTGCCGCCTTGGACACTTCGAGTTGGATCCTCAATTATATATTGGTTTTGCTAGGTTCGCATCAGGATGTGCAGGAAAAAGTTGTGGAAGAGTAAGTTGGTAGGGAAAATTAAAATGCGAATTCTGGTGATGTACCTAGTTACAACTTCTTGACAGAAAAGCTTATCCGTAGGTTAACTAAAGTCCTTGGAAATGAAGACCGAGACGTCGATAAACAAGATATATCCAACTTGGTTTACCTCGAAGCTGTAATAAAGGAGGTTTTGCGAATGCACCCACCGGTCCCCGTAACTATAAGGACTTTGGAAAAACCTGTTCAGTTGAGTATGTCATTTATTCATATCATAAATTATGAAGGCATCACAACATAAACAACCGCATTTTGTAATTAGTTGACTTAGAAGCTTAAATTTTTTACACCTTTGCGATTATGCTTTAAATATTTCGTATAAATTTTGCACCCCCTGAAAAGAAAATACTCTTGACAGATCAATAAACAGACGAAACTAAATTGATCCTATACTATTTTAGGTAAATATACGCTACCAGAGGGCACTAACTGTGTGCTATCTCTATATGCCATGAACCACAGTCAGTGGTGGGGTGAGGACACAGAGTCGTTTCGACCAGAGCGGTGGTTCGAGCGGGAGGATCTGGCCACCTATTTCGCGGGTTTCAGTGTCGGCAGGAGGAGTTGTATAGGTGAGCACTATCACAGCATACTTTTAGTCTGAAAAAGGGTTAATCTCCATGTCCTCTAGCCTCCTTCCCTGATTACCAACTCCGAACCAACCACATTTAAAAAGCTGTTGCTTCTCAGTTTTTATTCAGAATCTCCTCCATGTGAAATGTCTATGCCTTAATTCCATAGCGGTATCCTAATAATCTACAACTAAAGATTGCTATCAATTAATGCGATTAAAATTGCACTAACCAAGTAAAATTAATGAATTTAGCTTGCTCTGAACCTAAAGACCTAGTTCTGCAGTTAGTGGAAAATTCGACTTCAAAAACACAGGGTTTTGATGCGCGTGTATCTTATTTAACAGTTCCAAATACCATCGTCTTTTTTTCAGACGTCTCAGTAAAAAATGGCCAGCTTTTTAAAAAGTGAGCTTTCAAAGACAGACACACGGACAGTGTGATTTTATAAGGGTCCCGTTTACACTAATTAAATGTAAGTAAAATATAAGTAATTTTAGGTGACTTAAAATTTCAAATTTCAGGTAAAACATACGCAATGTTGACCCTGAAGACGATGGTAGCTCACATCATGCGCCGGTACAGGGTCACGGCTGACGCGACGCAACTTAGATTCAAATTCGATTTTATCGTGAAACCAGTCGATGGACATTTCATTAGTATTGAAAGAAGATAATATTTACTTATAAAAAATATGATAAAAAGTTACAATTTCTGGTTTCCGAACGAATCATTCTCAGAAGAACCCACATTTCCTAAGGACCCTTATTTGGACTTATAATTTTTGACGCAAAATCGTCGGGGTGTATAAGGTTATCGTGTCTCTCTGTGTGTGTGTGTGTCTATCTGGCATTATAGCTCCCGAACGGCTAAACTGATTATTTTGTTTGAAACGTGAATTAGTTGGGAGTGTTCTTGGCGGCTTGATCTCACACCTTACAAAATATGGTCTCGAGCCTCAACAGAAAAATTATATTATTTATTCAATATTTATTTTATCTCATGCCTCCAAAACACAAAATGGTATCGTACCTAAGTTTGATCGAAATCTTTTTGTGAAGAATATTTTACTAAAATTAACTAAGTTGTCCTATTTTAAAAAAAATTACGTGTAAACATGTATAGTTGTGGGTTATGATATACAGGTTACTTTTTTTTTCGACTGATATTTCGACGAAATCCAGACTCTCGCGCAAATTACCTCATAAGAAATAAACAATTTAAAAATATACACTTTTTTTTCTTATTTAGTTCACTTTTAATTCAAAAGTAATTCAGGGATATCCTGGGATACATCAAAAACCCGAGATCCCGGGATTAACAAAAACTCTGCGATTGTATTATCTGCCTACAACGCAACAAATGATATATTTATGGAATATCTACTTTGTTTCTGAACCGATTTCGATGACTATTTTTACATTGAAAAGAGGATGCGTCAAGGGTGGACTCATTGGATAGGATCTGGTAAGGATCCTTGCCATAAGCAGAATAGCTCCTCAAAATCTTGAATCGGTAGTTATTATTATTACCTACTGTTTAAGTACTTTTTATTTCTCATTTGTAGTAGTAATTAATAGATATATTTTTGTGATATGGGTTGTTTGCCTGGAATAAAACTATTTTATTTATTTATTATTAAAATGATTTGTTTCACTGACTTTTAGATTTTACCAATACTCTAGGTAAATAGGTAAAAACACTGGAACGTAACAAAATAACAAGTAGGTACTTATAATTTAAAAATATAGTAAAACCGACATCAAAAAAGGGAAAAATAATTGCACTACATAACTTGAAGTCAGGCAGTAAAACTATAAACTGGATCTAGTAAAACTGCTAACAAAAGTGAGCTATTTCCTTTGATTTACCATACTATGTTTGTTTCCAAAAAAATCATCTCTATTAGTTCCGAGAATTCATCTATCGATTGGTACAAAAATATAGGCTCTTTGGAAAATGAACAGGTTTCTTTCAGGTTTCATGTTTCAGGAATGAAAACTTACAGGTTTCATTTCTGACAGTTCCAAAAATATAATGATGCGGTTTTAGATCGGGTACGCAACTCCTTTCAGCCTTTTTTGCATCACATCTCTTCTCTTCTCATCTATACACCTCTTAAAGTTTAGGAAGGCACATATAAAAATAATAAGCTTATCTTCCGATCTTTGAGTACCTACCCAGTTCTTCATCTGGGGAAAACATGATAGCACAATATAATTCAAGTTTTTTAATTTTAATACCTAATAATGACGCATTTGAAGTTATAGGTAATACTTAACCATACCTAATTACCTAGTATGCTAACTAATAATTGTTCGAAAACATTTTATTTTAAATTTGATTTGCGACGACCTCGCACATCTTTCATTTTACCTGCTAAATTTGAGATATTCGAAATGTTAGAGATTATTCTTATTTGCACGTGTTTATTTTTATATTATGTGTGGTATTATAAAATAGTTGGTAAGAAAGGACCTCCAATTTGCAAGGGAAGTTGGCCGTTTATTGGACACGCGCATATACTTCTAAAATGCAATACGCATGAATGTAAGTCATATTTAGGTGCACTATTACTTATAACAAGAAATATTCCTTAATATTTGAAGCATATAGGCTTAATTAAGTTAGAATTTATTTTGTTTTCGTTAAATGTAATAATTTTGCGTTTTGTTTTTATGGCGCAATAAAGTGTTTATCTATCTATCTATAACCCAAGTTTATCAAATATTTAAAGGAAAAAAAGGGTAAGTCCGTAGACTAAGTTGACCGATTCAGACTCCCCGTAAGATAAGTGTTCGTGGGATGAATCTACCGAAGAGCCATCGGTCCAACTATTTTGGAGTTTTTCAAGACTACGCACGGCGTTTGATTTATTTTAAACAAGAATATTCTAATAACAAATCTCTCTGTTGGTAATATATATAAATTTAAATTATACCTGTTTCCACTTTTTCAGTACTATATGATGCACTTAAAAGTTATTCCAAACAATGTGAGAACTTGGGTGGAATCATGCGTGGTCTTATCGGACCAACAACTTTTTATTGTAAGTTGAAACTCATCCATTATACATCACTAGCTGCGCTCCGCGGTTTCACCCGCGTAAATCCCGAACCCGTGGGAATATCAAAATGAAAAGTAGCCTATAGCCTTCCTCGATAGATGGACTATCCCATTTTTTTTCAATTCGATCCAGTAGTTCCTGAGATTAGCGCCTTCAAACAAACAAACTCTTCAGCTTTATAATATTGCTAGCTGTGCTCCGCGGTTTCACCCGATCCCGTGGGAATATCGGGATAAAAAGTAGCCTATAGCCTTCCTCGATAAATGGACTCTCCAACACAAAAATATTTTTTCAATTCGAACCAGTAGTTCCTGAGATTAGCGCCTTCAAACAAACAAACTCTTCAGCTTTATAATATTAGTAGAGATTTAAATTAATCAGTTTGTGGATTAACAACCTTATACTTATTACCTATACTAGTGATCCTTATTAATTATTCTAGGTATAACCGATCCAGAAGACGGACTGCAGATAGGAAAATCAAGTGTAAATAAGCATTCATTTTACCAATTTGCTAAGAATTGGATTGGTAGTGGATTATTCATAGCTTCAGGTACAATTTCTTTGGCTTATACTTAGTGAGCGAAGAACTTTAGAAGCCTAGGCAGACATAGGCAATGAGGCTAAGAGCAGCAGTGTCTCCTTTACCTATATTAGTTAACTTCTCTGCTGGAAAATTTTACTAAAAAAAAAATAGCCGACTAAAGGGTCTTTAATCCCATGTTTCTTAATTTTGGTTTAACTAATTCATAACATTGATACCTATCTAAATTCTTTCTGCAGTTGAGAAGTTACGTACTATCTATTTAATATTATCAATTTTGTTCATTTATATCAGGATCAACATGGATAGGGCACAAAAAGTTATTGAGTCCAGGATTTTCTTTACAAGTTTTGTCGGAGTATATCACTGAAATTAATTTACATACGAGAAGATATTTAACAATTGTAGACTCGAAAGTTGGTAAAGGACCTTTTGATCCCTCTGCAGATATACGACTTACGACTCTCAAGACTATCTTTTGTAAGTATATAAAGATTTTAATTTATTTCTTATACAGGCTGTTTTCCGCAATTAGATCCTTTTTAATTGGGTCCTTTTTGCGTGAGGATAGAGTAGGCTTGCCAAGCACCTACTACCCTCTCAGCTTAGTCGACCATTTCCAGAGGAGAGAACTTGTCAATACTTCTGGAGCCAACTAAGCCGCGGGTTTCATCACGATGTTTTCCTTCACCGTAAGAGCAATGTCAATTGGCGCACATAATTTTTTTTAAGAAAAATCCATCGGTGCACGGCCGGCCTGGATTCGAAACCACGACCTTCAGAATGAAAGTCGAGGTATTTACCACTAAGCCAACACCGCTCTAAAGATTTTAATTTAATTTATCAAGATGCGCTTATTTACAGGGTGATTTTTTTATATGGGCCATCAGGGCCATGGCCTACCAAGACTACAAAAATTACCTATTTCCTTTGATTTACCATACTCATACCATACTATATTTGTCCATACTATGACTTTCCATCCAATAAAGACAGCCAGATGAAGAAGTCAAACTAATAACCTTGTTTTTTATGTCACAAATGTCACCTGGATATTTAAATATACTAATCACCGAATATTTCTGTTGTTTTAGCAACATTATTGAGCACATCTTTTGAGAAAGGCGAAGATTTTTATAAACTGTATATTGAAAGCCTCGACGTCACGCTGGACTGTTTAATTTCAAGATTTCAGACGGTCATTTATCATTCAGATTTTTTGTATAAGTTTAGCAAACTTAATAAAACGGAACAAGTAGCTTTGAAAACTGCTAACAAAATGGTTGAAGAAGTAAGTACTTAAAAGGAAAGGGTACCGGGCGCTCTCTCCATACAAACGTAATCGACTGTTTCCTCCCTGGATAATGACACTAGAGCAAATATTTTTGTTGCATAAAACTTATAACTGCCATGACCATGCCCTGGTTTTGTTTTTTTTTGTTTTTAAAATCTTACTGTCTATGATAATTAGAAACTGAAAAAAACTAAGACATAGGGGCATAGTCATGGCAGTTTTAGGTTTTATGGCACAAAAATATTTGTGCTAGTGTCATTATCCCGGGAGGAAACAGTCGACTACGTTTGTATGGAGAGAGCGCCGGTACCCTTTCACCTTAATGTTATTCGGATCTCTCCCTTTAGTATGTAAAGGGAGAGATCCGAATAACATCGAAATCAAACAATTCAAAAACATTAAATGTGATTTGCCAAAAAATTTGCGACGGATATGACGTTATTAAGTCCCTGTTCATGGAATAGACCACGAGATGCTTTAATGTTTGCTCGGCCTTTCTACAAATAATAAATAAATATTGCAGGACAATCCACACAGCGCCATCTAGCCCAAATTAAGTAACTATAGACTTGTGTTATGGGTGCTAGAAACGGATATACTACTTATATACTTTTCTTTTGTAAATTATACTTATAATACATAGAAACAACCAGACCACAGACAAATATCTAAGCATAAATACTTGTCTGAGGCGGGAATCGAACCCGCAAACCTGTGTTTGGCAGTCCGGCATGGTGACCATTGTGCCAACTGGGTCGTCAAATACATCGAAACCATACTTCGCCATGCTTATCCTGCGACCAACCTGGACTGGGATGCGATTGTGTTATGCGTCTAAAGGGATTCAACTACTTCCAGACTGGCTACTGGTCATCACCAGCTGCTAAGCATTCAGTGGGAAGGGATAAAGTCCGGAAGGTTTTCTAATCGCTAAGTTTCTGGAGGAAGCTAGAAAGGGAAACGTAGACCGTAAAACCTGTTCAACCTTTCTGATTTTATTTTTGTATTGATTGCAATTTTTTTTTAATTCAGGTCATCAACAGCAAAGTTAAAATTAGGAACGACGGACTAGCTCCAGGTAAGCGCAAAAACGAATATAAAGTACTGAAATTCATCAACATGGGCAATACAAAGGAGGTTGTAAGAAATCATCATTTTTTTTCTTCAGAAAACCGCATCAAAACATTTCTAGATCTGCTCTTAGAGTTAGAGGAGGAAGGTAAACTCACGATGCAGGAGGTCAAAGACGAAATCAATACAACAATGACTGCCGCCTTGGACACTTCGAGTTGGATCCTCAATTATATATTGGTTTTGCTAGGTTCGCATCAGGATGTGCAGGAAAAAGTTGTGGAAGAGTAAGTTGGTAGGGAAAATTAAAATGCGAATTCTGGTGAAGTACCTAGTTACAACTTCTTGACAGAAAAGCTTATCCGTAGGTTAACTAAAGTTCTTGGAAATGAAGACCGAGACCTCGATAAACATGATATATTGAACTTGGTTTACCTCGAAGCTGTGATAAAGGAGGTTTTGCGATTGCACCCACCGATTCCTATTACCATACGAACTTTGGAAAAACCTGTTCAGTTAAGTATGTCGCATCTTTTAATTGAATCTTGAAGATTTCAAACCTTTAAGAGATATTATGTCCTTAATATTTCGTATTTTCAACTTGATACCATGACATATTCCTAAAAAAAAAACTTTTTTTTACATCAGGATGATCCAAATATTTTCATTTTCTTTATTTTTCATGATTACCAACCATCTTTTAAAACGCGAATCGCCAATAACGGATTTCGTGTTAATGAACAGAAAGACGCAAAAGAAACCAATAGATAGACACATACTTACATAGAAAAACAGACAGACGGACAAGAAAGTGATCTTATAAGGGTTAGAAAATAAGGGTTAGAAAATTAGAAAGTTACTAATGGTTTAATTAAGACAAAATCTATTTCAGGTAAATATACACTACCAAAAGGCAGTCACTGCGCGCTATCTCTTTATGCCATGAACCGCAGTCAGTGGTGGGGTGAGGACACAGAGTCGTTCCGACCGGAGCGGTGGTTCGAACGGGAGGATCTGACCACCTACTTCGCGGGGTTCAGTGTCGGCAGGAGGAGTTGTATAGGTGAGCACTACCACAGCATATTTTACTAGGTAAATCTCCACGCCTTCTTCCCTTTTCTTCCCTCACCGAGAGCACCAGGTTATGTATAACAAAGGCTGTTGATTCTATTTTTTTTTTCTTTTAAACTTTCGTGGAATTTCTAACATAATCCTATAGCGGTATTCGAGTATTCAAGATTGCCTTTAATACACGCTATCAAATATTGCTTTTAAACAGAAGACCTGATTCTTCGCTTAGCGGTTTTGACCTTTAGAACACGGGTCTTTGATGCGCGTGAATCTAACAGTTCAAAATATTACTTGCCTTTTGCATTTTTTAGTAAAATTACACTAATCAAGTGACAGTAACATATAAGTCATTTTAGGTGATTAATTTTTCAAATTTCAGGTAAAACATACGCAATGTTGACCCTGAAGACGATGGTAGCTCACATCATGCGCCGGTACAGGGTCACGGCTGACGCGACGCAACTTAGATTCAAATTCGAATTCATCGTGAAACCAGTCGGTGGACATTTCATTAGTATTGAAAGAAGATAATTTCGACAAAGGCCATTGGGCACTTTTAGACCCATTTTTAGATCATTCGAAAAATTGCGAACACTAATAAACTCTATCCCAGTTGTTTACACAATTTACTTTAACACTGAACTGAGAAAATGAGGTAATTATATTTCGGTGTATTATTTTTATGTACGCCCTCTGCGCCACCGAGGTCGTTAAGCAACTTCTCTCTACGAATGCAGATCAAAACAAAAGGTAGATAAGTGTGACGTCCTGTCGTTACTTGTAATGTAGGGGTAAGTAAACTAAAACACACTAATGATCTTTATGTAGGTAGTAGCCATATGCGTCGAGCGCACGACATCGACATCACGACCTCACTCGCTCGCTGTTTGACTGCGACTGCCGTCGTCGATCCGCTCGAGCGCATACGCCACAATAAGTCCATTTTATAACCAAAATAAATTCTCAACTTCAACTTAAGTATTATATCTTAACAATCCCATTAGTCACATAATGCTCCTCATGCTAGCATAACTAGACATCCAAAACGTTAAAATATTACAAGATTCATCAATGTTCACCGTCGGTAAATTTCCCCTACTAATGTGCCCAATGGCCTTTTTACCAACAGCACCCGTGTAAGTTCCAACCCTAGTAAGAGCGGTGTATGCTTAGTGGTAGATATCTCGACTTTCATTCTGAAGGTCGTGGGTTCGAATCCCAGCCGGCCGTGCACCAATGTATGTTTCTTAAGAAAAAAATATGTACGCTAATTGACATTGCTCTTACGGTGAAGGAAAACGTGATGAAACCCGCAGCTTAGTTGGCTCCAGAAGTATTGCAAAGTTCTCTCCTCTGGAAATGGTCGACTAGGCTGAGAGGGTAGTAGGTGCTGGGCAAGCCTACTCCGTCCTCACCCAAAAAAGACCCAATTAAAAAGGGTCTGACTGCGGAAAACAGCCTGTTCAAGTACAAGTTCCAACCCTGTAGAAATATCAGGGTATATGAAGTTAATGTTACCCCCAGATCAATGTATCGCCATACCAAGTTTCATCAAAATCGGCCCAGTAGTTTCGGAGTCTATTCGTTACAAACAAAAATAACAAAATCTTTTCTCATAATTATATTTGAACGGATATATTCGCGTTTTTTATTTTTGTTTTAAACCTGACGTCTCGGGAACTTTCCTGCCTATTTTGCCAGTGACCATGGGTTCTGCAAAGTTCCCGAAACGTCAGATTTAAAACAAAACTAAAAAACGCGAATATATCCGTTGAAATATAATTATAATTATGAGTTTAAGTCGCGAAAACCTTAGAAAATACTAAAATCTTTTCTGTAACTAAAGTTAAAGGAGTAGGTGAAACTTCCTTGTTCATTGGTGGGTAATGGACTTTTTTCTGCAACTAGACCTTTTTGGTTGTGTCCTTTTTACGTGTGGAGTATGGGCTTACCCAGTACCTGCTACCCTCACAGCTTAGTCGACCGTGTCCATTAGAGGAAAGAACTTGTCAATACGTCTGGAGTAAACTAAGCCCCGGGTTTTATAACGATGTTTTCCTTCACCGTAAGAGCTATGTCAACTAGCGCAATAAAAATGTATTAAGGTGAAAGGGTACCGGTGCTCTCTCCATCCAATCGTAGTCGACTGTTTCCTCCCTGGATAATGACACTAAAGTAAATATTTTTGTGGCATAAAACCTATAACTGCCATGACTATGCTCCTAAAATATTTGCTCTAGTGTCATTATCCAGGGAGGAAACAGTCGACTACGTTTGTATGAGAGAGCGCTGGTACCCTTTCCTCTTAATGCACGGCCAGCCAGGATTTGAACCGAAACTGAAAGTCGAGGTATCTACCACTAGGCCGACACCGCTCTTGTTTTTTTATGTCTTTTGGAATAGAATAGAATAATTTAATGAATAAAAACTTTTACAAAATATTAGAGCTAAATCACATTTTAAAACGATAAAGATTACATTTGCCTAAACTAGGAATTCCTGTGTTTCAGGCGAAAAGGGAATTAAATAATTACCTATATATTTTATATATTAAATTAACTACTTGTAAAAAATATATAATTAGGTATTATAACAAAATTTTGATTTCATACTTATTGATACCTTAGTGACGCACGACATAACGATTAAAAAATTTAAACAAAAAAAATAAACTACCTAAGTAATATTAAAAGAACATAATTTTTTTAATCATACCAGAATTTTCAGTTATTTTTCAAAAAACTAGTTTTAATTTTATGTTTTTAAGTATGTATTGTAAGAAGATCCTTTATGCAGATGCATAACTTGGAAATTCCGTAAAATATTTTTCATTTTTCGAATAAGTACCTACTTCTTATTTTATGTATTTTTCGTTTTTTACTAAATTATTATCTACCTACCTATTTATCTTTTTTTTTTTTGCTATTAATTATGGCTTCGCACGGGTTGTGCATTTAGCCAGTATCAAGTTATATTTTGCATCAGATTATGACCCGATTTTTCATAAATCGGGCTTAAAGTGTTTCAAAACAGTCAAAGTCGTCATAGTCCGTCAAGTCAGGGGCTATAGTAAAGCGGTGGCAAGTTTACCATAACCTTAATAGGAGATTTGGAGGCAACGAGAAAACTGCATGTTTGACACTGATTTTTAATTCCACTACACTTGTGCACTTTCACAGAACTAAATTGAATAACATTCCACCAGAATTATACAATTCAACTCGGGTTACAACTAAGTTTCATGAAAATAAAACTGCAGCACGACATGTTGTTAACTCGTTCCCGCCAAAACTCCCTATTTATCTTTATTAAAGTGGATCGTGTTAGTTAATGATAAGTCATTTGAATTGTTTTTTGATGTGTAAATCAAATTACGAACGTGATTATTCCAACCTTTTTGGGTTATTAAGTTTATTGCATTAATAAAAACTCTTTGGTTTAAACAAAACTTTTTCTGCGGCTGTGGTCTACCTATTATTAAGAGGAAAGGGTACCGGGGGGGGGCTCTATCCATGCAAACGTAGTCGACTGTTTTGTCCCTGGATAATGTCACTAGAGCAAATATTTTTGTTGCATAAAACTTACAACTGCCATGACCATGCCCCAATGATTTTTTTTTTTAATTTTTTGTTTTTTAAATCTTAATTTCTATAATAATTAGAAAATGAAAAAATAAAACATAGGGGCATAGTCATGACAGTTATAGGTTTTATGGCACAAAAACATTTGTGCTAGTGTCATTATCCAGAGAGGAAACCATGAAGGAAGGATCATGGAGGAAACAGTCGACTACGTTTGTATGTAGAGAGCGCCCGCGCCGGTACCCTTTCACCTTAAGGCGCTCTTCCAGTACCGTGTGTAGGTATTCACATTACCTTAGCCCCCGCTCTCATAAACGTAGCGTGCTGCGTGCTAACTGTTATATTTGATCGGTATGCAAAATATTTTAGCATAATTATCCTCAAATATAGTTCCTAGAGGTCAAAACCTATCATTTGATTCATTTTTAGAAACAAACGTTAACTATTTTTGAATAAAGCCCGATAAACGATCTAATAATTCTCTGTTTTCTAACATTTTTTTTATCGAACGAAGATGTTCATATCATGTTTTCAACCACAATAAACAAAATTATGGTTATTAAACTACAATATCCATTTATATCCAAATAACAAAAAAAGAGTATTTGATTACTTACGAGTTGCTTAAAACAAAGGTCGATTTTGGTAGCTTTATTAGCACCTGCCCTTAAACTATTTTTTCTACCTTGTGTTTTTTATTATTTAATCTTAATCTATTTATTTTAAGCATTATTTCAAATTTATGTACAATCAGGCAATAAAAGTGCAGGTACATCGTAGAGTTTTAAATCTGTCAATTCCTGATTTTAGTTATAAATAAGATTATAAGGTACTTGCGCGTAATAATTATTATTTTTAAAAACCGTTTTTTTTGTAAATCTAGGGAGGGAAGACTACTTAGAATAATTAGATCAATATTTAATTTTGCTGTTTTATTAATCAATTTAATTTTATTGACAAGTTAAAAACAATTTGTTTGTTTAAATTTTGCTATTTTGTCACTATATCAAGGTCATTAAAAACCTTTTCCCCCTTATTCCAAAACGAGGTTTAAGGATAGTCCGAGATGTGGATTTAAACCTTAGATTTAGATACAGATTTACTCGTGAACTTTAGTCTAAACACTATCCCTATATAATCTATAGGGATAGTGTTTAGACTATAGTTCTCTATATAATCTATAGGGATAGTATTTAAACTATAGTTCACGAGTAAATCTGTGTCTAAATCGAAGGTTTAAATCCACATCTCGGACTATCCTTAAACCTCGTTTTGGAATAAGGGGGTTTCAGTTTCTGAAGTCGAGTTTTATTTAAATAAAAATACATAAATGTAATAAAAACAGTTGTATTTCGAGTTTATTTCCACACCGAGAAAAACTTACAGATTTAGGACTGTCGGAAGCCTTGAGAGAAGAATATTAAAATCACCTTAATTAGACAAACAATGATAACAATTAACAATTAATTAAAACAAATACTTCCGCCCAAAAAACCTTACTTCTAGATGGTTAATTATTTTTTAATATAATTAACTGTTAAAAATATATTAAAATATTGTTAATTTTAAATATTTAAAGAATAATGGATAACCTTAAAACAAAATTACTTGTTTGCAAGGAGGTTAGGTTCTTGAACTTCCTATGTGTAAATGGCGTCAGATGCGGTAAAGCTATTGCATCGTGCGAGCTTCGTACAGTCGTACCATATACACACACGTTAAGCTAACGCTCGGCCGAGCTACATGGTAGGCGGAGTGGGGGTGTAAGGTTTTATTTTCGTTATGGAATTTCTTGATTCGGTCGGCGCGCTCTAAGCCCTCGATACAAGCTATGCAATAGCTTAAAAATAAATAAGGTAAAAATAACAATAAACGGGAACAAGACCCGAGAAAATAATTATTATGAAAAATACAAATCTTGAGTTAAAAAAGTTTAAATAATACAACCATAATAATCTTAAAATTGTCAAATTCTTCATTACAACGCCATCTTTGTGTCAATTTTTCAAAACGTTTTACCCCCTTATTCCAAAACGAGGTTTAAGGATAGTCCGAGATGTGGATTTAAACCTTAGATTTAGATACAGATTTCCTCGTGAACTATAGTCTAAATACTATCCCTATATAATCTTTATGGATAGTGTTTAGTTAGACTATAGTTCCCTATATAATCTATAGGGATAGTGTTTAGACTATAGTTTCCTAAATAATCTATAGGGATAGTGTTTAGACTATAGTTCCCTATATAATCCATTGGGATAGTGTTTAGACTATAGTTCCCTATATAATCTGTAGGGATAGTGTTTAGACTATAGTTCCCTATATAATCCATTGGGATAGTGTTTAGACTATAGTTCCCTATATAATCTATAGGGATAGTGTTTAGACTATAGTTCCCTATATAATCTACTAGCTACGCCCCGCGGTTTCACCCGCGTAATAATTTTCTGCGCAACTTTTTTATTTTTTTATTTCATAAGAACCTTCTCCTTATAATAACAAACAGACCAAAAAAAGAATTGGCCAAATTGGTTCAGGCGTTGTTGAGTTATGCGCTTACCAACACATTTTGCGATTCATTTTTATATTATAAGATAAGGATAGTGTTTAGACTATAGTTCACGAGGAAATCTGCATCTTAAGGTTTAAATCCACATCTCGCACTATCCTTAAACCTCGTTTTGGAATAAGCGGGTGAAGGTTTTAATGGTTACTTTCTTTCCCGACGATTTACCAAGACTTTCGACAGTTCAATTATCATCTAATTTATTTATAAAATATAACTTCATTCGGAAATGCTCCTTATAAATAAATGCTTTAAGAACGTGAATCGTGTGTAAATTACCTAATTAGCGTTCTGGAAGTACTCTTTGCTTTCCTTTGGATTCGGTTTGATGGTGCTCGAGTTTGTTTCCGGGTTCCAATTGGCCGGACAGACTGAAACAACGACAAAATAATATGTGAGACTTTTTAATTTGCTTAGAAAAACCTGATTATGTAGATTTTTATATTTAAACTAGCTGCGCCCCGCGGTTTCACCTGCGTAATCATTTTCTGCGCAACTTTCTTAATATTTTCTTTCATAAAAACCTTCTCTTAACAATATCAAAGACAACAAAAAAAGAATTGGCCAAATTGGTCCAGGCGTTGTTGAGTTATGCGCTTACCAACACATTTTGCGATTCATTTTTATATTATAAGATTAAAAAAGATAATTTATAAACTAAATAAACCTAAACATAAAATCGAATATATTTAAACGAGCAATTCTTGTGCATACTAGCTGCTCCCCGCGGTTTCACTCGCGTAAGTCCCGATCCCGTGGGAATATCGAGATTAAAAGTAGCCTATGTGTTAATCCAGGTCTCCAGCTATCTAGATACAGTTGTATCGCAATCGGTCCAGTAGTTTTTGCCTGAACGAGTAACAAACACACGCACACACAAACTTTCACATTTAAAATATTAGTAAGATAAGATAAGATATTATACTAGCTGTGTCCAGCGGTTTTACCCGCGTAACTCCCGATTCCGTGGGTATATCAAAATAAAAATTAGCCTATAGCCTCGACAAATGGACTATCCAACACAAAAAGATTTTTTCAATTCGAACTAGTAGTTCCTGAGATCAAACAAACAAACTCTTCTGCTTTATAATATTACTAACAGCGCTCCGCGATTTCACCCGCGTAACTCCCGACCCCTTGGGAATATTAAAATGAAAAGTAGGTCCTGAGATTAGCGCGTTCAAACAAACAAACAAACAAACTCTTCAACTTTATAATATCATATATGTATGTATAATCAGAATTTCGGAAACGGCTCCAACGATTTTCATGAAATTTAGTATGCTTCGGTAGGTTTCAGGGGCGAGGTAAAAAAAAACGTAAAATAACCGAGCAAAGCAAGGTCACACAGGTACTTCAATTAAACAACACAAAAAATAAAAAATAAATTGAAAAGGTTTTTATTCTAGTTTTAATAACGTAAACCAGCTGCATCGTAGCTTAAATTTAAAAATATATATATTGTAGACCACTTTACATGGCATCTTTCCCCAAGCTAGGCAACTAGGCTTGTATTATGGAGGCCAGACAATGGATAGAATACTTAATTTTTTTTTTGTAAATAAATACTTAATATACATACAGAAACACACAGACAAATAATAAATATTGCAGGACATTCCACACATCGCCCTCTAGCCCCAAGCTAAGTAACTAGACTTGTGTTATTGGTGCTAGATAACGGATATACTACTTAGATACTTTTCTTTTGTAAATATTATTACATATATGTAGTTATACAACAATCTCACTTTCCGCTGTCTGTCCCTATGTATGCTTAGATCTTTAAAACTACGCAACTAATTTTGATGCGGTTTTGTTAATAGATAGAGTGATTCAAGAGGAAGGTTTATATGTATAATACATGCATAATATAGCCATGCGAAGCCGAAGAGGGTCGCTAGTATACTTATAATACATACAAACTACCAGAACAGACAAATATCTAAGCATAGATCCATGTCTGAGCCGAGAATCGAACCCGCAACCCTGTGTTTGGCAGTTCGGCATGGTGACCATTGTGCTAACTGGGTTGTCGTAAAAATATCTACATTCATACTCATCACTCTTCTAATCACATGCGTTTCCTCTCTCCTCATCACATGTCCATACAAACTCAAACTCTCTTTTACTTTCTTATAAAAGATCACCTCGCGGTAACACCCGCGTAACTCCTAATCCCGCGGGACTAGCGGGATAAAAAGAAGCCTATAACACTCCCAATGAATCAATGTATCCTCATACCAAGTTTAATTAGAATTGGTACAGTAGTTTCGGAGCCTATTCAATGTTTCGGAGCCTCTTCATAATTTATACATTTAAAATGCTTTGGATCAAGGAATCATGTTGTCAAATCACTTTGCCCCCCTTTTTCACCCCCTAAGGGATAGAAAATCCTTTCTTATCGGGTGCCTACGTCACACAAAGAACACCCCCTCCAAGTTTCAGGTCTCTACGATCAGCGGTTTAGGCTGTGCGTTGATCCGTCAGTCAGTCAGTCATTCAGGACAAATAATTTAATATGTATAGATAGGTTGTCTCACCTTCTCCATGTTTATCAGCGAATTGGAACGCCTTAACAAGGCGGAGCGTCTCGTCGACGGAGCGGCCCACGGGTAGGTCGTTCACTGACAGGTGACGGAGGATGCCTTGTCCGTCTATTATGAATAGACCTGGAAATTAATATATATTGTAGGACATTGCAGTCAGTGCCATCTAGTTCCAAGGTAAACAACTAGGCTTGTGGATGGATAGACTAATTACAATTATTAATTAATTAATTAATATAGGTACCCGGTGCTCTCTCCATACAAACGTGGTTGACTGTTTCCTCCCTTGATAATGACACTAGCCCAAATATTCATTTTCTAATTATTATAGAAATTAAGATTTAAAAAACAAAACATAGGGGCATGGTCATGGCAGTTATAAGTTATATGCAACCAAAATATTTGCTCTAGTGTCATTATCCAGGAAGGAAACAGTCGACTACGTTTGTATGGAGAGAGCGCCCGGCACCCTTTCCACTTAACGCCTTCATCACTACATAGTATAAAACAAAGTCACTTTCTGTCTGTCCCTATGTATGCTTAGATCTTTAAAACTAGGCAACAGATTTTGATGCGGTTTTTTTTAATAGATAGAGTGATTCAAGAGGAAACTTTAATACATGCATAATATAGTCGTGCGAAGCCGGAGCGGGTCGCTAGTACATAATATTTCGTACTTATATTAATTTCAAATTAATTGTAATATAATAGTCAGTAAGTAGCCGTATTTTCTGATAATTTATTTATTTCTCAATGATATTAACTTTCATGTGTAAACTTAGTATTTTTTCCAGTTAGTTAACAACAAGCATGTTGCTATGAGATTTTTGTCAGGAGCCTATTATTTTAAGCTACTAGTTGTCTTTAGATCATTCTTTTTTTACCAAGAGCAATGTCAAATAAAACGCACATATATTTTTCTTAAGAAAAATCCATTGGTGCACGGCCGACCGGAGTCAATCCCATGACCTTCAGAATGAAAGCCACTAAGCCAACACCGCTTTCAATTAGATAAGCAAGTACCACTTTAATTTGAACCTTCAACATACCTACCCAGTTGACGACCCAGTTGGCACAATGGTCACCATGCCGGACTGCTAAACACAGGGTTGCGGGTTCGATTCCCGCCTCAGACAAGTATTTATGCTTAAATATTTGTCTGTGGTCTGGTTGTTTCTATGTATTATAAGTATATATTTACAAAAGAAAAGTATATAAGTAGTATATCCGTTGTCTAGCACCCATAAGACAAGTTTAGTTACTTAGCTTGGGGCTAGATGGCGATGTGTGAAATGTCCTGCAATATTTACTTATATTTACTTTTACTTTACTTTACCTCTAAGTGCAAATCCTTCATCCAAAAGCACATTATAATCTTGTGATATTTTCTTATTGTAATCCGCTAATAGAGGAATATCTAGTTTGCCCAACCCACCATCCTGAAACAAAAAAAAAATAATTAAATAGCTGAGCTCTGCAGTTTCACACGTTTAAGTCTTGATTATGCGGGAATTTTGGCATAAAAATTTGCTTACTTTAGAAGGTTTGCATGAAAAAGTTACAAAAACTTATAATTTATAATATTGAATAAATAAAGTTTATAAGGTATTTAGTATTTACGAAGGAAAAGTTTGTATGTAGCCTCCATATTACAAGCCTTATTGGTTTGGGGACTAGATGACGCTGTCTGCTGTGTCACATAATTTGTTTATATTTGATCTTTTAAGAGGATTGGGGGGGGCAGATTTTTGAATCACTTGGTCAGTCTTTCCTTACGATGTAATAAAATATTGAATAAGTTACCTTTCTAGGTGTGTTAACCCAAGCCAAATGGCTGAATTCTGAATCAGTTGAGACTCCTAACACTTGGCAATCAATGCTTGCGAATTCTTTAGCTTTATCACTGAAAGCTATTAACTCTGTAGGGCATACAAATGTACTGAAAAAGAAAACGTTAAACATTTTATTTTCATTATTTTGTACTAATATGTACTTGAACAGGCTGTTTTCCGCAATTAGACCCTTTTTAATTGGGTCTTTTTTGCGTGAGGATAGAGTAGGCTTGCCCAGCACCTACTACCGTCTCAGCCTAGTCAACCATTTTCAGAGGAGAGCACTTGTCAATACTTCTGGCGCCAACTAAGCCACGGGTTTCATCATGATGGTTTTCCTCCACCGTAAGAGAAATGTCAATTAGCGCATATTATTTTTTCTTAAGAAAAATGCATTGGTGCACGGCCGGCCGGGATTCGAACCCACAACCTTCAGAATGAAAGTCGAGGTATCTACCATTAAGCCAACACTGATCTTTTTTCATTATTTTACATAATTATTATGATAGGTGTGAGCATTTGACCATTATCACACCAGCCTGATTCTAACGATGCAATCTTAGATGTAGATGATTTCTTGAAAATAGTAGTATGCTGAATAAACAATAATAAGTAGCTAAGTATACTCACAAATCCAAAGGATAGAAGAGTAAAACAACATATTTTCCAGAAAAATCGGCAAGTTTGATTTGATTAAATTCTCCATTGACAACGGCTTTCGCACTGAAGTCAGGAGCTGGCTTTTGGATTCTCGGAGTGAATGCCGCAGAACCTGTAATAAGATAACAGAAAACTATAACATGAGAAATTATGAAATGTAACATTTTATAGAAATAACTATGACACCATTAATGATGAGTGAATAGCTAGTTATTGGGTTGATGAATTATTAATAAATTAAACCTCAATATCATAGTCATGAGAAAAAAGTGTTCATAACAGATAGATATACAGACAGTAAAATTATTTTATTTCATTCCTATTTTCCATTTGAGGTAGGGAATCCTAAAAATAATTAAATGTGTTTTCAATGTTTTTCTAATGGAGGCTCATATTGCTTATTTTGAAACGTCTTAGACTGAATAATTATGCAAGTTTTCAGATGATAATAATAGTGTAGCAATTAAAACCATTTGAATAGGTAATTATTTAAAAAAAAACATGTATCTATTCTGAATTCTAATATTGTCAAATCATTATATCAGTAGGTACCTATACCTTATTATCTTCTAATGACTGATAAAAGTAGCTAACATTGGTTAAGTAATTTGTTCCTTGTAAAAGGTTAGGTTATGTAATAAATAACAAAAAAAATATACTTACTAGTTGAAAAATTGAAGGTTTTAGCTGTAGAAAGGACAGGAGCGAATACCTGTTGAATAATTTAATGTTTTATTCATTGCATAGTAGGATATGTAGGCAAAAAGTGCATTTCAAATGCTCTTTTGTAAAGGTAGTATTTGCTTGCTATTGTACTTACCCTACGGGCCAACTTTGTCAGAGTGAATGCCATTATTAGTTTTAACAACTTTTTAGCGATTATTAGCACTTAATTCAATATTTTTTATGCAAATATTAATTTACCAAACCCCGGCGACAAACGAATGACCACAAAATATTTTTTGACATTGACATTTGATAGCAATAATAATTAATGACAACGTCAAAATATTTTTGACAGCTTTGGTTTCGTTCATAAACGCTCTCCTGGGCCAAGCCTGGGCTTCTAGGGTCGATCTGCACACAACAGTGACAGCACAGTGCTTGAGCGCAGTGCCGACAGGAGCAGTGATTTTCAGTCTCTGGAGTTTCAAGGTAAGCCTCATCCAGTTCTTATTGAAGGCCTCCGCGCACCTTCAGTCCACGGGTTATTTATAATTTTCTCGGGGTCGCTCTATAGTTTAAAATGAAAAAGATAAGTACCTAGTTTAAACCGTATATTTTTACAAGTTCCACTTTTACAATTTTTAGATAAATATCAAATGATCAATAAATAATAACAAACTGCCTATCACACATTGGTTGATTAAAAGTAAATTTAATCAAACGTCATTATAAATGAGCACAAAATTTGTCACAACACTAGAACCAATTCTTTAGACATAACCACCTGAAACAGAAAAAACTTTTTCAAACTACCTACAAAAAAATAGAGGTGTATGAACACTTTAGGGACATGGTGATTGGTGAGTGTTGGGTGAGAACGTCTGGTCTAATGTCCATCAAAACATAGATTTCAATGCGCAATATTTTCAAAAGCAGTTGCCTGCAGAAGTAAGTATCTAATCCATGCTTATTGACTAAACACACCAAGTTAAATATACTGCAATCCGAGAGCGACTGCATGCGCTATGACCGCCTCAGCGGCCTGCCTAGTTTCAAGGTGTGACCGGGCCGCTTCCGTCCATGACGCCGCGGCTCCGCGCGACGCACCCTCCAACGAATTCACGTACCGCAGTGCTAAGGCTAAGTTGCCGCGTTCTACGTAAAATCTGCCGAATACCACAAAACACGCTATGAAAACTGGCTATATGAGAAAATCGCGTATTGACATTAATTTAAAAACAAAAAATATGAAGACAATTCATTTTTTGAACGAATCAAAATGGCGGATGGCGGTTAGAATGGTTGGATTTATTTTGATTATAACTACGACTTAAAGGAAAGGGTACCGGGCGCTCTCTCCATACAAACGTAGTCGACTGTTTCCTCCCTGGATAATGACACTAGCACAAATATTTTTCTGCATAAAACTTGATAACTACCATGACCATGCCCATATGTTTTTTTTTGTTGGAACGAAGTTCCTTATGGCGCGTTGCGAAAGGGGGCTAGACGGAAAAAAATAAGACCAAAAGTTGTAACGACACTTTTTGATTTTATTACAATCGAAAAAAAACTTCGTTCCATCCGGGTGCCCCTTGACACCTCTCAAGTTTTTTTTTGTTTTTAAAATCTTAATATCTATGATAATTAGAAAATGAAAAAATAAGGGCATAGTCATCGCAGTTATAGGTTTTATGCAACAAAAATATTTGTGCTAGTGTCATTATCCAGGGAGGAAACAGTCGACTACGTTTGTATGGAGAGAGCGCCGGTACCCTTTCACCTTAACAAATTACCTAGCTCGGTGTAATAAATCGAATGTGTCCAATTCTTTAGGTGGTTCCTTTGGTGGATTATCAAACTCTTTTTGCGGAATCCCGGAGAGCTGAAAAATAAAAATAATGAGTAGGTACGTTTTAAAGCGAAGTTAGAGCAAATAGGAGTAGAAATCGTTTTTTTTTTCTAAATAAATACAGGACATTCTACACATCGCCATCTAGCCCCATGTTAAGTAACGACGTTAAGACTTGTGGTATGGGTGCAAGACAACGGATATACTACTTATGTACTTTCTATTTTGTAAATATTTACTTACAATACATGGAAACAACCAGACCACAGACAAATATCTAAGCATAAATACAAGTCTGAGGCGGGAATCGAACCCAGCATGGTAACCATTGTGCCAATTGGGTGCATGCGCCTTTATTTCCACATATTTCTTTTGTGATTGATGTGCATTTGACATTAATGTGCGACGTGATATTTGCGATGTATATTCGGCAAAGCCGTACCCTATAAAATACAAAAATCCAAAAATTTTAAAATAAAAATAATAACAAATACTTATATTAATATTAATATTTAGAATTCAATAACTGCTTTCCTCTTTGAAACTGTTTGTACACTTTTAATTACCTTCCGCTATATTATTTCCTTTCCCTAGAGGTCTGTCGGCAGAAAACTCTTCACAGGGTTAGACTTACCTTAATTACAACTTTATAATGTAATCTTTTTTTGTATTTTCCTTGTGTACTGAATTTATTAAATAAATAATTAAACAAAATAACCTTCATAAATAGAAGCCAAGATTGTATCCATGATAGAAAGTAGACTGGCAGCGGGGCGCCCTCCTCCTCGACCAAAGCCACGCTCATTGCCACCTTCTCCATCTAGCAATACGTACACCTTTAATGGCGTTAGTATCTCAAAATCTCGACGGAATTAAGGAATAGAATTTAACAAAAACCGGTCAAGTGCGAGTCGAACTCACGCACAAAGGATACCATGTTGTATGGTAGCCCCACTTAATTTTTTTCGGTTTTCGGTATTTGTTGTTATAGCGGCAACAGAAATACATAATCTGTGAAAATTTCAGCTATCTAGCTATAACGGTTCATGAGTAACAGCCTGGTGCCAGACAGACGGACGGACAGTGAAGTCTTGGTAATAAGGGTCACGTTTAAACCCATTGGGTACAGAACCCTAAAAATGAAATAAAAAGTACAATGCTTCAAGAAAGATTTACCAGTTTGTCTCTGCTGTTCTATAGAGTGTGATGTGCATTTTAATGTGACTGTCAATAAAAATAAATGTAGAAGCTTGCTTATCTACTTGACAATGCCCCTCCCCCCTCCCCCCCCAATATCCTAATATGCCCAGCCCAGGGCCTCCAAAAGGTTAAAACGGTCTTTTAAGTAGCTTTAATAGTAAGTGCGTAGGTAAAAACGGGACCCTATAACTAAGACTTCGCAGTCCGTCCGTCCGTAACCAGGCTGTATCTCATGAACGATGATAGCTAGAGAGTTGAAATTTTCACTGGCCATGTATTTATATTGTGCCATGACAACAAATACTAAAAAACGGAAAAGAGTAAATATTTTTATTATATTTTTAAGAATTTCGGTTATGTTTACTTACTATTTTTTAGGCAATATTTTTTTGTTATTTATTATACTACCAAAAGGGCAAAAAAAATTTTTGCATTCGTTTTTGCGTCGGTGTTTAAAAGTAGAATATAATGGTACGGACCCCTTCGAGTCCAACTCGCACTTGGCCGGTTTTTATTTATTATAATATCGTTTAGTGATCTGGCAGGAACTAGGGGGCTCTATCGACCAGGGGGGCCTGGGCACTTGCCCAAAGTGCCCAGTATAAAAGAGGGTTCTGCCTACTTACCTACTACTAAGTACTAATTAGATAGTAGGTACTTACAGAATGATATTTCTCACGAAGTACACTTTCCGGAACCAATCCCTTTTCACGTACCGAATCTGGTATTGCTTTCAGCACTGTTAACACTAATTTGTCTCCATCGCCTTTGAAATAACAAATTTATATTATATATTGCAGGACATTTCACACATCGCCATCACAAAAAAAAAATAGAAACTACCAGACCACAGACAAATATCTAAGCATAAATACTTGTCTGAGGCGGGAAACGAACCCGCAACCCTGTGTTTGGCAGGCCGGCATGGTGACCATTGTGCCAACTGGGTCGTCTAATATCTAAAGAAGTCGACATTACTCTATTCATTGTAATTGAATGTATGTAATTCCATACATTCAAATAGAGAACCTCCTTATTTTGTAGTCGGTAAAAAATATAGCTGATCTAGAAACTTAACTAATATAACTAACTATCACTCTTTACCTATTTTAGCATAACTAGTAATCGTAAAAGCCTCGGTGTGTCACCACGCAATTGCAGTGCCCGGCAGAGTTCATAATAATTACGAACTTGTATGCGTATTGTAATATCTATTGTGCCTAGCAATTAAATGAAATGAAATACCATATGAATGCAAATAAAATACTATTTCAATGCAAATAAATGAAATGAAATACCATATCATAATATAAATGCAAATGAAATGAAATACTCTAACAACGCAAATAAATGAAATTAAATACCATATCAATGCAAATAAATGAAATGAAATACCATATAAATGCAAATAAATAAATAAAATGAAATAGGTACCGTACGAATGCAAATAAATGAAATTAAATACCATATGAATACAAATTAAATGAAATAAAATACCATACGAATGCAAATAAAATGAAATTAAATGACACGAGGGTACTAACCGACAGCCTTCTCGATCGCCTTGATTTCCTTATCGACATTGACATAAGGGTCTCCTTTCTTCGTAGCGGCCAATAATGAAGCTCCAGCAGACCACAACTCTTGAGAACGGCGCGCTTCACGCTCAGCTTTTAAACGGGCTAAAAATAAACAATAAAGCTATTGCATCGTGCGAGCTTCGTACAGTCGTACCATATACACGTTAAGCGAACGCTCGGCCGAGCTACATGGTAGGCGGAGTGGGGTGTTAGGTTTTATTTTCGTTACGGAATTTCTTAATTCGGTCGCCGCGCTCAAAGCCCGCGATAGAAGCTATGCAATAGCTTAAAAACAATTAGCTTTGAGAGGAAAATCCGATAGAATTTTAAAAACTAGCGAACCAAAATAATTCGTATTGAAGTGAATACAAAAGTCACTAACGGCTTATAAGTTTTTCGATAGTTTGTGTCAATTTAATAGTAATTTAAGAAATATTTTGGCGGTGTGGATGCCGAGACACAAGTTCACGCTTAGTTTGGCCACAGTGGCTACAATATTTGTGGATATGTATGTAACTAATTATGGAACCTAAAATGTTGTTTTTTATAGGAACGAAGTTCCTTATCGCGCGTTGCAAAAGGGAACTAGCCGGAAAAAATTAAGACAAAAAGTTGTAACGACACTTTTTGCTATACTTGTAAGCCGTGCGGCGTGCGCGTGTTTCTCTGTCTGTCTCTCTGTCTCTCTCTCTCTCATAGAAAGCAAGCCAGTTTACTAAAAATTGAGCCTACTGATAAAGTTTATATGACATTATATTTGTTAATGATAAAAAAATATTATACTTCCTTCACAAGGAACTCGAAAGGAACTTCGTTCCATCCGGGTGTCCGTTGACACCTCTCAAGTTTTTTTAATTCAAAATTAATTTGACGGTGTCACACGTGAGACACGTCTAGTTGCCTTACTGAATTACGGTCCAGGCGACGATGTGGCAACGTCGTCAGATTAGAAGCGTAGCCAAATGAAGGGGTGCTTTGTGGAGACTGGATACTCTGGCATCCGGGTGACGTAGCCACAGTGGCCAGTAAAATGTATACGTGAAAGCTGCACATCACTCACTCACACAGTGTTTGATAGGCCTCAAAAAATTCCCTAAGCTGTTTATCGTGTGCTTAAATACATCAAGAATAGTACATTGTTACCCTAGGTGTGAAAGTCACCTCGAACTATTAGAAACTCCGTCTCGGGGCTCAATGAGTCTTTTACCCGAGGTAAACACTGCGCTTTTCATTACGAATAATACATAAAATTCTTCATAATAACGAGACTGAATGAGAGACTCCATACTACCTCTGGCAGTATGCATGAGCCGTGTGAAGTCATAATTGTTATTCTTTGGTGTTACCTAAAGCAAGGAGGTTAGGTTTTTGAAGTTCCTAATGCGTAATGATATTGATACTGGCTACAAGCACATTGCACAAGCCGCTCGAAGCCATAATTTGACATGACAGCTGTCAGTGAAAGCGATTTTCCCTAGGGCTGAAAGTTTTTCTTTTTATACGCTCTTCAGGCATCTTTAGACCTACTTTCGGAGTATGAGTAATGAAAATGCATTTTAAATGCCAGAGTAGAACACCCGCGTGTCAATTTCAAATACTTCTTTTATATTTCGTGAACTTGACGTAGAAAAAAGACTAAGTAGATTCTGTAAGCCAATCTAATCAAGATATATTTTTTTTTGTTTATGTCGTTTGATAAAGTATCTTGAGGCGCATATTTTTCCAGTTTATAGCAAACCTGGCCAACACCATGCCCAACATGGCCAATAGAGGGTGTCTGCCAACGCATTGTTACTGCCTGCTAGTTATTGTAGAATGGTAACACTGACACTGCGACGCGACAAGTTTACTGACTTGCTTCCGTTTCCTTCTTCAATCATCGGCTCTTGTCGCGCACGCAATGTTACTGAGTCTAATAATAAATTTTCACCGTTTTCTATAATTATTGAACTTTTGTGAACCCGTTGCACACAATAAACTTTGTGTTGGAACTTAGTGCGTGTTTTCCTAACTAACCCTCGAACGCGTACTAAAAGTTTTTATTTTTGGAAAATCACCTCTGGTTACGGAGTTAGTAATATGAGACTTTTTTTCCCAAAAAACTCAAAAGTGCGACTTGTGACTGACATTGAAAAATTGCTTTTAATTAGGTCTATCATTGATTTAAATCATGGTCTACTATCGCGGCGTTTACGAGAAATCGAATTTCAAAGTATAGCGTTAGGATGTTTTTAAGCTTGACCTTTCATATTAGTCAGAATTGATTACAAATATTATATTATTGATTACTGATTACAAATTACAATTATTGATTACAAATATTATATTACTTTGACCTTAAGTGACAACCAAATGTACGGTCGGCTGCATAATTACAGACCCACCGTAGAGCCCCACAATGGCTGTTATAAGAATGTTTTCAATACAAGCAAGATTCTAGGCACCTGCTTTAGTTGAAGTTGAAGTCTTTTAACTCATGAATTTATCAAACAAACATTTTTAGAATGAAAACATGCCAATAATAGTAATTTTTGAACTTTACCGGGGGCTGCAATTATGCAGCCGACTGTACCATTTTACCTTTATATGTAACTTCTTTCCACGAAAATATTTGAAATTGCCACGCGGGTGTTCTAGTCGTGCATTTAAAATGCATTTCTTGATTTATTGAAGGGAAATTTTATAAGGCCTATCAAACACTGTGACTCAGTGTCCAAGGTCGCCAAAGAGAAAGAACGCACTTTTTTCTTTGTGACAGACAGTAGCTAGTGTCTATTTGGCGACCTCAGAAGTAGACATGGATACGAAGGCGTTGACATCAATTTGGCGTCCTTAAAGCTGAACTTTGAGATCGTCCTCCTTTTTTTAAGTCGGCTAAAAAGTAGGTTTTACCTTCAAGTTTATCCTCAACTAATTTCAGTTTATACGCCATTTCTCTGAGTTGCAGAGCAAAAACTTTCTTTTCGGCTGCAACTTTATCGGCAACCATTTTGTTTAGTTTTACAGTTGCCTGTAAAAATAATACAAAAAGGAAAGATTTAATTGTTTGTTTGCATTGAAAGGCTCCAAAACTACTGGACCCATTTTGATGAAACTTGGTATGAGGATACATTGATTCATTGAGAGTGTCACAGGCTAGTTTTAATCCCGATACTCCCACGGGATCGGGAGTTACGCGGGAAACCGCGAGGTAATGCTAGTTTATAAAGTTATTGAAGTATTACCTCTGCTTCTTTATCTCTAAGTCTTATTTGTAGAATCTCCTCGTGTTTTTCTTGTTGTTTCTTCAGTAATTGTTTCAATAACTTATCATTCGCTTGTTTTTGAGCTTCCGTCTACGAAAAAAAAATATAGTTTATTTAAACAGACAGTTCCCAAACAATCTAATTAAGAAGATTAGTTAATTAATTATGAATTTATTTTATTATTAATTAATGAATACATATTTGTATATTTTCAGATCTGGATCAAAGCCCGGCAAAGTATGCATAATTGAAGATTTTAAACACTTTATAGACTGATAGCCCACCAATTCTACCTGCCTTTAGGGTTACAGTGATGCGCGCGCATCTTAAAATTTCACTCTCGCAACTTCGACCTGTTTTACTTTTGGAACATGTGACTTTTGTGTTACAGATGCGCCCCCGCATGTCTAATTCCACTTTCTAGGACTGTTAATCCTTAGACTATACCACTACACCACTGATCAATTATTCAAAGAGCTGAAATTGGACATAATTTATCGGTAAATCGTTTCGACAGATCGTCTGCGTTGTAAATGTGTGCGTTATTCGTGACGAAAGGTGGGCGTTCTTTTGCATTAGTGTGCGTTGCTACCTTATGTGTTTTGTTACAGATGCGCGCGCATCTTAAAATTTCACGCTCATATTTTTTTCATAAAGCGCCTAAAGAAGTATAACTTTAATAAATAGACAAAAGTAAAAAGTAAGTAGGTAACTAGTTTTATTGTCTTACCCGGCTGCAATATTCTTTATCAACTTCACCTTTTTTCTTCGAATACATAGCGTTTATATCTTTTTGCTGCTTCTCTGATTTTGGAAATACTGAAACAGATAGACAGCTTGATTGATAAGCTATCAAGCTTACTCCATCTTATACAATTCCCAGGCACTACAACGCCCTAAATAGCATTGATTTAAGTTGCTGGCGGTGTATAATTAATCTAAATTATAGTGCTGAACATAATATTATACCTATGCCTCCCCTTAATGCTTCCAGAGAGACCAGTCACTAGGTCACAGCACTATTTTTTTAAGTATTAAAGATGCTTAAAAGTTATTTCATGCAAATTGTATGATTTCAAATGAATAAAGAGTTTTGAGTTGAGTTTTATGGGACCCTGGACATTTGGATGGCATGCGAAATCAATTCGTAGAGGTTTTTGAGTACTTGAGTAAAAAAATAAGTAAAAAGTTTATCTACTGATTTCCCTGAACAGGCTAAAAAAAATATTGGGTGCGTGTACGTAAGTACGCGCGTGAGAAGTTATACTTCTTTGGCATCAATAAAAATAGTTTTAATTGCATGCAAATAATTAATTACAATAAATAATAAAAGGAATGGAAAAGGATAGTCAACATAGTCAGATTTGAAAAATTAAATAAACTTCAACCTGTTGCTGCTGTGTTACAGTGATGCGCGCGCATCTTAAAATCTCATCATTTTTTCATAACGCGCATAAAGAAGTATAACTTAAAAACTCTCTTTTCCAAGACAAAGGCTTACTTTCGAGAGCTCGGTTAACTCGGTCCGTCATTTGATCTACGGCATCATATAGTTCCACCTTCAGTTTCTCGAGCTAAAAAAAGTTAAATAATTAGTCTGCCTGTCCCGGCAAACGGTGTTTTGCCATATTAAATACTAGCTTTTACCCGCGACTTCGTCCGCGTAAAAGTTGAAAGAATGTTTATGCATTAGAAGTAGACTTAGGTATCACGTTGTCCCATACAAACTTTCCCCCTCTTTTCACCCCCTTAGGGGTGGAATTTCGAAAAATCCTTTCTTATCCGATACCTACGTCACACAAAAAACACACCCTCCAAGTTTCAGGTCTCTACGATCAGCGGTTTAGGCTGTGCGTTGATCCGTCAGTCAGTCAGTAGTTCAGAACAAAGCATTTTATATGTATAGATAATAAAAAATATAAAGGAAAAAAATAACAAAATAGATTATAAAAGGTTAGGAATCACTATTCTAGTAAGGACTGGATAGCCGAAAATGGGGCTCAGTGTCGCATCTTGGGAGAGGCCTACTTCCAGTAGTGGACTGACACTGGCTAATTAAATTTATGCTGGGTGAGGTTGGACGGGCGTGCCTTCTGCATCACTGCCCTGGGTCTGGCCGGAAGAATGCTGTAGTTTAACGTCATACGTGCTGCAGCATTTCAGATTTTTTCCTATTATGTGCCTATTAATTCATTCTTTATGATTTTTTTATAATTCTGTCTGTGTTATTCTCATTTTTTATTTTGTAATTATGTTTACTTATCTATTTTATTTTTGTTTTATTTTTTTTCTTACACATCACAAATATTAATATTATAATTATAATTTAAAATAAAAATTAAGCGTCATTCAAATAAACCGCCCCTGACCGCACCTGGTGCAAAGGAGCCGAGAATACTGGCCGCGTTACCTCTCTGTATGGCGACGGCTAACCTTTGCACCAAGAACGATCCGGAGCGGTAGTCAAAAAAGTCAAGTTTTTTCTTGTCCGTGTGCTCTTCTAATAAGTGTCTATTCTATTCTTTTCTGATGATGATTCTAAAGTCTCTATTTTAATACTTATGATTGTTTTCTATTCTTTTCTTATTATTCTTTTATTTTGTAACATAATTTACAATATATTTTTTTCAATCAATCAATCATTTATTGAGAATATAGGTAAAGTACAAAGGTCTTAAATAACAATTTTAGATCACAGCTTCATTCTGCCCTTGCGGCGTTCAATAAAATTATACAAAACATTAAGAATAGGATGTCAAACCAGATAATTAATTAAAGGACACATACTTATTATGTAATCGAAAAAAAAATGAAAAATTTAAAGATATTCAATTAATTCTTTGATGTCATAAAAGTTTTTTCTTTCAACCAAATTAACAATTGCCTACAAAATGGCTTGAGTGGCAGTTCCTGTATATATTGCGGCAGTGCATTAAATACTTTTTATCACAGTTGCTCATAAAGTGGATCTTATTCAACGGCTTTTAGGCCCATAATCCAACATATTATGCACGCGTGCGTTTACATTACCAACCTAGTGCTATAAAGTTATCCCGATAAGTTAAATACGTATCTTACTGCTAATTACATGTTAGGTAGGTGAAACATTCTTAATTTATCTGGGTTATACTGTTTTGATGTATAAAAAAGGTAGGTACTAAAGAGTTTTTTAGCTAGCAAAAATGGTTGTCTCTAAAGTCGGTTTACGAACGAACATTTTACGTGATAACGTCTTAGAAAACTAAAAAAATTGAGTTTATGTTTTTTATTTTTCTTTACTTAATTTTTTTTCCGTACCATTGTATTCTATTCGTAACCCCCGACGCAAAAACAAATAGAAAAAACCCTAAAAATATTGTATGTCAGACGAGGCTGTATAGGTTAAAAGTCTTTAGCCTGGCCTTTCCGGAGCATAATTAACAAAAAAATATATCCTTAAAAAATGTAAACATAGACTTATCACAAATATTTTGTTAATTATTATTTTGTTTTCTTTTCAAGTCTTTTCTTTTATTCGCAACTGTGATAAAAAACGTCGTACGATATACGTGTGGAATTGATATTTGCATCTTGGCTTCTTAACACACTCGCTGCCGCTCGCACGTCATAAACCGCCTCTATGCAAAGATCAATTTACCACACTTATATCGTAATGTACTATTAATGCACATACCATAAGTCTGTCTTTGATACATACTCAGTCTGACATTACGATCAAGGACCAGTCGATTCGTCGAGTCGTTTTCCTATTTTCTTTTTGTTTTATGTTTTCTAGTCCGTGTGAGTCTAATAAAAGTGTATTCTATTGTTTTCTGATGATGATTCTCAAGTGTCTATTTAAATACTTACAAATCTTAAAGTCTGGTAAATAAGTAGATCCGCATCACCCTTCAACTGAGGTCTATTTACATTGTAGTTCAAATTAGCAAACATAAATGAGTTTGCCTCGGTATATTTCAATATAGTATCCAAAACCTAAAAATAAATATTGAAGAAAATGTTAATCCCGCGTTTAACCTACATACGGAGTCATAGCAATCGGTACAATATTTTATAAAAAAAAAACTATAGCTGTCTACTCTCCATCCGTCTTACGCTTTTTCGATCAGGTCACGTGTCCTGACGCGAGTTTAAGATTTTATACCCATTACAGAAAAAGTGCTCAACGCCGCTAAAGAAGTTTTCACTTCAAAAATTGTTGTCAAACGAGGCTGTATGTATAGGTCAAAACAAAAATTGCCTAAGAAAATGTACTTTCTTAAAACATATTTGAAAAAATATTCACTTTAATATTTTGTGTTTAGTATTTGTTGTTATAGCGGTAACAAAAATACATTATCTGTGAAAATTTCAACTGTCTAGCTATCACGGTTCATGAGATACAACCTTGGGACAGACGGACGGACCGTCAAAAGTCAAAATTCTTTATTTCTTTTGGATACTTAATACCTAGGTACAAAATCACTTAGCGACGTCTTAAAAACTAAGTTAGGATGTGTGCTTTCGGAACGCGCCCACCAATGAGAAGAAGGCACAAGAAACTCATGGGGTTTTTTCCGTGGAGTCTTAGTAATAGAATAGGGTTCCGTTTTTACCCTTTCTTATTTATTATTTATTTAGGGTTCCGTAAATAAATCCTACTAATATTATAAATGTGAAAGTTTGTGTGTGTGTGTGCGTATGTATGTTTGTTACTCCTTCACGCAAAAAGTAGTGGACCGATTGCTATGAAACTCGGTATCTAGATGCTGATAGCTGAAGACCTGAATTAACACATAGGCTACTTTCTACATAGGGATCGGGACTTACGCGGGTGAAACCGCGGGGCATAGCTAGTAAATAATAAATAAGAAATAATACCTTCTGTACTTGTACATCAATAACAACAGACAAATCATTAGCCCATTGGAATTCAATATTGACCATTTCGATTTTATTGCGAAACTCGGCGAGCATTAGTTTTGTACTCTCTATATGTTCTTTGGGTGCTTTTACACCGCAATCGAGATAACGGACCAACTCATCTGTAATGTATAAATAATGGCATATTATTAAAAAAAGGATTATTAATAGATGGCCGACCCAATTTGCCCAACACAAATTCGCTTTTATAAATCCTGTAGCAAACTGGGTCTATTGAAAAAAACTGCCATAGATACGATGAGAAGAAGATCTATCGAGGCAAAATGGAACTAGTGTTCATTGCGGTACGATTCGCTTTTATAAATCCTGAAGCAAACAGAGTCTGTTAACTATCGAAAAAACTGCCATAAATACGATAAGAAAATCTATCGAGGCAAAATGGAACTAGTGTTGATTGCTGTACTTACGCTTCGCTTTTATAAATCCTGTAGCAAACTGGGTATGTTATCTATCGAAAAAATTGCCATAAATACGATGAGAAGAAGATCTATCGAGGCAAAATGGAACTAGTGTTGATTGCTGTACGCTTCGCTTTTCTAAATTCTATAGCAAACTGGGTCTGTTATCTATCTACAGAACAAAAACTGCCATAGATACAATAAGAAAAAAAGATCTATCTAAACTAGTGTAGATTTCTGTACACATATTCGCTTTTTTATATGCAGAATTTAAAAAAATACTCATAATTACTAGGTTTTTAAATCCTGTGGATTGAAAAAGCTAATAATTATGAGTATTTTTTTACAAGAGTTTATGAGTTTAGAAATCAAGACTAGTTCCATTTTGCATCCATATATTTTCTTAACGTATCAATGGCCGATTTTTCGATAGACAGCAGACCCAGTTTGCTATAGGATCTATAATAGTGAATCTATGTACAGCTTTCAAGCCTAGTTGAATTATGTTTTAAAAGATGATTATGTCACAAAAATGAAAACCCAGTTTGCAACAGGATTTGAAAAAAAAGGAATCGTAAGGTAAAGGCATAATAAAATGCAACATATTTATAATGCTAGATAATATTCTATTAATATTGAATATTTATTAGATGAAAAAAAATATCAACAGACTATTTCAATCTAAGGTGGGAATCAAACCCCAAACTTCCACATTTCTTGTAAAATAATTAAAATATTTTTTTACCTAGAGCTGAATTAGACTCGCAAATATTCGCCAATGAATCCTTGACTAATTTAATTCGTTCTTGTTTTGCATCCTCGATGCTGATTAAGCCGGCCATGGTGAAGCTATTCATTATTTCCATTACTAACTAAAATAAAAAGAGTTTAAAATCAAGGTAAATTTTGGTAATTACAATTTTTCGCGAAAATCTAAATTGGCCCATATCTTTTTATCGTGTTGACTCAGGACCTTGATTTTTATACACCTATAGACCTTAGGATCTGCCTTCTTAGACAAGATTGCTTTCTATTAGCGATGTCGCCAATCGATAGATTTAATTGTATGAAATTGACATAAACCATCCTACTAATATTATAAATGTGAAAGTTTGTGTGTGCGTGTATGTGTGTGTGTGTGTGTGTTTGTTACTCCTTCACGCTAAAACCACTTAACCGATTGCAATGAAATTCGGTATGTAGATAGCTGTAGGCCTGGATTAACATATAGGCTACTTTTTATCCCAATATTCCCACGGGATCGGAACTTGTGTGAAACTGCGGGGCGCAGCTAGTTGTATATAAATTACCATAAGATGGAACTTATCCACCATTTTTTTTTCTCTAACGCAAGATTACGTGACTTTTCGTTGGCTTGTGTCAATTTCATGGAAATTAAAAAAAACTGTCGATTGGCGACATCGCTAATAGAAAGCCGTCTTGTCTAAGGGGGCTGGTATGAATTTCAACTTACTAGGTCCACCCGTTCCTGAGAAAATCGGTGGTGACACACGGACAGACAGACGGACAAGAGATTGATCTAAAAAGGGTTCCTTTTGAGGTATGGAGCCATAAAAGCAATAAACATACTAAAAAAGAACAAAGGGTTTTCTGAAATACATCATCTGTGAAAATTTCAACTGTCTAGCTGTCACGGCTCATGAGATACAGCCTGGTGACAGACAGACGGACGGACAGACAGTGAAGTCTTAATAATAGTGTCCCGTTTTTACCCTTTGGGTTCGGAACCATAAAAAAGATCCAGGTAGGTAATATATAAAAATGAATCGCAAAATGTGTTGGTAAGCGCATAACTTAACAACGCCTGGACCAATTTGGCCAATTCTTTTTTTGGTCTGTTTGTTATTATCAGGAGAAGGTTCTTATGAAATAAAAAATTAAGAAAGTTGCGCAGAAAATTATTACGCGGGTGAAACCGCGGGGCGTAGCTAGTAGGTAATAAAAAAGGATTTCGTGTTCGACTTATAGCCTTCTTTACATCAAGGAAGGTAAAAAAAACTTAGTCATCTCTATAACCAGTAAAAACCAGTATAAAATTAGTAATAGTAGAGGATCCCTTTACCTTTACCGAGCTGGTTAATAAACAAATAAACATTGCAGGACATTCCACACATCGCCATCTAGCCCCAAACTAAGTAACTAGACTTGTGTTATGGGTGCTAGACAACAACGGATATACCACTTATTATACTTTTCTTTTGTAAATAAATACTTATCTAAGCATAAATACTTGTCTGAGGCGGGAATCGAAACCGCAACCATGTGTTTGGCAGTCCGGCATGGTGACCATTGTCCCAACCGGGTCGTCTGAGTTGGTCTGCGGGCTGATTCACAAACCATCGGAGGGCTACCGAAACGAAACTGAAAAGACACGGACGGCAACACGTCAAAAGTCGCAAGAGTGAAAGAGTAGCAAACAAATTTTTCGTTTCGGTTACCTTCCCACAGTATGTGAATCAAGAGGCTGGTCTGCAAATGGGTTGAAGAGAAAGTATCAGTCAGAGAATATGACCTTACTTAATAATTTTGATATTATAATACTTATCATTCATTAACCAGATCGGTGAAGGTCGTTCTTAAAGGGATCTTAGACTATGTGGCGTGCCCAGATAGAGTAATGAAACTAGTCGTCCATTTTGATGGTAGGATTTATTCTCCTAGTAATAACCTGACTCCGTATAACATATTACAGCTTATATATACTACACAGATATCTAGATAGGAAAGGGTAATAGTAGGTAGCGCATCTGATATACAAACTATCACGTATACACGTGATATTCATAAGATATGATAAAGACACGTATTTCTACGGTAGCTATAGATTATGACGAAATGTGCTGACACACAGGAATGTGTGTCCGCCACAACTGTAATATTTAATACATACGTTATTATAATAAATGCTAGCATCTCTAGCAGTAATATAATTGTTCAAGATAGCCTCCGAAGCATCTTTTATACAGAATTCAATCTCGCAAATTGTCTTCGTCACAATTATTTGTCCTTGTTTCTCTTTACATACTTTAGGTTTGTCACCTGGAAATTTAAATAAAAATGGAGATATAAAAAAAATTGCAAGATGTTTCACACATCGCCATCTAGCCCCAAGCTAAGTAACTAGACTTGTGTTATGGGTGCTAGACAACGGATATACTACTTATATACTTTTCTTTTGTAAATATACTCATAATACATATAAACAACCAGACCACAGACAAATATCTAAGCATAAATATATGCGGGAATCGAACCCGCTACCCTGTGTTTGGTAGTCCGGCATGGTGACCATTGTACCAACTGGGTCGTCACCTAAGTTCTTAAAACGTAATGTTCCAATAAATATTATTGTACTAGCCATGTGCACGGATTCACCCTACTATGGGGAATAACTCGACCCAACATGAAGCCTTTACACATACTTGAAATTTTTCGTATGTAATATATTTTAGGTACAGTCAACAAACGACTGAGGGTAGCATGTAAACATTTTAAAGTTTTAATTTTTAAATAGCGATTCAGTAATTGTTAATTATTTTGCTTGATAACCCCATGAGTTTCTTGTGCCTACTTCACATTGGTGGGCGCGTTCCGAAGGCACACATCCTAACTTAGTTTTTAAGACGTTTCCATGTGGTCTATGTACAATCGTATTAAGCATCCAAAGGTATAAAAAAATTGACTTTGACTTTGACACTAAAGCTTTGGAAGTGTTAGTTATATCACGCATATTAACCAAAAATTATTGAACTGTAATTAAAAAAATTAAAACTTTAAAATATGCACCTGCTACCCTCAGTCCCTTGCTGACTGTACAATTTGATAATAAATTGGCCACAAACTTATTTTTTAAGCCTTTACTCGAAATTGTATTCTTAAAAATATTTATATATAGTTATTTACCGTGCTAGTCCCAAAGATTTTTTCCCCATAAAAATATTTGAGACTAGCATCACCTCGCGGTTTCACCCGCGTAACTCACGATTCCGTGGGAATATCGGGATAAAAAGTAGCCTATGTCACTCCCAATGAATCAATGTATCCCAATAAAATCGGTCCAGTAGTTTCGGAGCCTATTCGTAACAAAAATAAGTATTTTTATAATATTAGTGTAGATTAGCAACGCCCCGCGCCCACACACTAAACCCGTTGGAACAACAAGATAATAAAAAGTAGCTCAAGTTATTCGGCAGGTTTTATCTATAAGTACATATAAAATGCTTTGTCCTGACTGACTGACGGATCAACGCACAGCCTAAACCGCTGATCGTAGAGACCAGAAACTTGGAGGGTGTATTCTTTGTATGACGTAGGCATCCGATAAGAAAGGATTTTGGAAACACGTGGACGAAGCCGCGGGTAAAAGCTAGTCTATAAATATACAATTCTTAAGTATTGCCTGACTGTTATATCAACGCACAGCTCAAGCCAATGGACGGCACGGGCTAAAATTTGGCATACATACAGCTTTTATGATGGCATCCGGATTTTGAAAAGTTCAAATACTATGCAAACGAAGATGCTAGTCCTGATTCAAATTTTACAAAAATCAATCAAGTAGTTTCAGAACCTATTCATTATAAACAAACAAATAATAGATATTTATGTAATATTAGTTTATTTATTAGAAAAGATAGAGACTCGTTAATTTTGATCCTTAACATGTACCTTTTGCTAGTTGAGAGTCATCGGGATCTCGACACACCGGATCTGGGCGCGCTGAAACAAACAAAATAATGATCAATAAAAAAGTTAAATAAATAAAACCGGTCAAGTGCGAGTCGCACTCACGCGCCGAGGGTTCCGTACATTAGTACAACTCTCTTTCTCTATCCTTACAGTGGTATGGTATATCCAATTTAACTTGACCCCTTTTTCGTTTGGGCGTCGATACAATGTAAGGGTCAAGTTAAATTGATAAAACTGTGTACGTATGGGGACATCGTTAGATTTTCAACTTTTTTATTTTTTTGGAATTTTGAAAATAAGGTGTTCTTTGTATGACACAGGCATCCGATAAGAAAAGATTTTTCGAAATTCAACCTCCTAGGGGGTGAAAAAGGGGGGCAAAGTTTGTATGGGATAACGTGATTTCTTGGTCCAATCTACTTTAAATATTCTTTTGACTTCTATTCTACCCCTTAGGGGGTGAAAAGGTGGAGCAAAGTATTTTTGGGTACGACGCAGGCAAAAGCTAGTATATCTATAAATTTTCAACATACCAACGACAGCAGGCGGTTCACAGTCTTTCTGCACATTAGGGTCCTCGGTCATGTACTTAATAAACGCCTTGCTCGTGTCGTTGGCGAACTTCTGCAACGACTCCTTTATCGGCATGTTCTCCTGGTATATTACGGCTATCAAGTCGTCGAACCATGGTGCGTTGATCGATAACCAATCGCGGACCTCGGGTGATTCACTGGAATTTGAAAAATAATGTGACAGAACGAAAAATAAAGCTAAATATTTTGAAATTATTTATGATGGTTCTAATCCTAAATAATTGCTACTAGTACTATTCATGGTACTAAGGATACAAAAGTTGTGTCACTTGTACCATTAATGTACAAATCAATGGTACAGTCAGCAAAGGACTGAGGGTATCAGGTGCATATTTTAAAGTTTTATATTTTGAAGTTGTAACGACACTTTTTGATTTTTTATTACAATTTCTTCACTAATTAATCGGAAAGAACTTCGTTCCACCCGGGTGTCAAGGGGATAACACCCGGATGGAACGAAGTTCTTTCCGATATCAAGCAGAATAATTAACAATAACTGAACCGTTATTGTTAATTATTCTGCTTGTCACAGCACCTGAACCGTTATTGTTAATTATTCTGCTTGTCACAGCAGAATAATTAACAATAACGGTTCAGTTATTGTTAACTATTCTGCTTGATATCGAAAAGAACTTCGTTCCATCCGGGTGTTATCCCCTTGACACCCGGATGGAACGAAGTTCTATCCGATTAATTAGTGAAGAAATTGTAATAAAAAATCAAAAAGTGTCGTTACAACTTTTGGTCTTAATTTTTTCCGTCTAGCCCTCTTTCGCAACACAACGATCAAATCCAGGAAAAATATTTTTGTTAAGTACGACAGTTCTAGCATCATTTTTAGTCTTGCATTTGACCTCATCTCACCTGATAAGAAGCGAAGAACGGCTCCGGGTGGGAGCTTTATTTGCGAATACAGTTACCTAAGTTATTATTTAAAAAAACGTGTGGCACTCAGGTACCGCCGCCGCGGTAAAGCTATTGCATCGTGCGAGCATCGGCCGAGCTACATGGTAGGCGGAGTGCGGAGTGTTAGGTTTTATTTTCGTTACGGAATTTCTTGCTTCGGTCGCCGCGCTCAAAGCTATGCAATAGCTTAAAAAATCTTATTTCTTTAGATTCATACTCGTCACGCTTCTAACACCCGTATAATCCCCGTATAGTCCCCTATGAGATTGCATAGTGCGCGCGAACGCATAAAGCCGCAAATAATCTATATATATAAAAGGGAAAATCACTGACTCACTCACTCATCACGAAATCTCAGAAACTACAAGTGCTAGGAGTCTCAAATTTTGCATGGGGGTTTCTTTAACGACGTGGGTACTCACTAAGACGGGATTTTGCGAAATTCAACCCCTAAGGGGGGCAAATGGGGGGTAGAAGTTTGTATGAAGGTTTGATTTTTTTTAAAGGTAGAAACTATAATGACGTGTTTCAGGGATTTTCAATTTGCCTATCCTACTAATATTATAAATGTAAAAGTTTGTGTGTGTGTGTGTGTTTGTTACTCCTTCACGCTAAAACTACTAAACCGATTGCAATGAATTTCGGTATGTGGATAGTTGGAGGCCTGGATTAACATATAGGCTACTTTTATCCCGATATTCCCACGGGATCGGGACTTACGCGGGTGAAACCGCGGGGCGCAGCTAGTATACTATATAGGTTGCCTGGAAAAAATCGCTTTCAGCGATAAGGCCGCCCATTTGTGCCACTTATACTTTCTAGCTATTACTTTACTTTGTGTTTATCCTGTTCTGTTTATTTCTGTGTTGTACAAATAAAGTTATCTATCTATCTACTAGAGTAAAGAGAACATCACAAAATTGATGACCGTATTTAGCGCAGTGTGTTTACTTATCCAAGAGTTTGTTGTTTGCTATGTTTATGAATACGGGCGTTAGTCGCATGCGTTCCTCCATCTTTAAAATAGTAACTAACTGTGCATAAACAGCAAATCCTCCGGTTAAGAACAGCAACATTATAGTTCCCCACAACACTTTGTCGTCCTTAGGAGGGGGCGGCGGCGGAGGCGGTGGGACGGGACATGTCTCTCTCTCTGTAGGATCTTTGTACTTGAGTAGGGGGTGTGTTCGCGATATTGACGCCAGTTGGCACTCGATCGCCGTGCGACGGTACTGAGAAATGAAAGAAAATTCTATGAGGTCAACTCGTAGACAGAGAATAAATATAGACCGGCTGCTAAAATAATAATAATTACTAGAGTGAGAAGGATTGAATGTCAAATGAGTAAGTGGGAGCAAGATGAAGTATAAGTTTTTTGTCTCTATTTGCGTAACGGTTTTTTTTAAAAGCTTTTATTTAACTTGCAGTGTATGTATGTATGTAAGTATGAATGTTTGTTCGGGTCAAATCTTGCAACTTAATTTTTGTTTGCCATCAATGTCGTTGGTGGCAAACAAGCGTTTGATTTTGTATCAAAATTTTGTTTTCTAAACCTGTTAGACTACAATTTGTGTTACTTGTGCCTTATATATAATCTATGTATTATATATAAGGCACAAGTAAACAACCAAACCACAGACAAATATCTAAGCATAAATACTTGCCTGAGGCGGGAATCGAACCCGCAACCCTGTGTTTGGCAGTCCGGCATGGTGACCATTGTGCCAACTGTCGTCATCGGATAATAATGGTCGAATTGGACTAAAAGGCATACTGCGGCCTTAGGACGTTGGCCACACCGCGGCCGAACTTAAATGGACCCGGGCTGGCAATATCTGCCAGATCTCCAAATGTGGGCTAAACCACCACGGACTGGGCCCCGAAAAGCAGGCCCAGATGGCGGGACGAGTTGGACTCGCATCGTTGGGACTGGACCCAGCTGGCTATACAGGGAACAGTGGAAAGAGGAGACATTTGCCCTTCAGTGGGACGGAATGGGCTAAAAATATAGATCAATCATTATCTTTGTAATATTGTACCAATCAATATTTATAACTGTGAATTATTTTAACAATTATGAGCCTAAAATAAAATATTTTTATTTTATCTATAAATAAGTAGGTACCTACTGATACTTAGTATTATGATAAAGAGGAAAGATTTTGTTTGTTTTTATGTTTGTAACGAATAGGCTCCGAAACTACTGGACCGATTTTGATGAAATTTTATTTAAGGATACAATAATTTATTGGGAATAACATAGGCTACCCGCTTTTTATCCCGATGTTCCCACGGGATCGGGAGTTACGAGGGTGAAACCGCGGAGCGCAGCTATATTTTATATGCCATGGGTGTCCTATCTCAGTTTGGAGAATACAAAATTCCCTGTGAACGTCCTCGTTATTGGAAAAGGCCCTTTTCCTGCAATGGAACGTAAAATAATAAAGTATAAAAATCAAATAAAACTTTACCAATAAACTTCTAGCTGTGACCATGCAATGTGTTATTCGGAACATAATTTTTTGTTTAACGTTGTGTATGATTTGAAAATTTTGCTTTGCTTTCTGACGTCTTCTGTCAGATTTGTGACAGATTTAGAATAGAGACACATCTGCAAAAAGAAGTTTCAAAATGGGTTTTAGTAAAAAGTTAATCCTAATTCAAAGAACATAAAGATGAGGAATACTGAGGTTTTACTTACTTACTTGATTAAGTTTTACGCATAAGTATAATTCGAAGCCAAATTAAGTATGTAGTTCGAAAAAAAAGAAAAAAAATTGCCTCTGGGCACGATCGACTAAGCTGAGAGGGTGGTATAGGTGCTGGCTCTACAGCGCCATAAATAGCATGAATTAAAATTAAAAAGTTATTGTCGTTAATCATCTAGGACAGATCAACATTTTTCTAAAACACTAAAATAAAACAAGAAAATCGAAATAAAAATCATTCTTTTAATTTATTAAATTACAATATTTTTATATTTACATAATATACCTACTAAAACTTAAAAGACGTTCAATTTTATACATCGCTGGTTACATGTTTTATATCAAACACAAACAATGAATTTACTAATTAAATGCGTAAATTATGAAAATAGGTAAAAATTAAGTAATAATCGAGCCAAATGTCAACTTGAAAAACCTAAGTTAAAAGACATAGTTTGTACCTAAGAGTTTCAGGATATTTTTCAATTTTTTTCATTATATAATACGAAAAATTCAGTGAACATTTTCGGTCACATTTTGCGTTCAGGTGCTCTTTTACTTATAAATAATAAAAACGAAGGTTGTTTACTGAAAATGAAACACTTTGAGAGATTTATAAGACCAATTTATGAGACAGATCGAATTACTTAAATCAATTTATCTGAGTCGTGGACATGAATGCACTCAATACGGCTTCTAAGTGAAGCTTTAATTAGGATATACTTTGTCTCATCAAAACAGTAAAAAAAGTGTTGCTTAGCTAAATTTTGATTTAGCAACTTTTCGCGGCCTTTAAAATTTATTTTGTAAGAATTCACTATCACTTCCGAAGCTTTAGTGAAGTTTTCAAAATGATAATAATTATAAGCCATTGTTTAACCTTACACGATTCACATTTATTTTTAATAATCGCGATTTGTTTATACTATACAAAACGCGATCGCGACCTTGTTAAACCTTTTTTCAGGATCAAGCAACTCGATTTTACATCATATAGATATAATTTTTCTTGCACGCAAAAGTCTCAAAATGTCTCATTAAAAATCCATACAAAATTCCAACAAGAAAATATTGTTACGATTCTGACACCACAACTTTTATCGTTAAGGTGTCCCTACACGAAACTTGTATCAAACATGTCCATTTAGGGACCCCTTAAACGTCCTTAATATTCGAACTTGTCTATCAAAAACAAGTAGTGTTTGTAAACGAAATAAAAAATAAATTAATATAAATAAATAAACCTGCTTTTTTCGTGCATTTTATTGCACTTCACACGGCCATAGACAAAATGTAACATCTCGTATTTGATAAAAAGTAACACCCGGGAACCAAGTTACGAATATTGAGTAAAAAAACCAAAATAAACACATTTATTTTACTTTATCTTCTTTCAGCTATTTTTATTGTGACTCAAATAGAGTCCCTCTACATCTGTTATTAAATAAGGTATGATTTTACAACTTTTTATGGTTATTTTTGATCACTGAAATAAGTCTTCGAGTGCTTGGAAATTTCACTATTAAAATACCTAAGCATCTATTCCCTTTAATTTAAATATCAGTTATTCTTGTCATTGCTTTCCGTAAGCTATCTGTATACGAAACTGACGATTATTTATCACAAATATACCGCGAAAAGTGGTAAAAAGGCAAAGATCTTCTTAGAATTCGTCAATGACTACAATTTACATTACAAGCACAATAATTCTGCCCGTTCCGGCCGCTTATTTTACTTCATGTAATTTACCACACTACAGCGATGCCAAAAAGGAAGTTTTCTAGTCTTTTGACCGAAATTTTCCTTAGGATTCGTCATCAAGCGAGCGCCCTGTTTTAATTTATGTCATTTAGCAATAGCACTTTGCATTTACCAGACTACGGCGATGCCAAAAAGAAAGTTTTCTAGTCTTTTGTTAAGACTTAAGTTCATTAAAAAGACCAAAATGTCCTAAGGATTCGTCATCAAGCGAGCGCCCTGTTTTAATTTATGTCTATTAGCAATAGCACTTTGCATTTACCATACTACGGCGATGCTAAAAAAAGTTTTCTAGTCTTTTGTTAAGACTAAAGTTGATTAAAAAGACCAAAATATCCATAGAATTCGTTATCAAGCGAGAGCCCTGTTTTAATTTATGTCATTTAGCAATAGCACTTTGCATTTACCATACTACGGCGATGCCAAAAAGAAAGTTTTCTAGTCTTTTGTTAAGACTGTATTTACATGTCACGTGATTCAAACAGAGACAGAATAGAATACGAAGTATAATTATACAACCTACAAGTACAGCATGCCAGATACGGAGGCGTGCGCCATGACAGCCTCGGCGGCTTGTTTCACTTCTAGATGTCCTTTGGCTGAATCGAGCCAGGGTTTAGCTGCCGCCCGTGGTCCGCCTTGCAGAAGGTTCAGGTAGCGTAATGCGGCGCCGAGGTCACCGTGCTCCATGAAATGTCTATAAAACAAGTATATATATTGCAGGACATTCCACACATCGCTATCTAGCCCCAAGCTAAGTAACTAGACTTGTGTTATGGGTGCTAGACAACGGATATACTACTTATATACTTTTCTTTTGTAAATATATACTTATAACTAGAAACAACCAAACCACAGACAAATATCTAAGCATAAATACTTGTCTGAGGCGGGAATCGAACCCGCAACCCTGTGTTTGGCAGTCCGGCGTGGTGACCATTGTGCCAACTGGGTCGTCAAATTTTATGTTAAGACTAGTAATCCTACTACTACTATTATTAATGTGAAAGTTTGTGTATGTTCGTTACTCCTTCACTCTACTACTGAACAGATTGCAATTAAATTCGGCTGGAAGCCTGTTTTAATACAACTTTTAATCCCGATATCCCCACAGGAACTTACGCGGGTGAAACCGCGGGGCGCAGCTAGTAAATAAATAAATATTGCAGGACATTCCACACATCGCCATCTAGTACCAAGCTAAGTAACTGGACTTGTGGTATGGGTGCTAGACAACGGATATTATACTACTTATATACTTTTCTTTTGTAAATTTATACTTGTATTACATAGAAACAACCGGACCACAGACACAAATACTTGTCTGAGGGGGGTATCGAACCCGCAACCCTGTGTTTGGCAGTTCGGAATGGTGACCATTGTGCCAACTGGGTCATCTAAATAAAACCACCATGAGTTTTTGAGAGGTCGTTTCGAAGACACACATACTTAGTTTTAGACCGTTTGCAAGTGGTCAATAGTTTTTAAGATAGCGACGATGCAACTTTATAGAAGTTCATTTAGAATTTTCACCCTGAGTTTTTATCTCCATAACCCTCACCGATCTTGGTCATGTTAGAACTCAAATCATGGAGATCGGATACTCCAGTTATCGTCGAAAAAAACATACAAAAATACACACTTAAGTATCTCATCACTAGATCTAGACTCGCTTAGCTCGTTATTCCGTTCAAACCGGCTGCAACTAAGCCTCATCGTCTACAACTTGGCTGAAATGCTGTGTTATCCCAAACGAACAAAGCCAAGAACAATCTCAGATGAAGATTAATCGATTAATCCTTTTCGTTTAAGGCAGTCGGGTATAAAGCCCCAATCAAATATGTTTCACTTGTTTAGGGACTATGATAGCTTGTACACAGACAAATAGACAGACATACTCAATATAACGACGACCAAGTTAGCACAATGATTACCATGCCGGACTGCTAAGCACAGGGTTGCGGGTTCGATTCCCGCCTCAGACAAATATTTATGCTTAGATATTTATCTGTGGTCTGGTTGTTTCTATGTGTTATAAGTATATATGTATTTACAAAAGAAAAGTATTTATGTAGTATATCCGTTGTCTAGCACCCATAACACAAGTCTAGTTACTTAACTTGGAGCTAGATGGCGATGTGTGGAATGTCCTGTAATATTTATTTATTATTATAACACTATAAGATTTAAAAAGTGTGATAAAAAGAAATATACATACTTCGCCCTGTGTATAATTTCAAACGTGTCTAATTTTGTGAAATCTATCGGCTGGTTGTCTAATTCATCGCTGGGTATTTCTGAAAACTGAAAACAGAAGGAATACATTTATAAATAACATTTTACGTAATGCCTCAAAATCCAGTGCGAGTAATGCGATTTCTTTTTTCTAATCCCTGGACGGATAAATTTCTAGTCCATATGAGCTAAACTTAATGCAAATATTATGACTTAATACTTGGCTATATGCACAAATCGAGCTGTGCCATTACTGAGGGAAACAAGTTCAGTCAGTATAGAATACTAGATTCGTTTTACTTTCGAATCGCGTGATCACTAATCTCTGGTAATTTTTTTATATCACTACAAAATGGATTTTAACTGGTCATAGATAATTTTCAGTTTTTTACTCAGTAGCTAGTGATGGGTAAGTGGAGCTGGCACATAGTTACTTTTTGGGAGTCTTTTTATACTTACTTGCTGGAAGATCAGTTTAGACTGCAACCAGGATAGGAAGTAAACGGGTAGACTAGCACCTTCGCGGCCCACTAGCGCCACCTTCGCTGCTGTACGCTCCAACTACAAACAAAATCCTTATATACAGGTTGTCCCCCTTTACGAATAGAGGACACTGTGCCGGTTCAGGAAAATGAAAGTCATGCACATTGAAAGTCTCACGGTTTCTGAGAAATCCATTTTCAAAATTTTAATAATTTCACTCCCTCCTCTATGTTTTTTGATGCCAAGACTGCAAATGAAGGAATTATTCCAATCTGTTTTTAGATAGTATTCCAGGATAAATGTATCTAATGCCAACTATTATTTTTATACCACATGAAAGTTTTTTTCAACTAAGATTTAACTAAAACTTTATGATTTTTTAAATTTTTAACATGAACCCGTCCTTCCTAACCTTTTCCGGTGTTGAAAAAATGTATGGTCACCCTAGTGCCAAATGAATAAAAAGTTGCCTATTTCATTGAAACACTGAAATAGTATAATATGCTGCATTTAATACCAAATTAATTCATAAAACATCTCTCATTTAAGGTTACTCGATCAAAATGATGTAGGCAGTCCACAAATTCTCACATGCCGCCGTAAGTAGGCAGCTTACGGCGGCATGTGAAAAACTTGGATAAAGAGATTTGATACACGCAAAGATTGTTGTAAATATTTTTAGACGTAATTCTGATTGTAACCCGCTGTGTGAAATTAAATTAAATAAATAAACTGACCTTTTCAAATCGATCCCTAAGTGATTTCTCTGTAGCGATACCCTTTTCGCGTACCTCTGGCGATATACCCTTTAATACTGTTTGTACTAGCTTGTCATCTTTACCTGGAAATTAAACACAAGAGAGATCTCTTCAGATAACTGGGCTATGCCACGCGAAAACACTAGTTTTTATACAAAAAAATATATTGTGATATCCAAAAAATCCTTTCTTAGTGTTTGCTTACATTCTTAAAGGAACCCCCATGTGAAGTTTCAGCCTCATAGCTCTTGTAGTTTCAGGGATTTGTGAATGAGTGGTTTTCTCTTTTATAAAATTAAATATGATAGCTTAGATAAGCCAATTTGTGTAACTTATACTTTCTAGCTATTACTTAGCTTTGTGTATATCGTGTTGTATGTTCCTTCCTTGTTGTATACAAAGTTTTCAATCTATCAATCAATTTTTTAATTTGACGACCCAGTTGGCACAATGGTCACCATGCCGGACTGACAAACACAGTGTTGCGGGTTCCATTCCCGCCTCAGACAAGTATTTATGCTTAGATAATTGTCTGTGGTCTGGTTGTTTCTATGTATTATAAGTATATATTTACAAAAGAAAAGTATATAAGTTGTCTAGCACCCATAACACAAGTCTAGTTACTTAACTTGGGGCTAGATGGCGCTGTGTGGATTGTCCTGCAATATTTATTTATATATTTATTTATTATCTATAGACAACAGCGCTCCACAGTTTCACCCACGTATCCAATGAATCATTGTCTCCTCATACAAAGTTTCATCAAAATCGGTCCAGTAGTTCCGGAGCCTATTCAAGTCAAACAATCAAATCTTTCCTCTTCATAATATTAATAAGTAGGTATAGATTTCGATGAAACCGTAATAAAATATTTAGAAATTACATTAAAAATATTCTCCAATTCATTTTCGAAAACTCATTTCCATAAAAAATATAGATTAGTATAGATGTATGTGTTTTATTGAATTATGTCAACGTAGCATTACTTGTCATGAGGTGTATAATGTTTTTTATTAGTGTGTGTGTAGTCGAGTTATCGAGTTTTTGTGGCATTGTTTTTAATGTATTTATACTATGTATTTTTTGAATGTTACTAAATAAATAATATAATATATGTATTACCAGCTTTCTCTAATGCTTTAATTTCGTTTTCAACTGATACTTTGGTGCCTGGTCGTCGCGTGGCAGCGAGGAGCGCCTCAGCCGCCGCCCACAGTGATTGCGATCGACGAGCTTCCGTCTCCGCCTTCGCACGTTCTACGCATACGATACAATAGACATATTTATTGGCACTTTATCATAAAATATCTATATTTATAATATGATCTGTGGCGCGGGTGGGATAACGCCCGCCTGCGACCCAGCAGTTGAAATATTCACGTTTTAAGATTTAAGTATTTCTGTAGATACTAACGGGAAAACGGTTGCACGGAAGTGAAACTTATAAAAAATAACTAATTAAAAAAATAAAATAAAAACAAAAACGATAACAAATATTCGAGCAATAACTGAAGTCTTCGGTGAGATTCGAACCAGGGGCTAAATATTCATACAAGTGTTAGTTACCGCTCAAAACCACCACAATTACCGAGCGACGAAAATATAGTACTGTTTAAAGCCGATAATAACGTAGCTGTCACATTGAGTCTCGGTAACGAGTTCAGAGATTTTATCACATCTAAAAATATGCGTACCTGGCTTAAAAGAAGTTTACACTTCGATAAAGTGGGGCACCTATGCAACATGTTACGAAACCCTTCGCACTTGTTAAAGTATGCTAATGCCGGATCCCCTAAATATTTAAGACGCCCTTATCCTATTAAAGCATACACTTAAATGTCAATTTAATCGCTAATTAAGATAAGTTGCCTCTCAGTATTCGGGCGTAAATGACTTACGTTTGAGAGTCTGTTCGATGGCCTGCAGTTTCCCAGCCATCGCAGCCAACTCCTTCTTGAAGACAACCCGCTCTTTCTCAACTTGTTCGGAGACTGCACGACTGTATTTACCCATCACTTCTGCTTCTTTTCTTCTCAATTTATCCTGTTGAACCTCTTGTTGGATTTCGAATTGTTTCTTCAATTGTTGTTTCAAATTTCTTGCGGCTTCCGCTTGTAACTTTAACCACTGTAATAATGATGGCATGGCAATACTTGAGCATATTTTATACACAAATAGAAATTTAAGGGTTCCTTTTTTACCTTTTGAGGTACGAAACCCTAAAATAGATTATAATTTTCGGTTTTTCTGGATTACAATCAAATTGATAGGATTTCGTTTGGATAGAAAAAGATATAAGCATTTACAGTCACGTGTTTTTCATTTACTTCATCAGCATGACGCCATTAAACATATAGGAACTTCAAGAACCTAACCTCCTTGCAAACAAGTAATTATTGTACGAAGTTTTGCCATTATTCTTTAAGTTTGAAGGTGATAAAGGAGTAACCAACACTATCATTATTTTCTTGAGGCTGGGTAAAAAGATCGACCCTTATGTGAGAAAATTAAACCCAAGTTATGAAGGTTCAAAAAAATAGCCAAGTGCGAGTCGGAATCGCGCACGAACCTTCCGTACCATGTTGAATGGGAGCCCCAATTTGTTTTTTCTGTTATTGAAAGATAGATAGATAGAGTAGTTCCATTGGGCTTCGCTTGGCGGATGTTTTAACTAAACTATTTTTTTAATTTCGCGCGTGATAAAAATGATGTTTATTAATACGTACGTTTTTCAAATATTCTCTGTCCCTCTCAAGCCTTTCCCTTTTGATCATATCCTCGGCTTTAGCTTCAATTATAGCCTTCTCATCGTGACCTGAAATACAAAATCCAACCCTTTATTCCTCACCGACTTAATGTAGAACTTTGCAATAAATGACAATCAAACATGACACAGTAATGGATGATAAAAGGAGACTAGAATCGCCTCTATTTTTTTGTTTTTTGGCACGGCCACCTTTCAAGGTTTAAAATTCCGGAAATTTCAAGATTTTGCCAATGTATAGAGAGGACATAATACAATGAACAATCAATAGGTTCTAAAGGTGGCTCACGCAAATAAAATGGGATCAATTGGTGGGATATCGGGATAAAAAATAGCATATGATACTCCCAATAAATCAATGTATCGTCATACCAAGTTTCATTAATATCGGTCAAGTAGTTTCGGAGCCTATTCAATGCAAACAAACAAACAAATATTTTCTGATATATAATATTAGTAAGTTAAACTGTAGAAATCAGATTAAATAATACTTACATTCAATTGCTCTATTGATTTTCAATTCTCTAACCGTCTCTAGTTCTGCCAATTCGTTTTGTAAGTAATGTACCTTAAAATAATATATTATTACATTAACTAAAACTCTCCCTTATATCCTTACAAGGGGAAAACACAGAAGGTCGTGGGTTCGAATCCCACCCCCCGAAAAACTACTACGACGACATATTTATAAGCGCAAATTAATACCAGTCTTAAGGCGAAGAGAAACACCGTGATGAACCCGCGGCTTAAATAAATTATCTAGATTAGATTTTAAGGCCAATAATTAAACCGCAGCTTAGTTGGTTTCAGACGTCATGTACTTGTACTTGAACAGACTGTTTTCCGCAATTAGACCCCTTTTTAATTGGGTTCCTTTTTTGCGTGAGGATGGAGTAGGCCTTGGCAAGCTGAGAGGGTTCTCAGCTTAGTCGACCATGGAGGAGAGAACTTGTCAATACTTTTGGAGCCAACTAAGCCGCGGGTTTCATCACGATGTTTTCCTTCACCGTAAGAGCAATGTCAACTAATGCAAATAAAAATTTCTTAAGAAAAATCCATTGGTGCACGCACGGCCGGCCGGGATTCGAACCTACGACCTTCAGAATTAAAGTCGAGGTATCTACCACTAAGCCAACACCGCCCTCTCCAGACACATTGACTAGTTCTTTCTGTCGTTCTGCTAGGGTAAGCCTATTCCATCTAATACATGGCTAATACAAGACACAACAGCGCCTTGAATAGCATTAATTAAAGTTTCTGGCGATGTATATTTTATCTAGATTAGATGTAAAGGCTAATAATTAAACCGCAGTTTAGTTGGCTCCAGACGTGTAGACGACTTCTTTCTGTCGTTCTGCTAGGGTAAGCCTATTCCATCTCATACATGGCTAATACAAGACACAACAGCGAGCGCCTTGAATAGCATTAATTAAAGTTTCTGGCAATGTATAAATATCTAGATAGGATGATAAGGCCAATAACTAAAACCGCAGCTTAGTTGGCTCCAGACGTGTAGACGACTTCTTTCTGTCGTTCTGCTAGGGTAAGCCTATTCCATCTAATACATGGCTAATACAAGACACAACAGCGAGCGCCTTGAATAGCATTAATTAAAGTTTTCGGCAATGTATAAATATCTAGATTGGATGATAAGGCCAATAACTAAAACCGCAGCTTAGTTGGCTCCAGACGTGTAGACGACTTCTTTCTGTCGTTCTGCCTATTCCATCTAATACATGGCTAATACAAGACACAACAGCGCCTTGAATAGCATTGATTAAAGTTTCTGGCGATATTTATGTCTAGATTAGATGTAAACGCCAAGATTATTATATTATAGTATTATAATTTACCTGTTTGAGTGTATAAAGCAGTAATAAGTCAGTGTCGCCTTTGATTTCTAGTTTCCTCGCGTTAAGGTCGATACATGGGAACAGGTAGAGAAGTTCGTCTTTGTATGCCTTACGGGCTTGCTCCACCTTAAACAAAACATATGGTTAATTAACTACTATCAAGTATTTCATTATCTCTGGCGTTTTCGTCTATTTCAGACGTTTCACGTCTCAGACTTATTAAAGGCGGATGCTTGCTATTAGCTGGACTCAAAAAGTAATCAATGTTGAGGTTCTCCGACTTTTGAGAACTTTTGCAGATCATCAAAAAAAGAATTGGTCTTGGTTTTTTTCATTTTCTAATTATCATAGATATTAACATCTATATATATAAAAATCAATTGCTGTTCGTTAGTCTCACTAAAACTCGAGAACGGCTGAACGGATTTATCTTATCTTAGTCTTGAAATGTTCGTGGAGGTCTAGGGAAGGTTTAAAAGGCGATTATTCCCACGGGATCGCGGGTGAAACCGCGGGGCGCAGCTAGTTTAAAAAATAAAAAACATAGGTGCATGGTCATGGCAGTTATACGTTTTATGCAACAAAAATATTTGCTCTAGTGTCATTATCCAGGGAGGAAACAGTCGACTATGTTTGTATGGAGAGAGCGCTCGGTACCCTTTCCTCTTAAGAATGATATGCAATTATGAAGTTCAGACCATAGTAGCTTGGAGAGTTATCAGGTAATAAAGACTGAAATCAAACCTGTTAATTTTGCAATAAATGTCGCCTATAATTTTGTACCAATCGATAATATTGCTAATAGCGATTAATTCTTTTCTTTCCTTATCGGATGCCTATGTGATACAAAGACCACATCCTCCAAGTTTCAGGACTCAATGATCAGAGGTTTAAGCAATTTATATGTACAGGTTACCTTGTTCCAATATTTGTCAGCAAGTACACCCTTCTCCACTTCAGCCTTGTATTCCTCCTCAGTGGCACTGAGATCAGCTCGGAATTGCTTGATGTATCGGAGGGTTGCAGTGGTCGTCTCCGGCGGTGCTTGGACACCGGCCTTTATCATGCGGTCTAGAGTTTCTGTAGATAAAGTCGATTGTAGGTCACTTATTAATGTATAAAAAAAATTAAAAGAAGTACAGATGAAGTACACATACACAAACTAGCAGCGCTCCGCGGTTTCACCAGCGTAACTCCCGATCCCGTGAGAATATCGGGATAAAAAGTAGCCTTCCTCGATAAATGGACTATCCAACATACAAATATTTTTTCAATTCAAACCAGTAGTTCCTGAGATAAGCGCGTTCAAACAAACTCTTCAGCTGTATAATATTAGTATAGATTTTAAAAAAATCGAATTTTATAAAAATGAAAGTTTATTTAGTGTTATTTTTTGTTTAAAATAAATCAAATAGGCTCAGAAAAACTACTGGACTGATTTTGACGAAACTTGGTCACACACATTAAATCCTTGATCGTATCGATCGACCGAGACTTACGCGGGTGAAACTAAGTGGCGCAGCTAATATAACAGTACAAGCTGCGCCCCGCTGTTTCAACCGCGTAAGTCCCGATCTGGTGGGAATATTGGGATAAAAAGTAGCATATGTGTTAATCCAGGTCTCCAGCTATCTACATACCAAGTTTGATCGCAATCGGCAAAGGAGTTACACACACTTTCACATTTATAGTATTCGTAAGATACAATGGATATAGAGTTTGTCAAGTCGTACGAAGCCATAGTCTAAAAAAATTACCTAGAGCGCATTTAGCTTTAGAAGAGGCTTCATGTGCGATCTTGTAAGTGCTCTCTCTTTCTTTCAAAGCGCCTTGTAGTGCAGAGTAATTTTTCTTGTCCAAATCTTCTATACTTGATTCTACAATCTAAACACGAGCAAATAAAAACATATTACAAGTTAATAGAGCCTAATATAAATAAAAAACCGGTCAAGTGCGAGTCGGGTTTGAGCACGGTTCTGTACTAATATTCTGTTTTTAGTTTTGGTTGCTATAGCGGCCATAGAAATATATCTGTGAAAATTTTCACTGTCTAGCTATCACGGTTCATGAAATACAGCCTGGTGACAAACACCCTTAAATGTACACGTAAAAGTGTCCCGTTTTTGCCCTTTTTTAGGTACGGAACCCTAATGAAATTAGTTCTTTTACGCTTCGATGGATGGTATCACCATCGTAACGAATAAAATAATGATTTGTCTGCTGTTTTCAAGCATGAAACATGCCAGCCACGACTTTGACGTCACGGAACGGAAAAACACAAAACTTTCATGGAGTGAGTCTTCAAAGATGAGTTATTGACGTCATTGACGACGTGTGATGCAAGATAATGAACATAAATGTTTAACTTTTTTAATTAATTGTCAATTTTTAATTACTCATAAAAATTAATTAATTGATTGAAAATAATGTTTTTATTGTGGTTTTTCAAAATAGTTTATTCATCTGTTAATGACAGACAGACAGACGGAGGGACAGCGAAGTCTTAGTAATAGGGTCCCGTTTTTACCCTTTGCGTACGGAACTCCAAAAAGTGATAAATACAAGATCTACTTACCCTGTATAAAGCCTTGTTATACTCTGTAGCGAATTTTTTAGCCTTCTTATAGTTATCTATGGCAATTTTAGTGTTCTCGTGCATATCGTGTTCCAGCTCTACCATGTCTTTGGTTATCTTCACTGGCGGCTTCACTTGTGGCTCGCATTTATCCGTTTGGATAAGTGTTGCTGGAAAACAATATAGGTGTTAGAAATACAATTTCAGACGACCCAGTTGGCACAATGGTCACCATGCCGGACTGCCAAACACAGGGTTGCGCGTTCGATTCCCGACTCTGACGAGTATTTATGCTTAGATATGTGTCTGTGGTGCGGTTGTTTCTATGTATTATAAGTATATATTTACAAAAGAAAAGTATTTAGGTAGTATATCCGTTGTCTAGCAACTATAACACAAGTCTAGTTACTTTGCTTGGGGCTAGATGGAGATGTTTAGAATGTCCTGCAATATTTATTTTTATTTTGTGAAAGCTTTTAGTTTGCTATAAAGGTTTTTTTACATATGATAGGTCAGCGTTTGAAGATTATCACATCCGGCTGATGGTAGGTTATGATGTGGCCTAAGATGTAGTGCTCTTTCCTAGAAGCCTATTAACTCGCGACTTGAAGACCTCCAAAGACAGACGCAGGCAACTGATTTAATTCTCTTGCGGTACGAATAAGGAATGACGAAGCAAAACGCTTAGTGCGGACATCTGGTATATCCACCGTGAATCGGTGCCGTCGTTTGCCTGGTTGTATGACGAAAGAATGGGAGCAAAATTAGGTCGATTCTTGTAAAATCGTGCTTGTTGCTGCCATAAGATCCATTTTAGTGCAGGTTAGCGCATTGGGTGACAAGCACATAATGCGTTAGAATTACGTATGTTAGAAATAAGTTATAAAGAAAGTTGGCGAGGGATAATTGCAGTAACAACTGAAATATTTTTGGCTGTCTTTGCCCTGCGGTTTAACATGCGTTTATCTCTATTCTGAAATTAACAAAAATCCTTTCTTACGCAATTTTTTTTATAATTAGCAGTTTTATTCTAGGATCCAGCACCTCGCGGGGCGTTCGGCTAAGCTAACATATAAATAAATCTTTAAATAATGGCACTTACATTCAGAAAAGAGAAAGAGCTTGTTTTTTTTAATAGTGTGGAAATTAGTGAATCCGTAGAGTGATTGATTATTTCTTTTTTGATTCTAAAAAAGTATATTTTTTAGTTAAAAAATACCGTGTTTATTGAGAAAGATTTACCAGAGATAGATTTTTACCAGATATTATTGGCCATCTAATCTAGCCAGCAATTTTAATCCTTGCTAGTCAGAACTGAATAGTGCCTGGGTCATGAATTAGATGGAGCAGGCTTGTTTAGAGCCAATACCACCCTCTCAGCTTAGTCGACCATGTCCAGAGGAAGGGCGTGTCCTCCATTGATAATCCTTATATCTTGATGGCGCCATTGCTATTTATACCTCATACTTTTTTTGAGCTTATATAATGTTTCTATTAAAAATTTAGTGAAGGGGTAATATTATTTTTAAACAGAGAAAAATCATTTCTAATTAGGTAAAAAAATCTTTTAGTTATCTAATTCTTTAACAACGCCATCTGTGCGACTAACTTTGAAAAGTTTGTAATTTCATTAGATATGTACGAGATGGCGTTACTAAAATTCACGTTCCTTCTATGGGCTATATTTGTCTTTCTCTGGTAATTCCTTATCCTTATCTCCATAAATATCTACATATAATTAAAAAGATAAAAATACTCATCACGAATCTCTTAAACTACAAGATCTACGAGTCTGAAACTTGAGGCATAAGGGTTCCTTTTAGGACATAAGGGAGCACTAAGAAAAGGTTTTTGAACATTCGACCTCTAAATGGATAAAAAGGGCTGTTAAAGTTTGTACTTTGTAGTTCGTAGTAACTGTTTGTAGGAAATCAATATTATCACTTTTAAAGAGACGAAAACGCGGGTAAAACCGCGGTGTGCAGCTAGTAAAATATAAATAAGATAAAAAAGCTATTGCATCGTGCGAGCTTCGTACAGTCGTACTATATACATACACGTTAAGCTAACGCTCGACCGACCTACATGATAGGCGTAGTGGGGGATGTTAGGTTTTATTTTCGTTACGGAATTTCTTGATTCGGATTAAAAATATAAGCAGTTACCTTCATGTTCAATTTCAGGTGTCCCAATGGTAGTCTCTTCAATATACAATGGTTCAAACTTAACCGGTGGCACTGTTAGAATGAAATATGTAATGAAATGTTATTTCATTGTTATTTGTCAGACACATTTACTAGGTTATAATTTGTGAAGTTTATTTGGCTGCAGCGAAAAATAGCAGATGTTTAGTGTAATTAAGGGATGATTCTCATTAGACCGGGCTGTGTACATGGACCGGATGGGGCTTGAATTTGAAACGTTACATACATTTTGTATGACGCAATTAGTACATGGATGTTCCACGGATTCGCCCCGTCCCCTCGGCGGCTGATAACCCGGTGTAAAATAAAGGTGGGCACGGACAGGTTCCGGCCCGGTCTAATGAGAATAATGCCTATTTATGGAAGTTTTTATCATAATATAGCACACAATGTGTTAAGTTTATCCTATCTTAGGTACATATAAGTGGTTATTCAGTAAGACTCCTGTTCACCATCACAGTTTTGGTGAACAGGAGTATTTTTAATACAAATTTTTACCATAAAAAAAATTACTAAAAGAAGAAGCCTCAAAAACTAACTATCCCCTTTCGGCCTTAGGTATCTGACGATACTCTCCTGTCTCCAAGGTAATGTTATATTGGGTATACAATTAAATAATTGGTTTATCTACACGAATAATGAGGAAAGATTTTTTGTTTGTAATGAATAAGCTCCGAAACTACTGGGCCGATATTGATGAAACTTGGTATGAAGATAAATTGATTCATTGGGAATAACATAGTCTACATTTTATCCCAATATTCCCACGGGATCGGGAGTTACGCGGGTGAAACCGCGAAGCGCTGCTAGTTAAAAATATAAGCTTGTTTATTATTATAAATAAGAATTTAAATAGACCCTTGATGTTGTTTTGGGGACAGGAGAGTATCGAGGAATACCTGGATTAGAAAGAGGAGTAAGGCTCCTTTTCACGAAAACAGTGGGTGGGTTGTTTTTTATGGTGGCCAATGTAAAAATAGATGGCAACTTACACTCATAGTCTTTCTTAGCAAATGCAATGGCCGCATCTTTCTCTAGGTCCTGTTCCGCTTGCTGTTGAAAGTCTAGTGGTGACACTCCTTCCTGAAATTAAAAACATTTTATGACAAAAAGATGGACAACTTTATAACCCACCAGCAAGAAGTTTGCGGGTTCAATTACAACCGTGGAACAAAATTTTGTGTTTGTAATAAGTTAGTAAGTAATTTATTTACAAGTATATAAGTATTCTATCAGTTATCTCGCCTCATTACACAAGCTTATTTGCTCAACTTGGGGCTAAATGGCGCTGTGTAAAATGTCGTGCATCATTCATTTATGACTAACTAACCTAATAGATGTTCTGGTCAGTTATGAATCTAAGCCATCTCTGGATTCACTCAAACACAACAAATTTTATCAAAATCAGTCATGCTATTTTCTAGTTTTTGTCCCGATCAAATGGGAACATCGGGATAAAAATTATCACGGTTGAAACATTCCCTGGCATCCCACAAACGTTTTGAAATCAAAATTAGCCAAATTGTTCCAGCCATTCTACAGTTTCAACAACACTAACAAACAGCAATTGTTTTTTATATTAATAGATTATTTATTTATCGGGCATGAAAGGCATCAAATCAATCTCTAGTAGTTTTTAATTGTTCACTGACCTTTCCAAATAAGAAATGACTCATTCTTGTGGTGATCTTATTGAATTGATTGACTGAAAACTTCCAATATGTGGTGTTCTCTTGATAGACTAGCGCCACAAAGTTGTTGGCCCATGGCATATTCGTTTCCAGCCAGTTACGGGCATCTGGGCTACTCCTAGAAGTAAGAAATAGTATTAGTGATCTCTTACTCTATAAAGGGTAGTTTTGGAACGAAGTTCCTTATGGCGCGTTGCGAAAGGGGGTAGACGGAAAAAAATAAGACCAAAAGTCGTAACGACACTTTTTGATTTTATTACAATTCCTTCACTAATTAATCGAAAGAAACTTCGTTCCATTCGGGTGTCCCTTGACACTTCTGAAGTATTTTTTTTCAGTTCTGCAGGGCTGTTTACGCCCTTAGCCTCTTCATTTGGGCCATTGAGCATGTGAGAAGATCCTCCTTGCCCTTCCAGAAGGCTAGCAGCCTTGTTAGGCTGTTACAGGCCTCTCTGGTAGGGACGCCGCGATTGAAAGGTAAATATTATATTAATATTTATTTTTCAGTTCCAGCCAAAGTATTATAAAAGTAGTAGATGCATGATGTTACAATAAAAATTGTAGGACTGATGAAATATAATTAACGAGTGACACAAATGTATAGAATCTGTGATCCTCCACACCAGGCTACCCTATGCAGGGCTGGTTCTGGCTAGTTCCTTCCATGATTTGACAATTGAATGTTACAAACATTTATAAAATAATCCAAAGAAATCAGCCACAAATGTGACAAAATCGCCACCAATCTCATGTATTTACTGATCTCGCATACATAATATTTATCAAATTACTTGGCATAAACAACAGCAGCTCCAGTAAGCACAGTGGCGCCGACAGCACCCCAGAAGAACTTGCGGGATTTCTTCTTTCCGGAGTCAGCTTTGCAGATTGGAGGTGGTGGTGGAGCAGGTATTTGACCTGGTTTTGGGTTTACGCCGGCATAGTTCCGCTGCGGGGCTCGAAACACTATCAGTGCTGAACATGTTCCGTCCGTTAGGGATCTTTTCACCTGTAAGTTATATTAATGAGGAGACATAAATTCAAATATTGCATGACATTTTACCAAAAACAAATTTGCACAACAAATAGTCTTGTTTTATAGTGGCTATATAACAATACTTATGTATATACATACAGAAACACCCAAACCAGAAACAAATCCGCCCCGCCAATCATAATCAGATTTGATCTTCTTCGATTCAGCTTGGATGGGTAATATTCAATTGAACATCAAGCCACTTATTTTATTATTTATGAAAACTTATGATCTTCGGTCTAGCTCAAGCACCATTCAAAGTTTTATCATTAAAGTGTAAGCCCACATTTGGTGTTTTGCCAATTAATTAAATAGCATAGTAAGTTAAATCGTAAGGTTGTTGGAAATAATGATAAGTTCTTAACCCGAACAACAACCAAGTGAAAACTGTCTTTATGCGCTGTTGATAACTGCACCGGCGCATCGTGCGCATCTATAATCTATTATAAATATATTTTTTGCAAATCATGCGCACGTCAGCAAAATACCTATAAAAATTGATATAGACTACCTATCATAGTTCCGTAAACACCATTAGCTAGCTAGATAATTTACCTATCCGATAGTATGATGTAAATAGATATTTACGATTACACAGCATATTTTCAAACATATTTAGCTAAATTTGTACGGAAATTGCATGAAAATGGCAAAAACACCTCACCGACTTTCGATCATGAATACAATAAAAATACAACGAAATACACAAATCCGATTACGTAAATAGTTTTACCGTATCCCAAACGCTACAAAACATTTGATAAAACAACAAAATTATGTATAATTACACAATTCTACACTTCCACAAACAGTACCAATAAATCACGAAATCGTAATGGCGACCCGTCATTCATCACTCATTTTTATCAGTTTTTTGTTTCCAACTCAAGTCTTTTGAGTATTATAATCCATAGAGAATGTTTGTGTGCTATTTCCGGTCATAGATTGTTCATAGGATTAAAGCAACCATTGTCATAGAAAAAAAGGTTATAGTCGCGTGAAGACGTTGGTCCCCATATCGGGCCTGCGCCGCTTGACGGAATGTTACGTTTTTAAGGCGGACCCGATATAGGGACTGTGCCGCTCAGAAGGTATAAGATAGTATTTCGACTTAGAGATGTGTTAAAAATATTCGAATTAGATGTTATGTTCGGTGCCTTTTTCAGTGGGGTTTTTCCATTGGGTGTGAGCTCTAGGAACTGCTCCAAGTTTTTAGGTTATTTACGAAAATGACGTTTACCGATTATGTAAGCAACAACAAAAAATCAAGGTCTAATGCAATTCCGTTATCATTAATAAGATTAGCATAAAGATCTAGGTCTATTTATGCACTATTTTCATCTAATTTTAGCACAAAATACACGGTAATCTATCAAAACATAGGGAAAAGAGCTCTACTTCTGAGGGACTTTTCTAGGTGAATTAGAACTTGTATTGGCAATTATTAAATGCAAAAAGCTTGAAAAATATCTTAAATATGGATTACTTACCAGCACCAGCCTTGGATTAGAGAAATGGCCCGTAATTTTGAACATTTTCGGCACGAATCTCTTTCCACTTGGGATGTCAAAAATCAGAGACTATAGAATTGTGTGAGTCCATAGACTATAGATGGAAATCGATCTAGTGATTAGAAGTGGGAAAAACAGCAGTGTTCCATTTGATTCGATTGTTGTAATCAGTCATAATATTTCTTTGAGTTTTCAAAATACTTTGGCAAAAATATTTGCTAATAAAATTATCAAAAATAACTTTTGATTTAAAAATTCACGACACTGATACGGACAAACACACACAAGTTCCGAAAAATCAAATAATTATTCGCTTTTCACTGTTGTTACAATCAATTTGAATCGCTGCACACGGATGCAAATTGCTATCACATTCACATCACTATCACAACAATAAAATCGAAAAAATCAATGTGAAAATGTTTCGTTTTGCTGTTTCTGGTAAATATAGTTCCAATATTTTTTGTAAATAGCACCAAAATATGTATTTTGTAAACACTAGCCAATGGAACAAATCGTTTTATTGTTTATGAGAAAAAGTTATGTGACGTCCAGTTTTTGAGGTTATATTTTTCTTTTTCAGCTGCTCGAATTATTCAGCCTCTTGCAACAAACTGTTTCTATGGTGCCAGAGTTATCCGTAACGATGTAAAACCTTTTTCGACAACACCTAGAGTTTCAACTCATCTACTTGGTTGTGGAATGCAAAAATCTTTATTGAATAACAAAAGGGTTTTAGAGATTTCAAGCCAAATAGCACCCATTCAAGTAAGAACAGTAACCAAGTTTAGTTTACAGAAGGGTAAAAGGAAAACTGTTAGAGCAGTGCTCAAAAGATTTATGAGGTTACATTGGGGAGGTTGGATAAGACCCAAAGTTGGCAGGAATAAGAAATTGTGGAAGAAATCTCCACCTCAAAAAAGAAGATTACGTCAACATGTAACGTGCAATGCTACTCAGTGCACATTATTAGATAAAATGGTGACTAAATACTGGAAACGGCCAAGATATTATGTTGATGATCCCTATGCCCCATACCATACTAGAGAAGAGTTTGCAATCACTAGAAAGAAACCTCGAGTGTAAAGATGATTATCTGTTTCATTCTTGTTTTATTGTGTTAGACTAAATAGTTCTAAAACCTTCATGGTTATTTAAATTAAATCTTATTACCTAGTTGATTCTGTAATTAGAAAGTTTTATTTACTTAAATAATTCTACCATTCCTGTTTCCCAAGTGTTGTGTGGGTTTCACTAGTATTATTGTTTGAATGGAAAAAATATTTTTGTGTTATCCAAAACAAAAGTCCATTTGTCGAGAAAGGCTATAGGGATCGGGAGTTACGCGGGTAAAACCGCGGAGCGCTGCTAGTCTATACTATATACTATCTACCTATACTTTATTAATTATTATAAAGCAGAAAGCTGAAGAGTTTGTTTGACCACGCTAATCTTAGGAACTACTGGTTCGAATTGAAAAAATATTTTTGTGTATGATAGTCCTTTTATCGAGGAAGGCTACTTTTATGTACTTTTTAGACTGATGTTCCCACGAGATCGGGACTTACGCGGATGAAACCGCGGGGCGCAGCTAGTGTGGCTATATGTGTCAGCCGTGCGAAACCACATTTATAATGTGTTAACTGTCAATGTCAAAACTTGCGGTAAACGTTCAAAAACTATTTTTAATGCCCTTCACGTTTATTATAAATTGTTCTACAGTTTTAATGTGGTTTTTCTTTCTTTTAAACACCGCGCACCGGTTGATTTGTCAATTATGTAGCGTAAACCATATTGGTTTTTCTAAAATAATGGAAGGTAGAAATTCCGATACAGTGTTTTTGGTTTTTGAACGCATAAAACAAAATTTAACGTCAAATGTTGAGTTTATATCAATGTCAAAACTGTCAAACAGCACCGGCGGATTTGTTTTGATTGGAATATTTACCCGAGTTTATTTTCATTGGATAAAAACTAATTTATTCAACCTTGGATAGCCGGCAAACGTTAGTTACATAACTTTCAATAGAGTTGTTTACGTAGTTACATTGGAAACGTGACGAAATCATGAGTTGTACTATCTTGTTAAGCCGATCCACATCAGTCGTCAGAAACAACTTGATAGCTGTAAAAAGTATCAGTAGAAAACACTTTTTAAAGCCCGTTAGGTGTTTTTCAGCTACACACAGTAGAAATATGAAGTTATTGCAATTTACGTACAAAGACAGGCCTGAAGAAGTGAGGGCTGGAGTCCTGCATCCTAATGGTGATGAAGTCATTGATATTAATAAGGCTGACCCCAGTATATCTATTACTCTGATTGAAATATTGAAATCTGGAGAGTTGGATAAAGTGAAACAGTAAGTTTATTTAATTACAATCTATTTTATAGGCTAAATATTACATCATTTTCTACTTCTACCAGGTACCAGATTTATAATAATTTATTTTAGAGCCTAAACTTTCTTACTACAGGGTAAAGGCTTCTCTATCTTTCTTCAATTGACCAGAATTTGTAGCTATTGCACACCACTAATTCTTATAGGAATTAAAATTCACCGTTGTCACGAGCGACCGATCGCTCTGGAAGTCTTTGAGGGAGGCCTATGTTCAGCAGTGGACGTCCTGTGGCTGATATGATGATGATGATGTTGTCAACTTGGTCTGCCGCTTGGTTGTTGCCATAGAGACACAACCTATTCATTTGTTCTTTTGGACCATGTCTTCTTATTTGCCAAGGGTATAGGCTTCAAATTCTATCAGACCAATATTGCACCACAGCAACGGCAGCCTCATTGGCCTCATTTAGGTGGATAGACAACACATAACCTGTAGGTACCTACCAATAGGGCTAGGTTTTAGGTTTATGGAGCTGTTTCTGCTCTTAGCCTCATCATTTGGACCATTGTGCGTCAGAGCACTGTGAATATAGGTCAGGACTTGTGTTTTTGTGAATGAGCACTAGAAATAATATCTCTTAGTTCAGTGGGCCTATTGGCAAAGGCCTTCTCCAGCTCCCTCTCTCATTATTTTTTAGTTTTGCCCCATTTTTCATTATTATTGTGTAACATGTGTCCCATCCATTCAAATTAAAAGTATAGTAGATACTTATAGATAACTGACAACTTCAGCCACTGAGAGCATTCTTGTAGCTACCGACACAGAATATATAATAATACTTACAAAATTTATGACCCCTTGACTCTTTAAAGGTTGAATTTCCAAAAATCCTTTCCTATTTTGCCTACATCCTAAAAGTGTGCCATGTTTCAGACTCTTGTAGTATCAGAGATTTCATGATATTAATAGAATAACTCATTTTAAATAAATAAATATTGTAAAACACAGCGCCATTTAGCCCCAAGCTATGCAAGGCTGTTGTTATGGGTGCTTAGTAACAGATACTATACATATATACTTATTTTTGTAATATACATTCAGACACCCAGGCCAGAAACAAATATCTATAGCATAAATACTTGTTTGATGCGGGCATCGAACCCCCAACCTTCTGCGTTGCATGCGGGCATTCGCTTGTTGTACCACAGAGCTCGTCAAATTATGTATCTTAAAATCATCTTTATACTTTGAAAATACTTATTATTCCTACATTTCACTTAAATACTTACCAATGCTATGACCCTGTAGATTTTCCTCAACGTTATAATGATGCTGATTTTTCCTGTAAGCCTGACAATGAAATACCTATTATCTAAAGATATTATTATCTTTTTTTACTATCTCATTGTAATATCTGTTTATATTGTAGCTGTTATATGTATTTATAGTAGATATAGTTATCAAAGTATTATTATGACTTTATATTATCTGTTTATCTAAATAGTTATTTACTGTAGGAACATGAGTAGAGCCGTGTTGCCTAGTGGTAGGTACGGTCGGAATCAGAATTGTAGACCCACAGTAAAGCTCCAAAACTGCTATAAAATGTTACCAACTCAAGCAAGATTCTAAGCTTTTACTCGAGTTCAAGTTTTTAAGTCTTTCAACTTATGAATTAATTAGATAAATATTATTAGAATAAAAACATTCCCTTAATAATCATTTTAGGTCTGTAATTCTGACCCCGACCATACCTCAACTGGCATTCCCAAGGTCTTTAATTTCGGCTGACTGTGTACCAATAGATTTTACTAAAAAAAATATGTCCACCATTTAACATTGGTCTTATGGTAAAGGAAAACATTGTAATGTCACCTGTAGCTTAGTTATCTTCAGATGGATTGAAGATGGACCTTTCTTTTAGACACGGTCAACTAAATTGAGAGGGTGGTATGTTCTGGGAGAGCATCACTCCATGATTTATACAAATAAATCATGTAGATTAAATGTAAAGGCCAATATTATTCTTTACTGAACAACACAAAATAATATCACATTAATAACTTTTATTGTATAAAAAACTCTGATATAGAAACAAAAATACAAACACATACCGATAAACACATTACCCTTATTTGCCAGGTGAAAAGAAATGAATAGGTAGAAATAAAAAAAAGTCTAGAATTACATAAGTATCAGTAAATATATTTTGTATTTTTTTTACAGATTAGTGCCAAAATTACCAAGAGAAGGACAAAAACCACAGGTGATAAAAAAACTTTTATTTACCAATTACAAAAACATGAAATACTTACTTAAACAAAGTTATTGTACGGTCGGCTGCATAATTACAGACCCACCGTAGAGTTTTAAAATTACCTACTATTATTGGAATGTTTTCATTCTAATCATTTTTGTTTGATAAATCCATGAGTTAAAAGACTACACTTAAACTAAAGCAGGTACCTAGAATCTTGCTTGCGTTGAAAACATTCTTATAACAGCCGTTTTGGAGCTCTACGGTAGGTCTGCATTTATGCAGTTGACTGAATTAAATATAGTTACTTCCATAAAATTTATTTAAATAATACTGGCAGCAGTTCGCGGTTCCACCCGCAAGTGCTGCCCTCTTATTCACAAACCGTCGGAAGGCAACCGAAACGAAAATATTTTTTGCTGTTCTTTCACTCCCACGACTTTTGTCGTGTTGCCATCCTTGTCTTTTCAGTTTTATTCGTTTCGGTAGCCTTCTGATGGTTTGTGAATCATCCTGCTAATCTCGTGGAATTTCGGGATAAAAGTAATGTTACTTTCGTTGCATAAACTTATTCTTCAATGTGTGGTATAATAGTAAAGATGTTTAGTTTAGCTTTACGGGGCTGTTACTCCACTTAGCCTCCTCATTTGGGCAAGAATATCCTCCTTGTCACTCCAACTATCCCAGGTCCTTCCAAAAGGCTGCAGACAATAGTGAGGATACAATGCCCTTGGGTTCCCGTACGAGACAGAATCTATATTCAGGACACTGACTGTTCAATTCACATTCACTCTTTATAACTACTCTGGACTAAGGTAACTGAAGAAATTAAAGTGTCAGTGAGAATGTGTGAGTAAATAATAACTGTGTGAAAATGAGTAGGTTATCTTTGTAACGAATAGGCTCCGAAACTACTGGACCGATTTTGATGAAACTTAGGATGACGATACATTGATTCATTAGGAATAACATGGACTACTTTTTATCCCAATATTCCCATGGGACCGGGACTTACGCGGGTGAATCCGCAGAGCGCTGCTAGTCTTAGATATTTAAAAACTTGAAATCTTCCAGCCATGCACATGCACTCTTCCAACGGTCCCACTGACACAAGTAAATCTAAAGGCTCCAATCCACAACGTAGACAAGGTCCTGTGTGTAGGTAAGTGTGACAGTCCATAGACTACAGACTTTCTATTGGACGATAAGCCTAAAAACTTTTGGAGGTACGAGGTGGTGTGTACCTCCAAAGGGAAGATCTTCTACCGGCCAGGTGTTATACCCGGTAACGATGTTTCGTTGAAACTTGTATATGAGCTTATCTTCGGAAAAACTTCGCTTGCGCGATCTAGGATCGATGTTAAGCGTCGCCACAAACTAAGGCTTTGCTCCGACTGATAAGTGTGCACGGTCATTTGGCATCCAGCGGCCCAGATCGTTCTAGAACTGGACGTCCGAACGCTCAAGAGCGGCCCAAGGTCATGTCCGCGACTTACATCCGACAATGTGCACAGTTATATACATTTACATTACACAGACGCCTATAAGTCGCGGCTGTCGGACGTGGCTTACGGACGCGTCCGATAATATTTTCCCAGCTTTAAGTCGAAAAACATCTATGTCGTCTTTTAACCATAAGCTAGTTTACTTAGTTAAGGCTAGTTCAGCATGAAACTTTACGGGCTAAATGCCGCAACTAGACAGATGGACAACTTTATTTGCACATCATAGGAAGAAACAGAACACAATTTACACAAAGTAAAGTAATAGCTAGAAAGTACCTACAAGTTCATAAATGGGTGACCTTTTCTAGATCTTTTTATGTTGGGTCCTTTTTGCGTGAGGATGGAGTAGACTTACCCAGCACCTATACTACTCTGTGAGCTTAGTCGACCGTTTCCAGAGAAAGGAACTTGTCAATACTAAGCTAACTAAGCTATGGATGTATTCACAATGTTTTCCTGTACAGCATATACCCCATATGACAGGGTCTGTAAATTTTTCCTAAGAAAAATCCATTAGTGCATGGCCGGCGGGCAGGGTTCGAACCCCAGACCTTCGGAATGAAAGTCAAGGTATCTACCTCTGGGTCAACACTGCTCTCACCGCTCTCACCGCCAAGGATTTAGAAATATTGGACCGCTACGCGGACGAAATCGTGGATGTTAGCTAGTGTCTTAAAAATTAATGGATATTAAATTTTGGATGAATGGATAATAATGAATATTGGGATTGAAAGCATCTATCTACATACCGAGTTTTATTAAGTATAAAATAAACAAACTTTGGTATGTATTTATAATAATCATACTTTTGTTTATAGGTCTGAACTACGCCGATCATTGTGCAGAACAGAACATGACACCGCCAACTGTACCGATGGTGTTCAGCAAGTTCAACAGCTGTATCATCGGGCCCAGCGACGCTATCAAGATTAGGACTGATGTTACCACTGTAAGTATAGGTCTGAACTACGCGGATCATTGTACAGAACAGAACCTGACACCGCCAACTGTACCGATGGTGTTCAGCAAGTTCACATCTGTATCACCACAACTACATGGTGTCTTCTTTAAGTGTGTCTTCTTTCAGGTCCTAAATTTCCCTATTGGATCTTAGGACAGACAGACATAATATCTCTCCATTCTGCTATCTCACTCTAGGAGAGGCTGATCTGTGATTTAAAAGCTGATGGAGATATGCAAAGACTATATTAAGCTAAATTTATTTATAAACTTAAAAACTGAGTTCCAAAAAAAGGTAGCTTACTTGGAAGCCTCCGGTGTTTTCGCTTAACCATAAAACTAAAATGTAGGAATTAATACCTCCTTTTTTAAAGTCGATTAAAAATCGTGTACTGCCAGCCTTTATCCAGAATCTCCGGATTAAAAGTTTGAATACATCGACACAACCCTGAATTCCTAAAGCACATATAGAATGAGTGTTCCAACGGCCATATATCGCAATCTAAAACCCACCTACACTCATGATACCTACTCATGAATTATGATTATGATCTACTACATATAATTGACTCCAATTTGTGTCGCTCAGGTCACTCGGTCCTGTGATTCATTACATTTTTGACCCTCCTCGATTACTTGATGGCTCAGTTTCGCTTGGTATTAAGATGGGGTTTTTAAGCATAAATACATGTCTGAGGCGGAAATCGAACCAGCAACCCTGTGGTTGGCAGTCCGGCATGGTGACCATTGTGCCAACTGGGTCGTCAAATTGTTAGTTAATAGCTTTACAGACTTTGTGATCTCTTATTTTGTTGCAAATAAATAATATTCTATTCTAATTCTTTTTTGTTGTGTTTGTTAATGTCAAGAAAAGGTTCTTAAGGAAATAAAAATTAAGAAAGTTGCGCAGAAAGTTTTGCTCAGGTGAAACCGCGAGGCCTAGCTAGTCAACCAATAAAAAATCTATACATTTAAAATTCTTCGTCCAGACTGACTGACTTACGGATCAATGCACAGCCTTAACCGCTGATCGTAGATACCTGACACTTGAAGGGTGTGTTCTTTGTATTACGTAGGCATTCGATAAGAAAGGATTTTCCGAAATTCTACCCCTAAGAGGGTGAAAAAGGGAGGCAAAGTTTGTATGGGACAACGTGAATACCTTGTCTATTTTCGACTTCTACGCGGACGAAGTCGCAAGTAAAAGCTAGTCAATCTATATAATTGTTTGTTTTTTAGAAAGTTGACTGGGAAGTGGAACTGGTCGTCGTGATCGGTAAGAAAGCGAGCTTCGTGAAGGCAGCTGAGGCGTACGATTACGTGCTGGGCTACACCGTGGGGCAGGATGTCACCGCTAGGGATTGGCAGAAGGAGAAGAATATGGGACAGTTTTTACTTGGAAAGGTAAGAGCCCGCTTAAGTCCCGATCCCGTGGGAATATCGGGACAAAATGTGGCGTATACGTTAATCTAGATCTGTGAGAAGAATATGGGACAGTTTTTACTTGGAAAGGTAACGTTTAAATAAATAAATAACAGTTTATTTAACAAAATGATACGTCCAGGAAAGATTACAATAGAAAGAAGTAATTATTAAACCGTGGAGATTAGACAGTAAACTACAATGGAACATAACATAAAACATTAAACTTATTAAATCTACTCAGTTTATTTGAGAACCTGCTTATTTTCCGATCCTGTTGAAATCTCTCGATAAAAGTAGTCTATGTCAATCTACATGCAGAGTTTCATTGCTAGCTGTTCAGTAGATTTTGCGTAAAAGAGTAACAGACATACACACAAACTTTCGCGTTTATAATATTAGTAGGATTTTATCCTACTTTAGTGTCAGTGTTTCCTGCCTACTATAACCAAATTACAGCATCGTCCTACTCTCTCCAATCACAGGGTCTCTGCTGAAAATCAGTGTTGCATTTATGCAACACATAGCTGAGCAGGAGTCTATTTGGCGGCGACACTGTTACTGTGTTATAAATAACATAGCTTATATTATTAATTTAAGTCTGCTATTTTTAGTCATACCAACAATAAGTTGTGTCTAATTTTTTAGTTTTATTGTTGGCCAAATAAAGATATATCTATCTATCTATCTTTAATATAAATCCTACTAATATTATAAATGTGAAAATTTGTGTGTGTGTATGTATGTTTGTTACTCCTTCACGCAAAAACTACTGGACCGATTGCGATGAAACTCGGTATCTAGATAGCTGGAGACCTGGATTAACACATAGGCTACTTTTTATCCTGATATTCTCACGGGACTTACGCGGGGCGCAGCTAGGGTGAAAATTTCTGTAAGAATATTATTTAAGCTAAAGACAAATTAAATTCATTCTAAATCACGTAAAGTATAATATAAGGTAAAAGTTCGCTGTGGCGCCATCTAAAGGGTTTATAAATAAGCGGTATCCAAACTCATATTATAAAGAGGAAAGATTTTTTGTCTGTTTGTAAAGATAGCTTTTTGTTCATGATTGGCAGTCTATCTCTGGTTTCATTGTCTTTTGTAAAGTCCTATTTCTCAGTGAGAACAGCTACACCTGTAAAACATAAGTTTTTGTTTGAAAACGAGAAAAAAATATCATTAAAAACGAGATAAATTTAACAAATTAAATAAAAAATCTCTATAGGGATCATTACTATGATTTGTCCAGCCAATTTAAAAGTATTTTTTTGTTCTTTGTCAATTTATTTTATTTGACAAATCTATACTAATATTATAATTGCAATGGTAAGCCGATTTTGATTACGTTTGTATGGAAAGAGCGCCCGGTACCCTTTCCTCTTAAGATTTGTTCAATCTTATTTCTCGGCCGTCTTGTATGTTTGTAATATTTTTTATTCCGTCATATTATCTTCTAAATAAAAATAAGTCGGGTTTTCCTTCCTGACGCTATAACTCCAGAACGCACGAACCGATTTACACGGTTTTGCATTCGTTGGAAAGGTCTCGAGCTCCGTGAGGTTTATAGCAAAGAAAATTCAGGAAAATCTGGTGGCGAAACTGGTGGTTTGCTAGTATCTTCTAAACCACTTGATGGATTTCTTTAATTAAGGTATCGTTAGTTCGTCTCATTAGTCCAAGAGCTCTTATATAGGTGACTTAATTACGGGGCTGCTAGATATCATTGTTTAAGGTGTAAAAAAACTTTTTTTTTTTTTTGTTTTATTTTGTGGTGAAACTAGCTGCGCCGCGCGGTGTCATCCTCGTAAGTCCCGATCCCGTGGGCATATTAGAATAAAGTAGCCTATGTGTTAATCCATGTCTCCAGCTATCTACATATCGAGCTTCATCGCAATCGGTCCAGTGGTTTTAGCTTGAAGGAGTAACAAACATACACACACAAACTTTCACATTTATAACTAGCTGTGCCCCGCGGTTTCACCCGCGTAAGTCCCGATCCCGTTGGAATATTAGAATAAAAAGTAGCCTATGTGTTAATCCAGGTCTCCAGCTATCTACATATCGAGTTTCATCGCAATCGGTCTAGTGGTTTTAGCTTGAAGAGTCAAACATACATACACACACAAACTTTCACATTTATAATATAAATCTAATCCAAATACTTTTAACCAGGGAATGGACACATTCTGCCCCATCGGCCCTTGGATAGTGACGAAAGACGAGATCAAGAACCCACAGAACTTGGACATCACTTGCAGCATCAACGGTGAACTGAGGCAGACGAGCAACACGAAGCATCTTATACACAAGATACCTGATCTTATTGAGAGGCTCACTTCGTAAGTACAGTCGACTGCATAATTGCAGCCCCCGGTAGAGTTCTAAAATTACTATTATTGGCATGTTTTCATTCTAATAATTTTTGTTTTATAAATTGATGAGTTAGAAGACTTTAAACTTCAACTAAAACAGGTGTCTAGAATCTTGCTTGTGTTAAAAACATTCTTATAACAGCCGTTTTGGAGCTCTACGGTGGGTCTGCAATTATGCAGCCGACCGTACCTATTTATTGACATTTCTAGATCTTATCTTATCTTACATCGGGGGCTGACCGTGCTAGCAACACTTCGACCCAGTGGGATCTTTTGTGTTTACCCCTACCTTAATGTTTATTACTTTTTGAAGAAGTGGTCGATTAACAGTGATCCCACTAAGAGAAAGAAACGAGGAGAAAGAAGGAGGTTCATACGCTTTCCTGCTAAGACTAGGTTCCTGGATCATGTATAGCGTAGTCAAGCCTACTTCATCTAATACGTGTCCCAGGCACTGTAGCGCTCTGAATAGCGTAGATTTCAGTCACCTAGATAATATAAAGCCTATGTTTTATAGCAATTTTTACGGCAGTAACCCTGCTATCCTAATCTATACATATAAAATGCTTTGTCCTTACTGACTGCCTGACTGACTGACGGATCAATGCACAGCCTAAACCGCTGATCGTAACCACCTGAAACTTGGAGGGTGTGTTCTTTGTATGACGTAAGCATCTCATAAGAAAGGATTTTGAAAACTACCGTCCCGAGAATCGGTGGTGACAGACATACAAACAGACAGATGGACAAGAAAATTCTTATAAGGGTTTCTTATTTTACCCTAAAAATCAACTCTTACGCGGACGAAGCTGCAGTTAAAAGCTAGTATATTTATGTTATTCCAGCGTGATGACCCTGCTACCTGGCGACATGATCCTGTCAGGCACACCCGGCGGCGTGGGCATGTATCGCAGCCCCCCCCAGTACCTCAAACCAGGTGACGTCATCCGTAGCGAAGTACAGAAGATCGGAGCGTTCGAGGTTAAGTGCGACAAGTTTTAATTGGGGTTAGAACTTTTTATTATCAATCTACTTAAATTTAGAAAGGTTACATGTAAGATAGAGACTGGGGTAGTAGTCGCCATCTTTTTTTTTGCGCGGCCATCTTTGTATGGCAATGTATAGAGGACACTAATACAAACAACAAAATGCTATGCAACAAAATCATCATATCAGTCAACACGTTCACTGCTGAACATAGACCCAAAGACTTCCAGGAGCTCGATTTTTGAATCGCTCGTGACATATTATAGCATTGTCGTATACGCCTACAAGTAATGCTCGACTTCCAAGTCGAATGACATCACTTTTCTGTATTTAGGAATCGTTTGCCATTGAAATTTGAAATGTCAATCTTTTATTCGTTTTACGCAGAAAATTTAAAACCAATAATTACCGACGAACATCCGAAATAATCCCAAAACACATAAATATTTTTAAAGATCGTTTTCGAATGTTTGACTATGATTATTTGACATTTATTCTACCACTGGCCTGTCGGCGACGAGTGGTGGAGCCTTTCACCCTCAGAAGACTTTTTGTTTATGTTTGTATTAATGTCCCAATGTTTACATTGCCATAGTAAAAAAATGGTTGACGTTCACCTAGAATGTGTCTATTCTATTTTAGCTCGGCAATCAACGTGTTAACTTTCTATATTTTATCGAATTTACTATCAAATTTCTTATTATCTTGCTAAATAGGTATATACATAATTATTTCCAAACGCAATTAATATATTTAACTTATTTCCGCGTATAATATTATACTTATACGTAATTTAAGGGTTTATATAAAAGTTTCGTTTTAATAAACTTTGTTTATTTTGTAGTACAACATATATTCATTTGTTATCAATTGTATAAATGATTATCAATAAAATTATATACAAATAATTTTTTTTTATACTTATTTTCTTTAATTTTTAGGGTTCCGTACTTAAAGGGTAAAAACAGGATCCTATTACTAAGACTCCACTGTCTGTCTGTCACCAGGCTGTATCTCATGAATCGTGATAGCTAGACAGTTGAAAATTTCACAAATAATGTATTTCTGTTACCGCTATAACAACAAATACTAAAAACAGAATATAAGGAGTCCGACTCGCACTTGACCGGTTTTTAAATCTATAAATCTATTAAAAAGCAATCTTACTACTATCCTACTAATATTATAAATGTGAAAGTTTGTGTGTATGTTTGTCACTCCTTTACGCAAAAACCAGTGCAGGGCAAGCATGGGTTGAGGATAAAAATAATGTCCACCCGTTATGTCCTCTGTCAAGGGAGAAAATTATTTTGTCCACCTGCCAAAGCACGGCAAAAGGGGAAAGGATAAGTATATCCCCATTTGACATTACACGTGGACATCTATTCCCCGCCTTTAGCATGGGGTGAAAGGAAGACAATAGAGTAAAATTAAGTCAAACAAATGACATTGACAAGAATGACAAGCACAGATGTATAAAAAAACTAAAATATTCAGTTGATTTGCGACGAAATTCTATGTACTCTGTGGTTTTCTTATAATGGCAATAATTACGGGGATAAGCGTTCCCCCCGTTTTGTCTACCGTGGATTGTATATCCTTGTGGCCATTCTCCGGGGGTGGAGAAAACTGACAGAGGGAAAGATTATTTTGTCCTTTCCTTGTGGATAAAATGTCTCCGGCCATGCATGCCCTGCTCGACAGATTGCGATGAAACTAGATATGTAAATAGCTAGAGACCTGGAATTAACATATAGGTTATTTATCCCGATTTTCCCACGTGATCGGGACTTACGCGGGAGAAACCGGGGGGCGCAGCTGGTAAAATATAAATTGAGTATTCTACCCACTAAACTTCAGGAATGCCTGAAGTTTCCAAATGACGTCACTCACTAAAAAAAACCATGCCAAAGCAAAGATTTGAAACATTAAAGAGAACAGAACTCGAGCGAACGCTGATTGGTGAATGAGCCCCGCAATTGAGCCAATCGTCGTCTTCCGTTTGCCGACAGGAAAACGTATTTGCGCTCGCGTCGTTCCTTTTCATAGACTATTAAATTTAATGTCATTCAAGGGGACCTTTATTGAGTTAAGTGGTTCATACGGGTCATGATAACCGTTATATGAAGGCCCCTATATAATATCCAATATGTATTGAATGATAGTTCAATGTTTAGAATTGACGCCCGCAGATTGTCGGTACTGCGGATATTTCTCGTTACTTGAAAAGCAATTTTGTTATTGAGATCTGTTATGTTATTGGGTGCATGCAATTTTTCTATTTGTTATGCAATTGAGAGGTGTTTGGTTGATGGGTGTTGCAGACGTTATTTGCTTGAATTTAGGTAGGTATTTGTGTCCAAGGATGTACTCAATTTAGAAGTCTTACCATCTTAATTTGCAGAGTAGAAGATAAGCTAAAAATTCGCTTAACATTTTTTTCCAACTAGCTATGAAAATCCTAACAAATATTAAAGATTTTTTATTTGATTGATTTTTTTCTCTTTTTTACGGTTCTAAATGGTAAAAACGAAACACTATTATAGGACTCCACTGTCCGTCTGTCTGTCTGTCACCAGGCGGTTCTTATGAACCGTGATAGCTAGACAGTTGAAATATTCACAGATTATGTATTTCTGTTGCCGCTATAACAACAAAGGAACCCTTGTGCGCAAATCCGACTCGCACTTGGCCGATCTTAGTATAATTAGCTAATTTTAATGGTGAATTTATTCCGATAATCTAAAAAAATATTCTACTTCGAGCCTAGGTTCATTTATTACTCCACGACTAAAATCATTTTAACCCTCGACGCAAAAACGACGGGGTGTTATAAGTTTGACGTGTCTGTGTGTGTATGTGTGTGTGTGTGTCTGTCTGTTGCATCGTAGCTCCCGAACGGACGAACCGATTTTAATTAAGTTTTTTTTTGTTTACCACTATCTTTATATATTTTAAAGTTATGATCCTTGTAACATAATCGAAATATCGAGCTCCACAAAATTAAAACAAAATAGGAAATATCCAGTTTCTAATTTTACTGGGATTTTTACGGTAAAAATACTAATTATTATCTATCTAATAGGTATCTCTAAGTATAGTTATTCAGTGTTTAAAATCTTAGCACACTGATTACTTTTGCAGCGATGCAATGCGGGAGTTTCGTGCGAATATCATGCGAATATCCTTACATAATGTTATTGGTTGTCTAACCTTGACAGCTTAGATTTTATTACAGCTAACCCCCTCCGGCTCCACTAAACGAAAACTGAAAAGTCCGACGTATACCCTTATATTTTACCTTTTTTTTTTAAGTTTTATCTACCGTTCTTAGTCTGAATGACCTTTGTTTTAAAAAATCAGCTGATTTTTCGAATTAACATGATCTAAAAATTATCATTCTTTTGTGTCGAATTTCCAAAAGTCGTAGAACAAAAGCTGTTTGTTAAGGTGCACATAAGTACTTAGTCTAACCTCAAAGCAAACACTCATTGACTTCGTGTTACTTAACAACGCCATCTGCTGGAATAACTTTATTGCTCACAAAAAATAGTATTAGTAGTTCGCCAATAGATGTCAGGAAGAGTCATATTTTTCAGATAAAAATAAAGTAAGTTTCGATAAAACACGAATAAAATGACATTTTCTAAAAACTATACCTAGCTAGATCGATTTATCGCCCCCGAAACCCCCCATATACCAAATTTCATGAAAATTGTTGGAGCCGATTCCGAGATTCCAATTATATATATATATATACAAGAATAATTGCTCATTTAAAGATATAAGATAAGATAACCCTGTATAGATATTACATATTATATATATACACACACTATATATAGATAGGTACCGGTTTTTTCAAGTTGATCGCTAAACGATTACTTTGTTTAATTATATTGCTTAAATAACGTAAAACAATAGGATAAGGCTTAAGAGCCTGTTAACTGTTAACTGCTTAATATTAAATCTTCTTTTCCAGCATACGTAGTCGATACTAAATGCTCATTGATAAGCACTTAAGCAGCAGGAGATAAATAAAACACTCCTGCGGCACTAGTACTTAGGAACAAGATTTAGTTCTTCATTTATTCTTTCTTGTTTTGATATCTTCTTTCTACATATTGCTTCTTTTCATATTCCATTCTTCTTTGCACTTTCGACTTAATTTTATACCTAAAGTACTAAATCATTATTTCTCTTCTTCTTCTCGTATAGTGGTGTGTCGTTATAAAGGCCTCTAACTTGACCTAACGACTGCTACTAGAGGTAGCAACCGGGACCAACAGCTTAACGTGCCTTCCGAAGCACGGAGGGGCTCACGAAAAATCATTTTTGGCACACTACTTATTGGTCACCCCTCGAGGTAATGACCGCGCCAGGCGCCGCTTAACCCGCACGACCGTAAACGATCAGCGAGCTTCGCTGAGCCTCCCCAAATCCCTCAAATCATTAGTTAAAGAATCAAAAAAACGAAACATCGAGGAAGTGGACCGTTGACCGTTTTGGAATGGGTTGATTCGAATTCGACCTAACTTAAGCTCTTAGGGGTTTATTGCACCGGCTGAGGAGCAATACAAGTGTGGAGCCCCGTCGCAGTTCATGGTGCACCTAATACCTACGACCTGATAGAGGCCAACGTTACTGCTGTTACAGTGAAAAATTAACTACTGCTGTTGCAGTGGAAAATTAACTACTGCTGTTGCAGTGGAAAATTAACTACTGCTGTTGCAGTGGAAAATTAACTACTGCTGTTACAATGGCTAGCAGGAAAAAATTAACTGATTGAGCGTCATGAAGATATATTTGGAACTACTATGCTCCTAAACCACTGGACCGATTTTGTTGAAACTTTGTATGAGGATAAACTGATTCATCGAGAGTAACATGTGATACTTTTTATCCTGATATTCCCACGGGATCGAAACTTACGCGGGTGAAATCGAACTTCTTCTTTTCGAGTTAATGACGCTCGACCAGTCAAACCTTTCGTGCCAAAGAACGCACGATGGGACCCATGACACGAAAGACAAGAGATGGGTCCCATGACACATTGGACCATAGATTAAAAAACAAAACTATGATCTTATGAAGACTTTACCATCACACAAACAACATTACTTAATTATAATTAAACTTAACAGTTTTATCGATCCAACAACAATAATAATTACTTATTACTAACTTATCTCTAAGTTTCAAGTAAGTAAACAAATACTTGGTTTACTTATCGGTAATCGAAAATTATGCTAATGTTGGTATTATTCTAAAATATCTACTGATAAATTATCATAAGCACGATAGGTTTGAACTTATCTTAAGAGACATAACATCATTTAATTTCATTTTGAAGGAAAAGAAGCTGATTTTGATGAAATAAAACTAAGTAGGTCAGTTAATAAGGTTCACGTTTAACGGCTCCCCTACTCTCAATGGACCCCAAATATATCAATAGAGTCCATTTAAATCTGTTATTTCCTCTGATCGAATAAGTTAAGCGGGTGGTATAGGCACGGGGCAAGCCTCCTCCATATAATTAATGTCCTGGGTACTACAGCGCCCTGAGTAGCATTTAATCGATTAAGAAATGTTTTTTTACCGCTATTAGTTATTAAAAACATTCGAACTTTTTGACACAAACTTTTTAAAACCTTATTTTTTTAAATGTAAAACCTTCTTCAAATATCGAGACAAAAATTCAAACTTCGAACTAATTTCAAACCAGCCAGACATATGCAAGCGAAATTCTAACAAGTGGCCGGGAGTTAATTGTTCAATTGGTCGCATCCGCACTCCATAGACGTGACAACGCACAGACCGGACAATCACATCGACCGTAATTATTTAATAACAGAGATTTAAACGGTAATTCGGTAGCTGTGGTTTCATTTGGTGGGCTATATTGGATAATTGGCTATTGATCTAGTTTGATATGAACGTGTTGGGTTTATTGAGCAGTTTGTAAAGTTAAGTCTTTTCAGTTTTTAGAACCTTTGATTTTCGAATAATAATCACAATTTTTCGTAAATTATTAATCTTACCAAAGTTATTCACATAGGGCCTAGATGTTGAGATAAAGAATAACACCCTTTCGAATTAATTAATAAATATTATCATTTTATTACTGTGAATACAAATCGTGTAAGTTTAAAAAGTTTATAAAAGTCTTATATTATAGGGATTCTAATTTCAAAATGATCAATAGGAATAAGCACTCAAATAGTATTATTTAGTAAGCTAAATAGTATTATGCTAAAACACGTGTCACGTCTGTCATAATCCTTGTTCTATACAAGTGCGTGTGCGCCCATATGGTGTCGGGATGAATGACCACCCGTTTTCGGTAGCCATAGCCATGAGAGCATGTTCGTAATTTGAAAAATTAAAACTTCTTTTTTTAATTGCTTGCTATGTTTATCGCCGGCATGCATAAGTAGAGTATTGCTAGATTTTAAAGTAGTATAAAATACTGGAAGCGTTTTGAATAAAACTTTCAATAATTTATAGTTTATTTTTCATTGAAGTTTATTGTGCTAGCGTAAAGTATTATCTTAATGCTATTAATATATGTTTTGCTCAAATTAGACAGTTGGAATTTCACTGAATAACTTTTTATTTGGAACTAGCAGTACCCTGCCCGCGTAAGTCCAGTTCTAGAGGGAATTTAGGAAAAAAGCCTATGTTAATCTCAAGGATTTAATGTATCTTCATACCAAGTCTCATGAAAATCGGTTCAGCGGTTCCAGAGCTTTTTGGTTACAAACAATAAATATTTTTCCTCTTAATAATATTACTCTACGTATATATAATTGAACTACTTAAGCATTTTAGCAAGCTACTACATTTTTAATTTACTTAACTGTACATATTTCAATGTAAATCATAAATCATTTGAATTACTTAATAACAAGTCCCTTTAGTAACTTTGACTTTTACTTTACATTATGAAAGTCACAACAAATTCCACATTTATCCTTTCTTAGTCTAAACAAAACTATAGTATACCTATAAATAACGTGCCTTTGACAGTAAGTTCATCATACTATATCGTTTTACCGTTATCTCACTCTTGTATCATATAAATATATATTTTAATGTCCATCTTAACTTTTGCCCCTGTTTATCAAGTTGCCACCCCGGTTTATCTGCAGCCGCCCTGTAAACAATCGGTTGTTTAACTTATTTGTTCATTGACGGCTAGAACAACGGTGCAATGTTGTTCGTCAAATTTTTAGTATGCAATGTCATTTTGTTTGTGTCTTTGTTGTTTTGTTGATAAAGATATTTGCAGCTGCACTAACGTACGAAGGTATTTGCGATATTAAAAAATAAAAAAAAGTCAGGCAAGTAGAAATCCTTACAGTGGAATTGGAAATTGATAAAACGATAAAAGTCATTGTGTCATTGGGAAAGAAAAATTGTTGATCTGTTTTTGTTGGTCGGTTTCGTTGTACGGAATGGAAGTATCAAATTCAAATAGTCACCCAACAAGAATTACTTTAAATATGTTTCAAATCAAAACATTAAAATTATCAATTAGAGGTGCGGTTTACTCAAATCAAAACCTAGCAAAAACCATCCATTAGTATCCACTATACATTTTGGTTATGATTTTCTTCTATAAAGCTACTGCCAAAACAACACAATTAAGCGTACTTAAGTAAGTACGTTATAAACTAAATATGCTCATTAGTACATACCTATTTAAACTTATGACAATATTTATCCTTTTAAATGTATACCTATTACCAAATCTCATTAGATTGTTTTCTTTTTAAAAACATAATTATTATAATTAAGTAACATAATTAAGTTTTGCTTTTGACACATAAGATATTTACTAACGATAAACCAAATAAACTTTAGTAAATAAGTGACCGTGTTAGTTTTAATTCCTATATTCAAATTTCAACCATTTACCAAAACTACATACCGTAGGTACGCACCAACTTCAATTAAAAACGGAATTCCAATTTCCAACTGAAGCTAACGTTAATCAATTCTAATGACACCTATTCAGTGAATCATCTCTGCGAAATGCTCTAACTAAGCGATCACGTCATGTAGTTCACCTACTGCAGAGTTATTCAAACTTTTAGTCTGACGAACCACTTTTAAAACTAAACTGTTGTGGACCTCTTTTTTTCCAAACAACACTGACCCTTTCCTCTTTTAGGAAAACCAAAGTCACAATTGACAAGCCTTAGAATGTTGGAAGAACAGAAGATTTATATTTTATTATGGAAATAACAATTATTAATTGCGAAAATCTACTTTACCTACTCTTGCTATCAATGAAAATACATTATCTACAACTATTATTACTATTTAGAACTTTTGTTTATAGGAAAACCGTAAAGGTGTATGATGCCATGGCTTAAATATTGTTTCAAAATCTCTCGACCATAAATTGGCGTGGCGAACCCCTAGGAGTAAACGGGCGCAAGTTTGAGTTACACTGAACAGGCTGATCTAATTAGTTAAGTAATGGACGTATTTGAATGAACAATATGACTGTTATCCTTATACTTTTTTCCTTGTTAACCTAGCATCTGTTTAACCCTATATGTACGAGTTTAAGAATCTACGTATTTGGGATAAAATTTTAATTTTTTGAACATACTATGACTATGGCTATGATATTTAGTCAGTTTTCATCTTTACTTACTTATTGTCATATAGGTTATTGTTAATCTGTAGGTATATTTTCAAACCCTATATAACTATCACAAACAAAGAAATTATTATTGTCCGTTATTTCTTTCAAAAACAGAGGAGCTTTTAGAAGCAAAACGTTTTGTTAGTCCTTTCTCTACTTGCTTACTCTATGATTGAAGTCATTAACCTCCGACTTACCGCCAAAAACTATGTCAGAATCCATTTTCAAAATTGTCACTGGTTAACGTCAACTGTACACAAGTGCGCGGCGCATTCTGAATTCAAAAATTCCAACATGGCGGTCGCGACGTCGATCATCGCGGGCGCATTACAGCATACTACTCCCTAACAAGTTTTGATTAGCTTTAAATAGTGGTACCCATATTATTTAGTTACTATGTACGCCCCGCGGTTTTACCCGCGTTAGTCTCAATCCCGTGGGAATATAGAGATTAATAAGTAGTATTTATATTACCAAGGTTCATAGCAGACTACCTCTGTGGCACGGTAGGCAAACACCCGCTTGCGACGCAGAAGGTTATGGGTTCGATTCCTGCCTCAAACAGCTGTACTTATGTATAGGTATTAAGTATATATTTACAAAAGAAAATTATAAGTATTGTATCCGTTTTGTCTAGCCACCATAACACAAGCCTAGTAAGGACTACACGGCGTTGTGTAAAAATGTGCTACAATATTTTAAAAAAGTTTCATTAGCTCTTGCATAAAGAGGTAACAAACATAAACTCACATACAAACTTTTGCATTATTAATATTAGTATGAGTAGAATTTCATTGAGTTTAAAGGGAGGTGTGGGATCACTGTATTTTATGATGCAGAGCTAATATTATTAATTGAGGAATTTTGTTAGTTGCCATGTCTGTAAATTTTTATGTTCGGGCAATTGCCATGGGTCAATTTTTTTTTTAAATTGGTATATTTCATGAAAACTTTAAAAAATTGTAAACATTAAAATATTTTTTTACCTATTATGATTTTTAATTTAAAAAAAAGGATAAACATACCTAATTATTTATCTGACTTTTGTCTACTATTATACTAAAATTATTAAGAGAAAAGATTTGATTGTTTGTTTGAATTGAATAGGCTCCGAAACTACTTGACCGATTTTTATGAAACTTGCTATGAGGATACATTGATTCATTGGGAGTGACATTGGCTACTTTTTATCCCGATATTCCCACTGTCTCGGGAGCTACGCGGGCGAAACCGCTAAGTAATGCTGGTCCCAAATTAATATTACAAGACATTCCACACACGCCATCTAGCCCCAAGTTAAGTAACTAGACTTGTGTTATGGGTGCTAGACAACGGATATAATTACTTAAATACTTTTCTTTTGTAAATATATCCTTATAATACTTACATATAAACAACCAAACCACAGACAAATATTTAAGCATAAATACTTGCCTGAGGCGGGAATCGAACCCGCAACCCTGAGTTTGGCAGTCCGGCCAAACTCAGGGTTGCGGGTTGTATAAATATTTTTACACAAACGTTCTGTAGAAGATCCCACAGGATTCAGAAGTTCATGGACACTTACTCATAATTCTTACAACGAAGTAAAATAAAAGGTAATTGAATTAAAACCAATCACGATGGAGTGACGCTCGCTTCCGCCGGAAATGGTGCTGTAAATAGGCATTTCCGGTTTTAAATTCTAATGGATTACAATGTAGTGTCAAGTTGATTTTAAGTACATATACTATTACTAGCTGTTGCCCGCGACGTCGTACGCGTGGTTATTTTGTTTTGTATGCTTAAGAGGAAAGGGTACCGAGCGCTCTCTCCATACAAACGTAGTCGACTATTTCCTCCCTGGATAACGCCACTAGAGAAATTAATTTTGTTGCACAAAACTTGTAACTGCCATGACCATGCATGTTTTGGTTTTTGTTTTTAAAATCTTAATTTCTATGATAATTAGAAAATGATAAAACCAAGACATAGGAGCATAGTCATGGCGGTTATAGGTTTTATACTACAAAAATATTTGCTCTATTGTAAATATTCAGGGAGGAAACAGTCAACTACGTTTGTATGGAGAGAGCGCACCCTTTCATCTTAAGGCCAGGTGCTAATAAAGCTACCAAAATCGACCTTTGTTTTAAGCAACTCTAAGTAATCAAATACTCTTTTTTTGTTATTTGGATATGAATCGATATTGTAGTTTAATAACCATATTTTTGTTTATTGTGGTTGAAAACATGATATGAACAACTTCGTTCGATAGAAAAAATGTCAGAAAACAGAGAATTATTAGATCGTTTATCGGGTTTTATTCATAAATAGTTAACGTTTGTTTCTAAATATGAATCAAATGATAGGTTTTCACCTCTAGGAACTATATTTGTGGAAAATAGAGTTAAAATGTTTTGCATATCGATCAAATATAACAGTTAGCACGCAGCACGCTACGTCTTTGAGAGCGGGGGCTAAGGTAATGTGAATACCTACACACGGTACTGGAAGAGCGCCTTAAACCTTCCTCTTGAATCACTCTATCTGCTATTAAAAATACCGCATCAAAAATCCGTTGCTTACCTACTTTGTTTTATACTATAGGTACTACGTAGTGATAGTGATTTATTTTGTGCTAAAAGAATATAAAGTACAGTCTGCAACAGAATTAGAAAGATAGATTTTCAATTTTAATCAGGTTTTTGAATATTTAAATAAAATAAAGTTGAGATTTCTAGTAGTATGGTAAAAGGGTAATCCGAAATCAAATCAAATAAATATTTATTTTGTGCCAAAAGAATATAAAGTACAGTCTGCAACAGAATGAAATAGATAGATTTTCAATTTTAATCAGGTTTTTGACTATTTAAAAAAAAGTTGAGATCTCTAGTAGTATGGTCGAAGGGTAAAATGAAATTAAGGCGCTCCGAAATCAAATTAAATAAATATTTATTTAGCAAAAAAATAACATTAAACTAATTGGTAGAATTTTGTTCCCATCACAATAACCTGAAAGCTTAACTGGTAAAAAAACTGTGTTTCAAGCGACATGTGCTGATAATTAAATTAAAACTAAAAACCGACAATAAAGCGAATATTTATCTAATAATCTGTTTTAGTAGTTTTCCCTATTTTACGAAATATGTATTTAGTTTTTAATAAAAGAAACAAGGTACGGTCGGCTGCATAATTGCAGACCCACCGTAAAGCTCCAAAACGGCTGCTATAAGAATAATTTCAACACAAGCAAGATTCTAGACACCTACTTTAGGTGAAGTTTAAAGTCTTCTAACGCATCAATTAATCAAACAAAAATTATTAGAATGAAAACATTTTAATATTAATTTTAGAACTCTACCGGGGGCTGCAATTATGCAGCCGACTGTATATAAAACAATAACAAAATAAAAATAAATAAATAATTAAAACTAAACCTATTCGAACAAACCCCTCCTTAGCGTTTCCGGTGCAAAGCTGGACAATATGCAAGCAGCGTTACCCCGCTGAACCGCTATCGACAGCCTTTGCACCAGGAATCCCCGGAACGCGGATCAAACCCCCTGTCCCGGAGGCGACATCTCCCTCACAAATGCGAAACACTCGGGCCCCCCAATTCCCAGACGTCTCGACCACCACAGGCACAAAAATATAATTAACTAGCAACGCTCCGCAGTTTCACACGCGCAACTCCCGATCCCGTGGGAATATCGGGATAAAAAGTAGCCTATAGCCTTCCTCAATAAATAGACTATTCAACACAAAAAGATTTTTTCAATTCGAACCCGTAGTTATAGAGATTAGCGCGTTCAAACAAACAAACAAACTCTTCAGCTTTATAATATAAAGTATAGATAAGTATAGATTAACTAAAATTAAAAAAACACTTATTAATAGACACGAAAATTAAATATATAAAAGTTTTATGTGATCTATACATATAAAATGCTTTGTCTTGAATGACTGACTGACTGACGCATCAACGCACAGCCTAAACCGCTGATCGTAGAAACCTGAAACTCGGAGGGTGCGTTCTTTGTATGACATAGACATCTGATAAGAGAGGATTTTCCGAAATTCTATCCCTAAGGGGGTGAAAAAGGGGGTCAAAGTTTGTATAGGACAATGTGATTCTTTAGCCCGGGCAAAAGCTTGTATGAGTATAGATACATGTTTATGTAAGCAGAGTTATATTAATTACTAGCTGCGCCCCGCGGTTTTACCCGCGTTAGTCTCGATCCCGTGGGAATATTAGGATAAAAAGTAGCCTATAGCCTTCCTCGATAAATGGACTATCCAACACAAAAATAATTTTTCAATTCGAACCAGTAGTTCCTGAGATTAGCGCGTTCAAACAAACAAACAAACAAACTCTTCAGCTTTATAATATAAAAGTATAAGATATAATATTAGTAGGACTAGCTGCGCCCCACGGTTTTACCCGCGTAAGTCTTGATCCCGTGGGAATATCGGGATAAAAAGTAGCCTATGTGTTAATCTAGGTCTCCAGCTATCTAGATAGTTAGAGACCTAGATTCATCGCAATCGGTCCAGTAGTTTTAGCGTGAAGGAGTAACAAACATACACACACACACACACGCACACACAAACTTTCACATTTATAATATTAGTAGGATAGAATCTAAGCAGCTGCAGCTAGTCGATGCTATTGATAAAAGTAAAATCCGAATAGCTGATCTATTTCAATTACAGCTAACCAGAAAGTACTTAAATCACAAAGCACCATAGAAATAAGATCTTGACTTTCCATTTTCCACCGTCCTTATTTGACGTCCTCTGTGCCGCGACGCTGAAGGTTGCAGGTTCGATTCTCACCTTAAATATTATTTTCCTACAGAGACTGAAGTGCGAGTTTTTTCGTATAGCAAACTTTACTACTATGTTTGCGTAAACGAGAAAATTGCATGGAAAGTTAAAGTTTTGAATTACGTCCGCTGAAGGCGCATTTCAGCTTTTTATATTTTCTCATTTACGCTAACGACGTCGTAGTAACGTTTGCTATACGAAAAATGCTCGCACTACGGATACATATTTTTGTTTTCTGTGTAATATTAAGTATTATTTACAAATTATAAAAGTACCTAGGTATATACTAAAGTATTCTATCTATTGTCTGGCCACCATAACACAAGTCTAGCTGCTTAACTTGGGGCTAGATGTCGCTGTGTAAAGTATCCTACAATATTATTATAATAAAGCACACTTTCAATAAGGGTTTTCTAAGGCTCACATGTAAAACCACAAAATTTGCTGATTCTCTTGGTTTGAAGAAGTTTCTATCAAAAATTCCGTAGATTAAGGCCGACTTTAAACATAGAAAAAAGTCGTCCAAAAACTACTTGAATTTTCAATAGAAATTATGTCTGAAAATTGAAATTGATTACAAAAACACGGTTTAAAAACAGAGATATTGAAATGACAAGTAGATTCTTAACCATAGGTAGAAGAAAACAAAGTGATCCGTATAATCCGGGTTCCGTTTTTTCTTTCGAGGTACGCAACCCTAAAAACATACATTTTTTGGATACATTTGGATACATTTTTTTCTTTATACGATACGGGCGTTATTTTTCGTTAATTAATTTTCGGTTAAATAATAAATCATGATGACGATGATGATTCCATGACCGAATTCGGCCACAGTGACTATTTAGAAGAAGATGACGAGCTTCGGTGTTCAGCAGCTCGTCTATGGTGTGCTCTTTGGTGAAATCATACTCTTAGGGTATACTATAGAAAGCTATACCTATCGGTATGTCGTATTGAATCGGATTGTTATGAACCCCTCGCTACAGGTAGACAGTAGTAATTATTGACAAGCAGTTTTAAGTAGGATAACTTTGACTAACTACCAAAAAATAGTCCAAGAAACCCTACTTAAAACCGCTGTCAAGTTGAAGAGATCCGCGTAGAAATCTTCCAGCAAAGTTAAGCACATTTCAAACGACTTCTTCCAAAACAAAGTCGGATAAAACCTACTTAAATTCACTATTAGACTACTTCATTTTCTCCGCCAGATGCAATCCTTCCTGAAGCAGGTTTTTGCCTGAAACTAAGTAGCAATTGCCTGGCTTCTACTATCGAAAAAAAGCCTGACAAAACTCTACTTAATTCCAGTTAAAACTGGGACAATTATCACAAAGACGAACATAGTATTCACTTATGATTTCACTTCACTGCAACTTATTTGAAACTGGTAAAATGCAAGACTGAACCTACTTTTATAGGAAACCATCCCGTTTGATGATTTAGGAACGTCATTAGCTAATGAAATTGTTTGCTTCATTATTTTAAATTCTCTATTTGAAGTTAATATAAGTAGGTACTTACTCATTACCTACCCTAAAATTTAAACTAAGTACTTTGCTAATTTGCAATGGCCTCTTAGATTAGCTTGTTTTTTTTTAATTCCGAATTCGTTTTTGACGGCGCTGAGATTTGATTCCAGGGTAAGTCAATCATTTTTGAAAACTTCTTTAGGCGCGTTATGAGAAAATGATGAGATTGCAATTTTAAGAAGCGCGCGCATCACCGTACTACTATATAAAGTAACAGGTTGAAGCTGCTCGTAAAAGAAATGTCAGACGGACAGACAGACAGACGGACGTATAACTTCTGGAAGTATAAGTATAATTTCTCACGGGCGTACTGACGTATAGGTACACGCACCAATTTTTTTCTTCTTTTTGCCTTTTGAGGGAAGGCAAAGGGTTATTTATTAGTCCATACAGGCTCTTTTACACATTTCGTAGAAATTTAACATCTTTCTTTTAATGTTTAATCCTGTAGCTAACTTTTTTGTATTAATCCATGTACCAATATACCTACCTTCTATACCTACAAATAAAATTCTTTGTTCAGACTGACTGACTGACTGATCAACGCACAGCTTAAACCACTGATCGTGAGACCGTAAACATGGAGTGTATGTTCTTTGTATGATGTAGGTATCCGAAAAGAAAGCATTTTCCGAAATTCTACCCCTTAGGGGGTGAAAAGAGGGCAAAGTTTGTACAGTATGTTGCAGAAACCCTGTTTTAAATTATGACTTTATTAATTGTGTGTGTTCTGACAATATATATTTTCATTACTCATACTCTGAAAGTAGGTCTAAAGATGCTTGAAGAGCGTGTAGAAAGAAAAACTTTCAGCCCTAGGGAAAATCGCTTTCACTGACAGCTGTCATGTCAAATTATGGCTTCGTGCGTCTTGTGCAATGTGCTTGTAGCCAGTATCAGTATCATTACGCATTAGGAACTTCAAAAACCTAACCTCCTTACTGTAGGTAACACCAAAGAATAAAAATTATGGCTTCACACGGCTCATGCATACTGCCAGAGGTAGTATGGAGTCTCCCATTCACTCTCGTTATTATGAAGAATTTTATGTATTATTCGTAATGAAAAGCACAGTGTTTACCTCGGGTAAAAGACTCATTAAGCTCGGGCGCCGAACTCCGTCTCGGGACTCAATGAGTGACTTTCACACCTAGGGTAACAATGTACTATTATTTAGTAACAGCCTTTATAACAAAATAAATTAATGAAGACAAACACAGATTCAAATTATTTATTTATTTGTAATTTTCAACATACTTACCATAAGTACCTAATACTACACTTTTACACAATTAAAAACACTGCTTGAAGATATTAAATTACATTAAAAAATATACGATCGAGTTAAGATTTTATGTGGTTAGTAGGTTAAGTAGACACAGACAACAGACAAATATCTAAACATAAATACATGTCTGAGGCGAGAATCAAACCCGCAACCCTGTGTTTGGCAGTCCGGCATGGTGACCATTGTGCTAACTGGTTCGTAAAATTATACAAAAAAAAAGAATACTAATTATCATGAAAATATAATCTACAGTCGGTAAAAAAAAGAAGAAATTATTATTTTAAAAATGTTTTACATTCAATAAAAATGTATTATATTGCCAATATATTTCTTCAAGTCATTATAACGCGATAACAACCCGTTTTTATAAAATTAATAATATACTGACGAGTTGAGAACTTCCTACTTTTGAAGAAAAATACATAAATCTATTTAAAACTAAAATAATCAATTGAAATATTAAGAACTATGATGGTTTTTATTGACATAATTTTTTTATAACAACGTTTGTATTATTTATTTATTAGCTTAGGTACATAATTATGTTTCATTATTTAAAAAAGTATAATTTTAACTTTAAAATAAAAATTAATAATTTAAAAATAAATATTGCAGGACATTCCAGACGTCGCCATCTAGCCCCAAGCTATGTAACTAGAGTTGTGTTATGGGACAACGGATATACTACTTATATACTTTTATTTTGTAAATATATACTTATAATACATAGAAACAACCAGACCACAGACAAATATCTACACAATGGTCACCATGCCGGACTGCCAAACACAGGGTTGCGGTTTCGATTCCCGCCACAGACAAGTATTTATGCTTAGATATTTGTCTGTGGTCTGGTTGAACCTATGTATTATAAGTATATATTAACAAAAGAAAAGTATATAAGTAGTATATCCGTCGTCTAGCACCCATAACACAAGTCTAGTTACTAAGCTTGGGGCTAAATGGCTATGTGTGGAATGTCCTGCAATATTTATTTACTATTGTACGCGGCGCATTAGTGAGATAATAAAGTTCTTGTCGGTTTCTTAATCTTCTTCGTTCTTCTTTCAGTTGTAAATAGTCAAGTGAGTTCATTTTGCGATCATCAAAACGGGCAAATACGAACAGAACTGCCCGTTGGTGATGGTCACAAACCAACATCGCTTAACAAATGTTCTCCAATACTTCTTTTTGAATTATCGGCACTTGGAGATCTTCTGGTGACCTCTGTGATGTATCAGGCGCAGAAGATTTCCCGTTGGGTTCCAGCCATGGCAAAAAGATCTTTTGGTGCCCTCTGTGATGTAGCAGGTGAAGTCTTGCCTGTGACGCAGAAGATTGCCCGTTCGATTCCAGCTATGGCAAAATATTTATTGATAATCTACAGATATTACCTAGGTACGCTCGGAGTCAGAATTGCAAACCCACCATAATGCTTCAAAACTGCTGTCTTGCTTGAGTTCAAGTTTAAACTCATTAATTTATTAGATATTATTAGAATAAAAACATTCCATAATCACATAGAATATATCTGTACAAGATAGTAGTTTTAGAATTATACTAGCTTTTGCCCGCGACTTCGTCCGTGTATAAGTCGAAAATGGTTCTAATAGGATTGGACCAAGCAATCACGTACAAACACTTTGTCCCTTTTTTCACCCCCTTAAGAGTAGACTTTCGGAAAATCCTTTTTTATCGGATGCCTACGTCACATAAAGAACACGTCCAAGTTTCAGGTCTCTACGATTAGCGGTTTAGGCTGTGCGTTGATCCGTCAGTCAGTCATTTAGGACAAAGCATTTAATATGTATGGGGTTGCAATTCTGACTACGACCGTACCGAAATGACTTAACAATAAAAAAAACAGATTTTTCCAAAATCTTCGTTCTTGTTGCTCTGAAAGCATAGAAATTATTTGTTAAACAAATTGAAATTGACAAAGAAAAATAATTCGTAACTTTTATACGACTGAATGGATTTTTATCAAACATAACTATAAACATTAATGAAACATAGATATGTAGGTACCTATATGTTTATGAAATATGTATTTCACATAAAAAAAAACACATTCAAACACAACTATAGGTACATTCATTCGGGGTTAAAATCAACTACCTCACGGGAGTAAAATTATATTTTTACGGCCAGGTCGCTAAAGATTACTTTCAAAGATAGTAAAGTAGTACCTAAATACATAAGTAATGCAATAAAATATTAGTTAACAGACTTGGAAAGTAGGTAAACTTAATACTTGCACTTGAACAAATAAAACTACTTAGTAAGAACTTACCTACTTACTTTACTAATGTTTAACGGTGATAAAATTGAAATGGGATCGAGGAATACCGATAATTCTGTGTCTGCTTATTCATTTATCTGCTACGAAACCGATATCGTTTCTACGAACGTGCTACGAGACTGATTGTGGATTTAAAAAGAGGGCAGTCATAAAACCATTTTAATGGTAACAAATAAATGCTCATTGTTCTGTCTGTACTCCACGTTTATCTGCTACGGAACCGATATAGTTGCTGCTACGAATAAAACATTCTAAGTACGAGACTGATGGTTGAATATGCTAAGGGCAGTCTTGAAATTATATCAAAATGGCATCGTAAAATGCTGTAAAAATTTGAAAAAAATAAAAAAATGTAAAAAAAATGCTAATTGTTCCTTCTATACCCCACATACTCCACGTTTATCTGCTACGAAACCGATATTTTGCTACGAACGTGCTACAAGACTGATTGTTGATTATGATAAGGGCAGATACAAAATTATATCAAATGGCATCAAATAAATGCTGTTTATTTCGTCTTTACTCCAATCTGCTACGAAACAGAAATCGTTGCTACAAACATGCTACGAGACTGACTTTGACAGAGGGTAGGCATAAAATGGTTTTATATAGCATTAAATAAATGCTGAGGGTTCTGTCTCTACTTCTACAACTAACTGCTACGGAACCGATGTAGCTGCTAAGAACATGTAAGAATATTGATTTTGACAATGACAGTCATAAAATTTTAATAAATAGCATCAAATAAATACCGATTGTTCTGTCGCTACTTCTACATTTATCTGCTACGGAACCGGTATCGTTGCTACGAACGTGCTACGATACTGATGTTGATTTTTAAATCTTGGATGTTATTCGTGCATATTTTTAGGTGTACCTAAGAAGGCTAAGTAAGAATAGAGTTAAGTGGCTAGAAGAGTTATGGGTATAGAGGGATAGAGAAGAAGATCTAAGAGAAAATGGATGGACTGACTAAAATTAAATACCTACATCTAACCATAGACATGTATTTACTTCATAATTCTAACAGATATTATGTAGCTAATCCAACTTCTTCCTTAAATTAACTCCAAGTGATCTACTGAGAAGGAAAGTTCTATATAGAAACACAACTTGAAATCTGGATCCAATGAGAAATAATCTCATTAGATTCATGATGGATCTGACGAAGGGATCAAATAAGAAAGAAAAATCTTAGTAGTTCCACTTTTTAAAATATGGATCCAGTTAGAATAAAAATATCTCACTAGATTCATCATTGTTGAATCGTTCGCCCCGTGTCGAGCGCTTAAATCGTTCTACTGATATTCGTTCGACATGGGAAATTTACTATTTTTGAATCGCTTGATCGTAATGAGTGGTCTCCACCACTCGTCGGCGACAGGCGAGTGGTAGACTAAACGTCAAACAATCATAGTCAAACATTGGGAAACGATCTTTGAAAAATATTTATATATTTTGGGATTATTTCGGTTGTTCATCGGTAATTACCGGTTTTCAATTTTCTGCGTAAAACGAACAAAGATTGTCATTTAAAATTTCAACGACGAATGATTCAAAAATACAGAAAATTGGTGACATGCGACTGGGAAGTGTAGTATGACTTGTAGACGTGTACAACGAAGCCATGTCACACGAGCGATTAAAAAAATACATACAACCGAATTGAGAACCTCCTTCTTTTTTAAGTCGGTTAAAAATAGATCTTGACCAAAGCTCCTGACAATAGATCTTTTGCTTATGCTCTCTGTTGATTTTACTACTAACAACCATCCACTATCATCAACTAACCATCAAATATTAAGTTTTAAATGAAATTGCTTCCAAAAAGTAATAAATAAAACACCATACCTACCTTTTCTTCGGCACCTTTAACCAGGCCCGTGTTGATTTAAGACACGTGTGGTATGTTATGTGGACAAAGTTTTAATGATAGTGGATCGGAAGGTGATCTGTCTTCGACTGTGGATACTGGCTGCGGTGAGACGATATAGGTCTCTTGTGGTACAGCCTTCGGTTGTACAGGGGTGGATTTTAAGGTAAATATAGGTTCAATAATTAGGTTACGCTTAGTTTACTGAAAATATACCACTTTAACTTTCTTTACCTCCAGAATTAGAGGGCTTAAAAAGTTTGTGCCACTTTTATTTAACAAAAAAAAAACTAAATCAAAATCGGTTCATCCGTTCGTTAGCTACGATGCCACAGCAGACACACACACAGACACGTCATACTTATAACACCCCGTCGTTTTTGGTTGGCACTGCATTGGCACTTGACGACCCAGTTAGCACAATAATCACCATGCCGGACTGCCAAACACAGGGGTGCAGGTTCGATTCCCGCTTCAGGCAAGTATTTATGCTTAGACATTTTTCAGTGGTCTGGTTGTTTCTTTGTATTATAAGCATATATTTACAAAAGAAAAGTTTAAAAGTAGTATATCCGTTGTCTAGCACCCATACCACAAGTGTAGTTACTAAGCTTGGGGCTAGATGGCGATGTGTTTGTCTTGTTATTTTGTCACTAATATCAATATTTTTAAAAAACCTTTTTTTGGCCCTTATTGTTAGGTAAGGACTTTGTGTTCCTATATATTGTACACCGTACCTACATGTCAGTGTTCGTTTGTTTGTCCCTCTACTTTTCTAAAATATCCTGAGTCGTGTTCAAAAAATATTTTTCTATTCTATTCTTTTTTCTAACCCAAGTCGCCGTGTCACCCTTTGCCCTGCAGTGGGACACTACAGGCTCAGTGTCCCACTGCAGGGCAAAGGCCTCTCTACTCCTCTTCCACTGATCGCGATCTTGTGCGACAGATTGCCAATCAGAAATTTGTCTATATCGTCTTGCCACCTTCGACGGGGTCTGCCGGATAATCTTTTTCCGTTGGTGGATGTCCTAAAAGTTGTTGATTTGTCCCAAAGTTCTTCCGGCATACGGCAGATTTGGCCGGCCCAATTCCACTTCAGTGTCGCAGCTTTTTGGGTGAAAGAGGAGTAGAGAGGCCTTTGCCCTGCAGTGGGACACTGAGCCTGTAGTGTCCCACTGCAGGGCAAAGGCCTCTCTCCTCCTCTTCCACTGATGGCGATCTATGATCTTGTGCTACAGATTGCCAATCATATATTTACCCATTATCGTCTTGCCACCTTCGACGATATTTTTAACCCCCGACGCAAAAACGACGGGGTGTTATAAGTTTGACGTGTCTGTGTGAGTGTGTGTGTCTGTCTGTGGCATCGTAGTTCCCGAACGGATGAACCGATTTTAATTTTGTTTTTCTTTTGTTTTACAAGATGATTGTTTGTGACCGATGTCACGTTTGACGGTTTTATTCATAACGCGTTTTTTTATTATAAGTCATAGTAGTGGAAACATTTAATTTGCTTTTTATTTTTTCTTGTAATTTCTTACTATTTTTTAAGAGCAGCTTGTATTCTTATGAAATAAATAAATAAATATTAATACATTCTATTTAATGGCTGACAGTGGCCTAAGTACAGCCCTGTTCTTATGTGGTTTGATGTATGTTCAAGTGTTTCATTTATTTGTTCTAATTCCTGCGTGTGCGCCACTCTCTTGACATCGTTTATATTCCATACCTACTGCATTTCATTATAATTAGATTTGAATTCTGGTACATTTCATTTTTACCCCTGAATAAAAAATGGTTGTCTGTAAAGTCGGTTTACGGGCAATAATTTTTCGTGATAACGTCATAAGAATTTTGCATAGGTACTTTAATGGTTACCTTGTCAATAACGGTAACGTAACATGACGTCATACTTTTTTGTGAGTGCGGTTGTTCATAGATCTTTCAGACTTTTAATAATTTTGGCCCCTTAGTAGGCGTGTCACAGACCTTCACATATTACGCTAGACAGGCGATTGTAATCAATTACCTAAATGCTTCCAACTGGCGTGCGAGCGCACAGCTATAATTTCGATCTGCTTCATAATATTAAAGGCCTTTAGACACAACAGGCATTGTGACTTAAAATGCCGCGGTGTATTTCGAGACCCATACCGATTGAGAGGGCATTATGGCACCGAACCGGTAAAGAGTCTTGCGTAAACCCCATTAGAAAAGTTCGTAGATCTACGTGCTTTTTTCTGAGTGAAATGAAGAGGAATAAAATTAGTGTTTAACTCTGCATTCAATCCGCGCGTGGACCGTACCTCGTTTTATCTTATATTTATTTCTTCAATTGTGTTTAACTAAATCGAAATTTGATAGATATCAAAAAGACAAAACAACAGTAACTCCGTCGCATCGAATTTTTTTAGGTTAAGTTTTTCTACAAGGCGAGCGCGAGCTGGTGAGATGAGACTTTTCGTTTTACAAATAAGTACATAGTCACAGTATTAAGGAATGAGAACTTTGTTTCACTTATGTTTAAAAAAAACTAGCTTTCGTCCGCGATTTGAAGAATATAGATTGGACCAAGGAATCACGTTGTCCCATACAAACTTTGACCCAATTTTTCACCCCCTAGGGAGTAGAATTTCGAAAAAACCTTTCTTATCGGATGCCTACGTAATACAAAGAACACACCCTCCAAGTTTTAGGTATCTACGATCAGCGGTTTAGGTGCTGTGCATTGATCCGTCAGTCAGTCAGTCATTCAGGACAAAGAATTTTATATTATGTATAGAATCTATACATAATATAAAATTTCTATACTAGAGATGACGAAAGTAGTATTGTGTTGGTGAAGCGAATGTGCTTTAGTATAAAACGAAACGTTTATTAACTTTTTTCGCGAATGAAAAGGAAATTGTGCACATTCAGCTAAGGGTTTCGTTATTTTACAATAGAAAATACGTAGATTCTAGGACTGAAGTTCGTAGGTTTGCAGTAGAGGCCTAAAGTACGTAGATCTACGTAAAAAGACGTAGTGTTGGCAACACTGCCTTCATGTCGTGTGCAGGACGCAGCACATGATGTAAGGAAAGCAGATGTGGCATATCCTAACAGTGGAACGCGCAGGTAAGTATAATATAAGTATAGGTAGAAGGTATAGTATAAGAAAAACTTATCTAATCAATATGAAGAAAGGTAGAGCAATAATTATTCTCTGTATAAAAATAATGTACTTACCTAATGATGAACATTTGTGTAAACTTTTTACTTGGTATTTATTGGGGTCGTTCTTTGTTTTATCATTCACTAGCAGCACTCCGCGGTTTCACCCGCGTAACTCCCGATCCCGTGGGAATATCAGGATAAAAATATAGCCTATAGCCTTCCTCGATAAATGGACTATCTAACACAAAAATAATTTTACAATTCGAACCAGTAGTTCCTGAGATTAGCGCGTTCAAACAAACAAACAAACAAATATTAGTATAGATTGGAGGTAGGTATTTGGGTGTTGGGAGTCTCGATGCAACGAATTGTAGGTGGAGATAAGTAGGTTTAGGTTGTACCTAGGTAGAAATATATATAAATCTATAGACTGTGTCTATAGGCACGGTCGGAGTCAGAATTGCAGACCCACCGTAATGTTCTTAAGAGGCATGCCCATTTTTTATACCTAACTTCATAGCTCTCTTATTAGTAACATACCGTAGAATCATTAGCATTAAGTTTCAAGTATGTACAGTAACAGCATATTTTACAAGGGAGACTGGGTATGCCCCTTTACTATTATTGGAATGTTTTAATAATAGGAGTTTTGGCGGGAACGAGTTAACAACATGTCGTGCTGCAGTTTTATTTTCATTAAACTTAGTTGTAACCATGTTGTAACCCGAGTTGAATTGTATAATTCTGGTGGAATGTTATTCAATTTAGTTCTGTGAAAGTGCACAAGTGTAGTGAAAGTAAAAATCAGTGTCAGGCATGGAGTTTTCTCGTTGCCTCCAAATCTCCTATTAAGGTTATGGTAAACTTGCCACCGCTTTACTATAGCCCCTGATTTGACGGACTATGACGACTTTGACTGATTTAAAACACTTTAGGCCCAATTTATGAAAAACCGGGTCATAATTTGATGCAAAATATAACTTGACACTGGCTAAATGCGAAGCCATAATTAATAGCAAAAAAATATATTTCTCTAACAGATTATTAGATTCATGAGTTGATTGACTTAAATCTTAATTATGTTATGATTATTATGGCCTGTCTGGTAGTGAGACATACCTATAAGTATGAGGCCGATTTATACATTTTCAATATGGCGCCATCTGTCTGCCAGTTGATGAACTATTTAATAATCTTTTTGAACTTGAACTCGAGTAAGACTTAAGAATCTTGCTTGAGTTGAAAACATTTTAGTAATAGTTTAGAATGGCAGACCCACCGTAGAGCTCCAAAACTGCTGTTTTGGAGCTCAACGGGGGGGTCTGCCATTTTGCCTCCGACCGTACTTAAACAGAAAAAGACTCATGACTAATTCTCTGAAACTGTAAGGTGTCTGCTATTCTGTGTTTTTAAAGAGACACTGACGCGGGTAGCACCGCGTTGAACAGCTATAGTTCAGAATAAAATGCAAACCCTGCCTAGGTCTTTAAACTGAAAGAGATCTGGTTTTTAAACTAGTAGTAGTAACTGGAACTACTGGTAGAGTAAACCATATACTTAGAAAGGTTATTGTGTTTAATAGTACATTGTTACCCTAGGTGTGAAAGTCACTCATTGTTCGAGGGACTTAATGAGTCTTTTACCCGAGGTAAACACTGTGCTTTTCATTACGAATAATACATAAAATTCTTCATAATAACGAGAATGAATGACAGACTCCATACTCCATACTACCTCTGGCAGTATGCATGAGCCGTGTGAAGCCATAATTGTAATTCTTTGGTCTTACCTAAAGCAAGGAGGTTAAGTTTTTGAAGTTCCTAATGCGTAATGATACTGATACTAGCTACAAGCACATTGCACAAGCCGCTCGAAGCCATAATTTGACATGACAGCTGTCAGTGAAAGCGATTTTCCCTAGGGCTGAAAGTTGTTCTTTCTACACGCTCTTTAGGCATCTTTAGACCTACTTTCGGAGTATGAGTACTGAAAAAGCATTTGAATTGGTAAAGAGAGTGGGTCTATATAATTGCTATGGTAGGCCTACCTACCTATGGTTTTTTGCGTATAAAAGGTCGCAAAAAACCATAAGGACAAACTTGTAAGCCAATGATATTCTAATAAAACCCCTACAATAATCCACAATTAATTGTTGGTAGATCTTAATAAAGTAGTTCTTAGAAAAAAGGGTACCTACCTAATAACTCTTGACTTTTAAAAACGTGTGGTGTTACACAAGGACTTTTAAGTAACTAAGTAAATATAAATTAGTTCAAGCTTCTAGCGTTACGCGGTTATGTAGCCACAATCCGTTGCAATTAAATAGGCACCTACCCAGCGATTAATCGTATTGTAGATATCAAATATCATGTATGTGGAATAAGGTAAGATGCGTACAGCCATGGACCTCGAAAATCAAGTAGGTAGTAAACAAGTAACCAACTATATAATAACTCAATTGCAAGTACTTTCGAAAACTGAAGCTGTTTTTTTATACCACATAATGCATTAGTAAGACACGTAATACTAATAACTGCTAACTAGATATACATATAACTGACGGGAAGCGGCGATTTGGTTGTAAGATCAACTTTTGTCTATTTTATTTATGACTTTTGTTTAATATTTGGCAATATAAATGTACGTGCAAAGCCATTATGATGAAACAGAACTTGTCTTCTTATTTAAAACGTCAACGTCAATGTCACTTATACTAATTGTCAACTGTCAATTCTAATATTCAGTGTTGCTATATCTATATATTTATAAACAATTATTATAACTTTTGACACACTCATGTAAATTGTCTAAAATAGTAATAGTGCAATAGCCATAGAAATCACAAGGTACCAATTCTCTGGCAATAGCTTAGAAATTTTGGAATGTGCGAAGAAAATACAGGGGAAAACGGGAAAACTGAACGTCACATCTAAGTCAAACCTTGGTCGAACAGTTTAGATGTCAAAGTCCAAGAGGCATCATTGGCGTGCAAATGCACAGCCATAGTTTTTTTTTTTTTCTTCTTTTATTATGGCTTCGCACGTGTGCATTTAGCCAGTGTCAAGTTATATTTTGCATCAAATTATGACCCGATTTTTCATAAATCGGGCCTAAAGTGTTTCAATACAGTCAAAGTCGTCATAGTCCGTCAAGTCAGGGGCTATAGTAAAGCGGTGGCAAGTTTACCATAACCTTAATAGGAGATTTGGAGGCAACGAGAAAACTGCATGTTTGACACTGATTTTTACTTTCACTACACTTGTGCACTTTCACAGAACTAAATTGAATAACATTCCACCAGAATTATACAATTCAACTCGGGTTACATCTAAGTTTCATGAAAATAAAACTGCAGCACGACATGTTGTTAACTCGTTCCCGCCAAAACTAAGCCATAGTTTTGGTCTGCCAAAGTAAGAAAAAAAAGAGGAATCAAAATACTTTTCATAGATAAAAAAAATACAAATGAACTTTTTTGCGTTTAGAATTTTTCGATGGAAAAGCGCGGCAACACTCGGAATATACGTCATTCATTTTTTATTTATTTCTTGCGAAGTTGTGTTTGCTGTTTATTTTAATGAAAAATTAATCTAAAATGTATATTTACGAGTTACCATTTGATATAAACAAAGAACTTTGCCGTTTGCTGGATATAGACGATGTTTGGAAGGAGTTGGCTGGCGAACAAATGCGATATTCACCATTTGATATAAACGTAAGTTACCATTTCTTAATCAAATCGGGGTTTTCCTCATTGCGTGCTAGTTTTTTTGGAGTAACATTTTGGAAATACCTATGCGATGTGAAAGTTGAATTTAATTACAATAACTTACGTAAGATATGACAGTAAATATTGCAGAGGTTTTATCTCAAAGTTGTTATGTATGAGAAAGTTAACAGGAAAACTTTTTGAAATTATAACTTTCTAGATGATTCATTGTTTCTTTTATTAAAATAATATTATATGCTTGTTAGTAAACCCACATCTACTTCGTTTCAATCGGAACTTCTAAAAATCTCTTTTATGACCTGTAATGAGCTCATCGATGCCAGAAGGTACCAACCACTAGGTTAACACTTTACACCTACATAAATAAATTTAATAAATGTTAAGAACACATCGCCATCTAGCTCCAAGCTAAGCAACTAGGCTTGTGTTATGGTGGCTAGACAATGAATAGAATACTTTTATACTTTTCTTTTGTAAACCTTTTGGAAACTACTGGACCGATTTTGATGAAACTTGGTATGATCATACATTGATTCATTGGGAGTGTTATACTTTTTATCGATAGTTATGCACATCAAGGCGATGGTAGTTAGTTAATATTATTAGTAGTAGACATGCATTTTAGTCTGAAAGATCTCTATCTAGAGTTCTTGCAATTCACAAGTGTAAATACACAGTAATGTGTAAAGTAAAGTTCGTTAGTGTGTGTACCTGACGGAGCAGTCAGTAGTGAGCGACACATATTATACAGATTGGTCACTCACACAAACGAAGGCCGAGCGCACTCGTGAATTGCAAAAACTATACCTATATTTGGTTTACTAAAGGAAATGGAGCAAAAAGCGAAACGCTACACAACATCTCCCACCCAACAACTGTTCACAAGCTGGGGCCAATTGAATCACAAGACCGAGGAACTGTTTGTTCTGTTGTACCACATGAAACACGTACCAGCTATGAGATGTCTCGCTACGATTGTCGATGCTAAGTTCCTGAGGTTACTGCATAAGTTGGATGGGACTAAGAAAGCTGATGGTTAGAATGAATATTTTTACTTGCTTTTTTTAGTTTGGGCTAAACAATAAAGTATATAAATAAATATTGTAGGACACACATCGCTACTAGATCGCGATAAAAATTCTAGTTACTTAGCTTAGGGCTAGCCCTAAGCTAAGTAACTAGACTTGTGTTATGGGCGATAGACAACAGATATACTACTTATACACTTTTCTTTTGTAAATTTATACATATAATACATAGAAACAAACAAATATCTTAGCATAAATACTTGTCTGAGGCTGGAATCGAACCTGCAAACCTGTGTTTGGCAGTCCGGCATGATGACCATTGTGCCAACTGGATCGTCAGTTAGACTTGTGTTATGATGGTCAGATAATGGATATAATACTTATAAACTTTAGAAACAAATATCTATAGTATAGATATTTGTTTCTAAAGTATAGATTCTATACAATACATCAATATTTATTCAAAACGCAAATCGGAAATCGAATGAAAATTTGTAGGAGGTGGGCGTTTACCAATCGCTCCACAGAGGTTATCAAATATTGTACAACATTGTAAATAACACCATTTTGTCCTAAACTAAGCAACCTGGCAACCAAAATTGGCTATTTCTTTTGATTTGATCTACTATGTTGTTTCCAAGAATTGATCTCTATTAGCAACAATATCGATTGGTATAATAGTACATTGTTACCCTAGGTGTGAAAGTCACTCATTGAGTCCCGAGACGGAATTTGGTGCCCGAGCGTAACGAGGGCGCTAATAGTTCGAGGGACTTAATGAGTCTTTTACCCGAGGTAAACACTGTGCTTTTCATTACGAATAATATATAAAATTCTTCATAATAACGAGAGACTCCATACTACCTCTGGCAGTAAGCATGAGCCGTGTGAAGCCATAATTGTTATTCTTTGGTGAAAACCAAAGGTTAGGTTTTTGAAGTTCCTAATGCGTAATGATACTGATACTGGCTACAAGCACATTGCATAAGCCGCGCGAAGCCATAATTTGACATGACAGCTGTCAGTGAAAGCGATTTTCCCTAGGGCTGAAAGTTTTTCTTTCTACACGCTCTTCAGGCATCTTTAGACCTATTTTCGGAGTATGAGTAATGAAAAAATATTAATTATTTTTTGCAAAATTAATTAAAGATTAATGACTTTTTCAAAAATCTAATGATGCAGTTTTAGTTTTGTGTCAAAATTGACTGCGACTCCTTATAGCATTTTCGCTATCTCATATAGTTTAAGATATAGCCCTGAAGGATCATGTCAAAAAATTCAACCTGTATATATTCACTTTTCAGGCCACAAGATATTAGAAATGTATCTCAAACTCTCCCATTCATTCTCTGTCCTTCCCATGAAACAAAAATAATCATCAATTATTTTTTATTTTCAGAAAATGGTAATATAAAAGAGGTCAAACTAACAAATCCACCGATAATTCATTACAAAGTAAGTTTATTGATTTTGAAATACTATACCTCACCTTTTTTCTATCTGTCTGAATGTGATAAATTGAAAAACTACTGAACAAATTTTCATTTGGCTTTTACTATGAGATGGATTGATTTATAAGGAAGGACTAAGTGTAAAAAACGAGCCTATAGAAATAAATAGAAAGGTGATAAAAACTACGTCTACTTACCGAAACTACTGGACGGATTTTGATGAAACTTGGTATGAGGATACATTGATTCATTGACAGTAACATAGGCTACTTTTTATTCCGATATTCCCACGGGATCGGGACTTACGCGGGTGAAACCGCTGCTTGCAATATTTGTATATGGTACTTTAATAGGTGTCTCTTTTGTCCAGGATCCTCCGAAAAATGGAATCGTATTCGAAGAACAGACGCCAGAACAATTTTGTGAAAAAAGCAAGGTAATTAGTCCCAAGCTTAGCAACTAGGCTTGTGTTATGGTGGCAAAACAACGGATAAAATACTTATATACTTTTTGTAAAAAAATACTTAATATACAATAATATACATAGAGAAACACTTATACCACTACAAATATTGATTAACAGAATATACAAATATTTATTTAGCCTTCTGCGTCGCAGGCTGGAATAAGACTGCCTGTCCACAGAAGCGAGCCACATATATTCTGCAAAAAAACTCCACAACATATGTAGAAACGCCGGTCCACTTCTGTGGAAAGGCAGCCTTATCCCACCAGGTCGTCGAAATGGGGTATTCCCCCTATCCCCTAAGTGCTATCCCCAAATAGGGAAAAATGGAAATTTATTATCCCCAAATTGATAATCAAGCCAAATTAGGGGATTACAACTTTATCTATTTTCCAGACAAACAGTAAATCAAATGACGTGAACAATGAATTAAATAAGGTAGCCGCCATACCAATAATAGGTTACGAAGAATTGAGGATAGCAACTGATGATTGGAGTGACAGTAATTTGTTGGGTAGAGGCGGCTTCGGGACCGTTTATAAAGGTTAGTAAACACATCCTAACTTCATTTTTAAGACGCTTCAAAGTATCTTGCATTGCATTGATTTATTATCCAACGTTGTACACGGCGCCATCTAGCTATAAACTTAGCAATTTGATGCCAGACAATGAATAGAATTATTTTTATATGTGTGACACTGTAGGCGTAGCTGGTTTTGCCCTCGACTTCGTCCGCGTAGAAGTAAAAAATCACACCAAAATTACTTTCTACCCCTTTTTAACCCCGTTAGAGATGAATTTCTATAAAATATGAAACACATATTAGTATACGAAGTAATATTTTAATAACTTATTGTTATCTTCTTCGTTTCGATAGCACAAATTAAAAGTAAATAGATTAGGTAGGGTCAGATCCGCCCACTTTAGTATGCTGTCAGGTCTTTGGCGTTGTTATTAGCCGACATCAGGTCAGCCAACTTACAGCTGTTAGAGCTGGAGGGGCAGGTCAAGAGGTGCAGCATAGTTTGCTCAGGACCCTCATTGATCAAAATAAATAAATACTGCAAGACCATACATCGCCATCTAGTCACAAGCTAAGTAATTAGACTTGTGTTATGGGTGCTAGACAACGGATGTACTGCTTATATATACTTTTCTTTTGTAAATATATACTTACTAGCAGCGCTCCGCAGTTTCACCCGCGTAACTCCCTTTTCCGTGGGAATATCAGGATAAAAAGTTGCCTATAGCCTTCCTCGATAAATGGACTATTCAATTCGAACCAGTAGTTCCTGAGATTAGCGCGTTCAAACAAACAAACAAACTCTTCAGCTTTATAATATTAGTATAGATAATACATAGAAACAACCAGGCCACAGCCAAATATCTTAGCATAAATACTTGTCTGAGGCGGGAATCGAACCCGCAAAACTGTTTGGCAGTTCGGCATGGTGACTATTGTGCCATCCTGGTGATAAATCCTTTCTTTTCATATATTTTCAGGAGAATGGAAACACTTGCCAGTCGCAGTAAAGAAGCTGCAACATGATGAGGGTAGATACAAGGAGCTGATCAGAGAGATGTGCGTCAACCAATACCGGCACGATAATATACTGCCGTTGTATGGATACAGTATGGGAGGTTAGTAGTATTTTTTTAAAGTTCCAAAAGAGTAAAAAGGAGTTTTAGCGGGAACGAGTTAACAACATGTCGTGCTGCAGTTTTATTTTCATGAAACTTATTTGTAACCCGAGTTGAAATGTATAATTCTGGTGGAATATTATTCAATTTAGTTCTGTGAAAGTGTACAAGTGTAGTGAAAGTAAAAATCAGTGTCAAACATGAAGTTTTCTCGTTGCCTCCAAATCTGCTATTAAGGTTATGGTAAACTTGTCACCGCTTTACTATAGCCCCTGACTTGACGGACTATGACGACTTTAACTGTTTTGAAACACTTTAGACCCGATTTATGAAAAATCGGGTCATAATTTGATGTAAAATATAACATGACACTGGCTAAATGCACAAGCCGTGCGAAGCCATAATTAATAGAAAAAAAAGAGTAAAAACGGGACCCTTTTGCTAAGACTCCACTGTCCGTCTGTCTGTCACCAGGCTGTATCTCTTGAACCGTGATAGCTAGACAGTTGAAAATTTCGCAGATGATATATTTCTGTTGCCGCTATAACAATAAATACTAAAAACTGAATATATTAGGTATGGAACCCTTCGTGATCGAGTCCGACTCGCACTTGGCCAGTTTTTGGGAACGAAGTTTCTTATGGCGCGTTGCAAAAGGAGGCTAGACGGAAAAAATTAAGACCAAAAGTTGTAACGACACTTTTTGATTTTATTACAATTCCTTCGCTAATTAATCGAAAGAAACTTCGTTCCATCCGGGTGTCCCTTGACACCTCAAGTTTTTTAAATTTAAATTATCCCAGATCCGGAAGTAGCCTCATAGTCTGTGATCTGGTTGTTTCTATGTATTTTAAGTATATATTTACAAAAGAAAAGTATATAAGTAGTATATCCGTCGTCTAGCACCCATAACACAAGTCTAGTTACTTAGCTTGGGGCTAGATGGCGATGTGTGGAATGTCCTGCAATATTTATTTATTTATTATTATTATTTGATAGGTCAGCGTAATTCCGCTTTTACACCTACCTGATGGCAGATGAGCTATTTCATTTAATATGCCATACCATGTTTATTTCTAGGAATTGATGTCTATCAGCAACACTATCAATTGATACAAAAAAAAAGGGCTGAATATTTTTTGAAAAATTAACAGGTTCGATTCCTAGCTAGGATAATAACTTTTCCAAAAATCTAATCTTTCAGAATTTTTCGCTGTCTCTTAAAGTTAAGGATATAGCTGAAGGCCCGTTTCCAAATTCACCCTTTACAAAAGAAAAGTATTATAATATCCGTTATCTGGTCACCACAACACGAGCCTAGTCGCTTAGCTTGGGGGTACCTCGATATTTATTAATTGTTGAATTCCTTTTTTTTTAATTTCTAGGTCCCGAAGCGTGTTTAGTCTATCAATTAATGGCGGGCGGTTCGTTAGAACAAAGACTGAAAGGCGCACCACATCCGCCGCTAACGTGGCCACAACGGTACAGGATAGCTCATGGGGTTGCCAGGTAAATTAAAATTAAATTATAGTCGAATTCGTTACTTGGTACAAACCGGGTTATTAATCATTTGAGTACCAATGTTGGGATTATGTGCAGTAATGTGCGGTCATTGAGCAGAAATAGTTTCGAAAAAAACGTGTGGCACTCGTGGACTGCAGCGGTAAAGCAATAGCTTAACATCGTTCAAGCTTCGTACACCGACGCCGCGCTCAAAGCCCGCGATAAAAGCTATGCAATAGCTTAAAAACCTGTGTGTGTTTTAAATTGTATTTTAACTTCCAGAGGTCTACAATTTCTCCACAACATGGAAGGCACGCCGCTTATCCACGGCGATGTGAAACCAGCCAATATATTGTTGGATCAATGTCTGATGCCTAAGATTGGGGACTTTGGACTGGCAAGGAAGGGACCCTTCTCTGATGATAGAACAGATGTTAAGGTTTCCAAGTAAGTACTACTGTTAGATAAATAAATATTGCAGGACGTTCCACACATCGCCATCTAGCCCCAAGCGAAGTAACTAGACTTGTGTTATGGGTGCTACACAACGGAAATACTACTTATATATCTTATATACTTACTTATCTACTTTACTTTTTTTGTAAATATAAACTTATAATACATAGAAACAATCAGATCACATGCAAATATCAAAGTATAAATACTTGTCTGAGGCGGGAATCGAACCCGCAACTCTGTGTTTGGCAGTCCGACATGGTGACCATTGTGCCAACTGGGTTGTCAAAAGTTCTGCGATGCTGAGCGGTTTTGTGATGAAAAGGTGGTTCTAGGTGCTACATCAATCCTGACTTAGCAGTTAAAGGAATTTCTGGTAAATATTTAAAAAGAGCAATTTACTGCACTTGATTAATGGTTAATGAGCTATTCTACGAAGATTCTCATCAGGTCTTCGCCAAAGACCATGACTATGAGACATATGGTAGTTCCCGTGGACTTTGAATCACGAAATTTGGCAAAAAGCAAGTTCTTACAGCACAAATAAAATGAAAAATTCCAAAAAATTAAAATATTTGAAAGTTAAGGGCTCTATACTTAGTTGGATCAATTTACCTTGACTCTTACATTGTATGGGCGAACGAAATAAGGGTCAAAGTCAAAGTCAAGTACAAGATCACTTGGCTACGTCTTAAAAACTAAGTTAGGATGTGTGCCTTCGGAACGCGCCCACCAATGAGAAGAAGGCACAAGAAACTCATGGGGTCAAGTTAAATTGGTACTTACCATACCACTACAAGGGTAAAGAAAGAGAGTTGAAACTAATGTGCGGAACCCTCGGCACGCAAATACGACTCGCACTTGACCGATGTTTTTTTTAAATTTATATTTTTATTATTTATTTCAGAGTATACGGTACATATGCGTATTTACCAATGGACTACCTTCGTTCCCACGTGATATCACCAGCAGTAGATGTCTTCAGTTTCGGCGTTCTATCGCTAGAAATGGCGACAGCGTTACCTGCAGTCGATAGGAATAGGAAGCCAGCGTTCTTGACGCTGCTCATGCATGCTTTGAATGCTAAGAACTTTAATTTCTGTAAGTACCTTTTCGATTGCGTATTTATCAGATTTTTTTTAAAGTTAGATAGAGAGATAGGCAAACACTTTATTGCACTATAAAATCAAATACAAAACTAATTCTAACCTAAGTAGTTACTTACATAATATTTGATAAAAGAAAATTATTATAAACTGAAAATGAAAACATATGGCAAAATGGGCGGCCTTATCGCTAAAAGCGATCTCTTCTAGGCAACCTTTAAAAGTTGTTCCATGTTCCCTAGCTTAGTTGGTTTCACCGTAGCGAGGCTCTTACCTTAGCTGTGCACCGCGGTTTCACCCGCGTAAATCCCGATCCCATAGGAATATCGGGATAAAAAGTAGCCTATGTGTTAATCCAGCTAGCTACATACCGAATTTCGTAGCAATCGGTTCAGTAGTTTTACCGGATATTCCATACCGGATATGTACGCTAAAACTGCTAACACACACACACACACACACACACACAAACATACATATCCACAAATACACACACACACACACACAAACATACATATCCACAAATACACACACATACACACACAAACATACATATCCACAAATACACACACACAAACATACATATCCACAAATACACACACACACACAAACATACATATCCACAAATACACACACACAAACATACATATACACAAATACACACACACACACAAACATACATATCCACAAATACATACACACAAACATACATATCCACAAATACGCACACACACAAACATACATATCCACAAATACACACACACACACAAACATACATATCCACAAATACACACACACACACAAACATACATATCCACAAATACACACACACACAAACATACATATCCACAAATACACACACACACAAACATACATATCCACAAATACACACACACACACAAACTTTCACATTTATAATATTAGTAGGATTCCTATGGAATCGGGACTGTTCACAAATAAATAAAATTGCTTTATGAACCTAGTTAATTGAATTTTAAATTTTCTTTTTTTAGTCACGTTAGAAGATCCGATGCTCCGTGGCACGCCGGAATCGAACCCCAACCTTTGTTGGGAGTTTATCTCCATAGGCCTACATTGTACACAGGAGAATCGACACGATCGCCCTTCTATGCTTGAGGTGTATAAGCGATTAGATGCGTTACAGTATCCTGGGAAATTCGTACCATAGTAATAATGTAATATTTACATATATTCAAGCTATACAGGGTTATTGGTGACTATACTAGCAAGCCGTTGAAGGCAACTTCTGTGGACCTTAACAAACAACTTTTGTTCTACGACTTTTAGAAAGTCATTATAAAAAAAAATCATACAAGGTCAAAGTCAATTTTTTTATTCCTTTAGATGCTTAATGCATTTGTACAATGATCACATAGAAACGTCTTAAAAACTAAGTTAGGATGTGTGACTTCGGAATGTTCCCACCAATGAGAAGGTACAAGAAACTCATGGGTTTTATTTTCATGTGATCACGATTACAAAGGTCAATATTACAAATATTTGAAATTATTATTTGAAATGGAGCAACTAAAGTCACGTCCATGGGTTGTTATCATTAAGGTAAGACGAAGTATCATAGTACGCCTTAATGCACAATTTATGCTTTATAAAAGTTTTGAACCTGTTAATGGACATGCCATATTATACACCTTTATTTAATTTATTATAATAGAGCACACATGTACTATTAAACGACCTGTTTATTTTCCAGAGCCTACTCCCGGGCACGGTCAGTTCATTCTTATTACAAAAATTAAATCCATTAGTTCAAATAATACTCAATTCGACATAGACCACATAATAAATCATAGTACATAGTACATACTCTGTGCCACATAGACATAGAAAATGGGCAGACAGTATGAGAAAATGTTATGTATTTTAGGGTATGTATTAGGTTCTGACAAAAGCCGTAGAACAAAAGTTGATCGTTAAGGTGCACAGAGGTAGCCCTCAACGGATTGCTAGTATAGTTACCAATAACCCTGTATGGTTTTAAATCGTTTGATATATGGCGCTAACTTATATTTACAGGGCTGAACAATTATTTTAATTTCTTCATATTTTATGTTACGAAAACGAAAACTGGTATTATTGTTTCGTAATGAATGCACAAACGGGTAGAGAGCACTGTGCCGGTTCAGGAAAATAAAAGTTATGCTCATTGAAAGTCTCTAAGTTTCCGAGATTACCGACATTTTCAAAAATGTTTAAATCTATCTCTCTCCTCATTATTTTTTGGTGCCAAGACTGCAAATGAAGGAATTATTCCAATCTGTTTTTTGGATTAGTACTCCAGGATACATGTGCTATCGAACTCAACCTTCATATTTTTAAAATTACCTTAACTTTAACCATTCGCGATGCAATAAAAAATGTATGTACTTTTATAACGCTTTTTGTTAACGCTCGATTTTACTACCATTATCATGAAGGCTTTAAAAATAAAAAAGAAATCCATAATCAGTATTTTTTTAAGATTAAATAAAAATCCAATATAACTTTTTACATTCTTTGAACTCATGCGATTTATATTCATAAATTTTAATAAAACGGGTTGGAATCGCGTATTGGGTAATAAATTTGAAAAATTAACCCGAAATTTTGGCTCGGTTAAGGCGTTGTCCGAGGTGAACTATAAACGCGACGCGATGCGACGATATCACTTATAGCTTAGGAAATTACTCTGAAGTTTATTATTTATAAAATTCAACCTGTATATCGCGTTTGTCGTTCACCTAGGACAAACAGGCCTAAAATATTAAACCGAAACGAGATCGATACCCCTTATATTAAAAACGTACCTTATTATTGTTTTTTTTTTCTACCTTTAGAGTAGTATTGATATTACTAGTGAGCAATTTATCTATTTTTATACTTACGCGATAATCTTCACACAAAATACTTTATTCTTATGAATAGTGCCTTTACATTGTTATCTAGTTATTAGAAATATATCTATTGTAGTCTTAAGTATAATCAATTAAGAGCCAAACTGATAATAATAATATAATTAAAGACTTAATTTTGCTAATAAATACTTTTTATGTAATTATATAGTTAATTTTATTCACACACACATTTCATCATCATCATCAGGTCATACAGGTGATTTTTTTTGTCTTTATTTATGTTAGAAAGAGAAATTATTATTACTGATAAACCAGGTTACTAGATCCTGGAAAATAGCATAAGCTACACTTTTTAAACTTACACGATTTATAACTATTTAAAACGGGTCGCGATCGCGTTTGTATAATTATTTTAAAAATTACGTCGATTGTCGGCTAAAACGCGATCACGACCTTTATTAAAAACTAGCTTTTTCCCACGGCTTTGCCCGCCATATCTCTCTAGAATGTCAAAAATCCCCCTTTCATAGTGGATACCTAAACTTCAAAAATAGCGCTACCTCCAAATTTAATGTTTCTAAGACAAGCGGCTTAAGCTGTGGATTGATATAGAAGTCAGTCACTCAGGACTTTGAATTTTATATTTATAGATAACTAAGTCCCGATCTCGCACTAATTTCGGGATTAAAAGTATCCTAACACCTTCTCCATCCCGTAAACTACCACTATGCCGATGTAGATCGGTCCAGTCGTTTGGTCGTGAAAAGGGAACAAACAAAAAAATAAACAAACCTCTAGATTTATAAAATTAGACTTAGGATTAAAATTTAACATAGGCTTTTTAGGCTTTTTATCTCATTTTACTTATACTTAATTATGGCTATATATGCTTCCAAACGCAACGCGCCAGAAATACCCGTCGCTTACAACTCACATTTTTGATTGTAACGAATGTGTTTTATTTTTCTCAAAAGTGTTGAGATCTTTAACGATATTTTGGTATAATTTGAGGCAAAAATTCCATGTCATTTCAAAGTTATACTAGTTTTAATTCTTAATTTTAGGATAGCTTTAAAACTTTAGGGAATTTTTGGCTCAAAGTGTCGATAAAAATCTCACCTACAATTCCATCTCAGCACTTTTGAGAAAAACAAAACACATTCGTAACAATCAACAATTTTCGCCAACGAAGGCGACCGGTGCCGGTAGTAACTATTTAGTAGGCTGTGTAGCAAGGTCGTTGGCATATTGACCCCCCTTAAAATTTGAGATCCTTGACATCAGCTATGTAGTTTGGGTCCAAAGTTCTCGTTGCAACCAAGTGTTTGTACCAGAAGGCGGACTCTCTCGGTATACGTGTACGGTTCTCTTGCTCGTAATCCACTTCGAATAGACCGAATTTTACACTGAAAACAAAAATGGTTGATTGTAAAGTCGGTTTACGGACGATAATTTTACGTAATAACGTCATAAGAAAACGATGAATAATTGAGTTTTTTTGTTTTTCCTTTATATTTTTTTTCCTTTTATTTTTTTACTAGCTGCGCCCTACGGCTTCACCCGCGTAAGTCTCGATCCCGTGGGAATATCGGGATAAAAAGTAGCCTATGTCCAGGTCTCCAGCTATCTAGATGCCGAGTTTCAACATACACACAAACAAACATACACACACACAAACTTTCACATTTATAATATTAGTAGGAAGGATAGGATAGTAGGAAGTACGATTCGTCGTGCTCGACACCATAACACAAGCCCAGATGAGCGATATAATTAATAAACAATATAAAACAAACGCTACACGCGTGACGTTTACCATGACGCCGTCATGTGACCGGAACATGACGCATGACGTCACACTTTTTTGTGAATGCAATTCGTCAATTTATTGTGTTCAGTGTTCATCAGTTTATTAGACGTTATCACGTCAAAAAGTTAGCTTAGTATTTTGACTTGGTTGATTATGCCGAAGATGCTTGCTTGCTTGTTTATTATGATTACCAATAATCATGTATAAACTGACCTAATTAAATAAATAAAAAATAGCATTAAAACATTAAACCATAATTGTCCTACTATTTAAACCTTAGGCTTCGAATTTATGTGAGTCGTACTTACTTAAGACATCCATTTTATGTATCTGATTTCAAAAAAACTTAAGAAGGTTACAAAAACCGCGTAGTTTTCTATTTAAGGTTCGATTTAAGTTCTTTGTGTAAGTAATTATTTCATTGTTAACTAGGCTCGTCGTTTTTGAAATATAACTTTCTTTTTTTGAAAAAAGTAAAAACATAAGAAAGACATCATAATATTTTGTTGCGCCTAAATCAAAGCAATTTTACCGTCTCTATTAAACGATCTAAATGTATGCCCCTAACATTGATTTAATTGTTGTTTTAAAATTAACCTACGAAGGCTGGGGTGCAGCCTCAGATCAAGGGAGATATGCTATCTTTTGATTTAACTTGCGTTCCGGCGGTCGCCACTTTTCACACATTTGTATTTGCACACAAGCTTAATTATTATCTCAATAGCGCACACAGAAAAACAAAAGTCGACGTGATTTGCTGCAAACACAACTATACTATAATTTCTGTTAACTCGTACATCTGAGGGTGCAGACCAAACTCCACCCTTAGATCCTTTTTAAAATTTCTTCCATACCTTAATCCACTATCCCATTCAAAGTTATCCATGAGACTCCAAGCAGTATAAGCCACAACATTGCACCCATCTTCAATAGCGTTAAGAACACTCCATAAATAATCCTTATAGTATTGTATTCTATCGTCGTCGTGAACATCTCCTCCGTTGTTCCCAAAGCCGTTTTCAAATATCATGATCGGGGGGTTCCCGCAGTTGTCCTTCACCCAGTTTAAGGCTTTTCTTATGCCTTCGGGGATTGACTGCAATAAGTCACATTTTATTAATACTTAATTAAAAAATATATATTTTTAAGCGACGTTTATGCACAAGTCGTATGAAGCCCATTATGTACTCATAAAAAAAATGTAAGTAGTTATCTAAAACTAAGACCGATTTTGATAAAACTTATAAATATATGTATGTTAAATCGCTGTTTAGGACACCTTTCATAGATTTCACCGCATGGCTGGTCCCCCAAAACTTCAACCTTGGAGTCTTCAAACTCTAGAGTGACCTTCTAGATGAGCATGCTACCTTGACTTCATCTACGCTTCCCATCTGGTGAAATGGGGTCAAATACAAGCCTATTTGTGTAAAATATGGCTGTCTGTAAAGTCGGTTTACGGACGATAATTTTACGTGATAACGTCTAATGTTACCATTTTGCATACAATACGTTGCTATAGTTTCCTTGTCAATAACGTAACGTAACGTATGACGTCACACTTTTTTGTAAATGCCTGTGTTCATCTATACAAATAAAATTATTTGTCCTGACTGACTGACTGACGGATCAACGCACAGCCTAAACCGCTCATCGTAGAGACCTGAAACCTGGAGGGTGTGTTCTATGTGTGACGTAGGCATCCGATAAAAAAGGATTTTCCGAAATTTGACTCCTAAGGGGGTGAAAAAGGGGGGCAAAGTTTGTATGGGACAATGTGATTTTTTGGTCCAATCTACTTCGAGTTTTCGACTTCTACGCTAACGAAGGCAAAAGCAAGTCGATTTATAAGACGTTATCACGTAAAAAAAATAAGACCTATAACTTACGGTGACATGAGGTAAAACAGCTTGAGGGTAATCCAGATAAGTTCCAATACCACCGACATCGTCGTTATATGATGGTATAGGGTACATTCCCTTCGTGTATGGTGTATAGAAACGGGTCGAGTAGTGGTTGAAGCCGAAGAAATCACTTGTACCTGTAACATTATTAGTATTTATCTGTTTTCTGTTTTATCTATAAATCTGAAGAGTTTGTTTGTTTGTTTGAACGCGCTAATCTTAGAAATTACTGGTTCGAATTGAAAAATTATTTTTGTGTTGGTTAGTCCATTTATCGAGGAAGGCTATAGGCTACTTTTTATCCCGAAATTCCCACGGGATCAGGAGTTACGGGGGTGAAATCGCGGAGGGCTGCTTGTGTCAAATATAAATAAATATTGCAGGACATTCAACACATCGCCATCGCTAGATGTCTAGTTACTTAAAGACTATATATACTTTTCTTTTGTAAATATATACTTTTAATACATAGAAACAACCAGACCACAGACAAATATCTAAGCATAAATACTTGTCTGAGGCGGGAATCGAATCTGCAACCGTGTGTTTGGCAGTCCGGCATGGTGACCATTGTGCCAACTGGGTCGTCGATATCACGGGGCTATGGAGCCCCGGACCTTTGGAATGCGTGCGTGGAGCCGAAGCCAACACGTAGAAGATGTTTACAAAAACAAGTTTAAAAGCAAAGTATGATGCGGGACTCTGGGCACTAAACCGGCGATTATCCCTGTCTACACTACATTATTATCATTATTAGCCTATAGTCTTGTAGTCTTTTGCCTTATTTGATCACGTATATTTTATATTTGTGTTTTTGTAAAGATTTCTTTTATTTCACTCATCTTGATAGGATTGTACTGAAAATCAGCGTTGTGGTGTTTTTGGCATCACAACATTATGGTGAGTATAATCCTTTTTTGGTTACACTACAGGTTTAGAAGTCTGTTTAATTGTTTAGATTTAGTTTTCTGTTATTTATTTACTTTTGTATGTGTAGTGTAATTACAAATTAAAGTTATTTCTTTCTTTTTTATAGTATCCCATTGAAGTGCAAGTGGGATACCTGGACAAATTTCTGACAGATTGGCAATCTGTCAAAAAATAATGACTAGACCGATTTGAATTATTTTTTTGTATGCGTTTGGGTGGCGCCATGGATGGTTTAGATTCCCAAATTATTTTTTATTGGAACGAAGTTCCTTATAGAGCGTTGCGAAAGGGGGCTAGACGGAAAAAATTAAGACCAAAAGTTGTAACGACACTTTATGATTTTATTACAATTCTTTCATTAATTAATCGAAAGAAACTTCGGTCCATCCGGGTGTCCCTTGACACCTCTCAAGTATTTTTTTTTACTGTATATTATGGCAAAACTTTTTGCCATAAAATGTCGTATTGTATTATTGTACGTATAGCCGATTGTGGCTATCAAAGCATTTCATTTAGAGCCTATCATTTTAGATGATCCAATCTTGGTTACTCAAATTCGTTATTGGCCTAATTTATACGATTGTTTCGATTCGAAGGTCGGTCTAATTTACGATAAATGATTTAAATATTTACTAACCAGTGATAAGTTAATGAACAAATATTATGAAAAAATAAGTGCTGTTAAGATAAGTACCTACCTAGTTACTTAAGTAGTCTTTGGGTCTACACTATCTTGAAGTTTATCTGATTATTTAGTATATCTTTAAACCATCGAGGGAGGTGACACTCATATTTATCTAAATTTTATCTGAATTGTTAAGATATTGAGAGAAGCTATTTATCCTATTGACAGTTTATAAGTGTTTGTTTTCACAATCAATTGAAATTTTTAGGAAAAGAAACACTTGGTTAAAGATAAATGTTTATTCCTATGACAACTTGGCAAAACAAACTGGTCAAGTTCGAGTCGGACTCTTTCACGAAGGGTTCCGTGGGAGCATCGCCATCAGTACTATATCGCAATTCGAACAATTCTCAGTTTACACAAACCATCAATACGTACAATGAGCAATTTATTATAAAATATTTATTCTATTTTCTTTCCTTTTTACATACCGTATATAATTATTTTGCTATTTTATTTACTTATCGTTTTATTGTGTGTTTGTGGGAGCATAAGACGACGCACGACGGCAGCGGGTTTGGCCGGAAGACCAGCGCTGCAGCCAAGTTACGCTTGACTGTGGCTTACAGCTGAGGTCGACCCATTTGGGGCAGCACATAGCTTCTTAAATATTCTTAGGTTTAGTGTATGTTTCTTTCTTCGTTGTATAATGTTACCTATTTCTCTCTGTGTGTTTAATTTTACAGTTGTCGTGTGCCTGCACCGAATAAAAGTTTTTCTTTCTGTCTTTCTTTCTTTCTTTCTTTCAATTCGTACAATTCTAAAATCAGTACAATATCTCAATTCGTACAAGTTATCAGTACGTACAATTCTTATATTGGTACAGTCGGCTGCATAATTGCAACCCTCGGTAGAGTTCGAAAATTACTATTATTGGAATGTTTGCATTCTAATAAGAGAGCCTAACCTAAATATTCTATTCTCTGATTTTAGTATCTGTTGGAATGAAGTTCCTTATGGCGCGTTGTGAAAAGGTGCTAGACAAAAAAAATTAAGACCAAAAGTTGTAACGACACTTTTTGATTTGATTACAATTCCTTCACTAATTAATCGAAAGCAACTTCGTTCCATCCGGGTGTCCCTTGACAACTCTCAAGTTTTTGTTGTTATAGTAGCAACAGATATACATAATCTGTGAAAACTTCAACTCTCTAGCTATCACGGTTCATGAGATACAGCCTGGTGACAGACAGACGGGCAGTAAAGTCATAGGAATAGGGTTAAATTGTTTTTTTTTACAAAATCTTACTAATATTATAAATCTGAAAATTTGTGTGTGCGAGTGTGTGTGTGTGTGTATGTTTGTTACTCCTTCACGTAAATACTACTGGACCGATTGCGATGAAACTCGGTATCTAGGTAGCTGAAGACTTGGATTGACACATAGGCTTTTTATCCCTTTTTATACCGATATTCTCACGGGATCGTGACTTACGCGGATAGAACATGTTTGTTACTCCTTCACGCGAAAACTACTGGACCGACTGCGATGAAACTCGGTATCTAGATAGATGGAGACCTGGATTAATACTTTTTATCCCAATATTCCCACGGGATCGGGACTTACGCGGGGGAAACCGCGGGGCGCAGCTAGTAATTTAAGGAGAGCCACAGAATAGATGGCAAGAAATATTATGTAAGTAGACTAGCTTTTGCCCGCGACTTCGTCCACGTAGAAGTTGAAAATGGACCAAGGAATCATATTGTACCATACAAACCCCCCCTCCTTTTAACCCCCTAAGGGGTAGAATTTCGGAAAATCCTTTCTTATCGGATGCCTAAGTCATACAAGGAACACATCTTCCAAGTTTCAGGTCTCTACGCTCAGCGATTTAGACTCTGCGTTGATCCGTCAGTCAGTCAGTCATTCAGGAGAAAGCATTTTATATGTATAGAAGATATAAAACCAGGGTACCAACCTTTTATGTAACAAATTTCTTCATCACTAAACTGCTGCAATCTACTCTTCTTATACCCCTGCTCAGCACTCCGTTCCGCCACTCTCTTTAACGCTCTTTCAGGAAATCCTCCTTGTTTTGTGAAAATCGGATGAGTGTAAAGTCCTACTTCGAAATCTAATGCCACAAGACCAGCTTCAACATCCTCGGGAGAATCGGACGCTCCAACCCTGAAGTCTGTTGCGATTGTTATGCCACAAGATCCTGAAAATATTTTTGCCATATTTTTGACCACGGAAACATCCTACTAATATTATATTTGTGTGTGTTTGTTACTCCTTCACGCAAAAACTACTAAACCGATTGCGATGAAACTAGGTATGTAGATAGCTAAGGTCCTGGATTAGCACTTAGGCTTTTTATTCCGAAATTCCCACGGGATCGGGACTTACGTGGCTGAAACCGCGGGGCGCAGCTAGTTATAAATAAAATAAATATTGCAAGGCATTCCACACATCGCCACCTAACCCCAAGTTAAATAACTAGACTTGTCTTATGGGTGCTAGACAACGGATATAGATAAATAAATAAATAAATATTACAGGACATTCCACACATCGCCATCTAGCCCCAAACTAAGTAACTAGACTTGTGTCGTTGTAGACGGATATACTACTTATATACATTTCTTTTGTAAATGTATACATATAATACATAGAAACAACCAGACCACAGACAAACATCTAAGCATAAATACTTATATGCATATATACTACTTATATACTTTTGTTGTAAATATATACTTATAATACATATACACAACCGGACCACAGACAAATATCTAAGCATAAATACTTGTCTGAGGCGGGAATCGAACCCGGAACTGTGTCAACTGAGTCGTCGAAGTATTATTTATTGGTCAGAACATGTTACGTCAAAACTTTTACCCATTAATACTATTACCATTTATCATTCATTCTGAAATTCGTTGGTTCAAATCCCAGCCGGTCATGCGCCAATGGATTTTTCCTCTTATGGTAATGGAAAACATCGTGATGAAACCCGCGGCTTAATTGGCTCTAGACGTATTGAAACAAATAATTGCCCTGTTAGCTGCTTTGCAGACGACCTCAACAGATAATGCGATTGCCGTGGCTAAATTTTGGGCGAGGGTCTGTGACTAGCATTTCGCTGAGTTGGGGTCCGTTTTGTAACAATTGTTAGTTAATAGTTTTTAAGACTTTGTGATCTCTAATTTGTTGCAAATAAATAATATTCTATTCTATTCTATTCTAAAATACATTGACGCCGTTGACACGAAGAAGTAGAGAGAAAATTTTATGTTCTGGACTGTGATCTGGATCATACACAAAAAAAATCAATAAAATGTATAGCGCCCAGGTAACAAGGTTCGTCTTCAGCAAGAAGCTTTAACGCAACCTTACTTATTGACAAGTTTTTCTTCTAACGTTTACCCATACCAATATCAATGTGATTGGGTCACATCGAATTGCGCCTCTTACTCTGGTACTTCGAGACCAGGGGCCCTACCGCAATAAGTGCGTCGGCTTCAAGCCTACGCTTCGGCTTATGCCGACCCGCACCCCACATTGGGTGGAATTTTGAGCCCGTCTTTAATAGGATTTTTGAAAAATTAAGTTGTTTTGGTGTTGTTTTAAGTATGCAGGATTGTCGGGGACATCAAAAGATTAGTTCAAATAAGTAATTCTGGTTTTGCTATTTTTTAAAAACATCACAAAATATGACTTTGTTATTTTTTTTAATAACAACCAGAATCACTTATTTTTGAATAGTTTGATGTCCCCAAAAATCCTGCATACTTAAAACACACGAAAAACAACCTAATTTATCAAACATTCTATGAAAGGTAGGCTTAAAATTTCGCCCATTGCGAGGCACGGGTTGGGATATCGACGTCGGCTTGAAGCCGTCGCAATAACCGCGGTTGGGCCCCAGAACTCGAAAATACGACTCACCTTTTTGCTTTTCCCTAAACTCCTTATCATACACATGCCAAGCTCTAGCATGAGCAAGCAGGATATGTCTTACTGCCATATAATCAGCTACTCCACCGAAATCAAGACCGGGTGCAAACCTCGTCATTCCATACCCAAAGATACCGAACTGCTTCGGCTCATTGACCGTGATCCAGGTCTTGACTCTATCTCCAAATAGAGCATATAGCTTACGCGCATAGTCTTCGAACCAATCAACTATCAGAGGATTGGTCCAACCGCCCAAATCCTGCAGACTTTGCGGCAGATCCCAATGGTACATAGTTAAAATTGGTTCAATTCCATTAGCTATTAATGCGTTTATTAAGTTATTGTAATATTTCTGTCCATCTTCGCTGATGTAATTGGTGAAACCTTTTGGGAAAAGCCTTGGCCAAGAGACGGAGAATCTGTAATAATCAACTCCCAAAAATTTGATCATCTCGATGTCCCTTTCGTAGAAGTAGTAGGATCTGCATGCGTCGTTACCATCGGTTCCATCTTTAATGGCGTTGGGGACTTTGCAGAATTCGTCCCATATGCTTGGTGCTCGATCTGGAATAATAAAAATAAATAATAAATATTGCAGGACATTCCACACATCGCCATCTAGCCCCAAGCTAAGTAACTAGACTTGTGTTATGGGTGATAGACGAATATACTACTTAGATACTCTTTTGTAAATATATACTTATAATACATAGAAAAAACCAGACCGCGGACAAATATCTAAGTATAAACACTTGTCTGAGGCGGGAATCGAAACCGCAACCCTGTTTTTGGCAGTCCGGCATGGTGACCATTGTAATACCTTCCTATTCTTACTTTAACGAACATCGCGATGTTATTATTTTTTTGTTCTGTTTTCGATCAGTCAGTTCAGGCCAACGTCATGCCTATTCCTTACTCATGTGGTCATGCAAAGAACACACCCTCCAAGTTTCAGGTCTCTACGATCAGCAGTTTAGGCTGTGCGTTAATCCGTCAGTCAGTTATTCAGGACAAAGTATTTTATATGTATAGATAATATATGTCCAATTAATCACTTGGTCCATAACATATACAAAGAAAGATCAAACAATAAACTGCGTAATGATACCATACCTGCTACATCGCAAGCACCTTCGACTTGGTAGGCAGCGGTTGCGACTCCGAACCTTATACCATCAGGTACCTTCCTCGCTTGATTCATTGTACTAAAATGTATCGATAATAATAAAAATAAAGCAATTATTTTTAAACTAAATATTTTCATGTTCCTACCTTACGAGTAGGTAAATGCCTATATGCTAATAAAAGTGTTCTATGTAAAGGTTACATTAAATAGTATTTGTGTATATACTAGCTTTTGCTCATGGCGTTCACCGCGTTGTTATTGGAACGACAGTTGCCTATCTATATCCTTTTACATTATAGGCTAAGTTATCACTGAGTAAAGTGTACCTCAAATCGTTTAAAATATTTCACTTTGTATGCAGAAGACAATTTTTTACTCTTATTATACTAGCTGCGTAAGACTATGCCGAAGATGCATCACACGCAGCACGTCGCACATCGATGTCTACATGTGAAACAAATGTATAAAATAACATACAAAGATAGGCGCGAAAAACATAACCCTTTTCTTGCAGTCGGGTAAATAGACACGTATGCACGTATCGAAAATATGTTCCATATACCCCTACTGACATATCTTGGAGATACTTGGAGCTTTTTCCTATTATCGCTACCGGTGGGATATATGGAACGTTCTGCTCCATCTATTCCTACTGATTCGCACTGGTAGGATGTTACTACTCAGCACCATCGAAGCTACTATTTGAAGACGAAGCTGCTAATCGAAGAGTGGTCTACCTGGTGACGTCGGTTCTGCTGACGTCATCGTTATTTCTAACCATAAACCACTTACAAAAACTACTGATCGATGAGTCGTCAAGTGGACGACGACATTGGTGACCGATATTCTTTAAGTTCACGGAAGACCTCCTCCGTCATCAGTTTGTTTCCCATTTATTGCTACCAGTAGGGATAAGTTTTCAACCCTTCGACCGCATACGAAAGCGGAGATTCCTACCAGTTCCTAAAGAAGTAAAAATCCTCTTCGTACGAAACCAGTTTGGAAACAAAAGACGATCGAATAGACGCTCCACTGCGAATGCTATTTCATCGATGTGCTCTGGCTCGTGATTGGTCAAATCAAGGTCACCGCGCCCCTCTCACTCGCGCCGCACCGCTTCGTATCACTTGTGCGATGTCGATGTGCGATGCATCTTTGCCATAGCCGTACCCTTAGTCCCGATACGTCTTAATCGAAATTGTTCTTTGTGCCAATTCATACCCAAATCGGTCGAGCTATCTGGCCGTAAGGTGCTGACCAACGAACTTTCACATTCGTAATTATTGGATCTTTAACTTAATACATACCTATTATCAAATTTATTTAATTTTCCCGTTACAATCAAGGGAAGCAGCATACAAGTTACCGAAAATAGCATTGTCTCTCTGAAAAACCAAGGTTAAGAATGATAAAATTAAATTTAGCATTTTTCTTGCATAAGACCTTGACATCTTTATTTTAACTCTATTAATTAAAGTACTATAATTGCTGGGAAAATTAAAATAAAAAATAAATAAATATTGCAGGACATTCCACACATCGCCATCTAGCCCCAAGCTAAGCAACTAGACTTGTGTTATGAGTGCTAGACAACGGATATACTACTTAAATACTTTTCTTTTGTAAATATATACGTATTATACATAGAAACAACCAAACCACGGACAAATATCTAAGCATAAATACGTGTCTGAGGCGGGAATCAAACCCGCAACCCTGTGTTTGGCAGTCCGGCATGGTGACCATTGTGCCAACTGGGTCGTCAAATTGACGACATACGAATAAAAACTCAAGATGAAGCGAGTTCTAAATTGATTTTGGAAGATTCGATCTCAGCTTTATTCAAAACTAGCAGCGCTCCGCAGTTTCACCCGCGTAACTCTCGATCCCGTGGGAATATCGGGATAAAAAGCCTATGTTATTCCCAATTAATTAATGTATCCCCATGCCAAGTTTCATCAAAATCCAGTAGTTTCGTTACAAAAAAAAAACGAAAAAGAAATCCTCATTATAATAGATAGGTTTTACCCGCGACTTCGTCCGCGTAGAAGTCAAAAATGCACCAAGAAATCACGTTGTCCCATACAAACTTTGCCCCCCTTTTTCAACCCCTTAGGAGTAGAATTTCAGAAAATCCTTTCTTATCGGATGCCTACGTCATACAAAGAACACACCCTCCAAGTTTCAGGTCTCTACGATCAGCGGTTAGGCTGTGCGTTGATCCGTCAGTCAGTCATTCAGGACAAAGCATTTTATATGTATAGAAGATAGATAGATTATAAAAAAAATATACATAATATGTTCTACTGTCGCTGATGTAGTGTTCAAGAATACAGCTTCTATACATACATACACACACAAACAAGCTACAACACAATGAACTTCTTTTTTCTTCTCTTCTATCTCATATTTTACTTATTTTTACTCTTTTTTTACAACATTTGTGAAGCTGTGGCTGTTTAGTTCCAAGAAGGATTATTAAGTACTAGCAGCGCTCCGCAGTTTCACCCGCGTAACGCCCGATCCCGTGGGAATATCAGGATAAAAATTAGCCTATAGCCTTCCTCGATAAATGGACTATCCAACACAAAAAGATTTTTTCAATTCGAACCAGTAGTTCCTGAGATTAGCGCGTTCAAACAAACAAACAAACAAGCTCTTCAGCTTTATAATATAAGTATAGATAGATAGATAAATAAATAGGTATATCACAACATTCCACAGAGTGCTTTTACCTTAAATTTTATTAATGAAATTTTTCCAGGAGTTAGAACCTGGTGAAAATTCCAGTTTATACCTACTTCGGACTTCGGACACCTGCTGCTTCTGACTTCACATTGCAAAAACAACTGAACCTATCTTATATTTTTTTAACTACGTATGTAAACTAGTTTATGTAATTGTGAGTGAACTAAACACTTTTTTTATTACTAGCTGCGCCCCGCGGTTTCACCCGCGTAAGTCCCGATCCCGTAGGAATATCGGGATAAAAAGTAGCCTATGTGTTAATCCAGGTCTCTAGCTATCGCTGATGTAGTATATTATACCGAGTTTCATCGCAATCGGTCCTGTACTTTTTGCGTGAAGGAGTAACAAACAAACATACACACACACAAACTTTCACATTTATAATATTAGTAGGATTTTTTCATGTTTATTTATTTTATAAAACATGGTTTTTATTGATAGTTCACTGTGGAATGGATCAACAACTTGTACTTTCTGTGCATTTACATAATGAACATTATATTTTACACATCGCCATGCAGCCCCAAGCCTAAGTAACTAGACTTGTGTTATGTGTTAGGCTAGACAACGGATATACTACTTATATACTTTTCTTATGTAAATATATACTTATAATACATAGAAACAACCAAACCACAGACAAATATCTAAACATAAAGTATTTATGTTTAGATATTTGTCTGTGGTTTGGTTCGATTCCAGCCTCAGACAAGTGTCTGAGGCTGGAATCGAGCCCGCAACCCTGTGTTTGGCAGTCTGGCATGGGGACCATTGTGCCAACTGGGTCGTCGCTAGGTTTTTGCCTTGCATTTTCCTGTATTGTACCATTCGTAAGAACTTTACACATTACATGAAATGCTCGAGGAAATACTTTAATCTATACTCACATCGGCATTCTCACACCCTATGAGTTTCTTGTGCCTTCTTCTCATTGGTGGGCGCGTTCCGAAGGCACACATTCCTACTTAGTTTTTAAGACGTTTCTATGTGATCTTTATATAAAATATACATAAGCATCTAAATTAATAAAGAAATTTGACCTGGACTTTAATTCTGAGTGCAGCTTTTCCTTACCTTAATCCAAAAAATTTCAGATTCCACATTTTGATATCTTTACTTCACTTAATCTTAAGATCTTCTGATCACAATCTTAAGCTAAACTAAAACGAATTTGACTAGTTCAATACTCTTGGTGTACTTATAAAATATTATTAAAAATATAAGGACGTCCAAATTTCTGTGAATCCGTTTTGGATCTAATGTTACCTACAATTGTTTTACTTAGTAGTCACGATTAGATAAGTGATGTACCTACGTATGTTTATTATTTTTATTGTTATATTTGTTAGCTTGTCTTGATGCATTGATAAGAATTATTTGTATAGGTCGGAATACCAATTAGCTGAACCCCACGTGACCCAGAACTCACTCGCACATCTGCAAAAATGTAGTATAATAGTTTTTAGTATTTTAATAATTTAAGTTAAAAAAAACAAAATCAGCTAACATTACTTTATAACCTTATAGTCTATCTTGTAAACTCTCGATATTATCGATAGTTTTTTTATTTGTTGCAACAATACTATCGATACAATCTATAGTATTGCCTCGTTTTTAGCTATCGATCTATCGATAGGCCTATGATAGTATAGGCTTTTTCAGATGAAAACTATCGATAGTTCGGCAACACTACGAGACTAGTGCGGAGTGGCGCGATTAATTGCACGATTAGTTGCGCCTATTAATTGCACGAGTGGAGCAGTGTGTGGACAGAGCTAGGGCAGAGAGGGCAACATTGCGGCAGAACGAATAGTTGCGCAAGGAGCATAGTGTAGCGGAGCCATTACAGATGTGCGAATGAGCTCTAGGTTACGTGGGGTTCAGCTAATTAATATTCCGACTTTACACATGCCTATACATTCATACTTTTGTATATCTTCCTATTTCCCCCGGCTTCGCACGGCGATATTATGCATGTTTTAACATATGTAGGCTAAAACTTATCAAAAAAATTTGGGATCCGTAAGATAATTGCAATAATGTATCCCAAGGTAGAAAACCCACAACAGTTTTTAGCGTGCGCTGTGAAAACTATTGATGTTAAAACAAAATAATGTATTACAAGTTTGTAGGCCTTATTATTGTCTACCATAAAGTCCACGAGGCAATATATACACTTTTGTTTTATTTAAAAAAAAATGCGATTATTTGTCTATAAGACCCGAAATGCGGTGACCATGCATGACTGAGATGTCTCAGGATTTGATACTTACATTTGGTACATTTTACCGGAAAATACAAAATTTTCATGGAGTGCGTCTTCAAAGCTTAATCAATGATGACGATGTCATCGACTGTTTTCGTGCGACAATTCAAATAAATAAAGAAAAATATTCTTTTAAATTAAACAACGCATTTTTATTTTCAATAAGATAATTAATTGTACCTAAAAAGTATGTATATCTATTATGAATAATCATTTATCACGTTTAAAAATATTTATTCGAAAACCTGAAACAAGCCAATTATGTTTTTAATGTATTTAGTTGGGACCTACATTTAATGATTAAAGGCTTGTTAAAACAATGATAATTGACGACAATGTAATATTCAGGCAATAGATAGCAAAATTAATAACCAGATGCACTGTTTGTTTGTTTGAACGCGCTAATCTCAGGAACTACTGGTTCGAATTGAAAAATTCTATTTGTGTTGGATAGTCCATTTATCGAGTAAGGCTATAGGCTACTTTTTATCCTGATATTCCCACGGGATCGGGAGTTACGCGGGTGAAACTGCGGAGCCCTGCTAGTAAATAAATATAGCAGGACATTCCACACATCGCCATCTAGCCCCAAGCTAAGTAACTAGATTTGTGTTATGGGTGCTAGACAACTGATATACTACTTAAATATCAACTTTTCTTTTTTTGTAAATATAAAATTATAATATATGGAAACAACCAGACCACAAACAAATATCCAAGCATAAATACTGGTCTGAGGCGGGAATCGAACCCGCAACCCTGTGTTTGGCAGTCCGACATGGTGACCATTGTGCCAACTGGGTCGTTAAATATATTATAATGAAGTGTACTTAAGCCTTTAAATTAAAAATAAAACCTTTAATTTATTAAACTTATTTTAATAAAAATATAATAAATTAATAACACAATTCACCAAATATAATATCAAACTAGAGAGATAAAATGGATAGGATATAAACACATAAAATACCATGAGATACATACCTGAAGCTGGCAATATGCCTGAGTCGTTCGAAGCCGCAATAAGAAACCAAATACCTACCTACTTTGTTTTTGGAACGAAGTTCCTCATCGCGCGTTGTGAAAGGACGACGGAAAAAATTAAGACCAAAAGTTGTAACGACACTTTTTGATTTTATTAAATTCCTTCACTAATTAATCGAAAGAACCGTCGTTCCATCCGGGTGTCCCTTGACACCTCTTAAGTTTTTTTTTGGAACGAAGTTCCTTATGGCGCGTTGCGAAAGGGGGCTAGACGGAAAAAATTAAGACCAAAAGTTGTAACGACACTTTTTGATTTTATTACAATTCCTTCACTAATCGAAAGAAATTTCGTTCCATCCGGGTTTCCCTTGACACCTCTCAAGTTTTTTTTCAAATTCTTTTCTCAATAGCTATGTAATGGCCAGAAGCAGGCTTCAGGAAGGTTTCCAACTTGACTACTAATTTCGTGACGTCAGCTCTGATCCGATAGTGACGTAACAGATGCGCTAGAGTAGTTTTCATTGACATCAATGCATACACTCTTCCTGTAACAAAATAAAAGAAATTGAAATTTTTAGACGTTTCATTTGTTTAAGGCCTGTGCAAAGGTTCATACATCCATCGAAGATTATTATTATTTGACGACTCAGTTGGCACAATGGTCACAATGCCGGACTGCCAAACATAGGGTTGCGGGTTCGATTCCCGCCTCAGACAAGTATCAGACGCACGACGGCTGCGGGTTTGGCCGGAAGACCAGCGCTGCAGCCAAGTTACGCTTGACTGTGGCTTATAGCTGAGGTCGACCCATTTGGGGCAGCACATGGCTTCTTAAATATTCTTAGGTTTAGTGTATGTTTCTTTCTTCGTTGTATAATGTCACCTATTTCTTTGTATGTGTTTAATTTTAAAGTTGTCGTGTGCCTGCACCAAATAAATGTTTTTCTTTCTTTCTTTTCTTTTATTTATGCTTAGATATTTGTCTGTGGTCTGGTTGTTTCTATGTATTATAAGTATATATTTACGAAAGAAAAGTATATAAGTAGTATATCCGTTGTCTAGCACACATAACACAAGTCTAGTTACTTAGCTTGGGGCTAGTTCGCATGTGTGGAATGTGCTGCAATCTGACATCTGAATCGTATGAGCGCCTATGCAATTCAGCAGCCATGTTTTACTGGCTAAGTTTAAATAAATGCGTAGGTAGTACAGTCAGCAAAGGACTGAGGGTAGCAGGTGCATATTTTAAAGTTTTAATTTTTTAATGCCAATATTTATTGTTTATTCTGCCTTATATAATTAACACTTCGAAAGTTTTGGTGATATCAATCAGAATAATTAAAACTTTAAAATATGTAGTCGGCTGCATAATTGCAACCCTCGGTAGAGTTCGAAAATTACTATTATTGGAATGTTTGCATTCTAATAATTTTTGTTTGATTAATTGATGAGTTAGAAGACTTTGAACTTCACATAAAGCAGGTGCCTATAATCTTGCTTGTGTTGAAAACATTCTTATAACAACCGTTTTGGAGCTCTATGTTGGGTCTGCAATTATGCAGCCGACCGTACCTGTTACCCTCAGGCCAGGTAAGACCGACTCGCACTTGAAAGTAATAATTTTTTTCTTTTATTAAAATAAAAAACCAAAACCAACCTATACAAGATCTTTTCCCAATATGAAACGCTCCAAAAGCATTAGGGTTTTTTGGCAACGTGGAATCGAGCCATCTTTCTGGTCTGAACACCTCTACATCTGGACCCCATATTGGATGGTGGTGGAGGCCCCAGAAGTTTAGGAAACAGTTGCTTCCAGCTGGTAAAGTATAGTTTTCTAAAACAAAAAGAGGTTTTTAAAACTGAAATATTTTACCAGAAAAATGACAACGTAAACGAGTAAGACGATTTATCGAGGTTTAAAAGCATGGGACATTTACCAAGCAGTTTTGGCCTAATTTTTGATATGTAGTTTAACTAAAACATGATTTGTAATTTAATAAAAAAAAACTGAATCAAAATCGGTTAATTCGTTCGGGAGTTACGATGCCACAGACAGACACACAGATATACACGTCAAACCTATAACACTTTTTGTGTCAAGGGTTAAAAAGGATCAAATCCAGACCTATCTTCTTTTTTCTATTACATAAAAATCATAAAACACTTTTCTAATACAAACGTCAAACATAAAACACTTTTTGCGTCAAGGGTTAAAAAGGATCAAATCCAGACCTACTTCTTTTTTCTATAACATAAAAATGAATCTCGTGAACAGCTTAACCGATTTCGCTAATTCTTTTTTTGTTGTGTTTGTTAAGGTCAGGAGAAAAAAAAAATTAGAAAATTGCTTAGAAAATTATGAAGAAAAGTTGTTTGCCTAGACGTCTAGAACAACCCAGTTTCGTATTAAAAACCCTTCGCTGAAACACATTGTATTTTACGTGTCGAGGTTGCAATTTGAAGGTGAAGTAGGACCTGAAAACCACTTTTATGTAATTAAAAGACTCACATCTATTATAGTGAAAAAACCATCTGTACTACCTTAAGAGATTTGATGTAAAGTTTATGAGAATATACATTTTGTACTTGTTTTTTCTTTACAATCGCCGTAAAATTAAAAAAGCTTAAAAAAATTACGATTTTTTAGGATTTTCACGATTTTTTTCTATCGAGGCAAATTACTCTAATCGTGTTTCGAAGTGTATGACTATACAAAGCATTTCTTCACCTTTACAACAGTAGGAATATCATTCTATGGATTATAGCGGTTGATACCCAAAAACTGATTCTAAGACACCTCTATCGAGCTTCTGGTCTTAAAGTATAACTTACTTAGTTTCACGTCTTCTTCAGCGTATCTCGCAACTAAAGGTCCAATTGGATATAGCCTTAGAGTTTCTTTTATAACTGCTTCTAAATATACTAATTTTGATACATTTTTTCTATTCACATCTTGGTTTCCTAGTATTTTTGTTATTCTGGAATTAATACTTTTAATTGGCTTCAAAAAAGGAGAGATTAATAATATTGTAGAACATTTAACAGCGCCATCCAGCCCTAGGCTAAGCAACTAGGCTTGTGTTATGGGTGCTAGATAACGGATAGAATACAATTAAGTATATATTTTTTGTAAATATATATTTAACTAGCAGTGCTCCGCGGTTTCACCCGCGTAACTCCCGATCCCGTGGGAATATCGGGATAAAAAGTAGCCTATAGCCTTCCTCGATAAATGGACTATCCAACACAAAAAGAATTTCCAAATTCGACTCAGTAGTTCCTGAGATTAGCGCGTTCAAACAAACAAACAAACTCTTCAGCTTTATAATATTAGTATAGATTAGCTGCACCTGCGGTTTCACCCGCGTAAATCCCAATCCTGTGGGAATATCAAAATGAAAACTAGTCTAAAGCCTTCCTCGATAAATGGACTATCCAACACAAAAATAATTCTTTAATTGGAACCAGTACTTCCTGAGATTAGCGCGTTCAAACAAACAAACAAACTCTTTATCTTTATAATATATATTAGTATAGATATACATACTTAATTCTTGAGATAGGTAAAAAATAATCTTAAATACTTTTCATCCAATAGATCTTTACCTACGTCATGATAGCCTCAGAATCAATATAAGCACAACATTTGCATGCCTTAAGTTAACGATACTATGTATCATAGAAGCTCTTATATTACCGCAATAAAGGTCTACAATGCTCTTCCAACTGACCTCGAAGCTCTACATAGTAATGATATATTTTAAGTCAAAATAATAAAAAAATGGCTCATTGTAAAAACCTTTTATAGTTTACCTGAGTTTTATGAAGAATCCTACTAATATTATAAATGTGAAAGTTTGTGTGTGTGTGTGTTTGTTACTCCTTCACGCAAAAACTACTGGACCGATTGCGATGAAACTCGGTATGTAGATAGATGGAGATCTGGATTAACACATAGGCTAAGTTTTATCTCGATATTCCCACGGGATCGGGACTTACGCGGGTGAAACCGCAGGGTACAGCAGTCAAAGATATTTTTTTAATTGCCTACCTACCTATAGTATTATATAAATATTCATTTAGTATCTTAATATATTTTTTTTTTTTTTATTTTTAATTTATTTACCAAAAAAACAATAACATAAAATACATTATCTTCACTCCCTTAAACCAGTAATTGGTTTGTGTGAGAGTTGCACAATCCTCTTACTAACTAAACCTACATTACGTAAACTACTGTTAATATTAACTAAACATAATCAACACAAAAAAAAAAGATTTAACGTGTGGGTATTCACACAATATTCGTAAGTTCATAACAATATCAATTCAGCAATGCATCAATCGTCGTCTTCGCTATCCAAGCAGTGCGTCTCACTCGCACGCATTGGTCGAGCCTACCAACAGCTACAAAACCGGTCCGCTTGACACAATGAGTCTGCACAACTGCACAAAGTTTGCCTTTGCAATACAGGATGCTTCTATTAACTTAACCGAATTAATTAATAGAAAATTGTTATGAACCCACGATTCACATAATTTAACATATTATTTTATCATCTATATTACGTAATAAATATTGTTTAAGTATATGTTTAATATTATTATACGTAATTTTATTTTTAACATCTAGTGGTAATTCATTGATTAGTCTCGGTAACATATATGCTGTCGTTCGTTTGCCATAAAAATTACTTGCGCATATCAATTTTAAATGTTGACATCTAATTCTTTTTGTATTCCTATTATGTTTTATACGATTATCTTTATATTTGAAATAGTTTTCAATCATTAAGAATTGATTCAACTTTTCCTGCACTGGCAGAACATTACAGTATTTAAAAATACCTAACTCATTATCACTATACTTGACTTTTATCTTATATGGGACAATCATTTTCAGTATTCTTAACTGAAGGTTATATATGTCTTCTACATATGACTTAAAGGTACGCCCGTAGCTACTAAGACCGTATGCAATTATACTTTCAACCAGAGCATTGTACAACTGCAGCCGTATACCGTATGGTACTCTATTTTTTATTATTTTAAAGTTGGCCATAACCGCCCTCAGTTTGTCGCACGTCACTTCTATATGGGGTTTCCAACAAAATCTGTTGTCAATAATCAAGCCCAAATATGTACACTGCTGCACCTGTTCAATAGCTTCACAAATACAATTCACACTACTCAATGCATGAAGGCAGTCATGCCTATGCACAATTAACTTAATAGGCTGTATAGTTTGATTGTGACTAGAACGGATATGTATAAGTTTGGTTTTTTGTGCATTTAACACCAGCCCGACATCATGGGACCATTTACATATAAGATTAAATTCCTCCTGTAGTGTTTTAATTGCATTTACTATGTTCCTATCACTAGCAATAAGACATGTATCATCGGCAAACTGTAAAATTTTACACTTTGTGACTAATCGGTTGATTTCATTAACATATGAAATATAATGCAATGGTCCTAATACTGAACCCTGCGCTGTACCATCTGCCACATGAACCTCGTCGCTATATTCACCTGCAACTTTAACCCTATATGTTCTTTCTTGTAAGTAATTCTGACACCATTTGAGCAAAGGCCCACGGATGCCGTTATCTTCTAACTTACTAACCAATGTACAATGTCTGAGTGTATCAAAAGCTCGACTATAGTCTATAAAAACAACTACCACGTGATGTTTCTTATCTAGACAATTATTTATATGATCAGTAAAAACAGACAATAGCTGTGTAGTACTTTTACGTCTCTGGAATCCAAACTGATTTGGAGATAAAATTTCATTTTTTGTATAAAACTCGTGAATTTCATTAGCGATAAACTTTTCAACCACCTTGTCAATAATAGGTAATATTGTGATTGGCCGATAGTTGCTACAATCTAGTTTATCCCCTTTTTTATGTATGGGTCTCACGACACCAGATTTCAGTTCTTTTGGATAGTTCCCTTCTTTAACGCTCTTATTTATCAAATGAATAATAGGAGCAACTAGCTTCTCAGACAACGACTTAATATCTATTGGTCTAATCCCATCAATTCCTGGACTTTTATTACATTTAATATTCTGTAACAACTTATAAATTGCCTTAGGCTGTGGTTTCCTTAACAGTATTGATACATTGGCTTGGTTACGATAGTTATCATTTTTTAACAATGGTTTACTACAATTTAGAATAATCATTTTTTAACAATGGTTTAATACACTTTTAACAGCTATTTCAAAACCCTCAGCAAATTTATTAGCTATCTTTTTTTCATTGTCGTACAAAACATGCTTTTTAAAGGCCTTCATAATGGTTTCGTCTAATGATTGTTTAATTCTACCCGATAACCTATTCAAAACTTGCCACATTTTCTTTGGGTCACCTCTATTCAAATTTATAAAATGTTTATAATATTTATTCCTTGATTTTATGACTAATTTATTTACTTTATTTCTTAATTTATTATATTCTAGACGTAACATTTTATTATAGCTATCTTTTTTTAACTCAATAAATTTCCTATCTCTTTTATCACACATATTCATAACTTTTTTATCTATCCAAGCCTCTCTACCTCTCTTTGAATTTCCTAACATTACCGTATATTTCGCTATTTCATAACAATTTTGTATAGTCTTTTTTATAAAACAATATATCTCGTTTGGACAATTCAAATTATATATTGGTTTCCAATCAATTTTATTAAATTCTCTATTTAATAAAATCTTATTATATCTAGTGATGCTTTGTTTTGGGACACCCTGTATGCACTCTGCACAATTTGCGCTCACTATTGTGAGTCGATGGTCGGCCAGTACAGTACCGAGAGCTGCACAGTAAACGTCCAGTGTTCGGGATCTTACAAATATGTGATCTATACAGCTTTTCGTCATTTTTTTATTACGTTCTTCTATTCTTGTAAAGTCGAAGATCCCGCACACAAGCCCGTTACTGCACATAGTGTCTACGTACTCATTTCGAATGCTACTAGATATTTTTAAATTGATATTTACATCGCCTAATACAAACATGTCGCCTGTGGAATAAGAGCTAAGGATATTATTTAGTTCACGTACAAAAGATGATTTACATTTCGCCGGTGGTCTGTAAATTGCACAAAGAGTTACGGAAGTGTTTTTTTGTGTTGTTAGCTTACCCGCAATACATTCCAGTGATATTGATGCAACAGAAAAAGTTGTAAATTTGTGTTTATTTAAGATATACATAATTATACCCCCTCCTTTTTGATGTTTTCGTAACTCTTTGTACATAACGTACCCAGGAATGTTATACAGTGAACTTACTTTATCCGATATACCCACCTCCGTTAAAACAAGTACATCTATTTGTTGTTTGGAACAATTCATAATTAACTCAACTTTAGCAAAATTTTTAATAATAGATCTAATGTTAATGTGAATACAGGTTAATCTATTTAGGGATTTAGGGATACTGCTATAAAAATCGGTTAAACTAGGACAGTTTTCAATCTCAACTACGTTATTATTAATTAGTACCGCCATTTTTAACACCAGAGCCTTTAACGTATTTTTTATAATATTATCTACCTACTTTATATACTATTAAGTACGTCATATATGTCGTCTTCCGATCGAATAACAACAGGCTTGTCCTTATCCCCTTTGCGAATCAGAATCCTACCATTTCTGCACCACACGTATTTGAATTTTTCCTTTAATTCTTGCTTAGCTTTCCATAACAAATTTTTGTTATGATACGTTAGGGCTTCTCTAACAAATACTTTGTCGTTCGCTATAATGGGTTCCGCATCCGCTACTACATCCACCACCGTCAGACGTTTCTCCCTGGCTGCCGCAACCCATTTGGCGCTGGTATCTCCATCAGTCATATCTAATTCTATCACACCAGGTTTGCCTTGACGAGATTGCAGTCGACGTATTTGTTGCACCTGACCGTCGCTCATACATAACTTCGTTGCTAGGTGTTTTGTTAACGATTTAAGGTTTTCGTTTACTTTTTGTGGGATACCTGTTACCTCAACCTTATTGCTGATAGCTTTTTGCTCAGTTTCATTCATTCTTTGTTCGAGTGAATTAATACGATTTTCTAAGTGTACATTTTTGTTTTTAAGGTCTAAATTCTTCTTTTCAAGATCTTTGATTATTTTTTTTAGCGCCTCCGTATTCTCTAAGCACTCCTCCACTTTGTCACTCAAAAATTGAACTGATTTAGTTACCTCATTCATCTCCCTCTTTAGGATACGATCTACGTGCTTCGTGATGTCCGTGATTAGTTTATCGGAGTTGATCGATACAATTTTATTTGATTCACAAACATCATCATCTGCATCTTCGTACTCATCATCAGGTGCCACTAAAGAGCTTTTTCTCCTGTTTACCGCACAGTCATTGCATGTCCACTCCAGATTTTCTGTCGCACGTATAGCGCTCAGCTGTTTATTGGTAAGACCAGAACATTCGGCTTTTTCATGCACTATTACATTACATTTATTGCATTGCAGTCCTGGACATCTTTTATTAACAACTTTTTTACACTGTACGCACTTAGACATGGTGGGTAGTTTAAAAAAAAAATGTTTAGTCGTGTAACCGTGTTTACTTATCAACGATCGAACGAGGATATATAAATCTCGTGTCACAATGTTTGTCCTCAATGGACTCCTAAACCACTTAACCGATTATAATAAAATTCGCACACCATGTGCAGTTCGATCCAACTTGAGAGATAGGATAGTTTAAATCTCAAATTATAGTCGCAAAATCTACTATTTCTACGCGGACGAAGTCGCGGGCAATAGCTAGTAGTATTATATAAATATTCATTTAGTATATAAGTATATATTCATTTAGTATATAAGTATATTATATTGCATGCCTGTAATGGGTAAGTTATTGTTACTTAATTAAGCCTATTTTAAGATCCTTGTGTACACAACTTTGCAATAAATGTCTTGATTTCTTGATTTCTAGAAATACTTAATTCTTGTGATTTTTTTACAATATATTCTCACTATACAATACTTACTCTGCATAAACTTTATCTTGAACATCTGGATAAGATCCTATAAGGATCAATATAAAAATTAAGGCAGTAGATGAAGTATCATGCCCTCCGAATATAATAGTGTTTGTTTCATCCCTTATCTCTTTATCATTGTAGACTTGGTCATTGTCACCCAATTCGAGTAGCGAATCCATGAATGGTTTGAAATTTTCTGAACCTATAACCAATGTATTCAATATAAGATAATAATTGGTCAAAGTCAAAGTCAAAAATCTTTATTCTTTTCAATGCTTAATATCTAGGTATAAGATCACTTGGACACGTCTTAAAAACTAAGTTAGGATGTGTGCCTTCGGAACACGCCCACCAATGAGAAGAAGGCACAAGAAACTCATGGGGTTTTTTTTCATGTGATCACGCTCACAAAGGTCAATATTACAAATATTTGAAAGTATTATTTGAAATGGAGCAATTAAAGTCACGTCCAAGGGTTGTTATCATTAAGGTAAGACGAAGTATCATAGTACGCCTTACGGCACAATTTATGCTTTGTAAAAGTTTTGAACCTGTTAATGGACATGTCATATACATCTTTAGGTAATTTATTATAATAGAGCGCACATGTATTATTAAATGACCTGTTTATTTTCCGGAGCCTACTACCGGGCACGGTCAGTTCAACCTTGTTGAAATTATGAATATCGCTATTTTTACGAAAAATATCAGGATTTTTGTGAATTATATATTGTTATATTGTAAATGTTAATGGGAAAATTTTAATATATAAGACTAGCAGCGCTCCGCGGTTTCACCCGCGTAACTCCCGATGCCGTGGACATATCGGGATAAAAAGTAGCCTATAGCCTTCCTCGATAAGTCGACTATCCAACACAAAAATAATTTTTCAATTCGAACCAGCAATTCCTGAGATTAGCGCGTTTAAATAAACAAACAAACTCTTCAGCTTTATAATATTAGTATAGAAGTATAGATAATAATTGGTTATGTACGTGGAGTCCCCGTTTATGTTCTTTTTCTGTAAAACACTTCTTAGTTTTTATTGTAATTATATTAATTTACATTGTCATGTTTAATTTTCATTTCTTCCTTCCTGTGTTTGTATTAAATAAATGCTTTTATTTCTAATGTAATATTATATTGTAATGTGTAATCTAATGTAATGTAATAAAAAATTATAATGTAATAAAATATAATAAAGCATTGAGTTTTGATTTGCACTAGCTTACCTGCGTTGTAATTATTTTCTATTATTCGCTTCCTTCCTTCAAGTACCTGTAAACTTCTTTTGATTACTTATTGTAATTATTATGGAATAATAATTTCTACTTCGTTAGTGTCAGAAAGGTCGTTCTACTTACAGTATCAGAAAGGTCGTTCAAAACTTTAAGAACAGCAGTCTCTTTAGACTTTAGAAATGTCCATTTATAAACAACTTCACTGTGTAACCAAGGTTTCCTAAACCTTTCTAGTAAAATATCTTGAATTTCATCTAAAGCTTGTAAGTAATTGTCTATTAGAGCTCTGTGTTTTTCTGGATCTACACCAAAAGCAGTTCCTGTAATATGTTAAACGTTAAGCTCAAATTTATTTCTATCAAAAACTAAGTACTCATTTTGTAAGCACTAGTGGTTCACCACATGTTTAATGCTATGTTCTGTCCCTATCGATAGCAGTCAAGTGAGCAATCAATAAGATTTTTACAATTAGAACAACAACGAAAATTAGAATTGACTGCTATTGAATAGCAGTCAATTTTTTTATTCCTTTGCATGCTTAATACATTTGTACATAGATCACATAGAAACGTCTTAAAAGTAAGTTAGGACGTGTGCCATCGAAACGCGCCCACCAATGAGAAGAAGGCACAAGAAACTCATGGGATTATTTCATGTGATCACGCTCACAAAGGTCAATATTACAAATATTTGAAAGTATTATTTGAAATGGAGCAACTAAAGTCACGTCCATGGGTTGATAACGAAGTATCATAGTACACCTTACTGCAAAATTTTTATTATAATAGAGCACACATGTACGGTCAGCTGCATAATTGCAGACCCACCGTAGAGCTCCAAAACGGCTGTTTTATGAATGTTTTCAATACAAGTAAGATTTTAGGCACCTGCTTTAGTTGAAGGTTAAAGTTGTCTAACTCCTGAATTTATCAAACAAAATTATTAGAATGAAAACATGCCAATAATTGTAATTTTTTAACTCTACCGGGGGCTGCAATTATGCAGCCGACTGTACTATTAAACGACCTGTTTATTTTCCGGAGCCTACTACCGGGCACGGTCAGTTCATCCTTATTTCTTAAGTTGTAATTATGAATATCGCTATTTTTACCAAAAATATCATTGTGAACGTATAGCTTCCCAAATACCTTCCCACAAAAGTTTACTTATTAGATACTTACTACAAATAATTTCCAAGCTGTTCGAAGCTATATACCTCCCGTGGTCAAAAGGTCCTCTACCAACATGTTCAAACATCTTTTCAACTAAACACTTGGCTTGTTCATTAAAAACTCCCATGAAACTCTCAACTGTTTTTTGACTAAATGCTGGACTAAGGAGTTTTCGGTGAATTTTCCAGGTCTCTACTGAAAAAATATATAAGAGAAATTGGCTTTATTTTCTTGTCATTGTCACATAAAAACTTCCAAAAATACTTATCAAACATCTAAAATAAAGTAGTACCTACTGCTGCTGTATAAATACTATGTTCAAAGCATATGGCTGATGTACAAAGGTCTCCTAACCTCCTTTTTGTCCTGATTTACCAGCTTTTTAAGGCCATTCTGCGTGTCGGCCCAAGAATCATTTGGATGCACCAAATGATTCTTCCACCCAAGAATCATTTGGATGCACCAAATGATTCTTGGGTCTACGGTAGACCCAAGAATCATTTCTACCGCAATGATGATTGTCTTATTGAGTCACCCAGGTTTATTTTTGTGGAATATAATATAGATTCGAATTTGACTTTATCTCAGCTAATGAAAACTGAGGTTGAGGATTTAGCATGCTTGATTAGATTTCTGTATTCTGGACTTGAAGACTCCAAGGTCTTCTAATTGGGTTTGTATTGGTATTTGCCCATCTATACCTTTTTCGTCAGACGGAGAAATTATAAAAATCTTAAGTGGCGATTAAATTGACATTAAGTGTATGTCTCAATAGATTCTCATATAAGTACCATTAATCTTACCATCAGCAGTCAAAATTCCATTTCCTAACCAGTTTTTCGCAAAATCATAAACGTATGATTTACCCAAACATTGGTTGGAAACTGTTGCACAGTCGTCAGGATCTGTTATGGCTGTAAAATTAATTAAGATCTTTTTAACTACTGTATAAAAGAACCAATTCCCATATTTTGTCTCGCAAAATCTCGAAAATGTTGGACCGATTTTGATGAAAGTTGCCACGATGGATGCCACGAGGCAACTTCTCAAAATCGTCTCGGCTGAAATGGTTTTGAAATATAAATTTGGGTTACGTATCTAAAAACGTAAAAAGGGAACCCTTATAAATAAATAAAATAAATAAATAAATATTGCAGGACAATCCACACAGCGCCATCTAGCCCCAAGTTAAGTAACTAGACTTGTTATGGGTGCTAGACAACGGATATACTACTTATATACTTTTCTTTTGTTAATATATACTTATAATACATAGAAACAACCAGACCACAGACAAATATCTAAGCATAAATACTTGTCTGAGGCGGGAATGGAACCCGCAACCCTGTGTTTGGCAGTCCGGCAAGGTGACCATTGTGCCAACTGGGTCGTCGAATAAACCCTCTTGTCCGTGTATCCGTCCGTGTTTTTGATTATTTTTCCTTTCAAAACAAAGTATAAATTATTTTTACCATATTTCATAATTAATTATATTAGATTTATTATGTGAATTTTAATCATAATTGTCGAAACAAATGCTAATTGTTATTTCAAACGTAATTTAAAATTAGAATGGCAATGAAGTAAGTAAAAGTTAATTTTGACGAAAACAATGGTGTAAATCTTACGGATGAGAATAACCCAAAATAAAATTTATACATTTAAAATTCTTTGTCCTGACTGACGGATCAACGCACAGCCTAAACCGCTGATCGTAGAGACCTGAAACTTAGGTGTGTTCTTTGTACGTAGGCATTCGTTAAGAAAGGATTTTCCGAAATTCTACCTCTAAGGGGGTGAAAAAGGAAGGCAAAGTTTGTATGGGACAACGTGATTCCTTGGTCCATTTTCGATGCGGACGAAGTCGCGGGCAAAAGCTAGTTAGTTATAGAAATAAATAGATTTCATAACTTTGACCCCTTTGTTTGACGTGACATCCAGTTTTTTTGCACACTTTATTTAAAGTATTTTCACACTTTATTTAAAGTTTTTTTCAATTCGAAATCCTCCGCTGCGCCCTCTCATAATTGTAAATTTAAAGTCTTTGCTTGTTTTGCAACAACTTTTTATTGATTACAATAATTAATGTATTTGATAGTAAGAAATCGGTCATGGTAACACTTTACTCTGCACTTTATCTTAATCTATTTACTAATACTATTAATACCCCCCTCCAGCAGACTTCATCGCTGACTGCTGGCGGCAGTTGGTGGCTGGTGGCCGACTGGCTGTGGCTAAGATTTGGGCGACAGCGTCAATACAGTCAAATTAAAGTACCCTCCTACTTTAATTTGATTGTATTGACGCTGTTTAAGGACCTCCCTATATAATGATGACCTGTGATGGTAGAGTGTTTTTCATCAAATAGTTCCTATAGCGTCATGTTGGCTCACCTGTCTCCCTGAATTCAAGGTTATTTGCATTGCTGCCAACATACAGCAAAGGAACTTTGTGATGAATGAAATGCACTCTGCCGTATGCTTGGTATGATATTTCATCATTAGTAGCGCTCCAAGTCGCCTGGTTATGGTTTTAGAATGTCATCAGCAGGGAAAGCATGGGCCGAGGATAAAAATTATGTCCACTCGTTATGTCCTCTGTCAAGGGAGAAAATTATTTTGTCCACCTGCCAAAGCACGGCAAAAGGGGAAAGGATAAGTATATCTCCATTTGACATAACACGTGGACATCTTTTCCCCGCTTATAGTATGGGGACTTACGGAAGACAATAGTGTAAAATTAAGTCAAACAAATGACATTGAGAAGAATGACAAGCACAGATGTATAAAAAAACTAATTTATGAGGTTGATTTGCGACGACATTCTATGTACTCTGTGGTTTTCTTATAATGGCAATAATTACGGGGATAAGCGTTCCCCCCGTTTTGTCTACCGTGGATAGTATATCCACCCTTGTGCCCATGCTCGGGGGGTGGACAAAACTGACAGAGGGAAAGACTATTTTATCCTTCCCCTGTGGATAAAATGTCTCCGGCCATGCTTGCCCTTCAGGTCCAGGTGAGGGGCGTATCACTTTATATTCAAGTCTCAGAGTGACAGCAATGGGATGAGCTATAGTTATGGGCAAGGTTAACAAAAAAAAAATCTTACTGTAAAATGTCTTTGGGCCTAAAGAAAACGTAATCACACCACCTTGCTCTAGACTCTCTTTCGCAATCCTCTTTGATAGGTTCCATATTTCTGCAAAAAATAATTATTTTATTTAGATTTTCTTGAATACCTTCTCTAAAATCATATTTACTTAGAGTAGAAAACAAATAGCCCTATCTTAATTGCTTATCTAATAGCTGATCTCATATTCCCCCTATCCCCTAAATGTTATCCCACAAAATGGGGGATAGTTGGAATCTTCGTGGCATTATCACTCAAATTGATAATCAAGCCAATTTTCCTTTCCGTAATTTTCACGTTTTAAAAGCTGCGGTCCAAATTAGATGAACAGCGACTGCTGACTAGCGTGAGCTTATAAAAAATGCCCAGCGCATGCGCATGGCTAAGAAATTTTAATATCCACGCCAGCATTTTTGTATTTTGTATTGTATTGTATTTTTTTTTGCAGGATATTCCACACATCGCCATCTAGCCCCAAGCTAAGTCACTAGACTTGTGTTATGGGTGCTAGACAACGGGTATACTATACTTATATAATTTTGTAAATATCTACTTATAATGCATAGAGACAACCAGACCACAGACAAATATCTAAACATAAATACTTGTCTGAGGCGGGAATCGAATCCGCAACCCTGTGTTTGGCAGTCCGGCATGGTGACCATTGTGCCAATTGGGTCATCAAAATTTATCCGTAAATCATTTGTTCGAGTACGGTAATCGAATTCGCGACCTTTAAAATCTAGGCGAGTGTTCGCCTAAAGCGCTACAGAGGGCATATAGGGGCTTACCGGTATTGTCACATAAAAACATGTGAGCGTGTCCGATTAGTGGCAGTTTCCCCTTCAACTCAGGAGGCTTCTCATATCCCATAACCTTTCTAAGTTCCTTATTCTTTCTATTTTCCTTTATCTTATAAGTCAAGTACCAGAGTATAACGAGCACAGCACAAAACACGACTACGACGGACATTGTGTATAATAAAAATGATTTAAAGTGATCTTTGTTTGCAATTCATCTCATTAAAGGATCAATTAGTGATGTTCTATGTTCCGTATTTATTCGGTATTCGGGCAATAAGCAAAAAATACTTTAGACTGATATTTGGCCGAATATCGAAACATCTTCATCATTTCAGCCAAAGGACTTCCAATGTTTAATATATTTCATATATTCAATAGGCTCCATAGCAGTCGGTCTCATGCCCCCAACTTAAGAGGAAAGGGTACCCGGCGCTCTCTCCATACAAACGTAGTCGACTGTTTCCTCCCTGGATAATGACACTAGAGCAAATATTTTTGTAGCATAAAACCTATAACCGCCATGACTATGCCTCTATGTCTTGGTTTTTCATTTTCTAATTATCATAGAAATTAAGATTTAAAAAACAAAGAAAAAAAAACATAGGGGCATGGTCATGGCAGTTATAAGTTTTATGCAAAAAATATATTTGCTGTAGTGTCATTATCTAGAAAACAGTCGACTACGTTTGTTTGAAGAGAGCGTCGGTACCCTTTCCTCTTAAGACATTATTTGGCAGAGTACCGAATATACTAAAAATATATTTTATTGCTTAAAAAATCAACAGGAAAATTTAGATAAAAGATTATGTGCAATGAATTTTTTCAAAATCGGTCTAGTGGTTTGTTAATGGGTACTTAAGTCAGTACAAACTAAAAAAAAATCTATGAAAATTAATAGAAGAAATATTTTTGTTTGTTGGCTCCAGATACCACTCCACAGATTTTGATGAAACTTAGTATGAGGATACATTTATTCACTGGAAGTCACATAGGCTAATGTTTTTCTCGATATTCCCACGGGATCGGAAATTACGTGGTTGAAACGACGAGCCCGGGCCGCTGCTAGTCTGTCATATAAGAGTAGATTAAGGAAAATGTAAAATACGTTTAAATTATTTATCTAACCAACTAAAAACTTCTTATCTTCTTATTAGGGAATGTCATTCTAAAATACATTCCTGTATGATTAGCGTGTACGATCCTTGCCGCAATTATTCGACCGAATAATTTAGCGGAATTTTTGGTATTTAGTCACTGCCCGAAAATAATGTTCATTAATCATCACTAAATTTTTATTATTATACCTTCTCGTCGTAGATAACAATAAAAAACATGTAAAGTACTTAGTAGGCATGTAGATAAATAAAATAATTATTAAGTTACCTTTCTTCTTAATAAAAAACAGTGATTGTTAACCTTACCTTTTTTGAAGTTACGTAACACAAAATACATAATAGATAGAAGAAAAACAGAAAAAATTAGAAACTTAAAAAAAACTAACTTACGAAACGATTTAATTTACAATGTCTGATATTGCCTAAGAAGAGAGACATACGGCATACGTCAGTTTTTACCTTGTCAAATAAACTAAATACCTTTTATACAAGCGTATGAAAGGGGCATGCCCATATAATGCTGTTGACTGCACAAAAAATTGCGTTCATTCAATAAATATGTTAATTTTTCGATAATGTTTTAATAGTTAACAATGACAATTCCATCCATTGGTTATCTGTGGGTTTAGGTAATGATGATTAACTATCAATCCTACTATCCTACTAATATTATAAATGTGAAAGTTTGTGTGTGTGTGTGTTTGTGACTCCTTCACGCAAACACTACTGAATTGATTGCGATGAAACTCGGTATCTAGATAGCTGGAAATCTGGATTAAAATATAGGCTACTTTTTATCCTGATATTCCCACGGGATCGGGACTTACGCGGGTGAAACCGCGGGGCGCAGCTAGTGTTTTAATAGTTTACAATGATAATTCCATCCATTGGTTATTTGTTGGTTTAGTTAGGTAATGATGATTAACTATCAATTAATTGTTTATTAATATACTTAAGCGTTCAATTACGATATACTACAATATACTTTTCTTTTGTAAATACATACTTATATCATATATAAACAGCCAGACCACAGCCACATTCCCGCCTCAGACAAGCATAAATACTTGTCTGAGGCGGGAATCGAACATAACATAACATCTAAGTAATTATTAAAGGCCTATAATTTATGGAATAAATGAATAGAATAGAATTGAATTGACGTTTGACTCAACGCTGCTGTATAATAAAGTAGCATTGGGAAAGGTTCATTGAGTTTAATTCAAGTATTCTTTGTACTTGTAATGACGAACGGAAATTCCTTTTGCCAATAACTAAATATTTTATAACATTCTTGTATAAATTATTTATTATAGCCTATGTGTTAATCCAGCTATCTACATACCGAGTTTCATCGCAATCGGTCCAGAAGTTTTTGCGTGAAGTAGAAAGAAAGAGAGAAAGAAAGGAAGAAAGAAAGAAAGAAAGAAATTTTTCTTACATGGATTTATTTGACATTGCTGTTATGATGAAGGAAAGCATAGTGATGAAACCCGCGGCTTAGTTGACTCTAGAAGTATTGACAAGTTTTCTCCTCTGGACATGGTCGACTAAGCTGAGAGGGTAGTAGGTGCTGGGCAAGCCTACTCCATCCTCCCGCAAAAAGGACCCAATTAAAAAGGGTCCAATGGCGGAAAACAGCCTGTATACAAGTACAAGTACCCCGCTGAGCCGCTATCGACAGCCTTTGCTTCAAGAACGCCCCGGAATGCGGATCAAACCCCCCGTCCCGGAATTTATTCAGCTATCTAGATACCGAGTTTCACCGCAATCGGTCCAGTGGTTTTAGCGTGAAGGAGTAACAAACACATACACACACACTAACTTTCACATTTATAATATTAGTAGGATAAATAATCAGGATTTCGATTCCAATGATTTTCATGAAATTTAGTATGCGTTGGGGATAATTTACGAGGTTTCTTTTTAGCTCGCCCCCGAGGTAAAAAGAAACCCGCTCGGTCACTTCTAATGAAAAGAGGCTTGGACGCTCTACGGTGGGACTACAATTCTGATTCCGACCGTACTTATGATGACTGAAGTGAAAGTACGACTTTGGTACTTCGGAAAATCGGATTTTAAAAAGAGGTTTAGAAAATGGCTCTGCCATCCATTCATTCATATTTTTATATGTACCTATACATATAAAATGCTTTGTCCTGAACTACTGACTGACTGACGGATCAACGCACAGCCTAAACCGCTGATCGTAGAGACCCATTAGAGACCTGAAACTTGGAGGGTGTGTTATTTGTGTGACGTAGGCATCCGATAAGAATTTTCCGAAATTCTTCCCCTAAGGGGGTGAAAAAGGGAGGTAAAGTTTGTATGGGACAACGTGATTTCTTGGTCCAATCCTATTAGGACCATTTTCCATTACTACGCGGCCGAAGTCGCGGGCAAAAGCTAGTTTATATATAAAATATATGACCTAATTTTAAGACTCATCAGAACGATGTCATGCAAATTTTATTCATTCCATGAATAAATAACATTTTGAATAAATAATTTTGATTTAATTTGATAATTACAGTCAAGTTCGATAATAATGATTCCTTACAAGCATGTTTTCCTTCTTACAAAACATAGGAAATGTGATAACTGGAAATCGTTTTAGGATACTGAAAAAATAAAAGCGACCATGAAAGGTAAAATGATGCAAGTTGCACCTCACGCGAGCATAGAGCAATCATTTCGATAGACACGCAACTGTATTGAAATCATTCAATTATGCCTATTTGGTAGGTGAAATTTACGATTGGCACAAAAATTACCGGTCTGATAATAATTTAAAATGGTTTTAAACTACTACTTTAAAAATAATGAAGATAAAATAATTATTTCATTATTTTATATTACATTTACATAACCAGATTTTATTTTTTATATCAAATCATTTATTGCGAATAGTCTGGTGTTACTTTAATTAAAAAAAGAAAGAACACTCTACTCGGCTCTAGACATGAGGCATGCAATATTATATGTAGATTATAAATTACTAGCAGCGATACCCGGTTTCACCCTAAATAAATAATAGATAAAAAGCCTATGTTATTGCCGATGAATGAATGTATCCTCATACTCAGTTTCATCAAAATCGGTCCTGTAGTTTCGGAGCCTATTCATTACAAACAAACAACAAAAAACTCTTTATTATATTATTATTGATTAATAATATTACAAAAGGTACACTTTTAGGTACTTGCCCTCTTAAAGGTAATTAAAAGGGTAAGAGATGTAATTAAGAGGAAAGGGTAACTAGGGAGGAAACAGTCGACTACGTTTGTATGAAGAAAGACCTAGTACACATTCTTCTTAATTAAGAGTAACATTCACACTAAGGCGCTGTCCTTGTAGCCCATCGCGCGACCTAAATGCTACGAAAATCGCGATCGTACGACTAACAGGATCTTGCGATCATTTTGACTTAGGCATTTGTAGCGCGATGCTGTATCGCGAGATAGGCTATTAGGACAGCGCCTTATGGTGTCAGCCATAGAATAAGGAATCAACAAGCTTATAGTTTATCTATGGTCTACAGTGGTGTCAGCCACAGAATAAGGAATGAAAAAGCCTATAGTTTGTCTATGTTTTTTATAGTGAATGTCCAATCCAATGTATAGTCTGTCCTACAAACTTACTCTATTAGAAAACCCAATGTCCGATATATAAAACAGTTGTTGACTAATGTCCTGTGTTTGTACATTGCATGTTACAACTAATATTCATTGCTTACAGTAAGTATTCCTATTTCATTTTCAATGGAGATAGTTGTGCATTAAAATACTATAATAAAAATAACCAAATAAATACATGACCTTATTTTTTGAGGTCGGTTTGAAGCAAAAGGTAATCGTGAACATACCTTTAAATACGCAAAAATTTGAACTCTTTCCTTTATAAATTTAAAAATAGAAATATCAACGGAACAAAGGTAGACAGCCATACCTACCTAAAAACCCCTTTTTTTTATTGCTGTTTATTTTTGTAGCCAATTTAATAAGGTGTATTTATACGTGTTATTTTCAGTTTTTAATTCAATGAGTGACAATGATAGTGTTGGTATTGGCGTGTTTGATGCTCGGCGCATTTTGGTTGTGGCGTCAAAAGCAGCTGAGTTTGAACGAGCCCCCGGCCACACCGGGGGCGTGGCCCATTGTTGGACATGCTCCTTTGTTGATGGGTGATAGTTGCTGTAAGTACAATTCATTTGAAGGCTATTTATGCTGCAAAACGCAAAGCGCCAGAAATACCCGTCGCTTACAACTAACATTGTTGATTGTAACAAGATTGTAACGAATGTGTTTTGTTTTGGCAAAAGTACTGATATGGAATTGTAGGTAAAATCTTTATCAACATTTTGGGGTAATTTGAGACGAAAATCCTTTGCCATTTCAAAGCTAGACTAGTTTTAATTCTTAATTTTAGGATAGCTTCAAAACTATAGGAAATTTTTGGCTCAAAGTCACACTAAAATGTCAGTAAAAATCTCACCTACAATTTCATCTCAGCACTTTTGAGAAAAACAAAACACATTCGTAACAATCACCAATTTTCACCACCAAAGGTGACCGGTGCCGGTAGTAACTATTTACTAGGCTGTGTAGCAAGGCGTTGGCGTATGGACTCCCTTCACTTAATTTGGATATAAATGTTGCAGTACATTCCACACATCGCCATCTAGCCCCAAGTTAAGTAACTAGACTTGTGTTATAGGTGCTAGACAACGGATATACTGCTTATATACTTTTCTTTTGTAAATAAATACCACGGATGTAGAAAAAATAACGGATACCATGGATACAGGTGTATTGTATGTATGTATGCATACGGGCTTTTTTCCGCAAATTGACTCTTTTTAATTGGGTCCTTTTTGCGTGAGGATGGAGTAGGCTTGCCCAGCACCTACTACCCTCTCAGCTTAGTCGACCATGTCCAGAGGAGAGAACTTGTCAATACTTCTGGAGCCAACTAAGCCGCGGGTTTCATCACGATGTTTTCCTTCACCGTAAGAGCAATGTCAATTAGCGCACATAAATTTTTCTTAAGAAAAATACATTGGTGCACGGCCGGTGCCACGTCCTTCAGAATGAAAGTCGGGGTATCTACCACTAAGCCAACACCGCTCTAGATATAGGTGTAGCGAACTGGCTTACTATGGGTACCTCACTTGTTTGTTCTGAAGACGGTATCCGTTATTTTTTCTACATCCATGAAATACTTATACCTACTTATAATACACTAGCTGTTGCCCGCGACTTCGATCGCGATGTGGTTTTGGGTTATTTAGAATACCTAGCAGTTTTCTGCATAGATACAATTTATCATTCGGTGTAAGTTATAAAAACAAAATAGGTAGTTACATTGTTTTTAAACTATATTTTTAATTGATTTGGCAAAGGCAATTCTTATTCTAGGCTTACTCATACTACGAAATTAGGTCTAAAGATGCCTGAAGAGCGTGTAGAAAGAAAAACTTTCGGCCCTAGGGAAAATCGCTTTCACTGAGAGCTGTCATGTTCAATTATGGCTTCGCGCGGCTTGTGCAATGTGTTTGTAGCCAGTATCAGTATCATTACGCATTAGGGACTTCAAAAACCTAACCTCCTTGATTTAGGTAACACCAAAGAATAACAATTATGGCTTCGCACGGCTCATCCATACTGCCAGAGTTTAGTACATAATAGGTTTTTTCTTAGTAATCGAATTCAGGTAGATATATTTAGTTCAAGATATCTTATTTAATAAAATAAATGTATAGATGAAAATGCGTCGTATGACCATGCTGCGCCTCTACCGGCGCCCTGTCAAAATGTTGCAGATGTGGATTTATGTGACCGTGCGCTCAGTTTCGTTTCTTGAGTAAAAAATACTGGCGGGAAATGCTTGCATTTTGAATGATTTTAATTAGTATTATCTTTTGTTAAGTTTCATCTGGTTCTTCATTTATGATTGTGTATTTTGTGTAAATAACATTTTCTAGACAAACCGTGTTACAAAAACTATAATTTAAATCTACGGACTTCGCGTCATCACTCAGTGTTGGATAAACTAATTTATAAAAATCTCTTCGGTTAGTACCGACGTATTTGAGTATTGAAAACATGTTGAAAACAAATAGCAAAAGCAAAAAATCTACATAATGTACAACCTCTTTGGTCCCAACCTTGTAAGAGGGTCAGGTAGTATGGAGTCTCTCATTCACTCTCGTTATCAGGAAGAATTTTATGTTTATTCGTAATGAAAAGCACAGTGTTTACCTCGGGTTTGTTTTGTTTACCCAAGGTGTGAAAGTCACTCATTTAGTCCCTCGAAGTATTAGCGCCCTCGCTACGCTCGGGCGCCAAACTCCGTCTCGGGACTCAATGAGTGACTTTCACACCTTGGGTAACAATGTAATATTTTTGTTAATTTTTCACAAATAAAACATAATAAACAACAATATGATAAGCTAAAACTAAGTCCAATTTCTATTCGCACAAAACATTCAACGTTCTTTGTCTTCCTAGTTATCTTTAGATTTTTGTAAATTAAAGAAAAAATAATTATCAACTACCTTTGTGTCTCGATTGATATTCTTCAATTAATAATATAAGAGGTTATTATAGTATTTATAATACCAACATCATGCAAATAATAATCTATTTTGGTGCAAATAATATTTTACATTGTTTTTATTATCAAATAATATTAATGATTAAAAAGAAAGGCAATTGGACAGAACAAATACTAATACTTAAAATAACGCGATGCACATTGAGATCCTTACATATTGATAGCAGGCATTACGCTGAACAAAAAATGCTTTCACACCAAACATCTAAAGCGTCTCGGAAACGGGGTATTTGAAGGAACGTGATGTCCTATGAATCCAATTTTCTGAATTCTTGACCAAAATACCCAGTTTTTTTTATTAGGTAGCTGGCAGGGCTACGTAATTTTGGGAAAAAAAATGATTTTTACAAATGACTATTACCTGTATATTTTTTAACCGACATCAAAAAAGGTGGAGGTTCTCAATTCGTCACGTATATATATTTTTTTTATGTATGTTCGCTGATTACTCGTAAACTCTTGAAGCGATTTGGATAATTCTTTTTTGTTTTTACTATCTAAGGTTTCCGCTACTTGAACTCATAATTCAAACTATAGCAGGAGAAAAGCGCGATAGAAGTGTAACATCGAAGAAGTCTTCGGTAAAGGAGATCGGTAACATTATGTAGTAGTACCTCTTTGTACTAACCTCATTTTCAGTTTGACGTAGGTAGTATTAAATGCAAACTATTTGGTTTCATGACAGCTGTCATCTTGAGCGGAGGCATGTACTGTACCCCCACTATGACTTTTTGAAGCACTCGAAAAATAGAAACCCTTATAAGACCACGCTTTTGTCCGTCTGTCTGTCAGTGTGTCACTACCGATATTCTCAGAGACGGGTGGACCTAGTAAGTTGATTTTTAGGAAGTTTCATAGTAAATACTCAATATAGTATGTTACATCGAATACGTAAAAAAATCGTAGTAAGGGTACTGTTTCCTTCTGACGTTCGATTAAGTTTTACCACGGAAAAATATTTCGATTTCACATTTTTTAAATGTTTTTTCATCAAATATCATAATTATTGTATTAAAATTAAATTGAAACATACCCTAAATGTTAATCTGATATTTTCTGAACATATTTATATGGAGCTTGGTAAAATCTGTTATGTAGTTTATAAGATTACCTGGTTCAAACAAACAGACAAACAGACAAACAAACAGACAAAAATTCTAAAAACTACCCTATCATGTTCAGCTAACGATTTTAAGACGACCTGTGTATTTTTTTTCTGGATATCTTACAATTACAGATTTTTTTATGTCTACAGATTTATTATATGTATAGATAGAAACAAGCTTAACAGAGATAATATCTAAGCATAAATACTTGTCTGAACCCGCAACCCTGTGGCATGGTGACCATTGTGCCAACTGTGTCAGTGGATACGATCTCAAATCAACCTTTGTGAATACCACTTAAAATTAAATGACAACTTAAAAATAAGTAACGATTAACTAAGTTAAAAAGATAAGTATCTTAGTGAGAATTGGTCTTTTAGTATTCGGGTGTAAAAGATTAGTAACCTAAGACCTTCTCCATCCTAAGGTTGCCTGGAAGAAATCGCTTTAAGCGAAAAGGTCGCCTGTTTGTACAATTTCGTAGATAATAAGCTTTCTCGTCCTTTTTGTTATTTTCTATGTTTTTTGTGTTGTACAAATAAAGTGTTTATCTATCTATCTAAGTAATTTAACGAAGATTGACTAAACCTCGCTCAGGACCGAACTGCTTGCAATGGTTTTAGGGAGGCTTATGCCCAGTAGTGGGATAACATAGGCTAACAAAAAACCCTAAAAATGGATTAGTAAAGTGCCTACAATTTATTTCATAGCAAAACATGATTTGGAAAACATTTTTTTAATTGATAAATTTAGTGCCAAAAAAATATTAACGTGTACCTATACCCCCTTATTCAAAAACGAGGTTTAAGGATAGTCCGAGATGTGGATTTAAAACTTAGTTTTAGATACAGATTTACTCGTGAACTATAGTCTAAATACTATCCCGTCAAAAAAATGAATCAGGCACGCAGCCGCAGTAGAGACGAGAAATATTATTGTGAAATAATGTCTCCAATTTTGATTTTCAGATCTATGGAAGTCGGTTTGTGATTTAGCAGATAAGAGTTACAATATTGGCGGTGTTGTATCTGCTACTATTGGACCAAGAACTATTTATGGTAAGCACAAATACTTTTATCATAATATTTGGTTAATATCACTATTGTAGCAATAGATTAGCCAATTTGATTAGATTGTCAATATTAAATAGCGCCTTACTAAAAACATAGAATATTCAGTGTTGGAGTGCTCGTCAATTTTAAAAGTACGAGTCTGTCATGTTCAAAACCTATCGAAAATTTTATCATCATCATCATATCAGCCACAGGACGTCCACTGCTGAACATAGGCCTCCCCCAAAGACTTCCAGAGCGATCGGTCGCATTCTCTCTGCGTCCAACGACTTCCCGCGACCTTAATTAAGTCGTCCGTCCATGTAGTCGGAGGCCGTCCCGCACTGCGCTTTCCGGTACGTGGTCTCCAATCTAAGACTTTTCGGCCCCAACGGCCATCAGTTCTACGAGCCATATGCCCCGCCCATTGCCACTTCAGCCTACTAATTATTTGAAAATGTTATAGGGAAAAATATTATTTTATGTTATAGTTGTAACGGATCCAGACGATGCACTAACAGTTGCTAATACTTGCCTTCAGAAGGACAAGTTCTATGATTTTGCGAAACCATGGCTCGGTGAAGGATTGGTCACTGGAAAATGTAAGTCCTTTATTTACCACTAGCTCTGCTCGCGACTTCGTCCGCGTAGAATTAGTAGATTGGACCAAGGAATCACGTTGTCCCATACAAACTTTCCCCCTTTTTCATCCCCTAAGGGTTAGAATTTCGGAAAATCCTTTTTAAAATCCTTCTTATTGGATGCCTACGTCATACAAAGAACACACCCTCCAAGTTTCAGGTCTCTACGATCAGCGGTTTAGGCTGTGCGTTGATCCGTCAGTCAGTCAGCCACTCAGTCGTTCAGGACAAAGCATTTTATATGTATAGATTAAATCAATTTTATTTTTCATGTTATGAATATGATGAATTATGAATATTTTTATGGGAAAATGTTTTTATATTGTTTTTATTTCTTTCAAATTTTGGCATCAGCATTTGTTTTTACTTTAATATCTTTAATTTCTGCCAACACAAACAACATAGACGTAATAATATTTAGATATGCTTAAATTTAATCATCTAAAAACGTAATATATATAAAGTTCTACCTTATTTCTTTGTAAGACTTGTACTTGTATACGGGCTGTATACCGCACCTAGACCTTTTTATTTGGGTCGTTTTTACGAGAGGATAAAGTAGACTTGCTCAAGACCTATACCACCCCTTCAACTTTGTCAACCGTGTCCAGCAAAAAGAACTAAGCCATATGTTTCATCACGATATTTTCCTCCACCATAAGAACAATGCTAATTAACGCATATAAATTACGAAAAACTCATTGTTGTTTGGAGGTACGAGGTGGTATTTACCTCCAAAGGGAAGATCTTCCACCGGGCAGGTGTTATACCTAGGATCTACGATCGGCTTAGTGGCACCATCTGTTGGTGGCGATGTGAAGCGTCGCCACAGTTGCACGGTCGAAATTCGAACCCAAGATAAAAATTCGAGGATCTAGGCCACCACAGCTCCTTTATTTCCAGTATCAATATGGCGAAACCATAGGAAGCTGCTCCAGCCAGCATTCAGTCCAATAGTCCTGGATAGCTTCCTCGGTGTATTCAACAGTCAGGCTCGGAAGCTGGTCAAAGATCTAGAACCTGAAGTCGGGAAGGGAGAGTTCGATCATTGGACTTATACTAGGCATAACGCTTTGGAAACTATTTGCAGTAAGTTTACAATAAAATTGAAAATCTTCTATGTATTTAAATTTTTTCCTAAACGTCTGAACCGATTTGTATGAGTTTTTTTTGTTTTTTTTTGTTGGGTCTGAGAATAGACCAACATTTATATTTTATATGTATATATGGTTTGCTGGGACAGCTAGTATTTATCTAAAGTGTAGGGAGATGGTAATTTTCATAAATTTTGATACAATCTAAAACCAATTAATCGGGACCTAGCCGAGAAAAATGTAACGCGTTACGAAAACGTGAAACGAAAAACCGTAAGAGAGGGATAGACTGAAGGAGACCGATAACTAATCTTACACATAATAATACCTACATAAAAAAAGGGAAATTTACGAAATTTATTCCGTTCCGAACCCGTGTCCCGCGACACGATATTTTTTATTTTATTTCAGTAATAGCTTTAGGGGTAGACTTCAGCGACCACACAGTCAATACGTTGACGCAGCGGAAGTTATATTCTACACCATGATCGATCGTTTCCAGAAGTTCTGGCTACATCACCATTCGACCTTTAAGTTTAGTGGTGTTAAGAGGACTATATACGTCTTAATTTAAATGTTTTTTTTTTTACTTTAGTGACTGCTCTATGCGTAGACTTCAGCGACCATACAGTACTAAACAGTCAATACGTTGATGCAGCAGAAGTTATATTCTACACCATGGTCGATCTTTTCCAGAAGTTCTGGCTACATCACCATTCGACCTTTAAGTTTAGTGGTGTTAAGAGGACCATATGCGTCTTATATTTAATGTCTTATTATTGAACTAACATAGTTGTAAGAATTTGCTAACAAATGGATTGTATTATCTGATTAATAAATTGAAATAAAATTATTTCAGTGACTGCTCTAGGGGTAGACTTCAGCGACCACACAGTACTGAACAGTCAATACGTTGATGCAGCAGAAGTCATATTCTACACCATGGTCGATCGTTTCCAGAAGTTCTGGCTACATCACCCTTGGACATTCAAGTTTAGCGGTGTTAAGAAGAAACAAGATGATTGCTTGAAGATCCTGCATAATATGTCTGAAACGGTAAAAAAAAATCGTATTGATGTACGGTCGGCTGCATAATTACAGACCCACCATTGCAGAGCTCCAAAACGGCCGTTATAAGAATGTTTTCAACACAAGCAAGATTTTAGGCACCTGATTTAGTTGAAGTCCAAAGTCGTCTAACTCGTGAATTTATCAAAGAAAAATATTATAATGAAAACATGCCAATAATAGTATTTTTTTAACTCTATCGGGGGCTGCAATTATGCAGCCGACCGTACCTGTGGGTAGTAAGGGCGATCTACCACCTTAATTAAAATCTAAACGTTTTAAAAACTAAGTTAGGATGTGTATCTTCGAAATGCGCCAATGAGAAGAAGGCACAAGAAACTCATGGGTTTTTGTGGTCATGCTCATAAAGGTCAAGGTAACAGATATTTTTCAACAGTAGTTACAATATTGTTTTTGTTAATTTTGACTAAAAAAAATACTTTTATCTATTTTGATTTGTTTTTAAAACCTTTTCTTTACTTTCAGGTATTAAAGTGGAGAAAATCCGCCATGAACGCCAAACCTTCGAAAGAAGATTTAAACAATAACAATGTTGAAAAATTTCCAGGTTTGTTGTTTCTATTTTTCTATCTAAGTTAATCGATTGTGACCAAAACTCATTGAATGTGATTTTTCTAGAGACCGTCACTCATTGATTGTGATTTACCTAGTGGCCATAACTCATTGATTGTGATTTTACGAGTGACCATCATTAATCGATTGTGATTTTTCTAGTGACCATAACTCATCGATTGTGATTTTTCTAGAGACCTTCACTCATTGTTTCGGATTTTTCGAATGACCATCACTCATCGATTGTGATTTTTCTAGTGACCATAACTCATCGATTGTGATTTTTCTAGAGACCTTCACTCATTGTTTGGGATTTTTCGAATGACCATCACTTATAGATTGTGATTTTTCTAGTGACACAACAAATATCAATGCCTAATTTTCAACAGCAGGAATCTAACCCGCGATTGATAATAAACATTTTTCGCTTACAGGTAGCAAAATAAAATTCAAACCATTTATGGATCTATTATTAGATTTGAAAACTGAGCGTGGTGTGTTTAATGACAAGGAGATACGCGAACACGTTGACACAATGATAGTTGGCGGCCATGACACCTCAGCTAATGTTGTTATGTTTACATTATTGTTGTTGGGAGCTAATCCTGATGCTCAGGAGAAAGTTTACGATGAGTAAGTAATCTATACATATAATAAATCTGTAGACATAAAAAAATCTGTAATTGTAAGATATCCAGAAAAAAATACACAGGTCGTCTTAAAATCGTTAGCTGAACACGATAGGGTAGTTTTTAGAATTTTTGTCTGTTTGTTTGTCTGTTTGTCTGTTTGTTTGAACCAGGTAATCTTATAAACTACATAACAGATTTTACCAACCTCCACATGAATATGTTCAGAAAATATCATTAACATTTAGGGTATGTTTCAATTTAATTTTAATACAATAATTATGATATTTGATGAAAAAACATTTAAAAAATGTGAAATCGAAATATTTTTCCGTGGTAAAACTTAATCGAACGTCAGAAGGAAACAGTACCCTTACTACGACTTTTTTACGTATTCGATGTAACATACTATATTGAGTATTTACTATGAAACTTCCTAAAAATCAACTTACTAGGTCCACCCGTCTCTGAGAATATCGGGAGTGACACACTGACAGACAGACGGACAAAAGAGTGATCTTATAAGGGTTTCTATTTTTCGAGTGCTTCAAAAAGTCATAGTAGGGGTACAGTACATGCCTCCGCTCAAGATGACAGCTGTCATGAAACCAAACAGTTTGCATTTAATACTACCTACGTGAAACTGTAAATGAGGTTAGTACAAAGAGGTACTACTACATAATATTACCGATCTCCTTTACCGAAGACCTCTTCGATGTTATATTTCTATCGCGCTTATTTCCTGCTTATCTCTAATGAAATAGACTGAATTATGAGTTCAAGTCGCGGAAACCTTATTAAAACAAAAAAGAATTTTTCAAATCGGTCCGGGAGTTTTGGCGGGAACGAGTTAACAACATGTCGTGCTGCAGTTTTATTTTCATGAAACTTAGTTGTAACCCGAGTTGAATTGTATAATTCTGGTGGAATGTTATTCAATTTAGTTCTGTAAAAGTGCACAAGTGTAGTGAAAGTAAAAATCAGTGCCAAAAATGAAGTTTTCTCATTGCCTCCAAATCTCTTATTAAGGTTATGGTAAGCTTACCACCGCTTTACTATAGCCCCTGACTTGACGGACTATGACGACTTTGACTTTTTTGAAACACTTTAGGCCCGATTTGTGAAAAATTAGCTTATGATTTAGGTTATAATTTGATGAAAAATATAACTTGACACTGGCTAAATGCACAAGCCGTGCGAAGCCATAATAATTAATAAAAATAAAAAAATAAAAAATCGGTCCAAGCTTTTACGAGTAATCAGCGAACATACATAAAAAAAAATACGCGACGAATTGAGAACCTCCTCCTTTTTTGAAGTTGGTTAAAAAATAGATAGATATTTGTAAGAATCAATTTTTCATTTTGTTTTCCCGAATATTACGTAGCCCTGCCAGCTACCTCATAAAAAAACTGGACAATTTGGTCAAGAATTCTGAAAATTGCAAAAGGGGTCCTGCCATTCAGTATGGGAGCGTGGTATATTATGTGTTATGTTTTTTGCGCTGTGATTTTAGACCAGATGAATAAATAATGCCCTTATACTTTAAAGGTTTTGTTTGATGGCATTATTTGTTCATTTCGATGGCTATGGGACTCAAAGTGAACCGCACACTTTTGAAAAATCATAAGACATCATTTCTAACCCTTGACGTAAAAACGACGGGGTGTTATAAGTTTGACGTGTCTGTGTGTGTGTGTATCTGTCTGTGACATCGTAACTCCCGAACGGGTGAACCGATTTTAATTTAGTTTTTTTTTGTTTGAAAGGTGAATTAGTCGAGAGTGTTTTTAGCTATGTTTGATCAAAATCGGTTCAGCCGTTTAAGGTTTATGAGGGATAAAAGTCAGGATTAAAAACCGAATGTTAGTGAGTAGATAGGCTCGAGTGGGATATCAAATGTAAGGACATGATTTGTACTTTAGAAATAGCTATGTTTTATCGAAATCGGTTTAGCCATCTGAAAGTTATGGGGGATAAAAGTCAAGATTAACAACCGAATGTGAGTAGATATGCCCGAGTGGGGTATCAAATGAAAGGGAATGACTTGCACATTACAAGTAGCTAATAAAAAAGTCCCTCCCTACAAAAAGGATGAAATAAAAAATTAAATTAAAAATTTAAAAATCCCTGACACAAAATAATAAAATAGTATGAACGTAAAAAGCCTAAAAAAAGCAAAAAAACTATGAATAAACCCCTACAAAAAGAAAAATAATAACCCCGACCCTAGTATAAGAATAATAATATAATAAAAAATACTGTAGGACATTTAACACATCGCCATCTAAGCCCCAAGCTAAGTAACTAGACTTGTGTTATGGGTGCTAGACAACGGATATACTACTTATATACTTTTCTTTTGTTAAGTGAAGGAATCTAACTCATAAATATCTATTATTGACGACCCAGTTGGCACAATGGTCACCACACCCGACTGCACGCAGAGAAATCGGAGCCAACCAGAAGTACAAAACAGTGTAGTTAAATTATTTCACGACATTTTTAGTCTGAAATACTATTTTCTTGTATTCTCTACGATTTTATTTTAAACCTCACTAAATGTTTAATAAGGTACACTAGAAAAATATTTTAAATCAAAGGTACAATAATTTTGTATTTCAAACAATAATTCTTGCTTATAATAGGAAATGATTTGTATTCTTTACTAGAATAAAATATACAGTTGACCAAGTTAAGTGTTCAAATTAATGATCGTCATGTTAGTAATGCACTACGAAGTTGTCTGTACCCACAACAACATTATTTTAATTACTACAAGAATATATGATTATCCTTACTATTTTGTTTGTTTCTAAAAATAACTAAACAAAGTTGTTTTTGTAACAAAATAATTAAGTTGTCACAGATAAATATCATGTTCATGTTACTTAACACTGTGCTCTTTTATTTATACAAATGACGATTTGTTAATGCAAGATGTTAGTCTAGTTAAATTATTAGATTTATGTGTACCTTCTAATTTTTTTAGTTTTATGAATCGCAACTAGATGGCGCCAGTAGTAATTTTAGATCGCGCTATCGTTGTGTTTTATCAAGTTACCTTGGTCGAGACGACAATTTTGTTTTGTATCGAGAGTGCGTACGGATTATAGACTCCGCACTTAAAGCTATATGTGGCTTTACTCCACTATAGCCATAAGTGCTGCATTTCTCGTAGAGCGTACAGTCGCGTAGTCTACGAGAAAATGTAGTCTAACTTTAATATCCCTTTTTGCTGTCTAGGATTACTATATTTGATATATACATCAAACGCAATGATTGTAGAGCGATCAAATATTATTAGTTAAACTGTACAATAATTATTGTAATGGGAACTAGAATATCTAGTTACATTTACAAGAACCTAGTAAACGTAACTAGATTTTTTCTTCGTGTATACTATAAACGTAACTAGATTTTTTCTTCGTGTATACTAGTAGCCTAGTAATGTGTACAATAATTTCTAGTTGGTCCAGAGTAAAAACCATTTGTTAAAGACGACTAGTGGGTACTGCTGTCACGGATCCAATCAGAAATTCTCGTTGCACTTACGAGATTTCTCGTACGTCTTACAACATTTTTCTCTGTGTGTGCCCAACACAGGGTTCCGCCTCAAACAAGTATTTATGCTTAGATATTTGTCTGTGCTCTGGTTGTTTCTATGTATTATAACTATATTTTTACAAAAGAAAAGTATGTAAGAGTAAGTATATCCGTTGTCTAGCACTTATAACACAAGTGTAGATATAACTAGGGGGCAAGATGTGTGGAATGTCTCGCAATATTTATTTATTAGCTGCATTCCCGATCCCGTGGGAATATCGGGATAAAAGTAGCCTATACAGGGTGATTTTTATACATGGGCCTTCGGGGTTATATCCTAAATTATACGAGATAGCGAAAAATGCTGAAATTACGTGCCCGATTTTGACAAAAACTAAATCTGCATTATTAGATTTTTGAAAAAGTCATTACCCTAGCCAGGAATTGAACTTGCAAAAAAATAATCACCTATATTTTTACACAATCGATAGTGTTACTGACAAAAATCAATTCCTGGAAACAAACATAGTATTGCAAATCAAAGGAAATAGCTCCTATTTGTAGTTTTCTACAATTTTCATCTTTCCGCCTCTGGCAAAATAAAAACAGCATAAATGAGGCTTAAGTCTCTGATAATAATTTTGATAATTAATAATGAACGAAATAATTGCCACTTTAATACCTGCCAAAAACTGACTTATTATATTTTATTTATTCCTTTTTAGGTTACAAGAAATATTTGGCGATTCGGATAGAGATGTGGAGAAGGCAGATTTACAGAAGATGGTGTATTTAGAAGCAGTTCTGAAGGAAAGCATGAGGATTCATACTATTGTGCCTGTCACAGCTAGGTGGCTGGATAAGGATGTTAAATTGAGTGAGTTCGTAGCATTATATTGTTAACTAGCTGCGCCGCGTGGATTTACCCGCGTTAGTTCGTTTTTAGGATTCCGTACTGAAACATGTAAAAACAGGACCCTATCACTTCTAAGGCTACTCGGGCTGATTCCACTAATATCAATCGACTTATCCCATCAATGGGGGAGTGCACAACTTTTTTTCCACAAATCCCAAGGAATTTCACAATCGCCCATTGACGGTAGAATTTGATGGAATAAAAATAAATAAATATTGCGGGACATTCCACACATCGCCATCTAGTTAAGTAACTAGACTTGTGTTATGGGTGCTAGACAACGGATATACTACTAATTGTTACTTGTTGCTTCTTGTTAATTAGTGTAATAACCCCAATTTATGGTCCCTTTCCACTATTTTTCGGGTTCCGTACCACAAAAGGTAAAAATAACCCTTATAAGATCACTTTCTTGTCCATCTGTCTGTCTGTCCGTGTGTCACCGTCGATTTTCTCAGGAATCTAAGCAGTTAAAATTCATACTAGATACTGAGGTCTATAGTCCTTACTAGGACAGGTATATGAAAATCAAGATCCTGAGTCAAAACGATAAAATTATGTAGGCAAATTTACATTTTCACAAAAACCTGTATGTACCAAAATTTACCTTAATTTTCTACTTTATTTTTTAAAGAAAACTGCACCCTCTCAGCCGGTAGAACCTGCTTCATATTCGTGTTCGGTATCCACCGGCATCCAGTCTGGGGTTCTGATGCTAACGAGTTCAAACCGGAAAGATGGCTCGATCCTTCGACTTTGCCTGAGAGCCCAAACGCGTATGCCGCCTTTATGATGGGACGACGAATGTGTATTGGTAAGTTAAAATATCTGTTCATCACTCGCAGACACGTAAAGGCCCTTGCAATAAAAAGTTTATTAGAAAAGTGGAGCCCCATCGCAGTCTATGGTGCACCTACTCCAATGCCCATTGTGCCCTAACACCTGGACATTGGAGGACCTGGTAGAGGCCAACGCTGCTGCAGTTGCAGTGGCTAGCTACTGGGCAGTCAAAATTTGACTGGTCGAACGTCACTGTCTCAAAAAGAAGAAGATTAGAAAAGTATAATTTGGACACCAAACCGGCGATTATCCTTGTCTGCACTATAATATGCAGCCATTACTTAGATATTGGATGGGATGGTTGTGAATTGGATATTAAGGAACTATGGATACTATGGCGCTTGCCGTAACAATGTCCACTAACACGTAAAAAACGGCAGGAGAAGACTCGCCAACTTTCAGACTGGGTCACCATAGTTAGTTGAGCAAGATTACAGCAAGGGGGCAACAGGAACGTGATCGGCTAAGGTATGGAGAGGCCTCACTCACGCCACTCTGGACAGCCGGTAAAGGCAAGCCTGAGGCGGGGCCTCTTAAGGCCAGCCGGAGATGAGGAATGGTGGCTTCCCCCTGGAGCACTCGGGACCGCGGGGTTGCAACTCCCCGACACCTCGCTCTCAAAGTGCCTTGCAAGCTAGGGTTCTTAACCCAAAGCGTAAAAACGGGACCCTATTACTGCCTGTCTATTTTCACCAGGTTGTATCTCATGAACCGTGATAGCTAGAAAGTTGAAATTTTCACAGAATATGTATTTCTGTTGCAGCTATAACATCAAATACTTATACTACTACTATTATTTATTAATTTATTATTGTTCCAGGTAAATCGTACGCGTACATGTCAATGAAGACAACACTGTCCCATTTACTGCGACGATACAGAATTAAAGCGGACGATTCGAAATTAGTACTTAAATTAGATGTTATGTTGAAACCAGCTTCTGGGTATTTCATAAGTATAGAAGACAGGAAATATGAAGATGTATAATGGGGGAACACTAAATCGGAACCCATTGTATTAGTCATAGTTTTGTATATTATATTGAATAAGATAATAAATAAATACAAGCCTTAATTATCAAAGTATTATTTATTGTGTTCACTATTTTGCAAAATAAATTTAAGAGGATAATGAAAACAGAGTAATCTAGCCCCTAACTAACATCTAGGTAGGCTTATGGCCAGACAACGGAAAAAATACTGAAATAGAACTTTTTGACGTGATAACGTCTTATAAATCGACTAATTATGCACCGGAATTCATAAAAAAGTGTGACGTCATGCGTCATGGTTAAAAAGTGTGACGCCATGCGTCATGTTCCGGTACCATGACGGCGTCGTGGTAAACGTCACACGTCTCGTGTTTGTTTTATATTGTTTAATAATACAGTCGCTCATCTGTTATGGTGACGAGTGACGAATAGAAGACTTATAATATAGAAAAAAAAAAATATATAAAGGAAAAAAAAGAAATAATGAACAAAAAAAAATCTAAATTTTTCAACGTTTTCTTATGAAGTTATCACGTAAAATTATCGTCCGTAAACCGAATTTACAGACAACTATTTGTTTTTTTGTATCTAAATAGGTAAGTACTTACTTTATATTTTATAAATTTTAATCCTGATATTTTTCGTAAAAATAGCGATATTCATAATTTCAACTTAAGAAATAAGGTAGAACTGACCGTGCCCGGTAGTAGGCTCCGGAAAATAAACAGGTCGTTTAATAGTACATGTGTGCTCTATTATAATAAATTACCTAAAGATGTATATGACATGTCCATTAACAGGTTCAAAACTTTTATAAAGCATCAATTGTGCAGTAAGGCGTACTATGATACTTCGTCTTACCTTAATGATAACAACCCATGGACGTGACTATAATTACTCCATTTCAAATAATACTTTCAAATATTTGTAATACCTTTGTAAGCGTGATCACATGAAAAAAAACCCCATGAGTTTCTTGTGCCTTCTTCTCATTGGTGGGCGCGTTCCGAAGGATCACATCCTAACTTAGTTTTGAAGACCTTTCCACGTGATCTTATACCTAGGTATTAAGTATCCAAAGGAATAAAGAATTTTGATTTGATTTGATTTGATATACATACAGATACAAGCAACCAGACCAAAAACAAATATCTGTACACAAATAAGGCACTAAAATGTTTTTGAAAACCTTGATATTAGTGACAAAAAACAATAAATTAAACAAATGAATTATTTTTCAGATGGATATTAAAGCAAATTTTTTTTAACGAAATATTTAATGAAGTTTTTAATGAAGGTGACATTGGCCCTTATTACCCTATTAGCAGCGCTCCGCGGTTTCACCCCCGTAACTCCTGATCCCGTGAGAATTTCGGGATAAAAAGTAGCCTTCCTCAAGTAACCATAGCAACGTTATTGACAAGTAACCGTAGCAACGTTAATGGCAAGTAACCATAGCAACGTTATTCGCAAGTAACCATAGCAACGTTATTGACAAGTAACCATAGCAACTTTAATGACAAGTAACCATAGCAACGTTATTGACAAGTAACCATAGCAACTTTAATGACAAGTAACCATAGAAACGTTATTGACAAGTAACCATAGCAACGTTATTGACAAGTAACCATAGCAACGTTATTGACAAGTAACCGTAGCAACGTTATTGACAAGTAAACATAGCAACGTTATTGACAAGTAACCATAGCAACGTTAATGACAAGTAACCATTGCAACGTTATTGACAAGTAACCATGGCAACGTTATTGACAAGTAACCATGGCAATGTTAATGACAAGGAACCATAGCAACGTTAATGACAAGTAACCATAGCAACGTTAGTGACAAGTAACCGTAGCAACGTTAGTGACAAGTAACCATAGCAACGTTAGTGACAAGTAACCATAGCAACGTTATTTGTTTGACGGGGAGAAATTAAACAGAAGGTTGTAGAAGGAATAACGAAGTCGTCAACTTTTGAACAATTATCCTCCTTTTTGGAAATTCCAACTTGTTAATTTAATAAATAAAATTCTCGAGGAAAATATATAATCCTTTAATTAAAGAATAAAGCCATTTAAGTAATCAACAGATTGTTAAGTCAATTAAAAAGATAATTACAACAATAAACTTTTTTCCCCTCTTTCAAACGTCACCTTTTATACTTTTTAATTACATTGACGTAATGATTAAAATAAATTAAAAAGAAGCGCTGGCTTGACGTCGTAAAAGGTGATATGCGTGCAAATGGCCTTACTAACCAGGATACCTAAGATCGCGCGAAGTGGAGGCGTAAAAGTAGGAAAGCGGACCCCGGGCTCCCGAGAGGGATGCAACCGGGGACATCGCTCGGATGATGATGAATGATTAAAAAGTATAAAAAGTAGGTAAACTGTGAGCCAGACAGATCTGCGTGCTTTTTTTTTTCTTTCGGTCTTCGACCGTATATTTGGCTGATCTGCGTGCTTGTGTTGTAGGTCACTTCTGGCCACAGGATAAAAATAAACGAAATAATAGGGACTTAGACCTCAGTTTCTGGTATGAATTTAAACTTGCTAGGTCCACCCGTTCCTGAGATAATCGGTGGTGACACACGGACAGACAGACGGACAAGAGATTGATCTTTTAAGGATTCCTTTTTTTCGAGTGCTTCAACAACTCATAGTAGGGGTACTGGACAGGCCTCAGCTCAAAATGACAGCTGTCATAAAACCAAATAGTTTGTATATATCCACGAACTACGTAAAAGGAGTTTTGGCGGGAACGAGTTAACAACATGTCGTGCTGCAGTTTTATTTTCATGAAACTTAGTTGTAACCAGAGTTGAATTGTATAAGTCTGGTGGAATGTTATTCAATTTAGTTCTGTGAAAGTGCACAAGTGTAGTGAAAGTAAAAATCAGTGTCAAACATGAGTTTTCTTGTTGCCTCCAAATCTCCTATTAAGGTTATGGTAAACTTGCCAACGCTTTACTATAGCCCCTGACTTGACGGACTATGACGACTTTGACACGATTTATGAAAAATCGGGTCATAATTTGATGCAAAATATAACTTGACACTGGCTAAATGCACCCATAATTAAAAAAAAAAACACTACGTAAAATTTAAAATGAGGTTAGTGCATAGAGGTTACTACACCCATAATATTGTCGATCTCCTTTACCGAAGACCTCCTCGATGTTACACTTCTATCGCTCCTATTTATATTTAGATAGTTTAAATATGAGTTTTAGTCGCGGAAACCTTAGAAAATACCAGATATTTTAATCAGGAATCTATTATTTATTTTGTTTTCATCAACATAATGCTTTGTGCAGACTGCGCAGCTCTACCATACAAAGTAATAGGCAATTCGGTCATATTATAATGGTTTCTTTTTTCGCCTTTACGAACCCTAAAATCGGTCTATAAACCACGAAGTTATGCCCGGATATCAATACATAACATTTTTTATCAAGCAATTGCATGTAATTGTAGAAACGAAATGCACCTAAACACAAAAACCTTTTAAAATTAAAACAATTAAGTTTTGCAAGATAATACAAAAAATAACATATTAATTTTTATTAGCATAATTATTATAAGTAACATAATTAAGTAGGTAAAAAAAGCTTAATTAAATACCTAATACATACAGACGTAGGTAATTATAACGAATTAAAACGAATATAATAGAACAAATATAATTTATACAGTTTGTATAAGGAAGTCTAGGTAGGTACTTACTTATTACACTTTTTAATTTAATAATAATATAAAGATAAAATGTAGGTTACTATATTTTTCCTACATTTTCATTTACACTACATTTTACCTACTTATAAGTAAAAATTCAGAGAGGCATGTGTGCAGCAAACCAAGGTTTTATAAAAAAACTTGTGGCACTCGGGGACTGCCGCAGTAAGGGTGCTTTTCCACCAGAGATGTGCCAAACTCCGTCTCGGGACTCAATGAGTGACTTTCACACCTAGGGTAACAATGTACTATTTTGCTTCCACGATAGCATGTCTACTTTCAGCGAAAAACGCGGGCATACTGTAGGTACCTACTCTGCTCTGTACATAGCTTCACCACTCGCGATGGCCCAAAGCAGGCATCTATAGCACACATCCATAGCATCCTTCCATACAAAAAACGTATCTCAGTTGAACTCCGTCTCGGGACTCAATGAGTGACTTTCACATCTAGGGTAACAATGTACTATTGCATCTTGAAATGTGCGAAGAAGCATCTTCGTAGCGCATCTTCCTCGCACAGCTACCTAGCGTAGTAGGTATTGGTGGAAACGGTCACATATTTTCGTAGCGTAGATTTCACATCTTCGCAGCATAGCTGCATCTCTGGTGGAAATGCACCCTTAAGCTATTGCATCGAGCGAGCTTCGTACAGTCGTACCATATACATACACGTTAAACGAACGCTCGGCCGACCTACATGGTAGGCGAAATGGGGGGTGTTAGGTTTTATTTTCGTTACGGAATTTCTTGATTCGGTCGCCGCGCTCAAAGCCCGCGATAAAAGCTATGCAATAGCTTTAAAATAAAAGAAGATTGCTCTAGAGGCATTTTTCAGAAAAGAAATGTCGGAGTTATATGTGTGAAGAAAGCGATACCACTTACTCTCTTAAAACATTGAAGTCAAAATAAACAAAACTATTCATTAAAATGTTGAAAGTGTGTATTTTTCTCATACCAAGGTCGCCAAAATCTCGTACTTTCAGTACAAAATATCTTAAACGTATAAATTTTCTACAAAATAAATAATCTACTTAAGTATTATACGTAACGTTTTTAAATTAAATTTGACTAAAACATCTATATAGCAATTCTGCTTTTCATTGTAATAAATATTTTCAACAAACCAAACAAACGAATTACTAAACTTTTATTTTTTCTAAATTATACCCAATACAATAAATAGTTTTGACATTTATCAATGAATAATAATTTTATGAGTTGAAAGACTTTCAAATTGAATTTAAGCAAGACCTTAGAATCTTGCTTGAATTAAAAACATTCTAAAAATTACCAGTTTTGGAGCTTTACGGTGGGTCTTTAAGGTGAAAGGTTACCGGCGCTCTCTCCATACAAACGTAGTCGACTGTTTTCTCCCTGGATAACGACACTAGACCAAATTTTTGAGGCATAAAACCTATAACTGCCATGAATATGCATGCCCCTATGTCTTGGTTTTTTTTATTTTCTTATTATCATAGAAATTAAGATTTTAAAAACAAAAAAAAACAAAAATAAGCATAGGGGCATGGTCATGGCAGTTATAAGTTTGATGCAACATAAATATTTGCTCTAGTGTCATTCCAGGGAGGAAACAGTTGACTACGTTTGTATGGAGAAAGCGCCCGGTACCCTTTCCTTTTTATTCTGATTACATTATATGTATATATATATATATAAGGGAAAATCACTGACTCACTCACTCACTCACTCACTCATCACGAAATCTCAGAAACTACAAGTGCTAGGAATCTCAAATTTTGCATGGCATCCTTTTATGACGTAGGTGCTCACTAAGACGGGATTTTGCGAAATTCAACCCCTAATTCAAGGGGGACAAATGGGGGGTGGAAGTTTGTATGAAGGTTTGATTTTTTTTTAAAGGTAGAAACTTGAAAATTATAATTATATCTTCTTATAGTAAATAAATGATGACGTGTTTCAGGGATTTTCAATTTTCCTATGTTAAGGAGGGGAAATGGGGGGTGAAAGTTTGTTTGTTACTTTTTATCTCGAAATTCCCACGGGATCGGGACCTACGCGGGTGAAACCGCGGGGCGCAGCTATTTTTTATAAAGTGTTTCTGTTGGTTTGTGTTAGATATGTGATTATTAATCAACCTCCAAAGAAACAAAGCTTCCAGCCATATCAGAGAATTTATCATTATTCTTAATGATCTCCTTGTAGTCTTCAGTAACACCAGCTCTTCTCATATCTTCTAAATAATTTAAGTTTTCCTTCTCACTCAAAGTGGCGATCCAATCTTCTGCAAAATTAAAAAAAAAACTTTGATATCCTGAACCTGATTTCTAAAGACGTATGACTTCTTTGTTTTAAATATGTATAATTTCTTTGTTGTTTTAATTATTTAGTTTGATTGAAAACAAATCTTATTTACGTCTAATCTAGGTATTTTATTTATTGTCTTAACAGTACTTTACTAAAGTTACTTTATTAAAGTTAAGAGTGTACAAATCAAAAAAAAGTCTAAAAATATTTCAATAAAAATAAAAAGGATTTTTTTCAAAACCATTTAAAAGTGACGGAGGTCGGAAGTCGAAAGTAACAATATTAAAAAAAATCCTATTTTATAAACTTCTCCTTTTTTGAAGTAGATTAAAAATAACGGAAGTAAAAAGTAGTATATTTAAAAATTCCAAAAAACGTAGAACATAAAAGCCCGTCTAGTAGGTCCAATAACCTCTTCAATACCTAACCAATTATTTAATAATAACACTGCCTAATAAACATTTATAATAATTATCAAAAAAGGTAAGATAAATTAAGAAAAAAAATATATACTTAAAAAAAACTTTGGCTGAATTGTGAAGACTCAAAACCCATTTATCAAAAAACTTAAAGTGGTTTAGTAAAAAAATTAACCGAGTCAATGGCCTTCAAATAATGTCGTACCTACTTTTTATTAAAAGTAATTAGCTAAACCTCAATTCGTTGGTAAGTTGTTTCTAGGGTTCCGTACCCAAAGGGTAAAAACAACTCTATTACTAAAGACTTTATTGTCTGTATGGGCTATCTGTAGGGTTGCAAACTTTTTTTTTTACAATAAATAAAGTAGGTATATTGATGCCTGGGAAGGAAAATAAACAGTGTTTTAGAAAAAGAAAAAGTGTTTTTTAGGTTTTAAAAACAATTTTTTTATGCATCTTATCGTTTTATTTTTAAGTTTCAAATGGTTCTCCACAGTTTTATGATTTAAGTTGAAATAAATGATGAAATGTATGTGAGCAGCGTAGTGTGGCAAAAAAAAATCGTCTCATTAGTCCAAGTGTTCTTACATAGGTGACATAAAAAAAATTAAATATGAGACTGCTAGATTTAATTGTGAATTTCTGAGGGATTTTTTTAATCTTCTTTTTTTAATCAGGTCTATGTGACATCAGTGATGACGTCAAAACAGTATTTTGCATACTTTATTTCAACATTAAAAAGTACAATGTAGTGAAAAACAGTATAATACTGTTTTTAGCAGTATGGTTGGCAACCCTTTATCTGTTTGCCACCAGGCTGTATCTCATGAACCGTGATAGCTAAACAGTTGACGTTTTTACAGATTATGAATGTCTGTTGCCGCTTTAACTAAGTACAAATATTTAAAACAGACAAAAAATAAATATTTAAGTAGGCACGGAACGGAACCCTTTATCGCGAGTCGGATTCGCACTTGGCCGGTTTTTTTTTAGTAATTGAGGTCAAATGCGCTAAGGAGGTTAAAAAATGGTGTGACCTCATTTGTGCATCCAAATCCAGGGTATAAAAAGTACACTATCGTTATTAAATTTGACTTTGAAAAGAAACTTATAAATACCTATATACGCAATCATTTAGGTAGGATAATATGTAACTAAATTCATTAGACTAGCTTTTTCCTGCGACTTCGTCCGCGAAAAATTAGTAGATTGGAGCTAGGAATCACGTGGTGCCATACAAACTTTGCCTCCCTTTTTCACCCTCGAAGGGAAAGAATTTCCGAAAATCCTTTCTTATCGGATGCTTACGTCGTACAAAGAACACACCCTTCAAGTTTCAGGTCTCTACTATCCGTGGTTTAGGCTGTGCGTTGATCCGTCAGTCAGTCATTCAAGACCAAGCATTTTATATGTATAGATAGATAATGCCTTGCCATTATTATTTAGTGCGCAAATTAAGTCAAGTCAATTTTATTTTTATCACATTACCTTGAATTTCCTTCCAAGACCGTTCAGTACCTCCAAACTCCTTCGGCAGTACATCTTTAGGCACCTGCTCGTGTAGACTTTCTTCGTCCTTACAAACATGGACTCTGTGAGAAATCTTCTCACTTAGCACTGATTTAACAACTCTTACTAGTGTGTCGATTGCTTTGGATGCTGTTAGGTAGATCAGGCTTTTCAGTTGAAGTCCTTGCGCTTCCTTGAAACATATTAAACCATTAATAGGCCTAAGAGTTCTTGAAAATATTCAGGATTGCATCAAGCACCATCGTGTTAATATTGTGCATTTGTTTGAAAGTCCATATCGTATAAAAGAAACCTAAAGATGAATAAAATACAACGATACTCCACTTGATATGGGAACTTTTTTTAAAATTTTAACAAAATGGCGTCCTGTATCACGGGGCTATGGAGCCCCGGACCTTTGGAAGGCGTGCGTGGAGCCCAAGCCAACACGTAGAGGCCCTTTACAATAACAAGTATAATAGCAAACAATGGGGTGGATTCTAAACCGGCGATTATCCCTGTCTACACTTTATCATTATTATTATTGAAATGTCACTCGCAAAGTTGAGATGAATATCATCAAAATCGGCCTATGCTTTTGGGAGAGCCACATAGGTTCAAACATACATACATATACTGATGAACACATTATCACTCCTTTGCGTTACGCAGTCGGGTAAAATAGGCAACGGTGAAGTTAAGATAATATAATTAGCATATCTTACTTCCGAAAATATTGTTTTACGTCTCTACGATTAGCGGTTTAGGCTGTGCGTTGATCCGTCAGGCATTCAGGATAAAGAATTTTATATGTATAGAGATGAACATAATTAGTTATTTGAAATATCAAAATAATAATAATTATTTGACATACTTTATATGCACTAGCTCCATAGATTACTACTTTTATTAACACGAGCCGCGCGTGTAGTCGTAAACATTTTTTCTACATTTTAAATTAATCACGAAACACGCGTAAATTCATTGTTTACCAAAATTATAGACGCCAGCAACGTTTAAAATTACACCTACCCTTGTATGTACTTACGAAGTATTATTTTTTGAGACTACCTTGACAAAAAAACCTTTTATAATTTTTCCATTGTTTTATTTACAGTCCTATGCTTTTGAATTCGTGACGATTTCACATTTCGGACGTTTTACTAGCTAGTCATTTTGCCACTTTTGACATTGTCACCTAATTAAAGTAGACTTTCTACAAAAATCTTTATAGACCTTCTGATTCGCAGCTGTCTGTAAATAATATAACACCAATCTTTCAAAAGTTATGGACTACCTGTTTTGTACCTTTTACGGTCAAAATATTAAATTATGAGCTCTAAAACTGCCTTCAATTATAGCGAAAACCGGAATCTAAATGGAGGTCAACCCTTTATCTGTTTGCCACCAGGCTGTATCTCATGAACCGTGATAGCTAAACAGTTGACGTTTTTACAGATTATGAATGTCTGTTGCCGCTTTAACTAAGTACAAATATTTAAAACAGACAAAAAATAAATATTTAAGTAGGCACGGAACGGAACCCTTTATCGCGAGTCGGATTCGCACTTGGCCGGTTTTTTTTTAGTAATTGAGGTCAAATGCGCTAAGGAGGTTAAAAAATGGTGTGACCTCATTTGTGCATCCAAATCCAGGGTATAAAAAGTACACTATCGTTATTAAATTTGACTTTGAAAAGAAACTTATAAATACCTATATACGCAATCATTTAGGTAGGATAATATGTAACTAAATTCATTAGACTAGCTTTTTCCTGCGACTTCGTCCGCGAAAAATTAGTAGATTGGAGCTAGGAATCACGTGGTGCCATACAAACTTTGCCTCCCTTTTTCACCCTCGAAGGGAAAGAATTTCCGAAAATCCTTTCTTATCGGATGCTTACGTCGTACAAAGAACACACCCTTCAAGTTTCAGGTCTCTACTATCCGTGGTTTAGGCTGTGCGTTGATCCGTCAGTCATTCAGGATAAAGAATTTTATATGTATAGAGATGAACATAATTAGTTATTTGAAATATCAAAATAATAATAATTATTTGACATACTTTATATGCACTAGCTCCATAGATTACTACTTTTATTAACACGAGTTTAAAACACACGTTTAAAATTACACCTACCCTTGTATGTACTTACGAAGTATTTTTTTTTGAGACTACCTTGACAAAAAAACCTTTTATAATTTTTCCATTGTTTTATTTACAGTCCTATGCTTTTGAATTCGTGACGATTTCACATTTCGGACGTTTTACTAGCTAGTCATTTTGCCACTTTTGACATTGTCACCTAATTAAAATAGACTTTCTACAAAAATCTTTATAGACCTTCTGATTCGCAGCTGTCTGTAAATAATATAACAACAATCTTTCAAAAGTTATGGACTACCTGTTTTGTACCTTTTACGGTCAAAATATTAAATTATGAGCTCTAAAACTGCCTTCAATTATAGCGACAACCGGATCTAAATGGAGGTCAATGTCATAATTTTAATGTAGTTGGAATCATTCGCATGAGATCAAAGAGAGATAATATTAAAGACATTGTATCGTCGTCAAATTAAGAGGAAAGGGTACCGGGGGAAGTTTTCTCCCTGGATAATGACACTAGAGCAAATATTTATGAACAATGCAACATAAAATAATATTTTAAAAGATAAGTCGGGTAAATATTACATATTATAATAGGTAGGTATCTACTTATCTACTTGAGGATATATATATTGTTTTGCAATAAATCCGTATTTACCCTCGTTAAAAAAAAGGGTTAGGTTAGTTTAGAGGTCAACGTAAATCTTAATTAGGTAGGTACCTAGTATGTAGGTAAGGTAGGTATGTAGGTACATTAATAAAAAAAACTTAATTAATTTTAATAATTAAATACTTGCTATCCGGATGTAACATATCAATTTTTATTATGAACAATGCAACATAAAATAATATTTTAAAAGATAAGTCGGGTAAATATTTACATATTATAATAGGTAGGTATCTACTTATCTACTTGAGGATATATATTTTTTATCTATTGTTTATATGAATAAAATAACAATTTTAACTAGATGATTCTCATTAAAAATGGGGTAAAAAAATTTAACGTTTGTTCACTTACTACATTCATTTTTTGCTCTGGAGCCCTATTTTTGAATCGTTCGCCCCGCTTCGATTGCACGCTTTCTACTGATATTCGTTCGACATCGGGAATTTGCTATTTTTGAATCGCTAATCGAAAAAGAATAAACGTCAAACGACGGCGAGTGGTAGAATAAACGTCAAACAATCATAGTCAAACATTCGGAAACGATATTTGAAAAATATTAAATCTTTTGGGATTATTTCGGACGTTCGTTGGTAATTATCGGTTTTCAATTTTCTGCGTAAAAATAATAAAAGTTGACATTTCAAATTTGGACGACGTACGATACAAAAATACAGAAAATTGGTGTCATGTGACTTGGTAGTCGAGCGTGGTTTGTAGACATATACGACGAAGCTATGCCACACGAGCGATTCAAAAATAGAACCCTGGCCTGGGTTAGATTCTGTGGTGTATAATTAGTAGAAAGATATTGAATAGCTAATCTAATACCTAATTTACGTATATACTTTGTAATAATAATTACTACGCCGTGTAATTTTATTACCTAAGGTGATTGCGTAAACCCAGTTTTTTTTAAACCTGCATTTGTTCTAGAACAGTACAATTTTTAGCTTGCCACCAAAGGCTAAAATGGGACAACCATTTTACTTTCACTCAGTTGGTAGACATAAGCATTTTATTTAATTGAATAAATGGGCTTGTGACATTTTGGCACAGGAAACGGTCAGCATGCCTGAATATTACATAAGTGATGTTAAAAAAAATATCTAAGATGATTTCTTTTATCGATTTTTTTCTAAAGCATCTAGAAACTCTAGAGTTATTATTTTTTTTAATTTTCTATCGGTGATAGATATTTATTTTATTTATTTATTTATTTTATTATCATTGGAAAACAAACAGTATAATTATCAACTTAAATATTTAAGTGGTTACAAATACACCATTTAAATGTTTTCACATATAGATAAATACGCTTGTTTGCTAGAGACGTAAAAGAAAATTTGACAACAAAGAGAAGGGAACAAAGTTACAAATGATGGCTCAAGAGTATTTTACTTTCACGACAGATTGGGAACCAACCAGTTTGATATGGATACATATTTCTGTCGTTTGCTACGGAGACACTTGGCCCTTGGGATCCAGACGCCTTAAAATTATATAATTAAGGTTTTAAATTACTATTTTTATCTTCGGGTGATCAAAGGGCTGGCATCGCCATCCAACGAGGTAACTCAGCTAGCCTTTTGGGCACTTCCTAGGGACCCATTTGGATTTTTATTTTTTATTAAACGTAAGTATAGGTAGTTTTTTATTATTATTTATTTATGGTATTGTTTCCTTTGTGAGGTACACATTAGTAGGATAACACATAGAATGACAATTTGACTGGAAATTTTGATTAATAGGTTGTGCGAAATAGTTTTCATTTACGATGAAAATAACTCAAGATTTTGTAATTAAAAAATTCTTAGGCTATTAAACATGTTGACTACTTACCAATAAGAGTGAAGATATATTTTTAAAGTCATTTATGTTCATCTTGGTGAGAACATCAATAACATTAGCTTCTCTCATGTCCACGATGAAAACGTAGCCGGTACACCAATCATTTAGTTTCAAATATTCGTATATCTAAACAAACAAGCATACATATTTTTAGATTTTAGACTTATGCAAAGTTTCAGCCGTGGGACTACTATAGAAATAATATTTAAGGCGCTCTTCCAGTACCGTGTGTAGGTATTCACATTACCTTAGCCCCCGCTCTCAAAAACGTAGCGTGCTTCGTGCTAACTGTTATATTTGATCGATATGCAAAACATTCTAGCATTATTATCCACAAATATAGTTCCTAGAGGTCAAAACCTATCATTTGATTTATTTTTAGAAACAAACGTTAACTATTTTTGAATAAAACCCGATAAGCGATCTAATAATTCTCTGTTTTCTAACATTTTTTTTATCGAACGAAGTTGTTCATATCTTGTTTTCAACCACAATAAACAAAAATATGGTTATTAAACTACAATATCCATTTATATCCAAATAACAAAAAAAGAGTATTTGATTACTTAGAGTTGCTTAAAACAAAGGTCGATTTTGGTAGCTTTATTAGCACCTGCCCATAAGACAATTATTTTTGACTAGCTGCGCCCCGCGGTTTCCCTATGTATGGACCATGTGGGAATATCTGGTTAAAAAGTCTATATGTTAATCTAAGTCTCCATCAATCTACATAGCCAGTTTCAACGCAATCGGTCCAGTTGTTTTTGCGTGAAGGAGTCACAAACATACATACACACACCACACACACACACACAAACTTTCACATTTATAATATTAGTAGGATTAGCTATATGAACAATAATTAGGCAACAAAAATGTAGACTATTAAAATTGCTATTATTATAATGTTTTAAATTTAGTTGGATTCAGGGTAATGCTTTAGTTTACCTTAGGGTAAGTCATTCAACTGTAGTTGGATTTCAAAGCCCTGCTTGATGTGAAACTAGTAATTTTAGAACTAGCAATTTTACTAGCGGCGCTAGTGAATTATACCTTCCCACTGCCGTAGGAATATCGGGATAAGCGTATGTAGTCCATTGAAATGGTAAATTTTTTTGGGCTTAGCGTGCATTTGTCAGAGGACGCAGTTTTATCTTTAAGATATCAAGGGTCAGTTTAAAGTTAAATCCAGGTTTTGGGGGTTGTAAAACCCCTAATTCCCACGGCCGCCATCTTGGAAAAAGATGTTAAAATGGTTTTTATGGTTTTTCTGACGAAAACCCTAAATTTAACTTTTCAATAGACTAATGTCACTCCCAAGAAATCAGTATACCAAGTTTTTGGACCGATTTTGATGAAACTTGGTATAACGAATAGGCTCCGAAAATACTGATTTTCGGAGCCTATTCGTTACAAACAAAAAAATCCTCTTTATTATAAAGAGTATAGCAGATATAGATATAGATACCTAATACTTACTAAACATAGACACAGAATAACTTACAATTAGGAATAACTTATAAAAATCCAACATGTTCATCTTAATAAAGGTTTCATCTTGCGTCAGTTTGTAAACGCATACTCTGTGATGTTCTGGAGACAGTTTCGGCAATGGGATGCCTGCACATCTGAAACGAAAGACGTGATTTTTAGAAAAATGAATATTTAATATTTAAGAGTCGAGTCCACCAAGTTATAAAATAGATGTATGTGACTACCAGTAGCGAAGGATAAAATCTACGTTAGGAAACTTTAAGTCATAGGCCCTTTGGGGTCTATTTAGGGGTGGCGCAGTATGATTTCTTTTCTATAAATAGGTAGATAAATAGCAGAATGTTTGCAAAACAAAACAACAACTTTTTGGACCCTAACAACAAAACAACAACTTTTTGGACGACTACCCTGCAGACCACTTCGAAGGTGGCGAGATGACTTGGACAAACTGTCAGATTGGTAATCAATCGCACAAGATCGTGAATAGTGGAATGGGAGTAGGGAGGCCTTTGGCACCATAGGCACACATAAAATGCTTTGTCCTGAATTTTGTTTTGTTTGTAAGTTTGTACTGACTGACTGACGGATCAACGCACAGCCTTAACCGCTGATCGTAGATACCTGCAACTTGAAGGGTGTGTTCTTTGTGTAACGTAGGCATCCGATAAGAAAGGATTTTCCGAAATTTTACTCCTAAGGGGGTGTAGAAGGTATGTATGTGTATGGGACAACGTGATTCTTAGAACCATTTTCGGCTGTTACGCGGACGAAGTCGCGGGCAAAAGCTAGTACTAATATAATATTTCGCGACTGCGGGGCTCCTGAGCAAACTATGCTACACGTCTTGACCTGCCCCTTCAGCCATATAGCTGCACATTGGTTAACCTGTTACCAGCTTATAACAACGAATAACAAATGACAGCATACTCATGCCCTTCCCTTTTAATGCTTTCGATACGAAGAAGAAGTTTTTTTTGAAGAAGTATTTTGCGACCTGCCGTCGCGCTAGCCTGACCCCATCCGTCCTTGAACTTGATATGTTGCTGTTGTCCTATGATTTTCCAAAAATACGTGATGCTGTTGAGACCCATACCTTTTGATAGAGGGCATTACGGGGAACAAATAATGCCTTTACACTAGACCGCTAAAGCGTCTCGGATACTGGATATTTAACCAAATGTAAAGCGTCTCGGAAACGGTAAATATCCCGTTTCCGAGACGCTTTAGAGGTACGATCTGAAAACAATATGTGTTCTTTGTAATGCCCTTTATCGATTGGCATGGGTTTCGAAATGCACCGTAATCAGTATTCCAAGCTCCCATACTAAATGTCCGGACCCCTTTAATATTCTTTGTAGGTACTAAAAATACACGTGATTTTGGGTTAGTCTGAAACCTCACCACGTACCACCAAGGGGGAAGGGGTGATTAAAAAATCCTAAAAAAACTTCACGTGAATAATGGAGGGCCCCAATTTTATGTGACTAAGACTTACTGTGTTAAAACATTTTTGAAATCCGTGCGGATATCTGTAAACTCGAAAAACTTTGGCAGCATCGTCTTCATTATGCACATCTTTTCCAATTTCTCTTTCGCTTTTTCTATTGATCCTTTTGCGGTGAATACGGCATTCTCTAGATATCTCTTGTCTGAAATAGTGTAAAAAATACTAATATTTTTACAATATATTCTTTGGTGTAAAACGTATATTAACGATCACGGTCGTCTACTTATTGTTTGTACCTTGACCGTGACAATTTTATTGACTCTTGAACAGACATATAAATTGTGTAAAATGTGTAAAAAAGGGCCTGTTAATTGAATTGTTTATCCTTCTGTTTTTTGTTGATAAAAGGAAAAATTTCCTTTAACCTAGTAACCAAATTATTGTACTTATGTTAAGAGGAAAGGGTACCGACGTTCTCTCCATACTAACGTAGTCGACTGTTTCCTCCCTGGATAATGACACTATAGCAAATATTTTTGTTACATAAAACTTATAACTGTCATGACCACCCTATGTTTTATTTAGTCGGCTACGTTTGTATAGAGAGAGCGCCGGTACCCTTTCCTCTTAACATTGACCGCAGAGTCGCTTAGATCAGTGTTGGCTTAGTCGATATATTTATAAATCACTCATCATTAGTATTGCTCTAACGGCTCTTACGGTGAAAAACAACATCATGATGAAACCCGCGACTTAGTTGGCTTCAGACGTATTTCCTCTTCCTCTAGACTGAAGTGGTATAGGTTCTGTTCAAGCCTACTATCTAATACGTGGCCCTGAATAGCATGAAAGTTGGTGGCGCTCGCTGCCATAAAATGATCTAGATTAGATGTAAAAGCCAATGAGCAATAATGATGCTCTATAAACCACGTTAGATCTGAAACACGCTGAACGACTATGGTCCAAAAAAAGGACAAAACGTTTGTTCTCTAAACTTTTTCTCTCATACAGGTTTTCTAACCGGTCCAAAACAAGTTTAAGCAGTCAAATTAAATGTAAAAATATCATCTTATATCATTTTTGCTTTTCGGACAAAGTCAATAAAAAATAACTTTTCGAAACCTAATCCTAATGTCTACCTTAAGGTGAAAGGGTCCGGCGCTCTCTCCACACAAACGTAGTCGACAGTTTCCTCCCTGGATAATGACATTAGCACAAATATTTTTATTGCATAAAACCTATAACTTTTTTTTTTTTTTTTTTTAATATTCCAATACAAAAAACTTAATCTAGTACAAAATTAAGGTGCAACAAAAACTCTTCCGAGTTTATCCGTGCACCAGTGAGTCGTAGGTAAACAAAAAATAGTTAAAAAATTATACAATACAATAGACAAACGAACAATAACATAACAAAAAATCATTAAGTCCATAATGTACCAAGGTATGTGCAAATAAATAACAGACATGAATGTTGAGTACTAAAAAAACGGGGAAAAAAGTCGCTCTGTCCCTATCCATCTCCGCAACGAACCTATCTTGCATCTCAGTCGCAGTAAATACATTTCACGGCTACCTCTGCCCGTCGCGTCGTTGATCACCCAGAAATTACCCACACCTACAATAACACTTATAATGCATCGATTCGAGAAAGACACTATCAGCTCGATGTAGGTGTATCAACTGTGATAAACAAGTTTGCGCACAATGTACAGGGTGTTACGGCGTAGACAGGCAAGTAAGCAAGATGTTTTTTTTTATTTATTTAGATAAAATACGAGTGAGACAAAAAAGAGTATTACAATATATCTATAAAATAGTGCTTTAATTTAGTTTTGATATTTTTTTCGGTTAGTGAGTTCTTTAGGGTAGTTGGTAATTGATTAATGAGATGTGGAACGATAAATGCCAGCTTTCTTTTCCCGTACATGTTATTATAGTTAGAAGGTAGTAATAATTTTGGGTTAAACATGTTTCGGGTTTTCACTTTAACAGCGCTAAAAGAACGTTTAGTGAACAAATTTTCGCTAAAAAACTGTTCGGTAAGCAAACGTTGTTTCACTTTGTCGTGAACCGGTAGGACTTTACAAAATTTAAATAGAAGGTGGTAATCATTCTGGAATTTCAATTTAATCTTATTCGGCACCACTTGTTTTAGTAATCTAAGTTGTAGTGTATATATCCTATCTAAGTGAGTTTTATATGTTCTCCCGTAACTAGATAAACCATACTCTATAGTAGACTCAACCATCAATTTGTATAGTAATAGTAATACAGAGTATGGGATTTTATATTTTATTAGTGAGAACTTGGCAAGTAGGCTTCTAAGTTTATTGCAAACATGCCCCTCACTGCCATAACCCCAAACTGCCATAACTATGCCCCTATGTCTTGGTTTTTTTCATTTTCTAATTATCATAGGAATTAAGATTTAATAACAAAAAAGAACATAGGGGCACGGTCATGGCAGTTATAAGTTTTATGCAACAAAAATATTTGCTCTAGTGTCAGTATTCAGAGAGGAAACAGTCGACTACGTTTATATGGAAAGAGCGCCCGGTACCCTTTCCTCTTAACAACCTTTTTTGGAGGTGAATAACCAGTTTTTAGAATGACATAGACAGATGACTTATTGAATTACTTTATTAGTAAATCCGTACCAAAATACCTAATACCAAATAATACCTACTCGTATGTGGGTACTTAACTAGCAGCGCTCCGCGGTTTCAGCCGCGTAACTCCCGATCCCGTGGGTATATCGGGATAAAACGTAGCCTATAAATACTCCCAATGAATCGATGTATCTTAATCGAAGTTTCATCAAAATCGGTCCAGTGTTTTGGGAACTATTCAACGCAAACAAACAAACAATCAAATCTTTCCTTATAATAATACTTATTTTTAACTAGCAGTGGTGCGCAGTTTTATCCACGTAAGTCTTTTCTTATCGAAATATGGGGATAGAAGGAGAGAGATTTTTAAATTCGAAAAACAGCAGATTTTTTAGAACAAAGGTCATACAAATTAAGAACAGTAGATAAAACTTAAAAAATAAGTGAAGGTTTGCTCATTTTCAGGTAAACCTAACCTCAAAATTTTCAAATAGATGTTCGAATTTCCATAAGTCGTAGAACAAAAGTTATTTGTTTAGGTCCACAGAAGTATCAACGGCTTGCTAGTATAATTACCAATACCCTGCACTTTTATTTATTTACTTAAGTTACAGATACTCATATCTTATATCTTTAAATGAGCATATATTTATATAAATGAGTATATATATATATGATTGGAATCTCGGAATCGGCTCCAACGATTTTCATGAAATTTGGTATATAGGGGGTTTCGGGGGCGATAAATCGATATAGCTAGAAATCATTTTTAGAAAATGTCATTTTATTCGCGTTTTATCGAAACTTACTTATTTTTTTACTGAAAAATATGACTCTTCCTGACAACTATTGGCGAACTACTAATACTATTTTTTGTGAGCAATAAAGTTATTCCAGCAGATGGCGTTGTTAAGTAACACGAAGTCAATGAGTGGTTGCGTTGTGTCCCAACTCCTGCACGTTGGACTATATAAATGAGATCAAGGATGCTGACGTAGCTGTCGCCCAATATTAGTCAGATATTTTGACACGAAAATAAGAAAAAGGTAAAATGATTTTTTTTAAATAAAACTGTATTCGAGTTCAACCTATCAAATTAAATTCTAAATAAGTATTAAAAGTGGGGGAATATCACAGCTCCCATCCCCAGGAGTTACCAATCACGACCCTGCACGTTTCATTTATGTGGTGATATTGTATTAAAGATCTTTATCGTTCACTAGCTGCGGCCCGCGGTTTCACCCGCGTAATTTATGATCCCGTGGGAATATCGGGATAAAAATTAGTCTATATGTTAATCCAGATCTCCAACTATCTACATACCGAATTTCATTACAATCGGTCCAGTAGTTTTAGCGTGAAGGAGTAAAATACTTACACACAAGCTTTAACTTTAAGATTAGTAGGACAATTTGTTTTTTTTTGCCATGTTTTGTTTTTATTTTGTCCCGATATTTCGATGTTTTCCCAAACACTGTTTTCAACGATACTGGAGTTTCCAGGTGTGTGAAACGACCTTAAAATATCGGGCTAGTGCACTAGTTCATACCAACGTATCCCCCTTAGTGTGTAAGAATAGATTTTTTTCCATTGAGTTACTAGTAGGTATAGGTGGAATAAAAATTCCACTTTTACGAACCGATATGTATATAAAAAATAATACGAGTTCCACATAATAAAAACTTAATATGGGTGAATATTTCGTTTTAAATTACTTTATTAGTGAAAATGATCATGGCAGTCTAAAGTCCTGTATTCAATTTATTTATTGACCTACATCGATTTTACATAAAATCTATACAACTCACCATAATCTTTTTTAATAAAATGTGACTGTTTCTTTATCCACTGGTCAAGTATTTCCACCGCCTGTTCCAATTTCTCAGGTTTCTCCAAGTTGTTCTGTTTCAAAGCATATTCCTTTGTATCCGGTCTGAAAGTCAACAATGTGTGTTGAACCATTTTTTATTCGAATATTTTCAAAATAATTGCGCGAAACACACGACCGTTTCTTGCGCGAGATCAAAACTTTATCGGAGGTTCAGAACTTGTTTTGTGTTTTAACTGTTTTAATGTGTTTTTTTTATTGTAATCCTAATCTCAGAGTCGTTAAACAAATTGCATAAAGAGTAGGTACAATCAACGTTCACAAGTCCACCGACACCGTAACGTTTACAATCCTGTGTAGCACTATTTAAAAATTATAACAACGTAACCTGTAAATCGATCCCACGTCACACATCGGGGCCTTCCCATACAAGGTTGTATTCAAAACTTAAATACTTACAGAAAATGGGTGGGATAGTTAAGCTAAAATATTGACTTAAATGCTGTTTCATTTTAAAAATAATAAAGGGGTTCGGACATTTAGTATGGGAGCTTGGCACAGTGATTTTTTTTGGGTGGGTGCATTTCGAGACCCATGCCAATCGATAGAGGGCATTACAGTGAACAAATATTGTCTTCACATCGAACCTCTAAAGCGTCTCGGAAACGGAATATACAAAGAAACGTGATTCGTTCAACAACGTGATTTTATAATTTTATAATAATGATTTTATTTTATTTTGCGGAAACAGCCCCGTTAAACTAAACTAAACTAAACATGATTTTATAAATATCCCGTTCCGAGACGCTGTAGAGGTTCGGTGTGCAGGCATTATTTGTTTGCCGTAATGCCCTCTATCGATAGGTATGAATCTCAAACACCACGCACTTTTGGAAAATCATAGGATTAAAGTTATTATTTTTTTTCTAAAACTTTTGTGTAGCGATTTTTATGCCATTCGATCAAGGCTCGTTTGACCATATAGGTAATAAATAAATATAATAAATATTTCTTTTATTTGTACATCGATCACTCATCTCGATAGGATTGTACTGAAAATCAGCGTTGTGGTGTTTTCCTCAGGTATAATCCTTTTTTGGTTACACTACAGGTTTAAAAGTTTGTTTAAGAGGAATGGTACCCAGCGCTCTCTCCATACAAACGTAGTCCGCTTTTTTCTCCCCTGAAAATGACACTAGCACATATATTTTTGTTGCATAAAACTTATAGCTGCCATGACTATGCCCCTATATCTTGATTTTCTCATTTTCTCATTATCATATAAATTAAGATTTTAAAACACAAAACATAGGGTCATGGTCAAGAGCGATGTTGGCTTAGTGGTAGATACCTCAACTATCATTCTGAAGATCGTGGGTTCGAAACCCGACCGGCCGCGACTAATGTATTTTTCTTAAGAAAAGTTTATGAGCGCTAATTGACATTGCTCTTACGGTGAAGGAAAACATCGTGATGAAACCGCGGCTTAGTAGGCTCCAGAAGTATTGACAAGTTCTGTCCTCTGGAAATGGTCGACTTAGCTGAGAGGGTAGTAGGTCCTGGGCAAGCCTACTCCATCCTCACGCGAAAAAGGACCCAATTAAAAAGGGTCTAATTGCGGAAAAACAGTACGTTCAAGTACAAGTACAAGGGTCATGGTCATGGCAGGTATAAGTTTTATGCTGCAAAAATATTTGCTCTAGTGTATAGAGGAAACAGTCGACTACGTTTGTATGGAGAGAGCGTCGGTACCCTTTAGTCTTAGTTGTTTAGATTTAGTTTAGATTTAGATTTCCCTTATTGACTTTTGTACGTGTAGTGTAATTACAAAATAAAGTCTTTCTTTACCTACCTATATACAACGGATGAAATAGATATAATAAATAAATAATAAATAAATATTGCAGGACATTTCACACATCGCTATCTAGCCCCAAGCTAAGTAACTAGACTTGTGTTATGGATGCTAGACAACGGATATACTACTTATATATACCTACTTTTCTTTTGCTTTAGGCCCGATTTATGAAAAATCAGGTCATAATTTGATGCAAAATATAACTTGACACTGGCTAAATGCACAAACCGTGCGAAGCCATAATTAATAGAGAAAAAAAAGGCAGGAATCGAACCCGCAACTTACTACGTCGCGAGCGCGTGTTCGCACACCGCGCCGTGGATGTCGTCAAAAGGTAGGTATTCAATAAATAATTTATCATAATATTTTCATAGATGTAAAGATAACATTTATTTTGTTATATTTTTTTGTCTTAATAATTAAGTTTACTTAGTATTTACCTACGTCAATATACAAACTAATGTATATGACTTGCGTCACAAGCTGGTTTCACATGGACTATTTAATTAATATTAATCCACGAAGAATATTCATTTTAGAATATTAATTTAATCCTTAGGAGGAACTGGCGCTCTCTCCATACAAACGAATGTCTCCTCCCTGGATAATGACACTATAGCAAATATTTTTGTTGCATAAAACCTATAACTGCCAGGAATATTGTCATGACTCTTGTTTTTTTTTTCATTTTCTAATTATCATACAAATTAAGATTTAAAACAAAACAAAACATATGGGCATGGTCATGGCAGTTTTAAGTTTTATGCAACAAAAATATTTGTGCTAGTGTCATTAATAGTCATTATCCAGGGAGGATACAGTCGACTACGTTTGTATGGAGAGAGCGTTGGTACCCTTTCCTCATAATAAGGGCTTTTTTCCGCAAGTAGACTTTTTTTGTTTGGGTCCTTTTTGCGTGAGGATGGAGTAGGCTTGCCCACTTGCACCTACTACCCTCTCAGCTTAGTCGACCATTTCCAGAGGAGAGAACTTGTCAATACTTCTGGAGCCAACTAAGCCGCGGGTTTCATCACGATGTTTTCCTTCACCGTAAGAGCAATGTCAACAAGCGCACATACATTTTTCTCAAAAAACCTACATTACGTTTTGACGACCGACGACAGTTGGCACAATGGTTACCATGCCTGACTGCCAAACACAGGGTTGCGGGTTCCATTCCCACCTCAGACAAGTATTTATGCTTAGATATTTGTCTGTGGTCTGGTTGTTGCTATTTATTATAAGTATATATTTACAAAAGAAAAGTATATAAGTAGTATATCCGTTGTCTAGTACCCATAACACAAGTCTAGTTACTTAACTTGGGGCTAGATGGCGATGTGTGGAATGTCTTGCAATATTTATTTATTTATTTACTTAATATCGGGGGGGGGGGGGCGGTCAACTTTTGTTCCAATAAGCCACAAGAGATTTAAAATAAATATTGTTACTCTGAGCTATCAAGGTCCAAAGCACATATACCTAACTAATATAATAAATTAACTTTTTATCACAGTTGCTCATAAAGTGGATCTTATTCAACGGCTTTTAGGCTTATAATCCAACATATTATGCACGCGTGCGTTTTACATTACCAACCTAGTTCTATAAAGTTATCCCGATAAGTTAAATACGTATCTTACTGCTAATTACATGTTAGGTAGGTGAAACATTCTTAATTTATCTGGGTTATACTGTTTTGATGTATAAAAAGGTAGGTACCAAAGAGTTTTTTAGCTAGCAAAAATGGTTGTCTCTAAAGTCGGATTACGAACGAAAATTTTACGTAATGACTTAGAAAACGATTAAAAATTGAGTTGTTTATTTTTTGTTTTTTCTTTACTTAAATAAATTGTTTTTCCGTACCATTGTATTTTGTTCTTAACCCCCGACGCAAAACAAGTAGAAAAAACCCTAATAAATATTGTATGTCAGACAAGGATGTATAGGTTAAAAGTCTTTAGCCTGCCTTTCCGGAGCATAATTAACAAAAAAATATTGCTTTAAAAATGTAAACATAGACTTATCACAAATATTTTGTTAATTTTTTTTTTTTTTCAAGTCTTTTCTTTTATTCCCAACTGTGATAAAAAACGTCGTACGATATACGTGTGGAATTGATCTTTGCATCTTGGCTTCTTTAACACGTTCGCTGCCGCTCGCGCGTGATAAACCGCCTCTATGCAAAGATCAATTTACCACACTTATATCGTAATGTACTATTATGTCCTTTTCAAGTAAAACTTAACCTACTTACCTTATTAATTATACTTTACCAAATACAAGGTTATTGGTCACTTTAGTGCTGTCAAAAACCTTAACATTTCACATTTGGAAAGTAACCACTTTCACGGTCGTTATTTGACTAGAGTGTGTGTTATATATATCCGAGCGCTATAGGTGGCGCTTCGTAGTTCGCAGCATCGCAGTTTGTTTATGTAGCTGTCTAAATGCACTTTTGTAGGTTGCCTGGGAGAAATTGCTTTCAATGGTAACGCCGTTTGTTGTGCCATTCTATGTTTAAGATTGTTTTTTTTTTAGTTTTTTTTATCATTGTGCGTGCAATACGGACTAACGACTTTGTAATCTCTGTTTTTATTGCAAATAAATAATATTCTAATTATATTTAATAAACAATTATTTAAAGAATTAGAGCATTATAGAGCTGTTTAGCTCTTTATTGAATATATTCTTTATTTCCCAGTTGGCGAAATGGTCACCATGCCGGACTGCCAAACAGGGTTGCGGGTTCATTTCGTGCCTCAGACAAGTATTTATGCTTAAATATTTGTCTGTGGTCTGGTTGTTTCTATGTATTATATTATACGTATATATTTACGAAAGAAAAGTAAATAAGTAGTATATCCGTTGTCTAGCACCCATTACACAAGTCTAGTTACTTAGCTTGAGGATAGATGGCGATGTGTGGAATGTCCTACAATATTTATATTTATTTTATTCATTAATTTATACCTATCTATCTACTTTTTATTGATAATCATGATGTCTTCTTAGCCGATTTCGGCACCAGGGTCTGTTTATTGTCTACTAGCTGTGCCCCGCGGTCTCACTTGCCTTAGTCTCGATCCCGTGGAAAAGTAGCCTTTGTGTTAATCCAGTTCTCCAGCTATCTTCATGCCGAGTTTCAACGCAAACGTTTGGGTAGTTTTTGCATGAAGGAGTAGCAAACACACTAACACACAAACTTATACTTATACTATTAGTAGAATGTGAGATTATGATAATGAAGGGTTCCTTCTGTATATTATAATATTTAGAATTCAATAACTGCTTTCCTCTTTGAAACTGTTTGTACACTTTTAATTACCTTCCGCTATATTATTTCCTTTCCCTAGAGGTCTGTCGGCAGAAAACTCTTCAGAAAACTTCTTCAGAAAACTCTTAGTAATAACTTTATAATGTAATCTTTTTTTTGTATTTTTCTTGTGTACTGAATTTATTAAATAAATAAATAAGGGTTTTGCTAATCAGCTCGTCGATGACGGTGAGCTCGTTCGTGACATTTTTTTAACTAAATAAAATAAATTAGATAGTAAACACTTTTTATTTCAGGATTGACCCATAATTACCTACACTTAAACTACCAAGGATACACAATTAAAACTTATGAAGATGGCGAAATAAATTAGTAAATTAATTAAAACCCTTTCCGTCTACGAAACCGTAGTTTCATAACCAGTTACCAATAAGGAAGAAAATGATGTACGAAATTTGTTTCATATTCTTCTTTTTATAAAACTACGGTTACGTACAAGTAATTTTTTTAATGACTGCGATGAAGGAATTTGACATTCTACGAAACCTTTGTATTTCTTGTTTAGTACGAATAATAATAATTAAGGTTTATAACACCTCACACACATGCAACACTTAACGTAAACGACAAAAATCGGAACATCACCAATGGGTTCCGATTAAAGGTCGACGCAGATTGATCAGAGCCGAAAGAATTGAATTTTTGCCGCCCACGGGAAAAGGTACCTTATATTAATATAAATACCTGGATGACCGAGCTTTGCTCGGTATTTTTTATTTTTTTTTACTTAGTCTAACCTCAAAGCAAACACTCATTGACTTCGTGTTACTTAACAACGCCATCTGCTGGAATAACTTTATTGCTCACAAAAAATTGTATTAGTAGTTCGCCAATAGATGTCAGGAAGAGTCATATTTTCAGATAAAACATAAGTAAGTTTCGATAAAACACGAATAAAATGACATTTTCTAAAAATGATTCCTCGCTAGATCGATTTATCGCCACCGAAACCTATATACCAAATTTCATGAAAATCGTTGGAGCCGATTCCGAGATTCCAATTTTGATTCGTTCGGCTCTGATCAATCTGCGTCCGTCTTAAGACTATGCTATACCTGGCGCACACTAGAATCGACCACAGACAAGACAAATATTGAAATAATTATTAAATATTGACGTAAAACTCACATATAATACTTAAATTAATCAAAATTTAAAGTAACAAAACTTCCAGCCAGTTCGACATAGTTGTCATTTTTATCAATTTTCTTAATTTCTTCATCGACTTTAGCGTTTCTCATGTCCGCATAGTATTCCAAGTACTCTTTGGTGCCTAAAACTTTGAACCAATCAGCTGAAAAGAAAAACACTACATTTAAAAAAAAACAAATAAAAACCGGCCAAGTGTGAGTTGAACTCGCGCTGAACATGTTACATGGGAGACCCACTTATTTTTTTTTTCGTTTTTTAGTACCTAAATTATGTTGTTAGATATAGCAGCAACAGAAATACATAATCTGTGAAAATTTCAACTGTCTAGCTATCACGACTCATGAGATACAGCCTGGTGACAGACAGACGGACAGACAGACAGACAGTCAGTGGAGTTTTAGTAATGGGGTCCCGTTTTTACCGTTTGGGTACGGAAGCCCCTATAACTGAAAATACAAGTTTGATCCTTTTCAAAGTGCAGCCAAAAGGACGGGTTATGTTTTTTGACCCACGAAGCAAGCATATTGTTTGGGGACGACCCAGGAGTGTTTTATGTGGGACAAAACTCAGTCCCCCTTATTCCAAAACGAGGTTTAAGGATAGTCCGAGTTGTGGATTTAAACACAGATTTACTTGTGAACTATAGTCTAAGCACTATCCCTATATAAGTGTTTAGACTATAGTTCACGGGTAAATCTGTGTTTAAATCTAATGTTTAAATCCACATCTCGACCTATCCTTAAACCTCGTTTTGGAATGATCCCTTGAGACGAACAAAGAATAAATCAAACCTTGTCATTTGTTATTGATTCGATTGTCTTTTGTGTCTGTTTCGATCGTCAATTGTCTGTTTCATATAAATAGATAAACCATCACCCCGCACTCGAGCCTCTAACTGGGGGTCGCTGCAGTCCAACTTCTTAGTAGTTGACGACCCAGTTGGCACAATGATCACCATGCCGGACTGCCAAACACAGGGTTGCGGGTTCGATTCCCGCCTCAGACATGTATTTATGCTTAGATATTTGTCTGTGGTCTGGTTGTTTCTATGTATTATAAGTATATATTTACAAAAGAAAAGTATATAAGTAGTATATCCGTTGTGTAGCACCCATAACACAAGTCTAGTTACTTAGCTTGGGGCTAGATGGCGATGTGTGGAAGGTCCTGCAATATTTTTTTTTATTTTTTTTAGTAGTTGTACAGTCAGCAAAGGACTGAGGGTAGCAGGTGCCTATTTAAAACTTCAAGTGAAGTGTTCAAAGTGTTAGTTATTTCAAGAATAATAAACAAAAAATATTGAACAGTCATTAAAAAAAATTAAGACTTTACAATATGCACCTGTTACCCTCAGTCCTTTGCTGACTTTACCACGGGACTTTTCTGACTTTTTGAATTAGTTACCTTGTATTTCCTTTAAAGACCGCTCAGTGCCACCAAAATCCACCGGCAGTATATCTTTACTGGCCAACTTTTGCAGCTCTTTTTCGTCTCTATATATGTGAATTCTGTCTCCCAATTTCTTATTAAATAATGGTTTCACAATTCTAACGAACGTTTCGATTGTTTTCGAGTGAGATAGGTAGATTAGATGTTTCAATCGCATCCCTTGGGCTTCCTGAAAAATAACATTTTGAATCATCACCATCATTCAGCAATTCGAACATTTCCTAAAACCAAGAAATCATTCGCTAGCTTCTTTTTATAGAGGACTAGCTTATGTCCGGGACTTAGTCCGCGTAGAAGTCAAAAATGGACCAATGAATCACGTCGTCCCATACAAACTTTGCCCCCCTTTTTCACCCCCTTAGAGGTAAAATTTCAGAAAATCCTTATCGGATGCCATCGTCACACAAAGAACACACTCTCCAAGTTTCAGGTTTCTACTATCAGCGGTTTAGGCTGTGCGTTGATCCGTCAGTCAGTCATTCAGGACAAAGGATTTCATATGTATAGATTATTTCTTGCTTCAAAAAACTGTATTTTTAAGGCAAATAAAAACCGGTTAAGTGCGAGTCGTACTCGCGGGCCGAGGTTTCCGAGGGACATACGGACAGACAGACAGACGGACAAGAAGGTGATCTTATAAGGGTTCCTTTTTTACTTTGTAAGGTACGAAACTCTAAAAATGGAACCCTTATAAGATTACTTTCATGTCCGTGTGTCCGTGCTGTGTTTCCACCGATTATCTCAGGAACGGGTGGACCTAGGAAGCTGAAATTCATACCAGATACTGAGGTCTATAGTCCCTATTGGATATATAATCAAGGTCCTGAGTGAACACTATAATATCTGTTTTTATGTATGTTATGGACCAAGTGATTAATGAGACATTATACATAATGCCCGGGCATTATGTATAGTTACCATATGAGAGTACAATAATAATAAATAAATAATAAATATTGCACAACATTCCACACATCGCCATCTAGCCCCAAGCTAAGTAACTACACTTGTGCTATGGGTGCTAGACAACGGATATACTACTTACATACTTTTCTTTTGTAAATACAAACAACCAGACTACAGACAACTATTTAAGCATAAATACTTGTCTGAGGCGGGAATCGAACCCGCAACCCTGTGTTTGGCAGTCTGGCATGGTGATGATTGTGCCAACTGGGTCGTCAATGTGATTATAACTACTGAAATAATTAAATTGCCCGGGTATTACACATTGTCTGTCACCTATTGGAGAGAGTAATAAAAACACATGTTTTATTATTATTATTTTTATTTAACATCCTACTAATATTATAAATGTGAAAGTTTATGTGTGTGTGTGCGTACGTATATTTGTTACTTCTTCACGCAAAAACTACTGGACCGATTGCTATGAAACTCGGTATCTAGATAGCTGGAGATCTAGATTAACACATAGGCTAATTTTTATCCCGATATTTCCCCGGGATCGGGACTTATGCGGGTGAAACCGCGGGGCGCAGCTAGTATGAAATAAAAATTTATAAATACCAATAAAAATGTAGCCCAGTGCTTGAACTCCATTGGATTTAATTTAGAAATTAGTTCCATAATCGATATATCACGAAAGTCAATGATGAAGATGTACCCAGCGCAGCAGTCTTTCAGTTTCAAGTATTCATATTGCTGAAACAATAAAAAATGGTTGTCTGTAAAGTCGGTTTACGGACTATAATTTTACGTGATAACGTCTTTTTTTCGTGTTTTCTTTAGTTTTACAAATTTCCTAAATTCGTAAAACAAGACGTCTAGAACAACCCCCTTTCGTATTAAGGCGCTCTTCCAGTACCGTGTGTAGGTATTCACATTACCTTAGCCCCCGCTTTCAAAAACGTAGCGTGCTGCGTGCTAACTGTTATATTTGATCGATATGCAAAACATTTTAGCATTATTATCCACAAATATAGTTCCTAGAGGTCAAAACCTATCATTTGATTCATCATTCATTTTTAGAAACAAACGTTTACTATTTTTGAATAAAACCCGATAAACGATCTAATAATTATCTGTTTTCTAACATTTTTTTTATCGAACGAAGTTGTTCATATCATGTTTTCAACCACAATAAACAAAAATATGGTTATTAAACTACAATATCTATTTATATCCAAATAACAAAAAAAGAGTATTTGATTACTTAGAGTTGCTTAAAACAAAGGTCGATTTTGGTAGCTTTATTAGCACCTGCCCTTAAAGTCCCTTCGCTGAAACACATTGTAGATATATTTACAAACAAAAAAAAAATTGGTTGCCTGTAAAGTCGGTATACGGGCGAAAGTTTTACGTGACAACGACTTTGAGTGGTAAAATATAGACATGAACCGGTGTGTATGCCTATCTCTCTCACTCTCTCTCTCTCGCTCTGTCTCTCTCGCTCTTAGGCGGGCTAACTGTGCTCGAGTGGAAGGGACGCGTGCCTTTCACTTTTTATGTCTGTCTCTCTCGCTCTTAGGCGGGCTAACCATGCCCGAGTGGAAAGGACGCGTGCCTCTCACTCGCTCTCATTGTGAGCGCATAACGTGAGCGGAGCGTAACGCAGTTTCTTGAAGTGTCACCCGGCAAACCAATTTATAAGACGTTGTCACGTCAATAGTACATTACGATTTAAGTGTGGTAAATTGATCTTTGCATAGAGGCGGTTTATGACGCGCGAGCGGCAGCGAGCGTGTTATAGAAGCCAAGATGCAAATATCAATTCCACACGTATATCGTACGACGTTTTTTATCACAGTTGCGAATAAAAGAAAAGACTTGAAAAGAAAACAAAATCATAATTAACAAAATATTTGTGATAACTCTATGTTTACATTTTTTTAAGGCAATATTTTTTTGTTAATTATGCTCCGGAAAGGCCAGGCTAAAGACTTTTAACCTATACATCCTGGTGTGACATACATTATTTTTTAGGGTTTTTCTATTTGTTTTTGCGTCGGGGGTTAAGAATAAAATACAATGGTACGGAAAAACAATATATTTAAGTAAAGAAAAAACAAAAAATAAACAACTCAATTTTTAATCGTTTTCTAAGTCATTATCACGTAAAATTTTCGTTCGTAAACCGACTTTAGAGACAACCATTTTTGCTAGCTAAAAAACTCTTTGGTACCTACCTTTTCGGGATAACTTTACAGCACTAGTTAACAAATCTAAAACGCACGCGTGCATAATATGTCGATTACGAGCCTAAAAGCCGTTGAATAAGATCCACTTTATGAGCAACTGTGATAAAAAAAGTATTACTGTATTCTATCCGATGTCAAGCATCCATATCAACACGGTTAGTATCTAATTAACACCGCCACACGATAATTATATAGGGAAATGCAATTTTCTTTTGGATTTGTCTTTGTAATGAAATTACTGGGCCGATTTCAATAAAACTTGGTATGATGATATGTCACGTGAACAATAATCGGTATTGCCGTAAAATGGAGCTACGCGTAACCGTTACTATAACTGCACGTCTACTTCACCTACAAGTGAAACAAGCTGTTGCCGTACGAAATTTTTGACTAATCTTCCTAGGTGACAATTAATTTGACCTTTATGTCACGTCAAAATTTAGCGCGATACGATGAGCGCGCGACGTTTAGGTTTGCGTGACGTGTGCGTCTTAGCCTGGGCGCAAACGTGCGTTTTTTGGCTGTGGTTATCGCGTGCGGTTATCGCATACGGAACGAATTCGGGTTCCCTTCTAAGTAAAATCATACAAAATGCTCTGTCAACGCACATATGCGTTTTTTTTCGCGCAGAATCCATTTTGCACGTACGTTTCGATTGCTAGCCCTTGCGTTCGGAGCGAACCGTACGTAAAAAACCTAATGACGTCATACGGAACGTACGCAACGCAGCGTTCCATACATTTTGTACCAGCCGCCGCACACGTACGGAATTTACGAATCGGAATCGCGCCACGCCCCCCGTGGCGCTGCTCCTGATAAAAAATGATTTTAAAATAATAAATTGATAAATTCTTAGTAAAATTGACTCTCGCAGGTTCTCTAGTAATTTACGAATGTACCCAATAACAGATATTTCATTTTTCGATGATAACAGAAGTGCAATTGTCAATAAATCGTCATCCTCCATTGTCGTGAATTCGCAACGCTGTCGCAAGTCGTACTGGCCTGGTAATATTCCGCAGGATAAAAACCGTACGTATGCGCTAGGCGAGCGGAATTCCGAATTGGAAACGCATGCGATAACCGCATTCGGAAAAACGAGCGTTTGCGCCCAGGCTTAATAAATAAGGCAATACGCAATCCATAGTTATGACGCAAATGCAGTCAATACGCGCTGCATAAGAATACGGCGATCGGCCCCCTGGATAAATTGCTTGGTTACTTACCAGATAAGTAAATTTAAAATATTCCAAGAAAGTAATATTCTGAAAGAACGTATTGTCGTATACTTTGTACGCGATTATCCTATAGTGCTGATCTGTTAGTTGTGGTAGAGGGGCTCCAGGTACTCTGAAAACAAAAAGATAATGTAATATTTACAAAAAGATAATAACAAAAAGATATCGTAATATATATGACGTGACTTTGCACTTGTATGCGGGCTGTTTTCCGCAATTAGACTCTGTTTAATTCGGTCCATTTTGAGTGAGGATGGAGTAGGCTTGCCTAGCAACTACTACCCTCTCAGCCTAGTTGACCATTTCCAGAGGAGACAACTTGTCCATACTTTTGGAGCTTACTAAGCCGCGGGTTTCATCACGACGTTTTCCTTCACCGTAAGAGCAATGTCAATTAGCGCACATGAATTTTTCTTAAGAAAAAATCATCGGTGCACAGCTGGCTTGGATTGAACCCACGACCTTCAGAATGAAAGTCGAGGTATCTACCACTAAGCCAACACAGCTCTTAAATGTGATTATAATTTTTTATAGACAGAGCTGGTCAGCTACAGAATTTTGTTCCAAGAAATGTTGAGCTAGATTTTACAACAAAACGAAAGAATATTGTAAAAGTACCAAATTAATTGCCGTCAATGATGTTACCCAGCCCAGGAAAGTGGGTTAAGTTAGGTTAGACCTTCTAAGTTTCGTAGAACTACGCCAAGTAAATTTTCATGTTTCCAACAGTTAAAATTGGTATAGATCTTCGGTTCTACATTGATTTCCTCTAAGTCATTACAATGTTTAAGGACACTTTATTTAAATACTAGCTGCGCCCCGCGGTTTCACCCGCGTAACTCCCGATCCCGTGGGAAAATCGGGATAAAAAGTAGCCTATATGTTAATCCAGGTCTCCAGCTATCTACATACCGAATTTCATCGCAATCGGCCCAGTAGTTTTTGCGTGAAGGAGTAACAAACACACACACACACGTTACGCACACACAAACTTTCATATTTATAATATTAGTAGGACTAGCTGCGCCCCGCGGTTTCACCCGCGTAAATCCCGATCCCGTGGAAAAATCGGGATAAAAAGTAGCCTATATGTTAATCCAGGTCTCCAGCTATCTACATACCGAGTTTCATCGCAATCGGTCCAGTAGTTTTTGCGTGAAGGAGTAACAAACACACACACACGCACACACAAACTTTCACATTTATAATATTAGTAGTATAATAGGATGAAAGCGGGAAATTTCTTCCCTTGCCGGGGACAGCGGGACACACAGTATGAAGCAGGACGTATGGGCCACGTCGAATTCAGTTTTTAGATAAACATTGGTCTAATATAAATGAGTATGTGCACTTTAATGGTATATATTACAATTTGATTTCGATTTTTGTATGTGTGAGTTGGTGCAAATGCGGCAATACATAAATTATTAACTAAAGAATTTGGACTTTTATTTTTAATTAAATGTAAGTAGGTAGTTTTTTGAATTAATTAATTATTCCCGATGCCGTGGGAATATTAAAATAAAAAGTAGCCTATAGCCTTCCTCGATAAACGAACCACAAACAAATATCCAAGCATAAATACTGGTCTGAGGCGGGAATCGAACCCGCAACCCTGTGTTTGGCAGTCCGGCAGTATGACCATTGTGCCAACTGGGTCGTTAAATATATTATAAACTAGCAGCGCTCCGCGGTTTCACCCCCGTAACTCCTGATCCCGTGGGAATTTCGGGATAAAAAGTAACCTATAGCCTTCCTCGATAAATGGACTATCCAACACAAAAATGTTTTTTCAATTCGAACCAGTAATTCCTGCGATTAGCGTGTTCAAACAAACAAACTCTTCAGCTTTATAATATTAGTATAGATTTGTTGTGAAAAATATTTTATTCTTTTGTTAATAAATAAATGTATTTTAGGTTCGAGTTTGATCACAATACAATCGTCAAGAAAAAGCAAAAATACTCACTGCGTGTCCACAAGTTCCGTAAAATCTTCATAATTATCGAACTCGAAGAATTTTGGTAGAACTGTACGGAAAATGCAACGCTTTTCCAACTTGTCCTTGGCTTTCTCTATCGATCCTTTGGTATCGTAGATTGTTCGTTCCAAATATTGTCTGTCTGGAATTGGTAACATAAATTCATCTAAATTTCAAAGCTTTTAAACAGAAAACATTGAGTTTTGGCGGGAACGAGTTAACAACATGTCGTGCTGCAGTTTTATTTTAGTGAAAGTAAAAATCAGTGTCAAACATGAAGTTTTCGCGTTGCCTCCAAATCTCCTATTAAGGTTATGGTAAACTTGCCACCGCTTTACTATAGCCCCTGACTTGACGGACTATGACGACTTTGACTGTTTTGAAACACTTTAGGCTCGATTTATGAAAAATCGGGTCACAATTTGATGCAAAATATAACTTGACACTGGCTAAATGCACAAGCCGTGCGAAGCCATAAATAATAGAAAAAAAAACAGAAAACATTGCTGTCACATATTGTGATAAAAAAAAACCAGCCAAGTGCGAGTCGGACTCGTGTTCAAAGGGTTCCATACCATGTTTTATGGGAGCCCCTTTTGAATGTTTTTTTTTAGTAAGTATTTCTTGTTATAGCAGCAACAGAAATACATAATCTGTGAAAATTTCAACTCTCTATTAGCTATCACAGTTCATGACATACAACCAGAGCGCAGTGTTGGCTTAGTGGTAGATACCTCGACTTTCATTCTGAAGGTCGTGGTTTCGAATCCCGGCCGGCCGTGCACCAATGTATTTTTCTTAAGAAAAATTGAAGTGCGCTAATTGACATTGCTGTTACGGTGAAGGAAAACATCATGATGAAACCCGCGGCTTAGTTGGCTTCAGAAGTATTTACAAGTTCTCTTCTCTGGACATGGTCGACTAAGCTGGTAGTAGGTGCTGGGTAAGCCTACTCCATCCTCACGCAAAAGGACCCAATTAAAAAGGGTCCAATGGCGGAAAACAGCCTGTATACAAGTACAATACATACAACCTGGGGCCTAAGTCTGCTAATACAATTGTGTTTCAATAGAGTGTCGATACGATCTCGATAGATAGATAGATAAACACTTGATTTGTACAACACACAAAACATTGAAAATAACAAAAAGGATGAGAAAGCTTATTAACTACGAAATTGTACAAACAGGCGACCTTATCGCTTAAAGCGATTTCTTCCAGGCAACCTTAGGATGGAGAAGGTCTGTTTAGCTTAACTGGTAGGTCGTGTGGTGTAAGAAACACATATAATAATAAATACCTACGTAAAAAAGATATAAACTAAATACTTAAACATAGATATCATAACATTCACATAATAATATTTAGCAAAACTATTCATAATGAATATAAATTAACAAATATGTATATAATACAAAAAATAAAAATAAAATATAATAAAACTATACAAACATTTCTAAGAGAAGAAACAAAAATTCAAATATAAAAATAAATAGGAGGCAAGAGTTATGTAACAATAGAGTGAAAGTAATGGTCAGTTACCATACTCTTGAAAATGATATAATATCAACAGAGTCTCGATATAATGACAATGGTAAATCCATTAATGCAAAATAGCAGAATAAGGCCCCTGGAGTCAGACAGGCGGACGGACAGACAGACAGAGGAGTCTTAGTAATAGGGTCCTGTTTTTACCCTTTGGGTACGGAACCCTAAAAAATATAATTAATTTTTAAAATAAGTTTATTATAAATATCACAGATAAAAGTTTTCACAAAGCAAGAAATAATCCCTATAGACGCTAGAGAATTACTTTTTGGTTTTAGTAAAAAATCTTAAAATGATAAGCAGTATATTCTTGCTCATTATTTCAAAGAATATTTTATACAAGCAAGAAAATCTTCCTGCCCTTATCCCAATTTATTTGGGGTCGGCGCAGTATGTCTTCTTTCTTTCACTCCCGTTAGTCGTCATCTCATTGTTCACATTCATCTCTCTCATGTCTTGTCTCACGCAGTTCATCTATCTTTTCTTATGTCGTCCTCTTCCTCTCCATCCCTCTACATTCATACTCATCACTCTTCTAGTCACATGCGTCTCTTATCTTCTCATCACATGTCCAAACGGTTCCCTTTTACTTTTTCAGTAACTGGTGCTACTTTCAGGCTTCCTCTAATATACTCATTCCTTATTTTATCCATCCTTTACTCCACACATCCATCTCCGCTGCATGCAATCTTCACTCATCCTTCTTCACGGCCCAGCATTCCGATCCATACATGACGACAGGTCTTATCTTGGTTTTATAGATTTTATCCTTCAGTTTAAGGGGCATCCGTGGATCACAGATGCTTGCTGAGACCTGTCGCCATTTCAACCATCCAGGCGTCTACAAGTAGGAGTATTTCTTGCTTCAAGTAACCTTTTTTCCTTGATACTTCTAAATTAACTTATTTTAAATACTTATTAATATTTTTCCATGTATTGTTTCATATTCATTTTAATTTATTCATTGCTTTTATGGGTTCATTGTTTGTTTTGTTACGTTTATTTCACGTGACAGCGGCGTTGCACTTGCAAGTGTGTATATAAAAAATTAACTGTTATTAATAGCTAATTACACATAGAATCTGCATAGAATAGACAATCTGACGAGATTGATCTAGTTTTTACATAGTATTTAATTGAATTTGAATCATGTCGATTAAGAATCACGTGTTGCCTTTCATGGATAAAAAGCTTTTAAAAATAAAGCGCCGACTAATCGCTTTTTGACTGCTTTTTGCCGACTCCGGATAGTCGGGTTTTCCGACTATTGTAGGTTAATAACTTCAAAACTACTGAACCGATTTTGATGAAACTTGGTATGAATATACAATATATTCTCGAGAGAAGATTAGCCTACAGACCGACACACACTCTAATGTTTGTATCATAGAACTAGCGATCATCACGTTCTGTGTTACCTTGTAATTAAATTCATATAATCAGACAATTTTAAAAAGGTAGGCACAATATTAAAATACTTAATTATATTCATACTGATGTAAATTAAGATATTAATTACTGTATAGACGTCATAATTTACTCTGTTGACGTCTTTTACATTTTTCAGCCGCTTCGGCCATATTCGAAACCAAGGTTCGAATCAACAGTGGATCTAAAAATAGTTCGATCGTAAAACTAATATAAACTAATTGGCTAAGCTGTTTTAGCTCTTTATTACGGGATCTTTTAAGTACGACCTCCACCGAGCTGATTAATGGTTTGTATATAAAATTAAATTGGTCAATGTAGTACATTGCGATACAAGTGTGGTAAATTGATCATTTCATCGAGGCGGTTTATGACGCGCGAGCGGAAGGCGAGCGCGTTTGAGAAGCTGAGATTAAATGATCAATTTACCACACGTGTATCGTACGACGTTTTTTTATCACAGTTGTGAATAAAAGAAATGACTTGAAAAAAAAAGGAAATTATAAATAACAAAATATTTGGTGATAAGTCTATGTTTATAATTTTTTTAGGCAATATTTTTTTGTTAATTATACTCCCGAAAGGCCAGGCAAAAACTTTTAACCTATACAGCCTCGTCTGATTTCCAATATTATTTAGGGTTTTTTTCCATTTGTCGGGGGTTAAAAATAGAATACAATGGTACGGAAAAACAATACTTATATTTAAGTCAAAAAATTAAAAATTAACAAAACTCAATTTTTAATCGTTTTCTAATACATTATCAGGTAAAATTTTCGTTCGTAAACCGACTATAGAGACAACCATTTTTGCTAGGTTAAAAACTCTTTGGTACCTACCTTTTTTTAAACATCAAAACAGTATAACCCAGATAAAAATAGAATGTTTCATCTACCTAACATGTAATTAGCAGTAAGACACCCATTTAACTTATCCGGATAACTTTTAACACACTAGTGGCGTCGAGGTAATGCACGCACGCGTGCGTAATATGTTGGATTATGAGCCTAAAAGCGGTTGAATATGATCCACTTTATGAGCAACTGTGATAAAAATATATTACAAATGGGTTGTCTAAAAAAAACGACGGGTAGATTATTCGTAAAACCGGAAACAAAAACTTTACATTATGTACGGTCGACTGCATAATTACAGACCCACCGTAGAGCTCCAAAACGGCTGTTATAAGAATACACAAGCAAGATTCTAGGTAGGTAACTGCTTTAGTTGAAGTTTAAAGTCTTCTAACTCATTAATTTATCAAACAAAAATTATTAGTATGGAAACATGGCAATAATAGTAATTTTTGAACTTTACAGGGGCTGCAATTATGCAGCCGAATGTAAATACTTGATCGAACCTGCAACCTTGTGCGTCGTAGGCGAGTGTTCGGTCGAGGTCGTAAAATGTGTTGAGAGACATGAATTAGCATAATAACAATTTACTTAACTGACCTACTTATTAATTACGATCTTGTTGACACAAAGCATAAATAATTGCCTGACATGGGAATCGAACCCGTAACCCTGTGCTTATAAGTATATAAGTATTATTATATTGTATTGTTGTGTATATAAGTAGTCTATCCGTTGTCTAGCACCCATAACACAAGTCTAGTTACTTAGCTTGGGGCTAGATGGCGATGTGTGGAATGTCCTGCAATTCTTTTTATTTATTACTAGCTTTCGCGACTTTGTCCGCGTAGAAGTCGAAAACTTGAAGTAGATTGAAGCAAAAAATCACAAAGAATCACGTTGTCCCATACAAACTTTGTCTCCCTTTTCACCACCTTAGGGGTAGAATTTCGGAAAATCCCATCTTACAAGATGTCTACGTCATACAAAGAACACACCCTCAAAATTACAGGTCTCTACGATTAGCGGTTTAGGCTGTGCGTTGATCCGTCAGACAGTCAGTCAGTCGTTCAGGACAAAGCATTTTATATGTATATAGATTATGATTTATTAAAGCGATCGGTACTTACACCAAACAAAAAAAAATCTTACCATATTCTTTCTTCGTAAAATGGTTCTGTTTTTTCAACCACTGCTGTAAAATTTCAACAGCTTGGTCCACTTTCTCTGGCTTAGTCAAACCATACATTTTTTGAACATATTCCAATGTATCGGGTTTTACTTGTAATAATTTCGATTCTTCATACATTTTTTTCTTTTAGATTTTTTTCCGTTTGTTTTAAGTAAAGGACCTTTTTGTGTCGTCGCACGATTGCGAATGCCTTATATTAACATAATACACGCGTTTTATTTACATTTTTTTTAAAACTCTTAATCTAAAGGATTTATTTTACTAGTAGGGTTGCCATAACTATCCCGATATTTTTCGTATAAATAGCGATAGTTCATAATTTCAACTTAAGAAATAAGAATTATCTGACTGACCATGCCCGGTTGTAGGCTCCGGAAAATAAAAGGGTCGTTTATTAACACACTAGTTGAGCCCGGTTTCACCCGCATAAGTCCCGATCCCGTGGGAATATCGGGATAAAAAGTAGCCCATGTGTTAATCCAGGTCTCCAGTCTAGATACCGAGTTTTATCGCAATCGGTCCAGTAATTTTTGCGTGAAGGCGTAACAAACATACATACAAGCACACACACAAACTTTCACATTTTCATTTATAATATTAGTAGGGAGGATAGGATGGGATGTGTACTCTATTATACTAATAAGTCGCCTAAAGATGTACGTAGATGACACAGGTTTAGAATTAATTTAAAGAATAAATTGTGCGGTACGGCGTACTATGATACTTCGTCGTATTACCCATAGATGTGCCTTTTCAAATAATACCTTCAAATATTTGTAATCTTGACCATTGTAACCATGATAACAAATAAACCCTAGAGTTTCTTGTGCCCTCGCCTCATTAGTGGGCGCGTTCCGAAGGCACATAAAAAATAATACAAAACGATGTATTTGCTAAAAAACCTGTGTACATAGGTGTTCTTAAAACTAGTTTTAGCGTTCACAGGTTGCCCATTACGAGCATGCAATTTTAGAAAAAGTTATATTACTCTCTAAATACTATCTACAGCAGCGTTCCAATTATTATCCTAATGGAACTAATCCTTCTGCAATGAAGCAACTTAACACAAAAGAGCTTTGTTTTTTATATTAAATTAATACTTAGATGAAGCAAGCGACCGCAAATTTCTCAAATTTTGGACTATAGTTTTCAGCAAAATCGTTGTAGGTCCTCGGAAAGGGTTTTCGATACTTCCAATTACACGAATGTTTACCTCTGTATGGCCTCTGTCGGCCAGAGGCCCTCTATGTGGCCACAGTAATGGCCACCCATTGGCCACCATATTGATGATTAAGGCCAGGTGCTAATAAAGCTACCAAAATCGACCTTTGTTTTAAGCAACTCTAAGTAATCAAATACTCTTTTTTTGTTATTTGGATATAAATGGATATTGTAGTATAATAACCATATTTTTGTTTATTGTGGTTGAAAACATGATATGAACAACTTCGTTCTATAGAAAAAATGTTAGAAAACAGAGAATTATTAGATCGTTTATCGGGTTTTATTCTAAAATAGTCAACGTTTGTTTCTAAAAATGAATCAAATGATAGGTTTTGACCTCAGGGAACTATATTTGTGGATAATAAAGCTAAAATGTTTTGCATATCGATCAAATATAACAGTTAGCACGCAGCACGCTACGTCTTTGTGAGTGGGGGCTAAGGTAATGTGAATACCTGCACACGGTACTGGAAGAGCGCCTTAATAAACTATGAATTATAACAAGTTAGGGTCGATCGTCAAAATACTGGCAGTATAACAATACGGGACACGATGGAGAAATATTGTGACAGTCCCGTATATACCTATGAGCCGTATATGGCAACCCTACCTAAGCATATCATGGAAAGTTTATAGACTTAAGTTTATGAGTCCTTTAAGATTTTTGTTGCTCGTTTCAGTTAACATAATTATTGTCTTTATTCAGTTTTTTTTATACAGTTAAATTGTTACCTACGTCACGTAGGATGTATCGATACCTCCTACGCATAAGGTCGTAACTTTTTTTTGGCTAATTTTGATTTTTATTCTATTGTATAATACGCGTATTCCGCAACGTATTCGTGAAATCAGAATTAAATTATTTTATGAAAATCATGAGATTTTGAATAGCTAATAGTCGTATCATTCAAACATTACCGCGCAAATGGTCGTTTCGTTCGTTCCGACTATTGGCGTGGGACGTCCGGCTGACCCGCGAACCAATAACAGGTCGTAACCTGCATGATACGTCGTTTTACAGCCGGCGCACGAGTTAAAACTTTAAACTTTGATAAAAATGAGAAAACACGTAATTTTTTGAATTTATGTTACTTTTTGTAAATACTCGTAGAACACTAAAATGAGTCACAAACGTTCTTCAAAGATGTTGAAATTGGTGCTGGAGAGTAAATCTGACCCAAACGAAAATTTCACCACTAAAGAAAATATACGAAATCGTAACTTTTGTTTATTTATTTACTGTTAACTCGGTAATATCTGTCAATTTTTATTCCAATATAAAGTTTCACGTAAGATAATTAAGATTAATTTACTTTTTTGGCACTTTTATAAAACCATAAAAGTCCCGCGCATGGAGACAGTTACGTCTACGTTAAAGTTAAGACTTTATGCGTCTTTTTTTAGCACTAGATATTAATAGTTACGACTTTATACGGTACATACTTTTATTCATTTTTGTCGTAACTTAGACATAGGACCTTAAGCGAGACGTCCTAAGTTAAAATAATAAAAAGCGTATAGTCGTATCTCAACAATACGACCATATGCAACGACTAAAAATTCATATACGACTTTAAGCACAAAAATAATTCGTAAAATTAGTGATTTATTTTAACTTTATAGTTACATACACATTATAGGATCCTTAAAACTCAATCCCTGTATAATATAAAATTCTCATGTCGCGGTGTTAGTGACCAATCTCTACCTAAACGGCTGAACCGATTTGTATGAAATTTTTTGTGTATAGGTATTAGAGATGTGCGCCAATTGGCGCTGCACACGCTGCTGGCAATTTGAGGCACGCCGCCGCCGCCGGCTTTTGTGTCGGCGTAATCGGCGCAAGATAAAAAAAGTAATCTTGTGTTCTAGTTTCAATATTTCGCGCTTTGTCGACAATATGGGCGAACTTCGTACAGCCCCCTTAGACAAGATTTCTTTCCATTAGCCATATCTCCAATCGACAGATCTGTTTGTATGAAATTAATATAAATAATGGTATGAAATTGGCGTAAGATGAAGTTGAGCGTACTAACCACGCTGGGAGAGATACGCGAAATCTCCCTCTGGCGTTAAATCTCACTCAGTTGGTCCAGCCAATGCCTGGACGTTCATGAACTTTACCTTGAAGGCAGTATCTGATTGGGGTGATGCTAGTCTGGTCAAGTTCAACGTGTCTAAGACCCAGGCGTGTCCATTCTCCGCTAAGAGGAGTCCATTCCACCTGACTCTCACTTTCCGAGATGTATCCGAGCCGATAGGTGGCCATCTTGAGCTTCTTAGAATAGAATAGAAATAAATTTATTCAGGCCAGAAAAAAGACACGTACACACAAAATAAGTTAAAATACTTAACTATACATACAATTAAATCAAAAACTTGTGCATATGTATACAATTCTGCCACGAAAAGGCTCGAGCTCAGCTAATATGCTACAGATGACTGATGACTTCTTGGCATCTCTGTAACACTAACTCTCAACTTTGGCACCTACATTGAATCCAAAGCCTTAAAAAAGCTTTGTGTTCTGGCGAAGGTGAGACGGTACTTCACGTCGGGACCGTTGCTTAACTTGTGCCAAGCATAAGTCCGATCGTGCATGGAGTAGGTACTGTTTTCACATCTGGGATGGTTCGGCAAAATACCACTTGGATACGTTGGAGTTCACTGAGAGGAGAGTCAGGAGACTCATCGGTAACAATAAGCTTGCTAACCAAAGGCTTCAGAGCCTTGAACAGCTCCGCAAAGTGGCGAGCTTGTCGTTATTTTATCGGATACATTTCGGGGAATGTGCATCCGAACTCTACGACCTAATTTTGCCATCTCCATTCTTTCGTCATACAACCAGGTAAACTGATGTGCCGCACCAATTCATGGTGGACATACGAGACATTCGCACCAAGCGTTTTGCTTCGTCATTCCTTATACGTACTGCAAGGGAAAGGAATCGGTTGCCTGCGTCTGTCTTTCCTGACGTGTACTAACAATTTGGGGATCTACAAGTCAAGAGTGAAAAGGTATCTTCTAGGAAAGCGTGGCACATCTTAGCCCGCATAGTCACCTATCATCAGGTAGGTGTGACAGTGGTCATACGATGACCTATGATTTGTGTACCACTAGTTCCTAATTTAACCAGACTGTACTCAGAACACATGTCAATAAAAGTAGCCAAGTAAGTATAGTGACTTATTAAGTCTTTTTTAATAAAGAATATTAAGGATATTGCTATTCTCAACGTTCCAACCAACCACGTTCTATTACTAAAATTCATGAAAATCGGTTCAGCAGTTTAGATGTCAAAAACGTATCAAACTGGCGGTCAAACAGAGTAGGTAAAAAATAATTTTTGAAAAAATCATACATAATATTACTAGGGATATTTGTGAGTTTCCATAGCATAAAGTCGTAACTTTCACGATACGATCATTTACCATCAAAAAATAGCAAAAACAATCAACGCATAGAGTCGTAAGTCAAATATACGACCATATTCGCGTAGCCTTTCGAGTAGTATAAAGTCGTATCAGTAAGATACGACATTCAGGTAACACGTATAAGGTCGTAACATTATATTTCGGCTAATATTTCAAAAAATACGAATGATTTCCTAGGTTTTAAGATCTCATAGTATTTATAAGGTTCTTCGTTTTAAATTAAAATAATAATGTTTTTGTTTTGATGTGAATAAGCTGATTCAGGCAATATTGAAGTTTAGAAATGCTCTACTGAAAAGTCACTGTTTACCTGTACGACTATTTGCGTCGGAGATATCGATATATTTCATCATTCCTATACCTATTCTCCAATACCAGCGGGCTGATCGCCGTATTCTTATGCAGCGCATCTTAACTGCGTTTGCGTCATAACTTTAGACTAGTTTTTTCCCGCGACTTTGTCCGCGTAGTAGTTGAATTTTTCAAAATTGTTATCAGATGCCTACGTCATACAAAGAACACACCCTATAAGTTTCAGGTCTCTACGATCAGCGGTTTAGGCTGTGCGTTGATCCGTCAGTCAGTCAGGACAAAGGATTTTATGTGTATAGATTTCGTTTTGCCGTACACGTGACGTACACGTCACACAAACCTAAACCATGTGCCTAAACCGCGCTCGCCGTATCGCGCTAAATTTTGACTAGACATAAATGTAAAATTTATTGTCACCTAGGAAGATTAGTCAAAAATTTCGTACGGCAACTTGTTCCACGCGTAGGTGAAGTAGACGTGCAGTTAAAGTAACGGTTACGCGTAGCTTCATTTTACGGCAATACCAATTGTTGTTACGGCAATACCAATTACGTGACGTATACGTCAACTGCACGTGCACTCGACTAATGCGTCATAAGTTACGGCGATTGGGGGGCAGATCTCACTTTAGGATAATTAATTATAATCCTAATCATACTCGTAATTTCATTACATAGTATAAAACAAAGTCGCTTCCCGCTGTCTGTCTCTATGTATGCTCAAATCTTTAAAACTACGCAACGGATTTTGATGCTTTTTTTTAAATAGATAAAGTGATTCAAGATGAAGGTTTATATGTATATCAGATGCATAAAAAAACCGTGCGAAGCCAGGGCGAGTCGCTAGTAATGTTATAAATACATAATTTTTCAGTTGGCGGCGCTTGGTGCACTCTATAGTCCAGCAGCCCTCGAACGTTTTTTTAAGTGATTAATAACAGGCTGAATCTTCGTGAGCAGGTTCAGTTCGACGAGACGCCCAAGTTTCTTCCTCTGACAATTCTTGATAGGGGTAGCTAATGTAGTGCGCAGGCATAAAACTATGAATTGTATTAAATGTCGATTTGGTGGGGTGTCGAAATTGTCTAATAACAGTAAATTTCTTATTTGAATATCGAGGTAATTGGATGATAAACTCGGAGCAACAATTGTCCTACAAAATTGATGGTATGAATCTCCAGTCCTCCACTCCGAATGTGTCGAAATAATGAGGTCAATAAAATGATTATAATAACAAGGTGATTTTTTGTATGCAGCTTAGTAGGTAAATATTTGTACAATCGAATGGCCACATAGTCCTACAAATTTAATGGTACGTTTTTCCAGTCTTACCCTTAGAAGTTGTCCGATCCACGGTACACTCGATGTTTTACTTATGCTGATTTTTGTTGGATAAATATATTTAGGGACCTCTGTAGATTCTTTTTGTATTTTGAAAATCAAGACCCGCAAGTTTTAGTAGATACCTCGACTTTCATTCTGAAGGTCGTGGGTTCGAATCCCGGCCGGCCGTGTATAATGGATTTTTATGTGCGCTAATTAAAATCTTCTCTTACAGTGAAGGAAAACATCGTGATGAAACCCGCGGTTTAGTTGGCTCCAGATGTATTGACAAGTTCTCTCCTCTAGACATGGTCGACTAAGCTTAGATAGTTGCAGCAGTTGGTGCTGGGCAAGCCTACTCCATCCTCATGCAAAAAGGACCCAATTAAAAGGGGCTAATGGCGGAAAACAACCCGTATACAAGGACAAGGGTAGGTCTATGACCTGTAGTGGACCAAATCGGACCAAGTGCGAGTCGCACTCGCGCAACAAGGGTTCTGTACCATTATATTCTGTTTTAATAGGCATTTGTTGTTATATCAGTAATACATCTGTAAAAATTTCAACTGTGATTTGGAGGCCTGAGATACAGCCTATTTCTTGGTTCCTTTTAGATCCTCTATCGTAATAAAGTCATAGATTATTTATAATTATCATAGTTTATTTTTTTTATCTTAGTTTATTCAAAGATTAGTTATGGTCTTTAGTTTATTTATAGTGTATTTATTGTCTTAGGTCATTTATTAGGTATTATCTTAGTTTACCCATATACTCGTATTAGTCTTGTGTATTTAGTTTATTATATTAGTTTATTAATTACTAATCTTTATAGGTAAGTACCTCATGTAGTTAATACGGTATTTTTTTTTGTGATGAGGAAACAGACAGAACGGGCAGAAAGACATTTTCAAGGAAGATTGATTTGGAAAGTATACGTAAATGAACAAAAAAATGCAATAAGAAATGTAATTTATACATATAATAAATCTGTAGACATCAAACAATCTGTAATTGTATGATATCCAGAAAAAAATACTTGAAATTATTAAAAAAAAAATTACTTACCTACTTAAGGCTGCTTATGCTGCCGAACGCAACGCGTCACAAATACCCGTCGCTTGCAACTAACATTTGTTCATTGAAACGAATGTGTTTTGTTTTTCTCAAAAGTGCTGAGATAGAATCGTAGGTGAGATTTTTATCGGCATATTGGGGTAATTTAAGACGAAAATTCCTTGTCATTTCAAAGCTAGACTAGTTTTAATTATTATTTTTAGGATAGCTTGAAAACTATAGGGAATTTTTGTCTCAAAGTTACACCAAAATGTTGGTAAAAATCTCACCTACAGTTCCATCTTAACACTTTTGAGAAAAACACAACACATTCGTAACAATCAACAATTTTCAACAACGAAGGCGACCGGTGCTGGTAGTAACTATTTAGTAGGCTGTGTCCCAAGGTCGTTGGCGTATGGAGCCCCCTTAAGTGCCTTCGATAAACAATTAAAAAATATATAGTTTAAAAACAATGTAACTACCTATTTTGTTATTATAACTTACACCTATCGATAAATAGTATTTAAGCGAGAAAATGCTAGGTATTCTAAATAAACCAAAACCATATCGCGAACGAAGTCGCGGGCAACAGCTAGTATGTATATTATAATAGTAAGTATAGGTACCTAATATTATTGTAGTGCCCAACCGGGTTCATGTTGTGTCTAAATTTATTTTTGTAACTATCTGTATCTGAACATGAAGCAATAAATGATGATTATCTTATATCTTTAAATGAGCAATTCTTGTATATATATATATAATTGGAATCTCGGAATCGGCTCCAACGATTTTCATGCAATTTGGTTTCGGGGGCGATAAATCGATCTAGCTAGGAATCATTTTTAGAAAATGTCATTTTATTCGTGTTTTATCGAAACTTACTTTTTTTTTATCTGAAAAATATGACTCTTCCTGACATCTATTGGCGAACTACTAATACTACTTTTTGTGAGCAATAAAGTTATTCCGGCAGATGGCGTTGTTAACTATCACGAAGACAATGAGTGTTTGCTTTGAGGTTTGATTGATTGATTTGCTTTGAGGTAAGACTAAGTAAAAAAAATAATAATAATAATACCGAGCAAAGCTCGGTCATCCAGGTACTGATATGATTATGAAACAAAATGCAATCTAAAAAAATTAAGGAATCGTAGAAAAAGAAACACATTTTGAAAAATGTAATATTTTATGTCAAATTCATAGTAAAGAATAGTCACAACTACTATTTCATTTTAAGTATTTTATCTATCTTCACAACATCTGTTCTACATAGTTTAGTAGTGTTTTCTAAATATATAGCAAATATAACCAACAGTTAACAAAATAGACTCGATATTTTAGCATACTCACTCTTCTTATTCGGTGCGGTACATTTCGTCACAAATTTCAATTCGTCAAATGTTACGAATTCATACGATTCTGCTTATATTTTATAAAAAAAATCATTTTCTTTCTGATCTTTGTCTAACACTAAATAAGAATCATTACATGAATATGAAAGTTGCTGTAGGATAGATTCTAAGATTGATACTTTAAAATTCTCTACTGTTAATTTTAATAAGTGTGGGAACATTATTCTAATTGAAAAACTATATTTTTAAATTTAATTGTGTTTAGTGCGCACGAAATTTAATTTCGATTGGTTTTATTAATGAAACAGTTTTGGAAATCTAAATATTATAATGTAGTTTGCGATTCAGGAACGTAATTTTTCAACTTAGAACAAAACTACATACTTACAACAAAAAAATAATTTCGCGCGCATTCTCAATTAAATAAATAACTTAACAAGCCATAAAAATATAAATCCTTTAAATATAATAATTATATTGCACAAAATAAGCTTCATAAGCGTATGGACGTTATGTATATTTTATAATTAATTCTAATAATTTATTTTAATCTAAGTATCTGTATAAATTAATCTCAAATTCAGGGTTAAACAAATTATAAGTTCAGTTTAAAAACATAGACCGTGTGAGTTCAACCTTACTATAGCTAAGTGAACTTATCCATAAACAATAGTTCCTTAGACGCATAAACAGTGATAATTACGTAAAAATACTACCAAAAACTCACACTCTGTAATTTAAACATTGTCAGTTATGGCAGAATGTTTTAAAACGCCGTAATCTATAATATAAAAATGAATCGCAAAATGTGTTGGTAAGCGCATCACGCCTAAACGGCTGGACCGATTTCGCTAATTCTTTTTTTGTTGTATTTTTTATTGTTAGGAGAAGGTTCTTATGAAAGAAAAAATTTGGAAAGTTGCGCAGAAAATTATAACGCGGGTGACACCACGGGGCGTAGCTAGTAAATTAATAATTTTCTATGAATTGTATTAAATCAATTTAGTTCGACTAGCATCATAATACTTGTTATTGAAATAAATATTTGTAAATTAATTTAAATTTGATAAAATTAAAATGATTAAAATTTAATTGAACGAGGTAATTACAATAGCTTATGAAAAAATGTCTTAATTTTACTCTTAGGTATAACATTCACAATACTCACAGGCCAAGAGACGAATATTCTATTTTAAAAGTCATTGAAAAGTTGTCGAGTTTAATAATGTGTCCAGTTGGTTCGTTATTTTACTTATTAACAAATCTTTGGTCAATAAATATGAGCAAAATGTTGAAAGTTCTCTTATAATAACCAAGGTTTAAAATAACTTACCTAAAAAAATATTTTTTCAAAAGCTTAAGAAAATAAAATATATCTCGATCCTCGATCAAAACATAAAGGTACCCTTTACAATAATTTTAAAATAGAATATCGTGAAGTAACACTAAATCACAGTCTATCTAAATAATACAGAGAGGTCAAATTCGTCACACAAACTTTTCGTCACTTGTTTGACAAAATGTCATCTCTTATAAACAAAACAATAAGACAATTTTTTAAGGTTTGTGTGACAAATCGACACCTTCAATAAGAAACATTTAACTAGAGTCATTTTACAGGAAAATTACGTCAAAATGACGTAGATAAAACTACTTATTAGTATTTAAAATACTCGATCAAACTATAAGGACTTTCGATAAACTGTCCATAGCTAAGCCTTCGATAGTCATAAAAAAATTGCACTCCGGGAGTGCCGGCAGAAGTGAAAACTTGATTATTAACGTTGAGCATGTTTGATATTTTGGAATGGTTAGGGAATAATTTTGCACCAATTGCTTTATCAGTATAAAAGTACTATCATTTTTGTGGTAGAATACAATATTCATTTATTGCGCTATCGTACACAAACATGACAATTTATATTACATTAAAAATTTAACACTTTAAAACTATAGCTGTCTACTCTCCATCCGTCTTACGCTTTTTCGATCAGGTCACGTGTCCTGACGCGAGTTTAAGATTTTATACCCATTACAGAAAAAGTGCTCAACGCCGCTAAAGAAGTTTTCACTTCAAAAAGAAATATTTTGTAACTTTCATACTTTACAGATACCTCTGATTGAGGCAAAACACATTTAAACATTCAAAGGTTTAATTTTTTATGAATTTTTTGGCGTTCAGTAGGTAACTTCTTAGGTAGTTTACCTAGAAATGTCTGCTCATCTCTCTTTAAAGAAGAATAAGGTTGAAACTAAACAAATTAGTAAGCAGAGCTGTTTTTTTCCATTCAAGTCAATTAATTCTGTAGACTTTGTTAATATATCTAAACTAGCTTTTACCCACAGTTTTGCCCGTCATTATACCCCCTTTAGGGGTAGAATTTTGAAATACGATTTCTTAATCGGTACCTACACTTTACAAAGAACACACACTCCAATTTTCTTTTCTCTAGACAACGAGAGGTTTAGGCTGTATACGTTGATATATAAGTCAGTCACTGAGGACTTTAAATTTCATATTTATAGATCTTATTATGGTTTTCGGCAGACATTGTCCCCCTTATTCCAAAACGAGGTTTAAGGATAGTCCGAGGTGTGGATTTAAACCTTAGATTTAGATACAGATTTACTCGTGAAATATAGTCTAAACACTTTCTCTATATAATCTATAAGAATAGTGTTTAGACTTCTCTATTTATAATCTATAGGGATAGTCCTTAGATTATAGTTCCCTATATAATTTATAGGGATAGTGTTTAGACTTTAGTTCCCTATATAATCTATAGGGATAGTCCTTAGACTATAGTTCCCTATATAATTTATAGGGATAGTGTTTAGATTTTAGTTCACTATCTAATCTATAGGGATAGTCCTTAGACTATAGTTCCCTATATAATTTATAGGGATAGTGTTTAGACTTTAGTTCACTATATAATCTATGGGGATTGTCCTTAGACTATAGTTCCCTATATAATTTATAGCGATAGTATTTAGACTATAGTTCCCTATATAATCTATAGGGATAGTGCTTAGACTATAGTTCACGAGTAAATCTGGGTAAATCTAATGTCCTTAGACTATAGTTCCCTATATAATTTATAGCGATAGTATTTAGACTATAGTTCCCTATATAATCTATAGGGATAGTGCTTAGACTATAGTTCACGAGTAAATCTGGACTATCCTTAAACCTCGTTTTGGAATAAGCCCCTGTAACGTAAAACAATGAATACGTACCTACCTATATAATTTTAATGACTAAAATTAAAGTAAATATTTTTTTGTTTTTGTCTACGTCAGAAGAAAATCATAATAAATAATTATACCAACTAAAGATCATAAAGCATAAACTAGGCGAAACTAATTCTGGTTCACGGGTGCGTAGCCAACCGCTTTATTCTGAATATTTTTCAAAAAATAATTGCATACAACCAGATAAACTGAAATGCGACAATAGTGGAAATTCCAGATATCAGTCCTAAGCATTTTGCTTCGTCATTCCTTATTCGTACAGCAAGGGAATGGAATCAGTTGCATGCGTCTGTCTTTTCTGAAGTTTACAATTTGGGGGTTTTCAAGTAGAATAGAATAGACATTTATTAGAGGAGCACAGACAAGAAAAGAGTAAACAAATATAAAATAGGTAGATAATTACAAAACAAAAATAAATAAATAAAAATAAAACAGATACGAGTTACAAAAACAAAGAATTAATAGGCACATGATAGAAAAAAAAAGTTGCGAGTGAAGATAAGCGTGTTACATCTTAGACCGCATCGTCATCCTACCATCAGGTGTGATATTGGGAAAACGTTGACCGATCATTTGAGAAAAAAGTATGGGATATTTATTTAAAAAAATTCGGGCTACGGACAATAATTTTACGTGATAACGTCTAATGAACTCTTTTGTATCGTTGACATTACCATTTTGCATACGTTGCTATGGTTACCTTTTCAATAACGTAACGTAGGTATCGCATGACGTCACACTTTTTTGTGAATGCCGGCGTTCATCGATTTATAAGACGTCATCACGTCAAAAATATTATAAATAATGTAACCTTATTGTACATTTTCAATGTCGACCAGAGTGTTGTCTCTTACGACCTTAAACATGATAATATTCTTTGTAAATAATTATTTTCAAAACAGAATTGTTTACCGTAAACTACTACGTAGTTATATTTTGCAAAAAACACATTGTTTTTGTCTTGAATTTACGTCAGCATAATAGATTATATTGTAATACATATTATTTTAATGCGAACGGTAAGAAGGTACGGTCGGCTGCATAATTGCAGACCCACCGTAGAGCTCCAAAACAGCTGTTATAAGAATATTTTCAACACAAGCAAGTTTCTAGACGCCTGCTTTAGTTGAAGTTTAAAGTCTTCTAACTCATCAATTAATCAAACAAAAATTATTAGAATGAAAACATTCCAATAATAGTAATTTTCAAACTCTACCGAGGGCTGCAATTATGCAGCCGACTGTACCTTCATAATTTCATTATGTTTACGACTTAGGTAGATACCTATCCTTTTCACGTGTTAACGTCTATTAAATTGATGGAACACCTGAACATTCACAAAAGACTATCTGTCGAAATATCTTGTGACGTCATGCGTCCCGTTCCCGATGTGTGATGTCATGCGTCATGGCAACTTCAGGAAACAGAGTACTTAATAATAATATCGCTCATATGGGCTTGAGTTATGGTGACGAGTGCGAATAGAAGACTTTTTTAGAGAAAAAAAAAAGAAAAAAGGAACTTCTATATATACTCGTATATAAAGGAATAGCAAAAAATCTCAATTTTTCATTGTTTTCTTATGATCACGTAAAATTATCGCTCGTAAACAGACTTTACGGACAACCATTTTTTTAAATTAACTTATAATATTACTGTTACATATAGCATACTAGCTGCGGCCCGCGGTTGCACCCGCGTAAGTCTCGGGACTTACGCGGGTGCAACCGCGGGCCGCACCGGCCGGGACTTTTTATCCCCACGGGATCGGTCCCGTGGGGATAAAAAGTACCCTATATGTATGAGTTTCATCCCAATCGGTCCAGTGGTTTTAGAGTGAAGGAGTAACAAACATACACACACACACAAACTTTCACATTTATAATATTAGTAGGATAACTGTGCAATCAAATGATGTATAGTTACCAAAAAATAAATAACTCTTGAAATTTTTGTCATTTTCATTGAATATCATTTTCAAGAAAATTCACCGTTTTCCTCTTTACGCGGCTCGGTATTGCCTTCGAGTAGGTGGAACAAACGCCATAATTTAGGTCGCCTGAAGCAGTTTAATGTAAAGGGCATGCGGCCCGTCCGATAGCTCTGGAAGGCCTATGTCATCAATCAGCCACAGGTAGTCCACTGTTGAAATGGACAACCTGTGGCTGATTGATGATGATATACATATTCTAGGATTCCATTCCATTGGCTATTAAATAAACACTAAAGAGTCATATTGTAGTATGTTTAAATGCGTTTTGTCACCGTTAAAAAGGGGTTCAACTTATATTCCTCTATTAGGAAAGGAACCAGAAAAACATTACTTCTAGATGTCCTGTTTGATCGAGCTCAAGAAGTCCACATTTAAACTACCTAACTACGAAGTCACTAATAGTAGAAATATACAACATTAACCACTGGCCATACCACAATCTGTTTAATTGAATTAAATTGCATTAAAATTGAACAAAGTTGTATTCAAATTGAACTAGTTAAAATGTATTAAAATTTTACTGAATTGTATTAAAATTTAACGAAATTGTATTAAAATTTTACTAAATTGTATTAAAATTTAACGAAATTGTATTTAAATTTAAATAAATCGTATTAAAATTTAACGAAATTGTATTAAAATTTAACGAATATGTATTAAAATTTAACTAAATTGTATTAAAATTTAACTAAATTGTATTCAAATTGATCTTGATTGTATTCAAGTTCAATCAAACTATTTAAAAACTTATTGAAATTATTTAAATAATGACATTTAAAATCGTTTACAATCACCTATTTGATCAGCAAGATGGAAGCATTATTTAGTTCAAATAACAGACTATGGAATGATTGCTTTAGTTATAAATTAGTAGGTATTTAATTAGACACTTTTTAGTTTATTTTAAAGTGAATTGGAGCAGCTCTGAGTGATCTAGTCGATGGATTTGGACGGCTTCACTCGATCCGGTTTCTCGGATTTTTCCGAGCTTTCTTGTCTGCTCCTAAGACAATGAATAAATGTTATTAGTTATTACCACTTACCAAAGCAATATTGGCCTAATGTAGATGCTTCGGATTTTCTTCCGAAGGTCGAGGGTTCAAATCTCGGCGGTGCATCGATTTTTCTTAGGAAAAATTATATATATTGCTCTTACGGTGAAGAAAAACATTGTGGTGAAACGTGATCGTGATTGGCTCCAGACGTATTGATAAGTTCCTTCGTCTGGACACTATCGACGAAATGAGACTGTGCTGAATAGATGCTGATAGATACATGTCACAGGCCTTGCAGCGTCCTAAATACATAGAGGTAGCTAAGATTAAAGTTGCTGACACTGTATAACCCACCTATCGCCTTCTTTATTTAGGAGGGCGCTCTCACTGCAACGCAGTTTACAATGTTCGCAGCTGAGAACGATTCTTATTTGTTTGTTATTATCACAGTTCTTTGTTAAAATAAAAATATTTTTTTTTAAATTTTAATTTAATTCTTGTCCATCCAAAGATTGCCTGGAAGAGATCGCTTTTAGCGATAAGGTCGCCCATTGTGCCATATTGTTAGGTTTAAAATTGTTTTTGTAACACGAGGTTATGTTAGAATTAAGGTTAAATGTGGTACAATAAAGAGTTTATCTATCTATCTATAAATTATTTATATTGCATGTAATGTAAAGGCCAATAATAATAATCTATAGGGTACTGGGGAAGCCTAATCTATCCTCACACAAAAAAGATTCAACTAAAGATAGATATATAGATAGATAAACACTTTATTTGTACAACACACAAAACATTGAAAATAACAAAAAGGATGAGAAAGCTTAATAAAGAGGTGTTGTTTAAAAAAGAAGCCCGGTTAAAAGTACAAGTACTGTATTATTAGTAATTACCACTTACCAATTGAAACTTAACCGTCACAACATATGGCAGAGTCTCCCTTTATGTTTAGTCTTTATGTTCTGAGTTCTGCCGTCTTCCCCCACTGTAGGTTGGCTCGTCTCGTCTGTCTCTTTGGTCTCCGGCGGAGACCTCCGCTTGTCGCTGTCCCGGTGACCGCTTGGAGCCGCGTACATTGATCTGCAACATACTTATAGTTTACATTGATTTTAGATAGTGGAAAAGAAAAGTTGTAATTTTTAGAAAATAAGGAATAAATTTATGCGCGTAAGCATGAACACGGCGTTTAGACTATCCCCTATTTAAGGGACATACACCAACGACCTTGGTACACAGCCTATTAAATAGTTACTATCAGCACCGGTCACCTTCGTTGGTGAAAATTGTTGATTGTTAAGAATGTGTTTTATTTTTTTCAAAAGTGCTAAGATGGAATTGTAGGTGAGATTTATACCGATTTTTGGTGTGACTTTGAGCCAAAAATTTCCTATAGTTCTGAAGCTATCCTGAAATGAAGGATTAAAACTAGTCTAGCTTCGAAATGACAAGGGATTTTCGTCTCAAATGACCCCAAACTATCGGTAATGATCTCACCTACAATTCCATCTCAGTACTTTTGGGAAAAACAAAATACATTCGTTACGATCAACAATGTTAATTGTAAGCGACGGGTATTTCTGGCGCGTTGCGTTTGACAGCATAAATAAATAGCCTTAAACTAAATTGAAGTTTAGACCGTCTGCATTTACGACGACAATAGCTTTAGACCATCCAATGCTTAGACGAGTTGCTACCTTAGACGACCTGAGTTTGCGAGGATTCGATACTAACTCGTATTTGATTCTTTGAAATGTTATCTAAGGAAAATTAAAATCCAAAAATTTCACCGCGACCAGATTTGAATACGTGACCTTCAGTTTACTGAGCAGACCTTGCCCGCCTTTAATTTTACATAAGTCTTAGCTTGAAGCTAGATGGCGCTGTATAGAATGTCATACAATACTTATTTCTTAACAAGAACATCGGGATGAAACTCGCAGCTTAGTTGACTTTATACATTTTAACGAGTTCTTTCTCTGGACACGGTCAACTAAGCTGAGAGGAATAGGGGCGCTGTAGTGCCGTTTGTCCAGAGCCTATTATAGGCTCTGGACAAACGGCACTACAGCGCCTTCAATAACATGAATTGAAGTTGCTGGTGCCGTAAAAATAATAACGTTTAAATGTAAAGGCCAATAACCTACCTAGTAAGTTTGTTCCTCGTTGCATTTCCACTTTTCCCTCGTCTCAGTGAACTGAAAGTTGTCTTTATAGGTTTGGCGACAACCATGTTGCTTGTATCAGCTGCCTTTGCGCAGTTCAAAGTTGTTACAGTGAATTCCACGTCTTTGATTGGTTCGTTTAGAGCTAGAATAAGACGTGTAACGAGTTAGAAATTGTGGTGAATTGAAAGAAGTACCATACATTTTCTATGAGACGAATTGGATCTTTGTTTACAATTTTTTTTTCAGAATACAAAATGTTTGAGTTATAAAAATTATTATTTTACGTAAGTATTGTTTTGTTTTTGTTTTGTCAAAAAATCATAAAACTGTGGTTCTGAATCCGGATGTAAGTATGTATTTTTTGTTTTTTTTCCGCACATAATATCTTTGTTTATTAACCGATTTTTTATATTTGAAGGCCAATTCATTAAAAAGTAAAATGAGTTAAATTTAGCTTATATTAATCATTGTTACCACATATTTTTTGTACCAATATCTATTTTTTAGACGACTACGGCGAAACCAAAAATAAGTTTTTACTGAATAAAATTACTTGTATATTAAAACTTACCAGTAAACTCCTCAATAGGTTTATCAATGGTATCATGATCGATCCACGTCAGCCCCATCTCCACCTTCTCCGCGAGGTCTTGCCATCGCTTCCTGTTCTCAGCCGTTCCGGTGTACAACGGCTGGATCCAGGGAAACGTGTCTGATAGCACCTTGTAAAGTGGAAGGCAGATCATATCGATGAACCCTACTTGCATTTGGGGTAGTTCGTCTTTTTTCTCCCTGAAAAAAAAAACAAATAGTTGTCTGTAAATTTGGTTTACGGACGATAATTTTACGTGACGGTATAAGAAAACTATGAAAAATTAAGATTTTTTTTGTATTCCTTTAGGTTTTTCTTCTGTTTTTCCATTTTTTTCTTTTCTTTTTTTCCTTCCAAAAGTCGTAGAACATAAGTTGTTCGCCTAGACGTCTAGAACAACCCCCTATCGTATTAAAACAACTTCGCTGAAACACGATTTTAGTATAAAAATTTCTCGTGTCGCCAACCTAAACGGCTGAACCGATTTGTATGAAATGTTTTGTGTATATTCGTCAGGTCTGAGAATCTATTTATCTAACATCTATTTTTTATTTATTTTTTCCTTAATGTTTACATTTTTTATTGTAAATGGCATAACAACGTTTGCAGGGACAGCTAGTATATTATACTAGCAGCGCTCCGCGGTTCCACCCGCGTAACTCCCGATCCCGTGGGAATATCGAAATATAAAATGACCTATAGCCTTCCTCGATAAATGGACTATCCAACACAAAAATAATTTTTCAATTCGAATCAGTAGTTCCTGAGATTAGCGCGTTCAAACAAACAAACTCTTCAGCTTTATAATATTAGTATAGATTATTTGAAATACTAACCTATCCATCATGGGCAAGGGACATTGATTGAGCTGAAGTTTCTCCATGTCACCCTGATCGAAGAACTCGTCTGCGACTAACTTTGCTACCTTGTGTTGAACTTCCCAAGGCTTAGCTATGGCTGACACGTCACACGCTGTCATCATCATGCCGCATAATACTGAAAGGTGATAATTGGTCACAAATTCTGAATCGTTTCATTGGTCACATCAAGTTGGTCATAATTTCTGATTCGTCATCTAAGGTGTTAAAGTTTGAAGTTGGTTCGCAATCAACATATTGACATATAACATTAGTTAAAAAAAAATATCTATTTTCCTAAATCAGTTAGATTTAGGTCATTTAGATGGTAGTCATAAACTCTTGTAAACATAAAAATACTAAAAAATTAGATTGAAAAAAAAACCACCTAAATTATTTATCGTTAAATGTGATTTGCGCTATAAGATAAAAAAGACAAACAAAATGCAGCTAAATATCGAATATTAAAGTCAATTTTAAAATCCAAAATGGCGACCGTAAAAAAACCATATCTCTCTTACATTCTTTTTTCTCAGGACTTTGCCAATCGAACTCTCCATTATCGACCAGCTCAAGGAACTTGGATTTCTTCTTGAAATACATCGCTAAATCCGTTGATAGAATCGCCGTCTCGACCACTCGCATCACATCCTTGTAATCACACGGTGAAAGTGCCTAAAATATAGAGATAAAAAGATCTTAAAAAAAACATCGGGCAGATTGTATCAGATATGTGGAAACATCACCTCCGTAGCAACTGGACATATTGGCAATTTGACAGATTAGCAACTGGACTGGGCTGGGAACCCGCGACCGCTACAATGTCGTCGGTCCATCAGCTGGTCTCCCAACACTCCGTTGCCCGTCGCATAAGCTCAGAGTCGATACGTCTGAGTGACTCTTAGCTTATGAACGAGGCCTATAGTCAGCGACCACGCTCGGATCCGGGCGGGTCATTCGTTACAAATAATTAAAAAATACTCACTTGAAATATATTATTGCTTTCACTATTCAATATCATGACGCATTGATCGAAGTGATGGTGTTCCATAGTCGATGTAGAGTACAGCACGGCTAGAGGGCTCTCGGTTTTTGTTTGGAATGCATTGTTCGTACCTCTATGGTCTAGGTCGTGGCATAGACACGCTACCAGTAAACCTAGAACAAAATAATTTAAAATATTTAATTTTGTAACCTGTATCACACAGTTTTGGCGGGAACGAGTTAACAACATGTCGTGCTGCAGTTTTATTTTCATGAAACTTAGTTGCAACCCGAGTTGAATTGTATTATTCTGGTGGAATGTTATTCAATTTAGTTCTGAGAAAGAGCCACTTTCATCTTCGTTGTTTCTCTTTAATTCTTGTGTTCTATGTGGGAAGAAATAAACGATTATTTATTTATCAATCAAAATGCAAGCAGCGCTTTTAAAACGATTATGCCGAAATATCTCTCTGAGTTTTTAATAGGAGACATCTGGCTCGCTACTCTCAACTGGTTCGGACGAATCTACCCATACACATTTTTAAAAGTGGACGTTTGGCCCGCAAACATGTTTTTTCTGGGTGAGATGTACCCTAACCCGCTTTTTCACCTGTGTAGGCCCCCGCGCTCTGCGCATCATAAAATTCGAATAAAATTAAAATGCGATTTCACTAAGAAGTATAACTTAAAAAAAAACTTCTTTATTATATTAGTGTCGATTGACGATTGACTAGGGGCGCAATCTTACCTAGAATTTCTAAATCAGACATAAACCGTTCCATTTTCCCCGTCTTCAGCATAGCAAACATTGTTTGGGCTACGTTTAATGCGTGGCGCCAATTGTGGTACTTTACTGGGCGGTAGTTCTTTTTGACGCTTAGTGTCCAACGGCATAGGACCTGGAGATTAAATACAGAATATTACTAATAGTAGTGACACAGGCAGAAAAACTTCTCGTGCTACTACCAACCGCTCCTGTAGGTGTCTTCTAGGAAATCGTGCTAGATCTTAGACAGAAAAGATACATGATAATTGTCTAATCAAATCTACCGCCGAATGTTCCAATGTGACAGATTGCAGTTTAAGATATCTATTCTATACATATAATAAATCTGTAGACATAAAAAAGCTGTAATTGTAAGATATCCAGAAAAAAAATACACAGGTCCTCTTAAAATCGTTAGCTGAACACGATAGGATAGTTTTTAGAATTTTTGTCTGTTTGTTTGTCTGTTTGTCTGTTTGTCTGTTTGTTTGAACCAGGTAATCTTATAAACTACATAACAGTTTTTACCAACCTCCACATGAATATGTTCAGAAAATATCAGATTAACATTTAGGGTATGTTTCAATTTAATTTTAATTATGATATTTGATGAAAAAACATTTAAAAAATGTGAAATCGAAATATTTTTCCGTGGTAAAACTTAATCGAACGTTCGAACGTCAGAAGGAAACAGTACCCTTACTACGACTTTTTTACGTATTCGATGTAACATACTATATTGAGTATTTACTATGAAACTTCCTTAAAATCAACTTACTAGGTCCACCCGTCTCTGAGAATATCGGGAGTGACACACTGACAGACAGACGGACAAAAGAGTGATCTTATAAGGGTTTCTATTTTTCGAGTGCTTCAAAAAGTCATAGTAGGGGTACAGTACATGCCTCCGCTCAAGATGACAGCTGTCATGAAACCAAATAGTTTGCATTTAATACTACCTACCTACGTCAAACTGAAAATGAGGTTAGTATAAAGAGGTACTACTACATAATGTCACCGATCTCCTTTACCGAAGACTTCTTCGATGTTACACTTCTATCGCGCTTTTCTCCTGCTATAGTTTGAATTATGAGTTCAAGTAGCGGAAACCTTAGATAGTAAAAACAAAAAAGAATCATCCAAATCGCTTCAAGAGTTTACGAGTAATCAGCGAACATACATAAAAAAAATATATATACGTGACGAATTGAGAACCTCCACCTTTTTTGATGTCGGTTAAAAAATATACAGGTAATAGTCATTTGTAAAAATCATTTTTTTTTTCCAAAATTACGTAGCCCTGCCAGCTACCTAATAAAAAAAACTGGTATTTTGGTCAAGAATTCAGAAAATTGGAATCATAGGACATCACTTTCCTTCAAATACCCTGTTTCCGAGACGCTTTAGATGTTTGGTGTGAAAGCATTTTTTGTTCAGCGTAATGCCTGCTATCAATATGTAAGGATCTCAATGTGCATCGCGTTATTTTAAGTATAAGTATTTGTTCTGTCCAATTGCCTTTCTTTTTAATCATTAATATTATTATTTGATAATAAAAACAATTTAAAATATTATTTGCACCAAAATAGATTATTATTTGCATGATGTCGGTGTTATAAATACTATAATAACCTCTTATATTATTAATTTAAGAATATGAATCGAGACACAAAGGTAGTTGATAATTATTTTTTCTTTAATTTACAAAAATCTAAAGATAACTAGGAAGACAAAGAACGTTGAAAGTTTTGTGCGAATAGAAATTGGACTTAGTTTTAGCTTATCATATTGTTGTTTATTATGTTTTATTTGTGAAAAATTAACAAAAATAGTACATTGTTACCCAAGGTGTGAAAGTCACTCATTGAGTCCCGAGACGGAGTTTGGCGCCCGAGCGTAGCGAGGGCGCTAATACTTCGAGGGACTGAATGAGTGACTTTCACACCTTGGGTAAACAAAACAAACCCGAGGTAAACACTGTGCTTTTCATTACGAATAAACATAAAATTCTTCCTAATAACGAGAGTGAATGAGAGACTCCATACTACCTGACCCTCTTACAAGGTTGGGACCAAAGAGGTTGTACATTATGGAGATTTTTGATCCCTGAGCCCAGCTCAGGCAGCTCCTCGTATTCTGGGGGGAGCAAAATTTCGCGCTCTACGAACGATCCACGATCACAAAGCAACGACACACGGCCTAAATTGGTCCAACAAGCATTCCACCCTAGCTTGTTCAAACGTAACAGTCCCAAAACTGACACAGTAGACAAAACTCCAACCAAACCAAATAGCAACTCTGCAGGGAACGATAGTCCTACCAATGTAGGAGATGATGATGACTCTGACGAGCAGTCCCAGGGCTGGACTGAAATAGCGGGAAAAAAACGCCCTAGAAGCAGTCCAGAATCCGCTCAAGGACAAAAACAAACAAAAATCAACAAATACTTGCTCGACCAACCTATCTCTACATCCAACTCATTTGCTCCATTGGTAGAAGAGAATGACCCTGCCACACTAGAAGAAGACAATGACTCTGCCACAAAAGTTAAATTAGCGGAAAGACAACCAAAACCACCACCTATTTTTGTGGACAAAGTGTCGAACATAAAACCCCTCATGGAACTACTCAATACAACCGCAAAAGATACCTATGAGTTAAAAGTAATTAAAAGTGAGCAAGTTAAAATACAGCCCAAAACTCCTGAAGCCTACAAAATAATCGTCAAAGAACTCGAGGCAAAACAAGCGGAATTCTTCACCTACAAACCAAAACAAGAAAGATCTTTCAAAGTAGTTCTCAAAAACCTACATCATTCAACAGATACTGAGGAAATCACAAACGCTCTTAAAGATCTAGACCACAATGTCACAAATATCTGGAATATCAAACAAAGAACATCTAAACAGCCTCTACCCATGTTCAGAGTGGAAATTGAGCAAAAAAACAACAATAAACATATCTATGACATTAAAGTGTTATTAAATTGCCGAGTCAATGTTGAGCCTCCTAGACCGAAAAGAACCATTCCTCAATGTGCTAACTGCCAACAGTACGGGCATACCAGAGCCTTCTGCCATCGTCAACCTAAGTGCATCAAATGCGCTGGAAATCATGCCTCTGCTGATTGTACACGTAAAGGTAGATCTGACAATGTCAAATGTGTCCTTTGCGATGGAAATCATCCAGCAAACTATAAAGGATGCACAGTCTTTAAAGAACTCCAACAACTCAAGTTCCCACCCATAAGGAAAAGAGAGCCATCACCGCTTAGAATACAAACGAAACACCAATCCTATAGAGATGCAGCCAAACAGACTAATACTCAACAAGAAGATCCTATAAAGGCACCAAACCCGCAAATCCAGCCACCAAGCGACTATGCAAATTTTATGCAACAATTAATGGATATGTTTAAACAAATAATGAACCAAATGTCCAACATAACAAGCCTACTCATAAGCCTCACGTCCAATATGCATCAAAATTTGATCCATTAAAGATTTGCATATGGAATGCCAATGGGCTGTCAAACCATCCACTAGAAGTGGATTTATTTCTTAAAAACAATGACATAGACATCTTATTAATTTCTGAAACACATTTTACCAGCAAGACTTTCTTCCAAATTCCTAAATATAAACTATACCGTACTGATCATCCCGATGGGACCGCTCATGCTGGCTCAGCCTTACTTATTAAAGAAAAACTCAAACACCACGAGACAAATTCTTATGCCATGGAGCACATACAAGCCACAAATATTGTTATCGAAGATAAAACTGGACCAATAACAATATCTGCCCTTTATACTCCACCCAAACACAAAGTCAAGTGCGATGCCTATGCTGACTTTTTTTCTACTCTTGGCCCGAGATTCTTAGTCGGAGGAGATTTCAATGCCAAGCACACTGACTGGGGAGCCCGCACTTCATCCACTAAGGGTCGAGAACTGGCTAAAGCTGTACAAAAGCTGCGACTCCAAGTCGTTTCAACCGGAGAGCCAACCTACTGGCCAACCAGTCTCAAAAAACGACCAGACTTGGTGGATTTCTGCGTCATTAAAGGTCTCCCAATGAGTAGCATAAGCTGTAAATCAAGCTATGACCTATCATCTGACCACACACCGGTATTAGTGGCCCTAGATAGCAAAATCTTCGAAAAAGAAATACCTTGTAACCCCAGAGAAAAACCATACGACTAAACTTAAAAAGGTACTTGCTGCAGATAAAAACCACAGCGTCAGCCACTACCTACAGAATTTAGGAGCCACACCCGCTACAAATTACTCCCTCTGGAAGGCCACGAAAAAGTTAAAAAGACCTACAACTCACCAACATCCCCTACGCCGAGATGATAACACCTGGGCTAAGAGCGATGCAGAAAAGGCCGAAGAATTTGCGAAACATCTTGGGACTGTGTTTATGCCAAACCCTGACACAGGTTCCTCGAAAAGCACTACCGTATCTGAGCTGCTAAACCAGGCAAATCAACTCGATTTACCAATTGCCAAATTCAGTAAATCCGAAGTCAAACACGCAATTGACAAACTTAAACTCAACAAGGCCCCGGGATATGATCTGATCACAGCAAAAATAATGAAGGAACTGCCGATCTCAGCGCAAACTTACATTACATATCTCTATAATGCGATGCTCCGGAGAGAATTTGTTCCATCACAGTGGAAGGTTGCTGAGATCATCATGATTTTAAAACCAGGCAAAAAGCCAGATGAAAGCAAATCCTATCGACCAATAAGCCTTCTTCCAGTCGCCTCGAAGATTCTCGAACACCTATTCTTTAGAAGACTTATGGCTAAAATCTCGGAGTCAAACCTAATACCAGACCATCAATTTGGCTTCCGTAGAGGACACGGGACTATTGAACAGGTCCACAGGCTGGTCGAGAAGATGAATTTCTCTTTTGAAAATAAAAAATTCTGTTCAGCCGCCTTTCTGGATATTTCCCAGGCGTTTGACCGTGTTTGGCATGAAGGCCTTCTCTATAAAATAAAAACAGCACTGCCGGTGAACTGCTTCATGTTCCTACAGTCATACCTTTCCAACCGTTACTTCTTTGTCAGGCATGGAAATGATAAAACTAGCCTGAGAGAAATTCATGCTGGTGTACCACAAGGAAGTGTGCTGGGACCAGTTCTGTATCTCATTTACACCGCTGATCTGCCACTCTCTGACGACGTTCTGACCGGCACATTTGCGGACGATACATCAATCCTGGCAGTCCATTCTGATGCTGCGGAGGCTTCTGCCATGCTCCAGAACAGCCTGAATAATATCGCCACCTGGCTCAAAGACTGGCGTATCAAAGCCAATGAATCCAAGTCAGTACATGTTACCTTCACAACGAGACGTGACACTTGTCCATCAGTGTCGCTAAATGGAATACAAATCCCCCAAGAAGACCACGTACGATATCTTGGTGTATATCTTGACCGCCGCCTAACTTGGCAGAAACATATTTTCACTAAAAGAATAGCCCTAAGTCTACAGCTCAGAACTATGCATTGGCTAATAAACCGAAAATCTCAGCTATCGCTAGAAAATAAACTCCTGATTTATAAATGTATAATGAAGCCGGTTTGGGCCTATGGTATACAGTTGTGGGGTACAGCCTCCAACTCCAACTTGGAAATACTCCAACGCTTTCAATCCAAGATGCTACGCATGATAGCTGGTGCCCCCTGGTACATCACGAATAACCAACTACACCATGATTTGGAGATGCCGACGGTCAAAGAGGAAATACAGAACTTTATGAAAGCATACAAAACTCGGATCTCAAACCATACAAATCACCTTGCGTCCGCTCTGATGACCTCAGATTCGGGGTTTAAGCGGCTAAAGAGGAAAGCTCCGCAGGATTTGCTGCCATGACCTGAAAAATCTAAACAAATGGGTGATTCAATGGAGTTACGCCATGCAAGCCACTTCTTCAACACATACATAACCTCTTAGCTAAATGTCTCAAGAAAGACAGATCGCAAGAAAAAAAAGGAGAGAAAAAAAAAAAAAAAAAAAAAAAATATTATTAATTTAAGAATATGAATCGAGACACAAAGGTAGTTGATAATTATTTTTTCTTTAATTTACAAAAATCTAAAGATAACTAGGAAGACAAAGAACGTTGAAAGTTTTGTGCGAATAGAAATTGGACTTAGTTTTAGCTTATCATATTGTTGTTTAATATGTTTTATTTGTGAAAAATTAACAAAAATAGTACATTGTTACCCAAGGTGTGAAAGTCACTCATTGAGTCCCGAGACGGAGTTTGGCGCCCGAGCGTAGCGAGGGCGCTAATACTTCGAGGGACTGAATGAGTGACTTTCACACCTTGGGTAAACAAAACAAACCCGAGGTAAACACTGTGCTTTTCATTACGAATAAACATAAAATTCTTCCTAATAACGAGAGTGAATGAGAGACTCCATACTACCTGACCCTCTTACAAGGTTGGGACCAAAGAGGTTGTACATTATGTAGATTTTTTGCTTTTGCTATTTGTTTTCAACATGTTTTCAATACTCAAATACGTCGGTACTAACCGAAGAGATTTTTATAAATTAGTTTATCCAACACTGAGTGATGACGCGAAGTCCACAGATTTAAATTACAGTTTTTGTAACACGGTTTGTCTAGAAAATGTTATTTACACAAAATACACAATCATAAATGAAAAACCAGATGAAACTTAACACAAAAACATAATAAAATAACAAAAGATAATACTAATTAAAATCATTCAAAATGCAAGCATTTCCCGCCAGTATTTTTTACTCAAGAAACGACACTGAGCGCACGGTCACATAAAGCCACATCTGCAACATTTTGACAGGGCGCCGGTAGAGGCGCAGCATGGTCATACGTCGCATTTTCATCTTTACATTTATTTTATTAAATAAGATATCTTGAACTAAATATATCTACCTGAATTCGATTACTAAGAAAAAACCTATTATGTACTAAACTCTGGCAGTATGGATGAGCCGTGCGAAGCCATAATTGTTATTCTTTGGTGTTACCTAAATCAAGGAGGTTAGGTTTTTGAAGTCCCTAATGCGTAATGATACTGATACTGGCTACAAACACATTGCACAAGCCGCGCGAAGCCATAATTTAACATGACAGCTCTCAGTGAAAGCGATTTTCCCTAGGGCCGAAAGTTTTTCTTTCTACACGCTCTTCAGGCATCTTTAGACCTAATTTCGTAGTATGAGTAAGCCTAGAATAAGAATTGCCTTTGCCAAATCAATTAAACATATTATAGTTTAAAAACAATGTAACTACCTATTTTGTTTTTATAACTTACACCGAATGATAAATTGTATCTATGCAGAAAAATGCTAGGTATTCTAAATAACCCAAAACCACATCGCGATCGAAGTCGCGGGCAACAGCTAGTAAATAAATAAATATTGCAGGACATTCCACACATAGCCATCTAGCCCCAAGCTAAGTAACCAGACTTGTGTTATGGGTGCTAGACAACGGATATACTACTTATATACTTTTTTTGTAAATATATACTTATAATACATAGGAACAACCAAACCACGGACAAATATCTAAGCATAAACACTTGTCTGAGGTGGGAATCGAACCCGCAACCCTGTGTTTGGCAGTCCGACATGATGACCATAGTGACAAAAGACAATCGAGATTAAAAACATAGGACGATCTTTTCCGATGGTCTCTTGTTTCAATTTACTTTTGTTTTAGACATAACTTTGCATTTGCCAACAGATGGCGCAAGTAGTAAGAGAAAACTTAATTGTCAAAAAGGCAAAAGAGGATCGAAAAAAAGTAAAACATCATCAAAAAAAAAAAACAATTTAAATAAAAACAAAAGACAATTGAAACGGAAACAAAACACGATCGGGAATAAAAACATAGGACGATCTTTTCCGATGGTAATTTGTTTCAAATGACTTTTTTTTTGACATAACTCTTGCATTTGCCAACAGATAGTAAGAGGTAGTAAGAGAAAACTTAATTGTGCAGTTAAAATTGTTAAATTAAAAAACCAAGTGCGAGTCGGACTCGCGCAAAAAGGGTTCCGTACCATTATATTCTCATTTTAGTATTTGTTGTTATAACAGCAACAGGAATACATCATCTGTGAAAACATTTGTCTAACTCTCACGGTTCATGACTTAAATAACATTAAAAAAACCAGAGAGGTTTGTCAATAAATATTATTATTTAGACTACGACGTTAATAGTTTACTTAAATAATAAGACTTTAATTTACATTTAATATTGTTCGGTTTGACATTTGACATCATAAGATCTATGGTAAAAGTGTACTTACATCATAAGATATATAGAAAAAGTGTACTTACATCATAAGGTATAAGGAAAAAGTGTACTTATATCATAAGGTATATGGTAAAAGTGTACTTACATCATATGGAATATAGAAAAAGTGTACTTACATCATAAGGTCTATGGTAAAAGTGTACTTACATAATGAGGTATATGGAAAAAGTGTACTTACATCATAAGGTATATGGAAAAAGTGTACTTACATCATAAGGTCTATGGAAAAAGTGTACTTACATCATAAGGTATATGGAACTTCTCAACCAGATTACACTGTAGGAACATACGTAGAGTTGCCCTGCACGTATCCTCGTCTGATAAATCAAAGTCTGGAAAAATAATATTATAAATATTAGGTACCAACTCAAGCTTATTTCATCATATATTTATTTATTTAAGCCTTTATTATTTTATTTAAGCCACATATATTTTAACATTGTATAAATATTTATAATTTTAACACATCAGATTGTCCGTTTTTGGGTATCAGCGTGTCCTGTGACACGTAGGCCTCCGCCTCTTCCAGCTGCTTCCTTACTTCATCATACTTGTACATATTATATACTAGCTGGGGCCCGCGGTTTCACCCGCGTAAGTCCCGATCCCGTGAGAATATCGGGATAAAAAGTAGCCAATGTGTTAATCCAGGTCTCTAGCTATATACATACCGAGTATCATCGCAATCGGTTTAGTGGTTTTAGCGTGAAGGAGTAACAAACATACACACACACACAAACTTTCACATTTATAATATTAGTAGGATTCTGAGTCATCACGCAAAAAGGACGCAAAATTACTCTTTAAAGGTCTATCCGCACAGCACAGTGACGGCACGTGACATGGTCGAAGCACGTGACTGACAGTTCCGTACCGTACCGTGCCGTGACGTGCTATTGGTACATGTCAGCGTCAGTACAGACACGGCGCAGTGATTTTTAGTATCTACCCTATCGCCAGTGCTACCATTACTTTCGTGCGTGAGTCCAACTCGCACTTGGCCGGTCTTATTAATTATATTATGTGATAAAACGAGAGCGAGCAAAGATAAGGACCGCAAATATTTCCGATATTTTGACTGCGGTTATAAGGAAAATGAATGTTTTACCTAGGGGTCGATCGTCAAAAAAACGTGTTAAGGCCAGGTGCTAATAAAGCTACCAAAATCGACCTTTGTTTTAAGCAACTCTAAGTAATCAAATACTCTTTTTTTGTTATTTGGATATAAATAGGTATTGTAGTTCAATAACCATATTTTTGTTTATTGTGGTTGAAAACATGATATGAACAACTTCGTTCGATAAAAAAATGTTACAAAACAGAAAATTATTAGATCGTTTATCGGGTTTTATTCAAAAATAGTTAACGTTTGTTTCTAAAAATAAATCAAATGATAGGTTTTGACCTCTAGGAACTATATTTGTGGATAACAATGCTAATATGTTTTGCATATCGATCAAATATAACAGTTAGCACGCAGCACGCTACGTCATTGAGAGCGGGGGCTAAGGTAATGTGAATACCTACACACGGTACTGGAAGAGCGCCTTATATACGGGCAACGCACAGACCAATTTAATTAACTTTTAGTCGTCCATCTTGAAACACTGCGACCGCGTCAGGCAAAATATTGTCTGCTACAAATTCACGCCGGATCACGGCGAGAGTCGGTGCAGCACTGACATCACTACGGTGTACGGATAGCCTAGTACAAAATGTATGCAACAATATAATTTTCACTGACGCTGATGGATACGTCACGGTACGGAACTGTGCCGGCACTGTGACGTCACTGTACTGTGCGGAACGGCCTTAATTGCGTCTAGTTGCGGACAACAGCTTCCACACAAGTACAATCAGGTACGGTCAGAGTGAAAATTGCAGACCCACCGTAGAGTTCTAAAATTACTACTATTGGAATGTTTTTGACGTGATAACGTCTTATAAATTGATGAACACCGTATGTACTCGCAAAAAAGTGTCGCGTTCTGTTGACATGGTAACCATAACCAATATATTTTCATCAATGTTTGGCGTTATAACGTAAAATACTCGTCGGTAAACCGACTTTAAAGACAAATGTTTTTATTTTATTTGAATAATATTCATCTAATAATAAATTAATGAGTTGAAAGATTTTCAACTTAAACTCGAGCAAGACATAGAATCTTGTCTGTGTTAAAAACATTCTAGTAATCGCAGTTTTGGAGCTCTACGGTGGGCCTGCAATTCTGACTCCAACCGTACCTATATGCATTTTATCACAGAGTAATATTATACTCCCTATGAAACGGAGAACTCACTCTTTAATAACAAATCCATTTTATCACAGAGTAATATTATACTCCCTATGAAACGGAGAACTCACTCTTTAATAACAAATGCATTTTATCACAGTGTATATTATACTCCCTATGAAACGGAGAACTCACTCTTTAATAACAAATGTATTTTATCACAGAGTAATATTATACTCCCTATGAAACGGAGAACTCACTCTTTAATAACAAATGCATTTTATCACACAGTAATATTATACTCCCTATGAAACGGAGAACTCACTCTTTAATAACAAATGCATTTTATCACAGAGTAATATTATACTCCCTATGAAACGGAGAACTCACTCTTTAATAACAAATGCATTTTATCACAGAGTACCTAATATTATAGTCCCTATGAAACGGAGAACTCACTCTTTAATAACAAATGCATTTTATCACAGAGTAATATTATACTCCCTATGAAACGGAGACCTCACTCTTTAATAACAAATGCATTTTATCACAGAGTAATATTATAGTCCCTATGAAACGGAGAACTCACTCTTTAATAACAAATGCATTTTATCACAGAGTAATATTAAACTCCCTATGAAACGGAGAACTCACTCTTTAATAACAAATGCATTTCATCACAGAGTAATATTATACTCCCTATGAAACGGAGAACTTAGTCTTCAATAACAAATGCATTTTATCACAGAGTAATATTATACTCCCTATGAAAAGGAGAACTTAGTCTTTAATAACAAATGCATTTTATCACAGAGTAATATTATACTCCCTATGAAAAGGAGAACTCACTCTTTAATAACAAATGCATTTTATCACAGAGTAATATTATACTCTCTATGAAACGAAGAACTCACTCTTTAATAACAAATGCATTATGGCCAATAATAATACCAATAAGGCTAAAAAATGATCTTACCATGGAATTGGAAGCTATAAAGGTTGTAAGTTTCAGCTGAGGGTATGACATCTAGACACAGCTTGTTCGTATCTTCTGCTGATGCAGTGGCGTGGTATGACAAGCATTCTAACGCCACCTGAAACATATAATATCTTGGTTTCACCCTCGTAACTCTTGATCCCATGGGAATATCGGGATAAAAAGTAGCCTATAACACTCCCAATGAATCAATGTATCCGCATACCAAGTTTCATCAAAATCGGTCCTGTATTTTCGGAGCCTATTAGTTACAAACAAAAAAAACAAAAATATATTTCCTCTTTATTATATTAGTGTAGAGTGTAGACTAGCTGCACCCCGCGGTTTTGCCCGCATTAGTGTATCTTTAAAAGGTTTATTTAATTCCTACAAACACAGAATACATGATAAATACTTCAACCTACAAAATTATCAGTCCATTTAACTTCTTTAAGAGGAAAGGGGTACCGGGCGCTCTCTCCATACAAACGTATTCGACTTTTTCCTCCCTGGATAATGACACTAGCACAAACATATTTGTGCCATAAAACCTATAACTGCTATGACTATGCCCCTATGTTTTGGTTTTTATCATTTTCTAATTATCATCGAAATTAGGATTTAAAAAACAAAACCAAAAAAATAAAATAGGGGCATAGTCATGGCAGTTATAGGTTTTATGACACAAAAATATTTGTGCTAGTGTCATTATCCAGGGAGGAAACAGTCGACCACGTTTGTATGGAGAGAGTCCTCATTACCCTTTCCTCTTAAAGGTCGAATTTTCAGAAATCCTTCTTAGTTTCCACTTCGTACAGGTTTTTTATGTTCTAAAACGTTCCTCTTAAATCAATCTATCTATTTAAATAAAACGGCATAAAAATCCGTTGCGTAGTTTTAAAGATCTTAGCATACATAGGGACAGACAGCGGAAAGCGACTTTGTATTATACTTTGTAGTGATAGATCAGTAATCACTAGCTTTGCCTCGTAGTTCTACCCGCGCAAGTTCCTTGTAAAAAATACAAGCAATGCATCTAATTCAGATTCAGAAATGTCGTCTTAAGGGCAGGTGCTAATAAAGCTACCAAAATCGACCTTTGTTTTAAGCAACTCTAAGTAGGTAATCAAATACTCTTTTTTTGTTATTTGGATATAAATGGATATTGTAGTTTAATAACCATATTTTTGTTTATTGTGGTTGAAAACATGATATGAACAACTTCGTTCGATAAAAAAAATGATAGAAAACAGAGAATTATTAGATTGTTTATCGGGTTTTATTCAAAAATAGTTAACGTTTGTTTATAAAAATGAATCAAATGATAGGTTTGAAAATGACCTCTAGGAACTATAATTGTGGATAATAATGCTTAAATGTTTTGCATATCGATCAAATATAACAGTTAGCACGCAGCACGCTACGTTTTTGAGAGCGGGGGCTAAGGTAATGTGAATACCTACACACGGTACTGGAAGAGCGCCTTAAAGCTTATTAACTCCATGTACTTAATAAACAGGTTGGAAAAAAAACAAGTTAAATCATACCTTTTGTTTGGCCATAAGTTTGCACGCGTTCTCATACATCTGAGTGTTATGTATGCCTAAACCGCAAAATATGGCAAACGCTTCAAATATTGATATGTCACTCTCGGTGAATTGCGAACCGTTTTCCTGGAATACGATAAAAACGTTTTAATTATTTGTAGGAAAAAGGAAAAAGGTTGGGTAGTAGATACCTACAATGTGATCATTAACCCATGAAACTTCGTATAAAGCCGATAATTCTGGCAACCATATACAGGGTTATTGGTAACTATATGTTAAAAATAACTTTAGTAGAGAAATAATCATATTCTCCCTTATTCCAAAACGAGGTTTAAGGATAGTCCGAGATGTGGATTTAAAATGTAGATTTAGACACAGATTTACTCGTGAACTGTAGTCTAAACACTATCCCTATAGATTATATTTTTTTTTTTTTTTTTTTTTAATTTATTTACCAAAAAAACAATAACATAAAATACATTATCTTCACTCCCTTAAACCAGTAATTGGTTTGTGTGAGAGTTGCACAATCCTCTTACTAACTAAACCTACATTACGTAAACTACTGTTAATATTAACTAAACATAATCAACACAAAAAAAAAAGATTTAACGTGTGGGTATTCACACAATATTCGTAAGTTCATAACAATATCAATTCAGCAATGCATCAATCGTCGTCTTCGCTATCCAAGCAGTGCGTCTCACTCGCACGCATTGGTCGAGCCTACCAACAGCTACAAAACCGGTCCGCTTGACACAATGAGTCTGCACAACTGCACAAAGTTTGCCTTTGCAATACAGGATGCTTCTATTAACTTAACCGAATTAATTAATAGAAAATTGTTATGAACCCACGATTCACATAATTTAACATATTATTTTATCATCTATATTACGTAATAAATATTGTTTAAGTATATGTTTAATATTATTATACGTAATTTTATTTTTAACATCTAGTGGTAATTCATTGATTAGTCTCGGTAACATATATGCTGTCGTTCGTTTGCCATAAAAATTACTTGCGCATATCAATTTTAAATGTTGACATCTAATTCTTTTTGTATTCCTATTATGTTTTATACGATTATCTTTATATTTGAAATAGTTTTCAATCATTAAGAATTGATTCAACTTTTCCTGCACTGGCAGAACATTACAGTATTTAAAAATACCTAACTCATTATCACTATACTTGACTTTTATCTTATATGGGACAATCATTTTCAGTATTCTTAACTGAAGGTTATATATCGACGATGAAGTGGCATTTACTCTTATCTCAAAAAACAGTATTTTACAGGAAACGAAAAAAACGTCTCTCTTTATTTAATGAATACTTTTGAAACGTTGAAAACTTTTAATTTTGAAACGGGTAGATTAGAAACAAGACTGTATTGTTAAATATAGTGAAATATAACAGGTTTTAAAGATATCACTACATAAAATGTATTGTTTCTAAAATTTTTAAATAATTTTTTTTATTCTTGAGATAGGAGGTATTGCAACATAAAAAATCATATTTCGATAGCATAATAACTTTTATTTAAATATCTTCGTGTCGGTACGCCCTTTAACTAGATGGACAGATGATCGCATAAGGTCATGGAAGCTGTTAGACCCGGAGAGCATGTGACCTATCGCACTGGAAAAGTCTATACGCCTATATTCATCAGTGGATGTTGTGGCTGTTATGATGACAAATATGATTTGCTGTTGCACTTACTTAATACTATCTGATATCACCTACCTAAAATATAAGTAGGAAATCAATTATAACTTATACCCAAAAATCTACTTAATCAATAAAATGAGTATTATAATAAAGATCTAAGAACTTATACCTACCAACTAAAATAAAAATTCTCATTACTTGTGCCTCGTAACATTTGAAACCAGCAGTTGGTTTCAATAGGTAAAAATAATATTGATGACAATTATTTCTCCATCTACCACTACGCATCGTTGTACAAATATTGCAATCTACCTATTCGAAAGGCAAAGAGTCGTAGAAGGCATGACAATCGTTAGGAAGTACTGCTTTTATTTGCTGAAAATGATTAAAAGAAGCTTTTATTGGAATCCTATTTGAATGCATTTGACGATGCACTATTTCAGTACTAATAATTTTGGGTCTCTGTGGAAGAGAAATCCAGTCTTCATCAAAATTCAATTTTACTTCAATTGTCATCGTGTTGTATTTGATGGCTCTAATGTCTACTACTTGAGGTTCGCCAGCCTTACGCCCAGGTCTTATGCTTTTGTAGTAAAAATTTTGAGCATCAGCGTAGTTTTTTATAAATTGGTAGTCAATTTGTATAACTTCGTAAGGATTTATCCTGCGCGCTTCTTTTGTAATGCTACCATAATCACCCGGTAAATGAGTGGCGCGATTTTAAAATTTTTGTTTGATGGCAGCGTGGACAGATTCACACTCCATTTGGGTATGACCTGGTTCCAAAAACTTTTGTATTTTAACGTTGTATTTTTTGCTTAAAAACAGCAGGGCATTTGACATTATAGTATTTCTATTTTGATATGTACACCCATCGGAATAAATGACTATAGGTAGATGTTTTTGAATACAGTGCCTTTCTATATAATCTACTAAAAACGATACAAATGTACTAGCTGTTTAGTCAACCGATGTTTCGTCAAACCAATAGCAAGTGCAATGTGTATTAGTCAAATTGAACACTGTGAAGTTGTGAACTGTTAATTTAGGTTTAAAGTATAATGCACTAGCGGTTAAAAAGGGACAAACTTTCACAGATTCCAAATCCATACTCAGTAAAATAAATTCCCCTTCAGCAGCTTTATTTTTATCATTTTCTTTTTCCTGTCTAGCTCTATTCTTTTTTATACTGTGCATTTGATAATCAGCCTTGTTCAAATTACCCGCTTCGTAACTAGAACAAACGTCACACATATCTTTTTTAAGAGTATACAATGATAGATTTTTTGCGTTAAATTGTTTTTCAAAAGTGTATCTGCTAACAGAAGGTTCATCATTATCGGAGCAATATTTTTTGTACAATCTAAAGAGGTCTGCTAAAGATTGAAATGACGGAACTTAGTTGTATCTTTTCGTGCATAATGTGATGGCAATTTGGGAATATTATCTAAAAAGTTGTTTAAGTTGGTTAACTTTCGCGTATTATCGGATCTTGATGTAGGATTGCGGGCCAAGTTTCTTAATTCTTGATGTGTCGTCTTGCCAAACTCATTATTCTTTGTCCAAGTCTGTACTGTAAAAGCTCCCAGCGAAAGCGTATTAAGGAACATGGTTCTACAAACTTGTATTTTTTCTGATCCGTCCCATGCACAGCTAACTTCAACCTGCTCGATGAGTCGAGCGAAAATTAACCGTCATGCAGTCGACTACAAGATCACACATGAAACGGACGTGCTGCGGCTTAGATAGGATAAATTGCCATCAATTTTTTTTACAATGATTTAAAAGGTATTGCCACAGTATCATTATGTTGCTTAATTTTGAACCTAAGAGCCTGGTGTCTTCATAAATACCTGTATAGTGTAATTTTAAGTATAACTATGCAATAAAAAAATAATTTCAAAAAATGAGATAAGAGAAATTGCCACTTCGTCGTCGATATGTCTTCTACATATGACTTAAAGGTACGCCCGTAGCTACTAAGACCGTATGCAATTATACTTTCAACCAGAGCATTGTACAACTGCAGCCGTATACCGTATGGTACTCTATTTTTTATTATTTTAAAGTTGGCCATAACCGCCCTCAGTTTGTCGCACGTCACTTCTATATGGGGTTTCCAACAAAATCTGTTGTCAATAATCAAGCCCAAATATGTACACTGCTGCACCTGTTCAATAGCTTCACAAATACAATTCACACTACTCAATGCATGAAGGCAGTCATGCCTATGCACAATTAACTTAATAGGCTGTATAGTTTGATTGTGACTAGAACGGATATGCATAAGTTTGGTTTTTTGTGCATTTAACACCAGCCCGACATCATGGGACCATTTACATATAAGATCAAATTCCTCCTGTAGTGTTTTAATTGCATTTACTATGTTCCTATCACTAGCAATGAGACATGTATCATCGGCAAACTGTAAAATTTTACACTTTGTGACTAATCGGTTGATTTCATTAACATATGAAATATAATGCAATGGTCCTAATACTGAACCCTGCGCTGTACCATCTGCCACATGAACCTCGTCGCTATATTCACCTGCAACTTTAACCCTATATGTTCTTTCTTGTAAGTAATTCTGACACCATTTGAGCAAAGGCCCACGGATGCCGTTATCTTCTAACTTACTAACCAATGTACAATGTCTGAGTGTATCAAAAGCTCGACTATAGTCTATAAAAACAACTACCACGTGATGTTTCTTATCTAGACAATTATTTATATGATCAGTAAAAACAGACAATAGCTGTGTAGTACTTTTACGTCTCTGGAATCCAAACTGATTTGGAGATAAAATTTCATTTTTTGTATAAAACTCGTGAATTACATTAGCGATAAACTTTTCAACCACCTTGTCAATAATAGGTAATATTGTGATTGGCCGATAGTTATAGGGAACTAAAGTCTAAATGCTATCCTTAAATTTAGACACAGATTTACTCGTGAACTGTAGTCTAAACACTATCCCTATAGATTATATGGGGAACTATAGTCTAAACACTATCCCTAAATAATCTATAGCAGCCATACTCAACCTTTTTTTTAAAGGGGCCACAAACATGTTTCAGTCATGGTGTCGAGGGCCACAAACAAAAATTATTTAGGTCTTAATTAAAACGCGATTCCAAGTTAACAATGTAAGTAGTTACTTTATTAATAAGAAAAGTTTTGGCAAAAAAATTTAAACGTTTAATGCGATTTTTGATGCTGTGAACACTTTTTCAAAACTTTATCAAGATCTGGCTTGTCGTTACATGCTATTCTTATTACATCATCCAGATGAGAATCTGAAAGTTTGTTTCTGTAAACGTTCTTTGTGTATTTCATTTTTGAAAAAGACGATTCGCACACATACGTAGACCCAAATAATGTTAGTAGGATTTGGGCACATCTTTGGACACTTTTATATTTTTGGGGAACAATACTCCAAAATTCCACATATTCTCTATTTTCCCTTTTTTCTTTAAACAAAACTTCTAAGTTTGTATCGTTTTTAAAATCGATGAACTCATCAAACAAATCCGAATAATTAAAATTTAAAACTGAAGCCAACTCTGAAATGGTCGTTGTTTCTAAATGCCATGGATTTTCTATGAGTAATAAACATTTTTTTAATTTTCTTAGGTCTTGGAACCTTCTTCGAAATTCGTTTAATAATGTAGTTATATAATTCGAAATTATGGAGCAGTTGTTTTCCGAAATGTTGATATCGTCCTCTGTAGTTTTTGACATAGTTGGAAAATTTTGCAGCTGTTTGTTCTGTATTTCTTCATGATAAATGTTTAGCTTTTCCTCAAATGCAAACACTTTATTTGCCATATTGAAGACCATATTATTTTCACCTTGTAAACTCCGATTGAGATTATTCAGTTTTTCCGTAATATCACATAGGAAGGCTAAAATACTCCACCATTCATCACTTTGTAATTCATGGTAAACTTTATTGTTTTGTTTTAAAAAAAGCATTATTTCATGGCGTAACGAAAAAAACCTTTCCAAAACTTTTCCTCTACTAAGCCATCGCACCGAGGTATGTAAAAGGACGTCGTTATACTCACTTCCAAGTTCTTCCAGAAGGCTTTTAAATCTTCTGTGGTTCAATTCTTTTGCTCGTATATAATTGACAATATTGATAACTGTCTTCATTACAGCTTCTATTTCTGGATTTGCAACACGCGCCGCCAAGTTTTCTTGATGGATAAGGCAATGAAATGTTATTAAATTGGTTAAATTATACTTTTTTTTAAATAAAGAAATAAATCCATTTTCGGCTCCAGTCATTGAAGGACAACCATCTGTACACAAACACACGATTTTTTGTATGTCAATCTCATTCTGGTCCAAAAAAGTACAAATAGTATCAAGGTAATCTGTGCCTCGGGTTTGTCCTTTCATGGGTAGGAATTTCAAAAATTTTTCCTGTATTAAATTGTTTTCTGTACAATATCTAACAAACACAGAACATTGCGATGTTGAAGAAATATCGGTGCTGGAATCGAATGCCAAGCTAAAAAACTTGCACTTTCTTAAGTTATCCAATATATCATCGCGAATAAATTTTGATATGTCTTCAATACGTCTCATACAGGTTGAATCCGAGAGCTGCAGCTTTTTTATATCAGATAGTATTTGCTTTTTGTTACTGTATTTATCAAAAAGTATGTTGGCGCCACTAACGAAGCATTCCTTAACAATTTCTGCGTCGGTAAATGGTTTCATATGCTTTCCAAGAATGTAACAAATTTCGTAAGATGCCTTAGTTACCGCGGAGTTTTGTGATAATGCCACAGACATAACATTTTGTTGTTGATGCAATGACCTCTTAAAAAAACTCAATTTCTCATTTCTCAAGACCGATCCAGGAGGAAACGTTTCGTCGAAAGATTTATGTTTTGTGGTAAAATGACGCGCAATATTGTATTTCTTCATTATAATACTATCACGACATATCAAACAAGTAGCTGCATTGTTTTTGTTTGGCACAACAAAATAATCCGTTTCCCACTCATCTTGAAACAGTCTATTTTCACTAGATATTTTTCTTTTAGATTTAGAACACACTCCTGACATTATATTGAAAATAAAATAGGTAATAATTTGATACTAAAAACCACAATTAACTTCAATTACTGGGTGAGATTAGCTTTGATTGATACGTAAACAAACAAATTCAAAACAAGTTACGACCGGCAAATAAAGCGACATGCATAATTCTATGGCACAAGTGGATGAGAAAGGGATTCCCGCAATCCGTTCATCCCGTCTCGCTCCTGCAACCACAGATTACTATAATTGGCTGCGTTCCGATTCACGCCAAAATCGCTGATAGTACTCGGCTCACTTTTTGTTTCAAAATACTCGTTCCCTGATGGCGCGAAATTTAACATAGTTTATAATAAATTTGTTACTTCAGGTGGGCCAATAAAAAGGCCTGGCGGGCCGCATGCGGCCCGCGGGCCGTAGGTTGAGTATAGCTGGTCTAAACACTATCCCTATAGATTCTATAGGGATAGTGTTTAGACCATAGTTCACGAGTAAATCTGTTTCAAAATCTAAGGTTTAAATCCACATCTCGGACTATCCTTAAACCTTGTTACGGAATAATGGGGATTAAGTTTAAAATCCTTTACATTTATGATTTGAATTTCTGGTAATTATAGTAGCAAGCGGTTGAGGTCCACTTCTGTGCACCTAAACAAACAACTTTTGTTCTACGACTTATGGAAATTTAAATATTTTTTTGAAAATTTTGAGTTGATGTTTACCTTCAAATCAGCTGTTCCTTACACGGAGAGGTCATTAACCTTAAGATCATACTTACTTTGTAAGTTTTAGCTACTGTTCTAAGTCAAAAATGACCTTTGTTTTAAAAATCTGCTGATTGCGAATTACCTCAAAATTAAAAAAAAAAAATTAAAAAAAATGAATTTCCAAAAGTCATAGAACAAAAGTTGTATGTTGAGATGTACAGAAGTGGCCCTCAACCGTTTGCTAATATAGTTACAAATAACCCTGTATAGGTAACTTTAGTAGTGAAATAATCATATATTTAAATCCACATCTCGGACTATCCTTAAACCTCAAGTTTAAAATCCGATAGGGCATTAATAATTTGAATTTTGCGTACAAAGCGTCACGCATTAATCTTTCACATGCGCACTGCTAAGAAGTGGAACTTTCTGATCGCTAACTTAGTTTGAATTTAGCTAAATAAGCTAGTTTGTCAAATAAATCAAAATAGATCCTGATAGTTGGGCTGAAATTGCGAAGTTCAGGCTAAAATTTGATTTTGACTAATATTTTACTAAAGCCAAAATAACTTTTGAACCACTGAATATTGCAAGACATACAGGGGGTTAAATCGATAGGTACTGAGGTCTCTCAACCCCAGCAATCGATGATCCACCCCCCCTTGTTACATCGTGTATAATATCTTCTTTTCGGTCCTTAATATCAATCTACAACCTTGGAGTTTTTAAGATTGAGTACCTTCTAGACGATCATTGTACATCCTCAACCTTATCATCGCTTCCCATCAGGTGATATCAAATGTAAGCCTATTATGCGGAAAAATAAATGTAGTCGTACCTTGTTAATAAGCTGGGCAACACCAATAACATCTTTGTTAGCATTAACAATTGGCATACACAACATAGTCCTGACGTTGGCCGCATCGTCGGTTGTAGTGTCACTCATAACCATGCCTTCTTCACGACGCCACTCTTTCACATCGGTTATGTTTACAGCTTTGTTTGATTGGGCAACCTGGAATATATAGGATTTTACGTATCAGTCTAGGGAAAAATTTCGCTAATTATTTTTATTTTATGTTTGCAATTGTAAGAAGGTTCTTATGAACGAAAACATTAAGAAAGTTGCGCAGAAAATTACAACGTAAAACCGCGGGACGCAGCTAGTAAGAATAAAGGACAAAGTCTTAGTTTTTTTAACTTCACTATTTAATCTATTGAAATCTAGTGATGACCCTGCTAAGCGTGCGATGTTGGCCTAGTGATAGATACTTCGATTTTCAATCCAAAAGTTGAGAGTTCGAATCCCTGCCAATCGTGCACCATTGGATTTTTCTTACAAAATTATGTGTGACAATATTGCTTATGGGTGAAGGAAAACATCCTGATGACACCCGCGGGCCGCGGTTTACTTGGCTCCAGACGTATTGATGAGTTATTTCCTCTGGACACGGTCCACTAAGCTGAGGGGGTCCCTACCCCCTTAATTGCTGGGCAAAACTAATCCATCTTAGACACTAAAGAGCCCTGAAAAGCATGGAGTAAAGTTGCTAGTGGTGTAAAATCGGTTTACGGCCCCCTTAACGATTCCCCTACGAAAAACGATCCACATGTCAAGAACTTTTTCACGATTAACGGTCCCCCTGGACTGGGGGGACCGATAAGCGCTAATTTAAATAAATTCGGGAAGTCTCACGGTAATCAAGATTAGATGTCCCAATATTACTATTGATTGGGTAACATTCTATAAAATTTGCGAGCACTTGTTGCATGATACTTACAGCTAAAGCAATACACGCCAACGTGCTCCTATTATCATGTCTCGGAGTGAGGGTAGTTCGTGAATGTCGTGCTCCGAGCTCGAACAGTGTGTGGAACCTGGTCGGGGCTGGCGGGGGTAAGGCGGGCGTTACGTACCGCCGCCCTGGACGCTGGAGGATACGTTCTAGATGACTCTGTAGATATACATTTTAATTAAACTAGGTGATTGGGTAGGCGATTGGCATCATCAAATCAAATCAATCATTAATTCACATTAAATAGAGTAAGTAATAAGATGACAACATTCAAATAAAGTTCTTGGCTATTTAACCTCATTTGAGGTATGTGAATTAGTCTAAATTAGTAGTGAAAAGTCAAATAATAAAATTAAAAATTATTACATAAAATGTCATTAACACATTATATTCATTGGTAAATAAAGGACTCTTCGGTCAAAAAATAATGTAATTCTCTCTAAAACATAAACATTCTCTCATTCAGCAGCTCAAAGACTTTAAAGGTTAAATGTCTCATATCCTTAAAAGAGGAATAGAAAGCACGCAGGCTTCCCGCCAATGAAGCTAATAATTAAAAATACTGAAGACATGCACACTTTTAAAATGTCTTTAATTGAGGTTCCGTACCTAAAAAGGTAAGAAAAGGAACTCGATAAGATCACTCTCTGTCTGTCTGTGTGTCATCTCACCACGGATTTTCTCAGAAACGGGTGGACCTAGCAAGTTGAAATTCATACCAGATACTAAGGTCTATGGTCCCTATTATATTAAAATTAATGTCCTGAGTCAACACCATAAAAAGATATGGGCAAATTTAGATTTTTCGCGAAAACTTTTAACCACCAAAATTTACCTTAATTTTCAACTTTAATATATTTCGGAATTTTTCCTTTACTTGTGCTGTAAGACCTTTAAAAGAAACTCACCGATTCACAATGATCAGTATCCAGAATAAAGACAGCACATCGTTCACACTTCAACAACTCCCTCGCTTCTGTCATGATCTTAGTGACCAAGCACTCCAGGTTACTTTGCTCCTCAAATATACTCCTCGCCAAAGCCAGAAGTATCTGGTTACGTTTGTATTCTAAGACGGAAGACTCGAAGAGTTGAGCGTTTTGGATACCAATACCGCAGAAGGTCAGGTACCGTCGGAAGACTTCGACATCTCTTGGAGAGAACTCTTTTGATCCTGGAAGGTGGAATTTTGAGGAAATTGTTGAGAGAAAAGGGTACCGGGGGCTCTCTCCATACAAACGTAGTCGACGGTTTCTCCCTGAATAATGACACTAGAGCAAATATTTTTGTTGCATAACACTTATAACTGCCATGACCTGTCGGAAACATAGGGGCATAGTCGTGACAGTTATAGGTTTTATGGCACAAAAATATGTGTGCTAGTGTCATTATCCAGGGAGGAAACAGTCGACTACGTTTGTATGGAGAGAGCGCCGGTACCCTTTTACCTTAAAGATACCGAATTATATCACATAGATTGCTATTAACCATCTGATTTCTTGCGAATTTCGCTATTCTTTGCTTGAAGTATCGTTATGCTGAAGAGATGTTGAAGTTATGTTGGAATGCTCTCACTAAAGATTGTTTTTACTTCGGTTAATGTAAGTTTTTGACGTGATAATGTCTAATAAATTGGTCGAACACCTGCATTCACAAAAAAGTGTCACGGTAATATTGTGTGACGTCATGTGTCATAGTAATATGACCAGACGCGTCATGGTAACTTAGGAAGCAGAGTATTTAATAATAATATCGCTCATCTGGGCTTGTGTTATGGTGACGAGTGACAAATAAAAGGAAAAAAAAGAAAAAAATAATAAAGGAATAACAAAAATATCTCAATTTTTCATCGTTTTCTTATGACGTTATCACGTAAAATTATCGTCCGTAAACCGACTTTACAGACAACCATTTGTTTTTTTAATTAATTTTTGAGGACGAGCGACGCGACGACTCGATACGCTGTTTCATTCCATCTTGGCTTTATAAACGCGCTCGCGTGACGCTCGCGCGTCATAAACCGCTTCTATGCAATGCTCAATTTACTACTCGATATCTTTCTTTACTTATAGTATCACTTGTTGCGCCCCGCGGTTTCACCCGCGTAAGTCCCGATCTCGTGGGAATTTCGGGATAAAAAGTAGCCTATGTGTTTTTCCAGGTCTCCATCTATCTAAATACCAAATTTCATCGCAATCACTCCAGTAGTTTTTGCGTGAACAAACACACACACACACAAACTTTCACATTTATAATATTAGTAGGATTAGATTCGTCTCATTACTCCAAGTGTTCTTAGATAGGTAACATTAATAAAATATAGGGGGTCTACCACCCTCTTTATTTTTATTTTTTATTTTTTCCCTTCTTTTATTTTAGACAAAAATATGTGGTACAACGGGAAAGTCAAAAGTCTTACCATCAGTTTTGTTGATAATCTGGGCGACTCCAACCACATCGCCTTCGTAATTGCAAATCGGCATACAGAGTATCAACTCTGTTTTGTAGCCGGTTCTTGCATCGATTTCGCTGTTAAACCTGCGAATGTATCAAAAAAATCGGTAGTGACACACGGACAGACAGACGGACATGAGAGTGATATTATAAGGGTTCCTTTTTTACCCTTAGAGGTACGGAATCCTAAATAACAACCTATTACCTACCTAAAGGCAGGATATAATGAAAATCTTTTATTTTATTTCTATAAAAATATACAACGCCCTACCAGAAAATTTAGAAGTAGTTCCTATTAAAAATTTTAAACATTCTCTTCAAGAATATTTATTATTAAATTTGTTTTTATTCAGTACAAGAATACTTAGTTTATAATAAGTAATAGTCTAATGTTATTAAAATTATAGTTTAGATTTTTATTATAGCACTTATGGAGAAATAACATTACCTAGATTATTAATATTTGAACGCCATCTGTATGGCAGAGGTCCCTTGTACTTATATTATTATTAAGACCCATTGTAATTACCGAACTCTTAGACAAATAAAAACTTACTTAGGTACTTACTCTTACAGCTTGTAATTCGGAACAACGCTTTGATAGCCATTTAATTTGTGAATTTTTTTTCTTACCGAACAAGAAAAATAAAAATTTGAGTTTCTTTTCAATTTGAAAAAGATGTGATTTATATTTGTGATGATTTATGTGTTAATACCTACTAAAAAGGGCTTTGATTATTTTAAAGGCAATCGAAATTGCTAGTTTACCTCGGATCAGCGTAAGCATTCTTGATATTGATCGGATGTTTGGTTTGAGCTGCCAGTCCTGCTACACCGACGCCGAAAGGGATTTTAATCTCTTGACTCTTTGCTGTTGTCAGAGCGTCGTTCAGTTCTAAAAGATAAAGGAAAGAAGGTACTGTTATAGACTGGTCAATTAAAAAAAACAACATCAAAATGGGTTCATCTATTCAGGAGCTACGGGTTAGTCTCCGAGCGACCCGTCTCCGAGGTTCTAATTTCTCTAAAAAGTGCTTTACCACAGCTGACTGTGTCCTTTGTCTGAACAAAAGACACAGACATGTCAAACTTATAACACCACTCTTTGTAACACTTATAGTGTTATGTGATAGGCATATTATAACTAGTATAATTATTAACAAGAAGCTTCAATTATGATAATAAATTAAATTAATTAAAAATTTGGTTAAGGACTTTCTTGCTGACGGTATTTTTATTCAAAATCTATTCTTAGTCGTCATTTGTCGAGAATTTAGAAAGTGTGTACCTCGAAGACGGGTCGCTCGGAGATCGTGGCCCTCAGAGACTAACCCTTTGCGTTGGGGGTTGAAAATCGCTGGGTTTGGAAATGAGAATTCTTGCAACGGGATGGTTGAGCAAAAGTCTGTCAATTTTCAATTTATATTCAAAGTATTAACTCCCGGGCTTGAAAAAAGTAAGCTATTAAAACAAAAGACAATAATTTTATTCATTTACCTTTACGTCGGAAACGATAAAGGTCGGTTTATTTGACTAACTGTACCCCATTTATTTGTATTTATTTTCAAGTTCAATGTATTATTTTTTTCAATAATTAAGTTTGTACTATGATAAATTTAAATTTTATTCATCAATTGTATAAAACCATCCTAAATCCTACTAATATTTTAAATGTGAAAGTTTGTGTGTGTGTGTGTGTATGTTTGTTACTCCTTCACGCAAAAACTATTGGACCGATTGCGTTCAAACTTGGTATGTAGATAGCTAGAGATCTGGATTAACACATTGGATACTTTTTATCCCGATATTCCCACGGGATCGGGACTTAAGCGGGTGCAACCGCGGGGCGCAGCTAGTAAACAATAAATTGGCCAAATAAGGCGTGATAAATCAGACAGAATATTATTATCCTACTTAGTATGTATAGTAGTTACCGAAGATAACTTCGTATGGTCGTTCACCACCCTAAGTCACTTGCCAAGAATATAATGGGTGAATCACCAAACAAAACCAATGACACTAAAAAACCAAGCGCTCCAAGATCTTATACAGGGTTATTGATAATTATACCAGCAAGCCATTGATGGCTACTTCTGTGCACCTAAAAAAACAGCTTTTGTTCTACGACTTTCGGAAATACAAAAAAGATAGAGAACATTTTGAGGTTATGTAAATTCGAAAAACAGCTGATTTATTTAAAACAAATGTCATTCCGACTAAGAACAGTAGAAAACACTTAAAATATAAGTAAAATTTTAAGGTTAACGATCTCTCCGTGTAGGGAACAGCTGATTTTCAGGCAAACCTAACCTCAAAATTAAAAAAAAATGTTCAAATTGCCAAAAGTAGTAGAACAAAAGTTGTTTCTTTAAGTGCACAGAAGTAGCCCTCAACGGCTTGCTAGTATATACCTTAGATGTAGACGGAATTACACTATCCTTATGGATTAAGTCGTGAACTATAGTCTAAACGCTATCCCTATAGATTATATAGGGATAGTGTTTAGACTATAGTTCACGACTAAATCTGTGTCTAAATCTAAGGTTTAAATCCACATCTCGGACTATCCTTAAACCTCCTTTTTAGAATAAGGGAGAGTGAGTTTAAATGTTTTTAAATCTAGAGTAAACACATTTCTGCAAGTCGCTCTCAAAATACCATTTAGTGAAATAAGACAACTAACAAAGTTAGTTAATTAACGCGGCAGTTAACTGCAAAGAAAGTAATTTTAAACTGGGGTAGGACGTTATGCTTCAGCTAGATTCGTTCCAAGTTTGTTCGTTGTGGTTTTATTCTAAAAAAGATTTCTAGAATAGTTTTATCTTATACTAGCTGCGCCCTGCGGTTTCATCCGCGTAAGTACCGATGTGAGAATATCCGGAAAAAAGCCTATGTGTCAATCAGGTCTCCAGCTATCTCCATACCGAATTTCATTGCAATCGGTTTAGTAGTTTTTGCGTGAAGGAGTAACAAACATACACACACACAGAGACACAAACTTTCACATCCTACTAATATTATAAATAAATGTGTGCGATGAAACTCGGTATGTAGATAGATGGAGATCTGGATTAACACATAGGCTACGTTTTATCCCGATATTCCCGCGGGATCGGGACTTACGCGGCTGAAACCGCGGGGCGCAGCTAGTTTATAATATTAGTAGGATTAGTAGGAAGTAGGATAGGATAGAACAAGATTCAAACACCCGAAATACTAATACTATCATATTGCAAAAAAAAGATAAGATGGCGGATATTATTATAAGTACCTACCTGGATGACCGAGCTTTGCTCGGTATATTTTGGAGCCGATTCCGAGATTCCAATTATATATATATAAATATATATATATATACAAGAATTGCTCATTTAAAGATATAAGATAAAGTTATATCACGTAACAAAAAAAGAGAAGTGAAAAGCCACGTCGGATATAATCTCAAGTGGTAAAGATAAAGAAAACCCCAATTTTCATTTTTAATCGAGGGTTTAAGATAAAAGTAATATTTCGTACCGGTATCAAGTAACGATGTGACAAAGGTTTAACGGTAAACGGTCTACAGGAATTACCTTAACGGCCGTTATCCATGATAACGATTTTAACGACCGGCCGACTGCAACTTTTTGCTTTCTGAAAGCTCGCTCGTTACAGGGTTAAGAAATGTTTCAAATAAAATATAGATGTACTAGCTTTTTCCCGCGACTTCGTCCGTGTAAAAGTCAAAATGGACCAAGGCATCACGTTGTCCTGTACAAAGTTTGCCCCCCTTTTCACCTCCTAAGGGGTAGCATTTCAGAAAGTCCTATCTTATCAGCTGCCTACGTCATACAAAGAACACACCCTCCAAGTTTCAGGTCTCTACGATCAGCGGTTTAGGCTGTGCGTTGATCCGTCAGTCGGTCAGTAATTTAGGACAACTTTATTGTACGATATTATAACTTTAACTCTGATATAAACTCCTACTAAAAAAATATAAACCAAACCATATGGCACAATAGGCGACCTTATCGGTAAAAGTGATATCTCTTCCAGGCAACCATTGGATGGACAAGTATTAATGAAGGGGATGGGGATATATCGGCCTACGGTGGCTTTTTACGTCATAGTTGTCGCCTACGAATTCATTCTGTGACGTCTTCATACCAACTTATAGAATATTTTGGGCGGATAGAGGGGCGCGATGCGGTTTGTTGCCAGATACTTCATCTATAATATAAAAATGAATCGCTGATGTGTTCCTATGCGCAAATCTCGAGAACGACTGTACCGATTTCGCAAATTCTTTTTTTTACAATATTCCATAAGATACGAGGATGGTTCTTACGGAAAGAAAAATTTAAAAAAATTGCATGAAAAAGTCTAAAAATATCACTTTTCTATACTCCCAATTCCCATACAAACGATTCTTAAAGTCAATTTAAACTTTAATACCATACCATGAAGTTCAAGATTCAATGGAGAGGTTCCGGGAAGGCAAAACGATTGAGTGACGTTAGCTATATCGTATACATATTGAGAGTCGAACAACATTAATATTTTTTTTTATATGGCAAAACAACGTTTGCCAGGACGGATAGTTATTCATAATTATGTATATAGGATATGCGCCCTGCGGTTTAACGCGCGTTTTTCTCTTTAAAAGTGACATTAATTTCCTATGAATCTATACTAATATTATAAAGCTAAAGAGTTTGTTTGTTTGAACGCGCTAATCTCAGGAACTACTGGTTCGAATTGAAAAATTATTTTTGTGTTGGATAGTCCATTTATCGAGGAAGGCTATAGGCTACTTTTTATCCTGATATTCCCACGGAATCGGGAGTTACGCGGGTAAAACCGCGGAGCGCTGCTAGTACATAATAACGGCATTCTGTGCTACTACAAAGTACAAACTTTAACAGTCCTTTTTACCTCTTTAGAGTTTGAATTTCCAAAAATGCTTTCTTAGTGCTCTCCTACGACTAAAAAGGTACCTCCATGCGAATTTTCAGACTCATAGCTCTTATAGTTTCAGAGATTTTGTAATGAATCTATTTTAAGCCCTAACATAATATAACATGTTAACTTATTCAGGTTGAAAAGGTATTTCTACCTATTAATACCCATTTGTGACATGTTTTCCTGAATTTGTTTACAACCTGACGAAAACATCGAGTCAAAAGTTTGGACGCGAACGATAGATTTACGTCCGCGAAGGTACCTAACCTATTTCCAACGTCTCACAATTCTGGGAAAATATCAAGGAACTCTATTGTCAACGATATTAATTGATGTTGTGAACTTTTGATAGCTGGTTCCGTAGCTAAAGTGAGCACACCTAGTTTCGTAGATGTTTGTTTAGTTATTTTTTTGGAACGGCTCAAAAAGCCTAGATACATGGGAACTAGGTACCTACTTTTCACAAACTAAGCACGTAGTAGAAACTCAAAACATTATTTTTTTATGAGTTTTTTTAAATGCATTCAAAAATCGCAACGATATTTAAATTGTAAAATGATTTTTAGCCGATTTCGAAAAAGGCTGTTCTCAATTCATCGCGTATATATATATTTTTGGAAATGCATTTTCCTTAGAATATATTTCTTGGAATCCAGTTCCGAGTGCAGTAATATAAGTACCTAAATAATTATTCGAATTCTGTGCCCATTAACGAATTTACACTAATATTATAAAGCGGAAAGATTTTTTGTTTGTTTTTTTGTAGCGAATAGGCTCCAAAACAACTAGACCGATTTAGATCAAACTTGGTATGTAGATACCTGGAGACCTGGATTAACACATAGGCTTTTTATCCCGATATTCCCGGGAGTATTTAAATAACTACCAGCGTTCCATGGTTTCACACGCGTAACTCCCGATCCCGTAGGAATATCGGGATAAAAAGGATGTTACTTCCAATGAACCAATGTCGACAACGAATCGACGACCCAGTTGCCACGATGGTCACCATGCCGGACTGCTATACACAGGGTTGCGGGTTCGATTCCCGCCTCAGACAAGTATTTAAGCTTAGATATTTGTCTGTGGTCTAGTTGTTTCCATGTATTATATGTATATATTTACAAGAGAAAAGTATATAAGTAGTATATCCGTTGTCTAGCACCCATAACACAAGTCTAGTTACTTAGCTTGGGGCTGGATGGCGATGTGTGGAATGTCCTAAAATATTTAATTACTATTTATTATAAATGTATCTTTATACCAAGTTATATCAAAATCGGTTCAGTAGTTACGCAGCCTATTCGTTACAAACTTAAAAACAAAAATCTTATTAGTACAGTAATTATTTTATTAGTACAGATTGAAAACTTCCACTTTACATAGCTAAAAGTAAGCACCTCTATCAATGTCTAAAGTACCAAAAGCTCCCATTAAAAAAGCCCTAAATCTCCTCGAAAAACGTTTGTTTGATAAACAAAATGATGTATAATGTAATTTGTTAATTTTCTGTTGTTTTCCTCGCGGGCAGGGCGTCGCGTGTTCGCAATGAAATATAGTGTCGGAAAAGTGGAATATTTTCCGGGAGAAAAAATTAACTTAGAGTAGGTATGCCAACATGACTTCCGGCAAAGGACCTGTCGGGGAAGAAACGAAGGAAAATAGTTTCTACATTTTGTGGTGTCGATTTGATTACCTAAAGTAATTTCCAGAAGTAGGTATAAGTTATTTCGTTATTAAAAATATAATTAAAACTTTTATTATTGGAACGAAGTTCCTTATGGCGTGTTGCGAAAGTGGCTAGACGGAAAAAATTAAGACCAAAAGTTGTAGCGACACTTTTTGATTTTATTACAATTCCTTCACTAATTAATTGAAAGAAAATTCGTTCTATCCGGGTGTCCCTTGACCCCTTTCATTACTATTTTTTATTTTTGTTTTATTATTGATGTTTATTGTGTTTTTTTTTATATAGGTACCAGTGAATAAAAAAAAATAAGAATCGATGGATTAAACCTTCTAGGTATATATATTATAGTAGGTTTTACAACTCATTGTAGGTGGATAAAACAACGAACCTAATTTAATTCGAGAGTGTGGGCGGCATCATAAAATTCTTCAAGTTTCCTTCAATATACCTAAAGTCTAAAGGTTACTTTCGGCATAAACCATGTAGGAAGGCTGCGTGGGACGCAGGATATTATTGTCTAAAGGCCTTTCCACCATCATCACATTTCTGGAAATGAAAAAGGAATAATATTGCATTGTCACCCGATTTACACATGTATGCAAAATTTCAGCTCAATTGGTAACTGGAAGAGGATCAAAATTTAATTGCAAGATTTGACCCGAACAAATATACATTAAAACATACATACATAAATACATACTTACATAAATACACTGCAAGTTAAATAAAAGCTTTTAAAAATAGACGAAATGCCATGCATTGACCATGGAATTAGGATTTACACTACGTATTTGCAAATTTTGGAAAAAAAAAATATAAAAAAAAGCGTTACCTACCAAGCTTGCTGTATGGCTGCCAAACTTGAACCTTTACAGATAGAGTAAAACAAAAAATCAGAATAACTCAATGAGCGATGAAACAAACCAGACGACCCAGTTGGCACAATGGTCACCATGCCGGTCTGCGAAGCACAGGGTTGCAGGTTCGATTCCCGCCTCAAACAAGTATTTATGTTTAGATATTTGTCTGATATCTGGTTGTTTCTATATTTTTATTTTATTTATTTTATTACTTAAATATTAACAAAAACATCTTATAACTAAAAAAGTACAAGAAAACCAAACATAATGAGGTTTGTGTGGTATATAAGTATATATTTACACAAGAAAAGTATATAAGTAGTACCTATATCCGTTGTCTAGCACCCATAACACAAGTCTAGTTACTTAACTTGGGGATAGATGGCGATGTTGTTGTGCAATATTTATTTATATTTATTTTGAATATACAAAATACAGAAAATAAGAAGCACGTCAATTAGAGACAAACAAAAACCAATGCACTCACACATGCACTGAAACTGAAAAGGGGCTGGGCAGGTCATGTCACGGTACACCGACAGAAGGTGAACCATTGAAACTACACAATGGAAAGGGTCACCAGAGGGAAAGAGAAAGGTAGGAAGACCAACAAAACGATGGGCTGATGATTTAATAGCAGGGAAAGGATGGATGGAGCAAGGAAAAGATTGAGAGGTGTGGAAAGAGCTGGAGGAGGCCTTTACCTAGAATGGGGTCCATTTTTTAGAAAAAATAGATTTAGATTTAGGCCTTACTAACAACCTAGATTATGGAAACAAATTACTAACAACATTTGAAATGTAATTTAGCAAAATGGAATAAAAAGGTTTTTTATTATGATTCCACTCATTCATTTATTTTTTCTTAAATTTAGATTTTTATAAAAACAAACTGAATACAAAATATATACATCACTATAAAAACTTATAAAAAAAATCCATCTAAGCACTTACATAAATACCTAAACAAAATTAAATTTACAAGTCTTAACAATAAAGTATAAATTTTGCATATAAAACAGTAAATTATTATAAAAACCTAAACCTAGAAGACCGTCGGCAGCGAAGCAAGGCCCAGGCTACCGATGGTTAGGGCCGCAGAGACAGAAACCTTCTTACGATACGTGCCGTTTCCAGGACGACTGCCTTCTGAATCTGACCCTTGACCCAACCATCCAGCGAGAGCCTCTTCAGGTGTTGATCAAGGCTCTTCGCTATCAGTCCATTTACCGATACAACTATCGGAACAATACTCGTCGAATCAACGTCCCACATGGCGGTAATCTCGTGGGCCAAGTCCAAGTACTTAGTTTCCTTGTCCTTTTCGGCCTTTACGAGATTAACGTCATGTGGAACGGTTATATCGACGAGTATTGCCCGTCGCTTCGATCGGTCTATTATCACGATGTCAGGCTTATTGGCGACAATAGTCCTGTCAGTGACGATAGACCGGTCCCAGTAGAGCATGGCATGGCCGTTTTCTAGAACTGGCGCGGGTGCATATTGATAGTATGGCACCTCTTGGTCCACGAGTCCATATTTAAGAGCAAGTTGCTGGTGGATGATCCTAGCTACTAGGTTATGCCTGTGCAAATACTCACCATTGGCAAGATGAGAACAGCCGGAAATAATATGCCTGAGTGACTCCCCGGGACGGTGGCATGCTCGACAAATATCGACCGTACCGTCCTTCAGGATATATTTCCGATAGTTGTTCGTCATCATTACCTCGTCGGCAATTGCACAAACAAAACCTTCGGTTTCCCCAAAGAGGTCACCGAAACGTAGCCAGTTTACCGAAGCGAGGAAGTCCACATCGGGATCCGTAAGAGCCCGATAAAACCTCCCGTGCAGCTCCTTGCTCTTCCATATGTTCTTGCGGTCTTCGACGCTGAGTATCGAAGGTTTACGCCAATTCTCTTTTGCCAAGGAGAGCGGAGTGAGGTTATTATCCACTGCTACCACATCACAATGCATCTCACTCTCGGATCCGAGAAAGTATTCCCTGAGGCTGCACACTTCCCGATTGTGTAGGGTCTTAGCATTTAAAAAACCTCGACCACCACTCTTTCGAGGAATGTACAGTCTCATCACCGATGAGCGCGGATGAAGCATGCGATGGGCTGTCAGCTGTGAACGTACTCTCCGATCCAGAGCGTCAAGCTCAGTCTGAGTCCATCTAAGTATACCAAAAGTATAGATGAGTAAAGGCATAACCCAGCCATTGAAAGCTCGCACTTTGTTGCCACCCGACAGAAGACTGTTAAGGACTTTTGTCAAGCGACCAAAGAAACGCTCTTTCACCGACTGTTTTATATTCCCGTCAATAGCTAATGCTTCTGCCATACCTAGATATTTGTATGTTTCGCCTTCAGAGAGAGATCTGAGCGATATTGTCTCTGAAAGTTGTAAATCTGATGAATTTACAACTTTCCCTCGTTGTACATGTAAGACCGCACACTTATCGATACCGAACTCCATATTGATGGCGCTGCTGAAATTATGAGTAATTTCTAACAAGGTCATCAACTCTGGTTTTTTAGTAGCGAAAAGTTTGAGGTCGTCCATGTACAGCAAGTGAGAAATAACCTCACCCTCTCTCCGTAGCCGATAGCTTAACCCTGAATTCTTAAGCAAAGTGCTAAGAGGATTCAGGGCTAGACAAACACAGGGGACTCAGACTGTCACCCTGGAATATACCCCGCTCAATCCTTATGTAGTCCTCCGGCTCAGAAAGAGTATCTACACCGCCCGGTTGACAAAGCACCGTGATCCATTGCCTCATGCACGAATCAAGAAAAGTTCTTAGAGTTGTATCGATTTTATACAACTCCAGGACCCTTCTTAGCCATGAATGAGGCACTGAATCGTAGGCCTTTTTGTAGTCGATCCAGGCAGTAGAAAGATTCGTTCTGTTCCGGCGAACCTGTTGGCATACGGCCATATCTATGAGGAGGAGCTCCTTAGTACCACGGGACCCTACCCTACATCCATTCTGAGCTGGGGCCAAAATTTTATTCGCGACAATGTGCGAATTAATTTTGACCGTCAAAATGGATGTGAGTAGCTTATAGATGGTAGGCAAGCACGTAATGGGTCTGTAGTTCTTAGCTTCCGTGGTACTACCGGACTTATGGAGCAGGAAGGTGACACCAGTTGTTAGGAAGCTCGGAAGAGAACCTAGTTCAAGGGCCTCTTGGAATTGTGTAGCGAGTCGAACGTGTGAGCTTCGAAACCACTTCAGCCAGAAGTTGTGCAACCCGTCTGGTCCAGGACTTTTCCAGTTCTGGGCCGTACGAATCGCACATTTTACATCTAACGGTGTAATACTTATGGCCTCCATGGTCTCAATCGGCTTACACGCGTTACTAACTACACGCATCCAATCACCCTCGGTGTGATCGACGGGCACCGACCAGATATCACGCCAGAAATTAATCATGGTTCGGCTATCTGGCCTTTGCTCGTCAATCACACGCTGACTAGGCTTTTCCCAGCTTCGGTATACCTTCCTTTGATCACTCTGAAACATGCGATTCAGTTGGTATCGATCCACACGCTGTCTGTAGCGCCGAATGCGTTTTGCCCACGCGTAGATTTTCTGCTTCAGAAAGTCAATGCGTTCCGTGACACAAAACATGTACTGTTGCGGCCTAATACCGGTCCCAGCAAAGGCTTGGTTCACGAAACGCATGACTCGGGGGCGAGTGTTGCCTCCTCTGAAGCAGATTAGCTTTGCAATGAGTGTCCTAAATGTATCGATACGTTGCTCTATCCGCACCTGCCAAGCAGGGACATAAGACGGGGGACGAGGGGCTCGGTCAGGGTCCGGAAATCTGACACGAGCCACACGACACACCGTAATAGCCCCACAGTATAAGATAGAGTGAGTATCGACTCACTAGCACCCAAGTAGGGAGCTAGTAAGTCATCCAGGGCACCCACTAACGCCAAATTACGTCTATGCGTAGGCAAACGGGGCAATCGTGGCCTAGAACTAGCTGGGGATCTATACGATTGAATCGCATCCTCCAAAGTTCTCCTCAAATGCTCATTGCACTGGGTACTTACGCTCATATTAGCAGGATTATCTTCTTCAGTGACCAGGTCCACCCGGGACATCGCAGCCAATGACACCTGGTTCGGTGTCAATGACGACGGGGCAGGCGGGACTCGTCGCGAGTCCGAAGTCATGCCAATAGGTAGCGCCTCAGTGCGAAGACGATCAAGGGTAGAGTCATTCAACAACTTACACCGTTGGATGGCTCTCACTTGATCCGACAGTCGTTGGGCAGACACTGACACGGCTGGTTCAAGTGTCTGAAACAAAGGCAGCATCCTGTCACGATACGAAGTCATGAAGGTTCCTCCCTTTGTAGCCCTGTAATAGGCGCGCATGCAGTTCTCATTCATAGTCTGAGACCATCGCATGCGACGCACTACACCATCGGTAGCGGGGGCCGGGTGCGGAACGGTGTGTCCCGCAGGTCCCAAGCGTGCCGACGGTGGTCGCCCTCTACGTCGCGCAGGTGGTGGTGGCGGCGTCGGCGACGACAGCCTGGATTCGCTGCTGCTGGTGGAGCCACGAGTGTCCGGAGGTGTAAAGTACACCTCCTCATCCGACGACTCGTGGCTTGTCACAGGCTGCCTGGCTGGTGGATGTGCGTACTGCAGTGTTGCTGTCGATGCATTTTTCTTTTTTTCTCTTGTAATCATCACAAAGTATAACAAAACATGGTAAATATTATTGACGTTGACAGGGTTTTGAAAGATAAGGATTATATATATTATTTAATGTGGTTTGTATTGTTTGTTCGAAACTGTAAAATAAAACTAGGAAATATAGGTTTAAAAATAAAAATAAAAGATTTGTGAAAAATGCGTGTGACATGTACGACAGCTTTTTTTTTTATGATTATTTATTATATTTGGTAATTATGCTTCGTAATAATTATCACTTCAAACCTATCCTAAGTAATAAATAAATAATTTGATTAACAAAAGAAGGTAACAATGCAATGGAAACTTGTTGTATTTTACTTATGAAGGATATTCTCAATGTTAAAGTTAATAAGATCTTTTTTTTTTAAATAAATTGGTGGAACACCTGCATTTACAAGAAAAGTCACGGTAATATTGTGTGACGTCATGCATCATGGTAATATGACCAGACGCGTCATGGTAACTTAGGAAACATAGTATTTAACAATCATATCGCTCATCTGAGCTTGTGTTATGTGAACGAGTGACCAATATAAGACTTACATAAAGACTTAAAAATATATAAAGAAGAAAAAGACAATGTTAAAAAAGGAGTAACATTTTTTTAAATTTGGATAGTGTTTAGACTTATAGTTCACGAGTAAATCTGAGGTTTAAACCCACATCTCGGACTATTCTTAAACATCGTTTTGGAATAAGGGGGGCAATGTTTGTAATTGGAACGACGTTCCTTATTCCGCGTTGCGGAAGGGGGCTAGACGGAACAAATTAAGACCAAAAGTTGTAACGACACTTTTTGATTTTATTACAATTCCTTCACTAATTAATCGAAAGAAACTTCGTTCCATCCGGGTGTCCATTGACACCTGTCACGTTTTTTTGTTACGAGTTTTTGCCGTTTCGAAGGCAAAAGGTACCAACCTCAAACTTGTAGTATTCTATACGAAATAAATATAGATAGAGAATTAATACCCATCTCTTTGACAAAGTTTCTTATTTGTCTTCAAAGACAAACAGAGAAGTAAACAAGGGAACGTCCCGTCTTTTAATTCAGAATTTTGCTCACAATGTTTGGTAAATTGGTTTTCTGTGTCCACAGAGAAAACCAATTCTCCAAGCAAGACTCCAGTCTTTGTTGCTTTATAAATATTTTGGTGTTTTTAATTCCTGAAAAACAAATTAGGTATAATAGGGGTTATAAGTTTGATCCCTAAATCTGCTTGTTTTTTTTGTGTGTGGTACTTGGTTTGATTTGAACGAAGTTTTTTGTATCTAAGCTATTTTTTACTTAGCTATCTATCTATATATATAAAAATGAATTGCTGTTCGTTAGTCTCACTAAAACTCGAGAACGGCTGAACGGATTTATCTTATCTTAGTCTTGAAATGTTCGTGGAGGTCTAGGGAAGGTTTAAAAGGCGAGAAAAAATCGAATAACCGATATTCCCACGGGATTGGGACTTACGCGGGTGAAACCGCGGGGCGCAGCTAGTGCTTTATAAAAATAGTAGCTCTTACCCACAACTTCGTATGCGTGGTTGTTTTGTTTTATATACTAAAACCATCCTCTTGAATCACTCTATTAAAAAAACCGCATCAAACTCCGTTGCGTAGTTTTAAAGATCTGAGCATACACAGGGACAGACAGACAGCGGGAAGCGACTTTGTCTTATACTATGTAATGATGAACATTAATTATCAACATTTATTTAGTACTTTAAGAGAGTACGTAGGTAATGTAAACCTTAAAACACAACATTTCACACATCGATATCTAGCTCCAAGCTAAGTAACTAGACTTGTGTTATGGGTGCTAGACAACGGATCTACTACTTACATACTTTCGTTTGTAAACATATACTTATAATACATAAAAACAACCAGACCACAGACAAATATCTAAGCATAAATACTTGTCTAAGGCGGGAATCGACCCTGCAAGCCTGTGCTTCGCAGTCCGGCATGATGACCATTGTGCCAACGGGGTCGTCAAATCCTTCTTGAATAATGCCTATAGAGCTTTACAAAGTACAATATTATTTTTATATGTTTCATGCTAAAGTAGATACTATCAGCTATAACAATATTGATTAACACCTAATAATTGACCTATTCGAAATCTGAAGGCTTCGCCTGTAAATTAGCTAGGCACTTACATAGGCTTTAGTCTAGCATACCTACGTAAACTCTTAGGTACAAAGTACGAGCCTAAGTCCGGTGCACACCGATCAATACAGCTAAAAACTTCGTCAGCCCTGTATTTACAGGACTAGGCAAGGCAATTGGTGGCGCTGTTTTTCAGTTAATATAAGAAATCTATACTTATAGCTATACAAAGCTGAAGAGTTTGTTTGTTTGTTTGAACGCGCTAATCTCAGGAACTACTGGTTCGAATTGAAAAATTCTTTTTGTGTTGGATAGTCCATTTATCGAGGAAGGCAACTTTTTATCCTGATATTCCCACGGGATCGGGAGTTACGCGACTCCCTACATAAATTTTAAGCTTATATATCTTTTCTATTCAGTAACTTATACTAATCGAATCGGTCCAGTAATTTTTGAGCTTTTTCGTTACTAACAACAAAACAAAAATCTCTTTCCTCTTTATAATATTAGTATGGATAAAATAAAAAGACATACATATTTAACATTATAAATACAAAAAAAGAAGTAACCAGTTAGTCAAATAACCTGTATGGATAGGTTATAAACATATTTTTGTTTTTCTTTGTAATGAATTGGCTATTATTTTAGGACATTTGAACATTTGTACTTATTGACTGTTGTCTTTGTAGCATCCGAACATTTCAACATTTGTTTTTATTGACAAATTATATTTGTAACGACTGGACAAGAAGATCTACCTAGTACGGCGAAAAATGCAGGTCCGGTTAAGATGAAAGGGTACCGGCGCTCTCTCCATACAAACGTAGTCGACTGTTTCCTCCCTGGATAATGACACTAGCACAAATATTTTTGTGCCATAAAACCATTTCCATTACCATGTCATTATCCAGGGAGAAAACAGTCGACTACGTTTGTTTGGAGAGAGCCCCCGGTACCCTTTCCTCTTAAGGTCCTTGTATACTTCGATATAGCGAGCGAAGACGTCTAGTCATTTGGACTGGGGTTATAAGAATCGTGCTTGCTTTCTAGCATTTAAACAATTTCCAAGCATTATGCGTAGGTATCCGATCGATTGCCCAACTGAGTAGGAAGCAGGTCAAACCTAACTAGCCCACGCATTGATGTTTTAACAAACTTCCTTGTTGTTGAATGTTTGACTTGAAGTATAACTTAGGAACGAAGCTCACTTCGTAAACGTTAACAAACAATTACGCACAAAGGGATAGTAACATAATAGTATGGAGCCAGGAATATTCGCACCATTTTACAAATATGTGTCAATGAATAGCAGCTGTCAATACAAACAACAAATATATTGTAACCAAATCTCGTCAGGTTTGTCTGTTTTTTGATAATCTATACATATAAAATGCTTTGTCCTGACTGACGGATCAACGCACAGCCTAAACCGCTGATCGTAGAGACCTGAAACTTGGAGGGTGTGCTGTATGTATGACGTAGGCACCGGATAAGACAGGATTTTTCGAAATTCAAAGCAAAGTTTGTATGGGACAACGTGATTCCTTGGTCCAATCTACTTCAAATTTTGCATAAACATTCTTTAACAGAATTAATTGAAGACGTGTTTCGTATTTTATTGAAATTTATCCCCTAACGGGGTTAAAAAGGGGGAGAAAATTATTTTGAGGGTGGTTGGTTAAAAGTACCATTTTCGACCTCTACGCGGACGAAGTCTAGGGCAATCTAGTTTATACATATAAAATGCTTTGTCCTGATTGACTGACGGATCAACGCACAGCCTAAACCGCTGATCGTAGAGACTTGAAACTTAGAGAGTGTGCTCTATGTATGACGTAGGCATCCGATAACAAAGGATTTTCCGTAATTCTATCCTTTAGGTCGTGAAAAAGGGAGGGGGGAGTTTGTTTGGGACAACTTAATTCCTTGGTCCAATCTACTTCAAGTTTTGCATAAACATTCTTTCGACTTCTACCCGGACGAAGTCGCGGGCAAAAGCTAGAAACAAAGAAAATAAAAAATAACTTACATTACTATCAATCTACGTCACAAATTGAAGGATATGATAGATATGTGACTAGATTTATGTAATGATGAAAAACATTCGGATAAGATTTGTTTTTCATTTGCTAAATAACAGTAAAAGTTTACAATTTACAAGATATTAAAAAACATGTTGCTTACATTAATGACTAGCAGCGCTCCGTGGTTTCACCCGCGTAACTCCCGGGATAAAAGTAGCCTATGGTATTCATTATTATATATAATGAATACCCAAGTTTCATCAAAATCGGTCCAGTAGTTGCGGAGCCTTTTCGTTCCAATCATAAAAACAAACATATTTATTTCCTCTTTATAATATTAGTGTAAATCTCTATACAGTGCAAGTTGCTGTGTTGGCTTAGTGGTAGATACCTCGACTTTCATTCTGAAGGTCGTTGATTCAAATCCCGACAGTGCATCGATGAGATTTTTCTTAAGAAAAAAATTTGTGCGCTAATTGACATTGCTCTTCCGGTGAAGGCAAACACCATGATGAAACCCGCGGCTTAGTAGGCTCCAGAAGTATTGACAAATTCTCTCCTCTGGACATGGTCGACTAAGCTGAGAGGGTAATAGGTGCTGGGCAAGCCTACTCCATCCTCACGCAAAAGGAAAAAAATAAAATGAGTCTTATTGCGGAAAACAGCCCGTATACAACTACAAGTATACGGTGCAAACGAAAAAGAAGAAAATGGTTTACGTTGACCATGCCAGAATTTTACAACCCCACTTACAGATATAGACATAAAAACTGAACCACCCACGCCCCCCATCTCGCACAAAGGCGCAACATTATCTTAATATTACAATTTAGGTAAAATTAGAGTAAAGATCCCGAATTATGATTCATGAAGCGGTAGTGATGTTTTCTGAAGCGTAAAATTGAAGAGACAGCCTCGCGTTCGACACTCAGCTTGATAACTCTGGATGGCATTTCCCATTTTGTGAAATCGACGTTTGAGACGATAAGATGAGAATGAGTGATGTGCGCATTTTCAGATGGATTTTAAAGGAGTTTAACATTGAAATTCCTTGACAAAATATACTTCAGTATCTAGTATGATCTAAATTTGGTTTCCAAGTAATAGTACATTGCGATAGAAGTTTGGTAAATCGATTATTGCATAAGCCGAGATGCGATGATCATTAGCCACACGCGTATCGTACGACGTTTAGTTGCGAATAAAAGAAAAGAAAATAAAAAAATAACAAAATTTTTGTGATAGTTCTGTTTACAATTTTTTTAGGCTATATTTTTTGGTAATTATGCTCCCGAAAGGCCAGGCTAAAGACTTTTAACCTATACTGCCTTGTCTGACATACAATATTTTTTAAGGAATTTTCCATTTTTTTTACGTCGGGTGTTAAAAAGAAAATACAATGGTACGGAAAAACACTAAATTTATATTTATGTAAAGAAACAGAACTCAATTTTTAATCGTTTTTAAAGACATTATCACGTAAAATTTTCGTTCTTAAACCGACTTTAGAGACGACCATTTTTGCTAGCATAAAAACTTTTTGGTACCTACTTTTTGTTATACATTAAAACAGTAAAACCCAGATAAACCCACTTTATGAGCAACTGTGATAAAAAAGATATTACATACAATTTATCAACATTAAAGCCTAATTTGTTAAAAAATCATCTTGTAATTGTTGACTTCTTTGATGCTACTAATCTTTTTGTATAATTTCATGTCATCTGCGTATGAAAAATAAATTTAGAGTATATAAAACAAGAACCAATGTCATTAACCACAATATTAAAAAGCAATGGGCCGAGAATGGACCCTTGAGGAACCCCAGAGAGGACATTACACCATGATGATGAATAGCCATTAATGACAATTCTTTGGAAACAGTTCTCAATGTAACAACAAAACCACCTGTATAAATTACCATGGATTCCGGCAAGGAGAAGCTTCTGTAGCAAGACGAAATTATCAATTCAATCAAATGCTTTACGATAATCAGTAAAAATAAATTTCAACCTGCTAGGTTTCTGCCATTCCTGAGAAAAATGGTGGTGACACACAGACAGATAGACGGACAAGAATGTGATCTAAGGGTTTCTTTTTTACTTTTTGATGTACGGAACCCCAAAATGGGTATTTTCAAGCTAACTAGTGTTAAGTAAATAGCCAGTTGACGAATATCTTCACACCAATCACTTTATAAGTAGTTTTTCTTTGTTCCTATACATTTTAAAAGAAAAACTTGAGAGGTGTCAAGGGACACCCGGATGGAACGAAGTTTCTTTCAATTAATTAGTGAAGGAATTGTAATAAAATCAAAAAGTGTCGTTATAACTTTTGGTCTTAATTTTTTCCGTCTAGCCACCATTCGCAACGCGCCATAAGGAACTTCGTTTCAAAAACTCGTAAAACCATTTTTCCCAACCGATACGCAGCTTTTGATTGATAACATGCGATATACTGCCTATCGTTTGTTTTTCAATTACAATTCGATTTGTTATTTGGAACTTTTTGACAACGAAAATAAAATGTTGGAATTTTTTGTTCTATTTCCAATTTTTTAGTAGATTCCAATTATGATCAGAGTTTCAATTAGTTTGTTGTTCTTCAATTCGTTTGAACCATAATTCGACCACTACGGGAATTAGATAATTAACCAATTACCCCAATTTATTAAGTCCTTAAGGTGAAAGGGTACCGGCGCTCTCTCCATACAAACGTAGTCGACTGTTTTCTCCCTAGATAATAACACTAGAGCAAATATTTTTGTTGCATTATACTTATAACTGCAATGAACATGACCAATTTTTGTTTTTTAATAGTTAGAAAATGAAAAAAAAAAAAACATAGGGGTTATAGTCATGGCAGTTATGGGTTTTATGGCACAAAAAAATTGTGCTAGTATCATTATCCAGGGAGGAAACAGTCGACTATGTTTGTATGGAGAGAGCGCCGGTACCCTTTGGCGAATGACATATTTCATTACCTTTTTCTTTGTGTGTTTAATTTTAAAGTTGTCGTGTGCCTGTACCAAATAAATGATTTTCTTTCTTTCTTTCCTTTCACCTTAAGTACCACTAATAAGTAAATATAATACATTGTCTTGTGCAAATAAACCTATATTCCATTAACATTTTATAGGTATTTGCATACGGAAGCATAAATGTAACCACATTGGGTCAAACCATAATTTTAATAGTTCTATTGAAATCTGTTTATTGTTTTCAAATGGCGTCTGACAATGAGCAGTAGAAGTTGTTAAAGTACTGACTTATTTGACCACACGCGTTTGCCTTTTGTTGTCCATTTAATTTGCATAAATAGTCGAGTCCTTGCCCAAATAAGCTTTGCAGATAAAACAAAATATTAGGATGAAAATCTAAATAAACAAGATTTCACCCGAACAAACATACATACATTGCAATTTAACATACATACATAGATGCATACATACATACATTGCAAGTTAAATAAAAGTTTTTGAAAAACGTTATTAAGGCGCTCTTCCAGTACCGTGTGTAGGTATTCACATTACCTTAGCCCCCGCTCACAAAGACGAAGCGTGCTACGTGCTAACTGTTATATTGGATCGATATGCAAAACATTTTAGCATTATTATCCACAAATATAGTTCCTAGAGGTCAAAACCTATCATTTGATTCATTTTTAGTAACAAACGTTAACTATTTTTGAATAAAACCCGATAAACGATCTAATAATTCTCTGTTTTCTAACATTTTTTTTATCGAACGAATTTGTTCATATCATGTTTTCAACCACAATAAACAAAAATATGGTTATTAAACTACAATATCTATTTATATCCAAATAACAAAAAAAGAGTATTTGATTACTTAGAGTTGCTTAAAACAAAGGTCGATTTTGGTAGCTTTATTAGCACCTGGTCTTAACGTAGATATTTTATTTACAGCAGATCAAGTCACATTTTTTGACGTGGTAAAGTTTTATAGACCGATAAACACCGGCATTCACAAAAAAGTGTGACGTCATGCGTTACGTTACGTTGACAAGGTAACCATAGCAACGTATTGAAGTATGCAAAACGGTAATATCAACGATACAAAAGTGTTCATAAGAGGTTTTTTTTATTCAATAGGAGTAATGCAATCCATCATCTCATTACACGTCATGCATTACATTACTTTGAAGCGTCTTAATAATTAAGTAAGAATGTGACAAACATAAACTAACAAAAATGACAGTGGCAATTATAGTTGTGATATAAATATTAACATCCAATTTAAAGTTTTTATCTTTTATATCTATCTTCTATAATATAAAAATGAATCGCAAAATGTGTTGGTAAGCGCATCATGCCTAAACGGCTGGACCGATTTCGCTAATTCTTTTTTTGTTGTGTTTGTTATTGTCCGGAGAAGGTTCTTATGAAAGAAATAATTAAGAAAATTGCGTAGAAAATTATTACGCGGGTGAAACCGCGGGGCGCAGCTAGTTTAAAATATAAATAAAATAATATGTAAAAATTAGTGACGAATGATGGATTTTATCAATTAAATCTCAACTGTGGTTTTTGGCAAGTTTCTTTAATAAATATGAATACGCTGTTTGTACTCAACACCTGTACTCGACACATTCCTTAAAAAATATTGCCTCAGTATATTTTGACGAAACGACTGATGGTTTAGGATATGCGCCAACATTCCGCGTTAAGGGCAGGTGCTAATAAAGCTACCAAAATCGACCTTTGTTTTAAGCAACTCTAAGTATCAAATACTCTTTTTTTGTTATTTGGATATAAATGGATATTGTAGTTTAATAACCATATTTTTGTTTATTGTGGTTGAAAACATGATATGAACAACTTCGTTCGATAAAAAAAATGTTAGAAAACAGAGAATTATTAGATCGTTTATCGGGTTTTATACAGAAACAGTTAACATTTGTTTCTAAAAATGAATCAAATGATAGGTTTTGACCTCTAGGAACTATATTTGTGGATAATAATGCTAAAATGTTTTGCATACCGATCAAATATAACAGTTAGCACGCAGCACGCTACGTTTTTGAGAGCGGGGGCTAAGGTAATGTATGGGCCTACACACGGTACTGGAAGAGCGCCTTAAAATGTATTTTTTTGGATGGAAACGTCATAAGTCGAGGATACATCAACAAAAAATGACCAGCCTTCTTGGACAAGATTACTTTCTATCTTTTGTGATTATTTTGGATGTTCGTCGGTAACAACCGGTTTTCATTTTTCTGTTAAATCGAATAAAAAAATATTTTGGCTTCGCGCGGCTTGTCCAATGTGCTTGTAGCTAGTATCAGTATCATTACGCATTAGGAACTTCAAAAACCTAACCTCCTTGCTTTGGTTTTCACCAAAGAATAATAATTAAGAATATAATTAATTAAGCTTCACACGGCTCATGCATACTGCCAGAGGTAGTATGGAGTCTCTCATTCACTCTCGTTATTATGAAGATTTTTATGTATTATTCGTAATGAAAAGCACAGTGTTTACCTCGGGTAAAAGACTCATTAAGTCCCTCGAACTATTAGCGAAACTCCGTCTCGGGACTCAATGAGTGACTTTTACACCTAGGGTAACAATGTCCTATTAAATTTCGACGACGAATAGATTCAGAAAATTGGTGTCATGCGACTTGAAAGTCGGTATGACTTGTAGTCGTATACTACCAAGCTATGTCACCCGAGCCATTAAAAACTAGAGCCTCTTATAAAATCCTAACGTTCGGGCTAGTTAAATTGGCACAGAATTCAACTTAATATACTGTAATTTTTTAATGAAATTCTTTTGCCAATTTATCGGGCTTGGACAAAATTGAGCATCTTTTATAATATAAAAATTAATCGCTGAATGTGTTGCTAAGCGTAAATTTCGAGAACGGCTGAACCGATTTCGCTAATTCATTTTTTAGTATATTCCTTGAAGTAGAGGATGGTTCTTACGGAGATAAAAATTCAAAATATTGCCTGAAAAAGTCTAAAAACATCACTTTTCTATACTCCCAAGTTCTAACGGAGAGTAAAATTGCCTGAAAAAGTCTAAAAACATCACTTTCCCCAATTCCCATACAAACGATTCGTAATAATACTTAAAAGTCAATCTGAACTTTAAAACCCTACCATAAAGTTCAAGTTTTAGTGAGCGGTTCCGGGAAGACAAAACAATTGAGTGACGTTAGTATCGTATAAAAAGTCGATGTCGATCGTGTCGCGGTGTTATTAGTTGCCAAACTTCACCTAAACGGCTGAACCGATTTGGATGAATTTTTTGTGTATATTTGTTAGGTCTGAGAGTCGAACAATATCAATATTTTTTTAACGGCAAAACAACGTTTGCCGGGACAGCACTTGGCAATATTTTTAATGCAACTATAATCAAATTGCTATTTTTCTAATAATTTATATTTTTATTATTTATATTAACTTAATGATAATTTTATAACGCCTCTTAGGCAGAGTAAAATTAATCTATATATATAAAAGAAAGTCGTGAAAAGAAATCTGTTCTGCCGTTCTTGAGTTATAAGTGGTGTAACTCCACTTATAACTCAAGAACAGCAGAACAGATTTGGGTGAAAATTGGTGGGGAGGTAGCTTACAATCAGAAGACGGACATAGGATATTTTTTTCGATATTCCCACGGGATCGGGACTTACGCGGGTGAAACCGCGGGGCGCAGCTAGTTTGTAATAAAATCGAACTATGTATTTGTACAATCAACAACGGTCAAAAGTCTCCGCCACCGTAACGTTTACAATCCTGTGCAGCACTATTTGAACATTATAACAACGTAACTTGTGGATCGAACCCACGTCGGTTGGTGTAGCGGGTGGAGGCTTATACCACTCATACAACTAAATACATAGCTAGGGAGTTTTGGCGGGAACGAGTTAATAACATGTCGTGCTGCAGTTTTATTTTCATGAAACTTAGTTGCAACCCGAGTTGAATTGTATAATTCTGGTGGAATGTTATTCAATTTAGTTCTGTGAAAGTGCACAAGTGTAGTGAAAGTATAAAATTAGTGTCAAACATGAAGTTTTCTCGTTGCCTCCAAATCTCCTATTAAGGATATGGTAAACATGCCACCGCTTTACTATAGCCCCTGACTTGACGGACTATGACGACTTTGACTGTATTGAAACACTTTAGGCTCGATTTATGAAAAATCGGGTCATATTTGATGCAAAATATAACTTGACACTGGCTAAATGCACAAGCCTTGCGAAGCCATAATAAAAGAAAAGAAAAATATATAGCTAACATGTTGAAATTAAAAATCACACCGAGTATTTTTACTTCAAGTATTTATGTTTGTGTGTAACGTCTATTAGAAGAAGTCCAATACTTGTTTATAGTATTATTGTAGCAAACTGATAGTTTATTTATGATGCATACTGTACCTTTATTCGCAAATAAATAATTGATTGATTGAAATAAAGCCTTATTGCTTATTACTGACCTGTGTCTCTAGTAACATCGAACAGCTTGGCTTGCAAATACCGATTCGGTCCCATCCCCTTCGCTAGGAACAAGCTCCCTCTATCGGCCGACGTTAGCAAACATACGTTCACTAAAATCTGTGGAGTTAGAAGAAGTAAGGAATTATTAGATACTAGCTGCGCCCCGCGGTTTTACACGCGTAAGTCCTAAACCCGTGGGAATATCGGGATAAAAAGTAGCCTATGTGTTAATCCAGGTCTCCAGCTATCTAGCCTATACCGAGTTTCATCGCAATCAGTACAGTAGATTTTGCGTGAAGGAGGAACAAACACACACACACACACACGCACACACAAACTTGCACATTTATAATATTAGTAGGAAGTAGGATTTAATGAAAAAGTCGGTTCACGGATGATATGTAATTTAACGTGATAACGTTATAAGAACTATTGCTATAGGGTTACCTTGTCAATAACGGTAACGTGACATGTCGTCACACTTATTAGTGAGTGCAGGTGTTCATCGATTTATAAGACGTTATCACCTCAAAAAACAAACTTGAAAAAATTGAAAAAAAAAAAAAAAAACAAACTACTTGAAGCGTTGTGTAATGATAAGATGTATAAAACACGCGTTGACATCACGTCAAAAGACGTAGAAGACGTAACTTAGTGCAGACGTCATACGTCACCAAAAGCTCTCTAATGGTAACGTAACTTTTTACATGATTATAAAAGCACAGACATACTTTTCATTGTAATCGTAAAACACCAAATTTAATTACGTAGCGTAAATTTACACAAAAACAGTTTTGTCGTTAGGTTTAAGGCTAGGAAATCATGCGAGTGACGAGTACATAAACGTAAGTACATAATGTAAAATATAAATGTTTCGTTTTTTATTGCCCAGTTTTGGGTTCGCGTTAGACTTTGCTCAGACGTCATGGGGACTTTATAATATTTATTATCAACATTCTCCACTCACGCAACCTGCCACTACTGACGAATGATAATAGGCATATCTACTTTTAATCTTTTCAAAACAATTTTCAGTGATAATCAGTATTACTTGACACTATCTACAAGCAAAATCCTTAGAGAAAAAAAACAGAAGTGGGTAGGTACGTGATTACGGCTGATAAATTGATAGAACACCTGCATTCACAAAAAAGTGTCTGTTCCGGGTTACAGACACCGTCATGTTCCGGTACTACGACGGCGTCATGGTAAACGTCACGCTTCTGGTGTTTGTTTTATATTGTTTATTAATAATATCGCTCATCTGGACTTGTCTTATGGTGACGAGTGACGAATATAACACTTATGTAATGGGAAAAAATATAAATGAAAAATCAGGAAAAAATAATAGTAATTAAAAAATATATACATAGGTACATATATAAGTAAAGGACAAACAAAAATATATATTTTTATTTCAATTTTGGTCATTTTCTTATGACGTTATCACGCAAAATTATCGTCCGTAAACCGACTTTACAGACAGCCATTCAATTTTTGTTACAATACTGCCTGAAGCCTAACTCGTAAATCTCCGTTTTCATTTAGACCGTAGGATGAAGACTTGTTTGCTAATTTAAATTACATTTTTTATTACCACACTTAAAGCCCGGGGTTTTGTAAAGTTCAACATTTAAGCTGAATTTAGATTAAACGGAATTAGTTGGGTTTAAGACCGTGGATAAGAATAAAGAATTTTCATAACTACATAAATATAAATAGTACAATTTACTTAGTTAAAGCACCCCCTTTTGAAGCCTAGAATACGAGATAATACTCAGTCTAGGATTCAAAATATCTATATATATAAAAGAAAGTCGTGTTAGTTACACCACTTATAACTCAAGAACGGCAGAACAGATTTGGGTGAAAATTGGTAGGGAGGTAGCTTAGAGCCAGGAGACGGACATAAGATAATATGCCCACGGGATCGGGACTTACGCGGGTGAAACCGCGGGGCGTAGCTAGTGCTACTATAAAATTAATTTTATTTTTTTAAACTTTAAGAAAGAACTGTATGATATGGCAATTTATGTAACTACTAGCAACGCTCCGCAGCTTCACAAGCGTAACTCCCGATCCCATGGGAATATCAGGATAAAAAGTAGCCTATAACCTTCCTCGATAAATGGACTATCCAACGCAAAAATATTTTTTCAATTCGAACCAGTAGTTCCTGAGATTAGCGCGTTCAAACAAACAAACAAACTCTTCAGCTTTATAATATTAGTACCTATAGATTCTATGTAAATAAACTATTTATTTATTATAGAAGTAGGTATCTTATTTTTACTTGTTTTGTCGCCTTGGTCAATTTGCCTTTCAGACATCGATATTTTTGACGAATGAATTCCGGATCAAAATGTTAATAGAAATTAAGGAAAAGTTTCACCCGCGTATGTTGACTTTCTCCAACTCTTTATCAAAATTCATCAAAATTAGTCTAACAGTTTTGGCGTGAAAACAGCAGAGTTACTTTCGCATTTTTTAGCGGTCATAACACAAGCCTAGTTGCTTTACTTGGAGGTGTAGGTAGTTTGTGCATTGTCAAGCAATATTAATTTATCTATACTAATATTATAAAGCTGAAGAATTTGTTTGTTTTTTTGGACGCGCTAATCTCAGGAACTACTGGTTTGAATTGAAAAAATCTTTTTGTGTTGGATAGTCCATTTATCGAGGAAGGCTATAGGCTACTTTTTATCCTGAAATTTCCACGGGATCAGGAGTTACGGGGGTGAAACCGCGGAGCGCTGCTAGTATTTCGATAAAAGACGAAAATAGAAAAAGGAATCACGTTGTCCCATACAAACTTTTCCCCCCTTTTTCACCCCCTTAGGGGTAGAATTTCGGAAAATCCTTTCTTATCGAATGCCTACGTCACACAAAGAACACACCCTCCAAGTTTCAGGTTTCTACGATCAGCGGTTTAGTTTATAAATAAGGTGGCAGGTGACCCTTATTAACCGCAGGTACGTCGGCTGCATAATTGCAGACCCACCGTAGCGCTCCAAAACGGCTGTTATCAGAATGTTTTCAACACAAGCAAGATTCCACACACCTGCTTTAGGTAAAGTCTAAAGTCTTCTAACTCATCAATTAATCAAACAAAATTTATTAGAATGCAAACATTCCAAACATAGTAGTTTTCGAACTCTACCGAGGACTGCAATTATGCAGCAGACTGTACCTTATTAGCAGGATACTTATTTACTAGGTATCTATACATAATAGAATTAACTTACCTTATGGCACAATACATTAATATCTAATTCGTTGGCGACATCCTTTATCAAATCCATAAACAAGTCCGCCTCTTCGAGCTGCCTTTGCGTTGAATTGCTTGGCGATCGTGATCTCTGCAAGAAAAGAAATACAAATATAAACTAGGATACAAATATAAAAATACATATATAAACTAGGATACAAATATAAAAAAATACAAATAAAAACTAGGATACAAATATAAAAAAATACAAATATAAACTAGGATACAAATATAAAAAAATACATATATAAACTAGGTTGTTGCGTCCAGACTTAAGAGGAAAGGGTACCGGCGCTCTCTTCATACAAACGTAGTTGACTGTTTCCCCCTGGATAATGACACTAGAGCAAATATTAACTATTCTACTGCACTCTAGGTAATTTAATCTGAATTTAATTTAATTTAATCTGCACTCTTGGTAATTTAATCTGAATTTAATTTAATCTGCACTCTAGGTAATTTAATCTGAATTTAATTTAATCTGCACTCTAGGTAATTTAATCTGAATTTAATTTAATTTAATCTGCACTCTTGGTAATTTAATCTGAATTTAATTTAATCTGCACTCTTGGTAATTTAATCTGAATTTAATTTAATCTGCACTCTAGGTAATTTAATCTGAATTTAATTTAATTTAATCTGCACTCTAGGTAATTTAATCTGGCATTGTAAAATATAATGGCTGACAATATAATCTCGATAATGCATTTACAAAGTGATACAGTGAGGTTGCAGTTTGCAAGTACCTAGATAGATAGATAGATAACTTTATTTGTAGAACCCAGAAAGAAACAGAACACGATAAACACAAAGTAAAGTAATAGCTAGAAAGTATAAGTTGCACAAATGGGCGGCCTTATCGCTGAACGCGATTTCTTCCAGGCAACCTTTGGATGGAAAAGAACTGATTCAGCTTTAATGGTAGGTTGTGAATAATTTTACTTATAATAATAAATAAATAAATAAATAAATAAATATTGCAGGACATTTCACATATCGCCATCTAGCCCCAAGCTAAGTAACTAGACTTGTGTTATGGGTGCTAGACAACGGATATACTGCTTATATACTTTTCTTTTGTAAATATATACTTATAATACATAGAAACAACCAGACCATAGACAAATATCTAAGCATAAATACTTGTCTGAGGCGGGAATCGAACCCGCAACCCTGTGTTTGGCAGTCCGGCATGGTGACCATTGTGCCAACTGGGTCGTCATAACATACATATTTACATAATTATGATTTTAAATATTAAATTAATAATACATACATACATGTATACATACATAAATAATACAGGAATATATAAGGATATTAGACAGTACTGAGGTAGTGATCAGTTACCATAGCTTTGAAAATGGGTAGGGACTTAGCAGATCGGATGGGTTGAGGCAGGGAATTCCAGAGTATCACACAGTGAAAAGAGAAGGATTTGTTGTAGAAAGTAGAGTTGAGGAGAGGAGCTTGACGGAGAAGGGATTCTGTTGAACGGAGTTGTGGGCGTCACTCAGGAACTTGAAACGTTCTCTGAGGTAGTGAGGAGAGGCGGGACTTACCTACCTAGCTATTTGCAAGCCGAAAGCTTTTCTGATTCATTTAAAACATATTTATCGTATTTAAAACACGTTTCGAATCGAAATAATTTATTGATGAATGGTGTTTCAATGTAAATAGAATTTCGTCGGATGAATATAAATTCATTTTGCTCATTGAATGTTTTGATTGCATTTTTTGTTTGATTACGTTGTAGTATTTTGTTATTTGATATTTAGATACAAGCTTTATTACTGCATTTTTTAATCCTTTAGAGGTTGAATTTTGAAAAATAGTGTTTTAGTGTCACTATTCAGGAGGAAATAGTCGACTACGTTTATATTGAGAGAGTGCCCTTTCTTCTTAATCTACACTTATCTATACTAATATTATAAAGCTGAAGAGTTTGTTTGTTTGTTTTAACGCGCTAATCTCAGGAACTATTGGTTCGAATTGAAAAATTATTTTTGTTTTGGATAGTCCATTGATTGAGGAAGGTTATAGGCTACTTTTTGTCCCGATATTCCCACGGGATCGGGAGTGACGCGGGTGAAACCGCGGAGCGCTGCTAGTTTTATAGAGGTACAATCAGGAATCGTCATTACTGGGAGTTTATTTCCCAATAGACTGATTAGTAAGTCTATTGGGAAAGAAACTCCAAGTAGTTAAACTGGTAAGACTACTAGGTAAATATACTAAGAACTGCTCAATTAAAGCCTATATTTGTAAATAGTACGCACGGATACAATATCGTTTTACGATTTATACGCATGTAAAAGCACAAAGCTTCCAGAATAAAGTGTCAAAGCTTTGTACCTCAAATTAGTGACAGCTTTTGCAAGTCCAACCCTTTCTAGATGAGAGGGAACGAGTCTGTAATTTGGTTGCTGTGTGGGGAACGGTTGGAACCATTTTACAGGCTTTTATGTGAATGAATGATGATTGCTGAGGCCTTTCTGCATACAGATAATGAGACCTAGGCTATTTTCAGTGTGTAGGTCACCATTTTCAGGGTTCCGCACCTCTAAAGGTAGAAAAGAGAACCCTTATAAGATCTCTTGTTCGTTTGTCCGTTCTGTATGTCCGTCACAACTCAGGAACGGATGCATTTAGCAAGTCGACATTTATTCCAGATAATATAGTCGCTATCTATCTATCTATATATATAAAATGCTTTGTCCTGACTGACTGACGGATCAACGCACAGCCTAAACCGCTGATCGTAGAGACCTGAAACTTGGAGGGTATGTGTTCTTTGTATGACGTAGTCATCCGATAAGAATGAATTTTTCGAAATTCTACTCTTAAGGGGGGCAAAGTTTGTATGGGACAACGTGATTCTTTGGTCTCTACTTCAATTTTCGACTTCTACGTGGATGAAGTCGCGGCAAAAGCTGTATAAAAGTCAAGGTAATCCTGAGTCAACAAGATAAAGAGATGGATAAATTTAGATTTTCGCGACCAAAATTTACCTTAATTTTCAACTTTTTTAGATTTTCTGTGAAAATAAACCGTTTGAGATGGTGCGGACAAAGTATGTGATTAGAAGGGAGTGAGTATGAATGTAGAGGGATAGAGAAGAAGAGGACGAACTAAGAAAAGATAGATGAACTGTGTGAGAAAAGACATGAGAGAGATGAATGTGAACGATGAGATGAATATAATGGAAGAAGACTTGGTCTACTGCCAACCTCAAATAAATTGGGACAAGTGCCGGCAGAAGAAGATAGTAACGATATTTTTCAGCTTAGAACACTCTAGATTTTTTAAAGTAATATCTAAAGAGTTGTAACATTTTGACCGTTAACCTCAGTCATATTTTTTAGTTGCGCGGTAACCTTTTAAGCCTATGGTCATAGTAAAGTGTCAAGTTTTCCTATTACGTGGAAAAAAAACTCATTTTTTTTTATTACGATTATTTGTTGCATGGCATTTGATGTTTGACCTATAAATGTCCTCTATGCTTTTATTGAGAGCCGTGTTGGCTTAGTGGTAAATACCTCGACTTTCATTCTGAAGGTCGTGGTTTCGAATCCCGACCGGCCGCGCACTAATGGATTTTTTATACGAATCATCTAACAATAAAATTTGATAATGTAAGATAGTGCATTACCTAATCGACCTGGTTCATGACCTGAAAGCCTAAACTTATAAAAAAATCATAAAGAGCGGCTTGCCTGAGTTTGTATTTAAATATGTTTAGATCAATGCATTTAACGCATTATGTAAAATTTATCTTTGGAAAAATTTATATGCGCTAATTATTATTGACATTCCTCGTACGGTGAAGGAAAAACATCGTGATGAAACCCGCGGCTTAGTTGACTCCAGAAGTATTGACAAGTTTTTTCCTCTGGACATGGTCGACTAAGCTGAGAGGGTAGTAGGTGCTGAGTAAGCCTACTCCATCCTCACGCAAAAAGGATCCAATTAAAATGTACAAGTACCTTTAAAATCAGTCTTCATACTCATATGTTTACTATCCCTTTGTAACAAAAACGGCAGTCGCTAGGATTGGAAAAAATCCTGATGCCTCCCCCAGGGCGATACCCTCATCACAAAAAGTGGCTATGTATATAATCTATTGCTTATTCTATGATTTCAATTCTGACTGCTTGATCCATTAGAGCGAGAGGAAATTGCTGCGATACTCCGCAGATATTCAACATCATAAAAACGAAGTGACGAATATAAAAATATTTCAACAATGTAAGAGAAAAACTGAAAATTTGGCACACCAAATGCGATTTTAGAAATGGCTTTTGTAAGAAAGTATTTAGGTGCAAATTTTATTTTAGTTTTGTAAGAACGTATTTAGGTTGGTAAGTATATATCAATTATGTAATAATAAGTGTTTTAAAAATGCAATTTGTAGCAAAACAGGAAAAGGGAAACATAGATTTTTCGCGCAACAGGACAAAAAAAGATTTATTAAAATCGGTTCATAAACAACGAAGTTATGCCCGAATAGATACGTTAACTAGATGGTTAACATTCGAGTCATATGTGATGAAAATTCATCCTAAACAGATGTCGCTAACGCAACTTAATTCGAAAAGAGGTTAATGCGATTCTTAAATTAAACTATGACGGTACTTGACTGAGTGGCGTAATTGGTAAGTGCACTTGAACGGTATTCAAGGGATGCGAGTTCGAGTCTCGTCTCAGTTGCAATTTTTGAAGACGCATTTTCCTTAAAAAATATTTTCAGATAGCCCAGTGCGCCACTTTGCGCAGTGCACTTTAAAAAATAAAAAACAAAGAAATCTCCTTCTTTTTTTTTAAGTTGGTTATAAATGAAAATATATCTTAGTAGGTATGAAAGAAAATCTCTACAGATAGGGTAGAGGGTATTAGAAAGGTCCAATAACATCGTTGACATGTTGAAGGCAATCTTGAAAGGATTGTATAAATCTCGCGTGTCGCCCTATTTCAGGTCACCGCTCCCATAAATTTTCAAAAGGCGTTTCTGTGTCGCTTGCATTTTTATATTAACTTCTTTTCATCTAGCTATAATGTTAAATGTTTTTAGAATATTTACTAACCTATTTCTAAAACTGTTGAATATCTGACAGTTCTAAGTACTTCAATTTCTTTTTTTATTTCATTTTGAACGTGGGTTTGTGTCATTGGATAGGTCGTTTAAAAATATTAGGGGTGCTTGAAAACCATTTTTAGATTCAGGGATCCGTTTGCGAAATGTTGAGCTTAAGAGAAGCTAAAGTTCTAAGTAAATCGGTTCGGTATCTTTGATTTTTTTGGGGTTTTTCATCGTCGGTTTATGTCGTTGGACAGGTCGTTTAAAAATATTAGGAGTGTTTGAAAACCATTTTTAGATTCAGGGATCCGTTTTCAAAATATAAAGCTTAAGTTAATGCTTGTAAAAGTTATGTATGGTACTCTGGTAGAAAAATGGTTGTTTTTGGATATAGTATAGTATATAGTAGGTATATATCTACTATACTATAAAACTCAGTAATATAGTTTTATCAAATTAACCCTGAACAATGGGCTACCGCAAGGATCAGTACTGGAGCCTCTCCTCTTCAAATTATACAGCCATGACATCCCGATTAAAGGTTGCCTGGAAGAGATCGCTTTGAGCGATAAGGCCGCCCTTTGTAACATTTAGACTTAAGCTTTGTTTTTATTTAATGTTATTTGAAATTAGTGTTTACAATAAAGAATTTATCTATCTATCTATCTATTAAAGCTATTAAATTTTACTCATTGTATCTTTATGTCATACGAAAAATAATCATTTTTATTTATTATTTATTTTTAAGTTAAAATGAAAACTATCGCTAAGTAGGCTTTACAAGTTACAACGAAAAGATCAAAATTTTGTATTATATCCCATTGAGAAACACTTTAATGAAGTTGTTAGAAGGACTTAACCGTTAAACAGTTCATACTACGAGTATGAAACATGTAGACCCTGTTCTCAGTCTGCAAATTGTGACTGGTAACTACAGAACCCAACACTGTGTGTGGCCGGACGATATACACTTGGCAGGTTTTATAAATAAATAAGATTTAAATAGAATATTTTTCATGTATTTACGTCGCTTCCATAAAACAGGAAAGTGTCTACTTAAAGCTTGACTTAAAAAGTTAAAAGAATTCGTAGAACTTTAATCAAGATTTTGCGTAAAAAAAACTTTGCTAATATTTTAATCTCCTACCTTTCCGCGTCTTAAAAAAGGCTTTTATCGTTCGATTGAGTTTTTTCATCAACAAGTTCCCACGTTTTTATTACTTGAGATGTTTTAACGAAACCGCCAAATGGATTGCTAGATTTATGGGCCTACTTTTTTAAAATTAGTTTTACCTTCTATTCTCTTCTCTTTCTCATGCACAAAAATTGTTACTCTCCATTTTACTAAACCTAAACACAAGGGAGCTGCTGCTTCCTTCTTTCTGCTGGTCATGACTTGCCTTGGACAGTGTGGATGTCACTTTATATATTAAGGACCAGGTTGGTCCTGGATAGGGCATGATCAATCCATGTCCGGCTCACTGCGACTGCGGGGCTCCCGAGCAAACTATGCTCCACCTCTTGAATTGCACCTCCAGCCCTAATAGCTGTACATTGGCTGACCTAATGTCAGCTAATAATAACACCAAATACCTGGCAGCACACTGGAGTGGGCGGATCTCACCCCACCTAATCAATTCCCCTTTAAATTGTGCTATCGATACGAAGAACACTAATCCTAGATTTACTTCATATATTTCGACGGAAATTGAGTTTCAAATTGTATCGAATATGCATAGACAAGTCTAGATTTGATTGAATCTAGATTCTGCAGAATCATTGCTGTAAGTGGCTCTTGCATTGCAAAGTTGAATAGTTATTGGAAATTTTCAAAGCTATATTTATATGGAAGGAATATTCAGAGTCTATATTGGCATTTTTATTGCATTCCAGCAATATTGGAATGTAATAGAATCAAGAAACACGTAAAGTAGATAAAGTTTTACATGAAAACTTCACAGAATTCTACAAGACAAGAATTCTGAATTCAAGAATTCTATAGTGATAAAGAGATAATAGCAGAGATAATAGCAACCGATACTAATAAAGTTGTCTTCAGAAGCATTAAGCCCAGATAGGATCTAGTAAGTAATTCTTACCTATTGTGATCTCAGTTAGTTTTTAGACTTTAAGATTAATTCAAATGACAAATACCTACCTATACAAAACTTCCCTTTAGACTCATAAAACCAACTACGCAAGACATCACCATTACGCAAATCGCCTAACTCGCAAAATACCAACAACGCATAACACTTTGGAGGTACGAGGTGGTGTGTACCTCCAAAGGGAAGATCTTCCACCGGGCAGGTGTTATACCCGGTAGGCCGCGGGCTGAGGATGTTTCGTTGGAACTTGTATATGAGCTTATCTTCAGAAAAACTTCGCTTGCGCGATCTAGGATCTCCGATCGGCTTGGTGGCGCCATCTGTTAGTGGCGATGTGAAGTGTCACCACAACACCAACTTTGAACAATAATTTAAGAACTCTACGGTGGGTCTGTAATTCTGACTCCGATCGTACAAAGGTATAAGGTCCTTATTCTCAGAAGAAGAAAAAAACCAAAAATCGATTTACATTTTGTGTACTAAGTATCGGGAATTTGTCAATAAAACAAAAAATACAAATTATTTTTATCGCCTTCAAAGTAGGCCCCATCGCTTGCAATACAACATCTCCACCGCTTCACCCAGTCTTCCATACATTTTTCATAGGCTATTTGCGGTATGGCCTTTAGCTCATTCAGCGAATTTTCTTTTATGGCTTCTATCGACTCAAAACGTTTTCCTCGAAGTGGTAATTTTAACTTAGGAAATAAAAAAAAGTCAGACGGAGCCATATCAGGTGAATACGGTGCTTGGTCGAGAACTTTTGTTAAATTTTTCGCTAAAAACTCTTTCACTATAATGGCTGTGTGTGATGGTGCATTATCATGGTGCAGCATCCATGAGTTGTGTTGCCACAAATCTGGACGTTTTCGGCGGATACTCTCACGCAAACGCTTCATGACGCCTAAATAATATTCTATATTCACTGTTTCTCCCTCTGGAAGGAATACGGAGTGAACCACACCGCGGTAGTCAAAAAAAACTGTCAGCATCACCTTGATTTTGGAGCGACTTTGCCGCGGTTTTTTGGGTTTTGGCTCGTTTTCGAGACGCCATTCTAAAGACTGTTGGCTTGTTTGCATGTCGTACTCATAAACCCATCATAAATCTCGTCGCCAGTTATTATACGTTTCATAAAGGTCGGATCCGTAGAAGCTCGGGAAACCATGTCTTCAGCGACATGCTTTCGCTGCGGTTTTTGAACAAAATTAAGCTCTTTTGGAACTAGTCGAGCGGCGACGCGTTACATGCCTAAAATGTCAATGAGAATGTTGTGGACGGACTTAAAAGATAATATGTTCACCTCACTAGCCAACTCTCATAGACTCATACGTCGATTTTCGAGCACTAGCTTCTTGATTCTGTCGATGTTTTCTTTGGTCGTAGCGGTTGAAGGTCTACCAGAACGAGGCAAGTCTACTACTACTTCTCGGCCTTTTTTAAAAGCCTTATACCATTCATAAGCTCTTGTTTTCGATATACACGATTCGCCGTAGGAATTTCGCAACATTTTTAGTGATTTTCCACATGAAATATCATTCGAAACACAAAATTTAAGGCACACTCTTTGTTCAACAATATTTTCCATTGTAAAAATCGCCGAGGACTCAAAACTATTACCAACAAAAAGTGTAGTTTAAAACAAATTAAATGACAGATCCCGCTCAAATTTTGCGCGCTTAATCAGTACAGTGCTACCAACATGCAGTAAAAAAATTAGAACGACCTCTTTTACGCGGGTCTTTTTATTGACATATTCCCGATACTTTTTACACAGATACTACTCTGCGACGTTGTATCATATAAGAGAAGAGATGGCTCCTTTATTTAATCATAATGCTCCAGTAACGTCAGATTTAATAACATATCCATATGTAATAGCTACGCCTTAATAGATTTAAACCAATTACGATGATGTGGGGATAGGGTGGACTCTCGTTTTTATAACCATGCATTTATTATCTAACTAAGACTAAGATATAGGACTTATGTAATTACTAAGAGCAGTGTTGGCTTAGTGGTAGATACCCTTTCATTCTGAAGGTCGTGGGTTCGAATCCAGGCCGGCCGTGCACAAATGTATTTTTCTCAAGAAAAATTTATGTGCGCTAATTGACATTGCTCTTACGTTGAAGGAAAACATCGTGATGAAACCCGCGCCTTAGTTGGCTCCAGAAGTATTGACAAATTCTCTCCTCTGGACATGGTCCACTAAGCTGAGAGGGTAGTGGGTGCTGGGCAAGCCTACTCCATCCTCACGCAAAAAGGACCTAATTAAAAAGGGTCCAATGGCGGAAAACAGCCTGTATACAAGTACAAGTATATAATTACTCCGCGGTTTCACCCGCGTTAGTCCCGATCCCGTGGGAATATCATAATAAAAAGTAGCCTTCCTCGATAAATGGACTATCCAAACAAAAATATTTTTTCAATTCGAACCAGTAGTTCCTGAGATTAGCGCGTTCAAACAAAGAAACAAACTCTTCAGCTTTATAATGTTAGTATAAATTTTCAATTTTTACATATTACTAGCTTTTTCACGTGACTTCGTCCGCGTAGAAGTCGAAAAATTGAAGTAGATTGGACCAAGGAATCACATTGTCCAAACTTTGCCCCCCTTTTTCACCTCCAAAAGGGTGGAATTTTGAAAAATCCTTTCTTATCGGATGCCTACATCATACAAAGAACACACCCTCCAAGTTTTAGGTCTCTACGATCAGCGGTTTAGGCTGTGTGTTGATCGGTCAGTCAGTCAGGACAAAGAATTTTAAATGTATAGATTATGCTCAAGTATTGCCATGCCTTTATTCTTTAACTACTTTACAAATACCTATAGTAATAATTTAGAAAACCTGATTGAATTCTAATTTCCCATTTGAATTTTTCGAAACGTAAATGGTCATAATCGAATGCTAATAATTTCGAATTTGAATTCAAACTTCGTCTTCAGACCGCAATACTAGTCCCAACTCATGTTTATTTCTGCAACGTCTACAATTTATTGCACAAACGATTTAATTTAAACCTTACTGTCGGCAGACCAACCGTAGAGTTTTTAAATTGGTATGATGAGAATGTTTTCTGTAAGGTCCTACTTGAGTTGAAAAACTTTAAACTTAAGGCGCTCTTCCAGTACCGTGTATTCACATTACCTTAGCCCCGTTCTCAAAGACGTAGCGTGCTGCGTGCTAACTGTTATATTTGATCGATATGCAAAACATTTTAGCATTATTATCCACAAATATAGTTCCTAGAGGTCAAAACCTATCATTTGATTCATTTTTAGAAACAAACGTTAACTATTTTTGAATAAAACCCGATAAACGATCTAATAATTCTCTGTTTTCTAACATTTTTTTGATCGAACGTAGTTGTTCATATCATGTTTTCAACCACAATAAACAAAAATATGGTTATTAAACTACAATATCCATTTATATCCAAATAACAAAAAAAGAGTATTTGATTACTTAGAGTTGCTTAAAACAAAGGTCAATTTTGGTAGCTTTATTAGCACCTGGCCTTAAACTAAAGCATGATTTTAAAGTCCTACTTGAGTTCAAACATTTCAATATCTATAATATAAAAATGAATCGCAAAATGTGTTGGTAAGTGCATAACTCAACAACGCCTGGACCAATTTGGCCAATTCTTTTTTTGTTGTGTTTGTTATTGTCAGGAGAAGGTTCTTATGAAAGAAAAAAATGAAGAAAGTCAGGCAGAAAATTATTACGCAGGTGAAACCGCGGGGCGCAGCTAGTATCTATATATATTAGAACTTTACAGGGGAGGCTCACAGCTAAGCGAAGCTTGCTGATCGTTTTCGGTCGTGCGGGTTAAGCGACGCCTGGCGCGGTCATTACTTCGATGGGTGATCAATTAGTAGTGTGCCAAAAATGTATTTTCGTGAGCCCCTCCGTGCTTCGGAAAGCACGTTAAGCCGTTCTTGGTCCCGGTTGCTACCTCTAGTAGCAGTTGTTAGATCAAGTTAGAGGCCTTAAGTCGATCTGAAAACTCTGACAATAGGAGAGCCAAACCACTGTACGAGAAGAAGAAGAAGACAATGCGTCTGCACTTTTGTTGCTTGGATTTTTCTTATGAAAAATTGATGTGCGCTAATTTGACATTGCTTTTACGGTGAAAGAAAACATCGTGATGGAGACCGCGGCTTAATTGTCTCCAGACGTATTGATGAGTTATTTCCTTCGACCACACGGTCGACTAAGTTGAGAGAGTAGTACCTATAGGTGCAGGACATTAGTGGACATAGTCTCTCTACCCTCACAAAGAATAGACCCAACTAAAGAGTTGGTTTTCGTCTGGACCTATTCAAGGAAAAAATGCTTTTTAGCAAAAAAATAAAAAAAATGTTACCAAAAAAAAATTGTATATGAAGTTGCAACTTTCTTTGTTCGGGTCAAATCTTGCAAGATTTGACCCATATAGAGTATAATGTAGTATAATGAGAATAGGAGCATGGTCATGGCAGTTATAAGTTTTATGCAAGAAAATATTTCCTCTAGTATCAGGGAGAAAACAGTCGACTACGTTTGTATGGAGAGAGTCCCCGGTACCCGTTCCTCTTAAAATAAATACTATAGTATATTTTTTTAATTTGCCAGCAATCCTGTGTACAAAATACCTACTCTAAGCAAAGACGGCTAAAAAGATTCAACTGGGTCTGGAATCCTGCTGGCAAAATGGGATTAGCTCGGGAACGGTGCAAGCTTGCTTTTTGTTAACAAGTTCTTTAGAATAAGGGTAAACGTTTTAATCTACTTTACGTAATTCAGAAAAGCCTTTTAAAGGAAGAATGTTTCATGAAGCATTAAGGTATTAAAAATACCTACCAACCTATCCACATTTATGTACACTAATATTATAAAGAGGAAAGATTTAATTCTTTGTCTGTTTGCATTGAATAGGCTCCGAAACTACTGAACCGATTTTCATGAAACTTGGTATAGCGATACATTGATTTATTGGGAATAACATAGGCTACTTTTATCTCGATATTCCCACGGGATCGAGAGTTACGCGGGTGAAACTGCGGAGCGCTGCTAGTGACTGACAAATGTAACCGACCTAGAATTCTAGTTTAGTTTCATATTGCTAGTCCAGTGACTACTTGATACGGAACCCTAAAAGCAGGATTGCACCAAAATTGCCCACTGTTTTACCTAACGTTCACTTGTTTTGAAACGGTCGCGGTCTGCGAACTTTTGATCGAAACTACGTTCACATTAAGAGCAAACAATAGACATAATATCTAGATTATCGAGCTACTTATATCTAAAGATAATTGAATAAAACTGTAACAATACACTGCATTACAATAAAATCGATACAGGAACATGAAAGAAGCCGTAAAATTTATTATCCCTCGACGGGTCACCCGTTGCGTGAGGGGTGCGGGCGCGGGCGTGCCGTCAGAATTAAGTAGACACCTCGCTTTAATAATAAAAACAGTTATTGTTTTTTTATTAAAGCGAAGTTATGTAGTAGCGAAGTATGATGTGGGAAGCAAACCGGTGATTACCCCTGTCTGCACTATAAAATGCAACCATGGATTACCTCTGGTTTGAATAAAACTATTGATAATTATTGACTACAGTTTATCAGTATCCAGTGGGAACCCTCAATGTTTTTAATAGGAGATATCTGGCCCGTAACTCTAAACTGGTACGGACGAATCTACCCATACACATTTTAAAAAGTGGAAATTTGGCCCGCAGACTTGTTTTTTCGTGGGCGAGATGTACCCTACTATAGATACCATGGCACCAATGTGGACACAACATTTAAAACTGAGTAATTTACTGCACACTCGAGGTGTAATTTTGTTCATCACTCCGAAGTTTCTCATCATTCTTACCAAATTGCTACCCCTATGGTATCCTCTTTTCAACAAAAAACGAATAATCTCAATCGGTTGAGCCTTCTTTGAGTAGTCGGTGAACATAAAATTATAGATACATAAAAATTAAAACGCTTTTGTGGTGCGTTTTAATATTATCCTATCCTCGTCAGATCTTCACCAAATTGGGATGTTGTTATGGGACCACCCTTGAGATAGACCCTTTCCAACAGAAAAAGATTTATCAAAATTGGTTTATTACTATGAATATAAATCGCGTGAGTTTCAAAAGTATAACTGAACGAACTACCTAAGATAGCCTAGGCTTTCAGCTAGCTGACGGCCTGAATTTCTAGATAGACTACTTTTCTATTATTTAAAACGAGATATTTACGATGTTTCGGAGCTACTTTTTACATCGATTTTCCCACAGAATCAAGACTTACCAAACCGCAGGACGCAGCTAGCAACAAAAAAGCCTTACTTTTTGCATGTTATTATTTTCGTCGAGCGCGATTTGTCTAATTATCTCGCACGGGTTGTACAGACATATCTTTGCAAATTGCTTGTAATATTGCCAATTTTTATGGCCGATATTTTTTTCAGGATGTTGAGTAATGAGTGGTGATAAATAAATCATTACAGTAGGTTGTTTTTAATTGATACCTTAATTTTTAACCGACTTCAACCAAAAGGAGGAGGTTCTCAATTCGTCACGTAAATTATATATATTTTTCTATGTATGTTCGCCGATTATATAAAATAATATTGAAGATGCTGAGACAGATTAAGCTAATAATTACTGTGTTGTTGTCTGTTAGTTCAATTCGTTTTGTGGGCTGCCAGGATTCGAACCCACGACCTTTGGAATGAAAGTTGAGTTATCTTATACTATGCCAACATAGCACATCAATATATTTTTTTTAAGAAAAATGTTTGTTCGTTGAACGTAAAACATCGTGATGAAATCCGCGCCGCGGCTTAGTTGGATTTAAACGTATAGACAAGTTCTCTCCTCTGGACACGGTAGACTAAGCTGATAGGGTGGGTATGGGTTCTGGGCAGGCCAACTCCAATAAAAAATTTGTAGTTGGAAAATTATATTCTTGATGTGCGGATTACATAGTAATGTTACAGATTGATTTCTATCTCAATTGTTTTTACAATAAATAGAATAGAATATAATTTATTGTTCAATCTGTGTACATAAAGATCTTACAAATAATATAGTCCCAACAGATTACTCATTTCGAGCATACAATAATAAAAACATAGATGCTTAAAACTTAAAATACTAATTATACTAATTAGTACAGGTACACACTAATAGGTAATCTATTATAAAAAAAGGAATTTGGCGAGCTGGTACCTACTTCGGCATTGAGTTGAGGTTTTTTGGGGTAACGAGAAAATTAAAATGGCAATATTGTTTTGACTTATCTATTGCTGTTCACTTTGAACGCTAACGTATACTTTTTAGGGTTCCGTACTTCAAAAGGTAAAAAACGGAAACCTTAAGACCATGTGTTCGCAATTCGACCTTTGTGTTAAGCAACTTTAAGTTATCAAATACTCTTTTTTTGTTATTTGGATATAAGTAGATATTGTAGTTTAAAAACCATATTTTTGTTTATTTTGGTTGAAAACATGATATGTCCGTCTGTTTTATAAAGCAGAAACTCACAGGGTGCGGCCGGAAGACCAGCTCTGCAGATGCGCCTGCGTATCTGCAGCACATGCTGAGGCTTTACCCATTCGGGCAACACACGACTTCTCAGATACTGTCTGATGTATTTTTATTGTCTGTTTTTTGTAATTTCTTTTATTTGTAACTATCTCTTACTGTTTTTTATTTGTATCTATACTTTGTCGTGTGTTTGTTCGAATAAATTATAGTTATTCTATTCTAAATTATGCGGTAAGGCGTATTATAATACTTCGTCGTACCTTAATAATAAGGACCCATGGACATAACTTTAATTGTTCCATTTTAAAGATATATTTAAAAAAAATTGTTATTATCTTAAATTTTGTGAGCATGATTACAAAAAAACCCCATGAGTTTCTCGTGCCTTCTTCTCATTGGTGGGCGCGTTTCGAAGGCACACATCGTAACTTAATTTTTAAGACATTTCAATGTGATGTACGTCACTGCATGACACCTATTAAATAAAAAAAAATATAAATTTGAATTGTTTTTTTTTGGCTTTTAAATTGAACGGCGCTATCGGCAAGCTTTTACGCACACTTTAATTAAAATAATATAAGAAGAGAAATAAAATTACGTACGACTAACATTCTAAAGAAAACTTTATATTTTAATTGCTTGAATAAAATACTTAGAAAATATCCGCTCCTTCGCGGAAAAGTATTTTACGGTTATACCAAGATATTTCTATGCAAAATTGGAGTTTGCTCCGTTACTTTTACGACCCTAAAGTGGAACAAAGAACACATCGCATATTTTACAATGTTATGTTAACAAGGACTTTTAGACTCTAGGGATACCGACATTGAAATTTAATATTGGATTTTCACCTTTTTCAGGTAACCTAGGTAAAGTAAAAGAGCATTTGGTAATAAGAGCATTTTTTGGTAAAGTCATCCTTTTAAAACGTGTATGACCGAGGAAAAATTTACCTTTGGAATCTTAACTCTTAACTTAGTTTCATGTTTAGTTTTTTTTCTTTTTAACTATCTTTTCTATTTTCCTTTCTTTGTTAATTATTATTAATTTCGTTATTTATTAGTCAGGTAGATACTTCTGTTTTTTATGGGATGCGTCTAAGCGTTTAGCAATATATATCGGAGACTTGTAATAGTACATTGTTACCCTAGGTGTTAAGTCCCTCGAAATATTACTCCTAAATAATAAACTCCGTCTCGGGACTCAATGAATCTTTTACCCGAGGTAAACACTGTGCTTTTCATTACGAATAATACATAAAATTCTTCCTAATAACGAGAGTGAATGAGAGACTCCATACTACCCGATCCTCTTACAAGGTTGAGACCAAAGAGGTTATACATTATGTAGTGTTTTGAAAAGCAAGGAGGTTCGGTTTTTGAAGTTCCTAATGCGTAATGATACTGATACTGGCTACAAGCACAATGCACACGTCGTGCGAAGCCATAATTTGACATGACAGCTGTCAGTGAAAGCGATTCTCCCTAGGGCTGAAAGTTTTTCTTTCTACACGCTCTTCAGGCACCTTTACACCTACTTTCGGAGTATGAGTAATGATAATGGGTTTTTCGTCATTATGGTTGATTTATATGTTTGTGATTATTGTTGTTTGTCTTCCGAATAAAATAGAATAAAATAATAAATATATTTTTTTGTAAACCTAAGTACTACTACTACTTCTTTTTTTAGATACCTAGATAGATAGATAGATAGATAAACACTTTATTTGTACAACACAAAAACATTGAAAATGACAAAAAAGACGAGAAAGCTTAAATAGGCGCTCTTCCAGTACCGTGTGTAGGTATTCACATTACCTTAGCCCCCGCTCTCAAAAACGTAGCGTGCTGCGTGCTAACTGTTATATTTGATCGATATGCAAAACATTTAAGAATTATTATCCACAAATATAGTTCCTAGAGGTCATTTTCAAACCTATCATTTGATTCATTTTTAGAAACAAACGTTAACTATTTTTGAATAAAACCCGATAAACGATCTAATAATTCTCTGTTTTCTAATATTTTTTTTATCGAACGCAGTTGTTCATATCATGTTTTCAACCACAATAAACAAAAATGTTATTAATGGTTATTTTAAACTACAATATCCATTTATATCCAAATAACAAAAAAAGAGTATTTCATTACTTAGAGTTGCTTAAAACAAAGTTCGATTTTGGTAGCTTTATTAGCACCTGCCCTTAACTACGAAATTGTACAAACATGCCTAACTACCTAGAAAAAAGAAAATATAAAAAACATTTTTTTATGTACCTTTCTAAGAACACTTGGACTAATAGAACGAATCTAACAATACTTTAATTAAACAAATCCATCAAGTGGTTTACAAGATAATGAGGAAATTAGAATATTACAAACATACAAGATAGGCGCGAAAAACCCATTCGATGCGGTGGGTAAAAAGAAGGTTTAGTTTCAATAGTTCGGTTACCAGAGTATTGGAAACTTTTTAGTATCGTTAGTTTGGGGAACCGAACTGCTACTCTTTCTTTAGTTGCAGTAGTCCTTAACCGACTTCAAAAAAGGCGGAGGTTCTCAATTCGGTTGTATAAATAAATAAATAAATATTGCAGGACATTTCACACTTCGCCATCTAGCCCCAAGCTAAGTAACTAGACTTGTGTTATGGGTGCTAGACAACGGATATACTACTTATATACTTTTATTTTGTAAATATATACTTATAATACATAGAAACAACCAGACCACAGACAAATATCTAGCATAAATACTTGCCTGAGGCGGGAATCGAACCCGCAACCCTGTGTTTGGCAGTCCGGCATGGTGACCATTGTGCCAACTGGGTCGTCGTATGTATTTTTACCATGTATACCATGTAAAGTTTTCTTAATCAAACTGTTTATAAGTACTCCATCTTTAGTTGCAGTAGTTTTGTTAGTCCGGTTACGAACTGCTAATACTGATAAACTGTCTAGAAGCCAATTGTATATTGTTACTTAAACACATGGTTTATAGAAACGTAATTAACCATACAAAAAAAAATGGATTGAAAACAATTTTCAATTGGCTTCTTGACAGTAAAACTAGGAAATTGTTTGTTAAAACCTCTTACAATTATCTGTTTTTTTTTTTCGAAAAAGTACCTACCTATTAAATTATTGAAAAATAAATATATATTTTGCCCCGCGGTTTCACCCGCTTAAGTCCCGATACCGTTGAAATATCGGGATAAAAAGTAGCCTATGTGTTAATCTAGGTCTCCAGGTATCTAGATACCGAGTTTCATCACGATCGGTCCAGTAGTTTTAGCGTGAAGGAGTAACAAACATACACACACACACACACACACACACACACACACGCACAAACAAACTTCACATTTATAATATTAGTAGGATTGGAGCACAAAAACAATCGATGACGTCACGTCGTCGCTAACTTTGAAGGTTCACTAAAATAAGATTTGTTTTTTTTTTGTGTGTGAAGTGAACTGTGAAGTCACACGCGTGGCTGTCTATAATTTTACTTTTAATTTTGCAAAAAAAATGTTATTGGCTATCATTTCCAACTTACTTCATACATCGTTTTAAACTGTAAAGTACCGAATTATCAAGATTTCTTCAACTTAAAAGCATCTTACCCCTATAAAGTATTAAGCCCTTATTGTACAAGCCCCTACCTAAGTACTAACACGCAAGTTAAGGACCTTAAGGGTCTCCTGACACACGGTCTGCTAATTCAACCTAAAAGTGACTTGGTTCATGAAGCAGAAATCAATACGAATGACTGAGTCGATTGGGACCATCGATCCTAAGGGAATTAACGGGTTGGCTGAACACGCGACTGCGATCGTGCCGACCGCGCGACTACGAATTTTGATTCGTTGTAATTCCTTAGACTTTAATAAGTAGTATGCCGCGGTTGATAGACTGCAGGCAAGAAAACTTACATTTTTTTTAACGTGATAACCGCATTCACAAAAAATTGTCACGGTAATATTGTGTGACGTCACGCGTCATGGTAACTCAGGAAACAGAGTATTTAATAATATAATATCGCTCATCTGGGCTTGTGTTATGGTGTGAAAAGTGACGAATAGAAGACTTATATACAGGAAAATGAAAAAAAAGGAAAGGAAAAATGAAAAAAAAGGAAAAATAAATTAAAATTTATCATCGTAAAATTATCTTCCGTAAACCGGCTTCACAGATAACCATTTTTTTAAGTTTACTTAAAATGATGAAAGTGAAATTTTAAGATGCGCACGCATCACTGTAACACAAAAGTCACTTGTTGAAGCTGCGTAACACAAAAATAACAGGTTGAAGCTGCGTAACACAAAAGTAACATGTTGAAGTTGCCCGCAAAATAAATATCAGACGGAGACGGACAGACAGACAGACAGACGGACGTATAACTTCTCACGCGCACATAAGTACACACACACACATTTTTTTATTGAATTTTTTACTAATAATTTCAAATTGAAGTAGGAACCTACCCTATGAAAATTAATACTTAAATTGTAAAAAACATATCAATATTAAAAACACCTAAACTCATACAGATTGCAAAAAAAAAATATAAGAATCGGTTTTACGTAATTCCTTAACAATCCTATTGAAGTAGAATTCTCACAATAATAACAGAATACCTACTTGTTACAAAGAAAACAAGAGGAACTGGAAGCCTTAGAGTCATGAGCTTTAAGAAAATTTCCCATTGAATCCGTTTCAAAGGGATCGGAGAAAACGGGACACAAAAGAAGAAATGGGACTGAACTGGACCGTTCTAATTTTGGCTTTCCTTTTCATAGCGATTACACTGAAGAGAAACTTTGTTAGAGTCGGTGATTTGTGGCATTTTTAACCCCTGAATTAAATATATATACACGGTGTAACAAGGAGGATGGATCATCGGTTGCTGGGGGGTGGGGGACCTAAGTAGCTATCGATTTAACCCCCCTGTATTTTCTGTAATAATGAGTGGTTCTAAAGTGATTAGGACTTTAGTGAAATTTTAGTCGATGTTTAGGGTATTGAGAACTGGCGACTTTTTTGAGAACCGGGATTTTCGGTACCAGCGTAAGCAAGAACCGGAATTTCCCGGGATTTTCGGTACTATCGGGATTTTTTCGGGATTTTGTATAAAGCTATGTAAGTTTTTTTTTAAATAAAAAGCTTTATAAGTACATACATTATAATTTATAATTTAATCTCATAGAAATGAGTACCCAAAAGGGTTATATCTAAGAAAAAATCATGCTAACAGATGGTTCTATACCCTACTACCTACAGTACCTAAGAAATTTTACAGGGTTTTGGTTTCAAACTTTATAATACGGACCAAACTTAGAACATCCTTCTTTTATTATTCGGGTTTTGAAATGAAGACCAATTAGTCAATTCGTTGCGATCTAAATTTAATACACGGCAATGTACAAAATCCTATTGTAACACATTGAAAAAACCTTTTTATATACTAAAATGTATTGATTCCTTTAGAACCTGTCAAAGATAATTAATTATATTGAAATATGATTTACGTTCGATATAATTAAAATTTTGGCTTCCATTTAATAAGTATTGTCAATATTTCAATAAAAAGAGATATTTTTTATTTATTCAATATTTTTTTTATATGATGAAAATCATACACTGATTAACAAATACAATTGAACCACGTATTTTTTTCAATTTACATATTTTGTCCTCAATGATCTCATATACATACACGCCCAGATACGTGCGGGAATATTAGATCATTGCAGGACAACCTGTATAATAAGATTAATTAGGGTGAATCCAGACCTTCCTATTGGCATAAAGATCCTTCTTCCAGAATAAATCCCAATAAATGAAGCTCCTCCTCGGAAAAATGGTTTCTTGAAGCAAGAAATAAGCCTCTCCCTAATTTCTTGTTGTTTGGGAGTTTTGAAACTCTGAAAGTGCTCTTTTGGAAGAAATGCCACTTTGAAAAGTGCCCGTTTGGGAGTTAAGGCACTCTGAAAAATGCTCCAGGTGTCAAATTTATGGACCTTACCTAACACAGCAGAACGGCAGATAAGAAAGTTTATAATAATCTGGTCTGATTTAATCGATTAATGTATCTAAACAGGAACAGAAATAAAATTGTAATGCCAAAAACGTAGGTATAACAGCTTTATGAATACTCTGAAAAGGGCTCGTTTGGGAGTTATGCCACCCTGAAAACTTTTTGTTTGGGAGTTATAACACTCTGAAAAGTGCTCGTTTGGAAGTTATGCCACCCTGAAAAGTGCTCGTTTGGGATTTGGGAGTTATGCCACTCTGAAAAATGCTCGATTGGAAGTTATGCCACCCTGAAAAGTGCTCGTTTGGGATTTGGGAGTTATGCCACCCCGAAAAGTGCTTGTTTGGGAGTTATGCCAATCTGAAAAGTGCTCATTTGGGAGTTATGCCACTCTGAAAAGTGCTCGTTTGGTAGTTATGGTAGTTTGGGAGTCAAATAATTATCGACCTTACTTACCACAACAGTGACAGAGAATCTGGTCTGAGTGAATCTATCAATGTATCTAAACAGGAACCCAAATAAAATGGTAATGCCAACAACTTAGGTACATACCTACCAGGTTTTGGAATACATATACGTTTTAGGGGGAAGATTTGCCTACGGTACAACGAAATGTGTGATTAATATTTATAAAGCAACCTTCAAAGTTACGGCTTAAAACAGTTACAATGTTCGGAAATTTCGAAATACAATGTTTTGAATAATTTTAGGTAAGTATCTGTTATATGTAGATTTATGTAGGTATGTATAGGTAATTTATTTATTCGTCTGAAAGCGATTTGAATTGTCTGAAATGTTCGCGTAAATTGATGTGCATTAAAATTATTTCTCTGGAGATCACTTTGAGCTATGAAGTATTTTCGTTTTGTTTCTTTTTCAGGGTTCCGTACCCAAAGGGTAAAAACGGAACCCTATTACTAAGACTTTACTGTCTGTCTGTCCGTCTGTCTGTCACCAGGTTGTATCTCATGAACCGTGATAGCTAGATATTTGAAAATTTCACAGATTTTGTATTTCCATTGCCGCTATAAATACTAAAATGAGAAGAAAAAAATAATAATACGGGCTCCTATACAACAAAGTACGGAACCGTTCCGGAGAGGTGAAGGTTTTATAATTATTTTTCCAAAAAACAAAAGTTGATACTTAGAATGCACTGTTTAATTTTTTCACACAAAAAAGCGAATTGACAATGAATATTATTATGACAGCAGGAGTCGGAGATCCCTTTAGGGACGATCTTCATTGATCTGTTTAATGGATGAAAAGTATTTTATATCAAATTAAATAGGCCAATCAATATGTTGCAAATGGGTTGCCTAAAAACTTCAGGCCAAAATGATTAATATTTTTTTTTTGTTTTTAGACTTTTCACTGGTTTGGTCAATAGACAAATTCCGTACCAATGAAATACATAATCTTTATTTTAACTTAACTTTAATTAATTAAACAGACCAAATGACTAATATCGATTTACCTGCCTACCCAAGAATTATGACGAGAAAAAATAGTCAACCTAACGTTTGCATATTCTGTAGGCTTCATACTTTCTATTGGTATGGAATTTGTCTCTTAAAAAAAACAAAAACAAAAATTAAATTGGTAATTAATCATATTCTGGACTGAATTTTTTAGGCAAACCATTTGCAATATATTTATTGGCCTTTATATTTTGATATAAAATACCTTTCATTAATTAAACAGCTCGATGAAGGTCGTCCTTAAAGGGATCTCCGACTATAGGTACCTTGGTGAAATTATGATTAAAATGGAAGTCACTTAAAGCGAATCGCTGGTGCGAAGGTAACTTTACAAAATTGGTTTTACACGGCGGCTGTGTTCTCTCTCATATAAGGTTATTGTCATATTGTAGAGGCAGGGAAGGTATGTTCGTATAAACCTATTATTTTTGATGAAACAGCTTTTTTACGTTCCCAGTCTTTTATGGATCAATTTCAGTATGAACTTATTGTAAAGTCTGAAATTGAATTCGATTCTAGAAAGCTTTTAAACCTGGCTAACCTATTGGAGACGATGCCGCGTGGAGACGCTCTGACCGGGGTATTTTATTTATAATGATTCCCGATCCCGTGGGAATATCGGGATAAAAAGTAGCTTATGTTACTCCCAATAAATCAATGTATCCTTTTACTAAGTTTCATCAAAATCGGTCCTAAAGTTTCGGAGCCTATTCGTTACAAAAAAATCACAAAAAACTTGTTTTTTATATTATTAGTGTAGATATTGCCAATTAATCAATCTATCTTTATACCAAGTTTCATTAAAATCGGTCCGGTAGTTTCGGAGCCTATTCGTTACAAACAAAAAAATCTTCTCAATAAGATTGCATATGCGGCGGAGATGTGAATGAGATGGATGTGTGCAGTAACGAGGATGGATAAAATATGAAACGATTTTATGATCCCTACTTTTCCAGCGGTGTTGGCCTAGTGGTAAATACCTCAACTTTCATTCCGAAGGTCGTGGGATGAATTTTTCTAAGGAAACATTTATGTGCGCTTGAAATTGCCCTTAAGGTGAAGAAAAACATCGTGCTGAAATCGACGGTTTAGATAAAGTATTGACGAATTATTTTCTCTGGATACGGTCGACTAAGCATAGAGGGTAAGCCTACTCCATCTTCACAGATAGAGGACCTAACATAACCAAACCAAAGAAGTCTAGTTGCAGAAAAAAATCCCGTTTATAAAAACATATCCCTACTTTTTGTGCCTCAGGCACGGGTACATCGAGAACCAATAGTAGGAACAGCTACATATATGTACTACACTGCAGGGTATTTCATCGTTACATGTTTGACATGAGTAGAACAATATTAGTTCACGTAAATCGTATTCTACGATGTACAACCATTTGAAATAGTCACGTGGCGTCTTAACATCTTTTATATTGTACTCTGATGTTTATTGGGAACTAGATTTCACCCGCAACTTTGTCCGTGTAAAAATAAAATAAGCCTTATTTTCTACTACATAATATAATGTAAATACAATCTTCAGGATGTTTTTAAAAGATAGAATTTTCTTACCTTTCGCATCGATTGGATAACTTGCGTAATAAACATAAGTTCAATATCTGCTATCATCAAATTAATAATGTTATGTATGAAAAGGTACGTTTGTCTCCGCTATTCCAATATTTAATCATTTACCTTTAGGAATAAAAATACTAAATGGAAATATATTTCGTAATAGGTTAAGAAAATAGTTGATCTCTAAATCTTTCTATAGTATTAAGGAATATTTTGATTTGGATGTTTACTTCACATAGATTTCCAATCAATATATATATAAAAGAAAGTCGTGTTAGTTACACCATTTATAACTCGGGAACGGCTAAACCGATTTGGCTGAAAATTGGTGGGGAGGTAGCTTACAATCAGAAGACGGACATAGGATATTTTTTTCGATATTCCCACGGGATCGGGACTTACGCAGGTGAAACCGCGGGGCGCAGCTAGTTATTAATATATTAATAATAGGATTGTTAAGTTTCTCGATATATTATTCAAATGTTAGTCATTAGTTTTATTATATATTTTACTAGATACATGAGCTTGATATGGCAGCTCAATATATTGTTTTATATTTAGTATAAATTAGGTTACTTATGTAACTCATTATTGTATGTCCGGGATGGACTAACTGTTGATGCCTACCTACTATAATTTGCCATATTTTTTTCACACACTCACAGTTTTTTAATACATATTCTTGATTACGTGCCCTAATATTATATTTGGCAAATAATTGGCAATAATGCATTAATTTCAAATTTGATTACCATAAAAAGTTTTTAGTGAGTCAATTTTAAAAGATAGACATAATTATACTGTCGCGAACATTTGTTTACATAATTGTTTACATCAATCATAAAGAGGAATCATTCTTTCATACATATTTTTTGGGTAACTTGAACTTGAAAATTCTAACCCTACGCGAACAAAGTCACAGGCAAAAGTTAGTCTATATTTATACTAACATTATAAACGGGAATGATTTAATTGTTTGTTTGTCTGCATTGAATAGGCTCCGAAACTACTGGACCGGTTTCAATGAAACTTGGTATGAGGATACATTGATTCATTCATTAGGAATAATATAGGTTACTTTTTATATACCCACGGTATCGGGAGATACGCGGGTGAAACCGCGGAGCGCTGCTAGTCTAAAATAATATCAGACAAATACTTGGAAAAACAAACTAGAAAAACATAAATCGAAATGGAATAAATAGGTAACTACTGAAGAGGCTTTCAACGGCCTTTATCTATGAGGAGTTGAGAATAGTGTTGCCAATCTATAATCGATAGTCTATCGATAGTTCATTAAAAACGATAGTATCGATACTATCGACGACCCAGTAGGCCCAATGGTCACCGTGCCGGACTGCCAAACACAGGGTTGCGGGTGCGATTCCCGCTTATATTTACGCATATATTTATGCTTAGATATTTGTCTGTGGTCTGGTTGTTCTATGTATTATAAGTATATATTTATAAAAGAAATGTATAAGTAGTCTAGCACCCATAACACAAGTCTAGTAACTTTTTTTTTTTTTTACTTAGCTTTGGGCTAGATGACGATGTGAGGAATGTCCTGCAATATTCGTAAATATTGCAGGACCTTCCTCACATCAACAATACTATCGATAGTATCAATAGTATTGCCACGTTTAGAGCTATCGAAAATATCAATACTAACAATTGTATCAATACTATCGATCGGACAATTGATAGTCTATGCTTTTTCAAATGAAAACTATCGATAGTAAAACTATCGATAGTTCGGCAACACTAGTTAAGGACACTACACCGTTATCGTATCTCAACTCTAGTGTGACACGAACTGATAAATATTATCTTTAATAGACATGCTTGTATTGTTATTTTTTTGAGATGAATAAATTACAAATTCAAAAGAATGATTTACGACAACCCACGACGAGCGCTAAAGTTCGCCACTCTAGCAGTGGAAATCTGTAACGCTTCTTACAATGGGTTATGGATATCTTTATTGTCATTTTTAAGATGAAGACCTCTGTCCATTCGAATACACAAGTGGATAGAACAGCACATCAAAGTTCACAATGGTATTAATGTGTAATATCTATATTTTAAGCTATTGCATAGCTTTTATCGCGGGCTTTGAGCACGGCGACCGAATCAAGAAATCTGTAACGAAAATAAAACCTAACACCCCCCAGTCCGCCTACCATGTAGCTCTGCCGAGAGTTCGCTTGACGTGTATGTATATGGTACGACTGTACGAAGTTCGCACGATGTTTATTTCGACTTCTTCCTTAGCAACCACTTTGGCGAGATGTCTTTCTGTGATAAGTATTTTGTTAAATAATAACTACTTATTAAATAGTTTAATCAAATTTGTTCAATAGGTACATTAATTAAATAGAAATAATAAAATAAATTAATAATCTAAATAAGTCTCTCTAGGTAGGATGGCCAAAAGGCTGGCTTCATTGCCTCTTTGGATAGCAATGCATCAGCATCTGCTACTTTGGCCTTTTGAATGTTTTTGTAAAAATCCAAGGCTTCTGGTCCCCACGGGTCAAGGGTCTCCGTGGCAAAAGGCAGAAACATGTAGCCATCACCAATTAATTAAATTATTTGAAATTGGTATACTAAGATGATGTTTACGCTTTCTGTTCTAAACAAAAACAATATAATATACCAACGAAGAATTGGGAACCTCCACCTTTTTCTGAAGTCGGTTAAAAATGTATATTATCTGTAAACTTCTACACCATTATTCCAGAGACCTTTACTGACTCCGTTCGGAAGGAATCTCGCTATTTCGCACCATTTAACATTCGCCCAAATTCTTTTCACTCAAAAGGACAACATTTATACAAATGCTATGACAAGGATCGTAGTGACTGGCTTAACATCGTTACTAATCCAACAATCGATTCCAAACTAACAACAGTTAAAATATTAGTACCTGGTTAACCGAGCTTTGCTGGGTTTTTTGTTTTGAAAGGTAGGTATTATTTAGGTATTTTTCAAATGCCTATATCTTGGGAACCGAGCTTTTCTCGAACCTAAAACCTTGGTTAAATCGATTCCTTGAGCCGAAAACCCCACTAAATTTAATGAACCATACTAAATTTAATGAAAATCGTTGAAGCTATTTCCGAGATCCTGATTATATATATTGCTCGTTTAAATATATTAGATAAGTACCTTATTTTCTAACACGACAGCCACTAGCAATATGACCCCATGAGTTTCTTGTGCCTTCTTCTCATTGGTGGGCCCGTTCCGAATACACACATGCTAACTTAGTTTTTAAGACGTTTCTATGTGATCATTGTACTAACTGTATCTACATATGCATCGAAATGAATGAAAATAAAATTACTTTCTTGAAAACTTGACTCACCTTAACAGGAGATGACGATATCCAAAGCTGGAACAGGTCTGACGTCACCGACGTACTCCTCGCCTGATGATGTGGCATCGGAGACAGAGGCCCCGTCGACGTCACACTATGTATCCGATTCACTTCCTCTACACTCGCACATTCTCGCAAATATCTTTCTAAAACTTTAGGCTTTGACTCTAATAACTTTTTTAATTCCAACAGTTCCTCATCAGTGCAATCTTCAGGTGAAGGACGTTCAATAATTTCTTTATATTCATCGTTACACTGCATTATTACTTCAGTACCTAGCACATCACACATCTTATTGCCTAAATCTTGTTCTAAATAAATATCGTTATCACATGTAGCTCCTGTGTCACAACCGTTCTGTTCTGTTATCTCAACGATAGTAATCGGTGGGTTTTCTTTAAGCATATTGTTGTTTTCCGACACTTCTGTTCTCTTTATATCATCAGGAAGTTCGTAGACTAGTCTCATTAGTTCATGGGATCTTCTTTTCTGCTCATCAGTTTCGACTTTCTTGTTTTCCGGAAGATCTTCTGCGAATTTTGCACAGTCATCTGTCTTCTTTGGATCTGATTTCTTAACAGCGTCTATTGGTTCTTCGGAAGTCATGGCTTTGAGTCTTAAGTCTCGATACAGTCGTGGAAGAGAACTATTTCGCTCTTGTACCACATTTCTTGTTGTTTGTTTATATCTGTAACAAATGAAAAGTTATTTATAGTAATTCTTAGGAGTATCGTAAATCTGAGAAAATAACTAAAGTAGTTCTAACAATGGAAGGGATAACAAATGCCTCTAATTGCCCAAGAACTAAAAACAATGTCACAAAAAAGGAATTTAAAAATGATGGCAACCTAATCAGATTGAAATTAAGCTTTTTATAGCATAATTAACTTGTGTGCATTATAAAATATTTGTACAAATATTTTGTTTAAAAATGTAGTAACCTACAACAAAAATTAAGAGAAAAGGGTACCGGGGGCTCTCTCCATACAAACGTAGTCGACTGTTTCCTCCCTGGATAATGACACTAGCACAGATATTTTTATGCTAGTGTCTTTCTCCAAGGAGGAAACAGTCGACTACATTTGTATGGAGAGAGCGCCGGTACCCTTTCACCTTAAGGTGAACTGTAGGTAGGTAACAATTTAATTAGTAACAATTGTTTGTATGTGAGCATGTAGGGGAAAGTCCCGAAGCCCGGGACAGCACCTAGCATTGCATCGGACATGTCAATATACTATCTTAATAAGTCGCAATGCATCTGATTCAAAAATCGGATAAGGGATGAGGCGAGCCGACCCGAGGCGTGCCGTGGGTCGGGCAACGAATTTAAAACATTTGTATGAACTTATTTATATTACACCGTGCATGATTCGTTTCTTGTCTGTGCCCGGGCGGGACAAAGATCCGCCCCGTCCCCTCGGCTGCTGATAATCCGATGCAATATAAATGTGCAACACGGGCTGGCTCCGCTCTGGACTCGGCCCGCTCCTGACACGGCCCGGCCTAATGAAAATCATCCCTAAGAAGGTGTGAAAAGATACACCTTTACTAAACTTGGTTAGGTAAATAAATAATAAATAAATATTGCAGGACAGTCTACACATCGCACTCTAGCCCCAAGCTAAGTACCTAGACTTGTGTTATGGGTGCTAGACAACGGATATACTACTTATATACTTTTCTTTTGTAAATATATACTTGTAATACATAGAAACAACCAGAGCACAGACAAATATGTAAGCATAAATACATGTCTGAGGCGGGAATCGAACCCGCAACCCTAGGTTTGGCAGTCCGGCATGGTGACCATTGTGCCAACTGTGACGTCAAATAACTGTTTTTATATTTCTATTTGTACTCGGTTTGCCAGAGACGTTCAAGGCCCAGATGCCATCGACAAACGTGAGTAAATTGCATCAGGTAATATCGAGCTTCGAAGCTTTGAGCTTACAAGAACACCACGTGCACTGAATAGACATAGATAATATCTTGAATAATATACATACATCGAGTATTCATAAAAATGTAGAGTTCGAAGTTGAGTGTCTAGTTAGATTCAATTTTAGGCTGCTTACGCTGCCAAACGCAACGCGCCGGAAATACCCGTCTTGATTACACGTAACGTATGTGTTTTGTGAAAGTGCTGAGATGGAATTGTAGGTGAGATCTTTACAGATAGTTTGGGGTAATTTGAGACGAAAATTCCTTGTCATTTCAAAGCTAGACTAGTTTTAATTCTTAATTTTAGGATAGCTTCAAAACTATGGAATTGTTTTGCTCAAAATCACACCAAAATGTCGGTAAATATCTCACCTACAATTCCATTTCAGCACTTTTGAGAAAACTAAAACATATTCGTAACAATCAACAATTTTCACCACGGAAGGCGACCGGTGTTCTTAAGCACCTTAAGCAATTGCAATTTTCTTTTGAAAAGTTTAACTACAAATTATTTCAAAATATTAGTATTAGCTTCAGTAGCTACTTTTTTAGCTATTATTATTTACTTACTTACCAACAGATCGGAATTGCCATCTAAAGAGGCAATATATCAACCCTTTTACCCCTTTTAACCCTTTTAGGTAGGGTGAACCTAAGGAAACTTATTTAGATTTTTAATTTATTTATTTGACTTATTTAAATTGTAACTTCGTGATGTTTTGTAACTTGTAAATTAATAAGATTTTGAAATACTTCAAGCTTTAAGTGTGTAGGTTTTTATTTTAATTTTATTTCATTTTAATATTTCAAATCATATTTTGACGTAACTTCTTAGAAATTGATGGAACACCTGCATTCATAAAAAAGTGTCTGTTCCGGGTACCATGACGGCATCATAGTAAACGTCACGCGTCTCGGTTTTGTTTTATACTGTTTAATAATAATATCGGTCATCTGGGCTTGTGTTATGGTGAAGAGTGACGAATAGAAGACGAAGAAAAATATATAAAAGAAAACAAAAAAAAAGAATCACAATTTTTCATCGTTTTCTTATGAAGTTATCACGTAAAATTATCGCCCGTAAACCGACTTGACAGACTACCATTTTTGAAAATACTTTTATTTTTCTAGTATTTATTTCATCATAAAAATAGTTACAATGAGTAAAATTCGTGTTGTTTTTCTATTGTCTTAAAATCTTAGGTGTCCTGGTGTATTATACTAGAAGAATTCCCCTAATAGAATTCCAACTACTATTTCCAAATTAATTAGCATGATAGCACCATCCTCACCAATACAGACATAATTATAGTTATCAAGGGACCAATTAAAATTTTATAGGTTTCATGTTATCGGCGGCGGCTTAATTCGGCGAAGTTTGGGCGGACGGGTATGAGGTTGGGGCGGGCGGGGACCAGGGTGGAGCCTAGTGTTGCCGACCTATCGATAGTTTGCATCTGAAAAAGCCATTCCTATCGATAGTATTGATACAATCGATAGCTCAAAACGAGACAATACTATCGAATGAGTGCAATACTATCGATACTATTGCAAATTGGCAGACTACTGAAAGTAAAAATTAATCGATACTTAGATAGTATCGGTACTGTGAATAGTATCGGTACTATAGAAAGTATCGGTACTATGGATAGTATCGGTACTATAGAAAGTATAGTGTCGGTACTATGGATAGTATCGGTACTATGGATAGTATCGGTACTATGGATAGTATCGGTACTATGGATAGTATAGGTACTATGGATAGTATAGGTACTATGGATAGTATCGGTACTATAGAAAATCGGTACTATGGATAGTATCGGTACTATAGAAAGTATCGGTACTATGGATAGTATCGGTACGATGGATAGTATCGGTACTATAGAAAGTATCGGTACTATAGAAAGTATCGGTACTATGGATAGTATCGGTACTATGGATAGTATCGGTACTATAGAAAATCGGTACTATGGATAGTATCGGTACTATAGAAAGTATCGGTACTATGGATAGTATCGGTACTATGGATAGTATCGGTACTATAGAAAATCGGTACTATGGATAGTATCGGTACTATAGAAAGTATCGGTACTATGGATAGTATCGGTACTATGGATAGTATCGGTACTATAGAAAGTATCGGTACTATGGATAGTATCGGTACGATGGATAGTATCGGTACTATAGAAAATCGGTACTATGGATAGTATCGGTACTATAGAAAGTATCGGTACTATGGATAGTATCGGTACTATGGATAGTATCGGTACTATGGATAGTATCGGTACTATAGAAAGTATCGGTACTATGGAAAGTATCGGTACGATGGATAGTATCGGTACTATAGAAAGTATCGGTACTATGAATAGTATCGCTACTATTGGTACTATAGATAGAATCGATACGGGTCGTCAACTATCGATAGACTATCGATTATTCAGCGATAGTCGACTATCGATCAGCAACACTAGTGGAGCCGTCATCTTGTTTACTTACTTACTAGTTATTTTCGGTTGTAATCTTATACTGGAGCGATGGAAGTAGCTTTGGAATATTTGGGAATAGTTTTGATGGAATAAATAGTTAAGTACTTATTCTTATTTGAGTTTTTTTTGCTATTAATTATGGCTTCGCACGGCTTGTGCATTTAGCCATTGTCAAGTTGTATTTTGCATCAAATTATGCCTAAAGTGTTTCAAAACAGTCAAAGTCGTCATAGTCCGTCAATTCAGGGGCTATAGTAAAGCGGTGGCAAGTTTACCATAACCTTAATAGGAGATTTGGAGGCAACGAGAAAACTTCATGTTTGACACTGATTTTTACTTTCACTACACATGTCCACTTTCACAGAACTAAATTGAATAACATTCCACCAGAATTATACAATTCAACTCGGGTTACAACTAAGTTTCATGAAAATAAAACTGCAGCACGACATGTTGTTAACTCGTTCCCGCAAAAACTCCTATTTGAGTTTGTTTCGATCGATTTAAATTTGGTACCTAATGTTTTTCTTGTTTGATGTCGCCGTTTTGTCTTTCTCTCAGTGTTGCCAACTCGGATTTGAAAAATGCGTAGACCCCATTAGAAAAGTTCGTAGATCTAAGTACTTTTTTCTGAGTGAAGTGAAGAGGAATAAAATGAGTGTCTTAAGAGTGTGCTTTAGTATAAAACGGAACGTTTATTAACTTTTTTTTTTCGCGAATGAAAAGGCAATTATGCACATTCAGCTATTAGTTTCGTTATTTTACAAATTGATAGAAAATACGTAGATTCTAGGACTGAAGTACGTAGATCTACATAAAAAGACGTAGAGTTGGCAACACTGCTTGTTCTATTCTGGGCTATTCTGGACTAACATTCAATGTGTGACTAACGGAGATTCTAGGACTGAAGTTCGTAGGTTTGCAGGAGAAACCTACGAACTTGTCCCTAAAGTACGTAGATCTACATAAAAAGACGTAGAGTTGGCAACACCGCTTGCTCTAATCTAGGCTATTCTGGACTAACATTTATACAACTGAAGTTCGTAGGTTTGCAAGAGAGGCTTAAAGTTCGTAGACATCGTAAAAAGACGTAGAGTTGGCAACACTGCTTGCTATATTCTGGGCTTTTCTGGACTAACATTTATTGCGTGACTAAGAGGTTTTTTTTTAGTTTTATAAAGCTCAAATTGACTTTATAAAATCGGTTCAGTAGGGAATTATCTACACTAATATTATAAAAAAAAATCTTTTTGTTGTTTTTTATGTTTGTTACTTCTACTAATGTTATTCACACCGCGCTCCGAACCGCACGCGGTGCGAAACTACTAATGACCCTAACAAATAGACTCCGAAATTACTAGACCAATTTTGATGAAACTTGATATGATATGCATTGATTCATTGAGAGTGTCATAGGCAACTTTTATCCCGATATTTCGAAGGGATCAAGAGTTACGCGGGTGAAATTAAAAAGAAAATAATCTTAAAAATAGGGAAGCGTGTAAAAACAATTACTGGACCCATTTTGATGACACTTGGTATGAAGATACATTGATTCATTGGGAGTGTCATAGGTTACTTTTATCCCGATACTAGCAGTGCTCCACGGTTTCACCCGCGTAACTCCCGATCCCGTGGGAATATCAGGATAAAAATTAGCCTATAGCCTTCCTCGATAAATGGACTATCCAACACAAAAAGAATTTCTAAATTCGAACCAGTAGTTCCTGAGATTAGCGCGTTCAAACAAACAAACTCTTCAGCTTTATAATATTAAGTATGGATTCCTACTAAATTAGCTACTACTAAGTTTTACCTACTGTTTACATTATAATCATGACAAACAAACATACAAAACATTAATAAACCGAAGCCGGCTCGTTTGAGTATCGTCGTTAAAACATTCACGTCTGACATCGATCCAGCATTGTTTGATATAACTACATACGGTCTAATATTCTGACGAACTTTGACAACCTTTCGACGTTCGTTTCGGGAACTTTGCAGATCCCATGGTCACAGGCAGACATGGTATCTACAAAGTTCCAGAAACGTCAGGTTTAAAACAAAAATAAAGACGCGAATATATCCGTTTAAACATTATCATAATTATAACGTACTAGCTGTACCCTGCCACGCTTCGCTGTGGCACATGTCGCGGATATGTGACTGATGCAAAAATTAGATAAAAATAAGAAAGAATTTTGATAAATTCAAATCCTACGCGGACGATGTCGCGGGCGAAAGCTAGTATATACTTACTAGCTTTTGCCCGCGACTTCGTCCGCGTAGAAGTCGTCCAAGGAATTTTTTGTTGTCCCATATAAACTTTGCCCCCCTTAGGGGTAGAATTTCGGAAAATCCTTTCTTATCGGGTGCCTACGTCACACAAAGAACACACCCTCCAAGTTTCAGGTCTTTACGATCAGCTGTTTGGGCTGTACGTTGATCCGTCAGTCAGTCAGGACAAAGCATTTTATATGTATAGATAACACATAGGAAAACAAGACCGCAGACAAATATCTAAGCATAAATACTTGTCTAAGGCGGGAATCGAACGTTCGTTGTCCAACCTAGCCGTATGTCACATAATATGCGTAAGCAATACGAGGCAATAAAGCAATTGTGGCGGACACTGGCCGGTCGTTGTGTAACACCGGCATTATCCTTGTAGGGAAAGTTTGAGTACTGTTTGTATTTTACACGAGAGGAATTTTATATTTAAACTAGCTTTTGCCCGCGACTTCGTCCGTGTTGAAGTCGTAAAATGGTTCAAATAGGATTTTTAATTGATTTAACTCTAATATATTTCTTTGGGTTTTAAAATTACCAAATAATTTCTACCCCTTTTTAACCCGGTTTGGGGATGAATTTCAATAAAATACGAAACACGTGTTCCATCAAATCTGTTAAGTAATGTTTATGCAAAATTTGAAGTAGATTGGACCAAGGAATCGCGTTGTCCCATAGAAACTTTGCCCCCCTTTTTCACCCCCTTAGGGGTAGAATTTCGGAAAATACTTTCTTATCGGATGCCTACGTCATACAAAGAACACACCCTCTCAAGTTTCGGTTTTCTACGATCAGCGGTTTAGGCTGTGCGTTGATCCGTCAGTCAGTCGTTCAGGACAAAGCATTTTATATGTATAGAAGATAGATATATAGACTAACTGTCCCGGCAAACGATATTTTGCCATAAACAAAAAAAAGACAAATACTGGTTGTCTATAAAGTCGGTTTACGTCTTGAAAACATTATCGTAACATTAACGTATTATCGTTGCTATGGGTCAATAACGGAACGTTAGCGATGACGTCACACTTATTTGTGAATACCGGTGTTCCCATTGAACACAAGAACAATTTTTAATTTAAGTAAGTCGGCTGCACAGTTGCAGCCCTACGGTGGGTCTGCAATTATGCAGCCGACCGTATGTATGTATGTATACGGGCTTTTTTACCGCAACTAGACTCTTTTTAATTGGGTCCCTTTTGCGTGAGGATGGAGTAGGCTTGCCCAGCACCTACTACCCTCTCAGCTTAGTCGACCATGTCCAGAAGAGAGAACTTGTCAATACTTCTGGAGCCAACTAAGCCGCATGCAGCCGACCGTACCTACCTACCTATTAATATTATTAAGCATATCTGTAAAAAAACAAATAGCAGGTAATTATTACGTAAATAAAGATCGATAAATTCGTTTCCTCTGAAAAAAGAATTAGGAAAGCAGGATAAATTATCGATACCTACGACATTTTGTTATGTTAGGGATTGGGACATTAAAAGAGGAAAATTCCATCACAAAATAAAATACAGTTCGTCGTTAACGCTTTTCGCCCAAAATAAATGATGTTTAGTGATAAATGGATAGAGCGCGTTTATTTGGAGAGTGTCTTTAGTTTTTTCTTTCTATTTATACAATAGTACATTGTTACCCTAGGTGTGAAAGTCACTCATTGAGTCCCGAGACGGAGTTTGGCGCCCGAGCGTAGCGATTGGACATAATGAGTCTTTTACCCGAGGTAAACACTGTGCTTTTCATTACGAATAATACATACAATTCTTCATAATAAGGAGAATGAATGAGAGACTCCATACTCCATACTACCTCTGGCAGTATGCATGAGCCGTGTGAAGCCATAATTGTTATTCTTTGGTGTTACCTAAAGCAAGGAGGTTATATTTTGAAGTTCCTAATGCGTAATGATACTGATACTGGCTAAAAGCACATTGCACAAGCCGCGCGAAGCCATAATTTGACATGACAGCTGTCAGTGAAAGCGATTTTCCCTAGGGCTGAAAGTTTTTCTTTCTACACGCTCTTCAGGCATCTTTAGACCTACTTTCGGAGTATGAGTAATGAAAAACTAGTTGCGCCCTGCGGTTTAAAATCGGGATCGGATCGGATCGGGATCGGTTTAATATCGGGATAAAAGTAGCCTACGAGTGACTTTCCAGTTTTCAATCTATTCTTATACAATGTTTCATGAAAATCAATCCAGTTTTCATTATGGTGAAAGGGTACCGGCGCTATTCCCATACAAACGTAGTCGACTGTTTCCTCCCTGGATAATGACACTAGCACAAATATTTTAATTATTTAATATATAATTATCATATAAATCTAGATTTAAAAAAACAAAAACAAAAAATTTGGTGTAGTGTCATTATCCAGGGCGAAAACAGTCGACTACGTTTGTATGGAGAGAGCGCCCGGTACCCTTTCCTCTTAAAGTTAAAGATAATCTTTATTAGTGAATAGAGGAAAAGCGGTATTGTCCTACCTCGACTTAATTCCCAAGGTCGTGGGACCAATAAATTTTCAATAAGAAAAAAATATGTGTATTGATATTTCTCTTACGGTGAAGGAAAACTTCGTGATAAAACCCGCGGCTTAGTTGGTTCCAGAAGTTCGTTTGGACACAGTCGACTAAACTGAAAGTGTGGGCCTACCCACCGTCAAAAATAACCTAACTAAAGAAGTCTAATTGCGGAAAACAGCCTGATTTCTTAAAAAAATGTGTAAATTAGGCGTAGGCACAACTTCGTTCAGGCGTCAATCGGACGTCATATTAATATGTCAATCGTGCCCCATCTGTGGGGTACGTTGATAGGGTATCAACGTGCCCCACTACACCCTACTCAGCTTAGACTCGGCTCTCCGCACACCTACTTTGGATCTGTCATATTATTTGAGTTACTCACAGTTTACAAATGATAGAATAAAGTATTAGTAGTTAGAATTTATTATTATTATTACTATTTTTTTTTATTGATGATTATGTAGTTCTTTTAGTTAATAATTATGTTCTATGTTATCTTTTAGTGAAATTATATTTGTGTGTAAATTACGAAATAAAAATATTAATAAAATTATAAAAAATAAAATAAATCGTTTTTGTTGAATAAAGTATTAAAAATATTGCAAAGGAGATTTCTCCCCCGGCCTAAATCGCCAAGCGGACTTGTCCGTGTTCCCATACGTAGGTCGTTCATCATCCGAGCGATGTTCCCAGTTGCATCCCTCTCGGGAGCCCGGGGTCCGCTTTTCTGCTTTTACGCCTCCACTTCGCACGATCTTCAGCATCCTGGTTTGTAAGGCCATTTGCACGCATATCACCCTTTACGACGTCAAGCCAGCACTTCTTGGGTCTACCCAGTCTGCCACGACCCGGCGGAGGCGCCATGGCAAGACATTTGTTCCCCACCATATGACCGTCTACGCAGACGGGTGTGGGATCTGTGGTATTCCAAGCCAAGTACTCTGTCTTCGCCACATTCAGTTGCAAACCGCCGTTCTCAAGCGACTTCTTCGTGTGTACACGTTGGACCAGCCGCCCCTTATCCGAATCCATTTGCAGCCGTTGCAGCCACAAAAGTAGAACAGGTCAAGAAAGATATGTTCCACTTACGTCTTCCTACTTTTACTCGTGTCCCTCGAAGACCTCCGGGGATCTTTGAGTTAGACCGCATCGTCACTTACCATCGTGTGAGATAGCGGTTTTAAAAAAATACAGTGCTATATAACCCAATTGAATAGGTACAATCAACAGTCAAAAGTCTCTGCCATCGTAACGTTTACAATCATATTAAGCACTATTTGAACGTTATAACAACGTAACCTGTGGATCGAACCCACGTTGGTTGGTGTAGCGGGTGGCGGCTTATACCACTCGGCCAACTAAAGACATAGCTAACATGTTGAAAATAATAATCACACTGAGTACTATTAATTCAAGTATTTAAGTTTGTGTGTAACGAACGTCTATTAGGAGAAGGTCGTAAGTCCAATACTTGTTTATATTAGGTATTATTGTAGCAAACTGATAGTGTACATTTGTACATACTGTACATTTCTTTTGTCTCTATTTATCGCGTGTTAATCTATCATAGTGTGAGCGAATCACCCCTTTTTGATCTCGAAATTCTACGAATTGTTTTTCACCTTTTGTTTCTAATAACTGTAGGGCTATAGGTAGTTACAATTACGTCAAACCCTCACCTCTCGCGTCAACGTCAAACAACCCACGATGTTGTGTCCCATTGTTTGTATTGGACACGCATTAGATATTTGACAGGTTCTAGAAGATCGCATTACATGAAAAACTATATTGATTAATCGTTTAACTGAACAAATAGGGATTAAGGGCGGCTTAAATGAGATTGTGCTTAAACAAATTAAGTTTAATTCTAAATGCATTTAACGGTTTATCTAAAGTTTACTTAATTGTACTTCAATTCTAAAATTCGCTGCAACCACTGAGGACTGAAACTGAATAATGCGTTTGCGAAATTCATCTAACAGAGGTACTCAGACAAACAACAAAAACTCAGACAACGTGTTTGAATCTTAGTTTTGAATTGATCAAAATTAGCCACAATAAAATTCATGTAATGAATGATTGCCGAGGGCTTAATCTTGTTTTTTTTAATATTAATAATGGCTTCGCACGGCTTGTGCATTTAGCCAGTGTCAAGTTATATTTTGCATCAAATTATGACCCGATTTTTCATAAATCGGGCCTAAAGATTTTCAAAACAGTCAAAGTCGTCATAGTCCGTCAAGTCAGGGGCTATAGTAAAGCGGTGGCAAGTTTACCATAACCTTAATAGGAAACTTCATGTTTGACACTGATTTTTACTTTCACTACACTTGTGCACTTTCACAGAACTAAATTGAATAACATTTCACCAGAATTATACAATTCAACTCTGGTTACAACTAAGTTTCATGAAAATAAAACTGCAGCACGACATGTTGTTAACTCGTTCCCGCCAAAACTCTAATCTTGTTTTAATTTTAAGACAAAACTTTTTTTTTTCAATTTTATCTGCGTATTTACACATAAAATAACAACAAAAACAAGCTTTGATTGCTAGAACCAATAACACATTAAAACCAGGATTACCGGAATTATTGTGACTAGATAGTGCTGTAAGTTTGTACCGATAATTCCCGGGAAACTTTATTTCATTAAAAAGGAGTACCAAATTCCCGATGCTAAAGGTCCATTTTAATTCCCTAGCAGATACGAACCCAGAAGTTTATAAAACACAGCACCTCTGATGTTTGTTTTTCATTAAATTTTTATTTTGCACGTAAACAAAAACAACATTTATCAGGTAAAAAGTTCCTTATTATAAACTCTACCGATATTTAAACTTTTCTAATAAAACTTTTGCTTTTTTAATATTGAAAATTAAGCAGTGGTACCTAACGTTTTGTTTATAAACTGTGTTTTTTGATTAAAAAATATCGTAGGTAATTAACTTTCTCTATGTAAACAAAAAAAAGAGAGGTCTGTATGAACTTCATTTAAATAGATTCGAGACTTTTATCAGACTTTGGTCAAAGTTAAATTTCTAACCAATTTAGGAGCAAGTGACTCCAAACCTTTTTAACCTATTCAGAGCTTCTATCGCGGGCTTTGAGCGCGGCGACCGGATCAAGAAATTCCGTAACGAAAATAAAACCTAACACCCATTCCGCCTACCATGTAGCTCGGCCGAGCGTTCGCCTAACGTGTATGTATACATACATGACGACGTGCGAGCTTAATAGCTTTACCGCGGCAGTCCCCGCGTGCCAAACGTTTTTTAAAAGAAATTTATAACTAACTTGTACATGGGCTGTTTTCCTGAATAATAACGATAAGTGACTTTGTTTTATACTATGTCACTACATAGTATAAAACAAAGTCACTCTTTATTATTTTGTACAGGGATACGTAGGGTTGCCAACCGTTCTATAAATTATAGCATAGTGATACTATAATCCCTGTACAGTATAGTGATACTATAATCCCTACGCATCCTTGTACAGTATAGTGATACTATAATCCCTACATATCCCTGTACAGTATAGTGATACTATAATCCCTACGTATCCCTGTACAAAATAACTAAACAAGGCGATAGGAGGCAAGTTTATTAATAAACTAGATTTACCTACCTACTAAACATAGCTAGCACTATCGGCATGTGCCTTAAAAGGCTTGTCTATCTACATCCGATGTTGCAGCCTCTAACTAGCTTATAATTGAGTGAAACCCCAAACAACAACATCATAATGATTATGCGACAATGTTCAGCGACGAAACAAAATATTGATCGAGTGCGTAAACAACTTGCGGTAAAGCCTCTAAATCAATTTGTCAATCGGTATTAATAATTGTAGCTGTTATTAAATTGAAAACATGATAATTAAGGTAAATATTCGTCTGATACACTTTTTGTTTTAAATGTAATCTAAAAAACTTCAATCTCTTAAGGCTTGCTTGAGGTTGTGGAATACAATTAGCTAAATACCTACCAGGTAAATACAATTTACAAGTAGGTAATCTAGAAAAAAAAAACTAAATCAACATCGGTCCATCCGTTCGGAAGCTACGATGACACAGACAGAGACATGTCAAACTTATAACACCCCCCTTTTTTGCCTCGAGATTTAAAAAATTCGATAACCACACTGTCGATATTATTTTTAATCACAGATTTCACACTTTGTCTTTTGGTTTATCATGTATAGGGGCTCAAAAAGATTGGATTTTAAATTATCATGGTTAATCACTATTAAAGTTACTATAAAAGGTATATTAACGATGTTTACTGTCTTTATTTTATAAAATTATGGAGCTCCACAAAATAAAGACAAAAGACATGGTAAATTTGCTGTTTTAAATAACTTTGATCCTCATTTTTCTCCCTTCAAAAAGAAGTGAGGCCAAAGTCGCCCATTTGTGCAACTTTTACTGTCTAGCTATTACTTTACTCAGTGTATTTCGTGTTCTGTTTCTTTCTGTTTTGTACAAATAAAGTTATCTATACTAATATTATAAAGCTAAAGAGTTTGTTTATTTGTTTGTTTGAATGCGCTAAACTCAGGAAATACTGGATCGAATTGAAAAATTATTTTTGTTTTGAATAGTCCATTTATCGAGGAAGGCTATAGGCTACTTTTCATTTTGATATTCCCACGGGATCGGGACTTACGCGGGTGAAACCGTGGAGCGCAGCTAGTCTTTCTATATATATGTATAGGTACAGTATAATAAAATAAGACGGTCTCGTGTCGCATGTCACTCCATTGTGCACGATTTTCAACTCCAATACATTAATAATTTGTACGCTTGTACGATCGAGTTCGAGAACTCAAAGTTTTGAAACTTCTAGACGAGAGTTTACAACGGAAAAGCAAAGTTTCCGAGTATAATTAATTGAGATGTTAAAATTGATTTATTTATGCAAATTGATGCTGTGATGATGGGATGTTTTCGAGTGTTTAAATAGGTATGCAGAATGTAAAGAGAAATGGCACACAGTTGTGGCTTGGTGATGGCGAAGACGTATACAGTTACTAGCTGGACCCCGCGATTTCACCCGCGTAAGTCCCGATCCCGTAGGAATATCGAGATAAAAAGTAGCATATGTCTTAATCGAGGTCAATTTTTGTGTCACACACACACAAAGTTTCACATTTCTTTTTGTAGGATTTTTATATTGGTTATCGGTAGATAAAGTAGATTATTTATCAGCTCGTTCTTTGACTTCTTTATATGACTATTTTGTATGCCTAAATAACGCAATAAAAACTCTATAATAGAGCAGCCAGTCAACCTGTCGACACCTATTTTATTAGCAAAAAGGCCATCAGGAAAATAACGCGCTGTAATCATTGCCCGTAATAGATTTTATCAAGTCCCTGTGGTTCTATTCAAGTTGATTCAATTACCGTCGTACCTGGCGCCAATCTGTCATTCCATTATTTGTAAGGATAAAGAACTTATTGTTGTGGTTTATACGGAGCTTAAAACGATAACAGACATTTTAGGAGTTTTGGCGGGAAGGAGGTAACAACATGTCGTGCTGCAGTTTTATTTTCATGAAACTTAGTTGTAACCAGAGTTGAATTGTATAATTCTGGTGGAATATTATTCAATTTAGTTCTGTGAATGTGCACAAGTGTAGTGAAAGTAAAAATCAGTGTCAAACATGAAGTTTTCTCGTTGCCTCCAAATCTCCTAATAAGGTTATGGTAAACTTGCCACCGCTTTACTATAGCCCCTGACTTGACGGACTATGACGACTTTGACTGTTTTGAAACACTTTAGGCCCGATTTATGAAAAATCGGGTCTTAATTTGATGCAAAATATAACTTGACACTGGCTAAATGCACAAGCCGTGCGAAGCCATAATTAATAGAAAGAAAAAAACAGACATTTTATTTTATTTCTGGAAGCTTTTGCAATCACTCCTAGGACCGTTTGTTTTCCTCGAAACTACTTGGTAGCGCCACGGGAGATTTTATTTCCCGTGACTCTACTATTTTCATAGACATCCGGTTGGACAAAACCAAAAGACGGTCGAAACTAAAACAAAAGAATATCGATCCAAAGCCATGTGTGACATTTAACAGCTGTTAAGAATCTATTGTGGTGGTTTAGTAACAGACATTTTATTTCTGGAAGCATCTGCAATCAGTCCTAGGACCGTTTGTTTTCCTTGAAACTACTAGTAGTGCCACGGGCAATTTTTCTATCCTATGTCTCTAATATTCTTATTGGCATCCGGTTGGATCAAGGGACGATAGAAAAAAAACAAAAGACATCAAATATTGACAGCTGTCAAATGTCAGTGTCACTCGGTACCGCGCTACAAAAGCAGAGTGACGTTTAACCAATTTTGTTTTTTATACGTACGCATATAATAGTGTTAACATTTGCGTAGGTTTAATTAAATTAAAAATTTAAAAAACCCCCGACACAAAAAATAATGAAAATACTATGACCGTAAAAAGCTTAAAACAAGCATGAAAAAAAAACCATACAAAAAGAAAAAAATAACCTCGAAATTATGACCGTAAGTACATATAAGTACATCTGAATTTTTTTGATAAAATATTGTCGCGTCGGGGGACCGCTATACCTATAAAAACACCTTCATAAAATGATAATATTAAAAATTAAAAAGCTTTTTACGGTCATAGTTTTTTTATTATTTTTTGTGTCAGGGTTTTTTAAATTTTTAATTTAATTTTTAATTTAATCCTTTTTGTAGGGAGGGACTTATTAATTCGCTATTTGTAATGTGCAAATCATGCCCTTTCCTTTGATACCCCACTCGGGCATATCTACTTACATTCTGTTGTTAATCTTGACTTTTATCCCCCCATAACTTTCAGACGGCTAAACCGATTTTGATCAAACATAGGTATTTGTAATGAACAAATCTTGCCCTTTCATTTGATACCCTACTCGAGCATATCTACTTACATTCGGTTTTTGATCCTGTCTTTTATTACTCATAACTTTCAAACGGCTAAACCGATTTCGATCAAACATAGCTAAGAACACTCGCGACTAATACACCTTTCAACCAAAAAAAACTAAATTAAAATCGGTCCATCCGTTCGGGAGCTATGACACAGACAGACAGACACACACACACACACACACACACACACACACAGACACGTCAAACTTATAACACCCCGTCGTTTTTGCGTCGGGGGTTAAAAAAAACAAAAGACGATCGAAAATTCACAGCTGTCAAATGTCACTCGGTACCCCGCTCCAAAATAGTGACATTTGACAGCTGTCACTTATTATGCCTATGCAAAAAAAAATGTTATGGCCGGACGCCAGTGTCCAGTATTTATTTATCAATGATGCCTTTGGTAGGTGATATTTTCATACAAAAGTATGTGCTAGGCTGGTGTCTCAAAACGATGCAGCGGTCATAATTTTTAAAAACTTACATTTTCCCAGAGGTATTTAAGTTTTCGCCAGACTCCGCGGTTTTCTACAGCCGTAAGGCGCAGAGGGCATGCGATCATCGCTTTAAAAGTCTTTGAAAGCCATTGTATGGCTGAAGTTGAAAGCCTATGTTCAGCAGTGGACGTCCTGTGGCTAATAATATGATGATAAGATATGTTTTAGTGGCTGGATCCATTCAGCATAACTACGTTGAATTATTGGAAATTAACTTTAGTTCTGAGCAATTTCAATTTAAATCCAAAATGCATCCACTATTTATAACATTAATACTATCTGGTTTGTACACTTTATGCATGTAGCATAATCTCGTAGAATTTAATTAGAACCGTTCTCCCCGACTGAGAACAGGGACGGATTAAGATTCAGGGCGTAAAGAGATTATGACGAACATTGTGTTAATTTAATAAAACGATTAGGACGGTACTGAAATAAGTAAGTTTATTAAGTAGCTTATAAGACTACTGGTAAGTGAGACGCGTCTATAGAATCTTAAGTTTTTTTTTTTGAAATTATTTTCAAAGTCGGTTTACGGACGATCATTTTACGTGATAACGTCATAAGAACTCTTTGGTATTGTTGACACAACCATTTTGCAAACTTCAATACGTTGCTATGGTTACTTGTCAATAACGCATGACGTTAAACCTTTTTTTTAAAGTGCAGGTGTTAAACAATTTATAAGACGTTATAACGTCAAAAAATGGTATTTTTTGTAATTCCTTGTCACCACACATAGTATTTCTCGGCATAACTGTTTATAATAAGTGATTAAAGGTAAATGAAACGCCAATAAATACGTCTCAAATAACCAGCATACGTTTTTATCCATCATAGTACCTTTAATTAAAAAGTTATAACATAAAAGTAAACCGATACTCAGCTTAGGAACGATTAAACCTCTAAAACACCTCAGACATTCACAGCGAAATCATAATAAAATTATTTCAAGCCCATTCTCAAGATTCAAAGACGCTTCTAAGGAGGGTTTTGAATATTATTGTTTAATCGCCCTCCTTTTACGGTCTGAGTACCTCCCTAAACTATATTATTATTACTGGGTCAACGCAAATAGCATGGAGACGAGAGGCAATTTGAACTCTATGAGGTTTTAAACGAGTTCTCTCATTGGAATATCTAATTTTATTTTAATTTTGAAGAAAATTGTCCTGTATAATTTTCCCGCGTCGCGTCGTTCGTCTCTCGGTCGTCTCACCGCCCGTCGTTGATAAATGTTTTAACATTTTAATTTTGATAGATGACCTTTACCTTTTTGGGAATTGAGGCTTAGGGATTCTAATTTGGATTCGTGGTTTGACAGGAAATTATAATAACGGATTATAGAGGTAGGCATACCCGACATAAATCGAAATTTGAAAATAGTGTGGCCGAGAAAATACGCCTTGTTTTAGTTGGGAAAGTGTGGGAAAAGTTTTTAAACATTAAAATTATGAATAAGTAATAGAACCGAAATAAAAATATCTAGTTAATTTAGTTAAATTATGTCAGTAGTTACATACTACATATTTCCATATTCAACCAGGTTTATTTAGGATCGTTTCAATCAGTATTTCTCTGGAACAAATATAATCAAAAGTTTAAAATAACAAAATCCTACAGTTTATTATAAAATGGTTTTTTTAATATCGCAAGAAAATAAGCTGAGAGAGTTAAGTTTCGAACAAATAATCTTTTAATATAGTCTTTACTTTTTCATGTCAAAGAAATAAAAAAATCCTAAATATATTAAGTATCTAATTATCTAGTAAAATAGTTGCTTAGCTTCGGGTTAGATGACGCTGTGTAAAATATCCTATAATACTTATTTATGTATTTTTCCTTAATTTCAATATTTTTTTAAACTTTATACATAAAACAATAGCCAAATCAAATTAAAACAATATAAACAAGGAAGATCAAGTCTGACGTTCAATGGCCCGAGTTATCCTGAAGATTGCGGTTTAATAGTCACCACAGATTATAATACGGGAACTACGCTTGTTATGACTCAATTATATTTCCCATTAATTAGGTGTTGAAAGCTTGTTGATTAGTAATTAGTGTTACGTTCACTGTGTAATAAAATGAATACAAACACCTAAACTAAAATTGTTCGGTCACTGTCGGTTTGTATAGAAATGAGCGAGATGCTTGATGGTGCGCCATTTTGTAATTTTAGAATAGTGTTTACATTAATTTCAAATAATAGTGTAAGTATAATAATAATAGGGACAGTTTAGATAGCAAAGCATTCTAATTAGGTGTTTTTTGTTGTATTGTTTGATTAATTAAAGTAACTACGCTTGTTATGACTTACTTTATGCTGTAAGTATATTACTCGCGTTTGAGGCCTTTTGGTTCTTTAAAATTAAAAAAAACGTCCGTAACTTACTTTCCGATAAAAACCAAAATACCTACCTTTTTAATATTATCCTACGTCACGCCCGCCTGTTGCCGTGGCGGCAAATTCGCCCAAATACATTTCACCTTAGTACAAACCTGTATTTTATTGGTTACTATTTAAAAATTATCAAATCAAAAGCAAGGAATACTTATCTAAAAAAAACAATAATTTAGGCAATAGGCAATAATTAGTCAGTGGTAAGTAGAATCAGAAAAACTGAAATACATCATCTGTGAAAATTTCGACTGTCTAGCTGTCACGGTTCATGGGATACAGCCTGGTGACAGACAGACAGTGGAGTCTTAGTAATAGGGTCCGTTTTTACTTTTGGTACGGAACCCTGAAAATCTCGCAACAAATAACTTTAATTGAAAAGAGACGCCTCAATTTATCACACAAGTATATTTTCCTATTTAATCAGAGCAATTACATTCAGGGCCGGGGCCAGCTCCATCGCTTGCGTTTAACTTAGTTTAACCTGAGTTAATGTTTAAATACTTCGTAATTGGAAAACCCAGGTTAAAACGGTAAATTGGTTTTCCGTGCCCTTTTTCGGAATAAAACCTGCCTAACATGGTTTATTACCTAAAACTTAAATGTCCCGCTACATAAAAAAAAATGGTTGTCTGTATAGTCAGTTTACGGACCATAATTCTTACTGTGTCATATTATAATATCATATCATATTTATGTATTAATGCTAGATATGGGGCCATCTAACACAAGTAAAGGTGGCTCCCATAACTATGTTTGTATCTAAGTTCTATTGGTTACTGCAATAAATTATTTTTTATCACAGTTGCTCATAAAGTGGATCTTATTCAACGACTTTTAGGCTCATAATCCAACATATTATGCACGCGTGCGTTTTAGATTTGTTAACTAGTGCTGTAAAGTTATCCCGATAAGTTAAATACGTATCTTACTGCTAATTACATGTTAGGTAGGTGAAACATTCTTAATTTATCTGGGTTATACTGTTTTGATGTATAAAAAAGGTAGATACCAAAGAGTTTTTTAGCTAGCAAAAATAGTTGTCTCTAAAGTCGGTTTACGAACGAAAATTTTACGTGATAATGACTTAGAAAACGATTAAAAATTGAGTTGTTTATTTTTGGTTTTTTCTTTACTTAAATATATTGTTTTTCCAGACCATTGTATTTTGTTTTTAACCCCCGACGCAAAAACAAATAGAAAAAACCCTAAAAACTATTGTATGTCAGACGAGGCTGTATAGGTTAAAAGCCTTTAGCCTGGCCTTTCCGGAGCGTAATTAACAAAAAAATCTGCCTTAAAAAAATGTAAACATAGACTTATCACAAATATTTTGTTAATTATTATTTTGTTTTCTTTTCTAGTCTTTTCTTTTATTCGCAACTGTGATAAAAAACGTCGTACGATATACGTGTGGAATTGATATTTGCATCTTGGCTTCTTATGACACGCTCGCTACCGCTCGCGCGTCATAAACCGCCTCTATGCAAAGATCAATTTATCACACTTATATCGTAATGTACTATTATTTTATTTATAATTTTACGTGATAACGTCATAAGAAAACGATGAAAAGCTGTTTTTCTTTTTCCGTTTTTTTTTTTAAATTTTATTCCTTTATATTTTTTTCCCTTATTTTTCCTTTACTTATATAAGTCTTCTATTCGTCACTCGTCACCATAACATAAGCCTAATCAAGCACGCACGCGCGTTAATCTTGTGGTAATGTACTTATCACAGAGCGTTGTATGAAACCTTACAATCTGGTCCTTGTTTAATCATCAACAGCAACGATAATACGTTGCCATGGTTACCTTGTCAATAACATGACGCGTTCCCGGAATATGACGAATGACTTTTTTTTTGTGAATGCAGATGTTCCATCAATTTATTAGACGTTATCACTTCAAAAAATATACATACTTTTTTTTCTTTTATTATGGCTTCGCACGGCTTGTGCATTTAGCCAGTGTATATTTTGCATCAAACTATGACCCGATTTTTAGGGTTCCGTACCTCAAAAGGTAAAAACGGAACCCTTATAGGATCACTTTGTTGTCCGTCTGTCTGTCTGTCTGTCTGTCTGTCAAGACCTTTTTTCTCAGGAACGCGTGGAGGTATCAAGCTGAAATTCATATCAAATACTCAAGTCTATGGTCTCTTGGAGCTGTGAAAAAATCAAACTTCTAAGTCAACGCGATCAAAAGATACTCCCGTTTATGCCGCAAATTTTCGACACTCGCAAGGGAATCAAAACCTACAGGGTACTTCCCGTGAACTCAGAATCTTGAAATTTGGTATGAAGCAACGTCTTATAGCAGAGATATAGGAAAAATTGCGAAAAGTATACATTTTTAGTTATATCATATAATAAAAATATTTTTAATAATTTTAAACTTACTACCCCTTTCCTCATGAACGCGTAGTGGTATTATATTGAAATTCATATCAAATACTCAAATCTATAATACCTTTAAGCTGTAACAAAATCAAACTTCTATGTCAACGCAATCAAAAGAAACAGGAATTAAAACCGCATATTTTGAAAGTCGCCACTACTCGCAAGGGAATCAAAACCTACAGGGTACTTCCCGTGAACTCAGAATCTTGAAAGGAGAATGGTCTTTCTGGGCCTGGAGGCCTCATGAAACGAGTCATATATCAAATGAAAGGTGGTTTCAAGAGGAACATTTTATTGTATGACCACTTTTTCAAATTAGTTGTGAGATCGGAGTTATAGGTCATTAATGATAGGTGATCGATTCACTCTCCGTACACCAGTAGGGAGTATTAACGCCTTAATAGAATCAAATGTAGCCATCGTATAGCAATGAGTCATATATCAAATGATAGGTTATTTCAAAAGGAATAATTTAATGTATGATGATTTTTAAAATTATTTTTATTTTTAGTGTTATAGGCCATTTATGCTAAGTAGTAGGTATAGGTGACTAAGGTCTTCTCTTGTGCAATGCAAAAGCTTGATTAGAACCAGATGTTGGTCTCCTCATGAAACGAGGCATATATCAAATGAAAGGTGGTTTCAAGAAAAACATTTTATTTTAAGACCACTTTTTCAAAATAGTTGTGGGTTCGGAGATATAGGTCATTAATGCTAGGTGGTCGTTTCACTTGCGAGTTTTCTCCGTATACCGCTAGGGAGTATTAACGCCTGAATAGAACCAGATGTACCCATCATATAGCAACGAGTCATATATCAAACTAGCAGCGCTCCGCGGTTTCACCCGCGTAACTACGTGCGTAATATCGAAATATAAAATAGTCTAAACCCTTATTCAACAATGGACTATGCAACATAAAAATATTTTTTTTCTATCCGAACCAATAGTTTCTAAGATCAGAGCGTTCAAACAAACAAACAAACACTTTGTATGCTAAGTAGTAGGTATAGGTGACTGAGGTCTTCACTTGTGCAATACAGATGCTTGGTTAGAAGCAGATGTTGCCCTCCTCATGAAACGAGTCATTTATAAAATGATAGGTGGTTTTAAGGGGAACTATTTTATTGTAAGACTATATTTTCGAAATAGTAGTGGTTTCGTAGTTAGAGATCGATAAATGTACTTAAGTAAGTATTCAGTTGTATCAGAAATAGTTGTCGTGATTTAGTCATCACTACCTAATACTATTTAGTGGAATAGCAGGCTGATAAAAAGCATGATGCTTATCGTAACCGAGATATAGGTTATGATACCTAAGTAGGATTATAAATAGGTTCAATGTCCTGCAAACCACACAAGAAAAGAATGCTCACGTCTCGTGACGGGTCTTGTACAATAGGTTTATTAATGATACCACATACCTTTCTACGAGTACCTATCGTGCGTTTCTTTTGTTACTGCAATAATATCTATTCAGATTTTCCTGTTTGGGGACTAGGTATTTTTCTAATCGACTAAATCGATTGTGATGAAACTCGGTATGGAAATTGTTGGAGACCTAGATTAACAAAAAATATTATTTTAACTCGATATCCCACTGAATAGAGACTAACGCTGATGCAACTATGAATCTTCATTATCAATTTCATTGAGAGGAATAATTTTCAAGGGTTATGCCTTTCGACTCAATAATAAAAGTGCGGGGTGGTGGTCCAACCATGGAGCCCATTAAGCGGGAGTCGAAAGGAATAATCCTCTATTTCATTAATTCTGTATTCACAATCCGCGTTGAACCACCGCACACTTGGGCCTCCAACTATAGGTCGTGGTTCAACTTTTTAAATAGTTGGACCACGGGACTGTTCAGAGTCCTGTTGGACATTCATGACACGAAGTCTGAAGATTTAAATTATTTCGTTAAATAACAGAACACGGTTTGTCGAGAAAATATTATTTACACAAAATACGTAATAATAAATGAAAAACCACATTAAACTTAACACAAAAACATAATAAAATAACAAAAGACATTACTAACTAAAACGTTTAAAATAATTAAAAATGCATTTGCTGCATTAGCTGCATCTGCATAAGCTATTGCATACCTTTTATCGCGGGCTTTGAGCGCAGCGCAATCAAGAATAAAACCTAACACCCCCGACTCCACCCACCATGTAGCTTGGCCGAGCGTTCGTTTAAGTGTATGTATATGGTACGAAGCTCGCACGATGCAATAGCTTTACCGCGGCAGTCCCCGGGTGCCACACATTTTTTTTTAAATAAAGGAACAACACTGACCGTACGGTCGTATAAAGCCACATCAGCAACATCACGACAGGGCACTGGCGGCGGCGCAGCATGGTCATACGACGCTTTGGCCATTTTCATCTTTACATTTATTTTGTTTAATAAGATAATAATATCTTGAACTAAATATATATCTACTTGAATTCGATTACTGAGAAAAAACCTACTAAGTACTAAACTCTGGCAATATACACAAGCCGTGCGAAGCTATGATTTGACATGAAAGTTGTCAGTGAAAGCGATTTTCCCTATGGCTGAAAGTTTTACTTTCAACACGCTCGTTAGGCACCTTCGGAGTATGAATAATGAAGAGTACCTTTTGTTTTTTGAAGATACCTAGTCCAAAAAAGATGATTTTGCTTTGTCGGAACTTATTGATTGCAATAGGTTCCGACAAAGCAAAACCATCAACATCAAAATGGCTTGCGTATGGCTTGCGTATTTGTGACTCGTGATGGTACCTATACCTCGGTTACGATAAGCATCATGCTTTTTATCAGCCTGTTGTGTCACTAAATAATGCTAAATAGTGATGTCTAAATCACGACAGACATTGTCAACAATTTCTGATACTACCGAATATACTTAAGTACATTTAACGATCTCTTACTTCGAAACCACTAATATTTCGAAAAAGTAGTCATTCAATAAAATGTTTCCCTTAAAACCACCTTTCATTTGATATATGACTTGTTTCATGAGGAGACCAACATCTGATTCTAATCAAGCTTTTGCTTTGCACAAGAGAAGACCTCAGACACCTTTACCTACTACTTAGCATAAATCCTACTAATATTATAAATGTGAAAGTTTGTGTGTGCGTGTGTGTGTGTGTGTGTGTGTGTGTGTTGTTACTCCTTCACGCAAAAACTACTAGACCGATTGCGATGAAACTCGGTATCTAGATAGCTGGATACCTGGATTAACACATAGGCTACTTTTTATCCCGATATTCCTTCGGGATTGGGACTTACGCGGGTAAAACCGCGGGGCGCAGCTAGTGGCCTATAACTCTAAAAATAAAAATAATTTTAAAAATCATCATACATTAAATTATTTCTTTTGAAATAACCTATCATTTGATATATGACTCATTGCTATACGATGGCTACATTTGATTATATTAAGGGGTTAATACTCCCTACTGGTGTACGGAGAGTGAATCGACCACCTATCATTAATGACCTATAACTCCGATCTCACAACTAATTTGAAAAAGTGGTCTTACAATCAAATGTTCCTCTTGAAACCACCTTTCATTTGATATATGACTCGTTTCATGAGGCCTCCAGGCCCAAGCTCTGTACATTTTTTCCCATTCTCCTTTGGTACGAAGCAACGTCTTATAACACAGATAAAGGAAAAATTGCGAAAAGCATAAATTTTTAGTTACATCATATAATAAAAATATTTTTAATAATTTTAAACTTATTACCCCTTTACTCATGAACGCGTAGTGGTATTATATTGAAATTCTTAACAAATACTCAAGTCTATAATATCTTTAAGCTGTAACAAAATCAAACTTCTACGTCAACGCAATCAAAAGATACAGCAATTAAAGCCGCATATTTTGAAACTCGCAACTACTCGCAAGGGAATCAAAACTAAAGGATACTTCCAGACGACCTGGAATCTTGAAATTTGGCATGAAGCAACGTTATAAAGTACACATATAGGAAAAATTCCGAAAATCTTAAATTTTTAGTTACATCATATAGTATATTTTTTTTAATAATCATAAACTTACTAGCTGACCCAGCAAACGATGTTCAGCGATTAAAAAAAAAAACAGATGTTGGCCGATTCTCAGACCTACCCGATATGCACACAAAATTTCATGCAAATCGGTTCAGCCGTTTCGGAGGAGTTTGGAAACATACACCGCAACACGAGAATTTTATATATTAGACTTGCTGACCCAGCAAACGTTTTCCGAACATACATAATGTTTTCATATATGTATTGACAAGGTACCGTCAGCTTTCCACATTGTTATGTTATGGATTTCATTTAGCAATAAAAATACCATAACTTTTACTTATATACCTACAGGTTTGTACGGAACCCTCGGTGCGCGAGTCTGACTCGCACTTGGCCGGTTTTTCATAAATCGGGCCTAAAGTGTTTCACTACAGTCAAAGTCCTCATAGTCCGTCAAGTCAGGGGCTATAGTAAAGCGGTGGCAAGTTTACCATTACCTTAATAGGAGATTTGGAGGCAACGAGAAAACTTCATGTTTGATTTTTACTTTCACTACACTTGTGCACTTTCACAGAACTAAATTGAATAACATTCCACCAGAATTATACAATTCAATTCGGGTTACAACTAAGTTTCATGAAAATAAAACTGCAGCACGACATGTTGTTAACTCGTTCCCGCCAAAACTCATATATACATACTTTACCTACTAGAAATGTGAACCCGCGTTCCTTCTCCGCTCTGCATTGGAAACTTTGAAGCACTCCCTCGAAATAGAATAAAATCTAATTGATAATTCGTTACTCCCAAAATATTCGCTTTATTTTAAAAAGGGAACTTTTTTCGTCAAATAAACTTTTGTTCAAAAAAAGATTCTTAATTGAATCTTAAGATAAAGTGAACAGGGCTCTCTTTCCTTAGAACCGTGAACCAGACGAAATAAACGTAGAAAGAAAAGGATAACGAACTTAAAAAATTCTTAGCATTGCATTTTCATGGAGAATATTTAATAATGAAATGTACTGTACAGTTTATTCTGAGAGTTGGAGCGAGTTTTTGATCAAATCCTGATACATTTGCAGTTTATTTTCCAAGACTAAGAGGAAAGGGTACCGGGCGCTCTCTCCATACAAACGTAATAGACTGTTTCCTCCCAGGATAATGACACTAGAGCAAATATTTTTGTAGCATAAAACTTATAACTGCCCATTTGTCTTATTTTTTTTAAATATTTTTTGTTTTGTTAACTCTTACTTTCTATGATAGTAAGAAAATGAAAAAAAAAAACAAGATATAGGAATGCTCCTATAGTCATGGACGTTATAGGTTTTATGTAATAAAAATATTTGTGCTAGTGTTATTATCCAGGGAGGAAACAGTCGACTACGTTTGATGGAGAGAGCGTCGGTACCCTTTCACCCTAAGGCGCTCTCCAGTACCGTGTGTGGGTATTCACATTACCTTAGCCCCCGCTCTCAAAGACGTAGCGTGCTGCGTGCTAACTGTTATATTTGATCGATATGCAAAACATTTTAGCATTATTATCCACAAATATAGTTCCTAGAGGTCAAAACCTATCGTTTGTTTCTAATAAAACCCGATAAACGATCTAATAATTCTCTGTTTTCTAACATTTTTTTTTATCGAACGAAGTTGTTCATATCATGTTTTCAACCACAATAAACAAACATATGGTTATTAAACTACAATATCCATTTATATTCAAAAAACAAAAAAAGAGTATTTGATTACTTAGAGTTGCTTAAAACAAAGGTCGATTTTGGTAGCTTAACACCTGCCCTTAAGATTGAAAAGCAATGGCGTAGTTCTCTACGTTATTAAAGGACTGCTTCTGAACATGTTCTGAACACAGAACCCTGATTTTTTCTCATAGTAAACTCGCTGTCAACGAAATAAAGGTAAACTAAATTTGACTTAAGGTAAAAGAAATAAGTACTTAAGTTCAGACTGCTTTTGAAAACATTAAGAAAATGGACATAGATTCATCATCATCATCATCACTGCTGTCATAGGCCTCCCCCAAACGACGCCACAAACAGCGGTCCTGACCCGCCTCCGTCCACCGACTACCCGCAACCGCTACAATGTCGTCAGTCCACCGGGCAGCTGGTCTCCCAACACTTCCTTTCGCGTTGCGTCGCGGCCGCCACTCGAGAACCTTTACTCCCCAGCGGTTGTCAGATTAGATGATCTTATTCTACCGAGAAACTATGATCTTTTATTATATTTAAAATGAAGTTTATTGTAAAAAATTGGGTTAATTTTAGACAATGATTTTATTTTGATCTCCCTTTTTGTTTGTTTATACCCTCATATATCATTCTAGCGTGTTATCGTTCAATATTCAAACTACAGTATGAAGTTTGGCGCATTGATATAGTTCGTTGGGGTTAGTATCTATAGAACCACTCCGATCACTCGTGCAAGGCGATGGTGATATTGATTGGGACGTTGTACATCGGATTAACTCTGGATGGTTGAAATAGCGACAGGTCACAGCAACTACATGTGATCCACGGATGCCCCTTAAACTGAAGGGTAAAATCTATAAAGCCGTGATAAGACCTGTCTTCATGTATGGATAGGAATGCTGGGCCGTGAAGCAGAAGGATGAGAGAAGATTGCATGCAGCGGAGATGAGAATGCTAAGATGGATGTGTGGAGTAACGAGGATGGATAAAATAAGAAATGAGTTAATCAGAGGAAGCCTGAAAGTAGCACCAGTTACTGAAAAAGTAAAAGGGAACCGTTTGAGTTGGTATGGACATGTGATGAGAAGAGAAGAGACGCTTGTAACTAGAAGAGTGATGAGTTTGAATGTAGAGGGATGGAGAGGATGAGGACGACCTAAGAAAAGATGGATGGACTGCGTGAGACAAGACATGAGAGAGATGAATGTTAACGATGAGATGACGACTAATAGGAGTGAATGGAAGAAGAAGACATATTGCGCCGACCCCAAATAAATTGCGATAAGGGCAGGAAGAAGAAGAAGAGTATCTATAGAACCACGTCTTAATATGACTAGGTAGCCGATACGACTTAATCGTCTCGATTGGACTAGCTCGTTATTTGACCAGATCTTAGTGTGGCTATGAAAGGTTATAGCGTTTGAGAGAGTAAAGCTTAATAAGCCCTAGGATAATGTTTATGAGGAGACTAGCTGCACCCCGCGGTTTCACCCGCGTAAGTCCCGATTCCGTGGCAATATCGGGATAAAAAGTAGCCTATGTGTTAATCCAGGTCTCCAGCTATCTACATACCGAGTTTTATCGCAATCGGTCCAGGAGTTTTTGCGTGAAGGAGTGACAAACATACATACATACACACACACAAACCTTCTCATTTTTAATATTAGTAGGATAGATCGCTATGCAATGAGTTATTATGCATAGAAGACCTAAAGACCGATTACCCACAATTGATGTCTATTTACGCAAGATAATCTCTCGGTGAATAATTAAAATCTATTGTTTGTAATGCCCTTAAATAATTACCAGTGTTGCTATTTAACGACCTCTTCACTAAAGAAAATTATTTAGACCCTCTTTTATTGAATGTTATTGATTTCGACCATTATACCTACTTGCAGTTAGATCAATTACTTTTTGGATGTTGTGCTTTCAAGGAAATGGGGATTGACCTATAGTTTTTATATTATTTTCCGTAATATAGACTTATTTAAGATACTAATTTGAATATTTTAAGATTTTCTCACTAGTTCTTTTTTAATAATTTTTTGAATATTTCTAAACTTTTAAACATGGCGTAATATCAATGTCTTTTATTGCCTAAGTTGTGTAAACAAGTGTGTTCATATCATGTGACGTATTTAACTGTCATCTGACTTTTTTATTTATTTTGGCACATGTCGATTTCGTCATAACTCCAATGATGACGTCATCAGAGTGCCAATAAAGGTCAAAATATTTAATCGAAAATATGCTACATCAACATTTATTTTTGATTATTTGTTTGTCTATAATTAGAAGAAGTCTATCTGTCTGAATGGTTTTGTAATTTCAATTAAAAAAAAATGAACAATCCACATTTGAGTTTCAGGCTTTTGGCAAATTACTCTTAAGGCATTATGCTAATTAGGCATTTTGCGTTTAGACGTCGCGCTCATGAGGAAAAAAATATGTGAAAAAAAACCAGACAATAGATATTAAAAATAAATGAGAAAATATACATACAAAGGTCAACCCTAATGTAAAAAATGAAAAATCTTCAAAGGAAACCATATTTCTTTTGCCTATCTCGAACACAAAACGGGTAAAATTATATTACCCAATGCGAACATACTGTATACGAATATACAGCGTGTAAGGAAATGAAAAAAATAACAGAATTTCCTATGCCCTTATGAATACATTTCCATTTTTAGTACGAAAATGTACAATCAACGCTCATAAGTCAACTGGCACGGTAACGTTTACAATCCCGTGCAGCACTATTTAAACATTATAACAACGTAACCTGTGGATCGAACCCACGTCGGTTGGGATTAGTAGTGGGTCGTCATAAACGCAAACTCGTCATACTAACGCAACTCGTCATAAACGCGACTTGTCATTTTCGTAACTTGTCATTTCCGCATCTCGTCATTTTCGCAACTGGTCATTTTCGCAATTTATCACACGAACCTTAAGCATTACAATAATAACAAAGATTAGTAGAAAATATTTTGGACAGGACTAGAATTTGGTGTAGCGGATGGCGGCTTATACTACTCGGCCAACTAAAGACATGGCTTCCATGTTGAAAATAATAATCACACTGAGTACATTGAATTCAATGTTTGTATGTAAGAAGGTCTTAAGGTCAATATCTGTTGATAGTATTATTGTAGCATACTGCTAGTGTACTTCTGACGCATACTGTACGTTTTAGTAAAAAATGTGAACGAAAGGATTATGTACGGTTTCTGATTTTGCAGTTTTATGCTTTTTCTGTTATGTGCCGTTTGTATAAAAAATAATAAGCAGTAAGTTTAAAAAATCGGCCAATTGCGAGTTTGACTCGCGCACGAAGAGTTCTGGACCATGTACAATATGGGAGCCACTCTTATTTTTTTTCTTTCTGTTGTTAGTATTTGTTGTTATAGCGGCAAAAGTTATAGTGAAAATTTCAACTGTCTAGGTTCGTGAGAGGTACGGACAAACAGACGAACAGACGGACGGACAGTGAAGTCTTAGTATTAGGGCCTCGTTTTTACCTTTTGGGTAAGGTACCATAAAAAGACCAAAAACTCAACGAATAAAAACGTAAACAATAGTTAACTATTATAATATCTAAAAAAATTAAAGTACCTACTCTCAAAATACATAAATTATTTATGCTACAAAACATTTATAATAATTATTTCGACGACCCAGTTGGCACAATGGTCACCATGCCGGACTGCCAAACACAGGGTTGCGGGTTCGATTCCCGCCTCAGACAAGTATTTATGCTTAGATATTTGTCTGTGGTCTGGTTGTTTCTATGTATTATAAGTATATATTTACAAAAAAAAAGTATATAAGTAGTATATCCGTTATCTAGCACCCATAACACAAGTCTAGTTACTTAGCTTGGGGCTAGATGGCGATGTGTGGAATGTCCTGAAATATTATTATTTATTTATTTATTATTTATTTGCTGGCGAAACTTTGTAATATCGGTGATCGGAATCGGAATCCTGAATCATTATTCGGACAATCGGAAGTCGGAACGCAGTTATCGCCGCATCAATTTGGCGGAATTTTACTAAACAAAATAATTAACGAATTTTCCTCTCTAATAGGCATGTACTCAATAATCGATCCTTAGCGAAAAGCATAGCCACCGTAACACAACCATTGGCTAATTTTTCTGTGAAGATGGAGTAGGCTTACCCTCTCAGCTTAGTTGACCATGTCCAGAGAAGAGAACTTGTCAATTCTTCTGGAGCCAACTAAGCCGCGGGTTTAATCACGATTAGCGCCCATAAATATTTATCGATGCACAGCCGGCCGGGATTTGAACCCACGACCTTTAGAATGAAAGTCGAGGTATCTACTACTATGCCAACACCGCTCTCAAAGTATATATAATAATATCACATCAAAACCCAAAAACCAGAAGTCACCATAAAAACGTCACAGCATCATTTATTTATCCTCGATCCACACGATTCACACATTTTGGCCACAAACTATAAATCCCGGGCTATTCTACAAAGGCCTAAAGTAATTTAGACCATAAATTCCTAATGTAATGGCCACCTATCGTTATCCTTCGGTAACAGACCGCGAACTCTCGGCCGATAGGTCGCCGACTTTTATTGCGTTTAAAAGGAAACATTTATTTTTGAACTCGATGAAAAAAAATAGTAAAAAGTTTAAGCTTAGGTTTGAAGTAGGTTACCTAAGGCTAAGACAGTTTAAAGCAGGCTGGTAATGATGGGAAGGCAATACCTTCTTAAGGCTAGGTGCTAATAAAGCTACCAAAATCGACCTTTGTTTTAAGCAACTCTAAATAATCAAATACTCTTTTTTTGTTATTTGAATAGAAATGGATATTGTAGTTTAATAACCATATTTTTGTTTATTGGGGTTGAAAACATGATATGAACAACAGCGTTTAATAAAAAAAATGTTAGAAAACAGAGAATTATTAGATCGTTTATCGGGTTTTATTCAAAAATAGTTAACGTTTGTTTCTAAAAATAAATCAAATGATAGGTTTTGACATCTAGGAACTATATTTGTGGATAATAATGCTAAAATGATTTGCATATCGATCAAATATAACAGTTAGCACGCAGCACGCTACGTCTTGGGAGCGGGGGCTAAGATAATGTGAATACCTACACACGGTACTAGAAGAGCGCCTTAAGCATATGTGCCCCCTCGACTAGGGGGACACCTTGTTAAGATTTGTTCAATCTCGTCGGATCCAACAAAAACAAAAGACGATCGAAAAGGAAACATAATGACAATCGAAATAATGATTTCTAGGCAATACTTGAGCATATTACACAAATAGAAAAAATGGTTCACGATTGACCGTCCCCTTAACGATCCCCCTGCAGTAAACGGGCCCCAAGATTTATTTCACAATTGACGGTTCCCCTATGCTAACACAGGGAGGACCGTTAATCGTTGAACAGTGTTAGATTTTTTCAAACTTATCCGTCCCCCTAGTCCAAGCTGTGGTTCAAGTAAAAAACGATCTGGTCTAAGTAAAAGACGATTGAAAATATATAAACAAAAGACAATTGAAAAAGATATGACTAAATATTCCGTATTTCTATAGATTACAATTAAATTGAAAGTATTTTGTGAGCTTGATGTGGAACAAAGATATACGCATTTAAAGTCACGTGATTTTCATTTTCTTCATCAGCATCTAAGCATCTAACGCCATTACACATATAGGAACTTCAAGAACCAAACCTCCTTGCAAACAAGTAATTGCTGTTCGAAATTTTGTCACTAGCCTCTCTACAAGATGGGCCATTATGCTGGCCCACTAATATGGACCAGCATGTAGAGGGCGTAGTGGTGTAGTGGCTTATGGTTCGTGGGATGGCGACTGGATGGCCACGTTACCGGTTTTTCGGTCGCACATTAAAGGAAGTGGGCAACGATAGCTGAATGTGGTCATGTAGTTGCGTTTTAACCATCGCATGGCCATCTTGCTGGTCTAGTGCTGATCCACCATGTAGAGGGGCCATCAACAATCGCATGACCAACTCGTTGGTCCAGTGCTGGACCATCATGTAGAGGGCGGGTACTGCCAGCTGACTTGGTCACAAACCGACAGCCATTTTTAAACGGTTCAAGCTACTTGTATCGACCGATTACTACTTGTACTATTTATATATTATGTGCCGATAACCTGTCGACAGTCTGTGGACTGTTTTCACTCTTCGGTCTACAGTATCCAAGATATTCAACGTAATAGAAACATGAACTGATGTGAAAACTTTTAGGACCGCAGTACGTAACGGTAAAACTCACATTAGGCCCTTCCGGAACCGGCCCGAGGGGTCCAGAATTGACTTTTGAATAATATACGCTATTATATTGGGGTAGATACTAAAATGCATTGTCTGAATTTGGGTTTATAGGACTTGTGTGACAATTTTTGTTTCAAAAGATCTCCATGACGGCTTATTCCACAAATCCCCTTAGATGATTCTTTGCTTTGCCAGACTTTAATGATGAACTCATTTGCAGCAGTAACCAGCAACTTGATATATGCAAAATCAATGGCTGTGAAACTTGGTGGCTTTGTGTCAACCTTAAAATTTTCAAAAAAATGTTTGAATTTCCATAAATCTTAGGACAAAAGTTGTTTGTTTAGGTGCACAGAAATGGCCCTCAAACGCTTGCTAATCATCATCTTCCTGCCCTTATCCCAATTTATTTGGGGTCGGTGCAGTATGTCTTCTTCTTCCATGCACTCCTATTAGTCGTCATATCATCTTTAACATTCATCTCTCTCATTTCTTGTCTCACGCAGTCCATCCATTTTTTCTTAGGTCATCCTCTTCCTCTCCATCCCTCTACATTCATACTCAACCTCTTGCTAATATAGTTACCAATAACTCTGTATAGCTTATAGTCATGACCATGTTATCTTCAAATCAAATCAATTTTGAGTAGCCATGTCGATCTAACTTCATCAATATGTAGCTCTATCGTATTAATAAGCAATTTCATTATAATATCAGCTATACTCTACTAGGCATGACAACGGTCCACTTAGTGCATTGTCATTGAGCAGTGAAGTGTATTTAGGGATTCTAACAGAATCTATTCAAAGGCAAAATACCTACTACGTCTAGAACTAAGAGATTGATAATCATTGTGTTCTATTGTTTCGTCTTCTTAGTCTAAATGTGAAACAATAGAGGAACCCTTTTCAATACAATATTCAATCTCTGAATGTAAAATAAATTTAAATTTAAAAACCGACTTTAAAAAAATATATACTCCTCCTTTTTTGAAGTCAGTCAAAAATACGTATTGACTGATGTATTTTTAATATGATGGCAAAAAAGTGGTTAGTATTTTGTGGTCTTACTTGTTTAATGTAGTAGTCATTTGCAATTAGTCATTAATATAGCCCGTCTAAGAAGCAACTCGCCGTAAATTGATGTCGACAATCATCATTTTGTCATTTTAGCAATTTATCCGAAAATTGCCATAGCTTATGAATTTATGAAGAAAACTAGAAGCTTTCGAACGATTCAGAATAAAAAATATGCGGCTAATTGAGAAACTCTTCTTTTTCAGATATAGCTATTAACAAGATGCGAATTCGTTCAGCCCCCTTAGACAAGATTGCTTTATATTAGCGATGTTGCCAATCGATAGATTTAGTTGTATGAAATTGATATAAAACATTGTATAAAATTAGCATAAGATAGAACTTATCCACCAATTTTTTTTCTCTAATGCATAAGTCAAGTCACGTAATGCATAAGTCTAAGATCTGCCCCCTTAGACAAGATTGCTTTATATTAGCGATGTTGCCAATCGAAAGATTCAATTGTATAAATTGATATAAAACATTGTATAAAATTAGCATAAGATGAAACTTATCCACCAATTTTTTTTCTCTAATGCATAAGCTAAGTCACGTAATGCATAAGTCTAAGCTAAGTCAAGTAGTCTTGCAAGACTACGTGACTTTTTATTGGTTTGTGTCAATTTCATACAAAAAAATCAAAAAATGTTTGTCGATTAGCGATATCGCTAATATAAAGCAATCTTGTCTAAGGGGGCTAAACGAATTCGCATCTTATTAATAGCTATATCTGAAAAAGAAGAGCTTCTCAATTAGCCGCATATTTTTTTATTCTGAATCGTTCGAAAGCTTCTAGTTTTCTTCATAAAATTTAAATTCTAAACGCAAAATACAGCCAGCTTCATATTCTCTAATTGATTTCATTCAATTACCAACATAAAATGCAAAACACGATCAACTGCTGCATTTTTCTAATTGATTTCGTTCAAAAGATCCCATTTAGACTCCAGTTGGGGACGGAATGAATTCGTATTTTAATTTTACATGCGCTCGAAGTGGCTAAGTGTTGGCACCGCGTGTAATTTAGGACCAATTCAAATGGAACACCTTTCGGGGTGCAAACTACTTGAATGTTTAAAATGTTGAGCGAGTGTTCTGGGAGTTTAAAATTGATGTTGTTTTTAGCGGTGAGGTTCGCTGGTGTTTTACTTCAAGTAGGTACCTAACCTACTCTATGTAATTACTTTATGTACAGCAAAGGACTGAGGGTAGCAGGTGCATATTTTAGAGTTTTAATTTTTGGAACGAAGTTCCTTATCGCGCGTTACGAAAGGTGGCTAGACGGAAAAAATTAAGACCAAATGTTGTAACGAAACTTTTTAAATTTATTACAATTCCTTCACTAATTAATCGAAAGGAACTTCGTTTCATCCGGGTGTCTCTTGACACCTCTCAAGTTTTTTTAATAACGGTTAAATATTTTTTGATTAATATGCGTGAAATAACTAACACTACGAAAGCTTTAGTGATATCAAGCATAATAATTTACAAGTACTGAATCGTTATTAAAAAAATAAAACTTTAAAATATGCACCTGCTACCCTCAGTCCTTTGCTGACTGGACTGTTTTTTACTTTATTTTGGAACAGAACATCTACTTTAAGTAAACTTTCTCTAATACATTTCTCAAAATTCTTAGGCCATTTTTTAAGAAATATTATATGACATTCCAAACAGCGCCATCTAGCCCCAAGATAAACTAGGCTCGTGTTATGGTGGCCAGACAACGGATATAGAATAAGCACTTAAATATTTTTCATTTGTAGGTAGGTAGGTATCCTTGTCTGAGGCGTTAATCGAACCTGCAACCTTCTGCATCGCAGGCTGATATTGATTCGCCGCGCTACAGAGGTCAACAATTGAAAGACCTATTTAGAAATGCGAATCTTTGCAAATATTTATAGTCAAACTAATGTAGGGACAATTTAAAATGACGTGCGCAGCAGCTAGTAGCTATCTAAATTACGTCAATGTCCTTCGAAAATAATATTATTTTAAATTAATAACATTTAATCTATACATATAATAAATCTGTAGACATCAAAAAATCTGTAATTGTAAGATATCCAGAAAAAAAATACACAGGTCGCCTTAAAATCGTTAGCTGAACACGATAGGGTACTTTTTAGAATTTTTGTCTGTTTGTCTGTTTGTCTGTCTGTTTGTTTGTTTGAACCAGGTAATCTCATAAACTACAGAACAGATTTTAAAAAGGTCCACACGAATATGTTCAGAATATATCAGAATAACATTTAGGGTATGTTTTAATTTAACTTTAATACAATAATTAAGATATTTGATAAAAAAAACATTTAAAAAATAAGAAATCGAAATATTTTTCCGTGGTAAAACGTAATCGAACGTCAGAAGGGAACAGTACCCTTACCACGGGTTTTTTACGTATTCGATTAAACATACTATATTGAGTATTCACTATGAAACTTCCTAAAAATCAACTTACTAGGTCCACCCGTCTCTGAGAATATCGGTAGTGACACACCGACAGACAAACGGACAAAAGAGTGATCGAAAAAGGGTTTCTTTTATTTCGAGTTCTTCAAAAAGTCATGGTAGGGGTGCAGTACATGCCTCCGTTCAAGATGACAGCTGACATAAAACCAAATAGTTTGCATTTAATACTACCTACGTGAAACTGAAAATGAGGTTAATACAAAGAGGTACTACTACATAATATTACCGATCTCCTTTACTGAAGACCTCCGATGTTACACTTCTATCGCGCTTTCCTCCTGCTATAGTTTGAATTATGAGTTCAAGTAGCGGAAACCTTAGATAGTAAAAACAAAAAAGAATTATCCAAATCGCTCCAAGAGTTTACGAGTAATCAGCGAACATACATAAAAAAATATATATTTACGTGACGAATTGAGAACGTCCACCTTTTTTGATGTCGGTTAAAAAATATACAGGTAATAGTCATTTGTAAAAATCATTTTTTTTTCCAAAATTACGTAGCCCTGCCAGCTACCTAATAAAAAAAACTGGTTATTTTTGTCAAGAATTCAGAAAATGGGATTCATAGGACATTTTGTGCTAATAGAAATTGGACTTAGTTTTAGCTTATCATATTGTTGTTTATTATGTTTTATTTGTGAAAAATTAACAAAAATAGTACATTGTTACCCAAGGTGTGAAAGTCACTCATTGAGTCCCGATACGCTCGGGCGCTAATACTTCGAGGGACTAAATGAGTGACTTTCACACCTTGGGCAAACAAAACAAACCCTAGATAAACACTGTGCTTTTCATTACGAATAAACATAAAATTCTTCCTAATAACGAGAGTGAATGAGAGACTCCATACTACCTGAGCCTCTTACAAGGTTGGGACCTTATGTAGATTTTTTGCTTTTGCTATTTGTTTTCAACATGTTTTCAATACTCAAATACGTCGGTACTAACCGAAGAGATTTTTATAAATTAGTTTGTCCAACACTGAGTGATGACGCGAAGTCCGTAGATTTAAATTACAGTTTTTGTAACACGGTTTGTCTAGAAAATGTTATTTACACAAAGTACACAATAAATGAAAAACCAGATTAAATTTAACACAAAAACATAATAAAATAACAAAAGATAATACTAATTAAAATCATTCAAAATGCAAGCATTTCCCGCCAGTATTTTTTACTCAAGAAACGACACTGACCGCACGGTCACATAAAGCCACATCTGCAACATCTTGACAGGGCGCCGGTAGAGGCGCAGCATGGTCATACGTCGCTTTGACCATTTTCATCTTTACATTTATTTTATTAAATAAGATATCTTGAACTAAATATATCTACCTGAATTCAATTACTAAGAAAAAACCTATTATGTACTAAACTCTGGCAGTATGGATGAGCCGTGCGAAGCCATAATTGTTATTCTTCGGTGTTACCTAAATCAAGGAGGTTAGGTTTTTGAAGTCCCTAATGCGTAATGATACTGATACTGGCTACAAACACATTGCACAAGCCGCGCGAAGCCATAATTTAACATGACAGCTGTCAGTGAAAGCGATTTTCCCTAGGGCCGAAAGTTTTTCTTTCTACACGCTCTTCAGGCATCTTTAGACCTACTTTCGTAGTATGAGTAAGCCTAGAATAAGAATTGCCTTTGCCAAATCAATTAATAATATAGTTTAAAAACAATGTAACTACCTATTTTGTTTTTATAACTTACACCGAATGATAAATTGTATCTATGCAGAAAAATGCTAGGTATTCTAAATAACCCAAAACCACATCGCGATCGAAGTCGCGGGCAACAGCTAGTATTATATAAAAGAAATATTTTTGTTTTTATTTTTGTAACGTATAGGCTTAAAAACTACTGGACCGATTTTTGGTATGAGGATACACTGATTCATTGACAGTAATACAGGCTACTTTTTATCCCGATATTCCCACGGGATCGCGAGTTACGCGGGTGAAACCGCGGGGTGCAGCTAGTTAAATAATATTTAGTTAAATAATATTCCAAAATTTCGATATTTCTATCGCCGACGCGTCGTCGATCGAAAATTCTTTAGCACAACAAAACTTCGTAAAAAATTATGGACTTTCCCAAACTCTATTGACAATACAGCGTGAAATGGATCTATCAGGGTTCCGCGAAAGCAAAAGGTGCACCAAAACGGAACCCTATTACTTAAATGAGTAAAACTTCAACGTCCGTTCGTCTGTCCGTCCATCCGCCCCGTCTGTCTGTCTGTCACCAGGCTGTATCTTATTAACCGCGATAGCTAGACAGTTCAAATTTTCACAGACTGTGTATTTCTGTTGACACTGTAACAACCAATACACAAAAACAAAAAAAAAAATATGTAAGGGGGTTCCATGGTATGGAACCCTTTGTGAGTGGGACCGACTCGCACTTGGCCGGTTTTTCAATATTATGTGGCTAAAATGAAACTGATATTGTGTTAAGATAAGGTTTATTCAGTTAGGGTATCCTTATTTATATACTTTATGTACTCTATGGGGTATCCTTCGCTAGCAATGTACTGTTATCGCGTTATGCCCAGACAAAAGAATAGAATATTTACGGTCGGCTGCATAATTACAGACCCACCGTAGAACTCTAAAACGGCAGTTATAAGAATGTTTTCAACACGATCAAGATTCTAGGCTTTAGGTGAAGTTTAAAGTCATCAATTAATCAAACAAAAGTTATTAGAATGAAAACATTCCAATAATAGTCATTTTAGAACTCTACCGAGGGTTGCAATTATGCAGCCGACTGTACCTACTTTTACTTGTATACTAAGGGCTGTTTTCCGCAAATACATTTTTAGTTGAGTTCTTTTTGCATTAAGATGGCCTAGGCTTGCCAAGCCCGTATACTATCCTCTCAGCTCAGTCGACCGTGTCCAGAGGAAAGAAATCCTCAATACATCTGCAGGCTGATTCATAAGCCATCGGAAGGCTACCGAAACAAATAAAACTTAAAAGACAAGGATGGCAACACGTCAAAAGTCGCGGGAGTGAAAGAGCAAAAATTTTTTTTTCGGTACATTTGCCTTACGACAGTTTGTGAATCAGGGGGCTGGAATCAAGCCGTGGGTTTCATCACGATGTTTTCCTTCACCGTAAGAGCAATCTTCTTCTATTTCTCGTATAGTGGTGTGGCTCACCTATTGTTAGAGTTTTCAGATCGCCTGAAGGCCTCTAACTTGATCTAACGACTTCTACTAGAGGCAGCAACGGCTCACAAAAATACATTTTTGTGACACTACTAATTGGTCACCCATCGAAGTAATGACCGCGCTAGGCGTCGCTTAACCCACACGACCGTAAACGATCAGCGAGCTTCGCTTAGCTGTGAGCCTAAGAGCAATGATAAAGCGCACATCTTTCGTAAGAAAAATCAATTGGTGCAGGGGTTGCAACCTACGACCTTCGGAATGAAAGCTAAGGGATCTACCATTAGGTCATAAGTATAGTTAAGACTCTAGCGCTCTCCCTCACTTTCAAAAAAATCAAAAAAAAAAAAAAACACGATGTTTTTCCTTCACCGTATGAGCAATGTCAATTAGCGCAAATAAATTTTTCTTAGGAAAAATACATTGGTGCACGGCTGGCGTAGACGTAGTGGTTGAAGTACTAAAATGTAGGCTTTTCTAAGTAATAGCACCGTCCAACTTGTGGAATTAAATTAAAAATTAAATGACAATTTTTTTCAGAACAATACAAATTCCATTTGTTAGTAAAACTTAGGTCTAGTGTCAGTAGCAATTATGTCAGTAAAACAAAAAAAGCTAAATCAAAATCGGTTCATCCGTTCGAGAGATACGATGTTCAGACATGATAACTCAGACAGACACACACACACAGAGACACGTCAAACTTATAACACCCCGTCGTTTTTGCGTCGGGGGTTAAAAACCATGCCAATCACCAATTTGTGTGTACCGATTAGAACGTCATGAAAAGGCCTCAGAATCTGAACAAAAATGATCTAACCCAAACAAACCGCCGCAGTCTCCAGAATGCTGTTCTGACTGCCACGAAACTTGCCAATAGCCAAAAGTGTCAAGTAATAATATTTGCATAAAGCTTTCCCGAAATGGTCAGGTCTATTTATCCTGTCCAGGGTTTAGACTTGTATGTTGTGTTTATTGACCCTATGTTACCTTATTTTACCCATTTGTCAAATTTTGAAATGTGACAACACCATTAGTTATCTAAAGGCTTGCTACCAACAATGGTGTTGCCATATTATGTCAAAATATTCATTAATTTTTCAGTAAATTATCCTCTCAACGGGTAAATGTTGTGTTTATTGATCTTTTGTTAACCTATTTTACCAGTTTAGTTTGTCAAATTTTGAAAATGTGACAACACCATTAATTATCTAAAGGCTTGCTACCAAGCATGGTGTTGCCATATGTTAATGTTAAAAATTCATAAATTTTTCAGTAAATTATCCTCGCAACTCGTAAATGTTGTGTTTATTGATCTTATGTTACCCAAGTTTACCAGTTTCGTTTGTCAAATTCTAAAAATGTGACAACACCATTAATTATCTTAAGGTTCGCTACCAAGAATGGTGTTGCCATATGGTAAATATTCATTAAAATTTTAGTAAATTATAGTTCTCGAAATTTAAATTTAATTAATTATTTTATCTTCATAAACGATATATTTATTATAGTTTTTGTTCTGTTACAAGTTCCCCATAGTTCAGTCCTAAGGGTAAATTTTATAGGGTGGCTGTTAAAGGATTACAGGGTTCACTATACATTATTACATACTGTATAGTGAACCGAATTTAGTCTAGTCGACATTGGCTGTAATATTATGTCATTGGCAACAATGATATCAGTATTTCCTCATAACCTATTAGGTAGTTATTATTGAAATTGTCAATCGAGATATTTCCTTCCATGACGAGCAACCGGGAACTTCCTTTGATTACATAATCTTATTTGTTCAGGCAATAATTTCATAACCATAAATCAAGTCAAGGTTTGGATGGATAAACCTAATAACTGCTTAGGCTATTGTGATTAGATGGTAGTGGACTGGTTCGATTCCCGCCTCAGACATGTATTTATGCTTAGATATTTGTCTGTGGTCTAATAAAAATCATTTACCTACTTACTGACGACCCAGTTGGCACAATGGTCACCATGCCGGACTGCCAAACACAGGGTTGCGGGTTCGATTCCCGCTTCAGACATGTCATTGTATCTATGCTTAGATATTTGTCTGTGGTCTGGTTGTTACTATGTATTATAAGTATATATTTACTAAAGAAAAGTATATAAGTAGTATATCCGTTGTCTACCACCCATAACACAAATCTAGTTAAGTAACTCAGCTTGCTTAGCTTGGGGTTAGATAGCGATGTATGGAATGTCCTGCAATATTTATTTTAGAAAGGATATTTTAAAATTCTACTCCTAATGTGAAAAAGGGGGGCAAATTTTATATGGGACAACGTGATTCCTTGGTCCGTTTTCGACTTCTACGCAGAAAATTAACAATATAAAGGATAATGTAGTATTTCCTTTTAAGCAGTCAGATCAGAAACTGGTTAACTTGTATGCCAAGGTTTATCTACTTGACTACAATGACATTTGTAATGTAATACGAATTATAGATTACTACTTCACTTAAAGTTTTATAGATTTACTAGCTTTTGCCCGCGACTTCGTCCGCGTAGAAGTCGAAAATAGACCAATCTAACACAGGTTAATGCCCAGGCACTTGATTTTTAATTTCCCCGCGCTATACTGCTATCGGCTCTATGACCGGTCGTACGAAGCGGCGCGCGCGACGTGACGTTTGACGTGTGAACTCGACACCTGTCAGATGACGACACACTCTCGTGGACCAGCCGGATAACCTAGGCGGCGTCCCGCGTTCTAAGAACCATATATTTACTGTTCTGTATTGTAAAGACGAAATATATAAGGGATTGTACTACTTACACGTTTACGTTTATTACCACGTTCAGACACCCCTTACACCAAGTAATAACGTTGTCCCATACAAACTTTGCCCCCCTTTTTCACCCCCTTAGGGGGTGGAATTTCGGAAAATCCTGTCTTATCCGATGCCTACGTCAGACAAAGAATACACCCTCCAAGCTTCAGGTCTTTACGATTAGCGGTTTACGCTATGCGTTGAGCCGTCAGTCAGTCAGTCATTCAGGACAAAGAATTTTATATGTATAATAATAAACATAGTTTTACTAGCTTTTGCCAGCGATTTCGTTCGCATAGGGTTTGAATTTTTAAATCCTTTGTTATCGGATACATACGTCGTACAAAGAACACACCCTCCAAGTTTCAGGTCTTATTAAAAAATTATCTGCGTGCATCAAAAAACTTATATGATTTTTAATGTAAAAGATTCGTCTCAATTCGTCGCGTATATATTTTTTTTTATGTATGTTAGTCCATTACTCAAAAACGCCTTTACCTTTTTTTTTTGTTAGGATTAAAAAAGGATTTTTGGTTTTAAAACTTTTATAATTTTCAGTAAAAAAAGAACGACACACGACGAACACGAACTTTAAATTAATATAATTAGTTTATTTACAGACAAAAATATTTTTTTAGTAATGTCCTACAGATGTACAGGTATCAGGATTTCTGATATTTTGTATTGAATACCCTTGAATAATTGGCAAAACTTTGAACAAAAATTACTTGTTTGCAAGGTTAGGTTCTTGAAGTTTCTATATTATGTGTAATGGCGTCAGATGCTGATGAAGGAAATGAAAAACACGTGACTTTAGATGCTTATATCTTTTTTCCACATTTAGTTCACGAAATAATGCGAAATATTATCAATTTAATTGTACCGAATATACAAAAACGGAGAATTCGTTCTTAATTTTAGGATAGCTTCAAAACTATAGAGGATTTTTGGCTCAAAGTCACACCAAAATGTCGATAAAAATCTCACCTACAATTCCATCTCAGCACTTTTGAGAAAAACAAAACACTTCTGTAACAATCAACAATGTTCACCAACGGAGGCGACCGGTGCTAGTAGTAACTATGACTGCCACTAAAGTTAGCCTTGCTCAGTCTCTCATGCTCCCTATCCTCGACTATGCCGACATCTGCTACCTCGATCTGACCGAAGAGCAACTCGACAAACTTGAGCGACTTCAAAATGTCTGCATACGGTTCATATTTGGGCTTCGCAAATATGACCATGTCTCTGAATTTCGCCATAAGCTCAAGTGGTTGCCAATCCGCCTTCGCCGGAATGTTCATATCCTTTGCTTCCTCTACAAAATCCTTTTCACTCCCTCCTCTCCTCACTACCTCAGAGAACGTTTCAAGTTCCTGAGTGACGCCCATTCACGACAACTCCGATCAACAGAATCCCTTCTCCTTCAGGCTCCTCCCCTCAACTCCACTTTCTACAAAAAATCCTTCTCTTTTCACTCAGTGATACTCTGGAATTCCCTGCCTCAACCCATCCGATCTGCTAAGTCCCTACCCATTTTCAAATCTATGGTAACTGATCACTACCTCAGTACTGTCTAATATCCATATGTATTCCTGTATTATTTATGTATGTATATATGTTTTTTTTTGTATCTATGTATATAATTATATATTGGTATGTATTGTATGTATAATTTGATATTTTAAAGCCATATTTATGTAAATACTTTATATTATCACCTGTTACAGGTTATGTTTGGTATCCTGCTTGAGGAAATTCACAACCTACCATTAAAGCTGAATCAGTTCTTTTCCATCCAAAGGTTGCCTGGAAGAAATCGCTTTCAGCGATAAGGCCGCCCATTTGTGCAACTTATGCTTTATAGCTGTTACTTCGCTTTGTGTATATAGTGTTCTGTTTTTTCCTGTGTTGTACAAATAAAGTTATCTATCTATCTAACTATTTAGTAGGCTGTGTACAAAGGTCGTTGGCGTATGGACCCCCCTTAACAAACGTGTGTGTAAGTGTAACCTTCTTTATGCCAACTCCGCTGAATCCCCTCCAATGAGAATCACCTGCGACACGGTAATTAAGGGCTGAGGACAAAGTGCCTACGAACCGTGTTATTGCCATGTAGCTTAGTATTATTAAAATCTCAATATGGAGGATTTATACGCGAAAATGGGGATTAATTTTAGTACCTACTTACACAGAAGAAAAGGGTACCGACGCTCTCTCCATACAAACGTAGTCGACTATTTCCTCCTTGGATAATGACACTACTAAATCTATACTTATATTATAAAGCTGAAGAGTTTGTTTGTTTGTTTGAACGCGCTAAACTCAGGAACTACTGGTTCGAATTCAAAAATTATTTTTGTGTTGGATAGTCCATTTATCGAGGAAGGCTATAGGCTACTTTTTATTTTGATATTCCCACGGGATCGGGACTTACGCGGGTGAAACCGCGGAGCGCAGCTAGTACGAAATAAAATCTATAACTGCCATAACCATGCCCCTATGTCTTAACATTACATAGTATAAAACAAAGTCACTTTCCGCTGTCTGTCCCTATGTATGCTCAGGTCTTTAACACTATGCAACGGATTTTGATGCGGTATTTTTAAATATTAGCCGCTAGTTTTTTTACATATAATTTGTTTTTTTTTACTTTTAATTTCTATGATAATTGGAAAATGAAAAATACATTTTATTTTAACAAACCAATACGTTTTAGGGCACAAAAATATCTGTGCTAGTGTAATCTAGGGAGGAAACAGTCGACTGCGTTTGTATGGAGAGAGCGCTGGTAACCTTTCACCTTAATAGAAGAAAAATAAGCGAAGTGAAACAACGTATTTCAACGTCTAACTTTTCAATATTAAAATTTCACCCGCGTTACATTTACCTACAAATAAAACTTGACTCTATTTACGTTTCCTTTCATATGTAAAGTAATACCGTATGAAATACTGCATACTGCTTGAAGTTCAGACAATGTAAAAAGTTAGAACTAGAAAGTTGCTGGAAACACGAAATATTATTATATAGGAGAGAACTTGTCAATACTTCTGGAGCCAACTAAGCCGCGGGTTTCATCACGATGTTTTCCTTCACCGTAAGAGCAATGTCAATTAGGGCACATAAATTTTTCTTAAAATAAATATTTTGGTGCACGACCTTCAGAATGAAAGTCGAGGTATCTACCACTAAGCCAACACCGCTCTTATATTATTATACTACTAGCTGTCCCTGCAAACGTTGTTTTGCCACAAAAAAAAAATATTGATGTTGATTCTCAGACCTAACGAATATACACAAAACATTTCATACAAATCGATTCAGCCGTTTAGGTGGAGTTTGGCAACTAATACCGCGACACGATTGATATCAATATTTATACGATACTAACGTCACTCAATTGTTTTGCCTTCTCGGAACCTCTCCACTAAAACTTGACCTTTATGGTATGGAAATTAAGTTCAAATTGACTATTAAGTACCTGTTATTAAGAATTGTTTGTATGGGAATTAGGATTATGGAAAAAGTGATGTTTTTAGACTTTGTAAGGCAATTTTTTTAATTTTTCTCTTCGTAAGAATATCCTAGTTCGAGGAATATTCTAAAATAAGAATATTCTAAATTCATGGTGTTCCTAAGCGCAAATATCGAGAATAAGCTATTCTCGATATTTGCGCTTAGGAACACCATGTTAACGTTAAGAAATATGGGAGTATTTAGAAAAGTGTTGTATTTAGACTTTTTCAGGCAATTTTTAGAACCATCTTCGTACTTTATAGCTTATTTAAAAAAAAATGTTTTTATAATATAGAAGATAGTATGTATATACGTCTAGAGTCAACTAAGCCGTGGGTTTCATCACGATGTCTTCCTTCACCGTATAGAGCAATATAGCTTTTGCCAGCGACTTTGCCGTGAAGAAGTTGAAAATGGACCATGAAATCACATCGTTCCGTACAAACTTTGCCCCCCTTTTTCACACCCTTAGGAGTAGAAGTTCAGAAAATAAAAAAGGTTACTTAACTAGAAAATCCTTTCTTATCGGATGCCTGCATCACACAAAGTTTCAGGTTTCTACAATCAGCGGTTTAGGATGGGCGTTGATCCATCAGTCAGTCATTCAGGACAGAACATTTTATATGTATAAAATAATAAATAATAAATAAATCTTTATTTGCATAAGGTTCATACAAAAACTTATACCTAGGTAAACAGTAGTAAAGAGCTTAAAAATAAAATGATAGAAGTTATTTACCTGATTATTATAACATCTGTTTAAGTAGGTAGTTAGAACTACCAACTGAACTAGGCCGAGCCTGTATCTCAGTCGATAGTTTCTTCCTCTATGACGCTAAATATCTTTCTATTTTGTTATGAAAGTTAGGTAAGTAAATACCATAAACACTGCATCACTAACTTAAAACCAACATCTACATTAAAGATAGTATTTAATGTAGATGTTGGTTTTAAGTATAGACAGGACAAAGCATTTTATATGTATAGATAGATTAGATATGTTGATAGAAAGTTCTCTCCTCTCACTAAAAGCGATCTCATCCAGAAAACCTTTATGGTAAGGAAGCTTTAGAATAAGGTCACCTCTAAAGTTAGAAACTCTAAAATGTTAACGTTCAATTAGGAGATTTGTATGTTTGATTGATTTCATTTTATATACATATTGTCTTTATTAAGTTCACGAGTAAATCTGTATTTAAATCTAAGGTTTGAATCTACATCTCGGACTATCCTTAAACCTCGTTTTGGAATTAGGGGGTTTAAGTTTTGCACTGTAAATTCTTTATTTTAATTTGCCTTTTTCACTTGTATTTTTGTTTTCGGTCATGGAATTAAATTTTATTTAGGTTAAAAGGGAAAGGCATAAGTACCTATTCTATTCGTAGTCTGGATACCTTATCATAAGCCTAGTTTCTAAGAATCTTCTTTATCATTATATCCCATGGTTACAAAGCAGAAATCAATAAAAAACAAAAGTGAAAACCAGAAATTATTAAATGGAATTTCTCGAAAACCATTTCACAGAATAAAAATACAAACGTAGATAATTCAGACAGGATTAAGCCATTTCCCGCAAATCCAGAAAGATTTAATAACATTAAAACAAATGGAATTTTTACCATAGAACAATAATATCGAGTGTTATTCATAAACTGAAAGGTTCTGTAGAAACAGACTACAGATTTCTGCATCGGCCGACCGAACCTATTGCACGGTGAAGTTGGAGAACAGTAATTTATATGTAGGTACCTACAATTATATCGTGTACTAGCTTTTGCCCGCGACTTCGTCCCCGTATAAGTCGAAAAAGGAGCAAGGAATCATGTTGTCCCATACAAACTTTGCCCCCCTTTTTCACCCCCTAAGGGGTAGAATTTTAGAAAATCCTTTCTAATTGGATGTCTACGTTTTACATCGAGCACACTCTCCAAGTTTCAGGTCTCTACGATCATCGGTTTAGGCTGTGCGTTGATCCGTCAGTCAGTCAGGACAAAGTATTTTATATTTTTAGCATTTTATATGTAGAGGAATTTCCACAGCACGTGCTCGTGGAGGGCAGTAGTGTAATCAACGAGCTCGGTCTCTTCAATCGCCGGCATCTCTTCCGGAGGCCTGCAGCAGCCTGAAGAGGCTGCTAGCCTTCTGGGAGGACCTGGGATGGTTGGAGTGACAAGTAGGATATACTCACACAATGGTCCAAATGAAGAAGGCTAAGTGCAGAAATAGCCCCGTAAAACTAAACTAAACCAAGCTCATATTTTTATTAGTTTTGTAAAACAGTTTTATGCCATCCAGTACATTTGATCAAATATGCTTGGAATCAAAACAGAACGAAAGCGTCGACCATTGTGGGCCTAAGCCACGAACCCAAAAATACAAGAAAACGGCTGATTCCTAATGTGAATTTGGTTTTAACGAGAATGAGAAAAAAATATGCCTTGGCGTGCTAAATTTCGTAAAATCGTTTAATTTTGGTGGAACTTTATCTAATTTAGGTCAGTTAGATAAAGTTCCACCAAAATTGTTAATTGTAAGGTGCTATTGTAATTTTTCTAGTGGACCCAATACTCGAACCACAGAATATAAAACTAAGAAAAATAAACATCGACAAAGTGTAATAAAAACTGTAATTCAAAATACTGCAACTAAACATTTTAATACGCTACCATATCGGAACGCTCTCAGTGCCTGCAATAATAAAACCCTGGATATGTCTGACGGATGAACAAATAGACTACTTTGACTTATTTTCGGTCCATTTGGACTAAACTTGATGCAAATATTATATGGTGCAAAATTCAGAGCTATTAATTGAAGTAGAAGAAGAAGAAAAAACTTAAATTTAGAATTTAAAAAACCCCTGACTTTTAACCGTCATAACTTTCAGACGGCTGAAACGATTTTTAATCCCCGACGCAAAAACGACGGGGTGTTATAAGTTTAACGTGTATGTGTGTGTCTGTCTGTGGCATCGTAGCTCCTGAACGGATAAACTGATTTAGTTCTTGATCAAACATAGATTACAAAACAAACATTATAGCTAGAACACTCCCGACTAATTCACCTTTCAAACAAAAGAAACAAAATCGGTTCATCCGTTCGAGAGCTACGATGCCACAGACAGACACAAACACACAGACACATTAAACTTACAACACCCCGTCGTTTTCGCGTCGGGGGTTAAAAAACAATGTAAACAGTCAGCAAGCAATCGTCCGATAGAAAATCGGTAGTCCATCCAATATTATCGATAAACTCAACTGGCTTAACTTTAAGAGGTAGATAAGATAAAAGATTTTTTCATTATACATGATTGACATGCGTGTTATGAACATGTATGATAAAGTTATAACATTTCATGTTTATTGTATTTATGAAGGGTTCCAGCTACGATAAAAGAAAATATTCAGATGAATTGAGAACCTCCTCCTTTTTTAAAGTCGGTTAAACATTTTTAAAGCACCGTGAATACTTGATTCTTTGTTAGCCGCTTGGGGTAAATGCTTCACCAGTGGTCCGGCAAGTTAGTGATTGGTGATGGTACTGTCGATTTGGCTGAAATATCAGTGTTCGTAGTGCCCCAAGTTGCCTGGTTATGGTTTTCGGATTTCAAAGTCCGAAAGAAAGGAGTCCAAAAATAGTCAGCTTTTGACAGGACCAGAAATCATTTTGAGTTCTGCCGCTATAATATATTGAGAAATAGATCCTGGGCATACTTTCTGGAAACTTTCTGGTGGGTTAAACCCACGCAAGTATGCCTAGTCAATATATGGATTTTTGGACATACCTCTTGATTCATAATTTGATTAACAGTTCTACATGCGTGTCCAGTATTTGACTACTGCATTGTCTAAGACCTCTAGTATGTACAAACTTTTAGTATTTTCTTTCTACATACGTATTGCAGCTGGTCTAAGCTCTCTCTGCTTGGTTGATGTCTCTAGGGTGTTTTAAGTCTGAAGATGACCAGTAGGCCAGTAGGCAACCTTTCTTAAAAAAAAAAGTGTGGCACTTGGGGCCTGCCGCGGTAAAGCTATTGCATCGTGCCAGCTTCGTACAGTCGTACCATATGCATACACGTTAAGCGAACGCTCGGCCGAGCTACACGGTAGGCGGAGTGGGGGGTGTTAGGTTTAATTTTTGTTACGGAATTTCTTGATTCGGTAGCCGCGCTCAAAGCCCGCGATAAAAGCTATGCAATAGCTTAAAAACCAGATCGAATTTCAATCCACAAGTCCACAAGTTTTTCCTAAGCTCAAGTGATATGGGAAATTTCCCAGATAGAATACGATACGGCCTATTTACGATATAGCAAGCCATTACCTCGATTATTTTGTTCAATGAAGCTATGACAGTATTTGGCCATTTTGTATAGCTGCTTGGTATAACAATGGTTGTTACTGTAATTATTTATTACCTTCAGATTATTCTGAAGGAAAGTGAAGATAAAAAAGGAAATAATGGTTTTGCGTCTGAGTAAATAGTATAAGAATCTACTTATTTAAGTAAAAATTTGTTTTTAAACTTTAAGAAAATAAACAGATAATTATTTGCTTCAAATTTTTTTTTTTACCAAAACATAGTTGTCAATCTTTTTACTTTACTTTTTAACACGCTTTATTAGGTCGACCTTTATGTATGTATGTCACTAACTATGTATTTTTTTAAACTATAATTAACAACTAAAGATAATAATATTCGGTCTGATTTTACATGTTTTCATTGCGAAAATCTGAACCAGAATTCCGAATACAGCAAACAGTTTACTATTATTATAAGAGATACGTAGATAACTATTTATATTTACTTCCCAAACAGTAGGTATTCCACAGATCATGTGTTTACTGAACACATTCACAAAACACTAAATACGTCCTACTGAGATGGTACAAGATAAACAAAGTCTTTATCTATCCCCTTTTTTATGCTCGAAGGACCATAATAAAACCGATGAGTTTTGAGGAAAATATTTCGCACCTCCGGTCAAATAGTGTCATATCTAAAAAAAGAAAACTGTCGAGAAAAAGGTGTCTAAAGTAATAAATAATCCGTTTTTTTTCTGGTTTTCCAGTCTTAATTATAAAGTAATAGAATTATAGCGATATGAATATTTCAGTAGATTTGAATGATTTTTAAGCTTTATAAAATGGTGTATTAAGTTTCCTAAAAATATGAAATAACTAATATTGTTTTTGAGTTATGAATGACACTATTTGAGCGGAGGTGCGATTTCATGCTCGAAGGACCAAAATATGACGATAGTTTATTTTGTCATTACTTGTCAAAACATTCTGATAAAATAAAACCACTGTCTTAATCATAAGACATCTTTTCAGTTGCTGTTCAATAATAGGCCATTGTATATTTTTAAGTGTTGTTCTAGCATTAGTTATATTATACTGACGACCCAGTTGGCACAATGGTCACCATGCCGGACTGCCAAACACAGGGTTGCGGGTTCGATTCCCCCTCAGACAAGTATTTATGCTTAGATATTTGTCTGTGGTCTGGTTGTTACCATGTATTATAAGTATATATTTACAAAAGAAAAGTATATAAGTAGTGTATCCGTTGTCTAGCACCCATAACACAAGTCTAGTTACTTAGCTTGGGGCTAGATGGCGATGTGTGAAATGTCCTGCAATATGTATGTATTTATACTGACCACAGGACTCAGGATATTCAATGATTAAATGTTTTGAACGTCATATTATAGGAGTGATTGTGTAACATCTCAACTCGGGTATCGTCGGTATCAACTATGAAGTTCGTAAGTATAAATTCTCAATTGATTCGCTCGTAGGATCCTAGAAATTGAGTCCGATGTTTTGTACAATGTAAATTAGATTATGCTAATTCTAAGATTCAGGACGTTTCTAAATACTTTCAGCGATCGTTGACATTTAAAACAGAAGCGATTGGTATCAAATAGCCAACTAACTACGATTAAAAGCAACAAAAATAAGCTCTAAGTAATAAGGTATTGGATATTATGACAGACTTTACCTCGACTGAAATTTTCTGTTTTACCCTTAACAGAATTATTTTAGGGGATTATTGACGCACCCCCAAAACCAGGTGGGGCTGTGACGTTGAACGATGATAAACAAAACACTAACGCAAATCGGGTTTTCACAAGCGATTTAATTTAAGATTTGGTATTTCGGTGACACGAGTTTTGTTTTTTAACGCAACGCTGAGAGACGCGTGCGCGACCTGACGCGGTTCGGCGCAGACTGAAGGCTTGAGGTGAGCCGGCCCGGCCAACACCCCTTCCCGCGCGCCCCCGCTACGGGCACGCGTCTGCCTGCCCCGAACATGGCAAAGATTAGATAAGGCAGATGCGATAACGCTTTATTTGATGAATTGATAGTGAACTCGAGATGGGACCACTTTATTCTCTAAAGTTAAATGTAAATATTGAATTAAATGCTGGGCGAAGGTCGCTCAGGGCTAATTTTTGTTTGCTTGTTTTATAATTTGTCATTTTATTTTATCTTGACTTTGGAAGTAGGTTTAAGAAAATGGAATTCTAGTATTTTAAACTAACATGTTTACCATGGTTTTTTATTATATCCTGTTTTTTTTAATTCTTATTTTTTATAGTTTTATCATTGTACCTATTTTTCCTACGTATAGGTACTTACTTATGCTGTTGTATTATGCTACGTGACTTCTATTACATTAGGTGCCTATGATTCCTTATTCCACTAATACCTAACCTAAATGACGATTGAACAAAACAAAAGTACCTATTTATTGTTTGGCTACGAAACTCCATGATGATGAAAATTTTAAGGCATATGATTGTTTGCAAGGCAAGTCATAATAAACAAATAAGGCCTAAGTATAAAATCAAAACTAAAAAGTATAAGTACCTACGTAGTTTTACCTATTCCAAGAGAAAAGGGTACCGGGGGCTCTCTCCATACAAACGTAGTCGACTGTTTTCTCCCTGGATAATGACACTAGACCAAATATTTTTGTTGCATAAAACTTATTACTGCCAAGACCATGCCCCTAAGTTTTTTGTTTTTTTTGATCTCAATTTCTATGATAATTAGACAATTAAAAAAACCAAAACATAGGGGCATAGTCATGGCAGTTATAGGTTTTATGGCACAAAAATATTTGTGCTAGTGTCATTATCCAGGGAGGAAACAGTCGACTACGTTTGTATGGAGAGAGCGTAGGAACCCTTTTACCTTAATCTAAAGTCTGAACTAATAAATAGGTACTTTTACGAGCATTCTACGAAGCTACAACTTAAACCAAATAATAACTTAATCTTTGACCTATCGACACTATTTTTTGGCAAAGAATGTTCCAATAATGAAACAATTAGCTTTTGGACTTCATTTTAAAAGCTTTTATTGAACATATTAATTAACTCTGTGGAACCTATTCATAAAGGTTGCCATTTTTCCATAATATGGGCAATAACATTGAAATTATTTAACACTAGCTGTTGCCCGCGACTTCGTTCGCGATGTGGTTTTGGGTTATTTAGAATACCTAGCATTTTTCTGCATAGATACAATTTATCATTCGGTGTAAGTTATAAAAACAAAATAGGTAGTTACATTGTTTTTAAACTATATGTTTAATTGATTTGGCAAAGGCAATTCTTATTCTAGGCTTACTCATACTCCGAAAGTAGGTCTAAAGATGCCTGAAGAGCGTGTAGAAAGAAAAACTTTCGGCCCTAGGGAAAATCGCTTTCACTGACAGCTGTCATGTTAAATTATGGCTTCGCGCGGCTTGTGCAATGTGTTTGTAGCCAGTATCAGTATCATTACGCATTAGGGACTTCAAAAACCTAGCCTCCTTGATTTAGGTAACACCAAAGAATAACAATTATGGCTTCGCACGGCTCATCCATACTGCCAGAGTTTAGTACATAATAGGTTTTTTCTTAGTAATCGAATTCAGGTAGATATATTTAGTTCAAGATATCTTATTTAATAAAATAAATGTAAAGGTGAAAATGGTCAAAGCGACGTATGACCATGCTGCGCCTCTGCCGGCGCCCTGTCAAGATGTTGCAGATGTGACTTTATGTGACCGTGCGGTCAGTGTCGTTTCTTGAGTAAAAAATACTGGCGGGAAATGCTTGCATTTTGAATGATTTTAATTAGTATTATCTTTTGTTATTTTATTATGTTTTTGTGTTAAGTTTAATCTGGTTTTTCATTTATGATTGTGTATTTTGTGTAAATAACCTTTTCTAGACAAACCGTGTTACAAAAACTGTAATTGAAATCTACGGACTTCGCGTCATCACTCAGTGTTGGATAAACTAATTTATAAAAATCTCTTCGGTTAGTACCGACGTATTTGAGTATTGAAAACATGTTGAAAACAAATAGCAAAAGCAAAAAATCTACATAATGTATAACCTCTTTGGTCCCAACCTTGTAAGAGGATCAGGTAGTATGGAGTATCTCATTCACTCTCGTTATTAGAAAGAATTTTATGTTTATTCGTAATGAAAAGCACAGTGTTTACCCCGGGTTTGTTTTGTTTACCCAAGGTGTGAAAGTCACTCATTTAGTCCCTCGAAGTATTAGCGCCCTCGCTACGCTCGGGCGCCAAACTCCGTCTCGGGGCTCAATGAGTGACTTTCACACCTTGGGTAACAATATACTATTTTTGTTAATTTTTCACAAATAAAACATAATACACAACAATATGATAAGCTGAAACTAAGTCCAATTTCTATATGCACAAAACTTTCAACATACTTTGTCTTCCTAGTTATCTTTAGATTTTTGTAAATATAAGAAAAAATAATTATCAACTACCTTTGTGTCTTGATTTATATTCTTCAATTAATAATATAAGAGGTTATTATAGTATTTATAACACCAACATCATGCAAATAATAATCTATTTTGGTGCAAATAATATTTTACATTGTTTTTATTAACAAATAATAATATTAATGATTAAAAAGAAAGGCAATTGGACAGAACAAATACTAATACTTAAAATAACGCGATGCACATTGAGATCCTTACATATTGATAGAAGGCATTACGCTGAACAAAAAATGCTTTCACACCAAACATCTAAAGCGTCTCGGAAACGGGGTATTTGGAGGAACGTGATGTCCTATGAATCCAATTTTCTGAATTCTTGACCAAAATACCCAGTTTCTTTTATAAGTAAGCTGGCAGGGCTACGTAACATTGGAAAAAAAATGATTTTTACAAATGACTATTACCTGTATATTTTTTAACCCACATCAAAAAAGGTGGAGGTTCTCAATTCGTCACGTATATATATATATTTTTATGTATGTTCGCTGATTACTCGTAAACTCTTGGAGCGATTTGGATAATTCTTTTTTGTTTTTACTATCTAAGGTTTCCGCTACTTGAACTCATAATTCAAACTATAGCAGGAGAAAAGCGCGATAGAAGTGTAACATCGGAGGTCTTCGGTAAAGGAGATCGGTAATATTATGTAGTAGTACCTCTTTGTATTAACCTCATTTTCAGTTTCACGTAGGTAGTATTAAATGCAAACTATTTGGTTTTATGACAGCTGTCATCTTGAGCGGAGGCATGTACTGCACTCCTACCATGACTTTTTGAAGAACTCGAAAAAAAGAAACCCTTTTTCGATCACTCTTTTGTCCGTTTGTCTGTCGGTGTGTCACTACCGATATTCTCAGAGACGGGTGGACCTAGTAAGTTGATTTTTAGGAAGTTTCATAGTAAATACTCAATATAGTATGTTTAATCGAATACGTAAAAAACCCGTGGTAAGGGTACTGTTCTCTTCTGACGTTCGATTACGTTTTACCACGGAAAATATTTCGATTTCACATTTTTTAAATGTTTTTTTATCAAATATCTTAATTATTGTATTAAAGTTAAATTAAAACATAGCCTAAATGTTATTCTGATATATTCTGAACAAATTTGTGTGGACCTTGTTAAAATCTGTTCTGTAGTTTATGAGATTACCTGGTTCAAACAAACAAACAGACAGACAAACAGACAAACAGACAAACAGACAAAAATTCTAAAAACTACCCTATCGTGTTCAGCTAACGATTTTAAGGCGACCTGTGTATTTTTTTTCTGGATATCTTACAATTACAGATTTTTTGATGTCTACAGATTTATTATATGTATAGATGCTACGCTCTGCGGTTTGACTTGTGCAATTTTCCACCTCGTAGGAGTAACAGACTGAAAATTTGTCTATATTTTTTTTTTTGCTATTAATTATGGCTTCGCACGGTTTGTGCATTTAGCCAGTGTTTCAAAACAGTCAAAGTCGTCATAGTCCGTCAAGTCAGGGGCTATAGTAAAGCGGTGGCAAGTTTACCATAACCTTAATGGGAGATTTGGAGGCAACGAGAAAACTTCATATTTGACACTGAATTTTACTTTCACTACACTTGTGCACTTTCACAGAACTAAATTGAATAACATTCCACCAGAATTATACAATTCAACTCGGGTTACAACTAAGTTTCATGAAAATAAAACTGCAGCACGACATGTTGTTAACTCGTTCCCGCCAAAATTCCTCTATATTATTTATAACCAAGGATTCAATATATTTTTCAACCAGAGGGGAAATGTTGCCAGCCTTCTAGGAACGATGCCTCGGGGAGACGTGCTTGATGATGACTTTTATTTGTTATTTTATTTTATTTTCGTTTTCCTTTCGTATATTTTAATTTGATAATTGTTATTTTAATTTTGTTTTATTACAAAAAAAAAATTCTTAATTTCTCATAACGAGGTTGATTAAAATTAGTTCAGTACTATTAGATCATTATAGCAGGACCGCGACTGATGGAGGGAGATGTGGGAGACCTTTGCCCAGCAGTGGGATACTAGGGGTTAGGTAAAAAAAATACTATATCCCTCCATGAGTTTCTTGTGCCTTCTTCTCATTGGTGGGCGCGTTCCAAAGGCACACATCCTAACTAAGTTTTTAAGACGTGTCCATGTGATCTTATACCTAGGTATTAAGCATTCAAAGGAATAAAGAATTTTGACTTTAACTTTGACTTTATATTCTCCTTCAAGCAAAAACTTGCGATGAAACTCGGTATCTAGATAGCTAAACTAATCCCACTAATATTATAAATATGAAAGTTTGTGTGTGTGTATGTTTGTTACTCCTTCAAGCAAAAACTACTGGACCGCTTGTGATGAAACTCGGTATCTAGATAGCTGGAGACCTGAACTAACACAAAGGTTACTTTTTATCTCGATATTCCCACGGGATCGGGACTCACTCGGGTGAAACCGCGGGGCGCAAATAGTAGTAAACTATGTTCTTCTCCATCCCGTAAACTACCACAATGCCGATTTTCATCTAATTCGGTTAAGTCATTTGACGATGAAAAGGGAAAAAGCAAACAAACAAATGAACTTTCAGATTTATAATATTCGTATGGATTTAGTATAAGTAGGTACGTTTATAGATACTTATTTACCTCAGAAAGAGATAAATAGACAAAGAATATAATTTCTAATCGGTCGTAGATAAGTCGCCAGTTAGTGACTGTGCTACACGTTGCTTAATCTAGGAAATTCTCAATCGGCAGAGATCTTTCTTTTTAACCGACTTCAAACAAAAGGAGGAGGTTCTCAATTCGTCGCGAATATATTTATATATTTTATTTATTTGTTAACCGACTTCAAAAAAGGAGGAGGTTCTCAATTCGTCGTGTATTTTTTTAATGTGACCTAGTAGGTACCTACTTAAAATGAATACTTCTTAAACTTACACGATTTTCACTGATTCTGTGTAATTAATTTTAATTACACATATATGCAAAATTTCAGCTCAATTGGTAACCGGGACGTGGATCAAAATTAAGTTGCAAGATTTGAGTCGAAAAAACATACATAGGTACATTGCAAGTTAAATCAAAGCTTTTAAAAAGCTATTCCACATGACAAACCTCGCAAAAATCATTTTCATTACTCATACTCCGAAAGTAGGTCTAAAGATGCCTGAAGAGCGTGTAGAATGAAAAACTTTCAGCCCTAGGGAAAATCGCTTTCACTGACAGCTGTCTTGTCAAATTATGGCTTCGTGCGGCTTGTGCAATGTGCTTGTAGCCAGTATCAGTATAATTACGCATTAGGAACTTCAAAAACCTAACCTCCTTGATTTAGGTAACACCAAAGAATAACAATTATGGCTTCACACGGCTCATGCATACTGCCAGAGGTAGTATGGAGTCTCTCATTCACTCTCGTTATTATGAAGAATTTTATGTATTATTCGTAATGAAAAGGACAGTGTTTACCTCGGGTAAAAGACTCATTAAGTTCCTCGAACTATTAGCTCCGTCTCGGGACTCAATGAATGATTTTCACACCTAGGGTAACAATGTACTATTACCTACTTATTTATTTAAGCAGGTAGGTAATGTAAAATGTAATATTATAAATTTTAATAATATCGTATCATAACACAAATATTCCGCAGCCTACGTAGAAGTCGAAAATGGTTCTAATAGGTTCTTTTTGATTTTTTTTGTTGACTTAAATCATGCTTAAATCGGATTAACTTTCCAAAATGTGTAAAAATAAAATGTAATTTTAATCATAAGCACTAAGGAGTATTGACATCAATTTTGAAGCCAATCACACCACAATGACTTCTACATCCCATAAGCACTACTCGGAGTTTTGGCGGGAACGAGTTAACAACATGTCGTGCTGCAGTTTTATTTTCATGAAACTTAGATGTAACCCGAGTTGAATTGTATAATTCTGGTGGAATGTTATTCAAATTAGTTCTGTGAAAGTGCACAAGTGTAGTGAAAGTAAAAATCAGTGTCAAACATGCAGTTTTCACGTTGCCTCCAAATCTCCTATTAAGGTTATGGTAAACTTGCCACCGCTTTACTATAACCCCTGACTTGACGGACTATGACGACTTTGACTGTATTGAAACACTTTAGGCCCGATTTATGAAAAATCGGGTCATAATTTGATGCAAAATATAACTTGACACTGGCTAAATGTGCGAAGCCATAATAAAAGAAAAAAAAAAGCACTACTCCTTAGTGCTTATGACATCATTTTTTAATCATGTTGTCCTACTTATACAAACTTTGCTCACCCTTTTTCACCCCCTAAGGAGGTAGTATTTCAAAAAACCCTTGGTTATCGAATGCTTACGTAATACAAAGAACACACCCTCCAAGTTTCAGATCTGGTTTAGGCTGTGCGTTGATCCGCCAGTCAGTCAGTAATTCAGGACAAAGCATTTATATGAATATTTTTGTGCTAGTGTCATTATCCAGGGAGGAATCAGTCGACTACGTTTGTATGGAGAGAGCACCGATAGCCTTTCACTTTTATATATCTAAATATAAGTAATTTTCTCATTACCTACCTGCATACTTACAAATAGATGAAATGCATTCAAACTGAGAAACAAAACAACGCGAGAGTTCGTCACTGAGTTAGTTAGGAGACCTGTTATTCCACTAACAAGCCAGAGGAAAGTTGTAGAGTTCTAGAACTCTCGCTCTATGCACAAATACCAACCTCTATTTTAGTAGTTAGGGAAGCTGAAAGTTTATATTCAGTGAGTACGTAAGGGAATTAAATGAATGAATTATAGATAGGTAGGTAAAGGCTTTTTTATTGGAACGAAGATCCTTATCGCGCGGTGCGAAAGGGGGTTAGACGGAAAAAATTAAGACCAAAAGTTGTAACGACACTTTTTTCTTATTACAATTCCTTCACTAATTAATCGAAAGAAACTTCGTTCCATCCGGATGTCCCTTGACACCTCTTAAGTTTTTTTTTTATAATAAACGCCAAATGCCGGGCTGCTTTGTGCATCTAAACCATCCAGAGCGCCGTAAAAAAAAAAAACATTCAAATCGGTCCAGCTGTTTAGGAGAAGATCAGTGACATACACACGTACAGTAGAATTATATATACAACTAGCTGTACCCTGCCACGCTTCGCTGTGGCAGATTGTGATTGAATGGTTGCGAAAAATAAACTAGAATAAATATAGATAGATATTTGTGTTTCAGCGAAGGGGTTTTAATATGATAGGGGGTTGTTCTAGACGTCTAGGCGAACAACTTTTTTTCTACGGCTTTTGTAAATTCAAACTTGAGTTTTTACTTGAAAATCAGCTGTTCCATACAAAAACTTCAAATGAAATGTTGGAATTTCCAAAAAATGTGGAACAAAAGTTGTTCGCCTAGACGTCTAGAACAATCCCCTTTCGTATAAAACCTCTTCGCTGAAACACATAGTCTAAAGATAAGTCGATTTTTGACCAACATCTCTATACCTATACGCTCGTTACTCAAAGACCCACAAATAAACAGGAACTTTCGAGGGACGCGAGTGAAGGTTTGACGATCCGGTTGGCACAATGGTCACCATGCCGGACTGCCAAACACAGGGTTGCGGGTTCGATTCCCGCCTCAGACAAGTATTTATGCTTAGATATTTGTCTGTGGTCTGGTTGTTTCCATGTATTATAAGTATATATTTACAAAAGAAAAGTATATAAGTAGTATATCCGTTGTCTAGCATCATAACACAAGTCTAGTTACTTAACTTGGGGCTAGATGGCGATGTGTGGAATGTCATGCAATATTTATTTAAGGTAGGAAAACGGCAGTGGATCAAAAACTATTCATTTTAGAAAATTTAAATATCCTAAAGACCCAGAGATGGCGATTCAGCACAACGTAGCTACTTACCAATAACACGGGGCTATAAAGCCCTGGATCTCTGGAAGGGGTGCGTGAAGCCGAAGCCAACACGTAAAGGCTATTAAATGAAATAACAAGTTACAAATGTAATATTATTACTAGCTGTCCCGTACAAAAAAAATATAGATGTTGCCCGATTCTCAGACCCAATGAATATAAATCTACACTAATATGAAGCTGAAGAGTTTGTTTGTTTGTTTGAACGCGCTAATCTCAGGAACTACTAGTTCGAATGAAAAATCTTTTTGTGTTGCATAGTCCATTTATCGAGGAAGGCTATAGGCTACTTTTCATATTGATATTCCCACGGGATCGAGACTTACGCGGCGCGGGTGAAACCGCGGAGAGCAGCTAGTAAATAATAAATATTGCAGGACATTCCACACATCGCCATCTAGCCCCAAGCTAAGTTATAAGATTTGTGTTATGGGTTTTAGATAACGGATATACTACTTAAATACTTTTCTTTTGTAAATATATACTTATAATACATAGAAACAACCGGATCAAAGACAAATATCTAAGCATAAATACTTGTCTGAGGCGGGAATCGAACCCGCAACCCTGTGTTTGGCAGTCCGGCATGGTGACCATTGTGCGAACTGGGTCGTCAATATTGGTATAGGTACACAGATAACCGACGATCGTTTACGGTCGTGCGGGTTAAGCAACGCCTGGCGCGGTCATTAATTCGATGGGTGACCAAATGTGAAAAAATGTGTTTTCGTGAGCCCCTCCGTGCTTCGGAAGGCACGTTAAGCATTAAGGTTGCTACCTCTAATAACAGTCGTTAAGTCAAGTTAGAGGCCTTAAGGCGATCTGAAAAATCAACAATAGCTGAGCCGCACCACGATACAAGAAGAAGGTACACACAAAATTTCATACAAATCGGTTCAGCCGTTTCGGAGGAGTTTGTTAACTAACATCACGACACGAGAGTTTTATAGTGTAGGTACGGCCGGCTGCATAATTACAGATCCACCGTAGAGCTCCAAAACGGCTGTTATAAGAATGTTTTCAACACAAGCAAGATTCTAGACACCTGCGTTAGTTGAAGTTTAAAGTTTTCTAACTCATCAATTTATCAAACAAAAATATTACAATTAAAATATGCCAATAATAGTAAATTTTAAACTCTATCGGGGGCTGCAATTATGCAGCCGGCTGTACCTACTAGCTATCCTAGCAAGCGTAAAGTATAAAGAAAAAAAAATAGAATAGTGTTCGATTCTCAGACCTAGCGAATATACACAAATAATTTCATTCAAATCGGTTCAGCCGTTTAGGTAGAGTTTAGCAACTAATACCGCGACACGATAATTTTATATTTATAGGGAGTGAATCAAAAATGAGGAGATTCGTAGGCGAACTAGAGTTACCGACATAGCCCAAAGAATTAGTAGGCTGAAGTGGCAATGGGCGGGGCATGTGGCTCGTAGAACTAATGGCCGTTGGGGCCGAAAAGTCTTAGATTAGAGACCACGTACCGGAAAGCGCAGCGCGGGACGGCCTCCGACTAGATGGACGGACGACTGTGCTCGGTGTTTTACTACGAGATCGAATCAGAAATGAGGAGATTCGTAGGCGAACTAAAGTTACCGACATAGCCCAAAGAATAAGTAGGCTGAAGTGGCAATGGGCGGGACATGTGGCTCGTAGAACTCATGGCCGTTGGGGCCGAAAAGTCTTAGATTAGAGACCACGTACCGGAAAGCGCAGCGCGGGACGGCCTCCGACTAGATGGACGGACGACTGTGCTCGGTGTTTTACTACGAGATCGAATCAGAAATGAGGAGATTCGTAGGCGAACTAAAGTTACCGACATAGCCCAAAGAATAAGTAGGCTGATGTGGCAATGGGCGGGACATGTGGCTCGTAGAACTCATGGCCGTTGGGGCCGAAAAGTCTTAGATTAGAGACCACGTACCGGAAAGCGCAGCGCGGGACGGCCTCCGACTAGATGGTCGGACGACTTGATTAAGGTCGCGGGAAGCCCTTGGACGCAGAGAGCATGCGACCGATCGCTCTGGAAGACTTTGGGGGAGGCCTATGTTCAGCAGTGGACGTCCTGTGGCTGATATGATGATATAGATAGATGAAATAGATTATTAGGTACTTAGGTAGGTACATAATAATTAATTATTATTTAAGTAAATAAGTATATTTTTCTTTTCTTTTACGCCTCATCGGCAACGGAGCGCTACTTTGCTTTAAAATATGAAGGAAGTTATTTCACGAAGTTTTAATATTATTCTTGAAAGTTTTGGAAGCAGCAATAACATAAAAATCTTTATTCAACGGAAACTGTTATTAATTTTCTTATTATCATCTCTTTGGAATTAAATGCAACTTAAAATATGAAATGACCAATTCTGGTTTCTAAAAAGAAAACCTAAATAGGTACGTAGCTCCGAAAAAACGACAGACATCTATATAATATAATATGTGAGAGATTAGTTTATCTTAGGGCTTTTCGTTTCATTTTTCATAACGCTCAAACTGGATTAGGCTGGATTTTTTTTGCAGTAGGTCCCGTCGAAAACCAGCAAATGTGCCTGTGATAAGGCACTTCGTTCCAAAAAAGGTATTTTTTGAAGCAAGAAAAAACCCTCTCCCGAGTATTATATGTTCTGTTCCTAGAGAATAATTTCTTAGTTTTAGTGTTAGCACGTTTTAGTAAAAAATCTTAAAATACTTTGCACTACTTTCTCTTCAGATTTTTCTAATTATTTTATCGAGGAATTATTTTCTAGCGTCTTTAAGAGGTTGCATAAAACTTATAACTGCCATGACCATGCCACTTTTGTTTCTTAAATCTTAATTTCTATGACAATTAGAAAATGAAAAAAAAAACAAAACATAGGGGCATAGTCATGTCAGTTATAGGTTTTAAGGCACAAAAATATTTGTGCTAGTGTCATTATCCAGGGAGGAAACAGTCGAATACTTTTGTATGGAGTCGTTACCCTTTCCTCTTAAAAACAAAGAAAATTTTTGTAGCGTCTATAGAGAGAAAATATTTCTCGCTTCATTAAACCTTTTGGAACGAAGTTCCTTATCGCGCGTTGCGAAAGGGGGCTAGACGGAAAAAATTAAGACCAAAAGTTGTAACGACACTTTTTGATTTTATAACATATCTTCACTAATTAATCAAAAGGAACTGCGTTCCACCCGGGTGTCCCTTGACACCTCTCAAGTTTTTTGGAACGAAGTTCCTTATCGCGCGTTTCGAAATGGGTCTAGACGGAAAAAATTAAGACCAAAAGTTGTAACGACACATTTTGATTTTATTACAATTCCTTCACTAATTAATCAAAAGAAACTTCGTTCCGTCTCTTGACACCTCTCAAGTTTTTTTTTCTATGTACGTTTTCTTTTCTTAGGCTTTTACTAGGTTATAAACGTTGGTGCCTAACCAATATAAAATCAAATTCAAATATCTTTATTCCTTTCAATGCTTAATAATTAGGTATAAGATCACTTAGACACGTCTTAAAAACTAAGTTAGGATGTGTGCATTCGAAACGCGCCCACCAATGAGAAGAAGGCACAAGAAACTCATGGGGTTTTTTTTCATGTGATCACGCTCATAAAGGTCAGTATTACAAATTTTTGAAAGTATTATTTGAAATGGAGCAACTAAAGTCACGTCCAAGGGTTGTTATCATTAAGGTAAGACGAAGTATCATAGTACGCCTTACTGCACAATTTATGCTTTATAAAAGTTTTGAACCTGTTAATGGACATGTCATATACATCTTTGGTTATTAATTTATTATAATAGAGCACACATGTATTATTATACGACCTATATGGGCAGCCTACCGAAGTCATAAAGTCATGTAATTAGACCCCATAAACTGTTTATTTTACGAGTCTCGTAAGACCCTCGGATAGAAATTGAAAGAATCGTAAAACATAATTGCCTATTGTGATACGAACATTTATTAACAATTGATAATATAAAGTCTAAATATAAAATGATTGCGATAATTGTTTCAATCAAACTAAAAGACCCTTCAGATTTAAAAAAACGTAGCTGTACGGTCGGAGTCAGAATTGCAGACCCATCGTAGAGTTCTAAAATTGAACTCCAGCAAGACCTTGGAAACTAGCTTGAGTTGAAAACATTTTAATAACAGCAGTTTTGGAGTCTAACAGTGGGTCTGTTCATTGGTGGCATTCATTTTCAACACGCAAATATTTTTTTCAATGTTATACCAAAAAATATTCCATTTTCTACCCCCAATAATATAATTATTTTTGCAATTTCTCCGTAAAAGGTATTCCATTTTCAACCCATCTCATTATAATACCTAATACCATGTTTTTTTGTACAGACAGAAAATAATTCGGACTCCGACCGTACCTCCCTAGCAGTAGCGAGGAGTGAGATTTCTTTAAAGGTAAGCCGATAACCTATCTAGTCTAGGAAGGTACCTACGCCTGTTTTCGTAAAGGCACCTAATCCGCATTTGGTTGTATGAAAAAAAACGATTTAACACCGTCTTCAACGAGGTCCAAAAAACCGGCCAAGTGCCTTCAGTACCGTAACGATCGGTAAATACCTATCGAGCATAAAACCCAAAAAATATTGTATGTCAGACGATGCTGTATAGGTCAAAAGTCCTTTGCCTGCCCTATTGGGAGCTTATTTACCTAACAAAAAAAATATTGCCTAAAAAAACATAAGTAACTATGTCAAAAAATATTTACTTTTTTCTGTTTTTAGTTAGTATTTGTTGTTAAAGCGGCAACAGAAATAAATCATATGTGAAAATTTAAACTCTCTAGCTATCATGGTTCATAGGATAAAACCGTGACAGACAGACCGACGGACAGCGAGGTCTTAGCAATAGGGTCCCGTTCCTACCCTTTGGGTACGGAATCTTAAAAAACAAACCAGCGAATTTGGGTGAATTTCTTTGAGAGTATAATCTGAAAAAACACCAATAGACAAAAACACGCAAGAGCTTAAGTTTACCAAATTCTGGACATAAATTTTATTTCTTTATTTGTATTGAGAATCTTCTAATATGGTCGAACACTTTCTGCTTTGTCTTTGGATGATTTTGAGAACTTAGAATGATGACGTCACAGATTAAACAGTAACCGACTGTTTTTGAAGGACAATTAAAAATGTATTTTATAATTTATTAATAGTCTCAGATCCCTTTAAAGGCGACCTTCACCTAGCTGGTTAATGGATGAAATTAAATAGGTCAATCAATATATTATTGCATTTTTTTTGGAACGAAGTTCCTTATTGCGCGTTGCGAAAGGAGACTAGACGGAAAAAATTAAAGCCAAAATTTGTAACGACACTTATTGTTTTATTACAATTCCTTCACTAATTCATTGAAAGGTTCCATCCGGGTCTCCCTTGACACCTCTCAAGTTTTCTTTCAATATTTCACTGGTTTTGTTAAAATGCTAAAAATCATTCTGGATTGAATTTTTTTGGTAATTTCCTATTTATTCATTTCAGACCTATTTAATTTGATATACTAACACTTTTCGTCCATGGTCCAGCTCGGTGAATGTCGTCCCTAAAGGGATCCTATACTTACTATAACGCTTTAAAAAAAGATAATTGGAAGAGATTAATAATAAACAATTGCGAATTAATTGGGTTTAAAATACATTCGAGGATTGCAAATTTAATTATAACCTACGAAAATACAGCGATCAGCACGAAATTTCGAACCGAAAGAAAAATCCAACACAATCCCAAAGGTATGGTTACCGTACTCTGAACTATTTTCCAGCGAATCCCATTTCCCCTATCAGTGTAGTTACCAAGTTTTACCATTAAAACTAAGTCCGTTTGAATCGAACGTGTGGTTACCGCAAAACTGTTTTATGTTCTGAAAGCATGTTATTTTTAACTTTTGCAATTTATTAAGGTGCAGTTAATGCAGTTTGTGATTTGTTTACCAGTGAGGGCGCGGATTTTAATCTTTTTACTAATAGTTATGGCTTCGGAATACATTGTCATGAGGCCATTGTTTAAACGACTTATCATTTTTTTTGTATAGGTTAAAGATTTTTTTAATTGTGAAGGCGCGGATTTTTTTATGTTTTATGCTATAGTTATGGGCCTCAGAATGCATTCCCATAAAGCCAGTGTTTAAACGACTTAGATACTATTTTTTAAATGAGATAAAAGGTTTTTTTATCGATTTTTTAAAGTTCCTATCAATTAGATCGATTTTTTTAAAGTTCCTATCAAGATATTCCTTTTAAATCTATCATTTTAACTGTTCCGTAACCAAGGGTAAAACGTAGACCAGTTTTTCCGTGGGCGATATGTACCCTAAGCAAGAAAAACGGGACCCTCACTGTCTGTCTGTCACCATCTCACGAACCGTGATAGCTAGACAGTTAAAATTTTCACAGATGAGATGTTGCCGTTATAACAACAAATACTAAAATCAAAATATTCAGAATGGGAGGGAGGGTAAAACCCTTCGTGCCCGAGTCCGACTCGCACTTGGCCAATTTTTTGCAATAACTTTAACACAACAAGAGAGTTTTGGCGGGAACGAGTTAACAACATGTCGTGCTGCAGTTTTATTTTCGTGAAACTTAGATGTAACCCGAGTTGAATTGTATAATTCTGGTGGAATGTTATTCAATTTAGTTTTGTGAAAGTGCACAAGTGTAGTGAAAGTAAAAATCAGTGTCAAACATGCAGTTTTCTCGTTGCCTCCAAATCTCCTATTACGGTTATGGTAAACTTGCCACCGCTTTACTATAACCCCTGACTTGACGGACTATGACGACTTTGACTGTATTGAAACACTTTAGGCCCGATTTATGAAAAATCGGGTCATAATTTGATGCAAAATATAACTTGACACTGGCTAAATGCACACGTGCGAAGCCATAATAAAAGAAAAAAAAAAAAAAAACACAACAAGAAAATGTATATTTTAAAGTTGTCTTAAAAACTTCTTGAAACCATTCGGAGTAAATACCGAATTTAGTTATTTAATCGTTACAATACCTATTTATTTATTTTATTTGCCTTTATTACATTACTAGCTGCGCCCCGCGGTATCACCCGCGTTAGTCCCGAGGGAATATCAAAATGAAAAGTAGCCTTAAGCCTTCTTCGATAAATGGACTATCCAACACAAAAATAATTTTTCAATTCGATCCAGTAGTTCCAAAGATTAGCGCGTTCAAACAAACAAATTCTTCCCCCTTATTCTAAAATGAGGATTAAGGATAGTCCGAGATGTGGATTTAAATCATAGATTTAGACACAGATTTACTCGTGAACTTATAGTCTAAACACTATCCCTATATAATCTATAGGGATGTTTAGACTATAGTTCACGAGTAAATCTGTGTCTAAATCTAAGATTTAAATCCACATCTCGGACTATCCTTAAACCTCGTTTTGAAATAAGGGGTTCAGCTTTATAATATTAGTATAGATTTGATGCTCGTTTAACACCACCCAGGGGACAAGTTTAGTGCAGAGTTATAATTAGGTAATTCTTGCGGACGCGAGCTTTGGACCGTCTCCCTCCAAAACCCATCAGTTTCATCACTACATATTATAAAACATAACCCTCCTTTTGCCGTAGTCGGGTAAAAACAAAGTCCTCCGCCGCGTCTGTCTGTCTGTTCGCTATTAACTCAGAAACTACCGTACCGATTTTCATGCTGTTTAGAGTACAAGTAAATACTCAAATAATAATAATTACAAATATTTAATACGTCATAATAAATTTTACAATTATCTATAATATCTTATTATCTAACATAAAAATTATAGAAGATTAAAAAAATTATGTTAACTATCTAATATCAATTTAAATTTCTGTGCATTTTTACAATATAAGTAATATTTATATATGTTTACAAATAAATAACCTAATGATATATAAATTAATAAAACAAAATATGATATCCCCATAATATATCATTTCAGAGAAGATTCTATCATAGAAATTATCTACAGAATTAAATACAAAATTGTACAATTTCAGTTTCTATCTAATAAAAACTTTTTCTATGATAGAAACTTCTAGAAACCCTTTGAAATGATATCAAATACGTAGACAATGTAAGTAATATTTTACTCGAATAAAATTATTATTTTTGAAAAACTATAGATAGGTTAGGCAACAAAAGTGGAAACTCTAGTTCACTGTAGAGTTTTAAAATTGCTATTATTTAGATAAAGAGGTTGTAACATTTTGGCATAGTAAACGATCAGACATTATTTTAGTTGCGCAGCCACATTTTTAAGTCAAATCAAAGTCAAAAAAAAATAATTCCTTTGGAAAACTAAGTTAGGATGTGTTCCTTCGGAACGCGCCCACCAATGACAAGAAGGCACAAGAAACTCATGGGGTTTCTGGTGCCTTCTTTTCATGGGGTAAACCTATGTAAAGATGACAATTTAATACAAACAATAAATAACATGTAGCATATTCTCGTAATGAATTTGTTATCAGACATTATTTTATTTGCGCAGCGACATTTTAAACCTATGGCAATGTAAAGAGAACATTTTAATACAAACAATAAATGCATGAGAGCTGTTGGCTTACTGGTAGATACCTCGACTTTCATTCTGAAGGTCGTGGGTTCAAATCCCGGCTGGCCGTGCACCAATGTATTTTTCTTAAGAAAAAATTATGTGCGCTAATTGATATTGCTCTTACGGTGAAGGAAAACATCGTGATGAAACCCGCGGCTTAGTTGGCTCCAGAAGTATTGACAAGTTCTCTCCTCTGGACATGGTCGACTAAGCTGAGAGGGTAGTAGGTGCTGGGCAAGCCTACTCCATCCTCACGCAAAATGGACCCAACTAAAAATAGTCTAATTGCGGAAAACAGCCCGTATACAAGTACAATGACGTGCAACAAATTCTCGTAATGCATGACATTCGTTATTTGCCTACTTTACTTTGCCATGAGTTTGGCCGGGCAATATGTTTTTTAATTTTTTTTGTCTGTCTAAGGCGACTACTATGCCAATCTCCATATTCCTATGTTACTATTCGATTCAGTTTATGTTAGTGATTAAATAAGCTATTATTAATGTTTAAACATAAGCAAGACTTTAAAGCTCTATTAGTTGAAAACATTCTAATAAAAGCAATTTTAGAACTCTACAGAGAGCAAAGACGGAAGGTGTTTCCTCGCGACCATGACGATTGCAACATACAAAGAAACATTTTAAAATACTTTAGAAAATGTATAGTAGGGTACTTATTTAAAAGTTGCAATGTTGGAAATCATTGCTACAACGCAATAAGTGTGATTATAATAAAATAAACTTTGAAAACCAACGTTTAAAAAAGTGATAAAATAAATGAATTCACATTGAAGTCGGGCAGATAAATAAACCAAAAAGCGAAATGCCTTTCGCTTAAAACTTAAATTGTTAGAAATTGCATTGTTGTAAAGTGTTGGTGAGTTATTTTCTTACACATGGAAAATTCTTCGTCCCTTCCAAGGCAATCAAAAATTAATTATACCGATGTTTTAGTCTCATAAAAACCAATTTTCCATGCAATAATTAACAATTTTATCTATTGGCGAAAGGCATTTTGCTTTTGGCTCATATTTGCACTTCAAAAATATATTGACAAGTCTATAATTTATATTTGCCTTTAAATATGTGAATTATCAGCCAATGGAAAGTTTAAAGTAGTGTAGAATGCATAAATATACCAAGCAAAACAATTAACGTCACAAAAATAATATATATCAAATGAAAATGATACATATCTATCATTTACTTCTCAAACCAATGAAAATTTTAAGCATTAGAGTTTCGAGAAATATCATTCTTTTATCGAAACCAGTTTCGAAAAAAGAAATATTATTCTTATTTAGAAACCAGTTTCGAACCTTGGTTTCAAATATGGCCGAAGCTAGGGCAAATTAAGAGATCACATAAAATGATACAATATTTTTTGTAGACACAAGCTAAAATAAACTGTATGCCGTTCGCACAAGGTACATCCGTCATATTTTCATTAAAACGCACAGGATTCATTTGAGTCGAGACAAAACACGCACCTTAGCTAAATTACTGAACCCTTTTTTCATTCCATAATTCGTATTCGGAAAAATTTACAAGACTTGGATTACAAATCGAAATCTATTTTTTCCGAGAAATTTGACACCGAAAAATTTCCCCGGATAGTTAAATTTTTAACCCCCGACGCAAAAACGACGGGCTGTTATAAGTTTGACGTGTCTGTGTGTGTGTGTCTGTGGCATCGTAGCTCCCGAACGGATGAACCGATCTTGATTTAGATTTTTTTTGTTAAAAAGGTGAATTATAATGTAAAATCCAGGCGGTTCCGGGTCCGCTTTTCCTCGGATTCGGGTAGATATTTTTGACATTTATAGTTCGAGCTAGTTTTATTATACAATTGATTAACTATTTTCAATAGTAAACCGTGATATTTTATTCAATGTCAAACTTAAGCCCTAATTTTTTATACTATTTTAGCGTTGTTACGTGCTTATTTTTTATCACATTCCGATTTTATTGAACCGATTGTGATGATGTTTGATATGTACTTAGCTGGAACATATGCTTTTAATACCGAGCTTTTTCTGCCCAATTTATTTGGAGTACGTATCAGTACGTTTTTTTCAATTCACTTCTATTAGTCATCTCATCGTTTACTATCTTTCTCATATCTTGTCTCACATAGTCCATAGTTTATTAGGTCATCTTTTCCAGCCCCCAATTAACACTCATTCTTTCTCCTCTTATTCTCATATTCCAACAGAATCCAAACGAGTAATACATAAAAAAAATACGCGACGAATTGAGAACCTACTCCTTTTTTTTTTCAAAAACTGCTAATATATTTTTTTTTACAGAATTGTAACAGCACCTTTACAAAACTTTTTTTAAGGAAACTACCTTGATATATCGTTTTTAGAATTTTTTAATAAAATTCGAAGTATAAAATCATGGAAGTATCTGAAAAAAGGCATAAACCATTAAAATTTAAAATAAGAATCGGAAAAAAGGTAAGTTAGTATAGCCCATTAGGTACAATTTAAAAAAAACTAGTAGATCAATTTTTTCGCCATCCGCTAGACTTCACCGCTTAGCTCTATCAACGAATGTGCCTATGTTCACATCAGAATTTTCTTAAAGCATTTTGTAGAGTGAACATGGCTGCATTCCGTTTATGAACAGCTCAGTTAGAATCCCTAACTCGCATAATCGAAAGGCTATAGAGTCGAATCCGGGGCAAATAAAGTTTGCGAATATTTCGGAAGCTATCAAAATCGACAGGAACATAAAAATTCCCCGGAGCAGTGGCGTAGCGTAGGTCACTGTCGCCCGGGGGGAGTCATAATGTGCCGCCCTTTTACGTCATAAAAACAATAATGTTGATGTGTGTAAGAGAAACGTATCGATATGAAAGAAATGAGCGAAAAATATTTATTTTAAAACCATGTAAGGATGCTGGCGTAGCGTGGGTCACTGTCGCCCGGGGCGGAGTCATAATGTACCGCTCTTTTAACGTTTAAAAACAATAATGTTGATATTTGTGAGAAAAAACGAAACGACATAAATGAATTGAGCGAAAAATATTTAATTCAAAACCATGTAAGGATGCGGGGCGACTCGTGATTTGCAACAACTGTATTGGGCGGAAGGGATATTCAATATGTGCAAGTGGGTGAAAGCTAATTTCTTGAAATAATATTTGTCTGACTGAGCGCACAAATTATTTTTCTGGACAAATTATTTTTCTGGCGGAGGGGCGGTCCGCCCCTCCGCCCCCCCCCCCCTCGCTACGCTACTGCCCCGGAGTGAAAGAGGCAACAAAACGTTTCTTAATTTCACAAGCTTTGAGAATCAATCTGATATTATCTAAGCCAAAAATACATAAAACTACGATCTAAAGCCAATAAATAGACGTAAAATTAAGTTATGCGATACAAAATATAAATGCCGGCCCTTAAATTATTTTAATTTAATAACCTAGTGTTAATTTCTTGATCATAAACCTATGGTGATGTTAGAAAATAATAAAAATAAATAAATTTATAAGTAATACAAAATTATATTATTAGTTTTATTATTTACTAGCTGCGCCCCGCGGTTTCACCCGCGTAAGTCCCAATAAAAAGTAGCCTATAGCCTTCCTCGATAAATGGACTATCCAACACAAAAATATTTTTTCAATTCGAACGAGTTGTTCCTGAGATTAGCGCGTTCAAACAAACAAACTCTTCAGCTTTATATTAGTAGGTATAGATTATTGTTCTGGGTAGAGGATATCGCTCATAGCAAAACTAAACGAATTTTATGTTAAAAAAATTATTTGATTCCAACAATCACTCACTTTATTAATCGGTATAATCGATTAAATACGCAGATTTAATCAATTTATAATCACTTTTTAATCACCTTAATTTTACAAGTTCCCAATTAATTTTACTGCACCGTATTAAGCTTGGAGGTATGTTCTCACATGTTCCATTACGAAACTGTTCCACATAGTTCCTAGTGAGAAAAAAGTCTCACTTGTTCCATTGCAGAAAGGTGAGATTTTTCTCACTTTCTATTGGAGTTTGGTATGGAACTAGTGAAACATTTTTAACTAATAAATTCCTTTGTAGTTCAGAAAACGATCGAAACTGATGGAGTTTCTAGTTGAACGTTATTTTTTATTTTATTGATTAAAATTTGATTTAGAACTTTGTTTAAAATCTGCCAATCTGATTCAAATCTCATTGTGACATATTATGTCACTGTCTATAATGGTTGTCCAAGTACTCACTGTCTATAATGGTTGTCCAAGTTAATAAATTGTATTTATTTCGTATCATGGACTCTATTTTTTACCTGATTAAAGGGTTATGTTTTTTGCGCCTATTTTTGTATGTTTTATTCAAAGAGTTTTTCTTAAAATTGTTTCTGTTTCGGTGGTTAATGTGGAACACTAGTTCCATTGCAAAACTTCATGGAACATGTGAGAACATACCAGCTCGGATGGCTTCCTTAATACTAGTTGGATGCTGTAAATACTTAATTCGAGACTAAATTGAATTGACCGACTAGATCGAGTTGTTGTGACATTGATTTTAATGATTTTTTAAAGTTAATAAATAAATAATAATTTTTGGATTTGTTGATCATAAAATGGTTTAAATACTAAGTAGGTTCGTAAAATGACAGATTGTTGGTATGAAAAACTAAAAATAAAGTTAGCCCATTATGATGATTTCGAACGGCCCGCCAAATTCAATATATTTTTCTTGTCTTTAGAACGCAACTTTTCAGCTCATTTTTATCTATAATAGGCATTTAAATTATTTCAAACAATGAAAATGGCGATTGTTGATCTGTTACGGCCAAAAGCCGTAGTGCGACAATATCAAGTTTTAGCCGGCTAAAACGAGTCAAACTTAGGTGAAAAATGTACTAAAAACTGCGATTCACAAAATAATGTTACATTGCTGGGTAGTTTTCGAAACACTTCTTTTTTTTCGAATTTAGCGTGCGTGCAGTGCGAAAAAAACCCTTAAATACCTGCTACAGGGTTCCCCTTAAAAAAGTTAATTAGGCAGTATTTATTATATTGAAAATAAAAAAATATATTACTCCCCAAATCCCTGTAAACATGTGAATTTAATAAATTAACGCTAAAAACTAAAATATCCCGTTCACTTTAAAAAAAAGACTATTCACAATTTCTCCAATAGCATCGTCATTTATAAACATGCAAATAAATATAAAGCAAGATAATTCTAAAACCGTAGAGATACGAAAGTTAAAAAAATATTTAAAGTTTATTATCCCTATCTCGAATAGACACTTCGTTCTATCGACAAATATCTATAACCATCTCTACAATATCAGAATAGTATACCGAGAGAAACACTTCAAAATAGAATACCCAAAGAGAATATTATCTAAGGATAATTTACATTTTCGTTTTAGACTAAGATACGTATAAGACACTATCATTCGTCAAAACATACGATAAAACATAAGCATAACAGAGTTTTAAGTAATTCGCCACACAAAGATGTTATGTTATAGTAGGATTATACACTCGCGGCAAACTGGGTCATAAATCGTAGGAATGGAACAGCGATATTGCATTGCAGCTTTCAGAGGAAAGGGTACCGGCAGCTCTCTCCATACAAACGTAGTCGACTGTTTTCCCCCTGGATAATGGCACTAGAGCAAATATTTTCGTTGCATAAATCTTATAACTGCCATGACCTATGTTTCTTTTTTTTTGGTTTTTTAAATCTTAATTTCTATGATAGTTAGAAAATGAAAAAAAACCAAAACATAGGGGCATAGGCAGTTATAGGTTTTATGGCACAAACATATTTGTGCTAGTGTCATTATCCAGGGAGGAAACAGTCGACTACGTTTGTATGGAGACCGCCGGTACCCTTTCACCTTAATTCCGGCCGTCTAACTGATAGTACCTGGGGCTCTATGTCATGCTTGACTTCCAAGTCGCATGACACCAATTTTCTATATTTTTGAACCAGTCGAAATGTTATTTTTTTATTATTTTTTATTTCAGGTCTTTGGCGTTGTTATTAGATGACATCAGGTATGCCAATGTACAGCTATTAGGTGCTGGAGGGGCAGGTCAAGAGGCGGAGCATAGTTTGCTCGGGAGCCCCGCAGTCGCACTTAACCCGGCATGGATCGATCATGCCCCATCTTGCAGCGACCAACCTGAGTCCTTAGTCTGTTAAGTGACTTCCACACTGTAAAGGCAAGTCATGACCTGCGGAAAGTCTGCAGGTTCCAGGAAATGTGGGAATGGGGAAGTAGGTCAAGGTAGGTAGGTTAACCTTCGTCATGGCTTAGCTCTGGCGCTGCACTCAGACAGGTTTAGCGACATCTTCGGTTCTAGCTTCGTACATAAAAACTGAATTCGATCAAACATAGCTATTTGTAACGTACGAATCATGCCCTTTCATTTGATACTCCACTCGAGCATATCTACAAACATTCGGTTTTTAATCCTGATTTTACTCCTCATAACTTTCAGACGGCTGAACCGATTTTGATCAAACATAGCTAAGAACACTCCCGACTGATTGACCTTTCAAACAAAAAAAACTAAATTGAAATCGGTTCATCCGTTCGGGAGCTACAATGCCACAGACACACACACACACACACACAGACACGTCAAACTTATACCACCCCGTCGTTTTTGCGTCGGGGGTTAAAAATAGGCAAGCATAAGTATTCTATCCTTCGTCTATCACCCATATTACAAGCCTAATTGCTGAGTTTGGGGCTAAATAGCGTTGTGTAATGCCTGACAATATTCATAGATTTCATACTCCCAACACTAATCCAATGATTTATGACTCAGTTTGAAGCGAGTGTATAATTCGACTATAGTACATAATGATTCCATGGTTTCTACTAACTAGAAAGTGTAAATTATAAAAAATCAACCTCCTTTTATCTCTTTTTCGAGAAAAAGAAGTTACATAGGAGGTCGAAACAGTTTGTAAAAGGAGATGCAATGAGTACCTAAAATGAGGTCGAAATTTCTTTTTAGCAAAATATTGGTGATATTTTTCTTTTTCGTACACTTTCTTGCTAGTAGCGCCGCTCTGGTGGCAGGAATTACAACTAATTAATTACAACAAATTTCCATTTATCCTCATTGGAAGAACAATTTGGCATAGGGAGTTCTTTAGCTTTAAATAAATCAGTCGTTAAGTTTTTTTTTGAGTCAATTGAATTTTTTAAGTTTTTTTCTACTTAGACCTTGCAGACTACAAACTATTCGTCTGCGTGTCACAGAAGGTAGTAAGTTTGGTTCCCGCCGTGGAACACATTTTTATATGATCTATAGATATTTGTTGCTGGTCTAGGTGTTCGTGAATGGAATAAGTATTTTTTACAGAAAAAAGTATATAATAAGTATTTTATCCGTTGTCTAATCACCATATAACAAGCCTAATTGCTTAGTTTGTGGCCAGATAGCGCTGCAATTGCTTTAAAGTCTGTAGTTTGCAAAGGTCTTATGGACAAAATCAATATCCTATCGAATTAGCTAACGAAGGTTAAACTGATATTTTTCTGGCATCTTTCTTTTAGTTAAACTGTCAAAAAAAGATCTCAAGATTATTCAAAGTGATTATTGTCAAAAAAAGATGTGATCAGCATCTTCGGATTGATGATCAAAAAATCTTTAAAATTTGCAAAAAAATTTTGATTGCAAGTTCTATTGTTCGTTCCATGATCTTTACATAGTAAATAATATGTCAGTTTAACCCGTGGTAGCTGATAATTAGGTTATCAATTTCAACCATTAGTAAAAAATATAGTGATCCTTTAAAAGGGTCCTTTTTTCCTCTTGAGGTTAAGAACCCTTCAAACAAATATAATATGATTATATGTTTGATACATAAAGCTAATTTAATTTTACAAAAATCTCTTCGAGAAATGGTTAAAGTGTGTCTTAGAATCTTGGTGCTTCACAAAACAATGTGATCCTAGTTTTTTTTTATAAAGTTACTAAAATTGTAAAATAAAAAAAACACAACTTGGCAGTGTTTTTTCGTGTAAAACTATTAATGGAAAGACTATTATTACGGGAGCTATTTGTTTATAAAAAAAAGTAAATGTAAAGGTCCTATTTTTCTCTTTTTTGAATACATAAAAATTGTAAAAATATTTATTATCCAATTACTTATTTGAGCTTAATTTACACAAACCTTTATGTTTACACTTATGTAATTACATTATTATTCATTTTAATTAAAAAAAATCCAATTTAATTTTAAACTGATTATCAAACAGGCCTATTATGGCTTCAGATTAGTTATGATAGTTTCGAAATCAGAAATGTCTAGTTTTATTTGATCCCTTATTCGGAAGTAATATTTCTAGACAATCTCCATTCCCCTCATTCCAAAACGAGGTTTAAGGATAGTCAGAGTTGTGGATTTAAACCTTATTTTTAGACACAGATTTACTCGTGAACTTTAGTCTAAACACTATCCCTATAGATTATATAGGGAACTATAGTCTAACACTATCCCTATAGATTATATAGGGATAGTGTTTAGACGAGTAAATCTGTGTCTAAATCTAAGATTTAAATCGACATCACGGACAATCCTTAAACCTCGTTTTGGAATAAAGGGGCATAAGTTACAAGAAAAACGTGAAATAAGTTACAGAATACGGTCCATTGGGATTCTGAACAAAATACCTACACTTAGGAAACTCAGAAATTGAAATATCTTCCAGAAATGTGGTGACGTTTGGAAGTATTATCTAATTTTCCTTCATTTGTGTTTGTTATGTGACTGTTTATTTGAATAAACGACCCATTAACCACGAAGGGTAGCGTTTAACTACTATTACGTCCGCCTGATGGCAGGTAAACTAAGGCTTAACTACAATTTTTGGGAGGTATATCAATTATTTAATTCTCAACTTAGGGCTATATCACCCTGGTGATTTGTGAGCGAGTTCAAAGCGAGGCGGGTACGCATCGAGCGCGCGGCGATTACGCCACTAAAGACTTGAAGAAGCTCGCTGCGCAACCGCGATGTTTTCGCTGCGAATTCGCTCGTAAATCGCCAGTATGATAACGCTCTAAATGCGAGTTAAATACCAGACTTAATCAGGTGACAACGCGGGGCGCAGCTAGTACTAACAGTAAAGATATCCACAGTAAATAAGCACCAAACATCCCAAAACACAGTTAAAACCAATAACGCATATGTTACATAAAGAACTCCCTGTTTTCATGTGGTGGTCATGTGTGCCTATTGATCGTACTGTTACCCGTTGGACTCTGGATGTTTGGTACGTCGATGATCGTTATCTCTATCACTCGGAGACCTCGAAGTATTGGGTCTGTGATGTGGACTCCACGAGGGTTGTATATCCTTTCATTTTGTGTCGCTATGAATTTGGATACTTTTCTTAGATGCTGGAAAGTTAGGAAGTTTTTTTGATTAGTTTGATTATGTAAAATTACAAACAAATTTTTGTTGAAATTTTCAGGAGTTATTTTGCTCATCTACATACATTCAGTTTAAAGGCCATAAAATAAATATCTTTCAAATTAAATAACCTACTTTTTGGTTTCGCCATAAGTAAATACTGGTGACAGACAGGCAGACAGACAGTGAAGTCTTAGTAAAAGGTGCCCGTTTTTATCCTTTGGGTATGAAAACCTTAAAAAACCTAAATCAAATCTCATACTCAGTAACAATATTTATAATGACAGAGGAAACAAAAAAAATAAAGTAGGTATTCTATCAATTGTCCGGTCACAATAATACAATCCTAATCGCTTAGCTTAGGGCTAGATGGCGCGGTGTCCTACAATACTTATTTATTTAAATCTCACTGACCTTTTCATAATGTGTTTCCGTGCATATATAAATGAAATATGCCGTCAAACAAGCGAGACAGCCCTCGCAGTATGTGCTACAGTCAGCCGTCTCAGCCATTTCAAAATGTTCATTTAGCCTCTCCATTGTATATTCAAAGGTTTGTCTATCTATCTGTAATGTTAAACCATTTCTTTAATAAAGACAAAATTCATGGAGAAAAAATGTGAAATGAACACAAAAGGTACAGTTTTTGCAATTCATGGGTACGCTCAGCCTTTGTTTGTGTGAGTGATCAATCTCTATAAGCCTGGGCGCAAACGCTCGTTTTTCCGCATGTGGTTATCGCGTGCGTTTCCAATTCGGAATTCCGCTCGCCGGGCGCATACGTACGGTTTTATCCTGCGGAATATTACCTGGCCAGTACGACTAGGGACAGAGTTGCGAATGCACGACAATGGAGGATGACGATTTATTGACAATTGCACTTCTGTTGTCATCGAAAAATGAAATATCAGTTATTAGGTACATCCGTAAAATACTAGAGAATCTGCAAGAGTCAATTTTACTAAGAATTTATCAATTTATTAATTTAAAATCAATTTTTATCAGAAGCAGCGCCACGGGGGGAGTGGCGCGATTCCGATTCGTAATTTCCGTACGTGTGCGGCGGCTGGTACAAAATGTATGGAAACGTTGCGTTGCGTACGTTCCGTATGACGTCATTAGGTTTTTTTACGTACGGTTCGCTCCGACCGCAAGGGCTTGCAATCGAAACGCACGAGCGGAATGGATTCCGCGCGGGAAAAACACGCACGTGATAGCATCGCCTTACGTCAGACCTCTATAATGTAAACAAATAGCGTACACAGGGTTCATTGAGAGAAAATAAACCAGTTCTATTTTGACCGCTGTAAAGCTTAGATGTTTCATTTATTACTCATACTTCCCTAAGTAATTAACTATTATTTTTCAACCCCTTCTGTCATCAGAAGTGGGATAATAAATAAACCTACCCCCACATAATCAATAAAAAAGTAAAAAAGAAAAACCAGTGAAAATGAACCATAGAAGAGTGAGAAATAACAGACAAAATAGTGTACCGAGAGTGATTGAAAATGACTGTGAAAATATGAGTGGATTGCGGAAGTAGACAAGTTATCATTGAAAAATAAATGGGATGATATCGAGACCATCGCGAGGTGTGTGCCGTTTTTAGCCGGGCCAGCAAAAGAACTGTACAAAGATTGGACACCTATTGAAAGGACTTGGCCGGCTTTAAAAGAAGATTTACAAACTACTTTTCCTAAGTGTCGAGATTTGCACCGCGATTTCAAAACTGCAGCGAATATGACTAGTGATCAACATTCGACTGTCTCAATTTATGCGGCGAAAAAACACAGAATCTTAAACCAATTGAGATTGCAATTTCGAGAGAGTGAAATACTAGAGTTGATAACGGGAGGCATAACCGATCCTCATGCGAAATCCATAGCGAGTAGTGCTGAGACAATAATTGGATTATATCAGAAACTTGCTCGTTATATTCCACTTACACCGACTTCTGAAAAAGATTTAGATGTTGAGTCTATGCCCTCCCCGCCAAAAAAATTTAAACTCCAAACAGATAAGCGGTGTCATCGTTGCAATAGAATTGGACATTTACAACGTGATTGTCGTACCAGTGTACATAAATTACCCACTAACGTCCCAGCCATTACTATGGGTAACAAAAAAAATCTGTCTACAAACGAGCCAACGTCAAAAAAAGATAAGGAATGTACTTTCTGTTTTAAAAAGGGGCATTTGGCAGATGAATGTTGGACCAAACAGAGAGTGGATCGAAATCAACAATCAAAAGATGTCAACACTAGTGGCAAGGTATGTGCAACAACAGCTGTTATTATTAATGGTAAAATTTTTCATATTCTAATTGACAGCGGAGCATCGTGTTCTTTGATGAGAGACACCGTGGCGCGATCTATAGGAGCCTATCGTCAACCTTTCATAGTACATATTTGTGGACTCTCTAAAGAAATAATAACTTACTACACAAAGATAACTGTCATTACTCAATTTGAAAATATTGCATTGGAAACAGATTTTCAAATTGTTCAAGATAAAGAAATTCGGTATGACGCAATACTTGGCAGAGACGCAATAAGTACCAATAATATAATGTTTGTTACATCCCAAGAAGGTACCACTGTTACAAGACGACCTTTGTTTCATTCCCAAACCCAAATTCAGGATATTGTTTATAATATAGACGACTTGATTAATAGTGCTATAAGTCAAGCTCCGACCGCAACACAAACGAAGTTGCGAGAACTTTTAAACAAATATTCCGGTCTTATTTCTTCTGACAAAAACATCCGTGAAATAAAAACTGCCGTTATGCGTATTCGAACTACAACAAATGAACCCGTTGTTTATCGCCCTTATCGGATGTCAGCTGTGGAGCGAGAAAAGGTTCGGGACATTGTGAATGAACTTTTAAAGAATAATATCATACAAGAATCCACTTCACCTTATGCGTCGCCCGTTATATTGGTAAAAAAAAAAGATTCAAGTGACCGACTGTGTGTAGATTATCGCGCTTTGAACAGGATAACAATTAAAGACAGATATCCACTACCATTGATTGACGACCATTTGGACAGATTAGGAAAAGCTCGATATTTTTCTACTCTTGATATGGCATCAGGTTTCCACGGAATATCTATAGAAAATGTGGAAAAAACTGCCTTTGTGACTCCAGACGGTCATTATGAATGGCTAAGAGTTCCTTTTGGACTATCTAATGCGCCAAGTACATTTCAGAGAGCTATCAACAATGCACTAGGAACCTTAAGATATGATTGCTGCTTGGTTTATATTGATGACGTCATTATATTTTCAAACAGTATAGATGAAGGTTTTCAGCGGTTGGATGTTGTTTTAGAAGCCCTGGATAAAGGCGGATTTACTTTAAACCTAAAAAAATGTAATTTTTTTCAAATGGAAATAGAATATCTGGGAAGAATAATTTCTGAGAAAGGTATTCGCCCAGGGAAGACAAAAATAGAAGCACTAAAAAATTCTCCAATCCCTAAGACTGTAAAGCAAGTGAGACAATTGATGGGACTTGCTGGTTATTTTCGGAAATACATACCAGAATTTGCAACCAAAACTGCATGTATAACTAATCTCCTGCGACAAAATACCACATTTTATTGGTCTGAAGAATGTGAAAAAGCTCGACAATACATCATTCATAAGCTGTGTGACTATCCACTACTAGTGGTTTTCGACCCAGACCGTGAGACAGAGTTGCATACAGATGCAAGTAGCATTGGTTTTGGCGGTATTTTACTCCAAAAATACGACCGAGATTGGCTATAGTAAATGCACTAAAATACTTTCGAGTGTACTTATTGGGTATAGAATTCAAATTAGTTACAGATTGTAACGCTGTAAAGGCGACTTCAACCAAACGAGATTTGTTGCCAAGAGTTGCTAGATGGTGGTCTTATATACAAGATTTCAACTTCAAAATAGAGTACCGGAAGGGTAGTAATATTCAACATGTAGATTTTCTTAGTAGAAACCCACCGCAAAAAGAAATCAAAGAAATTAAAATGGAGGAAATGCAAGTGAATGATCAAGTGTCCTGGTTAGAGGCCACTCAAAAAAAAGATCGGGAAGTATTAGATTTAATCGAAAAAATTCAAGAAAATCCAGACAGTTTTAAGGAATACTCAATAAAAAATGGCATATTGATGAGAGTTTTTAAAGAAAATGAAGAACAAAAATTAAAATATTTTGTACCTTCAGCAATTCGATTTAATCTAACTAGAATATTTCACGATGAGCAGTGTCATATTGGAGTAGATAAAACAATAGAATCAATGAGAATAAAATATTGGTTTCCGGGAATGACTGCTTTTGTACGAAAATATATCGGTCATTGCATTACTTGTTTATCGGCAAAACGACCTAGTGGACCCAAACAAGGATTACTTCATCCTATTGAAAAGTTACCGATTCCATTTCATACTGTACATGCTGACTGTACAGGTCCATTTGGAACAACAGGTGATTTTTATAGATACCTATTATTATTAGTTGATGCCTATACAAAATTTGTAATGCTAATACCAATAAAAAATCTCACGAGCTCACAACTAGTAAAAGCCTTAGAGCCACAACTTTGTTTATTTGGAACAACTAAAAGAATAATAACCGACAAAGGGACCAATTTCTCTAGTAAAGAAACAAAAGAGTTATTAAAAAAAATGGATATTGAAGTACATTTTATTGCGACTGGTGCAAGTAGAGCTAATGGACAGGCCGAACGCTATGTGGCAACCGTTTTAAACCTGTTAGCCTGTGAAGTCAGTAAAGGGTCAGACTGGGCGAGCGTATTGTGGAAAATACAACTAACTCTTAACACTACAGTTCAAAAAAGTACAGGCTGTTCGCCTATACAACTACTTACAGGCATTCGCTCGGAAATTCCCGCCATAAGTAGAATCAACACTGATCTGCCTGAAATTGAATCAGCTGTTGACATTCATCAACTAAGAATTACTGCGGAGGAAAGGCTTAGAAATAACGCACTAAAAACGAAATTACGATTTGACAAGATGCGAAGAAATAATTTAAAATTAAAAGAAGGTGACATTGTTTATGTTCAACAACAAAGAACTCGTCTAAGCAAACTAGACCCACGCTATAATGGTCCATTTGTCATTTTAAAGTGTTTACCGAAAGATAGGTACAAGGTAAAAAATGTACAAAAAAAGACTATACAGATTGTGCCTAAAGATCGAATACGGTTATGGAACCGTGAGGCTGGCGAAATGGCTCAAGCGATGATGGGCAGTGATAGCATCAGAGTTTAAAAAAAAACACAAAAAAAAAATAACAAAAACAAAAAAAATGACGTGAGCAACTTATACTCATAAGGGTGCTGGGACCGTCAAGATAAAATATAAAAAAAAAAAGAAATTAAAACTCACGGCGTAAGCAACTTATATTTATAGGGGTGCTAGGACCGCCAAAAATAAAATAAATTGAATGAGGCGTAAGCTACTTACTAAGTGAGCTGGGATCGCCCGAAAAAAAAAAAAAAAAAAAAAATACAAAGTGTGTCACAACACAGCAAAAAAAGTGACAAAAACAAATGGGGTCGATCCCCAGTAGTCAAGTGGCACCTGATGATTATTTCTTGTAAAATATGATTTCTTTAATATCTTTCTGTTTTCAGGTACGCTAAGTTTGTTGACCAACACGAATTAATATTACCTACGTACATTAATTACATAGTTGATAAGATAAAAAATAGTATTAAGTACATTAGTTGATAAGATAGAAATAATAAACTTAAATTGTATTTAAAACCATAAAATGAAGGAAGTACTTCCAGAATAAAACGCTAAAAACATTGTTTTAGAAAATGATTTATAAAAGTAGAATTTACATTATTTTAAGGCAAAATAGTTTTAAGTTTATATTATTAGATGTAAGTGCATTTGTATATATAAAAAAAAAGAGCAACCCTACGAGTTTCTTACTCATTCTTCTCGAGGGAAACAGCTTTCCGAATGAGTGGTAGCTTCAAATTTTAAATTTTTGGTTAATCAAAGATTCAGGTTACATTATAATTTGTATTCATAAAAAGTAGAAATTTTTGGTCTAAAATAATTATAGAGATACAAATGATTTACAACAAAAATAATGCTTCGAGAACAAAGCATTTTGCAGGAAGGCCGTGATAGCATCGCCTTACGTCAGACCTCTATAATGTAAACAAATAGCGTACACAGGGTTCATTGAGAGAAAATAAACCAGTTCTATTTTGACCGCTGTAAAGCTTAGATGTTTCATTTATTACTCATACTTCCCTAAGTAATTAACTATTATTTTTCAACCCCTTCTGTCACACGTGTGCGTTGACAGGCTCATTTTGTATAAATTTTCTTAGAAGGGAACCCCAATGCGTTACGTATGCGATAACCGCACGCGATAACCACATGCGGAAAAACGTGCGTCTGCGCCCAGGCTAATACGTGCCACTCGCTACTAATCGCTCCGTCGGGTACACACACTAACGAAATGTGTATTTAATGTGTATTTACGATTACAACTACAAATAAAGGCCGAGCGCACTCGTGAATTGCAAGAACTGTACAAATCTACATTGTGGATGTCACTTTATCGTTACTAATATTATAATGAGGTAAAGTTTGTGAGGTTGTAGAGGGTCAATCACCAAACCAGTGGACAGATTCGGATGAAATTTAGCACAGAAATACTTTTAGGGTAGCTGAGTGTCATATGTTATTTTTTTTATCCCGGAATTCCCACGGGATTTGGACTTACGTAGGTGAAACCGCGGGGCGCAGCAAGTCTATACTAATATTATAAAGAGGAAAGATTTGATTATTTGTTTATTTGCATTGAATAGGCTCCGAAACTTGGTATGAGGATACATAGATTTATAGGGAGTGTTATAGGCTACTTTTTATCCCGATATTCCCACGGGATCGGGACTTACGCGGGTACCGCGGAGCGCTGCTAGTATATTGTAAAAAGGAAAGATTTTTTATTTGTAATTAAAAGAGGCTCTAGACCTACAGGACCAACTTCGATGAAACTTGGTATAAAGTTACATTGATTTCTTCGGAGTAACATAGAGGCCATTCCATGGTAACAGGTTGTACACTTTCAATTGGTAATTATTTAGTGAAAACTAGGTTTACTCGCACGTAGGCGTGGCGTGAACGCGTCAGCTGAAGGCCTTTGTCAACTAGTGACATACAGACAGGGAGTTGATGCATAATGAAGGCAACAATGAATGATTAAAAAAAAGTGTAACCTAAATTTGTTATAAACTAGCAGTGCTGTGCAATTTTACCCGTTTAACTCCCGATTCCCGTGGGAATATCAGGATAAAAAGTAGCCTATGTTATTCCCAATGAATCAATGTATCCTCAAACCAGTTTTCATTAAAATCGGTCCAGAAGTTTCGGAGCCAATTTATTTATATTTTATCTAATCTCATGATGTAACTGAAATACTGTCTGAAAAAGGCTATTACTATTAGGTATACTAAAAATAGAACAGTTTTTTTACTCACTCTTCATGTATAAACAGCTCGACAATTTTTGTACAAGAGCTATGGTGTGGATAAGGACATAGGCTCCATTGCATAATGATATTCATATGTGGGTAAAAACATAAGACGTACCTAATTTTATTCGACTATAGGACCTCCTCTAAATTCCTTGTCTTACGAGCCAACAAGCTACATTGCACCGCATGATAGGGAAAAAATTGAGCTCGGCAATGGGATAAGGCGAGGATAAAGTAAAACTCTCAATTAACCATTAAATTATGAGACTCAAATGTTAAAAATAATCACCTTCTTTGACTTGAAAGGTACTTAAGTCGTTACATATGAATTATTTATGAATTACACTAATGTTGCATGCCATAGGCCTGCAATAAACCATCAAATACCTAAATGGGTGTGCCTGCTAACCACAAAATACCTTACTACTAGATAGTGGGTAAAACTTTCTGAATTTAAACTTCCTATCTAATTCAGATCTCAGATAATGTCACCAAATTGTACCAACCAACAAAATCGACCCCAATTTACTCAATACAAGCCTAATTTCACGTTATCTACCCAATCATGTTGACGTAAGATAAACAATACGTTTGTCACTCAAATACTCACTCGATTCTCTAATTCAGGAGGAAATCTCGTCTGGAACTTCACGGCTGTGCCTTCAGAATAGTCCCTCTGAATGAATATCTTTATACCTTGCTGTCCCGAAGCCTGTTGGCTCCCAGGCGTGTTAGGTCCAGAAGGTATTCGATTATTTGCCATTATCACAAAATCACAATCCACTTCACTTTTCTAGGAATTCTTAGAACCTAGAAACACTTGTCAGACAACTATCATATCTTTAACGTATTGTTAACACTTCGACTAACTATTCCAATAGCTTTATGAGTTAATTTTTATTTTAGAATTAGTAAAATTAGTAAAAGAGAGCAAAAGGCAAATCTTAATCATACTCGCACGTCACAATGACTGGCGGCCATGACAGTTTTTCTTTGTTTTTGTTTACCACTAAAAGGACAGGCAAAAGGCTTCTATCTCATAAAGCCTAATCAAGGATTATTTTACCTCCTTTTTTTTCTTGCTTGTTGCTATAACTTGTCTCCGTAGGTCTACGAAACATTGGCGGAAAGCGGGCGGCGCGGTGCGTAGGGTTTTCAAAATTTTAATCGAAACTAAATTAAAACTAATTAAAACAAAATTTTGACGTTTCACAGGAAATTGCGTTCAGAAATCAGACATACAAACTCTTCGACTATTTTGTCTATGTTTTGGTAGGAATTTATGCTGACCATTCACGCTACGATTTTTAAGTCTGCGAGGTGCAGCAAAAATGTCAATGTCTGTCAAATATTTCTGAGATTATAGCAGTCTGTGGTGGGTGTCAACTGTCAAAATTGGTCAAAATCTTCACGTTGTTTGGATTTGTTTGAGTGTTTTTCACACGTGCATGGTAAAAATTAAAATGGGCAAATCAAGAACAAACCCCCAACAACAACAAGAAGAACCCATTAAAGAAGAGCAAGGCGACGTCAGCATAAAGACAGAATCCCTAGGATATGAGGACAAAGTTGATCACTGCAGCGTTATCGCCCAACCGATGGCACCGAAGAAACTCAGTAAAAAGATCTACAAATTGATAAAGAAATCGAGTGGGCATAAGAATTACATCAGAAATGGGCTTAAAATTGTCCAGAAACAGCTTCGATTGGGAGAAAAAGGGTAAGTTAGGAAAAGTTTTATTGTATTTTGAGGTTATATTGACGATCACAAAGCGGCGCGGTTTCGCTACATGCAAGCTCACAAAGTGTTTAACTTTGCCAATTATCTACGTTAATATGTACTAACTGTGCCAAAATTACATGGATATAAGACACTGCATCTTCAAGTCTCAAAGTATCAGACTCCATGCGATGTAAGCTAAGTCATTTTGCTATTGTAGACAGCCAATAGTAAAATATCTTCTATAATTATACACTGAAAACAAAACCCCCTTTCCACAATCATTAATAGGTATAATGTACTTAACATCTTATATTTTTCCTTCCAGAATCGTAGTATTCGCCGGCGATATATCCCCAATAGAAATAATGTGTCATTTACCTGCCGTCTGTGAAGAGAAAGACGTACCCTACTGCTACACACCGAGTAGGAAAGACATCGGAGCGGCGATGGGGACACAACGGGGCTGCATCATGGTGCTGGTGAAGGAACACGATGATTACAAGGACTTGTATGATGAGATTAGGGGTGAGATCAAGATGCTGGGTCATCCATTATAAAAGTAGTTAGTTGTAGAGTTTTTTTGTTACTTGAGCAGTCAGTTAAGTACTATTTACATCTGACCCCTCTTTCCCACTGGGCATTCTAGGCAAGTACCCAGGGCCCCGAGATCGATGGGGGCCCCCTAGTTCCTGCCAGACAATATATTATACATTAATATTACTGAAAAAAAAAAAACCTATTTAAATTGTTTACATTGAAAACAATCATTAGTAATGCAACTAATAAAATTATAATAAATAAAATAGTGTTCTGTCGAAGTCGTAGGGGCCCCATCATCCTAATAATGCCCAGGGCTTCCAATAGGATAAAGAAGGCATTGATTTACACCATGCGTCCGCCTGACGAACATGGCATGCTCACATACATACTTTACTATTTCTGTTTGATTGCCTTTGTGAGTGTGCCATAGACAAATAACATGTACAGTTGGCACTAAACATTGCAGATCCACCCTAGAGTTCAAAAATTGCTATTATTAAAATACCTAGTGTGAACCTGAACAGAATTATCATTTTAGAACTCTGACAAGACCCTTGGTCTGAACTGTGCTTAAGGCCTGATTTATTTGTTTCAAACTTGTGACTTGTTGATCAGACCTTACTTTGGTTATAGTCTTAAAATGTATTAAAAATTTATTCAAAAAATGAAAGTAATCACAGATTTTTTTAGCACACAAAATCAATGAAATCTGTTGCCTAAAAATTATTAAAAAGTGACTGCAATAAAACACTTTTCAATCTAAATAAAGTTTCAAACAGAACTAAACAAAATAACGCTGCATTTTCTAGCCATAAGATTAGAAATAAGTTAATAAAATATCTTAGTTATTAAAAAAACTATTGCATTTTGATTTTAGTAATAAACTTAAACCCCCTTATTCCAAAACGTGGTTTAAGGATAGTCCGAGATGTGGATTTTTAAACCTTGGATTTAGACACATATTTACTAGTGAACTATAGGCTAAACACTATCCCTATATAATACATAGGGATAGTGTTTGAACTGTAGTTCCCTATATAATCTATAGGGATAGTGTTTAGACTATAGTTCACAAGTAAATCTGTGTCTAAATCTGAGGTTTAAATCCACATCTCGGACTATCCTTAAACTTCGTTTTTTTAATAAGGGGGAAAGTATTTTAGTAATAAACTGGTTGAATATCTTTGACCTACCTTCTCTTCTTCTTCAGCAGCATGTATTAGCTCACTGCAAGGCATACGCCTCTCCACAACGTCCTATCACCAGTCTTTCAGGACCATGCTGCCCCACCATGAGCTCTTATGTCGTCGGACCATCTGGCTGGTGGTCTGCCCATACTTCTCTTCCCGATTCTCGGTATCCCGATTAATTGGTTTTGACCTACCTACCATTACATAATTTTAGGGTAAAAAAAATAACAATTAGGTATTTCATGCATACATTTAATTACACATATTAAAATCTATGGGTACGTAAAAAAATGGCAGATTGTCTTTATTGACAGTGAAGATTGGCAATTTTAAATTACGCACTATGGTTCTAAGCCAGATTCAAAGTTGAGTGCCTATCAAATGAGGCTCTGCGCAAACGGGCCACTGACCACAGTCACCGGTGGCCAGCCACTAGCAGTTTTTATACAAGTTTTAACAAAATGTATGAAACATCGTGGCTGGCCACCGGTGGCTGTGGTTGGTGGCCCGTTTGCGCAGAGCCTAAGTCTTAATGTAGTCAAAAGTGTTGATAATCGATGATGTAACCGAAAGAAAGATAAAAGATATATTCAAAATAAAGGCACACGACAAACAAACAAGGGTTCTGTTTTTCACGTCAGTTGTTTAATGTGTATGAGGTGTTCGAAGGTGTCATCATTGATTTTTTGTCTTAATATTTACATCATCATGCCAAGAGTAATGAATGGCCATTACTCGGAAACTTTGTTCTGAATCACTTGATGGATGGAACTAAGATCTAATTCCAGGCTCAAATAATCATGTTTTTCTACTTTTATTTTTAAGAGAAGGCAAAGTATTAATTATTAACACTTCATCCATTAACATTTTTTAAAATTTGATCTTGTAGCAATCTGAGTTTGCAATCTTCGAGGCATCTAGAACTAGTTCATTTTTTATTCAGTAACAGCAACTTCCAAACAGACTTATCTGATAAGCACTCTAGTGTCAAAATTTAATACACACGATACAATTTAGAGATATATTAAGTTTTGACACTCATAGGGAAAGATTCCAGTAATAATTCATGAAAGTACGTAACCGGATGAGTAAGAAGTTATAAAGGCATATTTACTTGTTTGAGGTGGGAATCGAACCCGCATCCTTCTGCGTCGCAAGCGGGTGTTGTTTGTTTTTGTGTTGGATAGAGTCCATTCATTATTTTGATATTCCCACGGGATCGGGACTTACGCAGGTGAAACCGCGGAGCGCAGCTAGTATTAAGTATAGATAATGAACGTATTTGACATCAAGAGAACCATAAATAACACATATTATTATGTCTGAACTAGGAAAATCCTGAAATATGTTAACTTTCATTAAGGTATATTTTTTAAATAAATGGGGTAAGAAAATAGTTTCCTTCCTTAGCTTTATAGCGGTGTCAAGATGGAAAAGTTTAGGAACCACTGATCTAGATACTGGAGTCTTTCCCAAATCCAATACAAACTAGTAATTGAAGCAATAGTAATTTTTAACTTTAATAATTAACCCTGCATTAGAGAGTGCAAATTGGGCTTAATTCAGGTACAGTAGAAAAAATATCATTAAAATTCTGATAGATGAAATGCAGAATTCACTGGGATTTTCAATTTTTTACCCGACTATGGCGAAGCCAAAGGGAGCCTCCCTATGTTTTTGACCCGAATGTATGTCATCTGTTCCCGCATATCTTCTAAACAACTTATCAAAATAATTTGTCAAATGCGGTATTGTTATAAGTTGCCTACAAGGATTATTTTTAATGGCAACTTAGAATATATTTTAGTAACTATAGGTAATCTTTTAGAGATTTATTGACTTGTATTTGTTACATATCTATTATTTTCTAAACCGCACGACATGAGAGGCCATCAAGATGCCAGGGACACTATTTTTGAAGCGCTCTTGTGACATAGCTTCGTCGTATACGCAGGTCGAAGGACACCAATTTGCGTCGTCGAAATTTAAAATGTCAGTTTTTATTTGTATTACGCAGAAAATTGAAAACCGGTAATTGCCGACGAACGTCCAAAATAATCCCAAACGGTATCAATATTTTTCAGAGATCGTTTCCAAACGAGTGGTGGAGACCACTCGTTACGATCGAGCGATTCAAAAATAGCGAATTTTCGATGTCGAACGAATATCAGTAGAAATAGAGCGCTCGACGCGGAGCGAACGATTCAAAAATAGGGCTCCAGGTTCTACCATCGATTCAGTGACATATCTCTACTGTCTCAGAATTAAGCCACAGATTTCAGCCAAACTCACACGACACTTTGATATCGCATACGTTTAGACGAATCTTTTTTGAGATCGTTATTGGATAAACTACACTCACTTGCAAATTATCTACATCCAAATTGACTACAGTAATTCTAGTTTCTACATTCACATCTCCTAACACCTAAACTATTGTATCACCAAATAATTTGCAACTGAGTGTTCTCTAATAATAAATTATAGGAAAATCCGCGTGTATGTGCTTTTAAAAAAATGTTAATTCTATTTTATTCAAAATAGGGGGATATTATTTAAAAACTTTGTACTCATGGAAGTTGTTTTAAAATTCATGAATGGATTTAGAAAACTGCCATCCAGCGAATTGGAGAAAACTATTTAAAAAAATCGGTACAGATGGCAAAAAAATATATAAAAATTGCATTTATATACAATTAATTTCACTGACACATAAGCACTTATACACGATTTTATTGCTTTTAAAAACCTTCCGCACTTTGAAATTGAAAGTAAAGCAATGCAATAAAATGTAATTGTTTTCCTTAGTATTATTTAAAAATCGAAAATATATCAAAGTAAGTTTAAGAATCAAAGCTAGAATAATTAGAAAGAACGAGGATAAGAATACTTAACTGAAATATTTTTAAACCTATATATTAATTACTTATAATAAGCTTACATTGTGAGTATCTTACGCACGCAATATAAATACCTTTTAAACAATCTTTGCTTTCATACGCTAAGGCGCTAAGGTATAGTTAGCAACACAATTCCGAAGCAATAAAAATGAAAAAGTAAGTAAGGATTGTTTAAGTAAAATGGATTTCCGAACATTGCATTGTGACGAAAATCGTTTATCTAACGTATTTTGTTCGTCGTGCATAAGCTTTATACAACTGAGCTAGCAAATTTCGCCACTGGATTGTATTGCTATATGCTTGTTTAGTTTTTATGAATTTAATTTCGTTGATTGTTTTATAGTATAGTTAAATTGTGTTGCTAACCATACTACTTATTTTTGGTAACATGGTTCGACCAATCAAATCACAGTTCCATATCGTAAACCTATCACAGAATATTTAAAAATATTATTACCGAATCCGATTCAAGCATCCTCCACAATATATAACGCCAGAAATAAAAACAATAGCGGTATTTCCGGCTCAAGTTGTGCGATGACTCCACAGGAAATTTACTGTTTTACAACAAAATTGATATAGTAGAACTCCCAGACTGTATTTTGCATACAAAATTATGCACCTTATTCTGAATGATCCAAAAAAAATGGATCACGTGTCACATGGTTTATTTTGTCACCCATTTTTTTTATAAACGGGTAAAAATTCGAAATTCAAAATTATTAGTTAGATGAAAAAAAGTTAAATTTCTAAGTCAATGCAAGTTAAATCTTGGCCTAGGTAATGATTGCGTGGGCTTACAAGTTTTATAAAACACTGAGCAAAAAAAAGGAAATATTTTCAAAATTCGTATGTATTTAAAAAATGATTTTGCATATAAAATACTGTTTAGGAGCTGCTCTACCAGTAAGTAATAAAAATGTGTAAGTTTAATGAAATATTGACTTGAGATTTATGCTCTATAGTCCAAATGTTATAAAATTCTAACTAATACAAAGTAATTAATTACAAAAAAAAATCTTTGAAATTAAAATCTCGCGACATCAATCATTATAATTCGGGTACAATGAAATAATTATATTATTTCTTAAAGCTACCTATAATTAAATACATGAAAAAAATAAAATATTCAATTGCCCTTCATGGCAGAAAAGTAACGCCTTGAAATTACTTACATATCAAAAACAGTTGCCAACATTCAAAAAGCCACAATACCAACTCCAATAATCCAACTTCATTTTATCACTAATAATAATATGAAGCACCAAGCTAAAACCTACTTCCTTACATTTTAAGTGCAAAATGCACTAAAATATTCAAATTCCTAAAATAAAATGGCTCATTCTTTCTTATACTTTATTTTCCAACCGTACTTTATACTTGAGAGCAAGGAATTTGGGTCACTCTGACACAAAATACAAGACAAGACGAAGAAAGAATGTGTCACTATCTATGACGTTACGTACGACATATAATAGCAAGTATGAATAAAGGAGAAACGGAACGGCGCGAACATAACATTGATGGCTTAAATAGAATTTAAATTTTTGGTAAGAATTTTGTATTTCTGTAGTTTGTTCGTACTTTGTAGTTAGATGAATTTTCAGGAAAATATATTTGGATGGGTAAACTGATTGTTTTGTTCTCGAACGTTAAATTTTATTCATCGTCATTAAAAAACAGTCACCGGGCTGCGAAATGTAGATGGTGAAAAAAAGCTTCGAACAATGACAGTATTTTGATACAAGATTCTGTAACCGATACAGATTCTTTGCTCGCGAGTATACTTCAGGTGGAAAATTTACTACAGTGCAAGATAAAACTATAGGATTACAAAGGAATTGAAGTTCTCTCTTCAAATTAGTGCAGGCTAATTTAGTCTTTAATTTTACTTATTTAACGATCATAATCGTGTTTCATAAGATTTTTACAGCAAGTTCAAATAATTTGAACTAACCCTCGTACTCATCCACGTTACTTAGCGAATCATTAGTCAATCAAAACTTTATCTTGCTTTTACGAGTGTAATTGGAGCAATTACTTAAATAGGTATTGGTACCAATAACATTTTTTTGGTGAAATTTTGTTCCGGTCATAGCTGATTGCAATAAAATGTTACCTTATTGTCAATCAATCGCTTGAATAGTTTGTATTCTAGGCTTACATATTTATTATTTAAAACTTTGAAGTGATTAGAAGTGAAAATAAGAAATACAAGCCTAAAATATAATTAATGAATTACATTAAAAAAAATACCGCACCGCAATATTAAAGGGAGAGGTTCATAAACACCATAACTTAGTTTTTAAATCGTTCCTATGTGATCTTTGTACAAAATATAAATAAGCATCCAAATGAATAAATAAATTTACTTTGAACAAATATTTTTAACATAATACAAATACTTTTCATTCTGCTGACGTTACTTGCCCCAAATACCAAATGTATCTATAACGTCTTGGGGTAAAAAATGAAATTATGAATTTCGTGGGGTTGTAAACGGAATTATTATTATTAAATTATGTCCTGCGGTTGAAACTTGGGGCGAAAAAGATGTTTCGGCAGATAGAAATTAAAACGCTTTTGAGGTGCAACTTCTGATATTCACTCCAAAGATCTTCACCATTTTTATGGGACCACCCTTGAGGTAGACCCTTTCCAACAGAAAAAGATTCATAAAAATCGGTTGATAAACAAAGAAGATATGATATGATAAGAAGAACATCCATTAAAAAAATACATGCAACCGAATTGAGAACCTCCTTTTTTTTGAAGTCTGTTAAAAATGGATGCCAACAGCTAAGTATTTATTTATACCAAACGAATGATCAGCTTAGTAATGTTATGGTACTATAGAGTCGGTTAAAAATATTGTGATATTCTAGTATTTAGTGACGTCATCTGCTGTATAAATCTCACTAAACTTCATTCACGATAAAATTACACGCAAAATACCTTAGCCCTACGATATTGAGCTTAGCATAATTCTATCAATTTATTGCGAAACCGCAAAAAATACTTAATACCACTTAGAATAGAGTCGATATTCGCAGTGTAAGAAAATTTTACATAAAGCCGAATATACATTGTCATTTTCGTATTACTTAGATTTTTTTTTGATAACTTAAAAGTCTTACAATATTTTAAAATGTCATTCACACTTTTGTTCTTATTGTGTGACCGCGAGCTAACACTCAAAATAGGTTCTAACTTAAATAATTAAATTACGTATTTTTTTCTCTTTTTGAATTAAGTACCTAAGTATCTAATTACTTAGAACATTTAAAGTGAAAGGGTACCGACGCTCTCTCCATACAAACGTAGTCGACTGTTTTTTCCCTGGATAATGACATTCATTTTCTAATTATCACAGAAATTAAGAAAACAAAAAACTAAACATAGGGGCCTGGTCATGGCAGTTATAAGTTTTATTCAACAAAAATATTTGCTCTAGTGTCATTATCCAGGGAGGAAACAGACTACGTTTGTATGGAGAGAGTGCCCGGTCCCCTTTCCTCTCAGTTATAAAAAAATATAGATAGACATGTTCGTTTAAAATTATCTTCTATCTATCTTCTATATAAATAAAAATGAATTGTTGTTCGTTAGTCTGATTAAAACTCGAGAACGGCTGAACGGATTTATCTTATCTTAGTCTTGAAATGTTCGTGGAGGTCTAGGGAAGGTTTAGAAGGCAAGAAAAAAACGAATAACCGATATTGCCACGGGATCGGGACTTACGCGGGTGAAACCGCGGGGCGCTGCTAGTATTGAATACAAAAATAAATCAAAGTTTTTGACGTGATAACGTCCTATAAATCGATGAACACCTGCACTCCCAAAAAAGTGTGACGTCATGCGTCATGTTATTGACAAGCAACCATAGCAACGGTATTGACAGGGTAACCAAAGCAACGTATTATCGTTTCTATGGTTACCATGTAAAATTATCGTCCGTAAATCGACTTTACAGACAATCATTTTTTTTCATATTACTTTTTATGTTTACATTTTTCTCTTTTTTTCACTCTTTTTTTCTCTCTTTTTTATTATATTTGAAAATGTAAATTCGACTCTAAGCACACTGCGAATGTGTCTTTTAATAAGTAAATTACGTGTAAATATGGAATAATATCAATATAGTTAAAATCGTGCTCATAAAACACATCGACACTGGCAGGAGTACCGCGAAACGGAGAGACCTTAAAAAGAAATAGAATAATGTTAGAAAAAAACAAACCGGCCAAGTGCGAGTCGGATTCGCGCACGAAGGCTTTCGTATCTTATGGTCGAAGCGATCGATACATAAATAAATAAATATTGCGTGACATTCCACACATCACCATCTAGCCCCAAACTAAGTAACTAGACTTGTGTTATGGGTGCTAGACAACGGATATACTACTTTTAAACTTTTATTTTGTAAATATATACTTATAATACATAGAAACAACCAGACCACAGACAAATATCTTAGCATAAATACTTGTCCGAGGCGGGAATCGAACCCGTAACCCTGTGTTTGGTAGTCCGGCATGGTGACCATGTGCTAAGTGACTCGTCAAATATCGAGCAAAAGACCCTAAAAATATTGTATATCAGACGTGCCTGTATAGGTTAAAAGTCTTTTGCCTGCCCTTTTGGGAGTATAATTAACAAAAAAGATGTTCACAAAAAATTGTAAACATAATAATAACCTAAAATATCAACTTTTTTCTGGTTTTATTATTTTTTGTTATAGCGGCAACAGAAATACATCATTTGTGAAAATTTTAACTGGCTAGCTATCACGCAGCAAAAAATACAGCCTGGTTACAGGCAGACGGAACCATGATAGCTTGGAGTAGATTTATTTAACAGATGATGTATTTCTGTTGCCGCTATAACAAAAAAAAAAAAAACAGAAAAACAGCAATTATTTTTTTGTATTTTTTTTAAACTAAAAACAGAATATAATGGTGCGGAATCCTTCGTGCGCGAATCCAACTCGCACTTGGCCGGTTTTTATTAACACTAAAAAACTGACCCTGGTCCCAAAGTATCTACCGGTACCAGTGCAAAAAATGCATTTTTGGTAAAGGATCTCCTTGTCTTTTATGATCTTAGGTGCGCAGCACGTAAGTGCGAAAGATGCTACATCGAAAAAAAAATTAACGCTAGATCCCCCTTGTGAAATGCACTTTACAGGATTGAATTACGCTCGCTTGATTGAAAGCTCGAAACAAGTTAATATTAACAGATCAAAAACTTGGAGGCGTTTATGTATCAGCCAGAAACCCAGTATAGACGATTGCCCGCTTGGTCAGTCATCAGCAAATGAGATATTAACTAACGCCTGTACCCAGCGGAAATTGGTGGGGATGGTTTGCGCTTATGTACTATCGTGGACAGAATTAGTACAGCCAAATCGTCATGCTTTACCTCCGTTTAATATTTTGGCCAACCCGGAAAAGGGTCTCTGCTGAAAATCAGCGTTGCATTTATGCAACACATAGCTGAGCGGGAGCCTATTTCGCGGCGACACTGTTACTGTGTTAAAAATAACATAGCTTAAAATATTTAATTAAGTCTGTTATTATTTGTCATATCAAAAATAAGTTGTGTCTAAGTCTTAGTTTTGTTGTTGGGCAAATAAAGATATATCTATCTATCTACATATCTTAAACATTCCTTTAAATTAGAAAATAAGGCAATGTATTGCACCGGAACTAAAATAACATTGAATTTTAATGCATTAGGTTATTTAGACTTAGGCAAAGTTAGGTGTATGTAGGTTTTATGAGCGCGAAAGTACTTAGACGACTAAAGACGTGCGGGAGCGGGACAGAGCGCCCCTAGAGACGTGTTTTGTACTCCCTCGACACTCCCGTCACTTCTGTCGCCCCGTCAAACGAACCTAAAAATTGAGTTTTGTCCATACCCCTTCCACTTTCCGCCGGGGGCCATGATTCGCTTTCGACGAAGCTTAAGTTTCTCTCGGATAAGTGAACGCACTGCGCTAAATGCGGCCCTATGATAGGTCAATTTTGTGCTGCTGTCTTCACTCTAAAAATCAGCCGTCTTATTTGCGGCTCTATGCTTTCGCGCGCTCTATGCAATCTCATAGGGTTGATCGTGAATACGGGTTTAAACACTTACCTCCAGTAAGGCAAGTGTCAGAGAGGTGGCTGTTGTCCAGTGCGACACAGTGCTGTAGTGACATCTGCGCCCCCTGAACTCGATCTGCGGACTTTACCTAACACATAAATGTTAGATCAGCATGGTTCGACGGCGAGTGTTTGCTGATTATTATATTATACGCCATGGTTATCGTCAATGGAATCCAGGGTCCAGGGTCAGCTAATGCAGGGTCATCTCCACTAACTTTATTGTGACGACCAATCTATCCTAGCTGTACCGGCAAACGTTGTTTTGCCATTTACAAAAAAATAGAATCGTGTTCGATTCTCAGACCTAAAGAATATACAAAAAAAAAAACATACAAATCGGTTCAGCTATTTACGTGGAGTTTGGCAACTAATAACGCGATACGAGAATTGTATTATTTAGGGATTATAAAGAGAAAAGATTTTTTAACGAATAGTCTCCGAAACGATTGTACCGATTTTGATGAAACTTGGTATGAGAATACATTGATTAATTGGGAGTTACATAGGCTACTTTTTATCCCGATATTCCCACGGGATCAGGAGTTACGCGGATGAAACCGTGGGAATACCGAGCGCTGCTCAATAATAAAGAAAGAAAAGAAAAAAGTTCCAGATATTAATAGCATTATTGTTATTACGCTACAATAGGGACAATAGGCTTGTTACTAATAGGGAATGAAATAAAGGTGGTATGATTACAAAGTTAAAGTTAATGTCTTCCAGTTCATCAAACAGTCAATGCTTACCAGAAAAACATAAGCATCCAGTCTGTTGGTTCGCCTGCAGTGATGTAGTGGGTCTGAGATCTTTCTGGTCTTTGTTCTGTTCCGTTAGACATTTTTGGTAGTAGTCGTACTCCTTCACGAACCTGGAAACAATGTTTAAATACTAAAAAAATGTTCGATTCCCGAATTTCTTAGGTATTTATTCAAATTTTCATGCTAGCCCTGAAAAGTTAGTTAAATTCTTACCAAACAGGTGGCCAACGGTTATCCGACAAATACTCCCTTGTAGAAGGTGCTAGATGCCTCGCTCTACATGCTCTGTCGTAAGCTCCACACAGCCTCCATCTACACCAATCCGCTAAATTGTGTGCGTTGTGAAGCTACAAATAAACAGAAAAGATCTTTTCAAATGCTTTCGATAAAGTAAGTATTGAATTATAAACCAAAAAATTTCGTGTGAGGATCAAAGTACTCTGTTATTGTGATGAAAATCACAAAGTCCTCATTTTGCATAAAGGAAGTTACATAAAACACCTTTTATCTATATTTTTAAATGTGGTGTCCCTCAAGGGTTCGACCTTGGGCCATCATTACTTTAAATATTCCTTAAAGAAAATAATTCTACCTTAACCGGTTCCAATAGCGAAAGTGCTATTTCAACGACTTGCTCATCTTCGCCGCATATTCTGAAAACATACGTAACATTAGGCTTTAAGATTCAATTTCGATATGTAATCACTAAAATTGTTTCTGAACTAACCGATCTTGCCTTTGCAAGTTCTCCAATACTTTTGCCTCGACCAACGTGACTAATCTATTCATGCAGAGTCTGTTAGCTAGTTCTAATAATTCGAGACACCTTGTAGGTTCAACTGTCGGTATTTTATCACTGTAAATGTAGCATAGGAGTATATGGAACGCATACATTTTTACTCCTGGGAATGATATCTGAAAGAAAGAAAAATAGTTCAGAATCTCTTGAACGAAGGTTGAATTTATTGACGTTGTTGTGTCATTGAAAATTAATTGGTGTACTTACAACTCTAGAAGTGCTTTCTCTGAAATGTCCTTGAAACATTGCTTTCATTGGGTCGCATCTAGCCATGAGAATCGCTCTGTGTGCTAAATGTATGCCGTCGTCTAAATCAAATGTGACATCAGCAAAGAGATTCCTTTCCACATACATATCGCGTAGTCTTTGAGGCAAAGGCTGGAAGACAAGGCAATAATATCATCCAAAAAAATGTTTATTATGACACTACGAGTAGGTATGTCGCTTTCAAAGCTTAATAAATAAAATTATTGAAGTTATTTGAGCAAATATAATTAATTTAGGTACCTTTGGCTATTAGGTCAAATCTTTTTTCATGTAATTTTATACATACCGAATGAAATTGAAGCATAAATCCTTTATCAAACAGCAGATGTTGATCCAATATAAACTGACTCAACTTCGTCAGTTCATGAAATCCAAGCAACTCAGCCGCTTGTCTTATTTCCTAAACAAATTGAGATTTATTATTTCGTTTATCATAATTTTTCTAACCAAGACGACGACAATTATTGTTAAATGTCAAAATGTCTTTTACAAAAAACACTTTGTTTAACTATTTTAATTTAAATCCAATTTTTTGAGAGACACTTGAGTTGAATCTGATTTTTAAGGCATTATTCCAATATCAAAAGCTTTAGTTTCAATTTTAATTATAGATTTAGCCTATTCGAGGAAGGTTTTTACATCACAATGTTTTTTTTCTTCAGTATTTTAATTTTATTTCCTAATTTTTTTTAAATAAAAAACTTAAAAAAAAACGATGATATTACTAGCTACAGACATTTATGTAAAACAAAAAGCGACGTTTAGATAGAGCCACTTAATAAATGACATAAGAATAAATAAAATAAAAAAGAAATAAATGCATTAAAACATACAGATGTGCATTGAACAAATAATAGTTATGATAATAATTATTATGATTGATTTTATTATTATTAAAATGTTACCAGTAATAATCCAATAGCAGCAGACTGCGAAATACAGTATATTGATATAGAATTATTAATTTTAATTTTTGTATTATTATTATGAAGCAGTTTATTATAGAGTGTATGAAATAAATATAGAATAGATTGTACATAAAAGAAGAGTATTTAAGCTATTTTTGCTACAAATAGAATTGAGGTCTAATATACATAAATAAAAAACTCTCGATTCTCTTTGTAACAAATTCATACGCGAAAAATATAAACCTAATTAATTTGTATAAAATATATTTGTATACATAGAAGCAAAACTTAATTCCCATAGTAATATATATTTTTTTGGAATTGTATATGCTATATAAATATTTATGTGCAGCGGCTCTTCAAATATTTAGTAGAAATTCGGAAAATAATAGTAAATTTTCACCAATCACGAAAAATGTCTGAAGTAACAACTACTTCAAAGGAAAATAGACTTAAGACTCACCTGTTGTTTGAATGCTGTGCTATCCAAAGTGCCCGTGTAAATAAAGTTGATAATCTCTTGCATTACCATTTGGGATATAAGTTTACTCATCGTTACGATGGTCTGAGTTTGTGATGTGGCGTGCTGAATTTTCTCACACTGAAAACATTTTATTTGTTTTTGGGGATCCGTACCCGAAGGGTTAAACGGGACCTTATTACTAAGACTGTCTGTCTGTCACCAAGCTGTATTTTATTATACGAAAATGACATAACCAGCTTAAACAATCCTACTAATATTATAAACTAGCAGCGCTCCGCGCTTAGCGTGGTTGCGGATCCAGGCTCTGATTTGGTTAGAGGGGATCGGGACGGAGGGCTGAGGCCCGTAACTGACCGCTTCCGCTCCTCTCCTTGCCAGCTCGTCCGCAGCGTCGTTACCCCTTGAGCCGCTGTGTCCCTTAACCCATTGTAAGGTCAGTCTATTGTGTTCTCCTAGTCTGTTGAGTGTCTCGTAACATTCGTAAATCAGGGCTGAAGTTATGGTTCTGCTATTCAGTGCATGTAGCACCGCCTCGCTATCGGACAGGATTCTGATGCCAAGGCCCGAGACATCGCGATCCAGCGCAGCCCATGCTGCCCTGATTATACCCACACATTCCGCTTGGAAGATTGAGTTGTGGGGGCCTAGAGTTACGCTGAGTTTTATGTTAAGGTCCTCCGAGAAGACCCCGGATCCAGTGCCCGTATCAGTTTTTGAGCCGTCGGTGTATATCCACATTTCACTGGGTTGCGGATGGTCACGTTGTCCTTCAGTCATTTGTATGGTATAGTGTCTTTTGAATTCATGTCTTTTGGGTATCCTATCACTAATCGCTTTCAGCATGGGTTGTTCTGCTGAAAGCTTGGACAGGACCCTCGTGTGTCTAGCCTTCTCATCCTCTTTCCACAGGCCTAAAGAGGTCAGTCTTGCCGCGCTTGCAGCCGCCTCCTGTTGGACGTATAGATGGATGGGAAGGATGTTGAGCATGGCTTCCATCGCCGCCGTGGGTGTGGTGCGCATAGCGCCGGTGATGGCCATGCAAGCCATCCTCTGAAGGCGAGTCAATTTAGTCTGTGTAGTTGTTAATTCCGTTCGGGTCCACCAAGCGACTGCGCCATAGCTGATGCATGATCTTATCACTGATGTGTACAGCCATAGCGCTATTTTGGGGATAAGTCCCCATGTTTTGCCAATCATGCGGTGGCATTGCCAGAAGGAGATGCAGGCTTTTTTGTATAGGTAGTCTATATGGTTACTCCAGGAGAGTTTACTATCCAGAACTATTCCAAGGTATTTGACTTCGTCTGTGAGTTGAAGTCTAGTTCCGAAGAGTCTTGGCGTAGTGAATCTTCCTAGATTTCTTTTGTTTGTGAATAGTATGAGTTCCGTCTTGTTTGGGTTTATTGTAAGTTCTACTTCCGAACACCATTTTTCCGTCAATCTCAACGCTTGTTGCATGACGTCGCAGGCGGTGTTAGCCTCCTAGGCTCGGATAAGTATTGTAACCGATTGCGATAAAACTCGGTATGTAGATAGCTGGAGATCTGGATTAACATATTTTTATCCCGATATTCCCACGGGATCGGGACTTACGCGGGTGAAACCGCGGGGCGCAGCTAGTGAATAATATAGTTGAAAGTAAAAAGGCAACAATAAAAGGTGTGTAAATCTAAAAAACCGGCCAAGTGCGAGTCGGACTCGTGCACGAAGGGTTCCGTACCATGTTGTACGGTAGCCTTACTTATTTTTACGTGTTTTTATTATTATAACAGCAACAGAAATACTTAATCTGTGAAAATTTCAACTGTCTAGCTATCACGGTTCATGAGATACCGCTTGGTGACAGACATACCATAGTACATAGAGACAGACGGACAAACGGACGGACAGTAAAGTCTTAGTAATAGGGTCCTGTTTTTACCTTTTGAGTACGGAACCCTAAAATCAACTGAACGTTTAAACAACCAAATAAATGCGAAAGTATTTTGATTAGTTCCTCTTCAAGCAGCTCAACTAATTTTCATAAAAAAATGTGTTTAAATCAACATTTTCCACGTGTGAAACTGTAGAAGTTTAATACTTTACTTACCTATAATAGTAAACTTACTTTAACAACCCTTATAGAGTTTATAGCGGGGTGGTTGACATCCCTGTACAAATCCGGGGGTTTCTTACAACTGTCGCTAAGTGGTAGAATTTGACAAGACGATCGACGTTTGATTTGATCCCACACCCTGTAAAAATATTTAGCAATTGAGTTTCTAACAATCCAAACCCATGGTATGCCATTCCACATAACGAACTATATTCTCTTCCAAAATATAGTTAATTATGTGGAATGGCATAGCAACGACTCTCTGGGATGCTATTTTAAGTCTGCCTAAAACCTACGACCAAGTGAAAATATTGCTCTATATTTTTCTTGGATAGGGTTCAGCTTATCCAAGAAAATATAGTTAATTATGTGGAATGGCATAGCAACGACTCCCTGGGATGCTATTTTAAGTCTGCCTAAAAACTACGACCAAGTGAAAATATTGCTCTATATTTTTCTTGGATAGGGTTCAGCTTATCGAAGAAAATATAGTTCAATATATGGAATGACATATCAACAACTCCCTGGGATGCTATTTCAAGTCTGCCTAAAAACTACGACCAAGTGAAAATATTGTTCTACTTGCCGCATTTGCTTAGCTTGATCTTTACATATCAAATACTCTGTATCTTCATTAAAGTCACCAGCCGTTGCCTCTCCCATACTGCTCACCTAGAAAAGAAATATTAATTAACTTACATTCAGCATCTTGCTGAATAAGTGAATGTTGACTTAACTAATAGTGACTCTTTCTGGCTACCTATGCAAAATAATATGACGAGCCTCGATGTTCAGGAGCTCGTCTATGGTGTGTGCTTTGGTGACTGGCGTACTCGATTTAACATATCCATGGACTAACATATCGAAGTATCGTTGTGATGAAGTAATGAGCACTTTCCACCTGATGGTTAGTGAAAGATGCTGTCTAATATGTAGCTACATATTAGACAGCATCGTCACTAACCGTACGCTTATCAAAAAGAAACCTATACACTAATTGTTACTTGTAAACCCATAAATAAGTGGGGGCCTTCTAGGGACGCGAATGAAAGTGTGAAGACGACAGTGGAAGAAGAGCCTTTGCGACGCGTTCTCATATGCATCACGGTTGCAACGGTCTTATGTATGGAAGTTCGGTTTTTAATCATTTATTTATTTTAGACCAACTACATAAAAGTCATTATTTTGTTAGTGATACAACTTAAAACTAGTGTTAGTAATCACGTAAATGTCGTATATTTAACCAATTACATGTCCTGGTTTCTAAGAACCTGAACCATACAGCTGAGGTAGTGGCTGTCGAACCTCAATGCTAATACGCTTAGGACACTACTAGCGCTGCCCCGTATCCTGCGCACCAGGGATGCACACCGTTTTCGCATTGTAGTGTAAAAACAGTCTACTTGCAGCTCGGCAAACATCCCTGATGCACTACAGAAACGTGGCAGACCCATCAGTATCCTGAACGCATTATTGTACTGAACTCTCAGTGCATTGAAAGCTCGCTTTGTGTAAATGGCCCACAGGCTTCTCGTGTAAAAGGATGTACAGTAAGCTCTAAATAGAGTAATTATAACCTCAGCTGAACGACGAGCAAACTTGCGGGCAATCTTGTTAGCAAGCACAGACAACGGCCTCCGCTCTCTCTCTAGGTCAGCAGCGTTTTTGAGACAGTTTAATAATTTACTTTTAAGTTCGTCTTTCGTGATTTTGGCCATTCGGACGAGCGTCCGTGCGGGAATTAAACCATCGCGATTTCGTTACGTGGACTTACCATACTGCTCTCACTGGAACTCCTTGCCAATTCGGTTGATAGACCAACACAATCTGTAGTCAGAAGTCTATGGAATGCCTCACAGGCAGCTGCTAACATAAACCGGTGAACTGGAAATCCTTTGGCACCACAGATTATGACCATATCTGAGAAATACTGGAAGAAAGTAAAGGAATTATTAGTTCCCCCGACGCAAAAAGAGGGGAGTTATAAGTTTGACGTATCTCTCTCTCTCTCTCTGTCTGTCTGTCTTAGCATCGTAGCTCCCGAACGGATGAACCGATTTCGATGTTATTTTTGTTTGAAATGTTAATTAGTTGTAAGTGTTCTTAGCTATGTTTGATCAAAATCGTTTCAGCCGTTCATAAGTTATATGCAATTTTCCTTATCAATCAGGGTTTTTTTCTAATTCGTCATGACTAGCAGACGCCTCTGGCGTTACTTATAGATTAGATAGGAGGGTACTAACTTACCTGTAACTTTGTGATTTTTCTTGATTAACTATAGTTATAATTAATCCAACACTTTTTAAAATATACTAAATACTTACCTACATATTGTATTCTATTTTGGTAACATTTTAACCAACCTGTTGATGAAGTAAAGCCATCATGTTTTCAAAGTAGACGCTGTTTACAACAGCTACTTCTGGCTCCATGGGTCTTGGTGGCCTGAATGGTGCCTAAAAAGTAAAATTTATAACTAAAACATGTCAAATGAATCTAGAAGTACCAATTAAAGCCAATATTAGATAGCTGTTAGAAGGCTAATAATAAATACCAACCTATTTTGCATTGTAATTATGCTTATTGGCCGAATTTTTTAATATAAAAATTGCACTGGTAACCCAAGTAATAAATACGAATAAGATTCATTTTGGAGAGACTATGTTGCTATGTTTAAAAACGTTGTATGGGTTATAGTTTGATCACTCATCTAGGCTTAGAAAAAGATAAGACCTTTGCCTTGCGGTAGGACAACATAAAATGATAAATAAAACACCAGTCAAGTGGAAGTCGGACTCGCGGACAAAGGATTCCGTACCATGTGTATGGGAGCCACACAACTAATTTTTAATCTTTTCTTTTTATAGTATTACTACCTGCGGCTCGCTTTCACCCGCATAAGCCTCGATCACATGGGAATATCAAAATAAAAAGTAGCCTATAGCCTTCCTCGATAAATAGACTATCCAAAACAAAAATAATTCTTCAATTCGAATCAGTAGTTCCTGATATTAGCGCGTTCAAACAAACAAACAAACTCTTCAGCTTTATAATATTAGTATAGATTTGTTATTATAGCGGCAACAGAAACACATAGTCTGTGAAAATTAAACTGTGTAGCTATCACGGTTCATGAGATACAGCCTGGTGACAGACGAACGTACAGTGAAGTCGTAGTAAAAGACTCCCGTTTTTACCATTTGAGTATGGAACCCTAAAAAATAAGTTATATAGATTCAACTAACCTGTAACAAAGGTCGTTGGACCCTCTTCAAATTGGTCATCCAGAACCTCTGTTGCCTTCTAGCTATCAAAGCGGCTCTGATAGCATTCTCAAACACTTCGTTGACACCGTAGTAGGTAAACACTGATGTCTCGTAGTAGTAGATTCCGAGATCGTGGGCCAATGCACGACCTTGGTCAGGCATGACTAGGTCGCTTTTTCTTGGTGCCCTATGTCATAATTATTAAGGTCTAGTTGCGGAAAATAGCTCAGTACAACACGTTATAATGGATAAACGAATTCTACCATAATATTATAAACTAGCAGCGCTCCGCGGTTTCACCCGCGTAACTCCCGATCCCGTGGGAATATCGAAATATAAAATAACCTTCGACTAATGGACTATCTAACACAAAAATATTTTTTCAATTCGAACCAGTAGTTTCTGAGATTAGGGCGTACAAACAAACAAAGAAACTCTGCAGCTTTATTATATTAGCATATATTATGTGAATCCTACTCCTATTAATCCCAGTACCTGGATGACCGAGCTTTGCTCGGTATTTTTTTTTTTTACTTAGTCTAACCTCAAAGCAAACACTCATTGACTTCGTGTTACTTAACAACGCTATCTGCTGGAATAACTTTATTGCTCACAAAAAATAGTATTAGTAGTTCGCCAATAGATGTCAAGAAGATATTTTTCAGATAAAAAAAGTAAGTTTCGATAAAACACGAATAAAATGACATTTTCTAAAAATGATTCCTAGCTAGATCGATTTATCGCCCCCGAAACCCTCTATATACCAAATTTCATGAAAATCGTTGGAGCCGATTCCGAGATTCCAATTATATATATATACAAGAATTGCTCATTTAAAGATATAAGATATTATATTGTCCTATTAATATTATAAATGTGAAAATTGTGTGTATGTTTGTTACTCCTTCACGCATAAACTACTGGACTGATTGCGATGAAGCTCTGTATGTAGATAGCTATAGCTGTAGATCTCGATATTCCTACGGGATCAGGACTTACGCGGGTGAAACCGCGGAGCTCAGCTAGTAATATAATAAATGTGAAAGTTTGTGTGTATGTTTGTTACTCTTTCACGCAAAAACTACTGGACTGATTGCGATGAAACTCTGGTATGTAGATAGCTGGAGACCTTGACACATAGGCTACCTTTTTATCCCAATATTCAATCGGAATCGGTAATCCGCATACTGGATGAATTTTGGGCCAAAGCAACACCTTTTTGGACCCCAACCAACGTAAGACGACTGCCCGGAGTCTTACGTTGGTTGGGGTTCAAACCACGTCTTACGCTGCGAGAGGACTTGAACAAATTTCTAGCAGATTGGTAATCCACAAGATCAGTGAAAGGCACACCATAATAATAATAATAGACAAAGTTTACCTGATAAAAGGGCTGCGATCTTTACAATAATTGAGATAGGTCTCATCTCTGTACATGTAGCGTAGATCATTCTTGCATCCAACAAGCAGTATCGGTGTGTTTGGGCAGAATCGCCTAAAAATACATCAATTATATGGATGACACTTTAAGTTTCTTGAAAGGTCTTTACATATATATTAACTTAAAATGCCGCAATGGACTTTGAGACTCATACCTATCGATGCCCTATGCCTAATGCCCTATGGCATTACGGCGAACAAACTATGCCTCTACACCAAACGTCTCTATTGATAGTCAAATTCAAAAGTCAAAGTAAAAAAAATGTATTCCTTTGGATGCTTAATACACTTGTACAAAGATCACATAGAAACGTCTTAAAACTAAGCTAGGATGTGTGCCTTCGGAACGCGCCCACCAATGAGAAGAAGGCACAAGAAACTCATGGGGTTTTTTTTCATGTGATCACGCTCACAAAGGTCAATATTACAAATATTAGAAACTATTATATGAAATGGAGCAACTAAAGTTACGTCCATGGGTTCTTATCATTAAGGTATTTATTCTATTCAATTCTATTCTAAGGTAAGACGAAGTATCATAGTACGCCTTACTGCACAGTTTATGCTTTTTATAAAAGTTTTGAACCTGTTAATGGACATGTCATATCATACATCTTTGTTTAATTTATTATAAGAGCACACATGCACTATTATAATAAAATAACATGCCAAGCTCCCATATTAAGTAAATGTCAGAAGCCATTAAAATTTATGATTTGTGTATTACCTACTTATCAATGAAAGGGTTTTGTAAATGCGTTTTACGTAGTTTTATTTACCTGATTTCCGGATACCACATTGCCCCACAGTTTCTTAGTGAAATAGGATTCGTTATGGAGAAACATAAAAGTACCACATCGGATCTGAAACAACAAGAAAATTAGGGGAAAAAAACATATTTCCAAGTAGTCGGAATTTGAATCAGTTTTGATTACTCTTTTAGCGGGTGTATCCCACTATTTCCATGGAAATATAAAATGAAGTTAGTTTTTTTTCTAAATTAAGTATATCCCATTATTTTCATTGCGGCAAAAAACCGCAGTTGTGTTATTTGAGAATCTGTTTTTAATTACTGATAAATACAATTCTAAAGATATATTGAGAATTTATTTAATAGAATAAAATAAAAACACAACATCTTGTTAGTAAAAAAATTGAAAAAAAATTTTTTTTGTCGAAACCGCCAGCAATGGAAACAGTGGGTTACACCCTTTTAAGCCAGTTCTCAATAGTAAGATTGTACTTGTACTTGATACAGGCTACTTTCCGCAATTGAGCCCTCTTTAATTGGGTCCTTTTTGCGTGAGGATGGAGGTAGGCTTGCCCAGCACCTACTACCCTCTCAGCTTAGTCGACCATGTCTAGAGGAGAGAGCTTGTCAATACTTCTAGAGTCAACTAAGCCGCGGGTTTCATCACGATGTTTTCCGCCACCGAAAGAGCTTAATGTTAATTAGTGGTGTGTAATATATTAGCGAACATAAATTTTTCTTTAGAAAAATGCATCAGTGCACGGCAGACCGCGATTTGAACCCACGACCTTCAGAATGAAAGTCGAGATCTATTGACGACCCAGTTGGCACAATGGTCACCATGCCGGACTGCCAAACACAGGGTTGCGGGTTCGATTCCCGCCTCAGACAAGTATTTATGCTTAGATATTTATCTGTGGTCCGGTTGTTTCTATGTATTATAAGTATATATTTACAAAAGAAAAGTATGTAAGTAGTATATCCGTTGTCTAGCACCCATAACACAAGTCAAGTTACTTAGCTTGGGGCTAGATGGCGATGTGTGGAATGTCCTGCAATATTTATTTATTATCCGCTGTAGTAAGGTTAGAAATGAAATAAGGTATGAGTACCTTCCATAAGCGAATCTTCTATCCTTCTCATGGTCTCCGAAAGTGTCCCACAGACGAAGCGAAACGTTCACACCATCGACGACTTCCCAAGACCTTTCCAACACCTGGAAGATGACTTAGTTTTTTAACAAATTTTAATTGAATTTATATTAGACAGATTAAAGTTAGAACACCTAGGTACCCCGATTTAGACGTGTCACCTCATATCTTCTTCTGGTGGTAGAAGTGACGACCAAAAGTAAAAATTAGGTACCTCATACCGTCGGGTTTTGCCGCTTTAGATAAAAAATAATGTACATTCCGTGATCAATACGTGCCTAATTATTTTTTTTAATTAATGTACATTCATAAAGATGGAGAAATAAAAATATTAAAGTAGATTAATATAAAAAAAATCACAAAAATATCATAATTTTAAACGCAGGACATACATGGGGTATTTTCGGGTCTGGGGTACCTAATTTTTACTTTTGTACGTCACTTATTCGACCACCAACATACAATTCTCGTGTCGCGATGTCAGACGAAGTCGCGGGTGAAATCTAGTATTTGATAGGTACTATGCTACGCCCTGCAGTTTTACCCGTATAGGTCCCATTCTCATAAGAATGCCTGTATATCAAATATCCTCTCTTTTCCATACTATGGACTATCTCTGTAGTAACTAATTTGCATCTAAATCGGTGATGATGACCATGCAGAGAGAACAAACAAACTTTCACAGTTGTAAATAAAATGTATATTCTATATCCTTCTTCATACTATGGATTATCTCTGTCGAAATTAATCAAATCGTAGAGCCATGACCATTCAGAAAGAACAAACTTTCACTTTTGTACATAAGTAAATCCTTTGCTGCGGCACCATAACACAAGCGTAGTTGCTTAGCTTGAGTATTAGATGGCGCTATGTAAAATGAATATGACTACAGTTTGTCGCTATATTTGTGGTCAAACGCTGGCCTATACTTGCGTTTTTTGGAGATTTCATTAGATTTGTAAGATGTTACTAAAGTTCTCCAAAAGTCCCGGTCCTCAGACTCTCTCTCTCCCAAGTCTTTGGGTCAATTTACATGTGACATATTATTATGTGGTAGGTGCTGTCGCTCCAAGAACCTTCCTTTTGGATCACTCTATCTATTTAAAAAAACCGCATCAAAATCCGTTGCGTAGTTTTAAAGCATACATAGGTACAGACAGAGAAAAGTGACTATATTTTATACTATGTAATGAAGAAGCCAATAATGATGACTAAAAACTAATGTCGATACTCAAAGATGTATTGGACGTAGCTCATCTATATTGAACCCTTTATCGATGTCTATAATAAATAAATGACTCCTTACATCTTTATAAATCCTATACTGATCGATAGCCCAGACAGTAGGCACGTGGGTCGTCATCAGCTGGGACAGCGACACGTGCTTGTTGCATGCCCGAGCGCAGATCAGCCGGGTCTTGCCTACCGCTGTATCCCCGACGACTACACATTTCACCAGCTCCTGGTGGGGTTGTTCGTTGTCCATGATCTGGGGATGGTAAAAGTGGAATGAGCAGCGAAATAAAGAAGTCAAAGTACGGGTTGATTTCTACAATTAGACCCTTTTTTTAGGTCCTTTTTGCGTGAGGATGGAGTAGGCTTCTGCACTCCATCCTACCCTTACTACCCTCTCAGCTTAGCCGACCATGCCCTGAGGAGAGAACTTGTCAACATTTCTGGAGCCAACTAAGCCGCGGGTTTCATCACGACGTTTTCCTTCACCGTATAAGAGCAATGTCAATTAGCGCACATCATTTATTTTTCTTAAGAAAAATCCTGATTAGAACCCACTTCAGGTACCTACCTATCTACCACTGAGCCAACAAGAAAGCAAAGTATTTCCTTCAAGTCCTGAATGTACTGCGGAATACCGGTGACAAGTACAAACACATGACTGGCAATAAATACTTGTGTATTGATGATTATAGGTATCTAAGGACCCCACGGTTCAATGTACGGTCGGCTGCATAATTGCAGACCCACCGTAGAGCTCCAAAACGGCTGCTATAAGAATGTGTTCAACACGAGCAAGATTCTAGACACCTTCTTTAGGTGAAGATTAAAGTCTTCTAACTCATCAATTAATCTAACAAAAATTATTAGAATGAAAACATTCCAATAATAGTAATTTTTGAACTCTACCGAGGGCTGCAATTATGCAGCCGACGTACCTATATACTTACCCTCACACAAAGTTTCATCAAAATCGGTTTAATACTTCCGGAGTTTAAAAACATAGCTATTTGTAATGTACAAATCATGCCCTTTCATTTGATGCCCCACTCGAGCATATCTACTAACATTCGGTTTTTAATCCTGACTTTTATCCCTCACAACTTTCAGACGGCTAAACCGATTTCGATCAAACATAGCTAAGGATACTCCCGACTAATTCACCTTTCAAACAAAAAAAATATATCAAAATCGGTTCATCCGTTCGGGAGCTACGATGCCACAGACAGACAGACACACACAGACACGTTAAACTTATAACACCCCGTCGTTTTTGCGTCGAGGGTTAAAAACATAGGTGTACTAAGATCCAAAGTAAAGCTCAATATGTGATTCTATTATATTCGTACAGATCATAATAGCAGCGCTTCGCGGTTTCACCCGCGTAACTCCCGATCCCGTGAGAATATCGGTGTAAAAAGTAGCCTATATTATTCCCGATGAATCAATGTATCGTCATACCAAGTTTCATCTAAATCGGTCCAGTAGTTTCGGAGCCTATTCGTTACAAACACAAAAATCTTCCCCTTTATTTATTAGTGTAAATCTATTTTCACATTATCTAACCAAATCTATACAATAATATTAGAAAGATGAAGAGTTTGTTTGTTTGAACGCGCTAATCTCAGGAGCTACTGGTTCGAACAGTAAAAAAAAATTAGTGTTGGATAGTCCATTTATCGAGGAAGGCTATAGGTAAATTTTCATTTTGATATTCCCTCGGGATCGGGACTTACGCGGGTGAAACCTTGGAGCGCAGCTGTTGAAGATAAATCGGACGAGATGTGCTTAAAAAAAGTTAAAACATTTTGAATAAATTTTTGTCTAATTAAAAATATAATAAACCAAGCAAAGTTGCTTGGTAAGTTGGTTGTAACTAAATAGTTACAAGCTCATTACTGTGTAATTGAAATGAAAAAAAAATAATTCAATCAATAATATATGCGTTTACTAAAAGTGCTGACTAACCGACACAAAATGTTTGCGTGAAATTGCGTGCCTTCTCCATGCCTTCTCTAGGATTTTTATTCAAATTATATGGATTCAACCATTTGAGAGAGCTTCATGATAAAAAACGAGAATAGATTTCATGAGGCATAACAACTTAGACACTGCTTTTTATAGCTATGTAAATTCAGCTTTATTGTCTTCTATACCATTTCGCTTTTTAAGGCTTCACATGAAAGCGCTTTTAAAATTGACCTTGTATTGGTCCTTTGGATTAAGTCTAAGAAGATACCTAACACTGGTAATTTTATATCCAACATCATTTCTTTTTATTAATCAATGGAACAGAGGAATTCATTCAACAACTTTGACTTGCTCTAAACACTTACGTCTTCCTTAGATTCCGCATAAATGAACAACCAGCTTTGATAATTGTTTAAAATCCCAATCACTGTTCACTTTAACATAATCAACAGACACTAATTCACTGAACGTTTGTGAAAACAGCTAAAAATCTGCATTATGTCAGACAGATTAATAATGGAAAGGTAATCTTTTCACGATACCTATCTGAAGTTGAGTGAAGTTAGCATTGTTGCAATGCGGAGTTCTGCGCATGTTCGTGCCTTGCGCACAACGAAGCACAAAGTACAATTGACGCTCAATAGTCCACCGCCATCATAACGTTTACAATCCTTTGCAGCACTATTTGAACATTATAACAACGTAACCTGTGGATCGAACCCACGTCGGTTGGTGTAGCGGGTGGAGGTTTATACCTGTGGCGACATACTTAGGTTAATGCAACTGGATCGAATTACATAGTCTAAGTCGGCAACGCCAGTTGCGTCCCGTCCACGCATCTGGACACTTGTATCGCGAATTTATAATTACTAATATAGTTTTATTAACACAACAGACTCTTTTATTTAATAGTAAATAGTGAACCTTCTGATTAGTCCTAGTAGTCGATAATAGGCAAAGTGAACATAGAGACAACGGCCAAGCGGCAAAGTGGTGACCCCGATCAACAAAAAACCCCGACGAACAAAATAAAGTGACTTTGTAGTGAAAATACGGACTAAAAAAAAAGTGTAATTAGGACGCAACTCCCTTCTGACGTGGACGGCCTCGGAAGGTACCTATCTACATACAAAGCAGAACAGTACATACATAGCAGAACAGTATACACAGCAGCTACAAAATGTTTACGACGCCAAAACGTGACGCAGGATCGACGGCAGCGAAAGAACCAGAACCAGAAGTTCAGAACGCACTAGCTGGTACAAGTTATAGCGAGGTGAAGGTCATGGACAGACAAGAGATGTCAGCGATTACAGTTTCATCGCGCATCCCAGATTTTTGGAACCAAATGCCTAGACTATGGTTCGTACAGATGGAAGGTACAGTACGATCCCAAAAACTGAGCGACGCAGCAAAATCCGATCTCGTAATATCGAAGCTGTCATGCGAGGCGCTACAGCAGGTGAGCGATATTTTGTTTTCTCCCCCTGAGAACAATAAATATGAAACACTCAAACAAAGATTGCTACAAGTATACGAAGAGAGTGCCGACAGGCAATTTCAACAATTGGTCAGCGAGATGGAATTAGGTTCTCAAAAACCGTCATTCCTACTACGACGCATGAGAGATTTGGGTAGGAACACCCAAGTATCCGAGAAAACGCTACACAGTTTATGGCTTGCGAGGCTACCAGCAGGTGTTCGTGCGGTACTGACGGTAAGCCAAGATCAGTCACTAGAGAGTTTGGCTAGCATGGCTGATAAAATAGTGGAGACGATGAGAGTAGGCGAGGTCGCCGAAGTCAGCGGACCCAGCAGCAGCACCTATCAGTTCCCGATTGTGGATTTATTAGCACAGATGAACAAAATGAACTTAGAGATCGCAGCCCTTCGAGAAGAAGTTAAAGACCAGAGGCAGCAGCAGCACCGACGCAGCGCGTTTCGAGGACTCTGCCAACGAAAGACATAGCTAACATATTGAAAATAATAATCACACTCATTACTTTTAATTCAAGTATTTATGTTTGTGTGAAACGTCTATTAGAAGAAGGTCGTAAGTACAATGCTTGTATAAAGTATTATTGAAGCAAACTGATAGTGTACTTATGAAGTATACTGTACCTACACATGAACAAAATCAACCTATGTCATTTTATATTGAACAAGGTAGGTACCTACCTACTGTAAATAAGTCAACGAACTTATGAGCCGTGTGGTTGAATTTTTCAATAGCCTGGACGCTTGTTTGTTGTGTCCGATAGCCCGCACGTATTGAAGATAATTAAGGTCACATTCCATCCAACGATCCTTGGATGAAATACTTACTTCCTCTTTATTTTGCTTCGTATAAAAGAGCGCGCAGTTTTGACTAACCTGCCTACAGTTTTGTTTGCCTTCTACTTGGAAATCTGCGTAATATCTACTGCGTAGAACTACCTATTATCTATTCTGTGCTACTGCGTATAAATGATGTTAATCCTATTATAATATTTATTTGATTGTTCACCTCTATCAAATTCTTCTGCCGAATAAAATATGAGAATTTGATCATTTCTTAAGACTTCTTCCTTTCAACCTCTTTTTCTTCTATCATAATCGATGATAAATTTTCTATGACAATGAAGTACTTTGACAATAGACACCTATTATTTCTATTGGCACAGCTCTGTCAATTTGCAAAACTTCCATTCAGAAATGATTTCTGTACGAAACAATCCGAAATATCTAATAAAACAAATGTTGACTTAAAAACAAAAAGACATGTCCCACTTCGCCCTTCTCTGGAAGGCTAGAACTATAGAAAAATATCGACAGAGTTACGAAGATGAGAAAATAAACTCTATCATTTTATCCAACGCCAACATCCCTGAGAAGACCTTGTTGAAGCGATGGAAACACTATCGCAACGACATGAAGAAACATCTCTCAAGAACTTTTAGCAAATGGTACCCTGAAGGAACGACTGTGTCTAACTTCGTCATAAACTTTACCGACATGAAATTCCCTCACATACTTTTAAGAAGTGCCGTTGGGTTCCTCGGAGGGCTGGTCCTGACGTATTTAAGCTTCGTTTTCTTCGTCTTCCAACTGTCTATTTCACTTTTTAATGCAACGGTGTTGAGTTCTTTGATTGGTATTCTTTTGACCCTGGGATTGACGCTGAGTAATCGTATAAGGTAACTATTCAATTTCTACCAGTTACCGTAATATATGCCACTATAACTGAAGCATTTAGGAATATTTACTTTCTTCCAGATGTTTAGTGTTCCTGTTGATTCCCCAACTGTTTTCTCGTGTTGGACGTTTTACTCTCACTTGCTACGCTTTGGTGTTGATCCTAACTGGTCCTGCTACGAATACTTTGAAGAATTCCGAGGTTCTATCTGAGTCTATGGCTTGCAGTCAGGTACAGTAAAGCTTTAGTATTCCTACAAAAAAAGATACGTTTTAAAATCATGTAGATAATGCACCCTGTGGTTCCCCAGCGTAAGCACCAACCCTGTGGGTATATTGAGATTAAAAGTAGGTATTTCCTTCTGCTCTTGTGCAAAATGTAAATTAGGCATTACCTACATTTTGTTTAGAAAAGTATTATGAGTGATTTTCTGTCTGAATAAAATCTGTAACCAATAAAAAAACATTGATCAAAATAAACCCACAAGCAATGTTAAATCACTAGCTAGCTACGTTTCTCTTTCCGAAATTGGGAATGAAAAATATTTTAAAAGTAACTAGTCTAGGATAGATAAATTTAGTTTTCAGCCAATATTGGAGGTCTATAAACTCATTATTTATGATACGAAGAAGGGAGAGAAACGAAAATGTTTTATATAAGACGTTACCATGTATAAAATACTGAATCTTATAAGCTATCTTGTAGTTACCTATTCGATTTACAGCTTTTATTTTTGGATAGCGCGTAAAATAGTTACTAGTTACTACCTGACTAGGTGCTAACTACAATTGAGCGTTAAAAAGTTGCCTTATTGTATAATGTGCCACGGAGAAGTCAGCATAGTCTAGTTATGAAGATATTTTAAGGATTCCACTTTATTTAAAACTCGCTTCTCCCCGCGGTTTCACCATCGTAATATTTTTCCACACAATTGTCGGATTTTTTTTCTTTCATAAGAACCTTATCCTGGCGATAACAAACATAACAAAAAAGAATTAGCGAAATTGGTTCAGCTGCTCTCGAGATTTGCGCTTAGCAACACATTCAGCGATGAATTTTATATTATAAATAGATAGATATTTATTTATTGCACCACAAGAAGTACACAACATATTCATATAACAAACAAACAGATATAAATTGCGAAATGAGTGGTGCAGATGGGATACTGCTCAGTGATGTTTTTGCATAATTAATGCAAAACACTGAGTTTCAGCAGGAGCACTTATAGGAGAAGATATTAGAATCTACACGAATACTGCGAGCGTGTAACTAGTTTCAATATATATTTTTAGGAACAAATCAAGCTAAGTGTCAGACAGATAAACGAGTCTGTGAAGAAACCGTTTAATTCAATAAAGGACTCTTTAAATTCAATGATTGCTAAAATGAAAGATATCACTTGGAAACTTAAAGTTGCTTTGGTGAAGACAAATCGGGCTTTGATAACTTTGGGTAAGAGAACATCGCATAACCTAGGTTAGTACTTAGAATTACAGCCTCAGACAAGTATTTATGCTTAGATATTTGTCTGTAGTCTAGTTGTTTCCATGTATTATAAGCATATATTTACAAAATAAAAGTATATAAGTAGTATATCCGCTGTCTAGCACCCACAACACAAGTCTAGTTACTTAACTTGGGGCTAGATGGCGATGTGTGGAATGTCCTGCAATATTTATTATTTATTATATTTATTATTTACAAAAGAAAAGTATATAAGTAGTATATCCGTCGTCTAGCACCCATAACACAAGTCTAGTTACTTAGCTTGGGGCTAGATGGCGATGTGTGGAATGTCTTGCAATATAAAAATAAATATTCAATTAATAATGGACAGTCTTAATTGTAACAACGCACGGCTTGGGCGCGACAATTAATAATTATAAAATTTAAATAATGCCTAGTCTATCTAAAACCACGTACAAAATAACTACATAAATCTTCTATCTATACATAATAATATAAAATGCTTTTTCCTAAACTACTGACTGACTGACTGACGGATCAAGGCACAGCCTTATCGCTTATCGCAGAAACCTGAAACTTGGAGGGTGTGTTCTTTGTATGACGTAGGCATCCGATTTTCTTTTCCAAGGATTTTTCGGAATTCTACCCCTTAGGGGGTGAAAAAGCGGGGCAAAGTTTGTATGGGACAACGCGATTTCTTGGTCCATTTTCGACTTCTTCGTGCTTCTACGCGAACGAAGTTGCGGGCTAAAGCTAGTATAAAAATAAACTTCTTCTAGCCTCAATAATCCAATCAAACTTTTTCTGGCTCGACACCGTATCGAAGAAATGCAACGCCATTCTTGGAACTCCTTACGAGCGATGCACAAATTCCATCGAGAGCTCAGCCAAAGATTACCACAAGATCACGAAAGATACTTCTTGGTTTGAGACCCTAATCGAGCTGGGTGAGGCAGCTTGTGAATTTCTGAAACCGTATGATGAGTTTTGTGTTGCACCTGACTATGTTGAGACGACGTACTTGGCTACTATTAAAGGAAGTAAGTTTTGGTTTCAATATTCGAAAAGTCCACATCTATACATATAAATTGTCCGGAATGACTGATTGACTGACTGACTGACGGATCAACGCACAGCCTACACCGCTGATCGTTGAGATCTGAAACTTGAAGGGTGTGTTCTTTGTATGACGTAGGCATCCGATAAGAAAGGATTTTCCGAAATTTTCCGAAATAAGGGGGTGAAAAAGGGGGCAAAATTTGTATAGGACAACGTGATTTCTTGGTCCAATCCCATTAGAACCATTTTCGACTGTTACGCAGACGAAGTCGCGGGAAAAAGCTAGTATTTTTATAAATGTTGAGTGTTGAGACAAGGCACTCGCAGGTGTGATTTCTGCTGTAAGAGCCGAGTTAATTTTGGCTCCAATTCCTTCAAGAGCACAGCCGATTATCGAGATCCTGTAGTTAGCTAAGACAGTGCCAATTTGGAAAGAAATCAGTTCACGGGTAAACAGATGTATTCTAGAATATTCTAGATAAACGTGCTATATCTCAAACCGCATCGTCACCTACTATCCGGTAAGCCAGTGGTCAAACGTTAACCTTGTAGAATAGTCCAGTCAAAGTTTCGGGAACTGATTCCAGGATTGAGCTTCCAACTGTTCACCAAGGAACACTGTTTCCGTTACTAAAGGTAATTACCTAATGACGTCAACCAGTCTTCCAAATCCAAGTTCGATGCCTTATGTCTCGTTTCCTATCGCGATAATTACTTACGTCCTTCATTAAATATGTAAGTATACAAGGACTGAACTATATTTGGGCTATCGGTCATTGGCCTTGCTTTAATCACTATTTGTAGTATCTATTCTTGTGAAAGAGTCGTGATGACCTAATTCCATTGAGTATTGGAATGTATTATGTGCTTCTAACCTGTATCTTCACAGAACTTAAAACCTTCACCGATCGGATTAAATCGATGCTCTTCATCCACATCAAGATCCAACATTCGTATACCTTCATTGGCAACACCAGCCGTACTCCCAGTCAAGTAGCTGCCGGTATTGTCACTGAGATCAGGAACAGAGCTGATCCAATCTTTACCTGGTTATCTTGGAGTTCCTGTGTTACTAGTCTGTTCTTACTGCTTATTATCTTCAGGTTAGTTTAACTTAGGACTTCAATTTGATTCTAATACGATACATTGTTATTTTTTGGCATAAGAAAAATATGATTCTCCGTTTTTCTAGATTGATGAAACCTATTACCTATTATATATATATATAACTACTACCTATTTCGTAAACTAGATGCTGACTAGATGTGGAAAAAAAAACATATAAGCATTTAAAGTCACGTGTTTTTCATTATCTTCATCAGCATCTGACACACAAATAGGAACTTTAAAAACCTAGCCTCCTTGCAAACGAGTAGTTTTGTTCGAAAATTTGTCATTATTCTTTCAGTACCGTTTTGTAAAGACATTTTTTTTCTTTAGGGCCAAACACTATCAACACATGTACGAAACACGATCGCGTTTTGACAATCGTTACATTACGAAGGAGTTCAGAGAACTAGACCTGAAAAGGCAGAGAGAAGGCAGATACACAGTCCTGCCTTTAAATAGGAGAGAAAGAGCCAAATATGTTACGGTCAGTTTACATTTTTTAACTAGTTGAGGTTTGATTTCATGAGAATTTCGGGATAAAAAGTAACATGTATTAAAGCCAGGTTTTGTTCTATATGCATACCGAGCTTCTACGCCATCAGTTCATAGTTTTTACGTAAAATAGTAACAAACATAGTACTTTTAGGTTATAGTAAAGAATTGAAAAATTGCAGTAGTTCGGTAACCAGACTGCCAACCGAACTATATATGTATATTTGATATACATTAGTCATTCAGCTTTGCAAGCTTTTAACTGCTTCGTCTCACAGCTTTGTAAGCATTTAACCGCTTAGGCATTTTGCTTTATAGGCATTCACCTTAAGCAAACTGCTTGTTAATCACTTTCGCATTTGAAGCATTCTGCTTCAGTACCTCGTTTAGTACTAAAAGCTTTCTAGGCTAACGTTCCTTGGTATAATCCAGTTCAATACAAGGAAATTAAAATCCTCGATCGAAACCATTTCCATACAAGTAAATTAACTGAAGTTTTGGAACTGGTTCCATACGAGGCTTACGGAACCAGTTTCAAAACTTCGGTTCGATAGACAGTCGAAGCGATGCCTTCATTGGCAGCTTTTAAGGTAACTCGATCATAAGAGAATATAGTTACCAAAACCTTTATTTCCAGACAACATCATTCCGTCTGGTAGCCTCTGAAAAGATGTACCTGAATCGATCGGTAGTGTTCATGATGGTAACCACTTTTAAATTGCTGATCCATATAGTGGCAGACTACAGCCTTTACTGGGTCTTGATGACGATCAGATATCACGGGAGTCGGCAGACTGTGTTGAGACGTTAGTTCCTTAATTAAATGAAATAGTTTATTAAAATATTCTAAGAGATTAACTACACGCCAGTGTTATTAGTATAATGTAGCAGAAATAACACTTTAAATAACAATCACAAAATTTTAAATAGAATACAATTTATGCGAACAAACACATGCCATAGTACACATATAGATAAGAAACAACAAGAGATAGTTACGGAAAAAGGATTTTACGTTTTCAGTCTTCAATTTTCTTTAGATAGTATTCGTGTACCTAAGTAGTCTAAATACCTCGAACCCCCTATAGATATAGAGGGCAGTTTTGTTTATTGAATCGTAAGTAAGTGCTAAAAAGTTATTTCCAGGAAGTCATCTATATCTCGAAATGGCAAAACCGATGCTGGTGGTAGAAAATCAGTAAGACTGTTTTAAAGACGTGTTGGAGTATGTCAAACGTATTGTGTTTCTGTTAATGAAATATACTATAGCTAAAGAATTCTTTTATGTCATTTTGACCAAATAGAACGACCCAAAAAAGTTGGATTCATTAGATCCATTATTTACATTTGGATTACAAATTACAAGTGACCCCTAAATGAGAGATTTCGCGTAACATCAGTTTGTTACATTTGATTTTTGGAAGTAACATCTAAATAAAAGCCGTTATCGGAAAACCTCTACATTTTTGTAACTACAACTCCTAAATCTTCGTTTTTTACAGCCGGTGTCCCAGAAACAGGAGTCCATATATCTGGTCAAGGCTTCGTGGCCAGATTCCTTAAGTCCTTAGTGGAAATACTGAACGTACCACTTATATCTGTTCCTTTGTCCCATAATACATGTCTTCCGAACCCTTTACCACCTGATTTCAATCGATATGGACAAATTGGTGAGAGATTTTAAATTTTAAACTCATTTTCTTAAGAGGTTTTGGGGAGTCTCACAGCTAACTCGCTGATCACTTACGGTCGTGCGGTCATTACTTCGATGGGTATCCAAATATGTGTTTTCGTAAGCACCTTCGTGCTTCAGACGTTAAGCCGTTGGTCCCGGTTGCTACCTCTAGTAGCAGTCGTTAGGTCAAGTAAGAGGCCTTAAGGCGATCTAAAAACTCTAACAATAGGTGCGCCACACCACTATACGAGAAGAAGAAGGAGGTGGTTAAGTTTAAAATCACTTACAATCGACCGTTTTCAAACCTGAAATTACAGTTTCTATTTTAAATTTGTTTAGTTAAGTACATAGCTAGGTAACTAACCTATTTGTTTTTCATTATCCTTTATCATCGACTATAGCAATATTTTCGTCTATGGCTTTAGCAATATTTTCGTCATTTTTGCTAGAAAAGGATCGCTTTTCACCCTTTATACTAACAGAAAGTCGCATTCTTTCTGGAAAGTAAAAAAGTCAAAATATATTTTGTTTATTCAACACAACTCGGGTTTCAAGGTTCTTTACTATGGGTTTCTACGTAAGAGGTAGAGAGAGACGTACGTAAGAGGCTTTGAATTGAAAATATTTCTAAATGGCTTTGAGAGAACGTAAACACATATAATAATACTAGCTGTCCCGGCAAACGCTATTTTACCATTAAAAAAAAAACTAAAATAAATAAAAAAAAGTAGATGTTGTTCGATTCTCAGACCTACTTAATATGCTCACAAAATTTCATGAGAATCGGTCAAGCCGTTTCGGAGGAGTACGGGAACATTGTGACACGAGAATTTTATATATAAGATTAGATTAATAATTATTCGTGAATATACGTGGTAAAGTTGACAATGATACAAGTAGCTTTTCTACATTCTACCTTACTGAGTTAACTTTAGTTAATATGGTTTCAGGAACTTTAATTTTCCTCCTTTGGTTGTTTGCTCTCTTCGAACCTTACGGTCTTCGTATGAGGCATCTTATCATGGGCCACTACAGGCCTGAGAGGGCGAAGGATCGAGCCATTTGGTTGTATAACCATATTCTTAGGACTAGAGGTTAGTTTGGCGATAAATTGCACCTTCGCTCGCTCAAATAATGGCATTACTCAAAAAAGGAAAATGTTGAGAAAAAGGTGTCTAAAGTAATAGTTTTTAATTTTTCAGTTTTCTAGTCTTAATTTGAAAAATAAAAGAATTAGCAATATGAACTTTTCAGTAGGTTTGAATGATTTTTTAAGCTTTGCAAAATGGTGTACTTATTAGCTTTTCTGAAAATATGAAAAATATAAATATGATTTTTGAGTTGTGACACTTATTATGAAGAAAAACGATTAAGTTAAGATATATTATTTATTGTATTAGATTTAGACAGGGACTACCTTGCGCAAGTCATTTAAGTGACATTGTTTGTGTTTGGCATATCATAGCTTTCGCTTAACATTATAATGACTTTAGCGCCTTCTAGTGACACTATAGACATGACACTTTTTGAGATAAGACTTTGAAGGCTTGTGAATCTAATGGTATGATAAAACTGCTTTTTGTTTTTTTTTAGTTAGGACACTATTTGAGCCATGGTGCGAAATCTGTTCTGTATAATTTTATTTTATTTCTTCAATACTAAGAGTACCTACCCCCTTGAGTTGCTTGTGCCTTCTATAGGTACTCATTGGTGGGCGCGTTCCGAAGGCACACAACATAACTTAGTTTGTAAGACTATTCAAAGTAACCCATGCACTGTAGGTACGGTCGGCTGCATAATTGCAGACCCACCGTAGAGCTCCAAAAAGGCTGTTATAAAAATGTTTTCAACACAAGCATGATTCTAGGTAACTACCTGCTTTAATTGAAGTTTAAAGTCTTCTGATTCTAAATGAATAAAACAAAATTGATTTGATTTGTACATTTGTGTCTTGTTTAGTAAGTGGTTTTATAAGTTTGACCTCTCTGAATGTGAGCATTTCCAATACATTTAAACGAATAAACCGATTTCCATGTGGTTTCTATCTTTAAGATAGATAAACGCTTTATTGTAGGTGCCAAAAATTATAGCCAATGTAAGTTTTTCGTGTGATTCTGGCTATGTTTCATAAATCACAAGTGATTTTGCGGCGTAGTTACCTGAAGATTAGACCAGTTATTTTTCGCTTGCAGGGAGTTTTATGAAATTCGCAAGAAGAAAATTGCATAGAGAATATAAATATTCATCATACCTGAATTTGACACTCCGTAGATGGCTTCTTTTAATTTTTCCGTAAGCTCTATTCTAGTTATTATTCTAGATTTCCACCACCATGATAGATTCTAGATCCCCTGGTGATGCGGTGTTTGAAATCCTGCCTGCGTGGAACAAAATATTGGTATGAACTTCAAATGTTCGTTTTTGATCTGAGTCTTTCTATGTATTAATCTTATGAAAGTAAAGTTACGTATATTCTATCTTTTTTATGTAGGTACCCATATAACATGCCGCTATGTGTAATATCACTACATAGTATAAAGCAAAATCGCTTCCCGCTGTCTGTCTTTCCCTATGTGTGTGTATTTCCTTAAATCTTTAAAACTACGCAACGGAATTTTGATGCGGTTTTTTTTAATAAATAGAATTATTCAAAAGGAAGCTTTTAATATATAAAACAAAAAAACTAAATCAAAATCGGTTCATCCGTTCGGGAGCTACGATGCCACAGACAGACACACACACACAGACACGTCAAACTTACAACACCCCCGTCGTTTTTGCGTCGGGGGTTAAAACTACTACGCGTACGAAGCACGGGCAACAATTTATATAACAAATATAATTTTTTATAAATATTTTCTGTATACCTACCTTTCAGAGAATGGTTGCGACACCTATTTGGGTTAAAGTTGGAAGAACCAAAATGTCTGTTATGCAACATAACTAAAGAATCAGATGATTTTACTGAATTCATTAAGTAAGTTAAAATTATTATCCATCTTCATGCTGAGGGTGATATCCTCAGTCCAAACCATAAGCAATATTGTTGATTGGATCCGGTGTTTCTTTTCGGAACTCCATATCTGTAATGGAAGTATTAATATTTAGTTTTTAGTTCCGAGCCTATAAAGGGAAAAAGCGGCGTCGTTGACTCACTCTTGTTCCAGCGTTCAGCGAGGCAACATCTCGGAGAGCGACGTCGTATCTAACGTTTGTCGCCCATATAGCGCGGTCGGGGTCCAATCCTGATGATGCGTCGTGTAGACGCGAAACACGTGTCGTGGTTTATGAATGGTGTCACTAATACTAATTTTGCTTGTCCTCATTGCATGCCTCTTCAAGTGGACGGGGGGGCGGTGTACATTGCATTTTGTGTTTTGGACTAGGCTCGGAACTAAAAACTAAATATTAATACTTCCATTACATATAAGCAACATTATTATGACTCTGGCTGGCTAATTAGCCCAATGCGCCTGTCACTCTTAAGACTCGATGATGTGTCATGTGTCAGGTTTGCATATCAATAAATAATTTATTTGGACAAGCATATAAACTAAAAATAACAGACAGTAGGCAGACATTAGACATTAGGCAGTAGCGGTCAACAGAAATATATTATCTGTGAAAATGCTAACGGTCTAGCTATCACGATTCATGACTTATACAACCATGATGGACAGACAGACAGACAGTAGAGTCTTAGTAAAAGGGTCTCGTTTGAACCATTTAGGCGCGGAACCCTTGAAATCCGCCATTTGTTTTTTAGATGTTCTGTTTCTAATTGTCCGGGTACTTATTGCGATAGCTGTTACGCTGACATCGGAAAGATGTGCACAATTTGTATGTCACCACAAGATTATGGTGATATTAGTGATATCAGTTTGGAAGGGTAAGTTTTCCTTGTGAATTATCTTGAAATATTCGAAATTTAATTTTCTCCTAAGCTTTTTAAGGCGCTCTTCCAGTGCCGTGTGTAGGTATTCACATTACCTTAGCCCCCGCTCTCAAAGACGTAGCGTGCTGCGTGCTAACTGTTATATTTGATCGATATGCAAAACATTTTAGCATTATTATCCACAAATATAGTTCTTAGAGGTCAAAACCTATCATTTGATTGATTTTTAGAAACAAACGTTAACTATTTTTGAATAAAACCCGATAAAGGATCTTAGAGTTGGTTAAAACAAATGTCGATTATGGTAGCTTTATTACCTGGCCTTAAGCTTAATTTCACCAGAAGGCCAATTGTCTTAAATTACATTGTTCAAATTGCATTTCTATGTCATTCTGATTGCGTTTCGATTGCAAAAAATACCCTCTTTGTAATTTGGACAATGTTAATTACGAGAATCACTTCAGATCCCGTGGGAATGGCGGGATAGGAAGTAGCGTTTGTATAATTTCTGGATTCAATTAAGAACTTATTGTTGATAAGATGTCGTAACTGAGCAACAAATTTAGTGGGATCTTGATGGTTTTATTAGACAGTTTGGTTTAATGAAATGTATTTAAAACATGTTTTCTAATTATAATGATAATTATAGAGGATCTTCAAATGAAGATAGTGATGATGATCATAATGAAGGGTCTTTTACTAGAAATGATGAACCGGAAAAGGCTCTGGATTTGGTAAGTGTTAGTGATTTTCATTTGTAACCGACTTCAAAAAAGGAGGATTCTCAATACGTCGCGTTGCAATAAAATTTTAATCATTTATTACAGGAACCTGATCCAGGTTCTAATACACCAGAAATCGATGATCGTAACTCTATTTACGATATTAATGATGAAGACGGTATTCTTACTTTACTTCCACTTAATACTCAAGCCATTCTTAAAGATGATTTGGATGATAATGTTGATTGTGATCCTGATATTAAGAATAGAAACGTCAAAGGAATATTAGATAATTATATAAAAACAGATGGCTTTACTAATAAAACTGCAAAACTAAGTCGTATAACAAGAATGGGACTTGTTTCCACAGCAGTTTTTCAATGTTGGTACAGTTTCTACGAAATGAACATCATTGGTAATCAGATATTAGTTAAAAGAGTCAGATCGTTAAATAACAAAATACGATGTCGTAAAAAGGGTTCAAAAAAAATAAAAACAGTTTGTAATGGCAATAAGATAACACAAAATAATGACAAAGGTAAAAAACAAGAAGATCCACCTAAATCTGAAAAAGGAAACCATAAAAACTATGATAATAATGCAGTACAAACTAATGAAGAAAAGAGTGACAATAAAAAGAAGAAATGTAAAAAGAAACATAATCCTGCAAATGTTGATAGTAAATCAAACACAATACGGTCAAAGTACATGAAATACATCTTTGTACACCTAATACCATGTACCGATTTTCGATCTAACACGCAAAAAATACCTGAATCTTATGATTCGTCATCTTCATCAGTCAAAAAGAAGAAGAAGAAACGGAAAAAATCTAACACAAGTCTGAATCCTTCGGAGATAGCGAAAAATAATCCTCAAGAATCTAGAAATTACAGGATTGCTGCATATTTAGCTGAACTTGAATGGATAAAAAACAAATTTGAAAAGAAACGTTTGAAAAACGATACTAGTTTGAATATAGAAAAGGAAGAAAAAACAAAAGGAATTAATGTGGTGGATGAACATAATGATAGCCATATTAAAATTTATGATGTAAGAATTTCTTAAGAATTTAATTATTTGCAGATAATAAATATAATACTTACGTAATTTTTTGAACAGGTAATGATACCAAAATTGAAATTGAACTTCTCAACTGACTCCATAAACGACGAGAGTGAAACGAATATCAAAGCGACGCCGTCATACTTGGAGAAATTGAAGCAGTTTGCTAAAAGTAAGTTTACTAAGCATTTGTTTTTCACTGACTTAAAATATATGTTTTCCTTCATATAAAATAAAATAAAATAACAAATAAAAGACATCCTCAAGCGCATCTCCCCGAGGCATCATTCCGAGAAGGCTGGCAACATTTCCTCCATGACCAGACTGACCCTTTGAGCGAAAAAGTCACCAGACACGTCTACCGAATACCCTAAAAATGCAGAGGCTTCGAGACCCCAAGATCACAAAGTCTCCATTTCATTTTTAATATTTCAGAGAATAATGAATTTGCTAAAATAGCACTAGATAGATATTTCAAAAGGAATTTGGCATTTAAATCTGTTGCATCAAATTTTAATTCTTTTGATATATCAAAAAGCAGTGTCGAAATAAAGAATCATGCTATAGAAGATTATGAAGTTCAAAATAGTAAGATATTAGTATTAGATATTTTTTTTCATAAAAGCTTTTGATTTATACAGCTGAACTTATTTCATGAATGTTGTTTTTAAACATTTTTTAGATCTTTTGTCGAACTTTGATATACCACGGACAATGAAGTATTTTGATTCCATGCATAAAGATCTGAATGATTTTGAAAAGTAAGATTTTATTTATTTAAACTTGTATCACTTAAAATAATTGAGTTAATACTTAAATTAGTATGAACGTTTTATTTTTTTCAGGGATAAACAGGATTTTAATAGCTTTGACTTTGATAATATTTCTTCGGTAAGAAATTTTCTATAAGTAGGTACTTACTTATTTTTTTTTTATTTATATCTTTTTATTTATATGCAGAAGAATAGGGCATGATATTCATTCATATGTCTATTATAAATACGTTTATTCATTACTTTTTTTACAGTCAGATTTATCAGTATTACAAAAGAAGAAACCCTTAATAGAAGGTTCTAACAATTTATATGAAGGTATAATTTTTGAATAGTTAGTAGTAACTAAGTTGGTTTAAGTGATACATTTTATACAATATTTAAATTGTTTTAGAAAGTACAAAGGAACCAGGTAAAGCGAAGACAAAAGAATCTTCGGACAATTTATCCATAGGATGGTCTCGACTGAAAAGGTATTGTCTAGAAATTAATGCTTGTGACAAAATAGAAAAAATAATCAAACAGCAGCTAGATATTTACACGAAATTTACTAATAAAAATGTTTTTGTGATATTATTATGTTTGTTGCTCCTTCACTCAAAAACAACTGAACCGATTGCAATAAAACTTGGATAGCTGGAATCTTGGAATAACACATGGTTACTTTTATTACGATATGTCTACTGTGTTATTGGTACACGAGTAAAATTCTGGGCTAAAGCTGGTAGGAAATAATTGCAAATTTGATCTTTATGAACTTTTTAAATTATAAAGAACCCAGAATTGAACCTTGAGGCACACCTTACTCTAAACTATTATTTTTTTCATAAGGGTGTTATCAGGGAGATTTCCAGAATTCGGGTAAGCTTTATGACACAAAGTTATTAATTACATATCGACTGTTTTTTGATTCATAATATTTATTATCTTTTTTTGTATTAGTTTCAGAGGTCCATTGTCAATAATGAAAGGTCTTTATTCTTCTTTGTTCATTGGATCAACCAGTGATAGGAGTGGCAGCTATAAATCTAAACACAGGAAACCGTTAGGTAAAACACAAACCCATTTAATAATTAACATTTAATAAGCTTTCTTCAGTTAAAATGTGTTTTGTCACAAGTACTTTGATAGCTGACGGGTGTGCGTAAGTACCAAACAAGGTTTAAAAAACTTCATGAAAAAGAGCGTTAATTATTTAAAAAACATTATTTGTTTTGCAGCTGAGAAAGGTGTTTTGGTGTGTCCAAATTTGTGCACATGGTAAGAAAACAAAATTATTCCTTATATTATTTTTTTACTTTATTTTCTTCCCGAATATTTTATCTAGAGCATTCATTATTTTTTGTGAGATAAAGGTACCTTTATGATTATTTTTAAGTAGGACATATTTCCTTTAGTATAATAAGTTGTTACAAAAAATCATGATTTATTGGTTTTTCAGTGGTTGCCAAAAAGATCTTCCCACTCCAGATACTATGAGTCGTTCCATCCAGATAAACGGTCAATATAAAAGTCGTGAATCATCAAAATCTCGAAAATCTAAAGGCAAGTTAAATTAAAATACTTAATTTATGAAATGTACGCCTGTAAATGATGTTAGGTAAAACTTCAGATTTCTTTTCTAGATATTCAAGTTAACGACGTCAAATCTACTTGCACATGTGCGACCCAATATTACATTGCAAATAGAGACGTTGGCACATTTAGGAACGTCACCGTGAAAAAGGAAAGAGGTAATCAAAAGATCATATTGAACTTAACGATTATGATTAAGGACATAAAGATCGATAAGGTGCAAATAGGGTTGGATGATTGACGTTCATTACAACCTTTGTCACGCTTTTTTGTTTTAAAAGGGGATATAACAAATTAAGGGTAGTTTAAAATTATACTAAGGCTTTAGTAGGTAGGTTGAAAATAATTCTTTACAAATAAAATCAGCCAATACACGAGATGAATAGCTTTTAAGCTCGGTGTCTATCGCATCGTCTACTTCAGCACAAAATCAGATATGACTCTATACGTTTCTTCGAAAGAAGAAATATTATTCTTATTTAGAAACCAGTTTCGAACCTTGGTATCGAATATGGCCAAAGCGGTTTCATCGAGTGCGTAACGTAAATAACCCGTAATAAGACTTCAGGTGCTACAATTAGTCGTCACAACTTTTATATAAATCTGATCGTCCAAATAAACTAGTTCCAGAATCAACAAGTGAAGCAGAATCATTAGTAAGCCAAACCTCATTAGAAACATCTGGAAGTATATTCACAATGAGATCTGAAACATCTAAAACAGATACTACAGTCTGTAGTCTAGTCACCGTCGATTATAGAGATAATAAAAGACACAAGAATCGTGTCAAAGTTGTAACTAAAGCTAACCAATCTACTTTGACTGATCAGACTAAACTATGTGATGTTAGTACATTCACTGATGATTGGTGGAGTCCTTTAGTTGAGAAGAAATTTGCAATAGATGCTAGACATAATAATGAGAAGGTACAAAGGAGAGATGGTAGAAAGTCGAAAGATGTTAGGAATAGAGGGATGACTGCTGGTGGAAGGATTGTTAAGTTTAAAAGTCATGCGCAGATTATACCTAGAGGTACTTATGAGTCATTCTTATTCTTAGTTTGTCTGTTTAACAGTAATCGCTGCATCATTGACTTCGTATAGTTTGTCAAATATATTAGAAAACAACGTAGAAGGTGCTCCATATAAGTATTTGAGGACTTACAGTCACAATTGTAACCGTAGAGCAAACTCAATAAAACGCAACTTTCACTAATAACTAATACACCACTCACTAACTGATGACAACGCACAGCTTAAACCACCGAGTTCCGAAACTTGGAATTTAGCACAGGGGTTCCTAGTTGTGGACTTAGAAGGAATTTTTGGTATTTCCCATAATGCTTTATGCGGATCATACGTGGAAGGTCAAAGAGACTCGGTTTAACTCGTGGGGCATAGTCAGCTGTCTAACTTTGAAACCATAATAATTTTGGTTCAGCTATCTGAAAACGTCACAAAAGTTGGTTGACCATTCCCGTCATTAATATAATCCTATGTTTGTAAGTATTTAATTTTTTAATCATTGTGTTAATCATCCTGTTCCTTTTTCAGAGACTGTTGTAGTCCCTGATGACATTCTTTCTCCATCCAGATATCTTCTAGAAGTGAGTCCTTTTTTATCTTTAAAAATATTAACTGTTTGTTGTGTATTACATACTTTAAATGTGTTTATTAATTTATTCATTGCGTCATTAATTATTTGTCATACAATTATAACATTCTTTCTCCATTCAGATAATATCTTCTAGAAGTGTGTCCTTTTTTTCATTGAATAGATTCTATTCATTTTCTTCGTATCGATAGCAAAAATTAAAGGCAAATCGATGAGGCAGGGTCAGCCCCCTTAAACAAGATTGCTTTCTATTAGCGATGTCGCCAATCGATAGATTTAATTGTATGAAATTGATATAAAACATTGTATAAAATTAGCTTAAGATGGAACTTATCTACCAATTTTTTTTTCTTATGCAATACTACGTGACTTTTCGTTAATTTGTGTAAATTTCATCCAAAAAATTTAAAAAAAATGTGTGTCGATTGGCGATATCGCTAATAGAAAGTAATCTTGTCTAAGGGGGCAGATCTGCCTACTCCAATGTGCTGCCAGGTCTTTGGCGTTGTTATTACCTGTCATCAGGTCAGCCAATGCACAGCTATTAGGGCTGTAGGGGCAGGTCAAGAGGTGGAGCATAGTTTTCTCGGGAGCCCAGCAGTCGCACTGAACCCGACATGGATCGATCATGCCCCATCTTCCCAGGTTCACCCTGCAGCGACCAACCTGAGTCTTTAGTCTGTTATGTGACTTCCACACTGTCTAGGGGCAAGTCTTGACCAGCGGGAAGAGTCTCTGCATGGTTCAGAAAATGTGGGGATGGGGAATACTTCTCCTTCCACAGAAGCAGACGGACATCTCCGGCCCTTTCAGTGAGGGGTAGAGTGGACTTCTGGAAGCTATTGAATAGATTGTATCTTACTTAAGTTTCTATTTTATTAATTACGTCATTAATCATTGTTCATATAGTGATCAATAAAATCAACTTATCTAACGTATTTGTAAACAATTTCAGTCTCAAAAATACTACAACGAATTGTTTTCGTCGAAATTCTATTCTCCTCATGTTTTGACAATGGCTGAAATTCAGGTTTGTTATTATATTTTATATTGTTAATTTTTATTAAAATATTTGTTTTCAAGGAGGTGTGTAGGTATTTGTGTATAATTTTCATTTTTCTCAACAGCATCATCAAAACTCTGAGAAAGTTTCAAGCAAAGGCAGAAATCACTATCGATTGAGTAAGTGCTTAGTTAGCCTGCATTCACAAAATTTGTGACTGACGAAATATTGTGTGGCGTCATGGTAACATCATGACGCGTTCCCGTTAGGAAACAGAGTATATAATAATAATATCGCTCATCTGGGTTTGTGTTATGGTGACGAATATAAGACTTATAAATAAAGGAAAAAAAAGAAAGAAAAAAAAAATATAGGAATAACAAAAACAAAAATATTGTTTTCTTATGACGTTATCACGTAAAATTATCGTCCGTAAACCGACTTTACAGACAACCATTTTTTCTGTTTTTATTTGGTCTCGAATCGACCTTTCATTGGTCGGTTTGTTTGATATTTCAACAAATTGGTCTATCTGTCAATTTTCTAATAGACAACGAGCTTCGATTGACAAACCAATCAATGGATCGCGTTTCACTGTCAAATTTGTCTATATTATGTATTTTTATTAGAATTTAAATCGGTTACAGGTCGAAAAACGAAACGATTAGAAAATTGTTATTCTCCACGAAGAACGGTAAGAAATTTTAATTAAGACAATTAATTAATGATAAACTGGATACAAAAATGAATTGAGTATTATGCTTAGTATCTACGTACCTTCTTAATGTATTTTTTGTTTTTCAGAGACGTCCAGAAATACATTGAAGTACTAAAAATAATTGTGTAGTATGATTGTTTTGATGTCCTAAACACTGTGTTTTTTTTTGTAAATTTTTACTGTTCAAAAATTGTTTTTTTTCTATAGAATATCTTAACCATCTAACGGTGACTTTGGGGATTTCTCTATATCTACACAAAATGAGACCCTTATAAGAACCATATACATATTAATTGATTATATTTTAGTATCTAAGTTAGGTACGTTACCTTATTTACTTAATACTCAAATTATGTTTTGTTCTTGTAATGTTATAAGAAACTCAATCACCATTCCGTGGGGTCGATTCACCTAAATCAACTTTATGTTCTACCGTTTCTTTTTCCCGGCTGCTCTTTAGAAATTTATTTTTGTGAAAATCTCGATGAAATCTGAAATCTGCCTTTCAGAACTTTGGTCAGTACTTGGTCAGACATAATTCACGATTTAATTTATCCTTAACCATTCGTCCGTCATGCAGTCAGGTGATCACAGACGCGCTTACTAAGCGTTTTGCTTCGTCATTCCTTATGGAAAGGAACATAATCATTTGCCTGCAGCGTCTGTCTTTCTTACATTGTGCAGTTTGATTGCGCACTAGATGAATCGACCTATTATTAGTAAAAAAACACCATTTAGATTGCGGCATTTATGGAGGTATTAGTTTATTCTATTAAAATGGTTTTCAAAACCTCTAATTTCTCATCACAAAATTTAAAGTGAAAATAAAAGCATTATTGTTTAGTTAAATAACCAGAACTATTATTTTTCTGCGTCGGTTAAATGTAGTCACCTTTCTATCAAAGAATCGTCTATTGTTTACATAATAATGATTATTATTATGAACATGATATGATTTCAAATCATTGACTGACGTTTGTGGTTCGCGATGGACATGTCCCTTGTGTTGTGTTTCATTTGGTAAGTGTATATTTTTTACTTCCTGCTTTTTGTGTAGCAAATGTTAGATTCCTTTATTTTGTACATAATATGATAGGGAAGCACACACAAAAACCTACATAGTTACTTATAATATCTTTAACTTTTTCTTCTTAATTATTTACCAGCATTCGCACATTATAAAACTTTACATTTGCTAATTTTTTTAATAAAATTAAAACCAAATTGACCATCTTTGGTAACACATTAATTTATAAGTAGGTAAATGTAGGCCAACGTTATGTTAATATTTACTTACCTGCTTAATAATTCTTGCCACAAGTCGAGAACTTGTCATTGGTCATCTTGCCTTAAGTTTTACGCGATTGGTTTATCTGTCGATTCCCATCATTTTATTAATGGGGTTTATCGACTGACGAACCAAGGGCTCGTGCTTAAGACTCTTGATAATCGTACCTAACAAAATTATATTTTTGCAGTTATTTCCTAACATCAGCTCACAAAGTTAACTGTAAGGGTAAATTAAGATCATTTCCTGATCACTTCATTTTCGGAGCATCTTCCTCAGCCTACCAGATTGAAGGTGGATGGAATGAAGATGGTAAGTTCTGGTCACTTACGACACATACTGGAAAAATATCATGTTTTAAAGATAATATGATTATTAAATTATGTTTTAGGTAAAAGTGACTCAATCTGGGATGTAATGGTACATGAAAGCCCTTCACTAATCAAAGACTTCTCCACTGGTGATGTAGCAGCTGATTCCTATCATAAATATCCTCGAGACATTGAGATAATGAAAGAATTAGGGCTGGAATTTTACAAATTCTCTATATCCTGGACAAGGATACTTCCAAACGGCTTCGCAGATAAAGTCAATACAGCTGGATTAGATTACTATGGTAATCTTATAGATGGGTTACTACATAATAATATTACGCCATTCGTCTCAATGAACCACTTTGATCTACCCAACAATCTGCAGAAATTAGGTGGTTGGGCTAATCCAGCTATGGTGGTTATATTCAGGGACTACGCCAAAGTTTTGTTTTCAAATTTTGGCTATAAAGTTCGGCATTGGATGACTATAGATCAGCCTGATCAAGTGTGCCATATGGGCTATGGTTCGAAATCAAAAGCACCTATGATAAACATGACTGGGTTAGCCGATTATATGTGTGCAAAAAATGTGCTATTAGCTCATGCTGAAGTCTTCCACTTATATGACGATGAGTTTAGGAAATTACAGAATGGAACTGTTGGTATTTCCTTGAATTTATCATGGTTTGAGCAGGCTTCGGATACATTGGATGATTATCAGGCAGCGTTAGATGCACGGCAATTTGATGTGAGTTATTTTTATTATGCAAGAACGAAGTAGTGTTCGTTTGACCCAAAATTGCCTTCATATGCCTGGATTCAGTTTTTTCGGAAGAACTGATCATATTAAATAATAAAATAATAAATAAATATTGCAGGACATTCCACACATCGTCATCTAGCCGCAAGCTAAGTAACTAGACTTGTGTTATGGGTGCTAGACAACGGATATACTACTTTTATACTTTTCTTTTGTAAATATATACTTATAATACATATAAACAACCAGACCACAGACAAATATCTAAGCATAAATACATGTTTGAGGCGGGAATCGAACCCACAACCCTGTGTTTGACAGTCCGGCATGGTGACCATTGTATCAACTGGGTCGTCAACTGAGTATTGCGGTTAATTTTAATTTTAAAAGTTTTGAGAATGATTTTTTTGCGATAGGTCTTACAATGACGTCATTCGTGCTCAGTGACTCAGATGGTAAATCATCAGTTAGTCCCGGGTTAAGGTCTCCTTTTAGTACATTATTTTTTAAAAAATGTGTTTTATTTTAGTGGGGTCTTTACGCTCATCCAATTTTCTCAAAACTCGGCGACTATCCCCAAGAAGTAAAACATAATGTGGCCTTCAAAAGTGCAGAGCAGGGTTACCCTCGGTCACGTCTGCCTGAACTGACAGCTTTGGAAGTAGCTTTTATACGAGGATCAGCAGATTTCTTAGGGGTGAGTAGGGGTTTACACTTGTGCAAAGTCTAGTGGAAAATATATTGTTCGAATTGGCTACAACAGATTTTAGAACAAATTCAAAATGGCATAGCTCTACAGCCAGGAGTCTAAATCCTTCCAAATAAAGACCAGACGATAGAAAAAATTATGAAAAAATGAAAAAATTAGTAGTAGCTCAAACTGCATTTTAACCGACTTCAAAAACAAGGAGGAAGATTTCAATTCGTCGCGTATTTTTTTTACTTTAAATAGGTACTACCTATGTTCTGAAATGTTTTTTTGTGGTCCCATATTTTGGTAGGGATCTGATGAGGGTGTTCGGATTAATGAACAGAATTGCACCACGAGCGTGCAGTAAATTGCTCAGTTTTTAAGATCTAATAGAATCGACCTTTAAAGTAATTAGTGCTGATTGATAGAGCATGTAGAATCACCTTCTCAACACAAAACTCCTCAATAACTTAATATTGCGGGTTACAATTTGAACAATTTACGCCCGAATACTGAAAGGCTACTTATTTTAAGTGGCGATTAAATTGACAATTTAAGTGTCAATTTCGATAGGATATGAACGTCTTAGGGGACCCCTAAATATTTGAAAATCGTTTATTCGGGCATTGTCCCTTTAGCTTGATATCGAGTGGAATTTTCATGTATGCTGTAAAAATGATTAAAATAATGATTATTTCCTTAGGTAAACAGTTTTACAACAAGAATGACGTATAGAGATGCTTCGTTGGAAGGAATGTATGCTGTGCCATCGTACAAGGATGATATTGGTTCCGTCATGGTTAAGGATCCATCATGGCATCAGTCTGCTTCTTCTTGGTTGCAGGTAAACTATAATATTCTATATTAATTTTATAAAGATGATAGTTTTTTGTTTGTAACGAATAGGCTCCGAAACTACTGGAATCATTTTAATGATACTTGGTATGAGGATATCGATTGATTTTGAATAACATTGCTACTTTTTATCCTGATATTCCTACGGGATCGGGACTTACGTGAGTGAAACCACGGAGCGCTGCTAGTCTACACTAATTTACTAGAGAGTGTATACTTTTTTTAGTGAGTACTTTTTTTGTTTGTAACCAATAGGCTCCGAAACTTCTGAACCGATTGAGATGAAAATTGGTATAAGGGTACATTGATTCATTGCCAGTAACATGGGCTACTGTTTATCCCGATATTCTCACGGGATCAGGTGTTGCGCGGGTGAAACCGAGAGCCTGGAAAAATTTGGTTTCATAGTACAGGTCATGTTTTACAATCGATCTGGACTTAATATAATTTTTTACCGTCGGGGATTTTTAGGGATCTTCCCCAAAAAAGGGCAAAACGGGAGACACTGAATACTCCGTGTAATGAGATCCGATTTTGATAAAAAAAATATTTGAAAGTTTGTAACTTCATATTGGTCCCGTAAGAATTTGGTAAAGATCTGATTTGGATCATAGGGGTAATGATTAATGAGTAAATAAGTCCTTAAAATGCAGTAAATAAAATTAACTTGCTAGGTCCACCCTTTCCTGAGAAAATCGGTGGGGACACACGGACAGACAGACGGATAAGAAAGTAATCTTTATAAGGGTTTCTTTTTTCCCTTTTGAGGACGGAACTATAAAAAGCATTAGACATATTATTATGAGCATCCATTTTTTTTTTTCAGGAAGTACCATGGGGCTTCACCAAACTCCTAATAGACATAAAAAACCAATACGATAACCCGCCAGTCTATGTTACGGGGAATGGTTGGTCTACCACCGGCGGTCTATTAGACGAAGCGAGGATATATTACATGAGGGCATATTTGGGGGCGTTATTAGATGCAGTTTACGAAGGCTGTAATGTAAAGGGTTACTCGGTGTGGGCGTTATTGGATACTTTTGAATGGCGTAGCGGTTATACGTAAGTTTTTATTATGTACCTGCTCAATGCTAAGCTATCTTAGGCATCTCTTTATAAATTAGGTATGTAGGTACAACTTTTTTACAATCCTGGCTGGTCAAGCAAAACTAAAAGAAGTTTCTCAACCTTATTCATTGTATCAACTGGCTGGTTAAGCAAGAAAAAACAAAATAAATAAATAAAAGAAGGTTTTCACGAAGTGAAATTAAGTTCTTTTCATAGATTTAAACCTCCTTTATTTTAAACTACCTTGGAAATTAAAAAGATAATGATTTCTTTGTCTACTACTGGTTTTTTTGTTAAAACTGCCCGCTCAAGCTAAAACATTTTGTAATAAAAAAAAACAAATGAAATGAAATGAAATGAAATGAAATGAAATGAAATGAAATGAAATGAAATGAAATGAATTTTATTGTCTGTGGAACTAGGTAAATAACAGATGTTAAAGGCACACAATATAAAGGTAACTCTAGTTCCCGCCTCTTGGGCTTACACACATCTACATATTTTTTACATTATTGCCTGATGAGTCACGAAGCATAAACCAACTCATCACAGTCATGTCAATTCAGAAGCAAATTAAAATTTAAAATGTTTAAGTTTAAAATTATATTAAAATTATATATTATGAGAATACGTAAATATAAAATAAATCTATTTCTCTCTATCATTTAAAAAGTCATCAATCTTATAATATGCCTTTCCTAACAAAAACTTATTTAGAGTATGCTTGAATTCATTTAAATTTTCGATGTCTCGGATGTCTTTGGGAATTGCATTGTACACAAATGGTGCCATACCTACAACACTCTTATGCAAAAAATGAGTGTTACATAACCGGTACCGTAAAGATTTACCTCGTCTTGCACTCGTATCTATGACAAAATAGTTCATATTATTTCTAACAAATAGAGCTACTTCACTTATGTATAATGAAGGAAGAGTCAATATATTTAGCTTAATAAAATATTCCCAACATGATGTTCTACGTTTAAGACCACACATTGCTCTGATGCAGCGTTTTTGAGCCTTAAAAGCTTTATTTTTATCAGTAGAGTTTGCCCAAAAAATTACTCCATATCGTAGTATGGACCCAACATGCCCGTGGTATGATGTTAGTAGGGTTGACAAATTTGCGATTCTACTTAATCTATGCAATGCATATGAGAATTTGTTAAGTCGCTTTGTTAAATTTTCAATATGCAATTTCCATGTTAGTTTATCATCAATTATCAACCCTAAAAACCGTGTGTTATGTTCTTGCATAATTTGATTCCCTAAGTAATTTATATCAATGTTTAAATCAAGATTATTTCTTTGTTTAAAATTCATCATAACCGTTTTATCAAAATTTAATTTCAAGTCATTTTTTTCTAGCCACTGCACTAAATATTTCAAACTATTATTGATGTCAATTTCTACACTATTGTCCTTGTTATCATCCGTCATAAATAAAACTGTACAATCATCAGCAAATAATGTCATTGGATGAGGGATCGCATTTACAAAATCATTGATGTATACAATAAACAGTAGTGGGCCCAACACACTACCTTGAGGAACACCACACAGTACACTTTTATTATTTGAATCATAACGTTCTTCAGTTAGGGATTTATAAGATAGTGCCTTTATGCGCGTCAATTGTTTTCTATTACTCAAATATGATTTTAATAATTCATAGGCGTTACCTCTAACCCCGTATGCGTATAGTTTTGCTAATAGAGTAGCATGATTAACACGGTCAAAAGCCTTGGACATGTCCATAAATAATGCAATGGCCGTTTCTCTTTTGTCCATTCTTAGCATAACCTGTGAAAGAAAATTGTAAATAGCCATATTTATGCTTCTGTTCTTTCTAAAACCGTATTGATCTAACGTGAGAATATTATGAGTCTCAAAATATGAATATAACCTACTGTAAATGGCTTTTTCAAATATTTTCGATAAAACAGGTATCAACGCAACTGGACGGTAGTTATTGACATCTTTCTTATTTCCTTTCTTAAATAATGGTAAGATAATTGATTTTTTAAGCGCATCCGGATATATACCCTGTTCAAAGCACTTATTTAGTAGAAAGCTCAAAACTGGAGTCAGAAAGATTGCCACATCTTTCATTATTTTAGTTGAGAGTTCATCCCATCCCACGCTATTGGTAGATTTTAGAGACTTTATTACTACAATACTTAAGTAAAAGTTAAAAAAAAGTTTTGCCTTCCATTGCGGACCTCTTTTACTCTTACATCACAACTGGCTGCTCAAATTAAAAAAAAAGCATTATAAGAGTTTTTTTTAACTAAACGTTTTTAACTTGCTGTTTTTTTTATTTTCAGAGAAAAATTCGGACTCTATGAAGTAGATTTTGCCTCGCCAGAAAAGACGCGAACGCCAAGAAAATCAGCTTTCATTTATAAAGAAATAATAAGATCTAAGATCTTAGATCCTGATTTTGAACCTGAAAGTTTTATAGTTGAAATTAGAGAAAGTCAGGAGAAAGATAAAGACTTATTGTATTGATTGATAGTTTGAATAAATTATAATTATGATTTCATAATCATTACACACCATTTTATTTATGTTATACCTATCCTAATAATATAATTAATATCTAACTGACCTAGGTACTTAATATAGTGCATAACTGGGTTGGATAGGATCAAATATACTATGACGTTAGACGCTCTAAATAACTCACAAAAGTTATTTTGGAAAGCTCTATTGCTAAAAAGTTTCAATTCAATTTCTTTTTTATGGCCTTCTGCTGACACGATGTGCAATTTCGGCTTATAATATGGAAAAATCAAGTGGCGGAGAACCAGGAATAGTTTTGCTCATAAACGAAAAATTGGATTTATTTAGCTGCTTTGGAATTCCCGCCATATCTTTAGCACGAAAAAAGTCGCAACGTGTATGGCTATCACTCATTGATGTTACTGACAGCTTGGTTTTTTTTTACCAAACCATGGACAAGATTTTTGTATAATTGTAAAGGTTCATTTATGAACGAAAAAAATTAACGTTCCATTGCACGTAAGGTTAAAAAGGTAAGGTAATATATATTAAGCTAAGTAGTTACATGGAAACACAGAATTTGATAGTAAAAGAACAGTATGGATTTAGAAAATCTAAAAGTATAGATTTGGCAATTTTTGACTTTCTTCACAAAGTTATGACTGGGAAAGACAAGGGAAAGGTCGCCATAGCTTTATACATGGATCTATCCAAGGCATTTGATCATGTTGCTCATACAATTTTACTAAAGAAACTTATGGCATATGGAGTTAGAGGCATACCTCATGACCTTATCAAATCATACCTAAGTCGCAGAACTCAAGTAACACAGATTCATAGAATTTGTCCTAAAACTCACAATGAAATAATATACGAATCAAAAATTAGAGATGTTTGCTACGGCGTGCCACAAGGCAGTGTGTTAGGACCGTTATTGTTCATAATTTACATTAACGACCTGCCGAATGTTACTCAACATGATATGACGCTGTTTGCAGACGACAGTACTGCTTTATTTATAGATAAGAGAGGACATAATTTTAAAGCTGACATCGAAAATACACTGACATCTATAATTACATGGCTAAAAGACAACAATTTAAAAATTAATCTCACCAAAACTTGCTATATGAATTTCAGACAAAGAGGTACAAAAGAATTTGACATATCGGTTAATAATATGGGACTTGCAATAAATGAAGTTAGTGATACAAAGTTTCTTGGTTTAGAAATAGACAGTAAATTAGATTGGAAAAATCATATCGAAAAAGTATGTAAGCGACTGAGTCAACTCTCGCTTGCTCTCTTCAGGCTAAGAAAAGTAACCAGAATTAATGCTCTACTAATGGCATATCATGGATGTGTATCATCTATTCTGAGGTATGGTGTTATATTTTGGGGTAACTCCACCGATAAAAATAAAGTCTTAATAGCACAAAAGCGCTGTATCCGTGCTATATGTGGACTACGGAGAAGGCAAACTTGTAAACCTCATTTTAAAGAACTTAATATCCTCACTTTTCCCTCATTGTATATCAGTGAGATAGTTATTTTTGTAAAAATGAATTCGCAATTATTTAAATATTATGCCCCAGGAAATCGACGTGAAGCTGATCTGAAGGCTCACTCGAGTAGTTCGCGGCTAATGCAGAATAGTGTGTTCTGTATGGCACCCAAAATTTATAATAAGGTACCCTTATCAATTAGAGCTATCGATAATTTTGATGAATTTAAAAATGCAGTGAGAAAACTATTGAGCGAAAAGGCTTATTATAGCATTCATGAGTTTTTAAATGATAAAAATTTGTAGTTTTATTTATTAACTATTGACACATTATTGTTATTTTATAAATTATTTGATTTGACTTATTATGTAATCTACTTTATAATCAAAGTTGACATCTACAGACAAAGATTTTTTTTTAATGTACCTACCTATGAGATTTTTTTTTTTTGACCATTTGTAATTCACACTCTATTAATATAAGAAAATGTTTGTGTGCTTATTAAGGCGAGGTCTAGTGGACTATCAACATCTTTAAGAACTTTGTTATTTAATTATCCTAGACTTATAAACAATAAATGATTTGATTTGATTTGATTTGATTTGAAAAATAACCTTACATAAAATTAAAACGAACCGAATATTGAATATTGGAACGTTTTCGTAACCATGGCAACAGCGACATGAAAACATTTTCTTTCATGCAGTGCAGTGGAAATTGCGTGTTGTGTGAATTTGAAATTAATTGAATTACGATGCTTTTCTTTTATTAAATCACTTCTCAGCATTATAAACATTGTTATCAAGTCAGCCTAGTCAATGATGGTAAGTCTAAAAAGCCTGCTAATAACTCAAATATAAATAATTAACTCAAATAACTCCGAACTACATTTTCTTCGTGATTTCATCAATTTTTCAGGGTCTTCTCAGTATTTTGAAGAAGCTACGCTCGAACCAGGAGAAAGAGCTACGTTTACTGCTCCTTGGTCTAGATAATGCTGGTAAAACGACGTTGCTAAAGCAACTTGCGTCTGAAGACGTGAACCATGTCACTCCTACGGCTGGTTTTAATATCAAGTCGGTCATGTCGAGTGGTTTCAAGCTGAATGTATGGGATATCGGTGGGCAGAGGAAGATTAGACCTTATTGGAGAAATTATTTTGAAAATACTGATATTTTGGTGAGTTTTAACCACAATTTTTACAATTTTCGGTGTTTGACCACTATCAACGATGGCAAGGGACGATGCGGTCTAAGATGGCATGCTTACCTAGAAGATACCTAGACACTTGTGACTCAAATACCTTGAAATAAATGCAGTGAATATAGGAAGACGGCAGTGGAACTAAAACTTTTCCAACCCGTGGCCCAGTACCTATCTTTTATTTGTTCATCGACAAACAAACTTAGCTCTACCTTACTTCATGGGACCAATTTATAGAAAAAACACCTTGATGAAAATCTATGCACAATATCTTCTTTTTATTCTAATATTCCCGTAGAAGCGGGCAAAATTGTAGGGTGAAAATTCCTAAATATTATTTTGCATCAACAATTACTTGTTAATCACATTTCTGTATAATTAGGCTATTCAAATAAAAAAGATTAGTTCAAGGAATGGGAAAATATCTTAAATATGTCATTACCAGTAAAAATCAACGAAGTTTATTAAGACGAGACCATATGGGTTCACTCGGCAAGTATTTGCCACCATTCTTTTGGCCAAAGACAACGGTGGCTATAAAGCCTGGCACTTATCTAACGATTCAGAATGCTTATTACATAATAGAAATTGTATGTTTGTTACTTGTTTTAATATTTTCAGATCTTTGTAGTGGACTGTTCAGATCATCAGCGTCTAGAAGAAACAAGTCAGGAGTTGACAGAACTACTTCAAGATGACAAGCTTAGAAGTGTGCCTCTATTAGTGTATGCCAATAAGCAGGATTTGACCACAGGTAATAACTCAAGTAGTAGCCACAAGCCTATAAGGCTGCCTATCCACAGGAGCGGAGGAGTTTCCACAAATATAATTTATGTGCGCTAATTGACATTGCTCTTATGATGAAGAAAACCATCATGATGAAATCTGCGGTTTAGTTGGCTGTAGAAGTATTGACAAGTTCTCTGCTCTGGACATGGTCGACTGAGCTGAGAGGGAACCAGGTGCTGGGCAAGCCTACTCCATCCTCACATAAAAAGGACCCAATTTAAAATAGGGTCTAATTGCGGAAAACTGCCTGTATAAGTACAAGTTACACAATAGAATTGCATAAACACTTCGTACGCGGAGTTGCGGAGCGTCATTGGTGGAAACACCGCTCCGCTACCTCGCCCCGCTTCAGTGGACAGGCAGCTTAATACTAGGGTGGTGTTGCGAATTTTGTAGCGTAGATGCCTTCCCTGCTATAAGCCTGAATTGCCACAAACCGCAGCTCAAGCTAAGCTATGCAGTCAGCTTCAGTTGCTTAGTTTGAGGCTAGATGGCGCTTTGCGCCATGAAAACGGTTGCCGGATGAAAATATTTATGTACACTATGCGTCGTCATAAGTACACTATCAGTTTGCTACCATATTACAATCGACAAGTATTGGACTTACGACCTTCTTCTTATAGACTTTACACACAAACATAAATACTTGAACTAAAAGTACTCAGTGTGATTATTATTTTCAACATGTTAGCTATGTCTTAAGTTGACCGAGTGGTATAAGCCGCCACCCGCTACACCAACCGACGTGGGTTCGATCCACAGGTTACGTTGTTATAATGTTCAAATAGTGCTGCACAGGATTGTAAATGTTACAGTGCCAGTGTACTTTTGAATGTTGATTGTATAGTGTTTATATCTGATCTGGGTGTTTTTGTATGTATTTACAAATGGCGAGCGTGCTACATCTTAGACCGCATCTTCACCTACCATCCGGCAGGTGTGATAGTGGTTAAATATTGACTTATCATTTGTAAACAAAAGGAAAGTATGATAATTACAAGTATTCTATTCATTTTGTAACTACCATATTAACACAAGCCTAGTTGCTTAGCTAGACGCTCTGTATCCAATATTTATCTTGACTACCCAGTTGGCACAATGGTCACCATGCTGGACTGCCAAACACAGGGTTGCGGGTTCGATTCCCGCCTCAGACAAGTATTTATGCTTAGATATTTGTCTGTGGTCTGGTTGTTTCTATGTAAAATTATAAGTATATATTAAAAGAAAAGTATATAAGTAGTATATCCGTTGTCTAGCACCCATAACACAAGTCTAGTTACTAAGCTTGGGGCTAGATGGCGATGTTTGGAATGTCTTGCAATATTTATTATATTTATTTATCTATTTCTTTACTACTATTTTAGAGAGGAAATATTTGATTGTTTGTTTGAATTGAATAGGCACCGAAATCACTGGACTGATTTTGAAACTTGGTATGAGGATACATTGGGAGTGTTTTAGGCTTATTTTTATCCCGATATTCCCACGGGATCGGGAGCTATGTGCATGAAACCGTTGATCGCTTGCTAGTCCTACTAATATTATAAATGTAAAAGTTTGTGTGTGTGTATGTTTGTTACTCCTTCATGCAAAAACTACTGGACCGATTCCGTTGAAACTTGGTATGTAGATAGCTGGATATCTATACTAATATTATAAAGCTGAAGAGTTTGTTTGTTTGTACGCGCTAATCTCAGGAACTACTGGTTCGAATTGAAAAATTCGTTTTGTGTTGGATAGGCCATATATCGAGGAAGGCTATAGCCTACTTTTATCCCGATATTCCCACGGGATCGGGAGTTACGCGGGTAAAACCGCAGAGCGCTGCTAGTTATTAATAAAGCTAATACCAATTATGCTCTACAATAGTATTTTTTGTATAAATTCCAGCGTTACCATCGAGTGAAGTGGCCCAGCATCTCGGTCTACATCTGATTAGAGATCGTACTTGGCAGATACAAGCTTGCGTCGCAACTGATGGGACTGGCGTTAAGGTAAAAAATTAAGTCATAGAAAGTCACTAGTTAGTAGTTACATATTGAGTTACTTCTACCACTTTCTTATTCCGATACAAATCAAGACTTTTCAGTAGCGTAGCGAGGAGGAGGGGGTGGTCTGCCACGGGCGCAAAAAGATTTGTGCGATCACTGGCAGTCTGTCCATTTTCGACTTTTCGCGGACGAAGTCGCGGGCAAAACCTAGTCTTAACATATAAATAAATATTGCAGGACAATTGACACATCGCCATCTAGCCCCAAGCTAAGTAACTAGACTTGTGTTATGAGTGCTAGACAACGCATATACTACTTACATACTTTTCTTTTGTAAATATATACTTTAGAAACAACCAGACCACAGACAAATATCTAAGCATAAATACATGTCTGAGGCGGGAATCGAACCCGCAACCCTGTGTTTAGCAGTCCGGCATGGTGACCATTGTGCCAACTGGATCGTCACTATAAATCATTGTAATAATAGATTTGAAACGTGAATGAGCAATTTAAAAAAAATCTATTTATTTAAAAATGCAATCCAATATTTTAGTCACAGGTAGGATTTGAACCGAAGATTGTATTAATCTTGCTCTTTTTCTTTTTACAGGAAGGAATGGAGTGGGTTTGTAAAAATATTCCTGTGAAAAAATGATCTGTAATATTAAGTTAGTTATTTTATATTTTTAATTCATAATATTTAATATTACTACTCAAGTTATATAAAACGGCAGCATTACCATGTAGATCTCGTGAACATGACGCTTGCAACAGTGCCGAAATACAAAACAAAATAGCCTGTAGTCCCCTGTATCAGAGACACAGCCGCAGCACAAACTTGAAACTTTCTTGTTTAAACTAAAAAGGTTGGATTAGCAACATCTAATTATGATGTCATAATTAGTAAGTAACGGATTTAAAGTTTACAAGTCCAAAATATATTTTGAATATTCCGTTTTATATAACTTTACTAGTAAATATAAACTATACTCGTTTAAAATCTTATAATTAATATTAATTATGTATATAATTTAATGGTAATATTGAAATATTAAATTATAAACAAAGTTTTTGCTTAAAACTGAAATGATTTATAAAATCATTTTTCCAAAAATGTATAGAGGTCACTGAGTTTCTATATTTTTACTGGAGGTGACATGTCAAACGAAAAGTTTGATGAAACATTTTGACACTAGTGCAAGCACCCTACTATTCTGACCGTTATTCTACCCACTTTTGGGTATTTACTGTTTGTCTCGTCTCTGCTGAGCCACCACATTACATCTTGTGCTAGACGAATCCATTGGTTTCCATCTTATTTTTCTATTAATGATTAACTATTTATAGATGAGCAGCCACGGAGGCTGCTCATGTGCAGCCCTGATGGCAACGGACAGTGCACTCAATATTACGCTGAACATAAACGGGCTTAGGACGGAACCCTGGTGAACTCCAACGGTAACAGGGAAGGGTTTAGTGTTTTGTAATAAGATCTATAAACCTGTAGTACATTATTTTGTTCTATCATCAATAGTTTCCGCAGCGCACGCAAAAAACTATTTTGGGTTTTCTTCCTTGGGTTACAATATTGTAATTTTCTTACGCATCCCTAATTTTTTTGAAAATATATTATACCCTATGTATTCCTTGATAATGTAGATTTTTACTGATGAAATAATTTTGGAAATCAGTCCAGTAGTTTTGAAGCCTATTCGTTACAAACAAAAAAAAAATCTTTCTTTTTTATAATACTAGCTACGCCCCGCGGTTTCACCCGCGTAGTAATTTTCTGCGCAACTTTCTTAATTTTTTATTTCATAAGAACCTTCTCCTGATAATAACAAACAGACCAAAAAAAGAATTGGCCAAATTGGTCCAGGCGTTGTTGAGTTATGCGCTTACCAACACATTTTGCGATTCATTTTTATATTATAAGAAGATTATTAGTGGTAGTTTCTTAACTTTATGGAAATTTGATTCCATGCATTGATACAAAAATTACATTGATTTCGTCTTTAATATTTGCGCAATTCGAACAAGAATACATAATGACTTTCCGATGATAAAGTAAATTTTCCGAAAATAATCTGCTGAGAACCCATAAAATTATTCGGTTATCGAGTTTTTTGCGGCCCCCGTTCGTATTAGTATTAGTTTGGTGCAAACTTTTTCTTCGACAATGTCACCTCCAGTGTAACGTGTGGTTCAGTGATAGAGGTACTAAATATAGATTTTCTAATTCAAATTTAACTATGATTACTTATGTGCTTGTCAATTTATTTATTTAATAACCTAAGAAAACACTATAAAGAGGTTTTATGCGAATATCTATATAAATGTTTTCCTCAAATTTTCTTCTGAATAATGCTTGAAATTTTTTTCATAAAAATCTATACACGTGCCCCACAATTTTCCCTAGAAACTAGCTGTTGCCCGCGACTTCGTACGAGTGGTAGTTTTGTTTTATATACTAAGGTGACCGGCGCTAATTTCTAGAAATGAAATTAAGATTTAAAAAACAAAAAAAAACATGGTCAAACCATGTCAGTTTTATGTAACAAAAATATTTGCCCTAATGTCATTATCCAGGGAGGAAACAGTCGACTGCGTTTGTATGGAGAGAGCCCCCGGTACCCTTTCCTCTTAAACCTTCGTCTTGAATCGCTCTATCTAATAAAAAATCGTTGTGATGTGAGTAATTTAAGGCAATATTTCTTTTAAAAATTAGTTTTCATAAAAATGAAAAACAAAGGGGCATGTAATTGTTTTCCCGGGTCTTAAAGTCTCCTCGCGACCATGACTATTGTAACATAAATATCGAAACGTCGAGGCAAGAGAAATAAAAATAAAAATACGCGTATTTATAATTACATTTGAACGGATATTCGCGTTTTTATTTTGTTTTAAACCTGACGTTTCGAAAACTTTGGAGATTCCATGGTCACAGGCAGCCTGAGGTGACATCAGTCTGCCTGCGACCATGGGAACTGCAAAGTTCCCGAAACCTCAAACAAAAATAAAAACGCGAATATATCTGTTCAAATATAATTATAATTATGATGTCAAATCGCGAAAACCACTATAATACTAAAAATACGCGACCGGAAAAATAATTACTATGAAAACAAATATTGTGAGTTTAAAAAGTTTAAAGGGGCATGTGTATAGAAAACATGTTTTATGAAAAAAAAGGCTGTTCTTGAGGCATTATTCAGAAAGTAAATAGTGGAATTTTTATGAAGAAAGCAAGATCTTCGTACCCTCAAATATGCTAACTAATATCTAGACCAAGTCGAAAATGTACTTAATATATTTATTTTTAGATCGAGAAGGAAATAATCCGTCCAATTTTTTATTTGTAGTTTGAAATAAATCTGATTATATTTTTAAACAGTATTACATAATATTTAGCTAAATATAATTAGTCTAAGCATTGAATAATAATTACCAAGTATAGACAAACACCGCCCCATACAAATAAGCGTACCTAAATGCATTTTAGTAACGCAATCTTCTTTTATACATATAAAATGCTTCGTCCTGAACTACTGACTGACTGACTGACGGATCAACGCACAGCCCAAACCGCTGATCGTAGATACCTGAAATTTGGAGGGTGTGTTCTTTGCATGACGTAGACACCGTATAAGACGAGAGGATTTTTTGAAATTCCACCCCTATGTGGGTAAAAAAGGGGGGCAAAGTTTGTATGGGACAACGTGCAACCTTGGTCCAATTTACTTCAAATTTTGCAAAAACATTCTTTAACAGAATTGATGGAACACGTGTTTCGTATTTTATCGAAATTCATCCCCTAACAGGGTTAAAAAGGGGTAGAGAGTTATTTTGGGGGTAGTTTGCTTAAGAGTACCGACGTCTACGCGGACGAAGTCGCGGGCAAAAGCTAGTCTGTTATAAATCAAACCTGCAACCTTTTGAAAATTAGTCAAATGACAGAATTGGAGAACTTGTAAGATTTATTTACTAATTAGATGGGAGTTTTTCAGTTTAAAATTAATATTTCACCTTTACTTTAATATTTTTTTAACAGGAGCCCAACATTGTTCCAAAAAAAATTAAACTCTTAAAGTATTAAATAAAATATTGCAGGACTTTCCACACATAGCCATCTAGCCCCAAGCTAAGTAACTAGACTTGTGTTATGGGTGCTAGACAACGGATATACTACTTATATACTTTTCTTTTGTAAATATAAACTTACAATACATAGAAACAACCATACCACAGACAAATATCTAAGCATAAATACTTTGTCTGAGACGGGAATCGAACCCGCAACCCTGTGTTTGGCAGTCCGTCTTTTGTGAGACGATGAATAGCAGCAGTCTATACTATGTAATTTTCAGTCAATGGTGTATTTTACTTATTTACTAGCAGCGTCCCGCGGTGTTACCCGCGTAAGTCCAGATTCCGTGAGAATATCGAGATTAAAGTATTCTTGCTTCTATAGCTATCTGTGTGTAAAATTTACATATAAATCGGTCGAGCCGCAACCGTGAAAGAACAAACAAACTCTCACTTATTATTAGTTGGTATATGTAAATTTATTTCTAGTTTTAGTCTATCTTTTTTTAGACTTAGTCTCTCTCTTTTTAGTCTAAGTTAGTCTAGTTTTTGTAAACTAGTTCCGAAATGCAATCGGTAGATGGCGCTGTCTATATTGGATATTGTCTCTGGCTAATGCCTGGCCCAAAATATTATAGGTACCAATATTATAAAAATCTTTCTTTATAAGATACATTTTTAGTAGTTTTTAGGTTTGGGTTTCCTCTGGATTTTTTTTATCAACATTTATCCATAAAATTTTAAATTTTAAAATTGTCTGTTATTATTTTCGGTTAAGAGGAAAGGGTACCGGGGGTTCTCTCCATACAAACGTAGTCGACTGTTTTCTCCTTGGATAATGACACTAGAGCAAATATTTTTGTTGCATAAAACTTATAACTGCCATGACCATGCCCCTATGGGAGGATAACAGTCAACTATGTTTGTATGGAGGGAGCGCCGGTACCCTTTCACCTATAAAATAAAAAAAACTTTATTTAAACTATATTTATTTCTTAACCGACTACAAAAAAGGCGATTATTATTATCCTAGTAAGCAACATCAACTATCGAAATACTAAGGAACTAGTTTATTAAAAAAGCTCTATTGGACCAATCGTAATTAAAATAAATAAGTACATATCCAAAATGTATGGTCAGAGTCAGAATTGCAGTCCCACCGTAGAGCTCCAAGAATGCTATTAGAATATTTTTAACTCAAGCAAGATTCTAAGGTCTTGTTCGTGTTCAAGTTTAAAGTCTTTCAACTTATGAATTTATTAGATAAATATTATTAGCTGCGCCCCGCGGTTTCATCTGCGTAAGCCCAGATCCCGTGGGAATATTAAATCCGTCTAGCCCTATAAGGAACTTCGTTCCAAAAACTTGAGAGGTGTCAAGGTACACCCGGATGGAACGCAGTTTCTTTCGATTAATTAGTGAAGGAATTGTAATAAAATCAAAAAGTGTCGTTACAACTTTTGGTCTTAATTTTTTCCGTCTAGCCGACTTTCGCAACGCGATTTTTTCAATTCAAACCAGTAGTTCCTGAGATTAGCGCGTTCAAACAAACAAACTCTTCAGCTTTAGAATATATGTATGGATTAATAATTAAAGCTTCTAACATTATGAGAATCTTTGCGCCGGGAACGATAAGGGGTGGGTTATTTGACTAATTGAAGACCAAGTTATTAACAAAAAGTATAGGTATTTCTTTTATTTTTATCATTTATTTTTAATTTAAAACAAATTAAATTTTACTTAATTTTTTTATTGTCTATAATATAAAAATGAATCGCCGAAGTGTTCCTAAGCGCAAATTTCGAGAACGGCTGAACCGATTTCGCTAATTCTTTTTTTAGAATATTCTATAAGGTATGGATGGTTCTTACGAAGAGATTTTTTTTAAAATTGCCTGAAAATGTCTAAAAACAACACTTTTCTATACTCCCAATTCCCATACAATCGATTCGTAATAATACTTAAAAATCAATTTGAACTTTAATACCATAGCATAAAGTTCAAGTTTTAATGGAGAGATTCCGATGAGGCAAAACAATTGAGTGACGTTAGCCGTATCGTATAAATATTTATGTCAATCGTGTCGCGATGTTAGTTGCCAAACTTCACCTAAACGGCTGCACCGATTTGTATGAAATTTGTTGGCAAAACAATGTTTACCGGGACAGCTAGTTTAGAACTCTACTGTGGGTCTGCAATTCTGACTCCGACCGTACATTAAATAAATGTATACGTACAAAAATCAAATTAAATAAACAACAGATGCGAGTAACACATACAAAATCAATTTAAAAAACGTGTTAAAAAGGGGAAAACCACACGTACTAGTCCAATATGAAATTGAATGTTTGCGTTACTTGCATCAGTTGTTTAAAATGCGGCATCTATAATTTGTTTTAGCAAAGGGGGTTTAATACGAAAGGCGGTTGTTCTAGACGTCTAGGCGAACAATTTTTGTTCCACGCTTTTTGAAAATTCAAAAATTTCGTTCTAAGTTTTTGTATGAAACAGCTGATTTTCAAGTAAAAATTCCCTTAGAATTATCGAAAAAAAAGTTTTTAATTTCCAAAAGTCGTAGAACAAAAGTTGTTCGCCTAGACGTCTAGAACAAGCCCCTTTCGTATTAAAACCTCTGTCTTCAGAGGCCTAAAATAGCCCTTACACGGTCACAAAACCCTGTTTAAGAATATTGTTGTTTTTTAAGCATGGTTGCCGAATCCTGAGCACTTAGTTAATAATGGCAAAGCAATACTTACGCATAAACACAAATAGAAAAGATATTATTTTCTCCTTTTTTATGGTTCCGGATCTCGAAAGGTAAAAAGGAACCCTTATAAGGTCACTTTCTTGTCCGTCTGTCTTTTTTTCTTCTATTAATTATGGCTTCGCACGGCTTGTGCATTTAGCCAGTGTCAAGTTATATTTTGCATCAAATTATGACCCGATTTTTCATAAATCGGGCCTAAAGTGTTTCAAAACAGTCAAAGTCGTCATAGTCCGTTAAGTCAGGGGCTATTATAGTAAAGCGGTGGCAAGTTTACCATAACCTTAATAGGAGATTTGGCGGCAAGAAGAAAACTTTATGTTTGACACTGATTTTTACTTTCACTACACTTGTGCACTTTCACAGAACTAAAATGAATAACATTCCACCAGAATTATACAAATCAACTCGGGTTACAACTAAGTTTCATGAAAATAAAGCTGCAGCGCGACATGTTGTTAACTCGTTCCCGTCAAAACTCCCGTCTGTCTTTGTAGATTATAGTGAAATTTTTTGTACTGTTAGAAATCAGAAACGATAGACATAAAATAGACAAAAACTTGAGGTGTCAAGGGACACCCGGATGGAACGAAGAAAGAAGAAACGAAAATAACTGACTTGCTTTTTCCGAGTGAGAGAGAGAGAGACACAGACAGACAGAGAAACACGCGCACGGCTTACAACTGTAGCAAAAAGTGTCGTTACAACTTTTGGTCTTAATTTTTCCGTCTAGCCCCCCTTCGCAACGCGCGATAAGGAACTTCGTTCCAATAATTCTAAACAAAGCAAGTCTGATTTTACTAAAAATGGATTTTAGGAATCAAAAGCTAAACCTATTAAATTTCTAATAGGTTTGAAGCACAAATAACGGGTAACATGATGAAATAGTTCCCACACAAATCACTGACGTGGATGGTGAAATGAACCACATTTCACCTTTTATTACTATGTCTAAAACTAGTTCAAATATGAGCAACAATCGTTAACTTCCAAAAACCGGCCAAGTGCGAGTCGGACAAGCGCACGAAGGGTTTCATACCATTACGATCGATACATGTCGAGCAAAGGACTCAAAAAATATTGTATGTCAGACGAGGCTGAATAGGTTAAAGTCTTTTGCCTGCTCCTTTGGGAGTATGATTAACAAAAAAACATATTGCAACACAAATCATATAAAACATATTACTTTATAATGTATATCTAATTTGTTTGTTTTTTTGTGTAAGTACTGAATATATATTAAATAAATAAATATTGCCAAAAAAATTGTAAAACATGAAAATAACCCAAAATTCTTAAAAACAAACTAATATTTTTTGGGCTGTTTTTATTATTTTTTGTTATAGCGGCAACAGAAATACATCATCTGTGAAAGTTTCAACTCTCTAGCTATCACGTTTCATGAGATACAGCCTGGTGACAAACGGACGGACGGCGAAGTCTTAGTAATAGGGTCCCGTTTTAACCCTTAGGGTACGTAACCCTAAAAACTAAACACTTTAACAAGAATGTGGAATAATCTTACTGTATGCAGCGTCGAACCCAAAAACCTACGACCAAACAGCGAACCAACCCGCTTTCAACTAAGCGCTTGCTTATATAGGGGATGGTGGGGATCGGCAATGCTAACAGTAAGTTTGACTTTTATTAACGGACGTGACGTCACTTTTCTGCTTCCAAGAGAGGATTCTCCTTACAGCACCTATTTATCGGAAAATATATACATATAAGCATTTTTTTTCTATTAATTATGGCTTCGCACGGCTTGTGCATTTAGCCAGTGTCAAGTTATATTTTGCATCAAATTATGACCCGGTTTTTCGTAAATCGGGTCTAAAGTGTTTCAAAACACTCAAAGTCGGCATAGTCCGTCACGTCAGAGGATAGTAAAGCGGTGGCAAGTTTACCATAACCTTAATAGGAGATTTGGAGGCAACGAGAAAACTTCATGTTTGACACTGATTTTTACTTTCACTACACATGTGCACTTTCACAGAACTAAATTGAATAACATTCCACCAGAATTATACAAATCAACTCGGGTTACAACTAAGTTTCATGAAAATAAAACTGCAGCACGACATGTTGTTAACTCGTTCCCGCCAAAACTCCATTATAAGCATTTATTAAGTGTTTTTTATTTTCTTCATCAGCTTCTGACGCCATCACACATATAGGAACTTCAAGAACCAAACCTCCTTGCAAACAAGTAATTTTTGTTCGAAGTTTTGCCATTATTCTTTGTCCTCTAAGATTCTTGTATGTAATTAATTATACCTATGCATTTAATTCTATGCTTGAATATTTAGATGTAGGTAGTATAAAATCACAATATCTGTATGAGTTTTAAACTTCCAAAATAAATAAAACAAATTAAATTAAAGTATTTTATTTATGTCACAGTAACTTAGATTATTATAATAGGACGGTATATAACTTATTTACAAACGAAATTAATTATTAAGAATAGGTAAGTTGAAATAAGTTTTACAGAAAAATGCAAAACGCTAATAACTAATAAGTGACTGAACCGATTTTCATGGAACATGGAACGTTCATTAAACACTCAGTTTTCAGATAAAGAAACTACATTCAAATCTGTTCAGCCCAATCGGAGAGACAAAGATAAAGAGGTTTTTTTAAGGTGTTAAAACACTTAAATGAAAAATACAAAAAAATACGAAATAAAATAAAAAAATGAAAATACAGAAAATTCAAATATAAAGATACTCGTACTTATACAAACAAAACTACTTAATTTTATGTATATTTTTTGCAAAAATAAAATTATATTTAAAAGAACGGAAATTATAGGTAATGAAAAGATAAAGGTTATTCTACTAATACAAGCAAAATACTTAGGTAAGTAAGTAAAAAAAAACTTAATAAAAACTTTACTCTTACAATCTTCGAAATCTTTAAAAATGAAAAATATAAAAAAAATTGAAAGTAGGTATTAAAATCGGTTTTATATGAAAGGTTTAGTATGAAATAATATACTTAAGTACAACAGAGAGATTCAGACCATTAAAAATTATCCTTTAGCACCAAATGTCCAGCAAAATTAATTAAAAATAGTAATTCTAAATCTAGTTGGTACTTTTTTAATTAAAAAATACGATATTTTTATTAATTATATTATGCAAAAATCAAACTTAGGTTTCTACCTGCCTACCTAAATGCATTTCAAGTAACTTTTTACAACATTTTTTTGGAATAAAACAACTAATTCGAAATTAGCATAAAAATGAAATAAATTCGCCTTAAAATGTGAAATAATGTAAACTTTTTTAGTAAAAATTAAGTACATTTTATCACGAAATCAATATGAAATACTCATGACTAATAAGTTATGAGTAAGTTTACGTTTTAATAGGATATATTTTTTTACAATAAAATATATATTTTAATATTGACTGAAACCTTTTCGATACTTACTAAGAAATAAATAACCAAATCAAAACATTTGACATTGACTCTAATGCACATGTCGTGCGAGGCCATAATTTGACAAAGACAAGTTAAAAAAATTTCAAGGAGGTCTCCTTGCAAATTGTTAACAAAAATGTAAACAAAATAAAATGTAAAATTACATAAGCACCCATATAAATTACGAATTAACGTAATAAGTCGTTCAAAAATCAAATCACGCGTCTATTACTCATAAAAATGTTGGTAATTCATTTAAAATACCAAAAAGGATCAATTTATTTTCTCATAAAGGTTTTATAATTCGCTGTGGTAGACCTCTGTGGTTACCTTCATTTCGTGCTCGTGGAACGCGGAGCAATCTGCCGGGTATGTTGCCTGAAAACAAAATAAAACTTAACTAAATAAATAATACGTACACATTTGTAAGATGATGATGTATTCTATTAATTATGGCTTCGCACGGCTTGTGCATTTAGCCAGTGTCAAGTTATATTTTGCATCAAATTATGACCCGATTTTTCATAAATCGGGCCTAAAGTGTTTCAAATCAGTCAAAGTCGTCATAATAGTCCGTCAAGTCAGGGGCTATAGTAAAGCGGTGGCAAGTTTACTTAACCTTAATGGGAGATTTGGTGGCAACGAGAAAACTTCATGTTTGACACTGATTTTTACTTTCACTACACTTGTGCACTTTCACAGAACTAAATTGAATAACATTCTGCCAGAATTATACAATTCAACTCGGGTTACAACTAAGTTTCATGAAAATAAAACTGCAGCACGACATGTTATTAACTCGTTGCTGCCAAAACTCCAAAAGTGTGTTTATATCATGGACGTATTAACTGTCATTTGATTTTTTAATTTATTATGGCACATGTCGATTTCGTCATAACGCCGATGGTGACGTCATCAGAGTGCAAGTGAAGGTCAAACTTACTTAATCGAAAATATGCTACATCAACGTTTATTTTTCAATAAATATTTATCTATAATGTAGAAGAAGTCTTTTTCTCTAAATGGTTTAGTAATTTTAATTTATAAAATGAACAATCCCAATTACCTCGCGATTCACGGCATTTTAATATTAATAAAAATATTATTAAAATAAATATTGCAGGACATTCCACACATTGCCATCTAGCCCCAAGCGAAGTAACTAGACTTGTGTTATGGGCGCTAGAACAACCAGACCGCAGACAAATATCTATAAGCATAAATACTTGTCTGAGGCGGGAATCGAACCTGCAACCCTGTGTTTATCAGTCCGGCATGGTGGCCAACTTATCTCCACAAGATCGCAATTAGGTAATGTAAAAGCCAACTCTTTAGAATTTCTTACATAAAAACCTACTTTGCTATTCCAAAAGTTATCAGAATCAGAATCAGAATCAGAAAATATTTATTGAAGAACTGGGTACAATATGGTGTTGGGGTTTTTACATTACAGTGCCTAGCAGTTTATCCTTTACGGATGTACAATAATACGTTAAATTATAGATATAGCAAAGGCTAATCTAAAAGTTAAGTAAGTATGTATGTTCTTTAACTACAAGTTTAGTAGTTAAGTAGATAAATATTAAATTCTTGACTGCATTCAGTCCTTACCTAAGATTCAAAATATTCATTCAGATTGTAAAATGTTTTTGAAATAAGCCATTTTTTAAGTTTAACCTTAAAAATATTACCGTTTAAAATTTTTAAGTCTAATGGTAGGTGATTATATATTTTTATGGCTGATATGTAGGAACTTTTGTAATATAGTGCATTATTTATCTGAGGGATACATATGTTATATTTATGTTTATTTCTTAAATTGTCATAACGACTTAGTAACCACAAATTCTCTGCTGGTAGGTAGAAATTCTTTCAGTAGTTAATTAAGTAAGTGTGCCAATATAGGTATATGTTCAACCACATGCCCACACCTGCGAAAACATTCGTCTGCCCAACCGCTTGGATATGTTTAATTAACGTCAAAGCAAAAAACACAAAATGGCGGAATATTCACATTAGACATCCAGGGCCGTGTGATTAAATCAACCTATTAAAATTGTTACGAAAGTTTGTCTTTGTGTTTTTGTTGTTCAATCACACAAAGATTGCGATGGAAATGTGGCACTAATTAAAAAAATAATTATAGGCTACTAGCAACATCCCGCGGGTTCACCCGCGTCAGTCCGGATAATCAGGAGATAAAAGTAGTCAGTTTACGTAACTCCAAAAAAATCAATGTATTTTCATGCCAAGTTTAATCAAAATCGGTCATTCAAAAGCCTATTCGTTACCAACAAACGAACAAAAGTCCTCTTTATATTATTATTCCAATCTCGTGGGAATATCGGGATTAAAACAGTCTATAACGCTCCCAATGAATCACTGTATCCTTATACGAAGTTTCATCAAAATCGGTTCAGTAGTTTCGGAGCCTATTTAATGCAAACAAACAATCAAATGGTTCCTCTTTAAAAAATAAATAAATAAAACAAATATTGCAGGACATTTAACACATCGCCATCTAGCTCCAAGCTAAGTAAGTAGACTTGTGTTATGGGTGCTGGAGAGTTTACTCCTTAAGAATTGATTTTCATATATAAGGCGCCCGGTATGAGAAAAATCCGAGGGGTAAAACCTACTAACAAGTAACGAAAATCGTGTCACGTTTTTGGTGCGCACCTTTAGTGCGCAACTTTCTAATTTGGCTGTGAGTGTATTGCGTATGGTTAGATACTCGTACTTAAGGAGTAAACTCCAGTCGTGCGTCGGAGCTGACACACACACTTTTTTTTTTGTAAATATATACTTATAATACATAGGAACAACTTTATAATATAAGTAAGTGTAGTGTGTAGTGTTTTTTGTTTCAATATTGTGCCTAACAGAAGGAAAATCGCCGGACGCAGCCAGTCATATAATAATTACCTACATCTAGTTGTATTGGGAATTATTTAGGACTGCATACTTTGGGCTCGTTTCTGGTTTAATTACCAATCTTGGGCTCTTTGCCCAGGGCAAACAATCATAGTTGGGATAGTGAGTAGGTTAATGTTCGTCCTCTTTCTAATAAACGGCATTAACCTATTAGAACGTTATTAGACTTTAATATTACGATTTGGATGACACACTGTCGAGTCAATGTACAGTCGGCAACAGATACAGATACAGATCTTTATTAATAACTCCATTACAAGTAAAGAAAATCGATCATGATCGATGTGTGTATGTGGGAGCGTATGACGACGCACGACGGCAGCGGGTTTGGCCGGAAGACCAGCGCTGCAGCCAAGTTACGCTTGACTGTGGCTTACAGCTGACGTCGACCCATTTGGGGCAGCACATGGCTTCTTAAATATTCTTAGGTTTAGTGTATGTTTCTTTCCTCGTTGTATAATTTGTTACCTTTTTCTTTGTGTGTGTTTAATTTTAAAGTTGTCGTGTGCTTGTACCAAATAAATCTTTTTCTTTCTTTCTTTCTTTTATCATTAAATACCATTATTGTAATTCATTATTAAAAAACTGTTAAAATTATATAATTCAATTGATTGTAGAATTATCGAAGTTAACATGTCATTTATTATTTAAGAAAATATGTTAAAATAATGTTATATTACAATATTTCAACTCAAACAGGGCTTTAAAGTCCTACAAGTTCAAAACATTCTAATAATAACAATTTTAGAACTCTACAGTAGGTTTGCACTTTTGTTGTCTGATTGTACACAGTTAAACATCTAAAGGACAGTATTCAAGTCCAGTATTCAAGTAGAAACAAAGTAGGTTTGAGTTAGATAAACAAAGTAGGTGTAAGCATGGTTTAAGTATTCTATAAAGCTGGCAGGAAAAAAAATATCCTTCTAAAAATAGGTTATTACACGAATTAATCATTATACAAATAAGTCTTGCAGAACGAGGTATTATGAGAACCAGTCCAAGCCATTCCGAGAGCAGATCGTTTATTTCGCTGTAAACCATTTTTCGAATAGGTCCTATGTCTACTAACACCAAACGAAGTAGCTATCGTGTGCAAAAGTTAGCCTACCTCGCGAGCATTTGCTGGGCTATTGAATTCTTTATTTATCATGGCGTTATTGTCAAATTACTTTTTGCCTTACCTCACAATTCACATCGTTCTGGATAGCATTGTACAGTTCCCAAAACACCTTTCCATTTTGGAAGCTTAGTGCTGCAGATGCTGCCAAACTGCTAATCTTGGTTAATCCTGCTTTGAAACCTGGCAAACCTGAAAAAGATAAAAAAAATTGTGAAATACTGCTTCTATAACTTGCCAAAAATTATTTTGTCCAAAACATCAATCTTAGTCCTGCAAGGTCGAATTTTTAGGGAAGTATTTCAGATAACTCAGATCAATTTTTACATACTTCAATACATAAGTTAGTAAAATAGATATTGATTTGAGCCTATTTACTCCTGCAATAATTGTATTTTTTTGTGATGCCTTGGCACAAATACAGTTGGAATGAAAATACTCCATTCTTACCTTTCTTCTCCTGATCCGGATGTCTATTCACAAGACACATCAGATGCTCCTGGCAGTGTGGGTTAGCCACCGAATGCTTATAAGCCCTGTACACTCTTAGAACTGGTTCAATGATCTCCAAGTTTAAGGTGTCAGTCAGACGATCAGCTAAAGCATTGTAGTCACCACGGCTTGATATGGATTTCGTTGTTTTCTCTGCCATTTTTAATGTTTGCTGAAATTAATTTAAAAATTGTTAACCATTTGTCTCGCGGATTCACTGGTGTAAGTCCAGATTCCGTAGGAATATCAGGAAAAAAAGGTAGCTTAAGAATGTGTTATTCCAGGTTCTTGCAAAAATGTCATTAAAATCGTTTTAATGCTTTGTAAAAACATCCGCCAATACTCAAAGTACAGTAGCGATTACGATTATGGGCATTCCAAACCTAAGGCTGCTTTGTCTCGAGCAACTTGCTAGCCTATAGCTTAATGTAGGTAACTTAATTTTGTTTCATTTCGTAATATTATTTCAGCTGGTTTTAAAACTACGTGGCTATCAAAGTATACATAATGTTCATTTTTCTTTTATGTTAAATCAATAATTACCTTTATATATTCCATAGCTGGTTTGACATATTCAGTGACATCTGTATCAATATCCATATATTTTTTCAAGACGTAGTTTGCGAGTAAGGTTATAGATTTTTCTGGTTTTTTCACATTGAAATGCGTAGTCTTCGGCAAGCCTTGAGTATCTAAGAAGCTGTTGATTATATACTGAGCCGAGGTTACATATCTGGAAAGATATTCAAGGAAAACATTATTACAAAACAGTACCTGAAGAAAAATTACTTTAATATGAATGGATGAGAAAGCCTAGATTGTCTACCTATGTTGAGCGGTATCTTTTAGCCATAGCAATAGTACCTACTTAATATGACTCAGATCATATCTCAATGCGCCTGTCGTCGTCGTTTTGACGCTTAAAGCTAAAAGTCTTTTGTGCGTTCAATTTTTACTGCACCCTTTTTTAATGTTTGTCAAATATCTTACCTCTGATACACTTCTGGCTTAGCCACATGCACCACAATATCCGTCAAATATTTAGTAGCAGCTTTAATCCAGTGTCTTCTAAACGAATGATTCTCGAAATTCTTCAACATCTTTTCAAAACTGAGACTTCCGTCAGATTCAGTAAATGCCTTTAAAGCCCTCTTTAGGCCTGACTTCTCATAGATAGTCCTACCGAGTTCGGAATTGATGAACAAGTCCCAGTAGAGATGGACCTTTTCTAAGAACGGTGGAAGGAAGGAAGCATGGCCTTTGTGTTCATCAGCGCGTTTTTCCGCTTCAGTATCAGATAGAGAACTCAAAGCATTCATGACTATAGGAAGGAACCCAGCTGCATCCTTATTTCCCATAAGTCCCGACGCCAAATTCAACATGCTGTCCAAATTGAAGTCACTGCTCGCTTCCCGTTTCTCCCGTTTAGGTTTATCGGCCATGTTTTGGGCGAACATGGAAATCATTGAGCCAATTAGTGAGGGATCTATTTTAGGTTGTTGACCATCTCCACCGAGAAGGCTTCCGAGACCTATAAATTTAGAAAATGGGTTAAAGATAAAATATATAATTCGGAGCAATGAATAAGAAACAGTAAGAAGTAAATTACAGTTCACCGAGCCCATAACTTTCTGAACAAAACATGAATTCGTAGTCGATAATAATTAGTTATCAAATGCAAATGTCCCAGTCCATACGCTCTGGAAATCGAGACGTTACTGCCTAATAATAGCAAAGAGCAACATTTATTTAGCGAAGTAGATATTCGTAGGCTAGGAATGGCACACATCTACAAATACCTATGGCTTGCAGTCGCAATGAACCCGTTTGGATGTTGATTCGTTTTGGTTGCAAACGGTACATGTGTTTTGCGACCGACCCATTTTCGATGCTTGCTTGTGAATGTAATTCACGAATACGTGTGACATAAAATGTACCGTAAAACTTATTGCGAAAATTTTTGAAGATAGTGTTTTTAGTATGCTTTTTCGGATTCTTATCTTAGAGAGCAACAACCTAGATCAGAAAGTTAAGTTATTTTAATGAAACTTGATTTACCTAATAATATCTTTTTGAAACAATACCTATACGACTATACGAGTATCTCTATCAAAAAGTAAATCCTATTAATATTATAAATGTGAAAGTTTGTGTGTGTGTATGTTTGTTACTCCTTCACGTTAAAACTATTGAACCGATTGCAATAAAATTCGGTATGTAGATAGCTAGAGGCCTGGATTAACATATAGGCTACTTTTTATCCCGATATTCCTACGGAATCGGGACTTACGCGGGTGAAACCGCGGGGCGCAGCTAGTAGGTTTATATAGGTATAGGTGGTAGTTAAAAGAAAAATTACCTGACAAAATATCACCAGCATTGTTCCCATTCTGGCCGAACATAGCGCCAAGGTTCTTCGCATTGTCTCCCTGCATCAGCGACCCCATAATACTTCCTATTGCCGCCATACCATTTCCGTTGTTCCCTTCTCCCATATTCTGAACCAAGGACGATACAATGTCCAGTAACGGGTTATCTTCATTGCAATGGATTGGTAATATGATGAGCTGGCAGAGGAGCAACGCTGTAACCGTTTGTCGGAGCATTGTGACCTGGAAGTAACATGTTTAGAGGTTTAGACAAATATTTTATGAAACTACATGCTAAGTGCAACTATAATCGCGTAGATCCTGATTCCATTCGATTCGATAATTTCTTACGTTACGTCAGGCTCAATTTCAAATAATATTTACGAAAACAGTTCAATTTTCCAAAACCTCGTCTCTTATTTTTAAAGCCTAGTATTTTAACAATAAATATCAGAAAATTTATTTTCTTGTTGTATTATGATTTTGTCATAAGAAGTTTAATTTTATGAAATAAACGCGACTGTTCCGTTGAAGACGGTTTCATTATGACCACATATTTTGGGCATTTTATGTGTAGAACAAACACCTATGAGACTGCCAATAAATTTTCAGCAACTGTGTAAAGGTATCAACTGTGTATGAGGTACTAGCGGCTCGGTACGTTGCTTCGCTACGTATAAAGTGAAAAACAGTGATAAATAAAGAACCGCTCGATCGATTTTGTGTAAACTTCACATAAAACATCTACTAAATAGTCCGAACAAAGCTTAAACATTTAGTTTGGATAGGTGAGCCCGTTCTTGATTCATAAAATTACTCGCTGCGCCCCGCGGTTTCACCCGCGTAAGTTCCGATCTCGTGGGAATATCGGGATAAAAAGTGGCCTATGTGCTAATCCAGGTCTCCAGCTATCTGCATACAGAGTTTCATCGCAATCGGTCCAGTAGTTTTTGCGTGAAGGAGTAACAACCATACACACACATACAAACTTTCACATTTATAATATTAGTAGAACAACGAAAAGTGGCATTGATTTTTATAGATATGTATACAAGTCAACCTATTTATTGAAACAAGTCAACGTAAATTCGTCCCCTACCTACCATAGGGTAACAAGCAAGCCACTCCGTTTAATGTTTATTCTGATACATAATACTAAGGTGTTTTATATTTACGGCTGGCTGTTTCTACTTTATCGTTTGTCGCATTTCAGATATTCTGCTGAATATGTGGGTTGAGGGATGAATTCAGGGGTAACATTTGAGGGGATAAATTTTAAGGCGACTTAATTATTTTTGTGTGTGACGTAAATTTTACATTATTTGTCTTTTTGAAATCAAAATATGATTTTGATAAAAAAATATTTTCAATATTTTTGAGTTGAAGTAAAAGTTAAAGTTGAGTTGAGATATGACTCTTAAATTGATCAAAATATAAATGATTATAATAATATTAAAATAATAACCTTTGGACCTTCCAGTAAACAGTAGGTATTTTCACAATAAGGTCGAATTTCATAATAAAAAAAGAACCATTTTTTTTCTAAAGTACGGGCTCGTGCTTCATCTGGCATTTCACCTAGGTGAAGCACGAGATACCTAAACGGGTTCGTGTTTCACCTGCCGATAACTACAGTCTTGTTTATTCGTATTTTGATAACGAAACTACAAAGTACTTCTTTATTTTCCATTTATTGTACTTATTTCAGTTCAAAAGTAAGTTTATGTGAGACATCATTAAAAATAATTAAACTTGTTAGAAATTGATAAACTGCTCTATGAGTGTCTACTTAGTTTATTAAACAACTTTGTAAATATTTAATAACAATTTGTCTCAAATTGGAAGATGTCTAAACCATTACCAAAAGCCAGTTGATTCAAATAATAATTTTACAGAATCCGTAATAAAAATTGTTATTCTCCTATTCACTTGTTCTGTCCCTAGTTTCACTCTTAAGTCCCCAATATTTTCTGGAAATTGTCAGCGATAAAACATTCCTATGTCCAATAAGATCTCAAGTCAGGAAAATTGAAAATATATTTTAAAAGAGCCTCTTTTGATATTTATATGTGGGGTTCCGTCACTTTGATTTCTTTACAATCTTATGGCGCACGATGGGAAATTTCTCCCCGATCCCGTGGAAATATCGGAATAAAAAGTAGCCTATGTTACTCGCAATGAATCAATGTATCCTTATATTAAGTTTCATCAAAATCGGCCCAGTCGTTTCGGTTCAATTCAAACAAACAAACAATCAAATCTTTCCTCTTGATAATATAGATATTGATATTCCGCCACCTGATACGGGTCCTAATTTTTTTTAATCGAAATCGGTCAAGCTGTGAATGTCGTGATGTAACAAACAAACAGACTTTCCCATTGAAAACTATTAGTAGGGATGCAGTGTTTTATAGTTTCTAAGTTTATTTCATAAGCAAGTATATGCAAAATTTTCAAGCATCACTACAATTAATATAAAACTAAGTCGCTTCCCGCTGTCTGTCCCTATGTATGCTTAGATCCTTAAAACTATTCAACGGATTTTGATTCTAGTTATTTGAGTGATTCAAGAGGAAGATATAAACATAAAACAAAACTATCACGCGTACGAAGTTGCGGGCAACAGTTAGTAAATACTAAAGTAGGATTTTATTCTCTGCTGCAAAGCTTTACTAATATTGATATAGTGTTTGAGTCTCATAAAATATGAAGCCTACTGCATACGATAGGGATTCGTATACAGTACGTCCATTTTTATATCATTGCTATTTTATTGATGCTATAAAAACTGCAGAATATTATGATAACAGTCAGCTTAAATAATAAAACATTTTATTGACTTGGATGGGATTCTAAGCTTTGTTTGCAAATTCGATTCCAGTCGCCCGCCGGCTTTTGGAAAATATTTTTTTGAGAATAATTTTGAAAAGTTTATGATTATTTTTTATCAAGCCACCTGTTTCTAATCGTGTTTTTGGTTTCCATAAAGTAATGAAGTATTTGAGTCTAAGAGATTTAATGGTTAATATTTGCAGTAAAGTGACGACTTGACCTGAGATTTTTTTTCGAATCGAATAAATTAGGACGCTAATTTATTCGATTTGTGAACTCATTTCATATTTAATGTTTCAGGGCTTTAAGTTTAAACATTTATTTTCCTCCACAAGGCGATAGTAACATTGTCTCCAAGCAGACAATAGTAAAATTGCATTGCCGTGTTACTTTCTACATAACTGTTTCCGAATCGCTGACTGCACAGATTGGGTCGCAGTTTTATTTTCTCTTACGTCTGTGTAAGCGACCTAACACTAAGGACTGCAACATAATCGGAGCATTAGAAAATCTTTCAACACTTTTATAATACGCTTTTTTTTAAATATATTTTTTTAAGTATAAAGGTAAGTTTAGTTCCAATACTTTACGACCCTGTTGGCACAATAGTCACCATGCCGGACTGCCATGCACCGGGTTGCGGGTTCGATTCCCGCCTCAGGCAAGAATTTATGCTTAGATATTTGTCTGTGGTCTGGTTGTGTCTATGTATTATAAATATATTTACAAAAGAAAAGTATATAAGTAGTATATCCGTTGTCTAGCACACATCGCCATCTAGCCCCAGACTAAGTAAATAAACTTGTGTTATGGGTACTAGACAACGGATAAACTACTTATATACTTATAATACATAGAAACAACCTCAACTTTTAGCTTTCTACCAGTGGCAGTGGCGAGTTTTAGTCTTCGTAGAACTACTTATAGTTCTCATAGTTGTAAGCTATTGATCGGTCTGCTGAATACATAGCGAAATAATTGATAATGCTAATAGATTTCCTCTGTTACTAGCACAACGTGCATTGACAAGGAAACGTAGAACATTTTATGAAGCATAACCATTTATGAATAATAAATTATTTATGAGTATTGTTGTGGATACTCGGCGATACAGAGTGTGAGGGGGATACTGGCTATAATTTTGAAACTTAAGGACCACACAGTCGTGAATAACATTGTTCCTGGGGCCTAAGTCTGCTAACATTTTTTTTTAAATGGTTTCGCACGGTTTTTGCATTTAGCCAGTGTCAAGTTATATTTTGCATCAAATTATGACCCGATTTTTCATAAATCGGGCCTAAAGTGTTTTAAAACAGTCAAAGTCGTCATAGTCCGTCAAGTCATAGTAAAGCGGTGGCAAGTTAACCATAACCTTAATAGGAGATTTGGAGGCTACGAGAAAACTTCATGTTTGACACTGATTTTTACTTTCACTACACTTGTGCACTTTCTCAGAACTAAATTGAATAATATTCCACCAGAATTATACAATTCAACTCGGGTTACAACTAAGTTTCATGAAAATAAAACTGCAGCACGACATGTTGTTAACTCGTTCCCGCCAAAACTCCTGCTAACACAATTGTGTTTCAATAGAGTGTCGACAGAATCGTAATAGACGTTTAATGTCAAAAATATGACATCAAAAGTCAAATTGGTATTCTCATAATGTTAACTATATATCGAAATACCACGGACGCACCACTGACTGACTTTCGTATTCTGCTCTGGAATCGTGGCTCTGGGTTTTGGCGGGAACGAGTTAACAACATGTCGTGCTGCAGTTTTATTTTCATGAAACTTAGATGTAACCCGAGTTGAATTGTATAATTCTGGTGGAATGTTATTCAATTTAGTTCTGTGAAAGTGCACAAGTGTAGTGAAAGTAAAAATCAGTGTCAAACATGCAGTTTTCACGTTGCCTCCAAATCTCCTATTAAGGTTATGGTAAACTTGCCACCGCTTTACTATAACCCCTGACTTGACGGACTATGACGACTTTGACTGTATTGAAACACTTTAGGCCCGATTTATGAAAAATCGGGTCATAATTTGATGCAAAATATAACTTGACACTGGCTAAATGCACACGTGCGAAGCCATAATAAAAGAAAAAAAAAATAATCAACATGTCGAGATCGACAGTTGTCAAAACGTTATATCGCTTAGCAACATAATAATATACCATGTAGGTAGGCAACACCAGCGACGTAATTAATACCATCCCATTGAGACTCCATAGCGATGTTAATAAAACTTTAGCAGAATATCAAATAAAGTAACAATCATGATATAATATCAATAGAGTATCGATATAATGACAATGGTAAATCCATTACGAGTCGCGAATGATGCGCAGCAATAAGTTTAAGGACAGACCGATCGTCTCATCGACTCACAAACTTGTGAAATCAAAGAAGTCCGTGTATAATATAGGGCCAGCCGTATACAACAGACTTCCCGATAATGTCAGGAACGCACCTTCCCACCCGAGCTTCAAAGGTCGACTTAAAAAATGGTTGATAGATCATACCTTTTATACCTTTAACAAATTTCTGCAATTACCTTTGTCGTAATTCCTTACATAATTAATTTTTTTATTTTTATTTTTTTAGTCAATTAATTGTAATCTTTTGACAATTGTAATGTTTAATGAATATAGATTTATATAATGACAACTTACTTATACTATATATATGACATGTAACTATGGAGTTATCAATAAAGTATTGTATTGTATTGTAATGCAAAATAGCAGAATTAGGCCCCTGGACGCGTACTATGTTGAATAAATGCTCAGTCAATGCGTCCCTATAGCCAGAGGAGCTGGACTGAGCACACTAAACGTGTAGTTTGACTTAAGGTGATGTAGGACCTGAAAACCCCTATCCCTTTCCCACGCGCGCGCCACGCCCTTTCCCCCGCAAAATGGTCGTTTTAACTGTTTTATGTAATTAAACTTAAAAACCATCTGTACTACCTTATGACATTTGATGTAAGGTTTATGAAAATATAAATTTTGTACTTGTTTTTTCATTATAATCGCCGTAAAATTGAAAAAATCCAAAAAAAGTGACGATTTCTTATGATTTTCAAGATTTTTATCTATCGAAATCAAATCACTCAATCGTGTTTCGAAGTGTATGACAATACAAAGCATTTCTTCACCTTATCGACGACAGTAGGAATATCATTATATAGATTTTAGTGATTGATACCCAAAAACTGTTTCAAAGACACCTCTATCGCGCTTCTGGTCTTACCACCTCGTCTTAATACACAATACGAAGTTTTGACGAAATGTATATTTTGACGAAATACGTTTCGGTCAAACGTGCACTTTGACCAAAAACATCCTTGACCAACAGCCACAAACCCCTAAGGACTGAGGCGGTAACGGGAGCATACGCTAACCTTGAAGTTAGTAAGTACCGATCTTACTTCAAATTGGTCTCATAAAAAAATAAGTGATGAACAGAATAACTCCTCAAAACGCAGTCAATTATTCAGTTTTAGAAATAGTGGTTACAAGTACTCCATCAATCCCACGTAGAACCTACTTAGTTAGGAACACCAGTGGAATCGACCCTTTTAACGACCCAGTTGGCACAATGGTCACCATGCCGGACTGCCAAACACAGGGTTGCGGGTTCGATTCCTACCTCGGACAGGTATTTATGCTTATATATTTGTCTGTGGTCTCGTTGTTTACAAAACAAAAGTACCTATATAAGTAGTATATCCGTTGTCTAGTACCCATAAGCCCATAACAATCTAGTTACTTAGCTTGGGGCTAGATGGCGATGTGTGGAATGTCCTGCAATATTTATTTAACTGACTGCGTTTTGAGGAGTTATTCTGCTCATCACAATTTTTGATTACTACACAAAACTCCTCAAAACCTGTGGAGATTTACTATACGCAAAACATTAAGAGGAAAGGGTACCGGGCGCTCTCTCCATACAAACGTAGTCGACTGTTTCCTCCTTGAATACTGACTCTGGATCAAATGTTTTTGTTGCATAAAACTTATAACTGCCATGACTAAGCCCCTATGTTATGTTTTTTTTTATCTTAATTTCTATGATAATTAGAATATTAAAAAAACCAAGACATAGGGGCATAGTCATGGCAGTTATAGGTATTCAATAAAAATATATGTGCTTGTGTCATTATCCAGGGAGGAAACAGTGCGCCGATACCCGTTGACCGTAAGCATTTTTGTGCATAGTACATGATTCATAATATTTTTTTCAGTCAAATAAGCAATAAGTAAAAGGTACAACAGCACGCTAATATTATCAGTAACCCAAATAAATAAACACATTCTTCGAAGTAACTGTATCTATCAGCATTGGTCAATGTTGAGTCATATTCTTTAGTGCCGTGGTATGTCGATTTTTTGCCCATACGTCATAGCTAGTTGTAAGTAAGTAGATAATCTATCTTCTATCTATATATTTATATAAATATATATATATAATGCTTTCTCCTGAATGACTGACTGACTGACGGATCAACGCACAGCCTAAACCGCCTAAACCGCTGATCGTAGAGACCTGAAACTTGGAGGGTGTGTTCTTTATATGACGTAGGCATCCATAAAAAAGGATTTTCTGAAATTCTATCCCTAAGGGGGTGAAAAGGGGGGTAAAGTTTGTATGAGACAACGTGATTCCTTGGCCCATTTTCGACTTTTACGCGGACGAAATCGCAGGCAAAGGCAAAACAAAAAATTAAGGTGACCTTTCACCTTAATTTTTTTATGGAGAGAGCGCCCGGTACCCTTGTACCGGGCGCTCTCTCCATACAAACGTAGTCGACTGTTTCCTCCCTGGATAATGAATGACACTAAAGCAAAATATTTTTGTGGCATATAACCTATAACTGCCATGACTATGCCCCTATGTCTTGGTTGTTTTCGTTTTGTAATTATCATAGAAATTAAGATTTTAAAAACAAAAAAAACAAAACATAGTGGTGTGTTCATGGCAGTTATAAGTTTTATGCAACAAAAATATTTGCTCTAGTGTCATTATCCAGGGAGGAAACAGTCACTAGAGCTTCCTTTCTGTTTTATCTGTTCGGTCTCTACGATCAGCGGTGTTGATCCGTTAGTCAGTCAGTCATTCAGGACAAAGCATTTTATAAATATAGATAGAGAGAAGATAGATTATCTATTATCTATGGAGAGAGCGCCGGTACCCTTTTCTCTTAATTAGATTTATCTTTAAAGCTTTTTTGTTGGAAATTCCTTTCTTTTTATAGAACAATGTTTTTTTTTGTTCTAATACTCCTTCGGGATTCTAAAATAATTAAAAGCAAAATAATTTCCACCTATTTGTTAAAATTTCAATAAAAATGTTAAGTTTTAAGCTATTGCATAGCTTTTATCGCAGGCTTTGACCGCGGCGACCGAATCAAGAAATTCCGTAACGAAAATAAGACCTAACATCCCCCACTCCGCCTACCATGTAGCTCGGCCGAGTGTTCGCTAACCGTGTATGTATATGGTACGACTGTACGAAGCTCGCACGATGCAATAGCTTTACCGCGGCAGTCCCCGAGTGCCATACGTTTTTTTATAGTTTTAAAGTTAAATGATTCATCTCATTAATTTGTTTAGTTTAAAATGTGTAGCACGTAGTATATGTACTCAAACACAACTAACATACATCAACTAAAACGTTCAGAAAATATTTAATACTAGCTGCGCCTTGCGGTTTCATCCTTGTAAGTCCCGATCCCGTGGGAATATCAAAATAAAAAGTATAGCCTTCCTTGATAAATGGATTATCAGTACTGTCTAATATCCATATGTATTCCTGTATTATTTATGTATGTATATATGTTTTTTTTTTTGTATTTATGTATATAATTATATATTGGTATGTATTGTAGGTATGTAAAATTTGATATTTTAAAGCCATATTTATGTAAAAACTTTATATTATCACCTGTTACAGGTTTTGTTTGGTATCCTGCTTGAGGAAATTCACAACCTACCATTAAAGCTGAATCAGTTCTTTTCCATCCAAAGGTTGCCTGGAAGAAATCGCTTTCAGCGATAAGGCCGCCCATTTGTGCAACTTATGCTTTATAGCTGTTACTTCGCTTTGTGTATATAGTGTTCTGTTTTTTCCTGTGTTGTACAAATAAAGTTATCTATCTATCTATCTATAAATGGATTATCCAACACAAATATATTTTTTCAATTCGAACCTGTAGTTTCTGAGATTAGCGCGTTCAAACAAACAAACAAACTCTTCACTATCCAACACATACGTTTGTTTGAACGCGCTAATCTCAGGCTATAGGCTACTTTTCATTTTGATATTCCCACGGGACCTGGGGCCTAGGTCTGCTAACACAATTGTGTTTCAATAGACTATCGACAGACTCGTAATAGACGTTTAATGTCGAAAAAAAAATTAAATTAAAAATTTAAAAAACCCCCGACACAAAATAGTAAAAATAGTATGAACATAAAAAGCCTAAAACAAGCAAAAAAACTATTAATAAAACCCTACAAAAAGAAAAAAAATAACCCCGAAATTATGAATCCTACGTAAGTACATCTGAATTTTTTTGAATTTTTTTAAAGGCATTTTTAGGAAGAAAATCAAAGTAAAATAAATTAAAATATTTATTAAAGTCGGTCCAGTTGCTTACTTCTTTCAAACATCCAATCTCTATAAAATTTTAGTATAGAAAAGGACCGAAAAGCATCATTCAAAGGCAACTACAGTGTGGACCTCCCTTAACATAGCGGTACAACCTTAATGACGTCACCGGGGGCATCGACCCTCACCTGTTCTTGCTAGAACTCTGACCATGTGACCACAGTGACAAGCAAATCACATCCTTGGTTATGATTTTATGATAAAGATACAATTATTTATTGTAAACACCAATCTATACTGCTCAAGAGTTTGTTTGTTTGTTTGAACGCGCTAATCTCAGAAACTACTGGTTCAAATTAAAAAAAATCTTTTTGTGTTGGATAGTCCTTTTATCGAGGAAGGCTATAGGCTACTTTTTATCCTGATATTTCAAATAAAAATAATAGAAAAACAAAACTTAAGTCTAAGTGTTACAAAGGGCGGCCTTATCGCTCAAAGCGATCTCTTCCAGGCTAAAAAAGGTTTATTATTAGTTATTTTTTCGAAAATTAGGCAGAAGAATATCGGCCTATCCTTTCCTTTGATTTTCAAGTTCTATATTCGGCAGCTTATTTAATACTAGCAGTGCTCCGTGGTTTCACCCAGGTAACTCCTAAACCTGTGAGAATAACGGGATAAAAAGTAGCCTATGTTATTCCCAATAAATCTTTGTATCCTCCCACCAAGTTTCATCAAAATTGGTCCAGTAGTTTCGGAGCCTATTCGTACCAAACAAAAAAAACTAAAAAAAACTTTCCTCTTAAATTCCAAGAAAAGTCTACAGATAAAATTAAATTCCTTAATCATGATGGTTTTAATAGGTTTATTTTTATTATTTTTCATTTATGTCACATATTTTTGACAACCAGCACCTCTTGGGTAGACCCTTCGAAGATTTTCCCAGAAAATGATATTAAATATTATTTTCTTACAAAATATTTGTACCTTCACAATAACTGTTTGAATGTGATAGTGGAAAAGTTAAGTCTACCACAGGCAGGGATTTGTGACACCCAGGGAAAATGTGATATTTTTATTTCCGAGGGATTTTGAGTTGTTAGAATTTTGTACCTGCATATCTATTGCTTCCAGCAAACATAGAAAAAGCCGACGGAGTTATTAAAGGTTGATAGATAATTTTATTTACACAACACACGAAAGAAACATAGAAAATAAAATTATTATGTATGTTTTGACGACCCAGTTGGCACAATGGTCATCATTCCAATGCAGGGTTGCGGGTTTGATTCCCGCCTCAGACAAGTATTTATGCTTAGATATATGTCTGTGGTCTAGTTGTTTCTATGTATTAAAAGTATATATATTTACAAAAGAAAAGTATATAAGTAGTATATCCGTTGTCTAGCACCCATAACACAAGTCTAGTTAGCTTGGGGCAAGATGGCGATGTGTGGAATGTCCTGCAATATTTATTTATTATTATTTATTTATATAAAGACTTGAAGAGGATGTTTAGTTTCGTAGTAAGGCATCTTTCTACAAAAACTGTGGGCTAAAAAAAATATATAGGTCGATTTTTATGGCGGCATTTTGGGCGCGATTCGGGCTTCGAACAAGATTAATTAAATTATTTGGTGGCGATTCTTTTAAATTTTCTAACACACTAAATAGTTAGGTAGCTAAATAAGACAATAGAGGCATTATTCTTATAGTAATGTGTGCCCTGCTTTAGTGACCTTGTTTTGTATGAAAAAATTAAATCTATATATGTTTGTTTGTTTGAACGCGCTAATCTCCGGAACTACCTACTGGTACGAATTGAAAAATTATTTTTGTGTTGGATAGTCCATTTATCGAGGAAGGCTATAGGCTACTTTTTATCCCGAAATTCCCACGGGATCAGGAGTTACGGGGGTAAAACCGCGGAGCGCAGCTAGTAACATTAAATAAAAACAAAGCTTAAGTCTAAGTGTTACAAAGGGCGGCCTTATCGCTCAAATCGGTTTATTTTCCGGTTTTTTAAATAATTTTCTAACACACTAAATAATTAGGTAGCTAAATAAGACAATTTATTTTATTTATTTATTTTATTTTTATTTATTCGGAAAGCAGACAGTGAGCTATTCAGCATATGATATATAAAATTAATTCTACACACCATTTATGAGCTTTCGCATATAGACTCTAAACAGTTGCAATATCACATCAGTCCGACAAACATACGTACCAAACACCAAGTACCATCACAATAACAAAAAATAAATACTTAAACAATATCATAAAATTAATAATACTTATATATGTATATACATTAAGAAAACGAAACGGAAAAAAGAAAACAAAACAAAGAAAGAACACAAATAATCGCTTACAACCAAAACTAAATGAAAAAGAGAAAACAAATAAACAATAAAATAAAGAAAGCAACAAAAAATAGATTAAAAAGAGTTCACCAAGTTAGGATGCAGCACTCAACCAGTCCTTAGTCAAGTTGTTACGGAAGCAACTAGGTGAAGAGTTAAATAAGTCTAGTTCATGATCAGTGGGCAGCTCGTTGATAAAACCTGCAGCTCGATAGAAGAAAGAATGTTTCCTATATTTTGTTCTACAAAATGGTACATGCAAAATATCAATTTTTTTAAGCTCTCTGACGGGTAGCTTTGGCAAGTTAAGCACAATCCGCGAGAGGAGGTCCGGAGAATCCACTTTTGACTGTGCTATTTTAGCATAAAATGTAATATCAGCAATTTTGCGTCTTAACTGAAGAGGTAATATATGTTGTCTCTTACACCTGGCATCATAATCATCATCAAATCGCTTACACTTAAACTGTAAATATTTAAGAAATCGCTTTTGAATACTTTCAATTCTATCAATATACACCTTATACTGCGGGTTCCATACCTGAGAAGAATACTCGAGAACGCTTCGGACATAAGAACAATACAATACTTTAACGGGTTTAATAGAAGAAAACTGAGAACATGTTCGTTTAATAAAACCAAGAGATTTATTAGCCTTATTAACAATTTTGTTAATGTGGGCCTCATAGGTTAGTTTAGAATCATGAGTAACACCTAGATCCCGGATCTCATTCACTCTCCGAAGTTGGCAACCTTTAATTTTATAATTGAAGTAATCTAAATTTGGTTTTCGGGTAAAAGATATTACGTTACATTTATCAACATTAAGGTCTAGTTTGTTATGAATACAATAGTTTTCAAATCTGTTCAAATCATCTTGTAATTGTTGACTATCTTTAATGCTACTAATCTTTTTGTATATTTTCATGTCATCTGCGTAAAGAATAAATTTAGAGTATATAAAACAAGAACCAATGTCATTAACAAAAATATTGAATAGCAATGGGCCGAGAAGGGACCCTTGAGGAACCCCAGAGGGGACATTACACCATGATGATGAATAGCCATTAATAACAATTCTTTGGGAACGATTCTCAATGTAGGAACAAAACCACCTGTATAGATTACCATGGATTCCGGCAAGGAGAAGCTTCTGTAGCAAGACGGAATGATCAATTCGATCAAATGCTTTACGATAATCAGTAAAGATAGCATCGACCTGGCCCCCTCCGTCAATATTGGTGGAAGTATAGTCGACAAAGGACACAAGATTGGATGTAGTCGAACGATTTTTAAGAAATCCGTGCTGCTGGGATAAAAAGGCAGGCTTTAAAAAGTGATACAATTGTTCATAAACCACGCGTTCAAAAATTTTAGCAAACAAGCAAAGCTTAGATATCGGCCTATAGTTTTTGACGTCACATTTGTCGCCACTCTTGAAAACCGGAGTTATGAATGCAGATTTCCATATCTTCGGAACGGTGCCTTCTTGCGCAGATCTTGTAAAAAGAATTGTCAGAGGCTTTAACAAATTAATACAGCATCTAGAAATAAAAAGGGGGACTATTTGGTCCGGTCCTGCACCTTTAGTGAGATCGACAGACTTGAGCAATTTCAAAATAACTTTGGGATCGATATTAATATCATTAAATAAAGATGAAGTATTCATAGAATGAGTTTCCTGAGGAGGGGAAGTAGAATTATTAAGAAAATTAGAATTAAAGTATTCAGCAAAAAATTCACATATTGTTTCACCTGAGTCAGATGTTTGACCTTCAAAATTAAAAGAAGACGGGAGGCTGTTAGTGCCATTCTTATTAGATTTAACAAAACTCCAGAACATTTTAGGATTCTCAGTAATAGAGTTTTCCATGGACTTAAGATAATTAGCATAACAAACCCTTTCCAAGTCCTTAGCCCTTCTGCGTAGAAAAGAAAAAGTTTCATAATCAGCTAAATTGCCGTATGTATTATATTTTTTAAGAAATTTAAATTTTTCTTTGAGTACTTTTCTCAGTGGACTAGAGAACCATAGCGGGAATCGGTTGGTAGACACTAGTTTCTGAGGCACAAATTTTTTAATCACGTCATAAAGGTGACGATAGAAACTATCTACAGCCTCCTCCAGGGGACAATGATGTAAGGTACTATCCCAGTCAATTTCACTTAAGTGTTCATTAATTTTTACAAAATCGGCACAGCGATAATAATATTTTAATCTGGGTTTCGTTTTAAGCGCTTCGACTTCAAAAGAACTCAATGTTATACTCAGGGACTTATGATGGGGGTCCTCATTTACCAAAGGCTCCTCAGCTGCAGATAATGTTAGGATGTTATTACTCAAAACCCAGTCTAGCGCCCTATTATTGATATTAAAGCAATAGTTATATTGATTTAAACCAGACTCAGATAAAAAATCAAAAAAATAAGTTTGAGCGTCTCCCTTAATACCTGAGGGGGTAGAAATATTGTTCTGATCCAAATCCCAATGAATGTCCCTCATATTAAAATCACCCAATACTACGATTGCGTCATTTGGACAGGAATCCACTATGAAAGATATCTTATCAGTGAAATTTGTTAGTTGGGAATTAAAATTAAAACCAAACTTTTCATCGCATAAGTATAGTGAACAAAAATGTATTTTGCTGTTACAACCTCGATTTTTATAATGAACGGTGACCCAAATGTCCTCCGCCGATGAACTCCACTCTGGGCGATGAGCCGCACGAAATTCACGACGAACTGCTATCAATACCCCACCACCTAACGATTGTTTGGTGGCTGCATAGTTCCTATCGCGTCTCCATACAAAATATCTATCATCAAATAGTTCGCAGTCAGTTAGGCCTTCCCACAGCCAAGTCTCGGTAATTACTATAACGTCCCAACTATTCAATAACAAGTTTCTTTTAAATGTATTAGTCTTAGTCCGAAGTCCACGCGCATTCTGATAATAAAGTTTTAAATTCAAGGTAGCCATCAAAATATCTTAAGAAACAAAAACTGAAGTAAAACTGACGTGTAGGTATATAATAAACAAAACATAGCTACGTAAGCAATGAAACCAGTGCAGTTAGATGTAAACAAAACCACAGTATTGACGTAGTAAAAAGTTGATATTACATAAAATACTAAATAACGGTAATAATCAAATAATAATTTCGTTTTAAAATAAAGTGTAAACAATTTCATAATGTTAAAGTATATTTTAGCAGATAACCAAACACACAGAATATTACGATCATTTTTGGATAATCGTTTTAAATTGAAAAATGTAAGCTTAAATAAAATGTCATTGCAATATATTGTAGTTGTAGAACCAACCATTAAATAACATTCTTTAATTAGTAGGCGAAAATTGCATGCCAGAATAATAGTGGAAAAATAATAATTTATTTTTAAGTAGGGTAGTAGGCAAATTACGAAACATAACCGAGCTAAGACTGAGTACTCGATCGACCCTAAGTGACTTGTCAATACGCACGCAACTGTGAGCGCTAATGCATCGGAAACTAGACCATTATGAAACAAAAAATGAATGAATAACTGCAGACTTACGTGCATGCACCGGCCACTGACCCGATGATAAGAGACTGCGTTGTTGAGTGCGCTTCTCAAACTTTGTACCGGCACTTGAACATTGTAAGTAATAACAAGTATTGAATAATATATTTTTAACGTATGTGAAATATTTATCTTTAACATTAAGTAATCCTTTTTAGGTCGTTCTCTTCTCTGATAAAAAATATAGGGGAATTGTCAGATTTCCTAGCCATAATCTTGCAATGCTTGACCCATATGTACTGGAAGTTCTTTTCTTTAGCGAGGGATTTTGCCCTGCTTAACAAAGTTTTATTTTGCTGGGTTAGATGGTCATTCAGATAGTAACTTCCGTGGTTATCCCTGAAGCCAAGATCTGACAAACTGCCCTTGCTTTTCCTTGCTGAAGCAATTAACTCCTCCTTTCTATAGCGGTTATTAAAAGCAATTATGATTGGCTTCTCCGCATTTGGGACACGTGTAGGAATACGAGCGATATAGTTGATTTCTTCCTTCCTGATAGTGAAATCACATACCTGCCCGATTTTAATTGCGATATCGTAAAGATTTTCGTTCTTTTTCAGTGGTATTCCACGGACTTCCACATTATTCGCTCTTGCCCACTGGTCTCGATCGTTGATCTCCGTAGACAATCTAGAAACTTCTTCCCGAAGAGCGGGTACTTCCATTGCAACTCTTTCAACTGAAGATATCCTGGCATCCAAAGCCCCGATCGAACCCGAGAACTCCGCAACGAGACTATGTGCCATCTCCAGGGACTCCTTAAGACTTGATATTTCATCCTTAATAGACTTCACATCTACGACCAAAGACGCCAGTGGAGCCAATTGAAACACAATCTTGTTCAGCTGTTCTTGAATTTTGTCTAGTTGGGCAGGCTGAGGTGAGCCTCCCGCCGTCGACGGAGAGAGGCACTTGCACTTAGGACAGCGCCAGGTGTACTTTCTCTCACCCAACTTCCTGAATCCAGCTTCAGTAATTCCAGAGCAAGAGTAGTCGTACTGCCTCCTACAGGCACTGCAGGTCGGCCCATCCGAGTGCTGCACACCACAACCCGCACAGGTGAACATATCGATGGTAAGGTAGTGAAAGTTTGGGAATATGTGGAATCAGACCAATGCGACGTTAGCGTGCGTATTCTAACAAAGTCGTGAGACCACTGGATAAAATGTTTAATATTTTGATAATTACCGTAAGCTTTAAAAGTTAAAGCAAAGAACTGAGAGCGTCCCGTGGTTTAAATTTTTCGTTTGTTTTTAACCTACTTCAAAAGGAGGAATGTCTATGGCGTAAAAAATAATGGAAAAAATAAAAATCGGTTCATCTGTTCCGGAGCTACGATGCCACAGACAGACACACAGACACGTCAAACTTATAACGCCCCGTTGTTTTTGCGTCGGGGATTAAAAATCGGGATAAAGTGTATGTTATCAACTTTCAAGTATTTAATTTATCTACACTAATCCTACCTACTTCCTACTAATATTATAAATCTGAAAGTTTGTGTGTGTGTATGTATGTTTGTTACTCCTTCACGCAAACACTACTTGCGATGAAACTCGGTATCTAGATAGCTGGAGACCTTTACTTTTAGGATACTTTTTATTCCGATATTCCTACGGGATCGGGACTTACGTGGGTGATACCGCGGGGCGCAGCTAGTAATATTATTAAAAGGACTTTTTTTGTTTGTTTGTTTGTAACGAATAGTCTCCGAAATTACTGGACCGATTTAGATATAACTCGGTATGTAGATAGCTGGAGACTTGGATTAACATATAGGCTACGATTGATCCCGACATTCTTACGGGATCAGGAGATCACGCGGATGAAACCGCGGAACGCTGCTAGTGCACTTACAAAGTTTCATAAAACTTGCACCAGTACCTAAATTTCTGAACCTATTCCTTAAAAATAAGAAAATATTGTCTCGAACAATATTAATAAATAGCATAAAAGGTAGGTATATTTTCTAATAGCTAAGCAAATATTTTACCTAAATTCTAAATTATTTTTTCAGTCAGCTAAATTTAGAAATTTAAAGTATGAAAATAGAAAAAAAAATTGCTTACTTACCCACAAATAAAATCAGTCCAATAAATTAAAAAAATATATCGCACTTAAATATCAATAAAAAACAGCAGGTAATTGTTTTTTCTCGATAATAATGTCAATAATTTCTACATAAAAACGAAATTCTTATCACGTTCATAATTCAACCACACACCGCGTACCGGCACAAAATGTACACGTCAGTAAATTCACATAAAAATAAAATGTTGCCACACTTCAAAAAACAATAACCAAGAATTTACACCAAATACACACTGGCCAATTCTGTCACGAAAAATAAAACAAAAATGTTCTAAATTCAAATCCTACAGAGATCTGCGCGCGAGCAACGTCGACGAACTTCTTTTTTCGTTTAAACCGATTCTGTAGTTTCATCTCTTTCACTTGTATAGCTCTGTCCCTTTCTAACTTGAAGACCAAGTGCATTCGTCCTTGACTGTGAACTCCGTACAAGAAATGATGATACTAAGTACCGTACTTTTTACCTGTCTCCTTCTTTTTACCTACATTCTTCTAAAGAAAGAAAGGGATAGAATACAATAACTTTGCTGTTAAATCTGACTGTCATTGACCGTGGACAAGGATTCAAAAATCACTAGTATAATAGGCCATGGAACCTGTTATGTTTTACTGTTATTTCTCAGTTCCTTTTTTAGGTTGGAATTTTTTTTCTACGGTACATATTTGATTGAAGCGGTTCATGTTGTATTAATCAATTGATAACAGCTGGTTTAAAGTTTACATGGTATGTAATTGAAGATATAAAACACTGATTAATTATAATTAATTGATAAGATAATATGACGAAGTAGGTAATAACTAAGTACCTAAAGCTAATTAACAACATTTTCTCAATAATAATGCAAAACATTTTCTTCTACTAGCTGTCCCGGCAAACATATTGCTATTTACAAAAAAAACTCACGGACTACCGCGGTAAAGCTATTGCATCGTGTAAGCTTCGTACAGTCGTACCCTATACATACACGTTAGGCGAACGGCCAAGCTACATGGTAGGCGGAGTGGGGGGTATGAGGTTTTATTTTCGTTACGGAATTTCTTGATTCGGTCGCCGCGCTCTAAGCCCGCGATAAAAGCTATGATGCAATAGCTTAAAAATAGATGTTTTTCGATTCTCAGAGCTAACGAATATACACAAATAATTTCATACTTAAATCGGTTCAGCCGTTTAAGTGAACATCCGCGACACGAGAATTTTTAAATATATTAGCTGTACCCATTGATTTAAGCTGTACCGGCAAACGTTACCTATTCTGCCATTTACAAAAACTTAACTTAAGAGGTGTCAAGGGACACCCGGATGGAACGAAGTTTCTTTCGATTAATTAGTGAAGGAATTGTTATAAAATTAAAAAGTGTCGTTACAGCTTTTGGTCTTAATTTTTTCGGTCTAGCCCCCTTTCGCAACGCGCCATAAGGAACTGCATTCCGAAAACTAAATGAAACAAAAAAAAAAATGATTATCTATATAATACATTTGTGAGTTTGGCAACAGCGATTTTGGCCTACCTATATCCTACTAATATTCCTACTAATATTATAAATGTGAAAGTTTGTGTGTGTTTGTTACTCCTTCACGCAAAATCTACAGGACCGATTGCGATGAAACTAGGTATCTAGATAGCTGGAGACATGGATTAACACATAGGCTACTTTTTATCCCGATATTCCCACGGGATCGGAAATTACGCGGGTGAAACCGCGGGGCGCAGCTAGTATTATATAAATATATAATATACAGGCCAAAACCGCTGTTTCCAGGGATGGAAGTGCTAGAGGCCAAATGCCTCTAGCACTTCCATCCCTTCCTTTTTCCTTGATTGCCGCCGTCAAAAAAAAACACGAATCGTGAAAAATGACGATAGGGTAAAAACACGAATCGTCCTCGTGTTAATGAGCTCTAACGCATACGAAGTCACGGACAAAAGCTGTTTATTTATAAATCCAGTACATTGAGTTATTTTTGTATTTATTCTATTGTTAAAGGTTTTCTTCGGTGTGCCAGACTGAAATTAATTTCCCAGAAGATCTGCCTTCGATTGACAGGCACTCTATGCCTACCTATATCTGTCGTATGAGTGACAATTGCTGAGCTGTTATTCTAGCACATGAGTAAATAATGTATGTGGTTCTAGTTTGGGCAGCTATAATAGTACATTACGATATAAGTGTGGTAAATTGATCTTTGCATAGAGGCGGTTTATGACGCGCGAGCGGTAGCGAGCGTGTCATAAGAAGCCAAGATGCAAAGATCAATTCCACACGTATTTCGTACGACGTTTTTTATCACAGTTGCGAATAAAAGAAAAGACTAGAAAAGAAAACAAAATAATAATTAACAAAATATTTGTGATAAGTCTATGTTTACATTTTTTAAGGCAGATTTTTTTGTTAATTATGCTCCGGAAAGGCAGGCTAAAGACTTTTAACCTATACATCCTCGTCTGACATACAATATTTTTTAGGGTTTTTTTCTATTTGTTTTGCGTCGGGGGCTAAGAACAAAATACAATGGTACGGAAAAACAATATATTTAAGTAAAGAAAAAACAAAAATTAAATAACTCAATTTTTAATCGTTTTCTAAGTCATTATCACGTAAAATTTTCGTTCGTAAACCGACTTTAGAGACAACCATTTTTGCTAGCTAAAAAACTCTTTGGTATCTACCTTTTTTATACATCAAAACAGTATAACCCAGATAAATTAAGAATGTTTCACCTACCTAACATGTAATTAGCAGTAAGATATGTATTTAAATTATCGGGATAACTTTACAGCACTAGTTAACAAATCTAAAACGCACGCGTGCATAATATGTTGGATTATGAGCCTAAAAGTCGTTGAATAAGATCCACTTTATGTGCAACTGTGATAAAAATGTATTTTTAAAGAGGATGTAATATTCTGACATAGTAAACAATCAACTTTTTAGTGCGCCAATGGGTAATTCCTGCCTGTTTCCGAATGCTATCCCCGAAGGAACATACAGGAACAAAATCTGTCTCTTCCTGAATTTAATTTTGGGGACAATTCAGGTATAGGCCGGAACATTTATTTCCTGACCAACCCGGAATTGAATTTGATCGACTATAGAGTACATTAATAAAAAAACAAATTATAACAGGACATTTGTTGCTTGTATTAGTCCTCTAATTCCATTTCAATTGCCATAATGTCCTTTTTGTGCAGTTAAAAACACATCCTCTCGTATAGTGGTGTGGCTTACCTATTGTTAGAGTTTTCAGATCGCCCTAAGGCCTCTTACTTGATCTAACGACTGCTACTAGAGGTAGCAACCGGGACTAACGGTTTAACGTGCCTTCCGAAGCACGGAAGGGCTCACGAAAACACATTTTTGCCACACTACTAATTGATCACCTATCGAAATAATGACCGCGCCATTCGTCGCTTAACCCGCACGACCGTAAATGATCAGCTAGCTTCGCTTGGCTGTGAGCGTCCTCAGAAACACATAAAGGCCAAAAAAAATGCGACAGCTAATGGGCGACTCCTATGCCAGACTCCATAAAAAAATTATATAAATATTTATCAGACGAGCACATGACATCTATAAAATAAAACCGGCCAAGTGCGAGTCGGACTCGCTTACGAAGGGTTCCGTACCAATACGATCGATACTACCGAGCCACCGAGGTTATATCGAGCACAAAAACCCTAAGAAATATTGTATGTTAGACGAGACTGTATGGGTTAAAAGTTATTACCTGCCCTTCTGTGAGTATAATTAGCAAATACATATTGCCTAAAAACATGAAAATAACCTAATATTCCTAAAACATGATAAAAAATATTTACTTTTTTCTGTTTCTAGTATTTGTTGTTATTGCGGCAACAGAAATATCATCATCTATGAAAATCTCAACTCTCTAGCTATCATAGTTTGTAAGATAAAGCCTGGTGACAGACACACGGACAGACAGCGAAGTCTTAGTAATAAAGTCCCGTTTTTATTCTTTTGGGTACCCCTAAAAATGAACAACAGAAAAAAATACTCCTTTACTCTTTTGTCTATGATAGTTAATTTCTTTTCTCAATAAAACAACTGGTTTATCATTTTAAATGTCATGAATATATAATTGAAGTCCCAAATAACGTAACCCTTTGAGGTTGTTACTTTCAGACAAATCAACGAACTACTCTCACAAACTTAACTAACCCTTTAGGCTTTTGTACAACAGTGAGGGCAGGAATATCAACTAAAAAGGACTTTAATAAGGATCACAAAGGATCATAATAAAGACATTCGTGGGGGCCACAGATATATTTGAAAATGTATTTATGTTGGTAAATCTTCTTATACATATAAAATTCTTTGTCCTGACTGACGGATCAACACAGTCTAAACTCCTGATCGTAGAGACCTGAAACTTGGAGGGTGTGTTCTTTGTATGACGTAGGCATCCGATAAGAAAGGATTTTCCAAAATTCTACCCATTAGGGGGTGAAAAAGTGGGGCAAAATTTGTATGGGACAACGTGATTCTTTCTGGATTCTTTGGTCCATTTTTGACATTTGCGCGGACGGGCAAAAGCTAGTAAACCTATATTTTTGACGTGATAACGTCTAGTAAATTGATGGAACGCTTGCATTCACAAAAAAGTGTCATGGTTATGAGTGGCGTCATTGTCTCGTATTCTGCACGCTTAGCAATCAGCCCCCTAAGACATGATTGCTTTCTATTAGCGATATCGCCAATACACAGACTTTTTTTTTGTATGAAATTGACATAAGCCAACGAAAAGTCACGTAGTCTTGCGTTGGAGAAAAAATATGGTGGATAAGTTCCATCTTGAGCTAATTTTATACAATGTTTTATGTCAAATTCATACAATCAAATCTATCGATTAGCGACATCGCTAATAGAAAGCAATCTTGTCTAAGGAGGCTGGTCTAGATAACACACAAAACAAACGAAATAATCACAAGAAATAACTATCATAACAGTCAAACCTAGTTAACTTCATTCGATTCCCAAAGGCACGGTACAGTTTCTCAATACTTTGTTGTTATATTACTTAGATTAGTTTTGAGTTCTCGATAACTTGGTTAGGAATAATCTAAATGCACTTGGGCAAAATGGTAATTAAGGTTTATATAGGTGGATTAAAAATAAAAAAATCGGAAAAATTACTTTAATTAAATAATCGGGCTGTTTTCCCGCAATTAGACCCTTTTTAATTGGGTCCTTTTTGCGTGAGGATGGAGTAGGCTTGCCCAGCACCTACTACCCTCTCAGCTTAGTCGACCATGTCCAGAGCAGAGAACTTGTCAATACTTCTGGAGTCAACTTAGCCACGGGTTTCATAACGATTTTTTCCTTCACTGTAAGAGAAATGTCAATTAGCGCACATAATTTTTTCTTAAGAAAAATACATTGGTGCACGGCCGGCCGGGATTTGAACCCACAACTTAAAATTACCCTAATTTACTGAATATTTTTTCAATTTTCAAAATGTGGGCACTTAGTTATTAAGGGCCCTTAGCTAAATCATACAGTAGTCACATTTAGAAAATTTTCCAAAGTTTGGGTAAACTATGGTAATTTACCCAATCTAATAAAAAACATATACATACACGTTAAGTGAACGACATGGCGGAGTGGAGGGTGTTAGGTTTTATTTTCGTTACGAAATTTCTTGATTCAGTCGCTGCTCTCAAAGCCCGCGATAAAAGCTATGCAATAGCTAAAAACACCTAATTTCTCCTTCCCGTTTTCACTGTTGGTAACACCGATATTCCAACATTGACTTTTTATTTCTGTTGCATCTCTAGTTTCAAGGTTACCATATAATCGGATTTTAAAAATTTTAGTTTTTTTTTTTGGTAACAATATCGTCTATGTTTTTAATGGCCTTTTATATCTATGTGGCATTGGACTGCAGCCTAAAAAGCCCTTTACCCCTGCCGTACAGGGTTTTATTCTGGTAACTACTACTTATAAGCTATTGCATAGCTTTAATCGCGGGCTTTGAGGGCGGCGACCAAATCAAGAAATTCCGTAACGAAAATAAAACCTAACACCCTTCACTCCGCCTACCATGTAGCTAGGCCGAGCGTTCGCTTAACGTGTATGTATATGGTACGACTGTACGAAGCTCGCACGATGCTTTACTGCGGCAGTCCCCGAGTGCCACACGTTTTTTATTTTTTATGTAAAATTTTGTTTATTCCACTTTCTTTAGCGTGAAATTAAATCCATAACAACATTATCTATTATAAACAACAAAGAATATTCTTTGTTTAAAACTATTACATTTTACGAAGAAAACAAGGTTTTCTTAGAAAATATGACGTTATTGGCAGTTTTATATTGAGAAAAATATAGAAAATATGTCGGAAAAATATAGAAATATGTCGGAAAATATGAGATCCCGATATGCTTTTGTGCTTTTAGAACTTATCGTCGTTCAGCTAGGTATTTACAAGATGTAAGCACGTTCAATAACTGAGTTTTATTTTGTACTGGCAGCTTAGAAATGTTTAATATTTTCTTAGTTTCTTTAAAGGAAAGTTGCTGACTTTAATAGAATTTGACTGCGTAGCGTAGTAGTGGCGCAAATATTTTCAAAAATACTGAAATATTTGCTGAAGTCTGAGTTTTATTTTATTTAGAAATGGTAACAAAAACTTGGGAAGACAAACTTGTGTGCCTACACATCTACGTATAGAATAGAATTTGTTTTTTTTGTAACCTTTCTTTGTAATAAATAATATCTGAAACGACTTTACCAGTTTTGATGAAAATTGGTGGTTATGGATACTTAAAGTAAAACCTGGATTCCTATTTTTGAAGATCTTCCTATTTTTATCTCGATGGTTCCATGGAATTTACGCGGGCAAAACCGCGGAGCTCTTTGCTAGTGTTGACTAGCATCACTAATATTTAATAAGTGCAGATGTTTAATGTAGATTATGAGGAAATATTTGTTTGTTTCTTAGTAATAAATACAAATTGGAAGGCTCACAGTTAAACGACGCTCGCTGATCGTTTACGGTCGGGTTAAGCGACGCCTGGCGCGGTCATTACTTCGATGGGTGACCAATTAGCAGCGTGGCAAAAGTGTATTTTCATGAGCCCCTCAGTGCTTCGGAAGGCACGTTAAGCCGTTGATACCGGTTGCTACCTCTAGTAGCAGTCATTAGGTCAAGTTAGAGGCGATCTGAAATTAGGTGAGCCACACCACTATACGATAAGAAGAAGGAGAGAGAAAACTGCTAAATAGATTAAAATGAAATTTGGTATGAAGATACATTGATTCATTAAGAGTAACATATACTATATTTTACCTAGATATTTCTACGGGATCGGGTCTTACGTGCTTGATACCAAAAGGGAATCTCTGCTAACATAGAATTGAATGAATTGAAAAATGACGACCCAGTTGGCACAATGGTCACCACGCCGGACTGCCAAACACAGGGTTGCGGGTTCGATTCCCGCCTCAGACAAGTATTTATGCTTAGATATTTGTCTGTGGTCTGGTTGTGTATATGTATTATAAGTATATATTTACAAAAGAAAAGTATTTAAATAGTATATCCGTTGTCTAGCACCCATAACACAAGTCTAGTTACTTTACTTAGCTTGGGGCTAGATGGCGATGTGTGGAATGTCCTGCAATATTTATATTTTTTATATAAAATTCCACCCTAAAAATGTAAAAGAACTTTCAGTAACCCGTTTATATCTTCACAAATCGCAAATCACCAGTGAAAAACGTTCTTCAAGCTCTGTCGATACCATGATTAATGACGGGCCGATTTGGCTCAGAGCCAGGGTTGGAAGATTTCATTTGACCGTGTCGTTTCTTTATAAGAAGGCTTCACATAAGTGACGCAGTCCTATTTAATCCGTTACTATATATACCACAAGTTTTTAGTACCTGGATGACCGAGCTTCGCTCGGTTTTTTTTTACTTAGTCTAACCTCAAAGCAAACACTTATTGACTTCGTGTTACTTAACAACGCCATCTACTGGAATAACTTTATTGCTCACAAAAAATAGTATTAGTAGTTCGCCAATAGATGTCAGGAAGAGTCATATTTTTCAGATAAAAAAAAGTAAGTTTCGATAAAACACGAATAAAATGACATTTTCTAAAAATGATTCCTAGCTAGATCTTTTTATCGCCCCCGAACCCCCTATATACCAAATTTCATGAAAATCGTTAGAGCCGATTTCGAGATTCCAATTATATATATATATACAAGAATTGCTCATTTAAAGATATAAGATAGAAAAGAAAATTATAATGTTGATGAATTCACTGAATGATGGCTTAATATTGACTTTTACTTTTATTTTTAATTTAGGCTAACTGTTAATTTATTGAGTATTCCATTTTTAGTATTTATTTATTTTATTATAATTCAATTTATTCTTATTTTATGTAATGTAACATGGATCTCGTTATCTGAAATAAATGAATATTAATTTAATATGTAGCTTACCCGCGACTTTGTTTGCTTAGGAATCCTTAGCGGATGTCTACGTTATCTATCGATACATATAAAATGCTTTGTCCTGAATGACTGACTGACTGACGGATCAATGCACATCCTAAACCGCTGATCGTAGAGACCTGAAACTTGGAGGGTGTATTCTTGGAGGGTGTGATTCTTTGTGTGACGTAGGCATTCGAAGGATTTTACAAAATTCTAAGGGGGTGAAAAAGGGCGTGATTCCTTGGTCCAATCTATTTCAAATTTTGCATAAACATTCTATAACAGATTTGATACAAGATGTGCTTCGTATTTTAATTAAATTTATTCCGTAACGGGGTTAAAAAGGGGTAGAAAGTTATTTTTGGGAGAATTTATATTGACTCCTTAGTGCTTCTGATTTAAATTAAGTAAGTACATTTTATTTTGACACGTATTTGAAACAAAATCCAATTTTAAGTCAAAAAAATAATAATATTGCAACTACTTACGACTCCTGTGCGGACGAAGTCGCGGGCAAAAGCTAGTAATAGATATCTGGCAAATTTTAGCCCACTCCATCTATTGGTTTGAGCTATGCGTCGATTTATTATCAGTCAGTACTTTAAATTTTATATGTATATAGCAATCACTTTGGTCTTGGTGATGTCCGATAGGGTTCCGTGGGAATTGCTTGCTTCATACAAATGTAAACCTCTTTAATTCCTGAAAAAATCTAAAAACCGACTTGAATCTTGACTTTCGCCTGAAGTTCTGTTCGAAGCAATCATCTTAAGATTTGATTTGCATAACTAATGTCAAAAAAAATGTCCAATGCCAATGTCCAAAAGTTATACAGTCCCATTATTAAAATGTTTAATTATTAAAATGTCAATACATTATTTATACAGCCCCAGCAACTTTAATCCATGGTCTTTGGGACACTCTAGTGCCTGAGACACTTCGACCATATAACTCTGAGACATGTTGGTATTATCGGAGTCTCTAATGAAAGAGTTTTGCGTAATAAAAAAGTAAAAGTTCTAAACCACATTTTAAACATTGTCAAGAAGCAAAAGTTACAACACTACTGATGCAAGGAAAAATCCAAGCGACCACTCGGGAGCGGAGCGTCACCTAATGACACAAAAATTTCCGGACATGGTACTAGATTCCTTTTCCGTGCAGCATTAAAAGTAACAACAAAAAAAGCTTTTAAAAATATTTTTAATAACAAGCTTTTATTGCATTTTATACACATGGTTGCAAAATTTCAACTCAAACGGTGACTAGGAAGTGGATCAAATTTTATTTGCAAGATTCCATGACAGAAATCAGGACAGTGAAGAAAAGAAGTAAAAAAAGGTTGTAAAATTTTTAGTACCTCGGTAGTTTTGAAGTTACGTGGGGACAGATGAACGAACATACATACGTACGGGTCAATAACATAACTCTCCTTTTGGCTTCGCCGTAGTCGGGTATAAATATCCCTAATGATAGCTGACCCCCGGTAAGAGATGGCCCCTCAAAAAGAAAAAGTATAACCAACTTATTTATCACATTCACTTCACTTTATCTTCTTATCACTATATCATTCAGACCAAAAGCACGTACTTTTTTATCGTAAACTCCATGTTTGTAAATTAAGTCGTTAACTTTTTTAATAATATCCTTCGATTTTTTAAACAGTATTTCGAAAACATCATTTGGTTTGCAAAGTTTAGTAGCAGTTAATGTCTTTAGTTGATAACGAAAACAATTTTTATGTGAAATAATGGTTAAAGTTTTGAGGCTGAATTTAGTTTTTATAGTTTTATATTATTTACATTTCAAGGTAATTAGTGTTTTTAATGTTATTTATTTTATTGCCATTTGAATACTAAGTTACGTGCGTATCATAACTTATTATTATAAATCCAAACCTAAACAAACCACTTTTGTTCTACGAATTTTGTTTAATGAAAATCAGCTGTTCGATACACGGAGAGGTCATTAACCTTAAAATTATACTTATTTTTTAAGTTTTATCTACTGTTCTTAGCCTGAATGACCTTTGTTTTAAAAAATCAGCTGTTTTTTGAATTTACATAACCTCAACATTTTCATATTTTTTGGATTTCCAAAAGTCGTAGAACAAAAGTTGTTTGTTTAGGTTCACAGAAGTAGCCCTCAACGACTTGCTAGTATAATTTTACAAACTTAATTTTAGATTATTAATAATCTGTTTTCTGTTTGTAGATAGAAATAAAAGCTGAGTTTATGGTACCGAGCATGGACAATATGGTAGAATTTAATAGTAGAGCACATCTGGACCAGGTAACGTAGTCATCATTGCTGAGGCAAAAAAAATATTTCTAGTGTTTATAAACCCTCTTAAAATTTACCTAAAATAATTAATATGGAACAAGTGATAACAAACTTTAACATTAGTTCCACTATTTTCAGTTTATTTTAAAATGGCACAAGTGATAAAAAAAATTCAACATTAGCTCCATTAATTCCAGATAATTTTAAAATAGCATTATTTTCAGATTATTTTAAAATGGCACAAGTGATAAAAAAATTCAACATTAGCTCCATTAATTCCAGATAATTTTAAAATAGCATTATTTTCAGATTATTTTAAAATGGCACAAGTGATAAAAAAAATTCAACATTAGCTCCATTAATTCCAGATAATTTTAAAATAGCATTATTTTCAGATTATTTTAAATGTCACAAGTGATAAAAAAAAAATCAACATTAGTTCCATTTTTTTCGGATTATTTTAAAATAGAACTAGTGATTAAAAACACACCAGTACATAGTTGCAAAATGGAACTTTAATGGGACTAGTGACAACGAACCATTATTTTATACTTTTGTTGACGACTCAGTTGACACAATGGTCACCATGCCGGACTGCCAAACACAGGGTACCTACCCGCAACCCTGTGTTTGGCAGTCCGGCATGGTGACCATTGTGCCAACTAGGTCGTCAAATCACATTGCAATATCATTTAAAAAACAATGTTAAGTCAGAGAATTGGCCTTCTAGTTGTTTCTGTGTCTTTATTATCAATCGTTAACTAGTACAGTTACATTACCGATTAGCTGACCCAGAAGCTCATTCGCATATCTGTAAAAAATATAGTATTTACCTATGTTGTTATTTTTTATATTGTACTGTATAGTATATTGTTAAAAAAAACAGAATCAGGTAACATTACTTTACAACCTTACAGATTTGGGAGTGAGCTCTAGGTCACGTGGGGTTCAGCTAATTGGTAATGTGACTGTACCTAAATAATATAGTAACATTTTAAAATCTACTAACTTAACTGATAATACCTTTAAGATCGTTAAAGAATATAATTTTATTGACAGAATCCGCTTAAAAGATACAACCATATGGCAGTCGACGTAGAACGTGCCAATCCCGAAGATGTCGCTTATCCAAAACTTAAGAGGAAAAAATCAAAAAAGAAGAATCATAACAAAAAGAAGAATATAATACCCGGCAATGAAATAACTGACGAGGATACAAAGAAGAAATTTAAAAAGAATAATCTTAACAAAAGGAAACGTAAATCCGGCAATGAAATAACTGATGAAGATAGAAAGAAGAAAACTAAAAAGAAGAAGTCGAGAAGATTTATCAAAAGTATGCTCAAAAATGGCGATAATTCTATCGAATCCGGGGAGAAAAGGAAGCTATCGCCTGTCGATATAATTGTTCATATTAAAATGAGTGAATAAGTAATCAAATTACCTCTTTTTTTCATCATCATCATCATCATCATCATCTCATATGAGCTACGACACGTCCACTGCTGAACAATGTCTTCATCAAATACTACCATAGCGATGGGTCGCATGCTATCCGCGACCACCGACTTCCTGCGACCTTAATTAAGTCGTCTGAGAGCGGTGTTGGCTTAGTGGTAGATACCTCGACTTTAATTCTGAAGGTCGTCAGTTCGAATTCCGGCCGGCCGTGCACCAATGCATTTTTCTTGAGTAAAATTTATGTGCGCTAATTGACTTTGTCATATGATGAAACTCACGGCTTAGTAGGCTCCAGAAGTATTGACAAGTTCTCTCCTCTGGAAATAGTCGACTAGTAATGAGTAGTAGTGAGAGAGTAGGTGCTGGGCAAGCCTACTCCATCCTCACGCAAAAAAGACCCAATTAAAATGGGTCTAATTGCGGCAAATAGCCCGTTCAAGTGCTGTACAGTACAGTAAGTCATCTGTCCATCTAGTCGGAGGCCGTTCCGCGCCTTTGTTTTTATATTATTGCATTAGCAAAATATTATATTCACAAATAATTACATTCGTGTTATATTCTCAAAATATTAGAAGTACAATCAAACACAGTGAAAATAAAATTGAATTTAATAAAAAAAATTATAGAATGTGACTGATTTAAGGAAATTAACGCGTTTTCGCAATCCAGGACTTTCTGGCCCCAACTGCCATCAGCGCGTAACTTCGTGTTACTTAACAACGCCATCTGCTGGAATAACTTTATTGCTCACAAAAAATAGTATTAGTAGTTCGCCAATAGATGTCAGGAAGAGTCATTTTTCAGATAAAAAAAAGTAAGTTTCGATAAAACACGAATAAAATGACATTTTCTAAAAATGTTTCCTAGCTAGATCGATTTATCGCCTCCGAAACCCCCATATACCAAATTTCATGAAAATCGTTGGAGCCGATTCCGAGATTCCAATTATATATATATACTAGCTGTTGCCCGCGACTTCGTTCGCGATGTGGTTTTGGGTTATTTAGAATACTTAGCATTTTTCTGCATAGATACAATTTATCATTCGGTGTAAGTTATAAAAACAAAATAGGTAGTTACATTGTTTTTAAACTATATTTTTAATTGATTTGGCAAAGGCACTTTACTTACTCATACTCTGAAAGTAGGTCTAATTCTTCTTAGACCTACTTCTTAGACCTACTTCGATCTTTCCTAGGGCTGAAAGTTTTTCTTTCTACACGCTCTTCAGGCATCTTTATGCCTGAAGAGCGTGTAGAAAGAAAAACTTTCAGCCCTAGGAAAGATCGCTTTCACTGACAGCTGTCATGTCAAATTATGGCTTCGCGCGGCTTGTGCAATGTGTTTGTAGCTAGTATCAGTATCATTACGCATTAGGAACTTCAAAAACCTAACCTTCTTGCTTTAGGTAACACCAAAGAATAACAATTATGGCTTCGCACGGCTCATCCATACTGCCAGAGTTTAGTACATAATAGGTTTTTTCTCAGTAATCGAATTCAGGTAGATATATTTAGTTCAAGATATCTTATTTAATAAAATAAATGTAAAGATGAAAAACTGTAATTTAAATCTACGGACTTCGCGTCATTACTCAGTGTTGGATAAACTAATTTATAAAAATCTCTTCGGTAAGTACCGACGTATTTGAGTATTGAAAACATGTTGAAAACAAATAGCAAAAACAAAAAATCTACATAATAAATAAATAAATAAATAAATAAATAAATATTGCAGGACATTCCACACATCGCCATCTAGCCCCAAGCTAAGTACTAGACTTGTGTTATGGGTGATAGACAACGGATATATTACTTATATACTTTTCTTTTGTAAATATATACTTATAATACATAGAAACAACCAGACCACAGACAAATATCTAAGCATAAATACTTGTCTGAGGCGGGAATCGAACCCGCAACCCTGTGTTTGGCAGTCCGGCATGGTGACCATTGTGCCAACTGGGTCGTCAATAATGTATAACCTCTTTGGTCCCAACGTTGTAAGAGGATCAGGTAGTATGGAGTCTCTCATTAACTCTCGTTATTAGGAAGAATTTTATGTTTATTCGTAATGAAAAGCACTTGTTACCCAAGGTGTGAAAGTCACTCATTTAGTCCCTCGAACTATTAGCGCCCTCGCTACGCTCGGGCGCCAAACTCCGTCTCGGGACTCAATGAGTGACTTTCACACCTTGGGTAACATTGTACTATTTTTGTTAATTTTTCACAAATAAAACATAATAGGTACACAACAATATGATAAGCTAAAACTAAGTCCAATTTCTATTCGCACAAAACTTTCAACATACTTTGTCTTCCTAGTTATCTTTAGATTTTTGTAAATTAAAGAAAAAATAATTATCAACTACCTTTGTGTCTCGATTCATATTCTTCAATTAATAATATAAGAGATTATAGTATTTACTCCAACATCATGCAAATAATAATCTATTTTGGTGCAAATAATATTTTACATTGTTTTTATTATCAAATAATAATATTAATGACTAAAAAGAAAGGCCATTAGACAGAACAAATACTAATACTTAAAATAACCCGAAGCACATTGAGATCAGGCATCACGTTGAACAAAAAATGCTTTCACACCAAACATCTAAAGCGTCTCGGAAACGGGGTATTTGAAGGAACGTGATGTCCTATGATTTCACAAAAGTGCACGGTTCCCTTTGAGACTCATACCTATCGATAGAGGGCATCGAAAAAATAAATAATAATAAAAAACCAACCCTCTAAAGCGATTTTCTAAGAGTGCGCGGTGACTTTATGCCAAAAATAATTGTGTAAAATATGTTATGCTTAGGGTTTTTATGTCAAAACCGATTTTTCCAAAACCTGTATACCAAACTACAAAAGGACATTCAACTTCTAAAGCGAGACGTTTTGGAAACGGAATATTTAAAGAAAAATGATAACCTATAATTTTTCAAAAGTGTGCGGTTCACTTTGAGTGCCATAGCCATCGAAAATGACAAATAATGCCATCAAACAAAACCTATAAAGCGTTGGGCATTATTTATTTATCGGGTCTAAAATCACAGCGCAAAAAACATAACATAACACATAACATAACTTTTCCAATTTTCTGAATTCTTGACCAAAATATCCAGTTTTTTTATTAGGTAGGGCAGGGCTACGTAATTTTGGAAAAAAAAGATTTTTACAAATAACTACCTGTATATTTTTTAACCGACATCAAAAAAGCAGGAGGTTCTCAATTCGTCACGTATATATATATATTTTATGTATGTTCGCTGATTACTCGTAAACTCTTGGAGCGATTTGTAAAATTCTTTCTTTGTTTTTACTATCTAAGGTTTCCGCTACTTTAACTCATAATTCAAACTATAGCAGGAGAAAAGCGCGATAGAAATATAACATCGAAGAGGTCTTCGGTAAAGGAGATCGGTAATATTATGTAGTAGTATCTCTTTGTACTAACCTCATTTTCAGTTTGACGTAGGTAGTATTAAATGCAAACTATTTGGTTTCATGACAGCTGTCATCTTGAGCGGAGGCATGTACTGTACCCCTACTATGACTTTTTGAAGCACTCGAAAAATAGAAACCCTTATAAGATCACTCTTTTGTCCGTCTGTCTATCAGTGTGTCACTACCGATATTCTCAGAGACGGGTGGACCTAGTAAGTTGATTTTTAGGAAGTTTCATAGTAAATACTCAATATAGTATGTTAGATCGAGTACGTAAAAAAGTCGTGATAAGGGTACTGTTTCCTTCTGACGTTCGATTAAGTTTTACCACGGAAAAATATTTCGATTTCACATTTTTTTAATATTTTTTCATCAAATATCATAATTATTGTATTAAAGTTAAATTGAAACATACCCTAAATGTTAATCTGATATTTTCTGAACATATTCATGTGGACCTTGTTAAAATCTGTTCTGTAGTTTATAAGATTACCTGGTTCAAACAAACAGACAAACAGACAAACAAACAGACAAAAATTCTAAAAACTACCCTATCGTGTTCAGCTAACGATTTTAAGACGACCTGTGTATTTTTTTTCTGGATATCTTACAATTACAGATTTTTTTATGTCTACAGATTTATTATATGTATAGATATATATATACAAGAATTGCTCGTTTAAAGATATTAGATAACTTACCCATTACAGGCATGCAATCTAATAAACTTATATACTAAATGAATATTTTCATAATACTATAGGTAGGTAGGCAATTTAAATAAAATATCTTTGTTTCTTAATAAAACTCAGACAAACTATAAAAGGTTTTTAAAATGAGCCATTTTTTTATTTTGACTTAAAGACATTATTATGTAGAGCTTTGAGGTTAGTTGGAAGAGCATTGTAGACCTTTATGCAAACAAACAATCAAATCTTCTCTCTTTAAAATATTAGTATAGAAGTACTACTTATTTTGTAGCTGCGAGATGCGCCTCGATTTAACCGATAAAAGTTCAGTTATTATTCTGTTCTGGGCTATTAGATAGGTCTACAATTAAATACTATTTTAAATCAGGATTCTTAGGCCTTTTAGGGATAAAAGCTAAACCTACAAGATCTCTAGGTAGTTAGCAAATAGGTTTAGTATACAAATAACGGTGGACATGATAAAACGGTTCCAACATACGTAATACATGACGTGGATGGCGAAGCGGACCACACTTCAACTATTATTATTACCTGAACGTTGTTACCTTTCCTAGAGAATAAAAGAGAACCCTATGACATAAAAAGGAATAGTTTTACTGTATGCAGCGTCGAACCCAACCACCTTGCCGACCGATGACCAAGCAGAGAATGAACCCGTGCTCGACTAAAGCGCTCTCTTTTTTAGGCAGTGGTGGGGATCAGCAACGCCTACGCATGTTTGACTTAAATTGACGGACATGACGTCACTAGTCGTTTAAAAACTCGTAAGACTTGTAAGAATACTACAATAAGTCAAATATATCTCTTATATTCTATCTTTGCAATTCAGCGAACTATAAAGTTTATGTAAACGTTAAAAACAGGTTTAAACAAACACGAATCGAATATAACTTTATTATCAAACATTTTTTTTTTCATTTAGTTTTTTAATCAATCAAAATATATTCTTAAATCATTATATTGTTTTCATAAATTAATGAGGTACCTACTACATACTTCGTGTAGTTTTACTATTAAACTTCTTTGATTTTTTTCTCCTCATCTTCTTTTGCAATTGCTGCAATTTCTTCGTTATAACTCGGGATGCTCGTCTTCTGTCACTTGGCGATGTGAAGTTTCGTTTCTCAAATTTTGTTTGTATATTTTTGAGTATATGCTGTATGGCTGTTTCTGTTACTACTTGAACGTGTCTTACAAACTGGAAAAATAAAAATGTAGGATATTTATTACACTCAGTGACATCTGGTTCCCTAGCTAAGCAACACGAGCCTAGTTACTTAGTAACATGGTGACAAGACAACGGATAGAAAACTTATATACTTTTTTTGTAAAAACATTATACATACAAACAGTGATATGTCAACAAGAGGTAGATATGTCTTTGCTAAATAAACTTTTCCACACGAAAGTAAGGCAATTGACTCATAATCCATCGGGTGCTTTCGCATATTCCATGAAGACACGTCTACGTTATTGTGTCTATTGTGACACAATAATATTTGCTAAATTCGGAGATAACCACTATAAAACTGTTACATCTCACTGCATACAAAAACACTCAGACTAGGACAAATACTTTGTTTAAAGAAACACATATCTGTATATACAAACTAGCTGTTGCCCGCGACTTCGTTCGCGATGTGGTTTTGGTATATTTAGAATACCTAGCATTTTCCCGCATAGATACTATTTATCGTTCGGTGTAAGTTATAATAACAAAATAGGTAGTTATATTGTTTTTAAACTATATTTTTTAATTGATTTGGCGAAGGCACTAATGTGTTAGTAATATTTTTTTTAATAATTTCACACAAATAAAGCATAATACACAACAATATAATAAGCTAAAACCAAGTCTAAGTCCTATTCACACAAAACTTTCAACATACTTTGTCTTCCTAGTTATATTTGGTTTTTTATAAATTAAAGAAAAAATTAAAAATTAACTACTTTTGTCCCTGAATTAATATTCTTCCATTCATAATTTATGAGGTAATAGTATTTTTAACACCAACATCATGCAAATAATAATCTATTTTCGTGCAAATAATATTTTGTATTATTTTTATTTTTAAATAATAATTATTAAAAAGAATGGCCATTGGACAGAACAGATACTCATACTTAAAATAACGCGATGCACATTGAAATCCTTACATATTGATAGCAGGCATTACGTTGAACAAAAAACACTTTCACACCAAACATTTGAAGCGTCTCGGAATCGGGGTATTTGAAGGAATGTGATGTCCTATGATATTACAAAAGTGCACGGTGCTCTTTGAGTCTCATACCTATCGATAGAGGACATCGAAAAAAAAAATAATAATAAATAACACCAAACCCTTAAAACGTCTTGGAGACAGGGTTTTTGAAGAAACGTGAGGTTTCATGATTTTCCAAAGAGCGCGGTGACTTAATACCAAAAATAATTGTGTAAAATTATGTTATGCCTAGGGTTATTATGCCGAAACCAATTATGACAAATCCTTTATGCCAACTACAAAAGGACGTCCAACTTCTAAAGCGTCTCGTAAATGTAATAATTAAAGAAAAATTAAAAATTAAAAAAACCCCAGACCCTAAATAATAAAAATAATATGAACGTAAAAAGCCTAAAAAAGCAAAAAAAAAACTATGAATAAACCCCTACATCAAGAAAAAAATAACCCCGAAATGATGACCCTACGTAAGTAGGTAGTACATCTGAATTTTTTTGATTAAATATTGTCGCGTCGGTAACCGCTCTTATTTTAGAGTCAATTTAATATAATGTAAGTCGTCGTTGAAATTTTTGTTTAAGCATTTATTTGGACAGCATTTGGATAGTTAAGTTGTGTAAGTATTTAGTTTTTAAGTAGTTTCACTTGTAATTCTTAATACTTACTTTTTCGTTGAAATTTTAATATTATCATTTTATGAAGGTGTTTTATAGGTAAAAATCGGCCCCCGACACGACAATATTTAATCAAAAAAATTCAGATGTACTACCTACTTACTTATTTAGGGTCATCATTTCGGTGTTATTTTTTTCTTGTTGTAGGGGTTTATTCATAGTTTTTTTGTTTTTTTAGGCTTTTTACGTTCATACTATTTTTATTATTTTGTGTCGGGGGTATTTAAATTTTTTATTTCATCCTTCTTGTAGGGAGGGACTTTTTAATTAGCTATTTGTAATGTGCAAGTCATGCCCTTTTATTTGATACCCCACTCGGGCATATCTACTACTCACATTCGGTTTTTAATCCTGATTTTTATCCCTCATAACCCTCAAACGGCTGAACCGATTTCGATCAAACAGCCAAATAGCTAAAACACTCTCAACTAATTCACCTTTCAAACAAAAAAAAACTAAATTAAAATCGGTTCACCCTTTCGGGAGCTAAGATGTCACAGACAGACACACACACACACAGTTACGTCAAACTTATAACACCACGTCGTTTTTACGTCGGGGGTTAAAAATGATGTCCTATGATTTTTCAAAAAAAAAATGCAAACTATTTGGTTTTTTTTTCTTTTTATTATGGCTTCGCACGTGTGCATTTAGCCAGTGTCAAGTTATATTTTGCATCAAATTATGACCCGATTTTTCATAAATCGGGCCTAAAATGTTTCAATACAGTCAAAGTCGTCATAGTCCGTCAAGTCAGGAGCTATAGTAAAGCGGTGGCAAGTTTACCATAACCTTAATAGGAGATTTGGAGGCAACGAGAAAACTGCATGTTTGACACTGATTTTTACTTTCACTACACTTGTGCACTTTCACAGAACTAAATTGAATAACATTCCACCAGAATTATACAATTCAACTCGGGTTACATCTAAGTTTCATGAAAATAAAACTGCAGCACGACATGATGTTAACTCGTTCCCGCCAAAACTCAAAAAAACTATTTGGTTTCATGACAGCTGTCATCTGGAGCGGAGGCATGTACTGTACCCCTACCATGACTTTTTGAAGTACTCGAAAAATAGAAACCCTTATAAGATCACTCTTTTGTCCGTCTGTCTGTCAGTGTTTCACTACCGATATTCTCAGAGACGGGTGGACCTAGTAAGTTGATTTTTAGGAAGTTTCATAGTAAATACTCAATATACATAGGCTGCACTAAAAGTATCGGGAATGGAATATTTCCACTGTTCCTGTCATATTTAAATCTTTTTAATTGAAAAGTCCTTGGTTTTAAAAATTGAATACCATTTATTTATTTAAAAAAAGAATCTCGGTCTTGTCACAAGGTTTTGTCAAACTTGTTTAGTCGTTGAGAAAATGGAATTGACTCGAGAAAATTCAAGAGCGATGATTTATTATGACTTTCGAAGTGGTTTATCACAAAAACAGTGTGTTGACCGGATGATTTCTGCATTTGGTGATGAAGCCCCATCCAAAACCACAATTTATCGCTGGTTTGCTGAATTTCAACGTGGACGTGTCAAGCTCAGTGATGATCCCCGTCAAGGTCGTCCAAAAACTGCACTCACCCAAGAAAACGTTGATGCTGTGCGTAAGCTGATTGAGGAAGATCGACATGTAACATACCGCGAAATTCAGGCAACTTTAGACATTGGCATGAGTCAAATACAAATAATCTTGCATGAACAATTAGGTGTAAAAAAGTTGTTTTCCCGATGGATACCGCATTCGCTCTGTGAAGAGCAAAAAGTGGCTCGCGTTACTTGGTGCGTCAGAACTCTCGAAAGATTCCACGCAGGATCCTCAAATGCTGTATACAACATCGTATCAGGTGACGAATCCTGGATATACGCGTATGAACCCGAAACAAAAAACCAGTCACGAGTTTGGGTGTTCGAAAATGAGTTAAAGCGAACAAAAATTGTTCGTTCACGGAGTGTTGCAAAAAAAATGGTGGCCACGTTTGTCTCCAAAACCGGCCATGTTGTGACTATTCCTCTTGAGGGACAAAGAACGGTTAATGCAGAATGGTATGCTAGCATTTGTTTGCCACAGGTCGTTTCTGAACTCCGTAAAGAGAACTGCAGCCGCCGCATCATCCTCCATCACGACAATGCGAGTTCTCACACCGCGAACAGAACAAAAGAGTTTTTAGAGCAAGAAAACATAGAATTATTAGACCATCCGCCGTACAGCCCCGACCTAAGCCCTAATGATTTCTATACTTTCCCTAAAATAAAGAATAAATTGCGTGGTCAGAGATTTTCATCACCTGAAGAAGCTGTGGACGCCTACAAAACGGCCATTTTGGAGACCCCAACTTCCGAATGGAATGGTTGCTTTAATTATTAGTTCCATCGTATGGAAAAATGTGACAAATTTCGCGGAGAATACTTCGAAAAGCAATAAATACATTTTTAAATAGTAATGTTGTGTCACTTCCTTGATTCCCGAAATTTTCAGTGCCGCCCTCGTAGTATGTTAGATCGAATACGTAAAAAAGTTGTGCTAAGGGTACTGTTTCCTTCTGACGTTCGATTAAGTTTTACCACGGAAAAATATTTTGATTTCACATTTTTTTAATGTTTTTTCATCAAATTTCATAATTATTGTATTAAAGTTAAATTCAAATATACCCTAAATGATAATCTGATATTTTCTGAACATATTTATGTGGACCTCGTTAAAATCTGTTCTGTAGTTTATAAGATTACCTGGTTCAAACAAACAGACAAACAGACAAACAAACAGACAAAAATTCTAAAAACTACCCTATCGTGATCAGCTAACGATTTTAAGACGACCTGTGTATTTTTTTTCTGGATATCTTACAATTACAGATTTTTTGATGTCTACAGATTTATTATATGTATAGATGCTTGTTAGACAGCGGGAATCGAAACTGCAACCTTCAGCGTTGCAGGTGGAGGTTGGCCCACCACACCACGAAGGTCGTCAAATATAGGAACTTTCTACATATATATAGGACAGAATTGACCATTATTACACCTGCCTGATAGTAGCTGACAAAGGCGGTCTAAGATATAGTAAGCTTTCCTAGAAGAGGTAGTTTACTTGCGCCTTGTAGATTAGAAGTCAGTATTAACATGGTATTTCGATTATAGAGCAACGCGGACTTCATTTAAAAATGTTACTACTGTCGGTCAAGGAATAATTGGAATTATATCTTTTTCTATACGAGCTTTCTACTAAATAGAGTTTATTTCAGAATATCGTTTTCTACTATTATTACCTTCTCATTCATTTATTATTCTGAAATTTAAATTTTTGTAAAAACAAACTGAATACAAAATATATACATCACTATAAAAAACTTATTAAACAATCCTATCTAAGCGTTTAAACCTAACCTAAATAAAATTTAATTTACATGTTTAAAGATAATGTATAAATTTTGTATATAAAACCTACTATTATTATTATTTCTACCATTATTATACTTACTCTTTCATTTCTCTCAACATTTTCAGATAGTTCTTCAATTATGTCATCTGTTAGACTTCTTATTATCTGAAATAAGTTATAATTCACGTATATACATTTTATTGTTATTTTATGAGTAGAAATATGTTTTGTTCTCATAAAATACAATTAAGAGATCAAAGCCACAATATGCATTATTGTGGCTTTGATCTTTTTTTTAAAACCTCACCTCATTTTCGTCTCCGGAAACTCGCCCAATCAGCAACTTCAAACAAATAACCAATAAAAAAATGTATTTCATAATTCAAAATTCAATTTTCCAATTTCGGACCGCTCACGTTCACCCGGAACAGTTTGATAATTAGTTTCTCTTTTGTTTTTAAAATGACGTGTTTTTAATGGCCAATGCTAATTAGGGACTCAGATGACGGTCAAGCGAACAAACCTAGAGTTTCAAGTTCATTAATATTCTATAATCCAAAGTACGCTAGGGTAGATTTGGTATTCTATACAAAACGTCTATATTTTTTGCCTTATCAAAGAGCCGAGAGACTGAGAATTTATTTTGATATTTTTATTATCAACTAGCTGCGCCCCGCGGTTTCACCCGCGTAAGTCCCGATCCCGTAGGAATTGATAGGGTTTTCCCGGAAATTATTCGATTTTTTTCTCGCCTTTTAAACCTTCCCTAGACCTCTACGAACATTTCAAGACTAAGATAAGATAAATCCGTTCAGCCGTTCTCGAGTTTTAGTGAGACTAACGAACAGCAATTGATTTTTATATATAAGATAGTCGATTATCATACATGAATAGGATTCGTTTCAAGAACCATCACCACTCTTTACTGCTGCTTTCAGTGCCAAAATGTTGAAAAACAAATGGAAGCATTTATTGATGAAAATCCAGCGTAGATACTAGTAACTACATACTAAATGCAGGTCAGTGTTCAGGTCGTCAAAGAGCGATCACTCGGTTGCGTGTGCTTTAGTTAGATGTGCTTAGCGCTTGAGGATTGAGGCTTGATCGTGTCCTGACCGTTTTACTCTTACCAGATTTAATCCTGCGTAGGTGTTGTTTTTCTAGGATTTGTTTTTCAAACAATTTTGTTCGATTGTTCATTGTTTTCTGAGAATTGGCTATAATTGAAGTCGCCTGAAAATGAAATTACATATACCTATTTCTTTTGCCATCTAGAGTTTAATTTTCACAATTTGTATGTATATTTTCTGGATTTTTACAAAATTCTGTTTTTCTACTTGTAGTAAGTAGATAAATCATGATTATGTCTAATAAATGATTCGTCAATCAACTTAGCTAAATATTTGAAAGACATAATATAAACTATTACATCTTTATTTTCAATTTACGAACAAAACTTTAGTTGTTATAACTTCATATCTTATTCTTTTTTATCTTCTTCTTCTCGTGTAAATGTCGCTCTAAGATCTAAAGATAGTACATGTACATCATCTGTATGACTCATTTTCAAAAGTTTATAGATTTCAAACTTTTGTAAAAGATGGCGTTACTATAATGCACATAGAGAAAGAAGAAAGAAATATATTTACTTGGTGCAGGCACATGACAACTTATAGATTAACACATACAAAGAAATAGGTAACTTATATAACGAAGAAATAAAGAAAAAAAACATACACTAAACTTAAGAATATTTAAGAAGCCATGCTTATTTAATTTTGTCTTCGGCGTTTGTCTATATCTGGTAATTATTAGTCAATGCTAGGGGCAAAAGTCAATAACATTCCTTTACTTGCTGCCTTCGCTTACTGGTATAATTTCTGTCAGGTTGCGGTAAAAATTGCGCGTTCTAGGCGTTTGGAAGCATTTTAGTACGTTCATGATTTCGGACGATTTGATCGTTAGCACTAAGTATGAGCACTGTTCGAACCTGAGCCTTCATAAAGACGTAAAAAAGGCGAGTCGGTCTCGACCACTAAAGGTTTCGTACCATTATATAATGTCAACAGAAATACATCTACTGAGAAAATTCCAACTGTCTGGCTATCACGGTTCATGAGATACAGCCTGGTGGCAGACAGACAGTGGAGTCTCAGTAATAGGGTCCCGTTTTTACCCTTTGGGTATGAAACCCTAAAAATGACAGGAATCTGTACGTAATCGATGGTAACGAGTAGGAGCGTTATAGATTTTGACTGTAAACAACCTACTCAGTTACGTGCACCTATGCCCGAATACTCAAACGACTTTCAAAATTTGGTGGTCCCCTAAATATTTAAGACGTTCTTATCCTATGTGAACATGACATTTAAATGTCAATTTAATCGCCACTTAAGATAAGTAGCCTTTCAGTATTCGGGCGTTAGTCTTGCGCCACCGCCGTATCAAATCAAGTTAAGTGAAAGTAGTCCAACAGCGGAACCTGTTAATAATTTTCGACCATGTCTTCAATGCTCTGACAGCCGTGATCGTCTAGTGGTTAGGACCCTACGTTGTGGCCGTAGTAACCCAGGTTCGAATCCTGGTCACGGCAGTGGAAACACTGTTACGGTAGAGCTTATTTTTTTAATTAGTTTTGAGGTAGGAAGGAAGGTTCTGATAAAGTGCTCGATGCTTTTATATTTTAACAGATAGTACATATTTGCATAAATTCATTTATTTATTTAATAAAATAAATTAAAGTACCTACCTGCCTATAAAAACTAAGAATTGAAAACTATTACATCCAAGTACTTAAAACTAATACATCAAATGCTAATAAAATTTTATAATCTTAAAAAGTAATTTTTTAACCATTAGAGTGGTTAGGTTTTGGTTCGTACATGTAAGTCACACAATATGTAATGAATACACTCCTTTACCATACCCGTCTAAAAAAATACTGACAGTCGAAATCTATAATCCTACCTATTTTACCTACTCCAGGTAGTCGTAAATATCATTTTTGTCATTTAGGTCCGGAATTTTTCATTAAGCTCACGCTAGTTAGCACTGCACTTTAAGTGCTGGTCTAATTTGAAGAGCATTTAGAATTGAAAAAGAAAAGAGAATATCAACAACCAATTAGAGTTATAATGGTAAATAGATTGAATTGTTCCACTGCTGGGCAAAGGCATCCCCCATTTATTTTCATTCATTGCGGTCCTCTGAGACTCCGGCTAGTTTGGCTTAAAGCGGTCGTCTTGCCAGCGTTTTCGCAGCAAACCTCGACATCTCCGAGCACCCGGACTTCAGTGTCCATTTGTCTTGAAGCATCCCACAGACATGACCCACCACTTCATATTTCAACTTTGCAGAATAAAGGTACACAATCCTTGTAGGATGTTTTCGCGTAGCATAAATTGTGCGGTAAGTTGTACTATGATACTTTGTCGTACCTTAATAATAAGAACTCATGGATGTCACTTTAATTGCTTCATTTCAAACAATTATACCTTCAAATATTTGTAATATTGACCTTTGTGAGCGTAATCACAAAAAAAACCCCATGAAATTCTTGTGCCTTCTTCTCATTGGTGGGCGCGTTCGAAAAGCACACAGTCTATCTTAGTTTTTAAAACTTTTTTATGTGATCTCGTACAAACTGTATGATTCATAATAAATAAAGTATTTTGACTTTGACTTTGATGGTATTGCGAAGTAAGATATGTTTTTTGATTTCGACGGTAAGTTACTGTTTAGTCTCGCTACCCCTAAGATCTCCATAATTTAATATCCATGCAAGAATCTCGCCCGATCCGGTATATAGAAGGAATCTATTTGGTTTTCAGATTTCCTTACTTGCGGGGCTAGCATCGCTCGCACGTGACGGTCGTCTGTAATCTGTAACAATTTACATAAACTCATGAATTAAGGACGCAGATATTTAGTTCTGCGCCAGTTGCCAGCCAAAATCTTGCTCGAGAACCACTATTAATTTGTTAAAACAGCATGAAAATTAGTGCACTAGTTTTTGAGTTTACAGCGAACAGGCAGACATGCGGACTTTTTTACTCTGCAGCAGCTACATTTGGACAAATACGGTCGGCTGCATAATTACAGTCCCACCGTAGAGCTCCAAAACGGCTGTTATTATAATGTTTTAAATACAAGCAAGATACTAGACACCTGCTTTAGTCGAAGTTTAAAGTCTTCTAACTCATCAATTTATCAAACAAAAATTATTAGAATGAAAACATTCCAATAATAGTAATTTTCGGCCTCTACCGGGGGCTGCAATTATGGGGCCGACTGTACATAAAACTTAAAATAAAACTAGCTTAAAACTATAGTTTACAGGAGGTAAAAAATGTATAGAGTACTTATTAATGCTAAGAGTCGAATTAAACACAAAACCCAAGAGAAGGCTGATGGATTCTTGCATTCTTCCAACTCTCACATATGGCTGCCAAACGTGGTCCCTAACGGAAACGAATGCAAATCGGATCGCTGTATGTCAAAGGAATATGGAGAGGAGTTTACTTAAGATTAAATTGAAAGATAGAGTAAGAAATGATGAAATAAGGAAACGTACTAAAGTGAAAGACGCTATAAAACATGTAAGAAGATTGAAATGGAAATGGGTCGGACATCTGGCGAGGTATGAAGATGGAAGATGGACAAGCGCCGCCCTGGCCGCCTCCTTAAACGCTGGTCATACGATATCCGTGAGGTGGCCGGCGCGGACTGGCTCGGCTCGCACTCGCACAGAACCGATCCAAATGACAAAGCCTGGAGGAGGCCTTTGCCCGAACGGGGGTGCCGACAAATTAATTAAGCATAAATTTCTCTTAAGGAATATATTATTACGTAATTGGTTTATTTGTAGTAATACCACGTAATACCTACTTCGTTTTCTTATAAGTAGTAGGCATTGTGATTATCGTACCAAAGTGTAAAAATGAACGATTAATAAATGCTTTTTTTTCATTTCATTTCGTTTAATTGCAATATTAAGCCATCTAATTTTATTTTCACCAGACAGATTTTTAATTCCCCAATAATAAAATTGTTTATTAATTAAATATTAATTACTTACAGTCCGTCGTTTATGATTTCGCATTCGATTAAGTCTTCTCTCTATATTATCAAGTTTATCTTGATAGAATTTTCTTCTTTCTGTACTTAATGGATCTCCGTCATGGTTCATGTAATAGTTTTTATGACTTGATTTATGATCCTCACGATTATCATGCCTGGGCATAGACTTTCTACTATAATGTTCTCTTTTATAAGGATCTTTTCTGTAATTAAAATCAAAATCGTCGTACTTATTATCATGTGAATCTATGCCATTGTGTTCAACGTGTCTGTAGCCATTTTTTCTTTTAATACCTTCTATATCATTATTACGGTATACATTTCGATCACTGGTCTTTCTTTGTTCATTATGATGATTGGCAGCAGCGGGATCATCATAGAGTTCAAAACTGAGATCATGTTTGTCAGGGTGTCCGGTAATCCGTCTATGTTTTTCTAAATGATCGTCTATTTGATCTTTGCTCTCGTGTTTATCAGTCATTGTTAACTTTGTTCCTAGACCTTCGACTGGCTTACCCACTACTTTCCCGTAAATTTTTCTTATCCTTTCATCGAATAATTCTTTGTCTTTATCTCCTATTTCAATATGTTTAACTTCTCTTTCCAAAGTATCTAATAAATTCATAAGTCTATTATCAGATGTAGCTGAAATACTTTGTATTGGTTCGTTGTGATTAAAAATATAATCTTTTGGTAAATCTTTGTCAAAATCATCATGACGAGCAACATTTTTCTCAATAAGACTCAGCGATGACTCTGTATGGTGTAATGATGTATCTTCATTGCCATTTTCATTGTTATTAATAGATTTTCGTACAATAGGGTTGAATAAGCTACTTTTTCCATAAATATATTTATCGACTAGTTTTTTAGCGTCTGTAAAATCTTTTCTAGGAACTACGTCTCTTTTTAGGGGATGAATACCACTATACTCTTTGTTGTTTCTCGTTGCAGGTAAACTGAATCTTGATGCTCTTGTGAATATACTGGATTTCTATAAAAAAATAAAAGTATAAATTAAATATTGTATAGGTAAGTATTTAGTTTAAAAGAATAATATGGTATTCAGAATACTGGTTCTTCTCTTCTTCTTCTTTCTTGGTCTTTCCAAATTTTTTGACGCCAGGACAATCTATCCTGGGTCCCGACAACCCAGGACAGATTGTACTAACGCTTTATGGTATAATAATTTATTTACTTAACAATGGCGACCTGATGGGTGAAAACTCGCCTGCGAAATAGAAGGTTGCAGGTTCGATTTCCGCCTCAAGTAAGTATTAGATATATTTGTTTCTGGTCTTTGTGTTTGTGTGCCATAGCACGAACATAACGAATAGAATACCTAAATAATTTTCATAATCATCATCATGATTATGATGATTATGAAAATAATTTAGGTATTCTATTCGTTATCTGGTCCCCATAATACAAGCCTAGTTGCTGAGCTTAAGGCTAAATAGCGCTGTGTAAAAGGTGCCTTGCAATATTTTATTTATGTCATTTGATAAAAAATCCGGGAGTAGCCCACTCCGAGTTTCAGGAGTGATTTTTTATTCAAAGTGTGCTTAAGAGGAGAGGGTACCGGCGCTCTCTCCATACAAACATAGTTGACTGTTTCCTCCCTGGATAATGACACTAGAGCAAATATTTTTTTTGCATAAAACTTATAACTGCTATGACCATGCACTTATATAATTAAAAAAAAAAACTATTAATTAAACTTATGTTTTTTTTATGTTTTTAAATCTTAATTTCTATGATAATTAGAAAATGAAAAAAATACCAAAACATAGGAGCCAAACATAGGGGAGAGAGCACCGGTACCCTTTGGTGAAAGGGTACCGGCGCTCTCTCCATACAAACATAGTTGACTTTTTCCTCCGTGGATAATGATTAATGACACTAGAGCAAATATTTTTGTACCATAAAACCTATTACTGCCATGAATATGCTCCTATGTTTAGGTATTTTCTTAAGGTGTTAAGAGATAAGATTTTCATATATTTCTTAGATTTGTTCCTATTAATAGGTATTACTTAAGTTTAACAATAGTGTTTACCTTTTGAGCGTGCTTCGTAGGCATTCTCAGGGATTGTCTAGTGTCAATATCTTTATTGCCGAAATTCCTGTTCCGAAATCTAACTTTCATATCTGTTTGGAGTCTGTAAAATTAAGAAATTTAGTTAAGGGTTGTTAGTCCGGAATATTAGAAAAAAAAAGAGGTGTCGCAGGACACGCGTTTGAAAGTTCCTTCGAACAAAGATTTTTTTTCATATGAGAATATATATTGGTATGAGAGATCCTACTAATATTATAAATGTGAAAGTTTGTGTGTGTGTGTGTGTATGTTTGTTACTTCTTTACGCTAAAATTACTGAACCGATTGCGATGAAACTCGGATACTTTTTATCCCGATATTCTCACGGGATCGGGACTTACGCGGGTAAAACCGCGGGGCGCAGTAGTTTTAGCCTGAAGGAGTAACAAACATACACACACACACACACACAAACTTTCACATTTTTAATATTAGTAGGATGTGGGAGATAAGTTTCTCTACGGTTTTTAGTTTCACGTTTTTGTAACGCGTAATGTAAATAGGCTAGGTCCCCCTCGTCAAACCGCGATAGGTAAGGATAGTTGAAGTTGATAACTTATACGAAAAAAGTAAAAAAAAATAAGACAAGTATAGAAGCATTTCGCAATTAAAAAGCCGATAACCCTATCAGTTCCCTACACACACATACAGTATGCGTCATAAGTGCACTATCAGTTTGCTATAATAATACTACAAAAAAGTATTGGACTTACAACCTTCTTCTAATAGACGTCACATACAATCATAAATACTTGAATTAAAAGTACGCAGGGTGATTATTATTTTCAACATGTTAGCTATGTACTATGTATTTATAAGCTATGTATAAGCTACGCATAAGCTATGTACTTAGCTAAGTGGTATAAGCCGCCACCCGCTACACCAACCGATGCGACGTGGGTTTGATCCACAGGTTACGTTGTTATATATAAAGAGCGGTGTGGGCTTAGTGGTAGATACCTCGACTTTCATTCGTGCATTAGAATCCGAGCCGTGCATCAATGGATTTTTCTTGATAAAAATGTATTTGCGCTAATGGACATTGCTCTTACGGTGAAGGAAAACGTCGTGATGAAACCCGCGGTTTAGTTAGCTCCAGATGTATTGACAAGTTCTCTCCTCTGGACATGGTCGACTAAGCAGAGAGGGTAGTAGGTGCTGGGCAAGCCTACTCCATCCTCACGCAAAAAGGACCCAATTACGTTTACAAGTACACAAGTACAAGTACGTTGTTAAAATTTTCAAATAGTGCTGCACAGGATTGTAAACGTTACGGTGGGCAGAGACTTTTGACCGTTGATTGTACATATCAAATAATCTAAGTTTCCATTAAATAAAATAAATATCAACATCAAACTCACGCATTATAATGTCTTGTTTGTCCATTAGAATATTTGTTATTGTTGTGTCGTAGAAGATTATGGTCTCGTAAATTGCCAAATATACTGTCTCCTAATTCCTTAGGTCCATCTATTGAATTGTTTAAGCTAAAAAACCAAAGGGTTGTCTGTAAAGTTGGTTATAATTTTACGTGATAACGGCATAAGAAAACGATGAAAAATTGATTGATATTTTTTATTCCTTTACTTATATTTTCTTTCCGTTTTCTTTTCTTTTTTTTTACTTTATATATTTTTATTTTATATATTTTTATTATTATATATTTCGTCTAAATATACGTTTGGTTAAAACCTCGTACTGTCATGGGTGTATTTAGTCAAACTACCACGGTTAGCTAAAGGATTGTTTTGTCAAACTATAAAAATCTGTGAAAAAAGAAACTGAAGGGAGTAAGTATTGAAGAAAAACTGTCAATAAGCTGATTACCTGCTGAAAATTTGATCCGGTGGTGTATTCTCCATGGTAAAGATTGGCAGTACAACAACAGTGGGATCACAGGCACCATCATTACATTGCATTGGCACATCAAGTTGTTCTTCTGTTAAAAAATATAAAATAGGTGGTTTAGTTTAGTTTTACGGGGCTGTTTCCGCACTTAGCCTCATTATTTAGGCCATTGTGCATGTGAGAATATCCTACTTGTCACTCCAACCATCCCAGGTCCTTCCAGAAGGCTAGCAGCCTTTACAGGTTGCTACAGGTGGTTAAAACTTCTCCGTGATCCAGCCGTGAATAATTTTAACAACCTTGTTGACTTTCCTGAATTTGATCTGTTCAACATTTCTTCTTACATATCAAAAATACTCTGACAAGTCAGTGGTTGAATGCGGAACATTTAGTCTAAAGTTAAATTTTCTTTTTTTCACATTGTTATCGTTTATTTTTATTCTCTTCATTATGTGTAGTGTAAGATCAAGCGTCTAGTAAGCCATTTGCGGAAACATTTAAATGGTATTTAGTTTTAAGTTTAATTTTATACTCTAGTAAAGTGTAACTGTTTGTCTTCCTTTATATATAAAAAATAAAAATAAAATCTTAGCATTAAAAAATGTTAGTTGTCAACCAGAGGTAGATACGTCTTTGTGAAATAAAATTGACTACACAAAAGTAAGGCAATTTACTCATTTAGGATTACTATAGGGCGGGTCTAGACTAGAGCATTTACGAGCGGGAGCGGCGCTCCGCCAAAACTTCGGAGTTCCTGAGCTCCTGAGCTCCTGTGGACACTCAGCCATAGCCCTAGGTGTCCCACACGTGACCCCTGCAAGCTGATTCACAAACCATCGGAAGGCTACCGAAACGAATAAAACTGAAAAGATAAGGATGACAACACGTCAAAAGTCGCGGGAGTGAAAGAGCAGCAAATTATTTTTTCGTTTTAGTTGCCTTCCGACAGTTTGTGAATCAGGGGGCTGGACGGTGTTACAGGAGCAATCTCCTAGTTGGAAGGCTACCGAAACGAATAAAACTGAAAAGATAAGTATAACACGTCAAAAGTCGCGGGAGTGAAAGAGCAGCAAATTATTTTTTCGTTTCGGTTGCCTTCCGACAGTTTGTGAATCTCCTGGTTATCACCCACCGGCCTAAGTCGTATCGCCAAGCGAATTTATCCGTGTTCCTAAACAGAGGCCCACGCAGTTTCCATCGTGTGACAAAGTATTTCGTGAAAATAGGGAAACAACTTAAATAACACCGACGACCCAGTTGGCACAATGGTTACCATGCCAGACTGCCAAACATAGGGTTACGGGTTCGATTCCCGCCTCAGACAAGTATTTATGATATTTGTCTGAGGTCTGGTTGTTTCTATGTATTATAAGTATATATTTACAAAAAAAAAAGTATATAAGTAGTATATCCGTTGTCTAGCGCCCATAACACAAGTCTAGTGACTTAACTTAGGGCTAGATAGCGACGTGTGGAATTTCCTGTAATATTTATTTATTAAGAACAGGTCATTAGATATTTTTTGCTTTAATGTCAATCCAAAAAAATAAATTTTTATTGTGTGTGTTATTTTGTGACTAATGTTCTAAAAAAAACTTTTATTGGCCCTTATACATTGAAATGCTCTAGTCCATACTACCCTTATTTACATAGGTTGTCATAATCAGAAATGCCCTATTAGACCCCTAAGAGATTACAATGGTGTGGTAAAATGGGGTAAAATAGGGTGAAACAGGATTAATAAGATTAAGCTTCATGACACAGATATTTGTAGAACAGAGAAGGGTTTTGTTTGTGTAGAAACAAAATTGAATGCAAATCAGTATACAGGATTTTTTGTCTGACTTAAGGTAAGGTCGGCATGTGGCTCGTAGAACTGATGGCCGTTGGGGCCGAAAAGTCTTAGATTGGAGACCACGTACCGGAAAGCACAGCGCGGGACGGCCTCCGACTAAATAGACGGACGACTTGATTAAGGTTGCGGGAAGTCGTTGGACGCAGAGAGCATGCGACCGATCGCTCTGGAAGACTTTGGGGGAGGCCTATGTTCAGCAGTGGACATCCTGTGGCTGATATGATGAAGGTCGGCAGCAAAAATGTAGAGAACCACCGTAGAGAAAGAAAGAGATAAAGGAAGAAACCAGTTCATTTGTAACCAAAATAAACTACTATAAAAATATATTAGAGAATTCAAAAAGGAATACGACTCAGTCTATAAGGCTACACACCGCTTCACAACAACTGAAGAGTTCTAAAATTGCTTTTATTAGAATGTTTACAACGCGAGGTCCTTTAATCTTAAATAATAGCTTTTAAATAATGACTAAAACAAACTTACAAATATTTAAAATAATATAAAGTTAAAATAAAAACGTTGTTAATATGATATTTAAAGGGTGTTCTTGTGAAGTGTGGGTATTCACTAAGGGTTTTTAAAATTCCACCCCTAAGAGGATAAAATGGCGAAGTCGCGGCCAGCAGCTAGTTCAGTTATGATATCTACTATAAATTTAACTTAGTTAATTACTTAATTAAATTTATATTTATTCATTTTATTTTATTTAAGATTTTTTTACTTAGAAAATAAAAAATATTAGCCTATAAAGTTTAAATCAGTTAAAACTATTCTACAAAAGTCAACATCTAGGTACGACACAACGAAGTTTTACTAATTCTACACAGGTAGAATTCTAAATGGGTAGAATTAGTAAAACTTAAGACCTACTTTCCTACTTAGGTACATTTAATACGTAGTTTCAAGAAACAAGGTTGAAACATAAGTACTTTATCATACAACAATATGAACAGTTTGGCTGTTAGGTTGTCGGGGATAATGTCTAGATTACTCTCAATCCAGCGGCTCTTAATCGGTGGGTAATTATCCCCTGAATAAAATTGCAATTCTTGCGGGGGAAATTAGTAGATAAAAAATATTTAATAATTTGATGTGGTTGTAGCACGGGAAACGTTGATTGACAGAAAATAATCATCACAATCGGTTTATAAATTAAAAAAAACAATACCCTAACCGACTCAAAAAAACGTTTTTTCCTAGTTCCACCTAGCAAAGAGGAAAAAATTAAGTTGGGTGACACTAGGAAATCATTAATTAGATCTGGTACTGGAGTCATTCATTTCGATCAAATCATCAAAATAAATAAACACATAAGTACAATCAAATCGAACTCTTTTGTTTAAGACGGTTAAAATGAATGTGATTACAAACAAACAGACAGATGTCTGGTTGTCAATTCAGGCTGGGCGGGTTCTTGAAATTAATTTTGCAAAGTATCTTTCTTGCCTAGGGTACGATAGAGTTTTAAAATTGCAATTACTAAAATGTTTTCAATCCGAGCAGGGCTTTGAGAGGAAATCAGTTAGCCAAGTGATAGGGGTGACAAGTTTGAAAAGTTTAGGAACCACTTTTTTAGATAATCTGTAAGTACTTATTTACACGCAAATGTGAAATAATATTACGCAATAAATTACATAAACTTTGGGTAAATAGTCCAGAGAGAATTTACTGGATATTATAATCTTGGGTAGACCCAGTTTAGATACGAAAACTAAACAGGTTTGAAACCTAGATAGGTTTTAAAGTACTACTTAAATACTTTTCTTTTATAAATATATACTTTTATTATTACATAGAAACAACCAGACCACAGACAAATATCTAAGCATAAATACAAGTCTGAGGCGGGAATCGAATCCGCAACCCTGTGTTTGGCAGTCCGGCATGGTGACCATTGTGCCGACTGGGTCGTCGTGATCACTTGTGAAAACCAACGGTGACGTCATAAATACATTTTTCGGGGTTCCGTATCAAAGGTTCGCCTAGACAACCCCCTTTCGTATTAAACCCCTTCGCTGAAACACATTGTATAAGTCTTATATTCGTCACTCGTCACCATAACATCGTGCTGCGTGCTGTGTGACGAAATTGTTGACATGACGCCACCGGAACGTGACAACGTTTTTGTGAATGCAGGTGTTCCATCAATTCATGACGTTATCACGTCAAAAAACAAAAGAGTGACACACAAAAGAAAAAAAAACCATTAAAATAGGAGACGTGTGCTGACCCAAATGGGTCGACCTCAGTTAAAAGCTGCAGCCAAGCATGCTTAACTGCAGCGCTAGTTTTTCGGCCAGACCCATCCCGTTTGAGTACTTACTGTCCGTGTTCTTAGAAAGGCACAAACATTCGTTGTCTCCCTCACTGCCAGGTGGACAGCCGCACTTGTTGATCAGTGCCTCTGCACCATCTGGTGGAACGGTGTTATAAACAATATTCCCGGCTTGAGGTTTGCGTGAGAAGTTGCACACTATTTGGACGGTCTGAAAGAAACAGTTTCACTTAACTTCTTCGTATCGATGGAATTTATTAGGTAGGCTCACATCCGCCTACTCGAGTGTGTTGCCAAGTCATTGGCGTTGTTATTAGCTAACATAAGGTCAGCCAACGTTCAGCTATTAGGGCTGGAGGGACATTTGAAGAGCCCCGCAGCCGCAGTTGATATGGATCCATCAAATTAATCATCATCAACTAACTTTATCCCGCTTGCTTACACTCGTACCCACCTAGCAACGTACCCACTAGGAACGAATAGGAAAAAACTCTATTACCAGTAGGAACAAATGACACTCAACATTTTTTATAGTCGTTCCTACTTAGTAACGCTTCAATCGTTTCTTAGCAACGCTTTTACTTCAGTGTTAGATTTAATTATATGAAGCTGATGTACCAGGTGTCCATAGTTTGTAAGGAGCTCTCATTATTTGAAAGATAATCTAAGTGTAGGAATCTTTTCTAGCTGAACCCCGCGGTTTTACGCGCGTAATTTCCTATTCTGTGGGAATTTCGGAATTTAAGAAATTACATGACTATGACATTCAACTGCCTCGTGGTATGCAAAATTTCATCCAAATCGGTTCATTGGTTTCGGAGATTACCCTCTATAATCTCAAAAACTTTATCAGTTATAATATTATTTAGTATGGATTTGAGGCAGTAGCGTAGTGAGGAGGGGGGAAGGGGGGAAGGGGGGAATTCCCCGGGCGCCACCGTTAGGTGGGCGGCGGTCAGACAGACTACATTTTTCAAGGAGTTTGAAAAAAATAATATTTTTCACTCTGATGATTTTTATGACGACAAATGGCGACAAATTGCCAATATTATTATTTTATTTCAAAAGGGCGGTAAATTATGACTCCGCCCCGTGCGACAGAGACTCTACTCGGTGTTAGCCCATCTGCTCGGTATGATATATCAGCAGGTGTAGCCGGGCAAGCCAACTCCCTCAATTCATGTCCTAGACACTACATCACTCTAAATACCATGGATTAAAGTTGCAAGAAATACACTAACATTATAATTGGTGCCGGCATTACCATAGTATGCATACTCGGTGTATGCTGAAATACCGCATCCCATATGAGTCGTTGATCCGTGAATCATTGCTAGGTATAGACGCCCTTTTGTTGAACGCTTGCTGAAACAAAACGGAGCAAGTAATTTTCCGGGGTCAAAACTTTCGAATTGAAATACATTATCAGGCCGTCATCTAAAAGTAGATTTTTTCACCGACTTCACTTTGTTCTCAGATTATAATATTAATATGCGCACCTTATTTTTGTCCCTGAATTCTGGAAAACAGCAGAAAGCCAATTTGTCCGGGAGGCCACTGCAAAAAACCCTTACTCATACAAAATAGAATCTATGAAAATAATGGTTACCCTGTAAGGGTACCTGACCTTAAGCAGTTTTAAACTAGTCTTCAATAAGTTGGTAGGCTTTTTGTGACAAAAACCTCGTCGAACAATAGACCGAAACTTGTGTGGTGTCTTACACCTGACTCCGAGAACAGTAAAAAAAATTGGTCGGCCGAATCTTATGTTCGTACGTTCCGCTGTCCCTCCGAATTTATGTGGCACTTTTCAGCTGCATTTTACCTCATCGATAAATAAAATGAAACAAACGGCTTTTGATAGCTTAATTCAAGCTGTTCACGTATGACTTGGTCAGCCGCGTTAACCTGGTTTATTTATACTAGCAAGCCGTTGAGGGCTTCTTCTGTGCACTTTAACAAACAACTTTTGTTCTACGACTATTGGAAATTCGAAAAAAATCTGAGGTTATGTACATTCGAAAAACAGCTGATTTTTTTTAAAACAAAGGTCATTTAAACTAAGAAAAGTAGATAAACCTTAAAAAAATAAGTAAAATTTTAAGGTCAATGACCTCTGCGTGTATGGAGCAGCTGATTTTCAGGTAAATCTAATCTCAAAACTTTAAAAAAATTTGGAATTTCCAAAATTCGTAGAACAAAAGCTGTTTGTTTAGATGCACAGAAGTAGCCCTCAACGGCTTGCTAGTATAATTACCAATAACCCTGATACCACATTGACTGACAAAAATCACTTTAAAGAAATTTTTACTTTAAATATTTCGCAAACGGATCCCTGAATCGAGAAATGGTTTTCGGAGACCCACAATATTTTTAAAAGACCTGTTCAACGTCACACTATGTTATAGACAGAAAAATAAAAGGTAGCCCCCACTTTACCGTAAAAATTATTTGTATTCAAAGTAGTTTACCACTGTGTAGGCTTAATTAATATACAATGTATGTACTCTTGCCATTTACAACTTTCTAGTACGAGTTTACAACTTTCTAGTACCTACTAAGAGTTTCTGGGATACCATTAGCCAAGGTAAAAGCTAAAACCGAGAAAACCCGAAAGCTGGCCTATAAACTACCGGTCCATTAATCTACTGAGCTGCCCTCTCAAAGTGTTGGAACGTGCCATTCTGACAAGAATAGAGCTTTATCCCAAAGAGGATGGATTTCGAAAGGAGAGAAACTGTGCAGTCAATGTCTTAGCACTTACCACCCACATAGAGTCTGGTTTCCAAAAAACAGTAGAAGGCTGTGGCGGTGTTTGTGGGCTACAGCAGCCTACGACACGGTATGGAGACAGGGCTTTGTGTACAAACTCTTCGCAGCAATACCTTGTCGAGAAATTGTAAATCTCATCTCCAATATGCTATTCGAAAGGGTGTGTGAAGTCTTATCTGGATCCAATGAAAAAAAAAACACCTCACCTTGATCCATCCTGGATTTGGCCAACGAATCTACTGCGAATGATCGTTTTTTTGGGGAGCACGAGGAGTCGAAAGCGTAAACGCAACTGCCTACCTCAGGGCTTTGTTTTAGAGCCCCAATTATTCAACCTGTACATGCACGACCACAGAATCCACAAACTTAATGTACGCAGACAACTTAGCTCTAGTTACCCAGAAAGGAGACCTCAGACAGGCTGAAACTGTGTTGTACAACGTTCTACATTTATACTCCAAATTCTTAGAAAACTGGAGGCTCGTCCCCAGTATTTCAAAACAGGAGGGGTCGTGCTTCCACTTTCAAAACAGTCTTGCAAACTACAAGCCTACTTAGAAGGAAAATCTAAAATATAACAGTAAATTTTTAGTGGGCACCCCGACTAAAAATAATCTGTAATCGAAATGAAATCGGACGATATTTAACCTGACTTCAAATTGCTGTCAATTGAACGAAGTCTCGACTTAATTTCTTTACAAAAACTAAGCGCATAATTTACTTTCAAATCGCCGATGAGTCCTCATAGTGGCATAAGTATAGAAGTTCCTTGGTGTATTTAAAACAGATTTAGTGAAGCGGGGCGTTTTAACAAGGTTTTAACCAACAGCGCTTCGCAAAAACTCTGCGTGCGGAGCCTGTTTGCTGCAATTATATTGGTGGAAACGCCGCTACGCTACCTCAAATACCTAAAATAAGTATTTACAGAAATGAAGAAAGTCTATTTTAGATCATAATCTAAGGAAGTGTCTCCGAAGGAAGTGTCTAAGAAGAAACTCACTCAACCCAATCAGGATAATCTGCAATCATTTCTTTATCCACATCATTCTTTCCAGCGTACCAAGACTTCACAGCCTGGCCGACAGCGTGCAGCAGTTTCGCATCATTCAAACCTTTGAAATTTTTTTCGTTACTGGACATCATGGCCCAGTCTGGGTACGAAAACCGGGACTTGCCAGCCGCCTGTCCAGGGTCGGAGAAACGGTCTGAAAATGATAAATTTACCTACTTTAATCATAGATTTGCTTGCGTAAATAATGATCGCATGGTAATATTTGAGCATATACACAAATATTACAATTACAATTAAATTGATATAAGTAATTTAGTGAATTAGATGTCAAAAAAACCATTAAAAGTTTTTCATTCTCTTCATCAGCATCTGACGCCATTCCACATATAGGAACTTCAAGAACCTAACCTCCTTGCAAACAAGTAATTTTTGTTCGAAGTTCTTTCTCTAGCACTATACTCAGATGACAAATACTTATGACCTACATTCAACAGTGTAGAAAATGAATAAAACAGGCTAAGGTCTCAGAAATTAACTATTTTTGAAAAAAAAACTAAATTAAAATCGGTTCATCCGTTCGGGAGCGACAATGCCACAGACAGACGCCAATACACACACACAGACACGTCAAACTTATAACACCCCGTCGTTATTGCGTCGTGGGTTAAAATGCGACTGCAACTAAACTTGGTAATTTAAAACATAAAGGTTACTCAATAACTCCGGGTGTCATGTTTTTTTTTTTTTGGATTCTCATATGTAACTGATCGTAGGTTACCAAAATAATTTAAAAAATAAAAGTATATCTTGGCTCTACCAGGCTAAAAAAATGACATTTTTATGGTTATTCTAAATTATATTTTAAGACTGAACTAAATATAAAAAATATTTACTTTTTTTTTCTATTTATGTTTAATACAAACACCATGTTTCAATTTGCATGCCAATGTATTCGAATCTGTTCGGTTTCAACCTGCAAATACCAACTTTCAACTGTTTGTTTCGAGGACTTTTCTGACTAGGTTCGCCGGTGTTTTTTTTACAGCCAAAGTATTTTTACTGTTTTAAAAGTACCTCATATGCAATTATTACAGTATAGCAAAGTTAAAAGTGGACTTTGGAGGCTATTTGTGCTATATTAAAAGCTTTTATTTAACTTGTTTATGTGTGTAATATGTATATTTGTTCGGGTCAAATCTTGCAACTTAATTTTTTTTATCATACAGAGAATTTGACGATCGGCAGCTACCAACTATTGAGGGGCATCGTAAAATTTTAGGATCTATTCAATTCAGATATAATACAGTATGGGATTGTTTCAGAAGATATTCACAATATTTTGACCAAAGTTTCGATTACAAATATACTAAAGGAACAAGTTAATCAGTTGCTGTAATCTTAGTCCGCAAAATTCTTCAATGAGAAGAGATACCCCGAAACATCGATTGCGACGTCAAGTCACGCATTTCAGCGACTTAGGCCAAGTGGCGTGAGGTGACTGGTGTCATTTGCGACCCCAAAATGCCGGTTATACTAAACGAACAGGTCTATAAAACCATCATTGACCTGTCCTTTTGTATGGTAGTGAGGCGTGGCCAGTGCTTGAGCGACATAAGCAGGAGCTGCATGTCAGGGAGACGAAGATGTTGCGCTGGATGTGAGGAGTGACGCGAAAGGATCACGTCAGGAACTCTCGCATCCGGGGCAGCCTTCAGATAAATTGCAAGAATATCGCCTACGTCCGCTGGTACGGTCACGTCTTGCGAAAACCGGCAAGTTACGTGGGGAACAAATGTCTTGCCATGGCGCCTCCGTCGGGTCGTGGCAGACTAGGTAGACCCAAGAAGTGCTTGACGTCGTAAAGGGTGATATGCGTGCAAATGGTCTTACTAACCAGGATGCCGAAGATCGTGCGAAGTGGAGGCGTAAAAGTAGGAAAGCGGACCCCGGGCTCCCGAGAGGGATGCAACTGGGAACATCGCTCGGATGATGATGAAGAGACACCCCGAAAATGAAGTGAATAATAGTTTTAAACCTTTAGCGAAGTGTTTTTAGATTGACCTGAGACATTTCGACGGGGCTGGTTATAAATGCACTGCATTTTGTGTATCTTATTTATGTTTAAAACCTGAGAATGTTTCCATCATTGAGATAAGTCTATGTTGGATCAAATAAATGACAGGAAAATGGTTTTAAGCGGTGTAAGTAAGAAAGTAATGGCTAGATTTAATAAAACGTTATTCCATGTATGTTTAGATCTTTAAAATTACGCAACGGATTTTAATGCAGTTTTTTTGTAATACACGGAGAGATTCAAGTAGAAGGTTTATATGTATAGACATGCATAATATAGCCGTGCAAAGCCGGAACGGATCGCTAGTTGTATTATAATTATGTCCCATATATCACAGGGCTATAGAGCTCCAGGTGGAAGGCGTGCGTTGAGCCAAAAACAACACGTAGAGTTGCCTTACAATAACAAGTTTTATACCAATATATGATGTGGACACCAAAGCGATGATTAAATTTGTCTGAAGTATAAAATGCAGTCAAAAACAACATCCATTTTGGGTAGAACTATTCATAAACTACCGAATAAAATTACTTAGGTACTTAGGTGGGCTTACTTAGGTAAAATTTAGTCGGAAATTATATCAGTAAAATTATCTGCTGAAATATGTACCTAAATTTAACATGCAATAAATCATTTCATTCATTCATTCTTGGACTCTGTAATGGGATGGTAGTGATCTGAATACTGAGGAACTATTGCTTTTTTGTTGTCTTTGTGGCTATACATTTTTATACAATACAATGACAAAGCACACACCTACGTAATTAACACAACAATTAACAAACGTACCTTGTCTGCCCTTTTATGTCCTATCTCAAAGAGAAAGTTTAAGCAGGTACTTTGATACGGGCCTTTTAAGTTGATCCTTAGAGATTTGCGGGTATACGAGGACTGAAAAGGGGACCCTTGTCACAGCTAGGCATAAGCGATGAAATTATATTAAATGTTTACTCTAAAAAAGGAATAGTTTCATTATGTAATTTTATAGAAGGCAGAAAATGTCTATGACCAGGACTGTAAGGGGACCCTTGTGATAGCTAGACACAAGCGATGAAATGATATTAAAATAATAATGTTTACTTTGAAAAAGGAATACTTTCATTATGCCTTTTTATAGAAGGCAGAAAATGTCTATGATCAGGACTGTACAGGGGACCCTTGTGATAGCTAGGCATAAGCGATGAAATGATATTACAATAATAATGTTTACTTTAAAAAAGGAATAGTTCAATTATGCCTTTTTATAGAAGTTAGAAAATGTCTATGAGCAGGACTGTAAGGGGACCCTTGTGATAGCTAGGCACAAGCGATGAAATGATGGTAAAATAATAATGTTTACTTAAAAAAAAAGAATCGCGGTAAAGCTATTCATCGTGCGAGCTTCGTACAGTCGTACCATATACATACACGTTAAGCGAACGCCCGGCCGAGCTACATGGTAGGCGGAGTGGTTGGTGTTAGGTTTTATGTTCGTTACGGAATTAAAAGCTATGCAATAGCATAAAAATATATATTAGAAAAAAAAGTAATTTAAATAAAAAAAAATCTTTATCATCGTCTTCTTATATGACGTTATCACGTAAATTTATCGTTCGTAAACCGACTTCACAGACCACCATTATTTTTAGTTTAATATTTTAATTCGGGATTTTTACCTACGATTCTTTCATTTTGTATTTTGGAGGCAAAAGACAAACTATTTTCGTAGAGGCATGGGACCATATTTTGTCGAACCATGACATCAAGCCTTTATTCTGGCATTAATAAAAATATTTATATTCTATTCTATCAATTTAAAATGAACTTACTTGTGGCTCGGCACAGGTCGAGTCTCAAAACACAACTGTTTGCCAAAACTTGAGCAAATGTCGCCAGCTCTTGGTCCCAAACCTGGAAAAATTTAATGAGAACTTTGAGGTGAAAGGGTACCGGCGCTATCTCCATACAAACGTAGTCAAATTTAATAAACAAAAAAAAACAAGTCATAGCTGCATGGTCATTATAATATGTATATGATTTTATAACCAAACTAGCTTTTGCCCGCGACTTCGTCCGCGTAGAAGTCGAAAACTCGAAGTAGATTGAACCAAAAACTCACGTTGTCCCATACACACTTTGCCCTCCTTTTACACCCCCTTAGGAGTAGAATTTAGGAAAATCCTTTCTTGTCGGATGCCTACGTCACACACAGAACACACTCTCCAAGTTTGTGGTCTCTACGATCAGCGGTTTAAGCTGTGCGTTGATCTGTCAGTCAGTCAGCAGTTCAGGACAAAGCATTTTATATGTATAGAAGATTAGCACAAAAAGCACTCAGGTCCTTACGAACCGCTTTGTATATCAAATCGTACGGGCAAAGCATGAGGTTAACTAAATTGGTAAAGAAAAAAAAATCTGCCAAGTGCGAGTCGGTCTCGCACACGAAGGTTCCGTACCATGTTGTATGGGAGCCCCACCTAATTTTTAGGGTACCTCAAACGGTAAAAAAAAACCTTAATAGATCACTTTCTTGACCGTCTGTCTGTCTGTTTAGTATTTGTATAGCGGCAACTGAAATACATAATCTGTATCTGTATTTAATCCAGTAAGTTTCTTGTGCCTTCTCATTGGTGGGCGCGTTCCAAAGGCACACATCCTAACTTAGTTTTTAAGACGTTTCTATGTGATCTGTGTACAAATGTATTAAGCATCCAAATCCATTTGACGACCCAGGTGGCACAATGGTCACCTTGCCGGACTGCCAAACACAGGGTTGCTTGTTCGATTCCCGCCTCAGACATGTATTTATGCTTAGATATTTGTCTGTGGTCTGGTTGTTTCTATGTATTATAAGTAAGTATATATTTACAAAAGAAAAGTATATAAGTAGTATATCCGTTGTCTAGCAACCATAACACAAGTCTAGTTACTTAACTTGGGGCTAGATGGCGTTGTGTGGATTGTCCTGCAATATTTAAATGTTTTTTTTTTGTCTTTGGCTTTGACTGTGAAAATTTCAACTGTCTAGCTATCACGGTTCATGAGATTTATCTCATGAACCGTGATGAGCCTGGTGACAGACAGATGGACAGACTTAGTAATCTACGGAGTTTTAGTGATAGGGTCCCGTTTTAATCCTTCGGGTACGGAACCCTAAAATAATAAGTAAGTGCTTACCATTCGGAACATTCCATATGCTCTTGGCAACAATACGCCGTTCTTCCCTGTCTCTGTTCCTCGGGCTATTTTACCCCGAATTCTAAAAAAACACAATTATTTAGGTGAAAGGGTACCGGCGCTCTCTCCATACAAACATAGTCGACTGTTTCCTCTCTGGATAATGATACTAGCACAAATATTTTTGTGGCATAAAACCTATAACTGCCATGACTATGTCCCTATGTCTTGGATTTTTTCATTTCTAATCATCATAGAAATTAAGAGTTTATAAACAAATAAAAAATAAAACATAGGGGCATGGTCATGGCAGTTATAAGTTTTATGCATCAAAAATATTTGCTCTAGTGTCATTATCCAGGGAGGAAACAGTCGACTACGTTTGTTTAGAGAGAGCGGCCGCTACCCTTTCCTCTTAAAGATCTATAGCTGCGCTCCACAGTTTCACCCGCGTAAGTCTCGATCCCGTGGCAATATCAAAATAAAAAGTAGCCTATAGTCTTCTTCGATAAATGGACTATCTAACACAAAATGATTTTTTCAATTCGAACCAGTAGTTCCTGAGATTAGCGCGTTCAAACAAACTCTTCAGCTTAATAATATTAGTATGGATTTTGACGTGATAAAGTCTAATAGATTGATGGAAAACCTACATTTACAAAAAATGCCACGGTAATATTGTGACGTCATGCGTCATGGTAACATGACCATGACGCGTCCGTTCCCGTTAGGAAACAGAGTATTTAATAATAATATCGCTCATCTGGGGTTATGTTATGATGACAAGTGACAAGTAGAAGACTTATTTATATGAAATATATCGCACCTCCGCTCAAATAGTGTCATAACTCAAAAAATGAAAATGTCGAGAAAAAGGTGTCTAAAGTAACAGTTTTATTTTTTTTTCGGTTTTTTAGTCTTAATTTGAAAACTAATAGAATTAGCGATATGAACTTTTCAGTAGGTTTAAACGATTTTTTAAGCTTTACAAAATGGTGTTATTAGGTTTCCTGAAAATATGAAAAAAATTATATGATTTTTTAATTGTGACACTATATTGTTAAAAAAACGATTAAGTTAAGAAATATTATTTATTGTTAGAAATTTAATTGATATATATCGAGATACTACACTTTTAGTAGGAAAATCAACAGATTGTTTTAAAATTATCTTTTCATATATTTCGTCATAAACCGACAAACAACACTATAGATGAGATTTAGACAGGCGAATACCTTGCGCAAGTCATTAAAGTGACACTGTTCGTGTTTGGCATGTCGTTGCTTTCGGTTAACATTATAATGACACTAGCGCCTTCTAAGGTCAAACAATTGAACTAAAGACATGACGCTTTTTGAGATAAGACTTTGAAGGATTGCGAATCTAATGGTGCAATAAAACTGATTTTTGTTATTTTTTTTGAGTTATGACACTATTTGAACGGAGGTGCGATATATATATATATAAAAGAACAAAAAAAAAGAAAAAAAATAAGGAAAAAATGTAGGTAAAGGAATAAAAGAAAAATCGAAATCTTCATCGTTTTCTTGTGACGTTATCACTTAAAATTATCGTCCGTAAACCGACTTTAAAGACAACCATTTTTTTTTTATTTAACTTACGCATTGCATACTTCAAGTAGTCTTTCAGCTACTACTGGAGTAATTGATACATTTTGTGGATTACTACATTGAGGTCCAAACTTTTTATCCTGAAAAAAAAAAACTTATATTGGTGTAAAAAAATACAAACAACCGAATTGAGAACCTCCTCCTTTTTTTGAAGTCGGTTAAAAATTCGGTAATTCCTCTGTCCTAGGTTCAAGATATTATCCAACCATGTGGCACTGCATATTAATATTTATATATCTACAGTGTAAACGACACTCGAAGGGACTCTGCATATCTGCATATTTTGACGCTATAGAGAGTTTGAAATCTGTCATTTTGACAGTTACCTGCCATTATGTCTAGTTTTTTCGATAGTCTTTTGTTTCCGTTTCGATCATCATTTCGATACTCTTTTGTTTATATTTGTTTGTTTCTAAATCGATAGTCTTTTGTTTCCGTTTCGATCATCATTTCGATAGTCTTTTGTTTATATTTGTTTGTTTCTAAATCAAAGTTGGTTTTGTGCGTAATTAGTATTTTGCGTAAGTAGTATTTTGCAAGTTATGCGTTTTGCGTAAAGGTGGTGTTTTGCGTAGTTGGTATTATGCGTCTAAAGGGAGGGGGCCGCGAGCGTACGTTACGATAAATTAAAAAAATATATATTCGGAATTGTGAGATAGTATTATTTCTTAATTATATTTAATGTTGTAGACATTCTGTAGTATATTTAGAATCAGCTTTGCACCCGTGCAAAGCCGGGGCGGGTCGCTTGTTTAAATTATTTTGGTATTACTTTGTCGGAAAATTTTGCTTCGCAAACTCTTAACATTACAGCTAGCGATCTTCTGGCTTTAGATAATCTATTTAATAACATTCTTGTTACTGGCCCACAGAAAATGGATACTAGGAACGTATTTCCAGAAACCACGAGCTCGAGATTTACAAAGGAACCGCAGAGTGTACCTAGTCATAAATAAATCTTCTCTATACATATAAAATTATTTGTCCTGACTGACTGACGGATCAACGCACAGCCTAAACCGCTGGTCGTAGGAACCTGAAACTTGGAGGATGTGTTCTTTGTGTGACGTAGGCATCCGATAAGAAAGGATTTTCGGAAATTCTACTCCTAAGAGGGTGAAAAAGGGGGGCAAAGTTTGTATGGGACGACGTGACGTACCCCATGAGTTTCTTGTGCCTTCTTCTCATTGGTTGGTGCGTTCCGAAGGCACACATCCTAACTTAGTTTTTAAGACGTGTCTAAGTGATCTTATACCTAGGTATTAAGCATTGAAAGGAATAAAGATTTTTGACTTTGACTTTGATTCCTTGATCCATTTTCAACTTATACGCGGACGAAGTCGTGGGCAAAAGCTAGTCAGTTTATAAATATTAAGTACTTATACCAAGAAAAAAAAATTTAAAGCGCAAAACTTGCGATTTTTCTCTCATATAAAAATACTAAAGGATAAACAGCCATAGATAATTACTTATGTTAAGGTCCTACGTTTTCCCTACTTAATGTTCTAGACATTCCTACGTTTTATACTGAGATATTTAACTTATTATGACTTAAAGTAGGCCTAATATAAACTTTTGTAGGCGCAAAGTCAATAATATCACCGTTTAACATCCAGGAAGTACTTTGTTTCAGCGTGAAAAAGGAGACCAATTTTACGTATGTAGTGGTGCACTGTCATATTGGCGTATGGTCTAGTGTGACTGAGATATAGACACATGCATAGATGTGCAAACACGCGACGTTGTCGCGTTGTGTGTGGAAGCAGGAACACGCAATTACGCTAGAGCAGAGCCGCACTACAGTTTGCTCGATAAGGGCGACGTTGCCTCTCCGTCTAATCTGTCTACTACAAACTACAAAATCAAAATATTTTCAATTGCATGAAATTCAACTCAAGTGTTGCCAGACCCCTAAACTTGCAAGATTTTGTGTAACTTTTGGCACTGTCGCGTCACTTTTAATACTTAAATTATACATTATTTTGATAGACTGTCACTGTACATATATAATAAACAAATAAATATTTATACTTGTTTGAATTTAATTAGTAGAATATAAAATGAATCTATATGAAAATTAGGAATTCGCGAGAAAAATACCAAGCAGTCTTGTTGTTTTTTAGTATCACAAAAAAACAATGAGACTGGCAACATACAACGAGTTTGTTTGTTTTGACAAGCCGGTGACGTTTGGAAAAAAGTCAAAAATTGTCAAAAAGCTAGTGATTTTTTATACTGCATTTTTCCATGAAATATTTTAAATGTGTAGATAAAATTCTAAATGTGTAGATTTACAAATTTGGTACTGGAGCAGGTATTTACTCAGAATCTTTACAACTATGGAGTAGTTTGGGTCAATACACTACGGTTTCCCAGGCAGAGATGTATGCCTTCATAGCATGTGCAGAGGAAAATTTGAAAATGAGTGTAGAGAACAAGGTCATATACATTCTTAGCGACAGGCAAGGTCAACTCAAAACTGGTCTGAAAAATGCGGTGAAAACCCTAAACAAGTTGGGCCATAGGAACTAAGTACGACTAATCTGGGTCCCAGGTCATGAAGGAATTGCAGGAAATGAGAAGGCTGATGAGCTGCAAGGACAGGATTGGCAAGTGCTATGCTTGGACCAGAACCATGTATGGGCCTCCCAGCATGCACAATCACAAAAAAAAGCTATGGAGCACATCCTGTGTGAATGCGACGTCTTAGCAGCAAAGCGTATGGGCCTCCTTGGGAATGCATATCCCAAACCGGAGGAACACAGAGCGTTGCTGGCTATGTCAGCCTCCGATATATGATAAGATACAACTAATTTAAAATAAATAAACCTTTTTGTACATTACTTTGTCTTTATTTTTCTTTTTCCATTTAGACCTGGTACAATATGCATCGTTCAGAGTTCATCGTAGTTAAAAAAAAAATTGATCCTGTTTTTGGAAAATTTATTCAAAAATAGATTTTCATACAAAAAAATAATATTTGAATCGAGATTTGAACCGGGTTTCTTCAGAACACTACCCTACCACTCTAAATGACTACAACGGTAACTATAGGACTACATCAAATATAGTCTATAGTTGCTACAGTTTATTATTTTGTATGTGTGCGTGTCATATATATCGTAACAACAGGTGACAAGAGTTGAAATTTGTACTCGCCAAATACATAAAATTGTGACTTCCAATAAGTTAAATTATGTTTGAAATATGTTCAGAGAAAACTGGGAAACACGCAAAATATATTGAAATACTTCTATTCTTCGTCAATTATAGCAAAATAAAATAAAAATATACTTTCGGGAAAACAGCGCCATCTAGCGGAATACTTTTCTTAGAGATACGAAACGATCAACCTTAATATTTATTTTTATTTTTAATTTATTTAATAATAAAATTTTATCATATCGCAAATTGTACGTCCTAAACCCTTCCTAAGCCTAACGTAGGTTTTTGTTTTTAAAATAAAAAATACTTAAAAAGTTTTTTTTTATAAAAAATAAAAAATGCTTCCGTCAGTTAAAATTTTTATGTGCGAATAACATAAGTATATATAGCTAAAACGTAAGTATCGCTATTTATGCACTTAAAAAAAAACTTTTTGGCCTTACTCAGAGATAGCCCGTTAAATGTCCCAATAAACGCTAAGTGAATGGAAGAAAATGACATACTGCGCCGACTCCAAATAAATTGGGATAAGGGCAGGAAGATGATGATGATGATGAAACTCGAATATCTACGCGATGCACTACAATCATTTATTAAATGGAACTCATGGTCATGACGACACAGTTGGCACAATGGTCACCATCCCGCCTGCCAAACACAGAGTTGCAGGTCGATTCCCGCCTCAGACAAGTATTTATGCTTATATATTTGTCCGTGGTCTGGTTGTTTCTATGTAGTATAAGAATATATTTACAAAAAATATATTTTAGTCAGTTCTGACTAAAATATATTGACGCAAAATCCGTCTGCAATAAGCACTTCCGTCCTAAAAGGAACCCTCAGATTTCTGAGATTTTTACAAAAGAAAAGTATTTAAGTAGTATAATATCCGTTGTCTAGCACCCATAACACAAGTCTAGTTATACTTAGCTTGGGGCTAGATGGCGATTTGTGGAATGTCCTGCAAAATGTATTATTTTATTTCTTTATTTATTATCACCACGTGATTGATCCTCGCAGACAAATAACTTTTCAAATGGATTAGGTCAGTTTTGTCTACAACTCTGTGGTATTATCTTTTATATTACATCACGTATCCAAAGTTTTTTTTAAGGAGAAAAGTTTTTGCGTGTTAAGAGTCGTGAAAGGGCTTAGTCCACTCCCAATATTTACCTACTGTACTTGAGCGGTTTGAACGGTATCCAATCAGGCTTATAACTTCGTACTTACTTTTTAGTTACCTACTTTAATGTTTTTGGAACACGAGACGTTTTGGGCGTTGGACCTTAAGAGGAAAGGGTACCGGGGGCTCTCTCCATACAAACGTAGTCGACGGTTTTCTCCCTGGATAATGACACTAGAGCACATATTTATGTTGCATAAAACTTATAACTGCCATGACCATGCCCCTATGTGTTGTTTTTTTATGTTCTTGTTTTTTAAATCTTAATTTCTATGATAATTAGAAAATGAAAAAAATAACATAGTCATGGCAGTTATAGGTTTTATGGCACACAAATATTTGTGCTAGTGTCATTGTCCAGGAAGGAAACAGTCGACTATGTTTGTATGGAGAGAGCACCAGCACCCATTCACCATAACAATAGTAATATTACATCTAATCAAAAATAGTACATTACGATATAAGTGTGGTAAATTGATCTTTGCATAGAGGCGGTTTATGACGCGCGAGCGGTAGCGAGCGTGTCATAAGAAGCCAAGATGCAAAGATCAATTCCACACGTATATCGTACGACGTTTTTTATCACAGTTGCGAATAAAAGAAAATACTTGAAAAGAAAACAAAATAATAATTAACAAAATATTTGTGATAACTCTATGTTTACATTTTTTTAAGGCAATATTTTTTTGTTAATTATGCTCCGGAAAGGCCAGGCTAAAGACTTTTAACCTATACATCCTCGTGTGACATACATTATTTTTTAGGGTTTTTCTATTTGTTTTTGCGTCGGGGGTTAAGAAAAAAATACAATGGTACGGAAAAACAATATATTTAAGTAAAGAAAAAACAAAAAATAAACAACTCAATTTTTGATCGTTTTCTGAGTCATTATCACGTAAAATTTTCGTTCGTAAACCGACTTTAGAGACAACCATTTTTGCTAGCTAAAAAACTCTTTGGTACCTACCTTTTCGGGATAACTTTACAGCACTAGTTAACAAATCTAAAACGCACGCGTGCATAATATGTTGGATTATGAGCCTAAAAGCCGTTGAATAAGATCCACTTTATGAGCAACTGTGATAAAAAAATATATACGACCCAGTTGACACAATGGTCACCATGCGGTACTGCCAAACACAGGGTTGCGGGTTCGATTCCCGCTTCAGATAAGTATTATGCTTAGATATTTGTCTGGTCTGGTTGTTTCTATGTACATATTTTAAGTATATATTTACAAAAGAAAAGTATAAAAGTAGTATATACGTTGTCTAGCACCCATAACACAAGTCTAGTTATTTAGCTTGGGGCTAGATGGCGATGTGTGGAATGTCCTGCAATATTTAATTATTTATTCATTCAGTGCAACTTTAATCCATGCTATACAGGGCGTCCAGAGATAAGAATTCGTCTATACGTGGGTTCGAATCTCAGGCGGCCGTGCACCAATTGATTTTTGTTAGGAAAAATTTATGTGCGCTTATTGACATTGCTCTTACGGTGAAGGAAAACATCGTGATGAAACACGCGGCTTAGTTGGCTCCAGAAGTATCATATTTTATTCGGAATACAAACAGCACTACTCACAAACATATAAATCAACCTTACTTACTAAAAAACCATTTACAAGTCTCCGCATATATATTGCTAAACGCTAAGACGCATCGCATAAAAACAGAAGTATTTACTTGACTAATAAATAACGAAATTAATAATAATAATAAAGAAAGGAAAATGTATACTTAAGAACAGATAATTTAAAATATATATATATTATAAAAAAATAAACATGAAATATAGTTAAGAGAATAAATAAAGTTAAGAGTCCGCAATCAACCAACGAGATGTTAATGCTCTTTTAATACTGTAAGAGGAGGTGTTAAAGAGATCCAGTTCCGGGTAGTCAACCAGCGCATTGAGACTGTTTGCAGCTCTTATAAGAAAGGAATTCCGCCTATATTTAGTACCGCCACGCATGACACCTAGACGAGACGCCTAACGATTCTCTCGCAAAATAGATCTAAGGGGGCACCTTTATACACACCAGGGATAAAAGATAAGCCGAATCTACCTCTGATTGAGCAATTTTGAACGACAATTGTATTGACAAGTTCTCTCTTCTGGACACGCTCGACTAAGCTGAGAGGGTAGTAGGTGCTGGGCTAGCCTACTCCATCCTCACGCAAAAGGGACCCAATTAAAAAGAGTCTAGTTGCGGAAAAATGCCCGTATACATACATACGTCTGGAGCCAACTAAGCCGAAGGTCTGGACACTTAATAGGTGAAAAAATAACTTACAGGATTATAAAACATGCACATAACATGGGTTCCTTCAGCGCAGTACTTCATTTTCGGACAATAATCGTTGAGGTACACACCTTTTTGTCTACTGCCATCATGTACTATAGAACTTTGAATGACATGTAGGATAAACAGGAATATTAACTGAAAACAATGGAAAGAAAACGTAGAGATAAACTTCATACTGGATAACCTTCACTCACGTCCCTCGAAGGGGGGTGAAAAAGGGGGGCAAAGTTTTTATGGGACAACGTGATTCCTTGGTCCATTTTCGACTTCTACGCGGACGAAGTCGTTTTTAGTTTTTTTTTTGTAAATGGCAAAACAACGTTTACAGGGACAGCTAATCTTTACCAATATTATAAAGCTGAAGAGTTTGTTTGTTTGTTTGTTTGAACGCGTTAATCTCAGGAACTACTGGTTCGAATTGAAAAAATATTTTTGTGTTGGATAGTCTATTTACCGAGGAAGGCTATAGGCTATTTTTTATTTTGATATTCCCACGAGATCGGAAGTTACGCGGGTGAAACCGCGAGGCGCAGCTAGTTATATATAATACTAGCAGCGCTCCGCAGTTTCACCCGCGTAACTTCAACTCAAGCAGGACCTTAGAATCTTGCTTCAGTTGAAAATATAGTTTAAAAATAGTTTTTGTGCTGTATACTGTGGGGTTGCACTTTTGCTGCCTGATTGGACATGTATTATCCGTAATAAACGTCTTTATTATTCAATGGATATGAAAAAAAGAGCTACGGTCATAAGAGAGAAGCTTTCACCCCACAGTAGGCGAGTAGGCTGATTTTCTGTATTTTTTGGAAGTAATAGAAAGACACATTTCAAGCCGTTTGTTGGTCTCGGTTGCTAGTAGAAGTCATAAAGTTAACGACTACAAAACTAAAACAATGAATGAGCTAATTTGAGAAGAAGCAGACTGACCTACTCACACACATAAAGCAAAAAAAAAACAGTTACAGATAATTAAATAAGTAAATAACTTTAATTAAATAACTTTATATACAAATTAGTAATCTACGCGAACCGTGTGACGCAGAAATAATACTTCATGATTTAAAAATATACTTATAAAAAGTATTTTATAAACAGTTTTTTATCACAGTTGCTCATAAAGTGGATCTTATTCAACGGCTTTTAGGCTCATAATCCAACATATTATGCACGCGTGCGTTTCAGATTTGTTAACTAGTGCTGTAAAGTTATCCCGAAAAGGTAGGTACCAAAGAGTTTTTTAGCTAGCAAAAATGGTTGTCTCTAAAGTCGGTTTACGAACGAAAATTTTACGTGATTATGACTTAGAAAACGATTAAAAATTGAGTTGTTTATTTTTTGTTTTTTCTTTACTTAAATATATTGTTTTTCCGTACCATTGTATTTTGTTCGTAACCCCCGACGCAAAAACAAATAGAAATACCCTAAAAAATAATGTATGTCACACGAGGATGTATAGGTTAAAAGTCTTTAGCCTGGCCTTTCCGGAGCATAATTAACAAAAAAATATTGCCTTAAAAAAATGTAAACATAGAGTTATCACAAATATTTTGTTAATTATTATTTTGTTTTCTTTTCAAGTATTTTCTTTTATTCGCAACTGTGATAAAAAACGTCGTACGATATGCGTGTGGAATTGATATTTGCATCTTGGCTTCTATAACACGCTCGCTGCCGCTCGCGCGTCATAAACCGCCTCTATGCAAAGATCAATTTACCACACTTATATCGTAATGTACTATTTATCTGTAACTGTCCATTAGTAAATTAAGGCTTGTATATTCGTACTCAGCGCTATCCCTTTCTCACGCGCGCCGCGCAATGGCGCTATCTCTTTCCCCATGCGCCGCGAAATGCCCGTTTTTTAATAAAATTGGTAATTCATGAATGAAAAACTTCAATGATTGACAAAACAGCCGGGCAGAAACTAGATTACTGTAACGACTATCTAAACAAGACAGTTTCTTGTTTTTAGTCATTATAGTTTTTACGATATATCGTAAAATTATTTTAAAAAGCCCAATTTTAAAGCAACAAATCTATCGAGAAAAATTAATACTATCACGTCTTCACTCGGAGAAAAACTGCTCAAAGATCTGAAGATACATTCTAAATAAAAAATTTGTAAATGTAGCGAAAGTTACTTAATTTTTCATTTGAAAAGGGGCTTTCTAGGTCTTACCGGCCCTTAATAAAGGAGTGTCTTACCGTGAAAATCACCTTAACTCCGTCAAATATCTCGTACCTAGACATCGTTAAATTTTATCATTTTCTCCTTTTCATTATCAGCCTACAGAGTTTTCTTCTAGCAATCTGTGCTGTAACAAAAAAAATTGATAAATATATATATATATTGTAGAACATTTCACATAGTCATAAGCTTTCTAGTCATTATTTACGTATTTATTATTATCCTTTTTATATTTCTATCGCGTTATAAACAACCCACCCATACCCTTCCTTAATTCTTGTCCATCCAAAGGTTGCCTGGAAGAGATCGCTTTTTTTAGATAGATAGACTGATTCAAGAGGAAGGTTTGTATGTATAATACATGCATAATATAGCCGTGCGAAGCCGGAGCGGGTCGCTAGTTTATTCATAATTTACAAATCAATCTGTTATGTTTTTTCATTTTGTATGTAATATAAATAATTAAAACTAAAGAGGAAAGGTACCCGGTCGCTTCTCCATACAAACGTAGTCGACTGTGTCCTCCCTGGATAATGACACTAGCCCAAATATTTTTGTGCCTATAAAACCTATAACTGCCATGACCATTCCTCTATGTTTTGTTTTTTTTTTATTTTCTAATTATCATAGGAAGCAAGAGTCTTAAAAAATATAAAAAAACTAGCTGCGCCCCGCGATTTCACCCGCGTAAGTCCCGATACACAGCGCCAGCTAGATGTCAAACAATATTGAAGAATTTTATCCATGAATCAACGTACACCGCCATCTATGAGAACTTCATAAAACTAAACAGTAAATAAACACTTGCTTAAGAAACCATTGATTGATACATTTTATTCGTTTACATTCACGACATAAGCGAATAATTGAGATGATAACTATACTATCCAGTAAGTTAGACCAAAATACGGGTAAATGTGAAATTTGATTGAAATCGGTTCAGTAGTTTTGGAGTTTATTGGCAACATACATCGTGACACAAGATTTACATACAGATAAGACATAGGGCCATAGTCATGGCAGTTATATGGCACAAATGTTTTTTGTGCTAGTGCTATTATCCAGGAAACAGTTGACTACGTTTGTATGGAGAGAGCGCCGGTAACCTTTCACCTTAATAAGCGACTGTTTGTACGCCACAAAAAAGTATCATATTTTACTCCCAATGAATCAATGTATCCTTCCTTATACTAATTTTCATCAAAATCGGACTAGTGATTTTGGAGCCTATTCGAACAAACAAACCATCGAAAATCCTTTATAATATTAGTACCTATAGAAGACATATAGACGCCTAGACCAGAAAAAAATTTCTGATACATAAATAATTGTTTAAGACGGGAATCGAACCCGCATCCTTCTGCGTCGCAGGCGAGTGTAGGTATACCCGCCGTGTCACAGAGATCGTCAATGATAGATAACTGAAATCTTTGTGTTTTTAACCGACTTCAAAAAAAGGAGGAGGTTCTCAATTCGTCGGGATATTTTTTTTTAGACCGATTTGGAAAATTATTTTTTGTTTGAAAGAAGATAATTCATTGCACTAAAGGTCTCTGAAAGTATTGTTATTTATGTTTTGCGTAAATTCACTGAATATGATAGAAAAAAGGTATCTCTGCTGCCCGTGCGATGTCGGGGTGTGGTCGGGGCAGGTTGTTAGTTTTTTTTTTAATTTTAATAATTGGATTCAATTAAAAAACGAAATTCTAAACTTTATTTGTGCAATTGCGTGATAATTTCTTTTACTCTTAAAAATTAAAATCGAGAAAGTTTTAAATGAACAGATTTAACTTTATAACTTTGTTACGAACTTTTGTACAATGGTAATTTCACGACAATAAAAAGTTTAATTTTGTGATAATTTATATTAATAATGACTTTTTACTAAGTATTGTTTCGTTAATTAACAAGTTAAATTGACAAAGTCATTGACCCTTAAAATTTTGAGTTAAAACATTCAAATATGAATTTATTAAAATCCCCGCTAGATGTCTGTCTTCTTACAATCCTAAAATTTCAAAGTTTTGACGTGATAACGTCTAATAAATTAATAAACACCTGCATTCACAAAAAAGTGTCGTCATGCGTCATGGTAATATTGTAAACCATGACGTTATGGTAATATGACCATGACACGTTCGTTCCCGTTAGGAAACAGAGTAATTAATAATAATATCGCTTATCTGGGCTTGTGTTATGGTGACGAGTGACAAATTTTAATAGAAGACTTGTATAAATGAAAAAAAAAACACAAGAAAAAAAAGAGGAAAAAAAGTAAAGCAATAACAAAAACATCTCAATTTTTCATTGTTTTCTTATGAAGTTATTACGTAAGATTATCGTCCGTAAACCGACTTTACAGACAACCATTTTTTTCTATTAATAGTACCTATAGCAATTTTTGTTAAAAATTTGAGTGGCTAATTTTGTAAAAATAAAAAAATGTAAATAAAAATAAAAAAATGAGTTAATCAAGCAAAATTGTCTGTGGCTAATCTGAATTTCAAATTTCACAATTTTTCTGAAGTCAAAAGTTTTCATATTTCCTACGAGCTTATAAGCTCGTAGGTACTGAAGCATTGACTCCACATAGCCATGATTTACATGTAAAGCTACATTTTATCGGAAAACAGTATTTTTCAAACTTTCGAATCCATTACATAAAATTGCTCGAAATTTTTGTTCCTGGATTTTTCGGCTTTATACCCGAACAAGGTGTGAATAAATAAGTCTGAAATATGAAGTTTACAGCGTTGTTGAATTACAGTTTATAAACAAAATTACTTACAATAAGCAGTCCAAATCAAGCCCAATTGATCTTCTAAATATTAAATTTTCAAACCATTTCCTAATCTAATCTCTCTCAACACCTAACTTTTATTTGCTCGAAAACGGTTTAACAATGGTGTTTACAAGTTGGAGCAATAACTGTGAAAGTTTATAAAACTAAGCGTTATTTGAACAGTGTGAGTCGGATTTTCGAAAGGAAATGCTGGTTTTAATTTTTTTCATCGCTTTGGGTGTTTTTGTGGCTACTCAGGTATGTAGGAACTAACCTACTTAAGAATTCAGAAAATGGTTTAAAAAATGAAAAGTAATTGGCTGAAAACGTAACCACGAAGTGTTTTTGATCGTATTCTACAAAGATTTATACAATCATTTATTTGTTACAGGAACCACCTTATTTACAGGAAAATCAGAATAAAAATGAATATAACAGCATCGGAAATACAGTATCTAAATCAATGGTACGTACAAAAAAAACAAATTATGTCCGAACAACCATTAAATACATACATTCGAATGGAAAACTTCCTCCCTTTTTGATGTATAAAACCACCTGGATGTAAAAAAAAAGTATAGTTTGAATGAACCTTCGATTTAAGAAGAAAGGGTACCGGGCGTTCTCTCCATACAAACGTAGTCAACTGTTTCCTCTCTGAATACTGACACTAGAGCAAATATGTTTGTTTCATTATAACTGCCATGATCATACCCCTATGTTTTTTTTGTTTTTTAAATCTTAATTTCTATGATCATCTATCCATCTCAAATTGGGTACTTTTTACCTATTTTAATATTCATTTTCTTTCATTCGAGGGTAATAATGAACGAATCTTTATATTTAAATCAAGTTACAACAGACTTATCAAACGACAGTAGTCGACAACTTCCTTATTTAAAGTCGACTAGATTTCCACAAACAGCTTAAGTATTCTTCAGAATAAGGGCTATGTAAATCTTGGGTCTGCTTTAGTCGATTTTATTAAATTCTGAACGTGAGCGGGGGCACTAATTAAAAAAGGTAGTTCAAACTTCAAAATTATTTCTCAAAAAGAAAGAAGTTCTCAATTAGTTCTGTTTCATAAAAATATGTTTAATTTCAGATCGGTCATTTCAATAGCAACCTTCCATTCATAGAGAAAGACGAAAACATGGTCCGATTCCCAATTATAAATGATCACAAAGCAAAGAAAAAGCTAAAGAAATCACCCAAAAGAACAATCCAGAAAATAATCAAAAAAAATAAAAACAAATCAGAAAAACGAAAGGTTTATTATACAAATCTGAGAACCAATAAACCAACGACTAAGATGGATTATGATAAATTCTATGGATCAGAGGACCAGAATTATGAAAGGACCACAATGCAGACGCAGAACCAAAGAAGGTCTAGAAAATACAATAACAAAGTTTCTAGATACCGTATGCCATTCCAGAGTCTACAGTCAAAAGTAGGTCGTAGACATAAAAGGGATTTGAGTCGAGAATTGTATATTCTTAAAGATTTAGATGAGCTGGAATTTATGAAAGGAGAAAAAGATTATGATATTGTTAATGCACATGTTAAAACTCCTTGGTAACGATAACTTTAGATTTAGTGAATAAAATTATTATTGGATTGTTATATATAGGCTTTACGAATAAAGATAATATTAACCTAAAAATAAGTTAAGAGGTGAAATTAAAGTTATTGTAGATACCACATAAAACGAATTTGAAGAGACACTAAATATAATATCAATACAAATACTAGAGAAAAATAAAACTTTTTCTGGTAGAATTCATTAAGATAATACACGTAGAAATAAAACAATTGTTAAAAAATAATAGTTTATTTACAAAAAGTTAAATAATTTAAAATTTACAAAATAGTTAACTAATTTAAACTTAAACCCCCTTATTCCAAAACGAGGGTTAAGGATAATCCGAGATGTGGATTTAAACCTTAGATTTAGACACAGATTTTTTCGTGAACTATGGTCTAAAACCTATCCCTATGGTTTATATAGGGTATTATGGTCTAAACACTATCCCTATAGATTATAAAGGGATAGTGTTAAGTAGTCGTTCGTCGTTCGCTGTCTTACTGAGTGGACGTATTGCAATTTTTACTAATAAATTCATAAGCTTGTGTTATTCAAATTTGAAATTACGGACATTTATTCAATAAGACTTTTACTCAAGTGCAATTGTGTTGTTGAATTAAGTCATTACGTTTCTGTGCAATAACAACGCGCTGCCTAACTAACACGCGCGCAACCGTCCTTCACCCCCGCGAGAGTAGTACCGTTGCTATTTTCTGACTCGCTCACGCAACTAAACAACAATGAGTGACGAAACGAAGTCACCACCTCGCACAGTGCACACAGCTACAGGCGGTGGATCGCAACCGGACTTGTCACGAATAGGCGATCATAATGTGGATACGAATGTGACCCAACGCATGAAACGTAAGTGGATAAATGATTGTCCATGCTCAAACGAACTCGCGGGTATGCGATCTGAAATGAGTCGCATTAGTTCACTGCTCGAGAAATATGTTAGTTCGAATGAACAAATAATGAACAATATGCAGGACAACATTTCCGATATAAAAACTCAATTAGTCGATATGAAAACTGCTACCGAGCAAAATATAACTGTGATGAAAGACAAAGTTGATGGAGTTATTGCCCAAATTAACGAAGTCAACCAATGCACAACCAGCGTGTCATCTGAGCAAAAAGATATGAAACGCCAATTAACAAAACTAGATGAAACAATCACGATTGGGCAAAACAAGGTTAAGTCACTTGAGGCCGATATTAAACTCCTTAAACAATCTTTCGAAGCAACTTCCAGCAGTTCTCAAAGTAACATTTCTTTGTGTGAACATATTATGAAAGAAATTCAAAACCGCAATAACAGAGAGAAAAACATAATTATTGTGGGCCTTCCTGAGCCACCTTACCCCCAAGCAGAAAAGAGAAAATCTAAGGACGAAACTGATGTTCTTAATATGATCTCATCGCTCAACTTAGGCATTCCAAAACCAGAATACGTCTTCAGAATTGGCAAAGTCAATCCTAACAAAGCCCGCAAAATTAAAATATGCTTCGAAACGCCAGGTCCAGCAAAGACATTGCTCCGAAACAAAGAAAAGCTCCCAACCGACATCAAGATATACTCAGATCAAACCCCTGCCCAACAAACTTACCTTCAAAGCTTGAAAACCGAACTAAAATGTCGTGAAGAAAAGGGTGAGGTGGGACTCACTATCAAATATATACATGGCACACCGGCAATAGTAAAAACAGCCCCAAAAAACTAAATATAGCCGTACCTGCCAACTCAACTAGCAATACAAACGCCAACATTTACAAAGTTCTAAACAACTATCAAGATTTTCCAGTTAATAAGTCTTGCTTAACCTTTCTCTACTTAAATGCACGGAGTATACGAAAGAAGGGAAAATTTGATGAGCTACAATGTATTATTCGTGCTATCCCAAATAAAATACATGTCATCCTGTTAACGGAAACGTGGATACGAACAGAAATTCAAACCTTACAACTACAGATGCCTAATTATACCCACTATTACAATATTAGAAACGACACATCGGGAGGTGGCGTCTCGGCATATGTGCACAATGACATAAAGCACAGTTTATCTGAGAGTAAGTATGTCGATGGTAACAATTTCCTATGGATTAACTTAGAAAAATACGGATTAGAAGTAGGACTTGTATATAACCCAGGAAACATAAATAAAAAGTTCTTCGAAGAATATGAATCACAGTTAGAGCCTAGACGACGTGCAATGGTATTTGGAGATTTTAACATAGATCTACTTGAAAAAAACAGAAACACTAAACAATACAAGGAACTCTTGAAAGCATCAGGATACAAAATAATAAATAAAATCAAGAAGAGCTACTGCACAAGAGAATGTGACACCAGGAAGTCAATACTAGACCATATTAGCACCAATTTAAGAGAAGATACTTTTAATACAACAATAATCAATTCATCACTATCCGACCACAAACAAATTTATGTTGAAATACTTAAAACAAAACCACCTCCAAAGACATATTATCTATACGAAGCAGTGAACTATTCTAGATTATATGAAGTAGCTGAACGAGAATTTTCAAAACTAAATGAAGTGAACTACACTGAAATTGAAAATAAGATTAAGTTGTGCATGGAGACTAGTAAAGTGCAGAAAACTAAGATTCAGAATCCACCCCAAAAAGACTGGATTAACAATGAGATTATTACAGAAATCAATGAAAGAAACATTCTATGGGCGAAACTTAAAGAAAACCCACGTGATGACGCAATTAAGGCAGTTTTTCTCAAGAAAAGACAACGTGTAGCAAAACTTATTCAAGAAACAAGAGACCAATACCACTACAACGAGTTTATGAAATGTAGGAACAAACCCAAGAAAATGTGGACATTAGTTAACACTTTGGCAGCTAACAAATTCACTTTAAATATTGCACCTTCTAAACTGAAATTCAAATCACAGATAGTGACAGACCCAACTTTGATTTGTCAAATATTCAATGAGTACTTTGCTAATGTAGGTTTTGACTTGGCTTCACAAATACCAAAACACTGTCATGATAATTTTAAGTATGCCATGCCGCGAACTCCTTTAACAAATGTTTCAGTATCATCATTTGAGCCATGTACGGAAAAAGAAATATCTAATATTATTATCAATCTTGACTCGAACTGTAGCATTGGATTAGATGGTATTAGTACTAAGGCTGTTAAATCTATTAGAAATTTGATAACTGGTGAACTAACTGAATGTTTAAACAAACTTATAAATGATGGTATATTCCCAGATACCCTAAAAATAGCTAAGGTTACACCAATTTTTAAAGCAGGATCAAAAACTGATCCAGGCAACTATAGGCCTATTTCGGTGTTGCCAGTATTGTCAAAAATTTATGAAAAAGTTTTATACACCAGGCTCCAAGAATATTTGTACTCAATTAAATTTATTTCTGACCGTCAGTATGGTTTTAGACCTAAAAGCAATACCACGACCGCCACTATAGACTTAGTAACCAAGATAAAACAAAACATAGACCAGAAAAATATTGTTTTAGGTGTGTTCATCGACCTAAAAAAGGCATTTGATACGGTGAGCCACCAACTATTGTTAAAAAAATTAGAAGCGATAGGTGTAATTGGAAATGCCTTAAAAGTATTTGAATCCTATCTTACAGGCAGAACTCAAGTAGTCAAAACAGATAAAAATAGTCAAAGTACCGCTTTACCTGTTCATTGTGGAGTCCCACAGGGCTCAATTTTGGGCCCCCTCCTCTTTGTTACTTACATAAATAACATATTTGACCTTGGTTTGCATGGCCATATTACCCTATATGCGGACGATACTTGCCTCTTTTATTTTGGGTCGTCCATCCATGATTTAATAGCTCAAGCTCAAGAAGATCTAAACTCTTTATACAACTGGTTTCAATACAATCTACTAACTATAAATATCACAAAAACATGCTATGTCATTTTCAAAGCCAAAAATAAACCAATACCCCACTTCCCGCCCTTAACTATTAATGATATACCCCTTCAAGAGAAAACGCACGAAAAGTATCTTGGTCTTAACATTGATAGTCAATTAAATTGGAATTATCACCTAGAAGAATTAAAAAGCAAATTAATATCACTGCGCGGCTCCCTCCGAAACATTGTTCGATATATTCCCCGCGGCCTCAAATATACTATCTACAATGCCTTAGTAAAACCACATCTGTTATACCTTGTAGAAGTATGGGGCACTGCATCCAAAACTAAAATAGAAAAACTACAACGGCAACAAAACAGGATCGTCAAACTGCTCTTTAATTATAACTTTTTTACGCCAACAAAGACAATTTATAAAGAAATAAAATTAATGACCATCGAAAATCTATACAAATATAATATTTGCATGTTTATCAAAAAATATTTTAATAGGTCGATCCACACTAACATAGCGTTCACCAAACAAAAACAAGTTACCAACTGCCGCACTCGGCGAGCTAGCTATATAGCTATACCTATGCATCGAACGAAGACGTACGGCAAAACAATGATAACCACCGACGGAGCGCGTTTGTATAACAGTATACCCTCACATATAAAAAAATTTAGACTCAATCCATACATTTAAAAAACAATTGGCAGATTATCTACTTACTAAACAAATTATAAAATAGAGGAGTACCTACCTACCTAATCAATCATTAATACTCTAAAAACTTCAACAAATTGAATATTTTTGTTCCCGATAAAATGTAAATAAAAATAACTTAAGCTACGAGCAACTACCTATGTGAAAAACTGGTATTGAGTACAATTATATTGTACCTAATACCAGTGTAGACATAATTATGCTTTTTTATTCAAAGTTTAGAACATTTCGTAAATCTGTGATTTATTTACTGTCGTATAAATATCTACCTTTTTTTCTGTACTTACCCACCTACCGAAATTTCTTGCTTGTAATTAATTATAACCTACCTACCTAATTTAAGATAGCGAATGATGAATGTTTTTATAAGTACCTACATTAAGTTAAAATTATTGTTATCACATAAGTGACACTTGTGTCTTTGATGATAATAAAGTTCTTTAAACCTAAACCTAGTCTAAACACTATCCCTAGTTCAAGAGGAAATCTGTGTCTAAATCTAAGGTTTAAATCCATATCTCGGACTATCCTTAAAACTCGTTTTGGAATAAGGAGGAAATTGTCGAGTATTTTTCGTCAATAGACAAAACATAAAGATAGATACTATCTAGAACAAAAAATGGCGTCGTGTGAAAGGAAGTCTACAATATTCTTATATTAGATGGCGCTTTTAACATTAGTTCTTGTAAAAAACTACCCACTATTCACATTCAATTTAATGAATATTTTTCATAACGTAACAAATTGACAAAAAAATACACTTTGTTAACATATTTACAAAGCAAACTCGATTGAAGTTTTTGGAACGAAGTTCCTTATCGCGCGTTGCGAAAGGGTGCTAGACGGAAAAAATTAAGACCAAAAGTTGAAACGACACTTTTTGATTTTATTACAATTCCTTCACTAATTAATCGAAAGGAACTTCGTTCCATCCGGGTGTCCCTTGACACCTCTCAAGTTATTTTTTCTAGATTTTAAATCAGTGCCATTTAAAGTCATAAATTAAAAAATCAATTTAAAATAGAGTCAATCAGTCTTATGCTGCTTCTGCTTTGATATCTTCACCTCCCTTTTTGTTCCTGTACTCCCAACCTTGGTAGGCCAGATCCTGAGGACTGGCGTCATGTTCCCTGAATGAAATACCACCCGAAGGCCCATATTGATGACCCTGTAAAGAAGAAATTACAAAATAAGGTCAAACATTATGAAACACGTGTTCCATCAGTTCTGTTAAAGAATATTTATGCAAAATTTGAAGTAGATTAGACCAAGGAATCACGTTGGCCTATACAAACTTTGCCCCCCTTTTTCACCCCCTGAGGGGTAGACGTAGGCACCCGATAAGAAAGAAAACCCTTTCGTATCGGGTGCCTACGTCATAAAAAGAACACACCGTTTCACACCACACAAGTTCCAGGTCTCTACGATCAGCGGTTTAGGCTAAGGGGGTGAAAAAAGGGGGGCAAAGTTTTTATTGGACAACGTGACTATTCTTTACTCATGTGCTACTAATTCTACGCGGACAAAGTCTAGGGCAAAAGCTAGTATAATTTATATAATAAATGTACTACGAGGTGTTCAGTTTATTTGTCAACGGAAATAATTATTAATCGTGACGATAATATTATTTGTCAATTAGAAGGACCCCAAAATAGAACTATTATGTTCAGTTATTATGATACCATTTTTATACGAAAATATCTTTGTAAAAATAATTACCTACTAACAAATAAGAATTTTCTTTAGGGTTACGATATCGTTTTTATTCAAACTGTATTTTTACATGAGCTGTGTAGCGTCAGCGTGGATCCCCAAAGTTTTAAGGGAGGAATTACAAATCAAAGAATCGGCCTATATTGTTTTTGAAATGAGGTTTGGAAAAAACTGCAATAAAAGAGAGAGCTTTCTGCTAAAGAGAGTTTCGTACTTAATTAACTAAAACGTAAATGACTTCTTCTGGAATCACAGTTGCAATTCTTAAAAAAAAAGTGTCGTTTCAACTTTTAAGGAATTTTGTTCCAAAAAAAACTTGAGAGGTGTCAAGGGAAACCCGGAAACCATTTCGATTAATTAGTGAAGGAATTGTAATATTTTATTTTTTAGGTTATAATAATTTTTTTTAATTATTAACAAATATTATGTAATATAAACTTAATCAGTAGGCTCCATTTTAGTACTTGCTTTCTATGAGAGAGAGAGAGAGAGAGAAAGAAAGAAACACGCGCACGGCTTACAACTATAGCAAAAAGTGTCGTTACAACGTTTTTTTTCCGTCTATCCCCCTTTCGCAACGCGCGATAAGAAAACTACTTTTTTACTTTTTTGCGTCAATCGGCACGAATAAAGTCAGATTCGATACAAAATACGAGTATTTCCCCGGAAACGAACTGTAAAAAGCTGAAAATACGGAATTTACAGCGTCATAATCCGGGCTTGATTGCTGCATGCAATGTAATACAGGCTTCATTTATTTAATAGAGCGTATTTAAACTACAAACAAGACCTCGATTCAAAACTCGTGATGGAAACTCAACCGTTTTGCCAACTGCGTGATACAAAGGGTAAATTATAAATGTATTTAATAAATATTAATTTTAAATTAAATAAATAAATATTTTATTTTATTACTAGCTGCGCCCCGCGGTTTCACCCACGTAAGTCCCGATCCCGTGGGAATATCGGGATAAAAAGTAGCCTATGTGTTAATCCCGGTCTCCAGCTATCTAAATACCGAGTTTCGTCGCAATCGGTCCAGTAGTTTTTGCATGAAGGAGTAACAAACATACATACACACACGCACACACACATACAAATTTTCACAATTATAATATTAGTAGGATGCAATTCAATTTGTTACTAAAAGGATAACTTTATTTTTAGAGTTCCGTACCGTAAATGGTAAAAACGGAACCCTATTACTATTCGCTGACTGTCTGTCTGTCCTTCTGTCTGTCACCAAGCTGTATCTCATGAACCGTGATAGCTAGAGAGTTGAAATTTTCACAGATTATGTATTTGTGTTGCCGCTATAACAAAAACAGAAAAAAAATTAAGTGGGGCTCCCATACAACATGGTATTGAATCCTTGGCTGGTTTTTTAAATTTATTTTTTATAAATATTACAGGACATTCCACACCTCGCCATCTAGCCCCAAGCTTAGGAACTAGACTTGTGTTATGGGTTCTAGACAACGGATATACTACTTTTATACTTTTCTTTTGTAAATAAATACTTATGATACATAGATAAAACCAGACCCCATACAAATATCTAAGCATAAATATTTGTCTGAGGTGGAAATCGAACCCGCAACCCTGTGTTTGGCAGTCCGGCATGGTGACCATTGTGCCAACTGGGTTGTCATGACCATGAGTTTCTATAAACTTCTTTGAACTGTGAAATTAGTACGTATAATATGAAGAAGACTGAGCGCTATAGCTCTGCAAGAACGGTTTTGATTAGCAATACGATAGTTGATGTTTTGTGTCCTAGCAAGTGTACTCTAAAAGATCTAAATGAGGCAAATTCGTAACCAGTTACCAAAGAAGAAAAAATCCTCTTGGTACGAAACCAGTTTCTTAACAAGAGGTGTTTTCCTAACACGAAACCCGGTATCAAAATAGGAAATCAATTATTAATGACTTGCGAGACAGCACTATTTTTTCTTCCTTCGTTATCAAGTTATATCTCAATAACTTAACTTGTATCTGCCAAGCAAAATATCAAGCAACATAACCTATATCTGCCAATACTTACAGCGTATCCCTCATAATGTCCATGTCCATAGTGGCTCTGCTCTCTGTAAGGTCCCAAGCCGATGCCAGCAGGACTATACTGCGGACCGGTGTAGTGAGTAGAGGAGAACGGCGAAGTAAGATTGGGCTTGCAGAACTTGAAGTAGCCAATCACACCTGGAAAAACAAGTCAATGGAATATCATCCATTAATGTCCCGAACCAGATTCAAAATATAAAAAAAAATCTTTATTCCTTCGCGATCATACAATGCATGACATTGCTTAGAAGCGTCTTAAAAATTAAGTTATTATGTGTGCCTTAGAAATGCGCTCACCAATTAGAAGAATAAGAAGAAAATATAGGAAGCATAAGAAAATAATGAGGTTTTTTTAATTCAACGAGAAGTTATAGAGATAAAAGCTTATTTCGGAAGGAGTTGAAGCTTGTCAACTATTATCACCAGTCCCTTGATCTATAATTCTATGAATAACTGGTATTGATGAAAGTTTTGCAGGCACTCATCAAATCCTTGATTAGACAAATTCTGCATCAATATCTTAATTTGTCAATTTCTTAATTCGTCAGTTATTGCTTGTTTCAAGTTTGTGTACCAAAGTGTGAACTTTGACTGGTTTCTTGCCCATCGTGGCTTACTACCGGCACAAGAGAAGACCTGATGAAAGCCACAGACAGCTCCTTAAGTGTGTTTGGTTCCTGTTCTGTGAAAATCTAGCTTTTACGAACAGCCATTCATACAAAGAAGAAGAAGAAGAATAAAGTGTTGGCTGTACTGAAACTTTAGACTAATCCTTCGGTTAGACGAAACTAAATTGTATACGACCTGAAATTGATGACGAAAACTTTGTTTAGACTACCCCCTATTTATTGAAGTTGACCACTTTCATTTATGACGACAATAGCTTTAGACCATCCGCTGCTTAGACGAGTTGCTACCTTAGACGGCTTGAATTTGCAACGATTCAATACTAACTCCTTTTTTACATTTAGAACTCTTTTTAGACTGGTTTGTGATAAACTTTTAAACTCACGCGATTATTTTCGCGGGTCTTAATCACGTATTTTGGTTTCTGACGTAGTATAATTAATCAGCAATCTTTGTATACTAACCAGGGACAATCAGTGCCATGAACCCTAAGAACTTCTTGAAACTGGCCAGACCAAGAATGAGGGGTAGGAAGAGGAGAAGCTTCAGCTTGAACAGTTTCAGAATCAACAGCATGGGGATGATGAGCTTCTTTAGCTTATGGCGACCTGAAACATAGAAAATAAATTTGATAAAACTACATGTAGGTACTAATAAGATACGAACAAACACAAAACACCACGGGGCTTCTGTAACTCAACTGTAAAAAGCAAGTTTAATGAAATAAGCCGGATTAGTGGAATGCTACATTATTTGTAATTTACCTAGTTGATCTATTTATAAGTCCCGCACGTTTACCGTCTACTTCAACTGTTTGGTTAGAACTATCACAATTTTTTTGATCTGTGGTTGCATTAATATACCAAACGATTATCGAAGTACAGATTGATATTATTGATTATTAATTTCGATCAAAAATCATATAGTTACCTATTGTTACATCAATCTTCATATTCATAGCCTAGTGGTAGTACTTAAGCTTTGCAAAATACATCTTCACTAGCTTTTGCCCGCGACTTCGTCAGCGTAGAAGTCGAAAATGGACCAAGGAATCACGTTGTCCCATACAAACTTTGCCCCCTTTTTCACCCCCCTAGGGGTAGAATTTCTGAAATTCCTTTCTTATCGGATGCCTACGTCATACAGGTATCTACGATCAGCGGTTTAGGCCGTGCATTGATCCGTCAGTCAGTCAGGACAAAGGATTTTATATGTATAGATTAAGCATTAACTCACGGAAAGGAGGTGCCTTCTTATCCTCAATAATGTCAACCTCATCAGCTATTTCATCAATGAACTTCGGGGCGATGATACCTCTTGATGTCACTTCATCATCTAACTGCATTTCCAGAGCCGTAGACCTCAGGAACCTGGAAAAAAGTTAGTAACAATTTAAGAGAAGAAAACCATGTCCAGGTTGTAAATGAAAAATAAGTTGGTCTAAGAATAACTATGGAAGTTTTAGTAGGAATAATGTTATTTGAGAAACCCTTATAGCATGCTTTTGTGGTAGAATATGGAGAATCTGAATTTTAATTAAAATTTGTAAATTTTTCATGCAAATAAATAAATGAAGTTTTAGTATAAAAAATCAGAGTGGATAATTCGTACACTATTATTTTCGACTAGTAAAAAAATTTGGAACCTTAGAGGTATGAGGTCTAATTAATTATTAAAACTGTGAGGGATTATATAGGTGTTTTGTAACATAATTATTATTGTATCTATACAAACCAGAATTTGGAGTCATTTCATGTCCCCTAGGTAAAGTAATATCAAATTTTGGCAAACGAACCGAGCCTGACTGCCAACGACATAATAGGTACAGTCGGCTGCATAATTGCAGCCCCCAATAGAGTTCAAAAATTACTATTATTGGCATGTTCTCATTCTAATATTTTTGTTTGATAAATTCACGAGTTAGACGACTTTAAACTTCAACTAAAACAGGTGTCTAAAATCTTGCTTGTGTTGAAAACATTCTTATAACAGCCGTTTTGGAGCTCTACGGTGGGTCTGCACTTATGCAGCCGACCGTACATTGTATATTATCAACGTATGGTTAAATTGTTAATTTACATACTAATTTGAAATGTAACTTCGTTTTGTTCCCACCAAGAACAATCTTTGATGATCTAAGTATAACAATAATGTGATATTTTATAACATCGGAGTTTCGAAAAATTGTCGTACACATGCCTACCTATGTTAATTTCAATACTAAAAATATAATTAAAAAAACTGATCAGTTTTCCGACAAATTTTTAGAAAAACTTTTTTGACTTGAAACGCATTTGATCGGCCTTCTGCACGGTACGCAGAAAGTCACGTGTAGTGACATTCAAATTTTTTGATAATTAAACATTTTGCTTAGAAAGTATTTCTAGGAGTATTTGGATGTCTGCTGCCTGCATATTGTCCAGCTTTGCACCAGGAACGCTAGGGAGGGGTTTGTTTGATTAGGTGTAGTTGGATTTTTATTGTGTTGTTTATTTAGCATTGTAGCGTCGATTGTACCTAGATGCGAAGACAAACCCAGTTAGGTTTCCTAGCATTGTTTAACTAATTAATTGCAAGAAATTGTATATGTCCTTTTTAATAAATAAAAAAAAATTAAAATTTATTTTTATGTTTAGGTTTAATTATCTTTTTGTTATCTGTGGCATATTGTACCTATAAATTGTGTGAAGATGATAAACTTGAATTCCAAATGTTCTTGAGGAGTTTTGGCGGGAACGAGTTAACAACATGTGCTGCAGTTTTATTTTCATGAAACTTAGTTGTAACCAGAGTTGAATTGTATAATTCTGGTGAATTGTAAAAATTAGTGTCAAACATGAAGTTTTCTCGTTGCCTCCAAATCTCCTATTAATGTTATGGTAAACTTGCCACCGCTTTACTATAGCCCCTGACTTGACGGCCTATGACGACTTTGACTGTTTTGAAACACTTTAGGCACGATTTATGAAAAATCGGGTCATAATTTGATGCAAAATATAACTTGACACTGGCTAAATGCACAAGCCCTGCGAAGCCATAATTAAAAGCAAAAAAAATGTTCATGATTCGTTTAATACTCAGATAACACTTTTCCATAGAGAGAGAGCAACCCATCTGTTTATCGCAGTAGATTGGTAATATTGTACTCGTTTCACAAAACGTTTGCGGTTCCAATACGAGAATTAAATTTATATGCCTTTTGAGGGTTATAAATTTTGAAGTAACATATTATTACGTTTAATGTGATAACAGTGGTCGTTCTTTGAAAACCGGCAGTGCCTCGTGGCTTCACCCATATATGTTTTTTTTATAGGTCAGCGCTAAACCACTATCACACCTGCCTGATGGTAGGCGACGATGCGGCCTAAGAGGTAGCACGCCTTCCTTGAAGATCGATGATGATCGATGTGTCGATCTTTAAGGAATATCTGGATAAAAAGCCTATTGGATTTTTCAGGGATTCAGCATTTCTAACATCGAAATAGGTAAAGTTATTGTTGCGCAATTGAGCTTATGAAGGATAAAAACGGTTCGCATTTATAAAAGCTTCGCCCCTCGTTTCATTCGCAAAAAAGTGGGGTACGAATTTTTATAAATTACTTATTTCCTGAGTACTTATTTTCATTGGAATTTGGTATCCATCAGTTTGACCGTGATAAAAGAAAGGAATAACAAAACGCATTTGAATTTATAACATACGCGCCTCGGCTTTGTAACGGGTGATATACATTTTTTTCTATCTTCTTCTTCTTCTCGTATAGTGGTGTGGCTCACCTATTGTTAGAGTTTTCAGATCACCCTAAGACCTCTAACTTGACCTAACGACTGCTACTAGAGGTAGCAACCGGGACCAACGGCTTAACGTGCCTTCCGAAGCACAGAGGGGCTAACGAAAACTCATTTTTGCCACACTACTAATTGGCCATTCATCGAAGTAATGACCGTGCCAGGCGTCGCTTAACCCGCACGACCGTAAACGATCAGCGAGCGTCGCTTAGCTGTGAGCCTCCTCCATTTTTTTTGTCATAGATATTATCCATAGGAGAAAATTGTACGAAAATACATTTGGCAGTTTTTAAGTTTATGAGACACAGGTAGACAGACAAACGTGACGAATAAGTATAGATATAGATAGACAGTAGAGATGTTTAGAATAATATTATATTCTGTAGGTAAACTGGGTATATTGTGGTCTTTGTGGTTTAAAATTAATTGTCTTTGTTTATAGGTACATAAGTTCTGAATTTTGGCTTTCAAATAACAGGAAACTAGGTCGCTTAGATAATTATTCTGTGTCAATGAAAATATTAATCCCAGAGGAGAAATAAAACCCGTAATGGCTAAAGTGAATAATCGTGTTATTACATTAGGTACAGTCGGCTGCATAATTGCAGCCCCCGGTAGAGTTCGAAAATTACTATTAATGGAATGTTTTCATTCTAATCATGTTTGTTTGATAAATTTCTGAGTTAGAAGACTTAAAACTTCAACTAATGCAGGTGTCTAGAATCTTACTTCTGTTGAAAACATTCTTATAACAGCCGTTTTACAGCTCTACGGTGGGTCTGCAATTATGCAGCCGGCCGTACATAATTTGAAAACAGAAGTAAACTTTACGAGTTAAAAAGTAATGCAATATCTGCTTGCAGTTAGAGGCTAAGGCTAATTAGAGCGACCCGGAATAAGAAGAAATATCATTTGTAGAAAGTGTCCGCGCTATAGGCATCTAATGCAATCTCATCCTATTTCGGGGGCTGACAGAGCCACTAACACTTCAACCCAGTGATATCTTTTGTGTTTACCCCTAATTTCTTACTATTTCAAGGAATGGTCGATTAACGCGGTGATTGCACTAAGTGGAAGCAACCTATATTCCTCCGGTTAGGGATACGCATTCCCAAGGCGGCTCAAACGCTTCGCTGTTAAGCCGTTGCTTTCACACAGGATGTGCTCCATAGTTTCCCTATGCAGCACATCCTATGTCTTGCTTGCTGCTTAATCGCGCTGGCATTAAGACCTTAATTTAAAGATTTGTATGAAAGTCATTTAAGAATTTGGCTAGGAATTTACTCACCTTTCTATTTTCCTCAAGCCATACTTGACAAGACCGTCCCAGTCAGAGTCCTCGCTTCTTGGCTGAGAGCTGAGCTGAGGAGGTTCCCTATTGCTCAATGCTCGAGCTTGAGATTCAACACGCACTAGAACTGCATTATCTGATAACCTGTAACAAGCAAATGACTCGTTTCTTGCGCAGAGTTTGACCATTGCCATTCAGCGTGGCAATACTTCTGGCATTATGGGAACCTTTACGCCGGGTACGATAAGGGATGGGTTATTTGACTAACTGGTCACTTCATTTATTTGTATTTATAATGTTAAATAGCAAATAGTTAAAACCTATTAATCAGATTTAATTTATTAACACAACTGCATTAACAAAATAGACACGATAAGTATTAAATCTAATATTGATAAATTTCAATTCAACGCTTGATGTACAGTTTTATTAGGCATATCTAAGCTTGTTTTACGATCAATTAAAATATATGTACTGCACACTCTATGCTTAGTTAATAAAGTTATAAATTGTATCAATTAAATCCAGATTAGAAGTTGTGGTAGAGTCTGCAGTCATTTAGACGCAGACAGACAGACAGGACGATTCTACAATATTTATTACGCAATAAATTAAGTTTACTTGCAATTGGGATCTCTCGATTTAAGAGAGAATAAAGTTAGTGTCAACCACAAATCCAGATAGCATGAGCGAATTATATCACTTTTTTAATTTAGCAGGTATACATATGAAATGAAATACACAACACTATAGAAACAGTGTGTCTTTCCTTGCAACGGACACGCTGTTCTGGGAGCAGTTCAGTAACGAACTTAAAGAGACAATTAGGTAGCTAGATATTACAGTCATATTGTTGGTGGTACTTACTGGTAAGCCTGCTTATCAAAAAAGTCGTCAAAGGATCTCAGTGCTTGTGCCTTGAAACAGTCTGCCAGGTCTCCGCTGATGCACTGCTGGGTCGCCTGCTGGATGTACGGGTCTTGGTCTTCTCCTAGACCGATCCAGTCTAACAGACCTCTACCTTGGGCTTCAGGCTAAATAAAGGAAGAAAATTGGACATTCAATACTTACAATAAATGTTAAATTAAAAAAATAAAACTTATTTTAAAAATATATTGATTCCTCTACTATTTTTGGCTATGTAATCGGTAGACGAAAAACATAATAGAAGTAAACCCGGTAAAAGATTACGCCAGATTATGAGATCCAGATATGGATTCTGGTAAACTGATCAAGTATTGTCTAGAAACAGCAGGCTTGGAAACAAATAAGGGAAACTTTTGCCATTCAGGAAGACGTAGTTGAATTAAAACATGCTTACCGATCTTCCAAAGTCATCACTCCCAAAATTAAGAGCTCGTCCTTCAGTCTGCTCATCTTTGGAAGGCTGATCAGAGAACCTGACGCCATCTCCACGAGACTGCAGCGCCAGGGTGGCTGCTATTGCCAGCATTAGCCATCTGAGCTGGTACATTGTGGTAGCTATCGTAGCCTGAAATGAAAAGACTAAGTCTTCAGAATTTGGTAGGCCATAATCTGGCCATCAGAAACACGCCAGAAATTTTCATCATAATACTTTCTGGTTCAGGATTGAAGCTAGCTTTGTTTGTAACAGGAGACTTTAAGATTGCAAATGAAACCGCGGTTTAATGAAGCTAGTACAATACGCCTCGGTACAGTATGAGTCATAAGTACACTAACAGTTTGCTATAATCCTACTAATATTATAAATGTGAAAGTTTGTGTGCGCGCGCGTGTGTGTGTGTGTGTGTGTGTGTTTGTTACTCCTACAAGCAAAAACTACTGGACCGATTGCGATGAAACTCGGTATCTAGATAGCTGAAGACCTGGATTAACACATAGGCTAATTTTTATCCCGATATTACCGCGGGATTGGGACTTACGCGGGTGAAACCGCGGGGCGCAGCAGTAATACTATATTACAAGTATTGGACTTACGACCTTCTTCTAATAGACGCTACACACAAACATAAATACTTGAATTAAAAGTACTCATTATGATTATTATTTTCAATATATTAGCTATGTATTTAGTTGGCCGAGTGGTATAAGCCGCCAACCGCTACACCAACCGAACGTGTATTCGATCCACAGGTTACGTTGTTATAATGTTCAAATAGTGCTGCACAGGATTGTAAACGTAACGGCGCGGCGGTGTACTTTTGAGCGTCGATTGTACCTGAGCGACAAATAATTTGTCTTTCCACTTGATTTATTTATTTCAGCAGACTTCTAAGAGCTTTAAGGTATGCTACTGTCTCGAGTCGAGAGTCTAAATTGAGACGTATGGTATTACTGAAAGAGCTGAATCCCCCAGGCACTCTGTTTTTGCTAGCAATATCTGCTTTTACTTAAACTACTAGAGGCATTGAAATATAATCTATAAAACAAAGAGGTTAAGACTACTTTACCGAATCATGTTAGGAACGTAACAGGATCGGTATTTTTTAACGTACTTTGTAATCTTCATTTTGTCGTTGATGTAACGTTTTCATACAAATAATGTATGCTCGTTTGATTACGTTCCTAAGGGCTATAACTTTATATGGTATACTTAAAAATACGTAGGGTATTTGTCCTTATTTTTTCGCATGATTCGGTCTTTGAAAATGTGCCATTCTCAATTATTCCTATTTGTCGTTTTTTGGTAGCACACTCAAACGTCACTTCACAAAGTATGCAACATTTGTTTAAACTAATTTCCTTGCCTGAATCATCATTTATGTACTTATCATATTCATTGTCTGGTCAAACAAATGTCTTGCTATGGTGCCTCCACCAGGTCGCGGCAGACTAGGTAGACCCAAGAAGTGCTGGCTTGACGTCGTAATGCGTGCAAATGGCCTTGCTAACCAGGATGCCGAAGATCGTGCGAAGTGGAGGCGTAACTTTTACTGCCGGGCTTCTGAGAGGGAAGCAACCGGGAACATCGCTCGGATGATGACGATGATATTCGTTGTCTGGTCACCATATTTCAAGCCTACTTGCTCAGTTTCGGGCTAGGTGGCGCTGTGTGAAATGTCTAGTACAATATTTATTCATCATTGTAAAAAGATGCATTTCACGAAATCCCACTTCCAGCCGTTAAAACAGCCAACTATCACTGATGAAACCCTGAAACACAGTCCTCTCTGACATGGGTCACGTGATTGACAGATTCGTTCCCCATTCTCTAACCAAGGAAATGGAAGTATTCGTTTACAATCATCAATCAAAGTTCGCTTTTTGGAATTTATGTCTGTGGTTTTGTGTTATTTATCGTAGAGAGACGTCTTTATCGTTTGTGATCTCTTTAACCGACTTAAAAGAAAGAAGGTCTATGTATCTATTTATCGCCTATTTACATATTGTTATGTTCATCATCATCATCATATCAGCGCAGGACGTCCACTGCTGAACATAGGCCTCCCCCAAAGACATCCAGAGCGATCGGTCGCATGCTCTCTGCGTCCAACGACTTCCCGCGACCTCCGTCCATCTAGTAGGAGGCCGTCTCGCGCTGCGCTTTCCGGTACGTGGTCTCCAATCTAAGACTTTTCGGCCCCAACGGCCATCAGTTCTACGAGCCACATGTCCCGCCCATTGCCACTTTAGCCTACTAATTCTTTAGGCTATGTCGGTAACTTTAGTTCGCTCGTAGGCGAACTAAAGTTACCGACATAGCATCTCTTCATTTCTGTGCGATCTCGTAGTGAAACACCGAGCATAGCCCTCTCCATAACACGCTGTGCGACCCTGAGCTTTCTTATGAGGCCCATAGTGAAAGACCACGTTTCTGAGCCATAAGTCATCACTGTTCAACTTTATCTTAATTCTTATCATTTTCTCGAATGTCCAATGTGGTCTAACATGTCCAGCATATAACACGCTCCAGCCGTCGTCGCTGTTGAAAGTCATTTACTTATTTATATTTATTACTAGTTGCGCCCCTTGGTTTCACTCGCGGAAGTCCCGATTCCGTGAGAATATCAGCCTATGTGTTAATCCAGGTCTCCAGTTATCTAGATACCGAGTTTCATCGCAATTGGTCCAGTAGTTTTTGCGTGAAGGAGTAACAAACATACACACACAAACACACAAACTTTCACGTTTATAATATTAGTAGGATTGCATGGTCAGTGATGTCATCAGCTGGACCTCTAACACGAGAAACAGAAGATGATCGGGATCCACATTCGTTCGAATAAATTGATCATTTTTTATTTTTAATCAAACCAAACCAGCATGAAATAGAACGCAAAGCAAATAATTATAATTATTCACCATGTATCGGGTGGCTTTCCTACCCCTAAGGTTTCATGATGTTCAGTGTCTTTTTTTTTATACATGTAAAATTCATAACAAAACGCATACAAAATATAACATGTCTTAGCTCTTGTTTACAAAGTTTTTCAGTAATAAATCAAGCGTTCAAACAGTGCCGGTTTTAGCACTACCAGCGCCCTGGGCGAGGTTTATACGGCGCCCCCTAACTGCAATTCAAACCCATACGAAAAAAGGAAAAAGATATAATGAAATTACCATTTATTAAAAGAAATAATCATTTATTTAAAAAAAACTAATATTTGACTTTACTAAATAAATATAATTTTTAAAGAAATTTTTAATAGCTAGAAGTTCAAATCTTTCATTGGTGAAATTAATGTTGTGTCCAAAAGACAGTTGAAAAATGCTTTCCATTCTAGTGTTGCCAACATAACGATTTTTTCGCTAAATTTAGGGAATTTACGAGTAAGTAGGCCTCGCTCAATGAGCGAGGTGAAATAATGTCCGGCGTCCTGGGCGGTCGCCTAACCACGCCCTACCCTAACGTCGCTACTGTTCAAACTTAGGTACATTGAAACATGTAAGTACTTATGACAATGACAAAGTATTGCCACTTTCTTGTTCGCTTGACAAAATTTGAATTGAAATATAACTTCCTACTTTTACTAGCTCGTAGTTTACTTTCACGAGTGAATAGCTACACTTGCCGGCATGAATTTAAAGCGATGTGTTCTATTTATATCGATAAGACTCAGTGCTAGATTTTCGTGCTGCTAACTATAGTAATTCGTATTTGATAGCACGTTCTATTAGATCAACGTAAGTTAGTACTGCGTATTAAATAGTATAGTTTATATCCCTGAAATAAGTTATTTTTAACCGACTTCAAAAAAAGGAGGAGGTTCTCAATTCGGTTTTTATATTTTCTTCTTCTTTGTTTATCAACCGATTTTGATGAATCTTTTTTTGTTGTTATTGTTACTTACAAGGCTATTATTGGAAAACGGTGGTGAAACAGTTTTAATATGATCTTTATTTGTTTAATTTTTGATGCTCATAAATATTATTTTTCTGTGGAGGCATGAGACCATATTTTTGAAGGCATGAGATCAAGCGGTTTATGCATGTTCATTTACTTTGTTTTTTTAGTATTATATATTTTAATTGGTTTCTTTTAGTTGGAAAGACTCAATTATTTATTGATGCCGTAGCAATGGGACATCTAATAAGATCCAATCTGATCTTACTTCTTAAAATTAGGTCTTGTACTTTTGATAAAATTCAAAATTGCATTTGATGAGTACGTAGATTATCTTTCTAGGGTTGACCAATATAAATATCCATAAGATCTGTAGCAGTATACTAATCTATTGGTACAAACAACATACCATACCCAATTATGTATTTGAAAGAGAAAGCTCACTCACATCTTTGAAATCCAGAACATTTTGTATTCGAAAACAATCCACTGATCATAGATAAAAAAAAACTTCATAAACACACAGATGAATGAATCTTTAATCCAATCAAAATTCGAATAGGACCGTCTCCTTCAAACCGTCAAATCGGTAAATGTCAAAAAAGCCCGCGAAATGAGAGATCGAGGTGGGTGCGAGCGAGACGGCCGACCGGTCGCCGTTGACTGCGCCCGCGCATCGTAACGGACTTGCGTGATTAGAACGCGTGCGGTGTCACCTAAAAAAGGTTGATTGTGCTCTGAATAAAAAGTAAAGTAACTCTACAGACAGTCTTTCTACAACAACAGCAAATATACATTGATTTTCATTAAACTCCGAAGGAAACAAAACTACTTAAACCCAAGGGTCATTAAAGCGAGCGACGACGAGACATACCACGCGTCAACTACTAGATTAATTTAATATAAAAGCGTTATCCTTATCAAAATGATTTCAGATATCAGTAACTCGAAGTACTTTGCTTATAAAAAAGGACTAGTAGCAGAAGCCAGATAGAGGCAGAGGCCTCTTTATATCAAGGAAGGAAAAAAAACTGAGGGATTGGTTTGAAGACCACTTTTAATCGACGTTTGAAATTCGTGAAGACCAGGCTGTATGGGCTGACTCAAAAGTCTTAGCCTTAACTGACCGGGTATTTATAAAATAACTTGAGAGATTGGTTGCCACAAAGCCCGCTATCTGCGATTTGGAGGTAGCGTTCGTGACTCAAAAACCCCCATATAAACGAGGACCTTCGAGGGAAGCGAGTGAAGGTAGGAAGACGGTAGTGGAACTAAAACTTTTCTGACTTAGCCTTCTTTTGTGGCTGCACCTGCCTAATCGGACACGAACTAGTCCGCTTGGCGATACGATGCAAGCCGTTGATACATGATGACAAATATAATAAATTGCCAAAATATCAAGGTATGGCGTATCATCCCAATATGATACTTAACAGTAGGCGTTAACCCTCATCATTATCTTCTGAAAAATATACTTCTCCAAAGTTCTAAAATATCCTAAAAATATCACCTTGCAGAGACACGAATTTCTCCCCTAACCCTGTATTTCTTTATCGAACGCGTAAATATCTCTGTGTATTACCGGAATCCAATGAAATGCACGTGTTCCTGTCTCGGGAAGGTGGAATTGATAAAAATTGGTTTACCAATACATTTTGTAGCGATAAAATATGTGACGAAAAGATGGAGTGAAGAAGTTCTCTCTACCTAGTTTGTTTTTACTGTCTTACTGAATTGGAAAGATATCTCACGTAAAAAAACATGGAAATGTTGAAGATCTGACCACAAAAAATGAAAATTGGAGTCAAAACGAAGAAAGAAATAAAATTTTAGTTTCTGGACTGTACATTAGTGTGCTACACGTAAAATAACTTAAACAAAGCAAGTAAAAATTGTACAGCGCAAAGAAAATAGGTTCGTCCATAGCACGATGCAAGAGCAAGAAGCCCTAGCTCTGATTTTCAGAACGAAAGAAAAAAGATGATATACCTAATTAATTGCACTTTTTAAAATATATAGTTCAGTGAGGTTCGTTTTGGAAACTAGCGCTAGGAATTTTTGCATCATCGTCGTGGTAAGGACGAACTATTTTTACCCGACTATGGTAAAAGGAGGGATATGTGTTTTAAATCACTGTATAACATTGCATTTTAATAAACTTTTACATTAGGGATTTTAGAAATAAATAGAATGATTTTTTTGATAGCTCTACCAGACTAAACTTAAAAAAAAAGTGGTAATAAAAAAATAAAATATTTTTAATCATCTCAATTATATTGAAAATGTTGATTAAAATATACAAGGAACTAAGTTATTTACAAAAAATATAAAAATAAATATCCTAAAAAAAACATTTACGTTATTTTGTACTGTTACCAAAAAAAAACTTTATGCTATTCTATATTTCTTCATCAATAAGGATGTCCTACATTCCCTTACACAATAATCCTACTCAGCATCAAGAGAAAGTCACGTCCAACCTCAACTGTGTCAAGACCTCGTGTGACTCATATTTGCGTGATGTCTTTGTGACATAATATCCTTATCGAGGACATCGGGCTGGTCGATTGACGATTATTATGGGGTAATATAATTGTCAGGAAAAAATTGCGATGCCCGATATGCGATAGAACATTTTCTGCAAAAATCGGGTACGCCAATCACCAAAGAGCACACTATAGACGAGCTGCTTAACATCGAAACTCGTCATCTTCTTCTGCATAGGTTGCCAGGAACAGTCACTGTGACTGAAATCGGTCAAGGAGACATCATCAATAGGAAAACATTCTGTTAAACCAACAGAAAAGCGAGCAAACTTTTCAAAACCTTACCCTTTGAAATGGTAGCTTTTAATAGTATTTTGCATTCCAAACTTCGGTAATATAATTTATTATGTATCCCATGGAGCTATGGAGCACCGGAGCTTTGACAGGCGTGCGTGGAGCCGAAGCTAACACGTAGAGGTCCTTTACAATAACAAGTTTAATGGCAAAGTATAAAGTAAACCAAACTTTGAGAAATTTTTTACACTTAGGTACATCTAGCCTTAAGACAGTTATTATATGTTACTAGTAGTGCTCCGCGGTTTCACCCGCGTAACTCCCGATCCCGTGGGAATATCGGGATAAAAAGTAGCCTATAGCCTTCCTCGATAAATGGACTATCCAACACAAAAATAATTTCTAAATTCGAACCTGTAGTTCCTGAGATTAGCGCGTTCAAACAAACAAACAAACAAACTCTTCAGCTTTATAATATTAGTATAGATTATACTGCATTAAATAAACAAAGGTGTTACCTCTAATTTTTAACGCTGGACAGCTTGTTTCCAATAAAATGGCAAATTGACCTCGAAAGGTTTCGGGTGTCGAATGACAACTCGTGATGACGAATGACGACGAATCATGTAGGTAAATGATTAATGAAGGCGGCATTGTTGATTTAAACCTCACTGGGCAATAGATTTTGTATCGAAAACAATTAATCTAATATATGGAATTAAGTATTTCATGTAATTTAGTGTTTCTAATTTTTATTTTGTTTATAAGTACTTATAAATATGAAGTTGGTGTATTAAACTGAAATAAATTAATAAAAAGTAGTATTTCATTATTAATGTTGTTCGTGGGTTTAAATCCCAGCCATGCACTTTCAGTTTTCTATTTCCAAATGCACGGATTGTATAGAACCAATATGCCTTAGGCCCTTGCCTTGCAGTGAGGCATAATTAATGAGCTAACTTTAAACAAGCTTGCTTGTTTTCTAACAATATCTAAGGCAAAAACAGACTACAGATTTCTATCGACCGATAGATACGACTTTGTAGTACGTTCTTTTGTTTTTTGTTTTACATTGAAACGTGCGTCAATGATCAGCGAGCCATCGAGCGATGAAAAAAGTCTAGTCTATTTTTTCTAACAAATTCCATCGTTCTTCACGCACAACAAACCCGGAATTAATGCGAAAGCCACATCAGTTTGAAACTGTTACGAACTTCTTGCCTAAAAGTTTTTTCATATCTTCATAACAAAATGGAAGATTAAGGTTTTCAAAAACTTTTGGAAACGACAAATGTGTACGACATAGCTGAATTTCTGAAGGAATTCAAAGCTTTACGTTCCTGTTGAGATGCTTGTTTTTGTTTACCCCAGTTAAGGATACGATAACATTTAAAATGTGGCAGTCGAGAAACTTTTTGTCGCCCGATTTATTGGTAGGTGCTAACTCCAATCTTTACTTATTATTATAAAGCTGAAGAGTTTGTTTGTTTGAACGCGCTAATCTCAGTAACTACTAGTTCAAATTGAATGGATAGTCCATTTAAATCTACTTTTTATTTTGATATTCCAACGGGTTAGGGACTTACGCGGGTAACACCGCGGGCGCAGCTAGTGAGGTTATAATGCTGCTGTAACTGGGGTGCTATATTGGTCAGATATAATTTAATGAACTCTGATATGATAAGAAAAAGTCTCACTAACTTGACTATGAGGCTTGTAAGTATGAGCCCACAAACTGGACAAATGATTCTGTAAACCCATAAAGAATCATAATAAAATATTCATCGCGCTATATCTACCTTCTTTTGTTAACAAATATACATCTAACAGTATTTTTTGCACTAGACTATCGGGTGATCAAATAGTTTTTAGTCTGTAAAAGTTTGTTTAGCTTGAAGAGTTTTGTTTTTGTCTTTAAAGTTTTGGGTTCTGTCGTTCGTTTAATTCAATGGATTTTTACAAAAACTTTGCTAATGTTTGTAGTTGCTAATATTGTTAAGTTTGTCACTGAAAAGTCCTTGTAGATGAGGTGAAGACCTCAAGTGTCATAAAAGTTAAAAAAGTACGAAAACTTAACTTTAAATATTTGAAAAAAGAAATAGCTTTTTCACAAGTCACTTATTTTTAAATACTTTTGGGATGACATTGTGGTATTTATCAATGTATTTTTTTTAAGTGGCCTATTTCTGAAGTTTCCCTAAAATAGGTTAATTAAATTAATCTACTTACCTAATTAAAAACAAACTGAAAAATACACTACACTACACTGAGCACTGCAAGCCAGAATGACAAGACAATCCAAAAACAAGCTTATATAATACAAATATAAGAATTGCATAAACTTCGTGGATCCGTATTGTATAAAGCCAACCAATATACAAATGACTAACCTAATTCGAACCTTGTTTTCGCAGCACTAAAGTTCCTATTCGTATTTCGCTTTATAACCTAAGAAAAGTAGCCAGTTTGAGGTTTGGGAAAATGTATTTTAGTGCGACAATGGTTCTTATTGTGGCGGAGCAAGGTTGGTTTTTGAGTGTTGCAGTTGGGTAGTGTAAGTCGACTTTGAATGGCGTTAGCCAACTTGGGGTATCCCCGTGAACATTCACAACGTTTCAAAGTGTGGAAAGAGACTTTTTCTAGAAAATAATCAACTAGCTGAATCGCATTTTTGGTTGTAAAAACTACCACTATCATATTTCTAAAAGTTTGAAGGTCGTGGGTCTTCTTCTTCTGCTTTTTCTTCGTGCCATCGGCGTCAAGACAGTTCAGCTACAGCACTAGCGCCCAATTCTGCATCATCTGTGGCCGTGTTGAGATTGCAGAACAGCTAACAGAGCCTAAAGCAGGCCTTCAATGTAGTGATAGTGCTAAGAAATTGACAAAAGACAGTTTAGGCATAACGCGACAAAGACAATGTAAGATTAAGGTGTTTGTTGAAGTAGTTCTTATGTGAAATAGACACAGGGATGTATAGACAAACACATACTTAGACTCAATTTACACCACCGCGGAATGGAACGGAAGCGACTTTTTGCAACGAAATTGTACATAGCATAATGAATTTTATATCAATTATATATGAGCCAAAAAATTGGACGCGCGTCTTCTGTTTAAACCTCGCGCATTTCGAGAATTCTCCGGTGGCGTCTGAGGAATCCGCGGGAAGTGGCGCGGACGGGGGAAGTCGTTCGCAGGTCGGTCACAGTAACAACGGAACGTCTTTCATGCGTACTCAGGAATTCGTGGGAATGATTGAGCATTCCAGCGAATTCCTGCGTCATGAGGCGAAATTGACGCTTCCATTCCATTCCATTCCAGTGCAAATTGAACCTTAGCCTGAAAGCTAATTGAAAGTGACATTTAAACATAATGCGAAATAGGTGATCTGCATATTAGGTATACCGAACGTAAATGGTCCGGTGCATTGCTAAGAATTGGATGAAATCACTGGTAAAAGCTAGGAGAATTGAAAAAGAAAACAGATAAATAAATAAATAATAAATAGCCTTTTTATTTCCCAAAGTTAAATAACAATACCATTCTTAACATTTGTAGATTATTTTAAAAAAATCTTTTTAAATAATTTCATTGCTTTTAAAAAGTAAACTATAATAATGAATATTCGCCAGAAAAAATTGATTGATAATAATGTTAACTCCCTATGGAGCGTTAAAATTATCTATATATATAAAAATGAATTGCTGTTCGTTAGTCTCACTAAAACTCGAGAACGGCTGAACAGATTTATCTTATCTTAGTCTTGAAATGTTCGTGGAGGTCTAGGGAAGGTTTAAAAGGCGAGAAAAAATCAAATAATTTCCGGGAAAACCCTAAAAACAGCCCTTTTCTATTTCCCATACCAACGTTTTCTAGAGTCAATTCCTACGGGATCGGGACTTACGCGGGTGAAACCGCGGGGCGCAGCTAGTTATATATAAAAGCATATTATATATTAGTACCTGGGTGACCGAGCTTTGCTCGAATATTTTACGTTTTTTTTTTACCTCGGCCTCGAAACCTAATACTTACTAAATTTCATGAAACTCGTTGGAGCCGTTTCCGAGCCAGCGTTGCCCTCATCTGTCATGGCGCTGATAGTTTCTTATAACACGGTTTTTCAAATGCCTATATCTCGGCAATCGAGCTTTTTTCGGACCTACTAAACATACTAAATTTCAAGAGTATCGTTGGAGCCGTTTCCGAGATCCTAATTATATATATATATATACAATATAATATTATATATATATATATATATACAATAATTGCTCGTTTAAAGATATTATATTAGCATATTATATATTATATTAAAGCATATTTTATAGCATATATTATTAGCATAGTATATTAAGGCATATGTTTATTTTTGTTCTCTTTAATATTTAGTGCTTAGTTTATTATGTAAAATGAGTTTTAAAAAATATATTTATATTTGTTTTGTTTGTATTTAATATCCCGTTTGTTGAAATAATAGTTTATCTCCACAATTTACTAGCTATACCACTCGCTTAAATCCTGGTATTGCTTTCATAATGTAGTTCATGGATACTATCAATGTTCCTGGACCTTTTATATTTTGAAACCTCTTTCGTAGAAAACTTGTTTACCAACATTTTTAAGACGGATTTTAATTAAGCAATTAGGTTTATTACTCTTCTTTGGCTTAGTTTTTTTGACCCATAGCTAGCGAGTGATGACAGCATCATTGGCTTCGTCATAGAAGTGGTATTTTAGGGTGCATTGGATATTGGAAAAGGTGTTCATCTATTAATACATATAAAATGCTTTGTCTTGACTGACTGACCGACGACGGATCAACGCACAGCCTAAACCTCTGATCGTAGAGACCTGAAACTTGAAGGGTGTTTTTGTATGACGTAGGCATCAGATATGATAGGATTTTCCGAAATTCTACCCCTTAGGGGGTTAAAAAGGGGGGCAAAATTTGTATGGGACAACGTGATTCCTTAGTCCATTTTCAACTTTTACGCGGACGAAGTCGCGGGCAAAAGTTAGTCTATACATTTAAAATACTTTGTCCGGACTGAGTGACTGACTAAACCGCTGATCGTAGAGACCTGAAACTTGGAGGGTGTGTTCTTTTGTATGACGTAGGCATCCGATAAAAAGAAGAGTAGTGTAGCCAATGACTCGGGGTCGAATTGATCCAATGACTCGGGATCGAATTGAATTGACTTGAATTAGACAGGTCTGACTGATGACAAACACATTTACTTAAAACATATTTGGCGAATATTTTTACTCATTTCACTTAGGTACCACAATATGCCAAGTCGTATGGAGCCATTAATAATTTCTAAAAAAAAGTTCCTTTGCTGTAGACCCAGTGATTTTGTCTGTACCTAAAAACTTCTACTTTTCCAGAAGTGTCTAGAGTCTTTACGTGCTTAATTTTTTCAGGCAGTTCATGACGTGTGAGAACGGCGGTTGTCTACCGTAAATCTTAAGATAAACACAGACTATGGACTTTTCTATCGGCAGATACGTAGCGCGCGGTATTCCGTCGCTACCATGGTCAAATGTTATAAGAACGCACAAAATGAACGTGCTTCTGACGTAATAAAAAAATATTATCTTTAAATAACGACCCAGTTTGCCCAGACTGCCAAAAACAGGGTTCCGGGTTCAATTCCCACCTCAGACAAATATTTTTGCTTAAATATTTGTCTGTGGTCTGGTTGTTTCTGTGTATTTTAAGTATATATTTATAAAAGAAAAGTATATAAGTAGTATATCAGTTGTCTAGCACCCATAACACAAGTCTAGTTACATAGCTTGGGGCTAGATAGCGATGTGTGGAATGTCCTGCAGTATTTATCTATCTAATCTATACATATAAAATATAAAATTCAAAGGCTGATAAGACAGCTATATCAACGCACAGCTAAAACGCTGGTCCTGGAGACAGGAAATGAAGAGGGTGTGTTTTTTTTATTAAGTGCAGGGAGATATTCACTGTGTAAAGCATTTTAGAAACTTCCTTCCCTCAGAGGATAAAATCGTGGGCAAGGCGTGGCCATAATATAATGTAAATACACAAATAAAATAAATAAAAAGACAAATAAATAAAATCAATTACTATTATTAGTGAGTACAAGTCGAGTTTTTTTATTCGTTAATTTGTCCTTTTGTGTATGCCTTCAAATGGGACGGTTCGACGAGCTATCGGCCAACAGTTTAGTTTTTAGTCTGCATGGCCTTTACTTACAGCCTCTTCCAAGATAAAAGTAGTTTATTTTCTCACAAAAAGCATTTTTTGGATCTTTTTTTACTTTTCTGTAAAAATAAGCTTTTATATAAGTGGTACTTAACTTTCAGTGCTTTAAGACCTATTAGAAAAAAGATAAAGTTAGCCTATTAAAATGTTTCACAGGCGCCTCTGGTGGTAATCGGGCAGTGGCCTACCCAATCTAACCTATCATGCTATAGATATATATATATATATTGCAGGACAATCCACACAGCGCCATCTAGCTCCAAGTTAAGTAACTAGACTTGTGTTATGGGTGCTAAACAACGGATATACTACTTATATACTTTTCTTTTTGTAAATAAATATATACTTATAATACATAGAAACAACCAGACCACAGACAAATATCTAAGCATAAATACTTGTCTGAGGCGGGAATCGAACCCGCAACCCTGTGTATTATTTTTATTATTATTTTTTATTACTAATATTATTTATTTATTTTTAACAAATATAAAACATAAATTTATAAAATCACACTTAAAATTAGATTAAATTAAATGAACACAAAAATTGAATTGCACAAACAAAAAAGAAAATAAGAAAAAAAAATAATAATAATAACACACATACAAATCACAAATAAAAAATACCGTCCAGAGCGTCTCCACGCGGCATCGTCCCCAAGAGACTGGCGGCATTCCCCCTCTGGATAGCCAGGCTCACCCTTTGAGTGAAGATGCCGCCAGCCCTTCGGTGACCTGATGCCGCACAAAGACGCCCCGCCAGGTCCTTAAAAAATAAATGGGCACTAGGGCCCCAAGCTCCCAAAGTTTCTACCCCCACGGGAACGAACATGTAACTGCCCGCCAGGTCCACATATTTGCGGGACTTAAGGCACTCCGCCTGCGCGGCCGCTGCCGCAGCCTGTCCGGACGTGGCAGACCTTATTATTGCTTCCCATCAGGTTGACCCCCGACATATTGACGAGTTCTTTTCCCTAGACATGGTCGACTAAGTTAGAGAGTGGTCAAGGTTCTGGGAAAGCCAGAATCGCCCAGATTAACATGGAAGTTGTACTTTTGTTCTGCTATATCTTGTCGGTTTAACATAAATATGTGCACATTAATTTAGATTTCAAAAAACAAAAATAATAAACTATTACATAAACTAAACTTAAAATAACATTTTACACCAAATCAGTCAAGGAAAATCGGTCAATGACCCGATCAAATTGAGTTCGATCACCCCACAATAAAATGCCCGTGACTTTTCACACTCCTAACCGAAAAACACACATATTAAAATTACGCAATATATGAATAATACCCTACTTTCTAAAAAACGAACAAAAATGAATCATATTGTAAAGGAAGAGAGTTGATGTTTGTTTGTGTTTGTAGTAGGTCAACTTTCTACTGTGAAAGTGGTGGGGCAAGTCTGTCTGTCCGGAACTCACCGTCTGTAGAGCGATCTATTTGTCTTGGTACTTGTTCGAGCCTTGTATGGATAACAAGTGCAGTATCAAGTGCTATCTTAATGTCTTCGCCCACTATGAAACATCGGATTTTTCTCCGTAGGCGATTTATAGACTTTCTTTTGTCTTTGCAAATTTGTGTGACGTTTTTCTATCAATGCTTGGTGGGTCGGTGATGAAATGGTAATATGGATCCTTAGAAAAAATATGTAGATTTATTACAATTAAAAAGCTACTGATGTCTATAACCATGATTTTTTCTTAGTTTCTTTTCGTTGGAAACCTAAGTCAATGTCTCATGTTAATGCATCTTATCAAATAACTACTTGCCACTTGTATCGACAGTCTGGTTCCCTCCCTCCCATTTGCATGTCACTCGTGTGCAGACAGGTGCTGCAGCTGCTGATGTGGAGACTTTAAAAGTTCACAAAATATGGGGACATGCCTGGTGGCTACATTTCCATTCCTTGTTCAAGACCGTTGCTTTCAAGATGGTGGAATTTCCTCCTAAAGACTTTTTAGGTAGTGTTCTTAGTACAGTCAGCAAAAAAAGGGGTAGCAGGTGCATATTTTAATCTTTTAAATTTTGAAATAACGGTTTAGTAATTGTTAATTATTCTCCTTGATATCACTAAAGCTTTCGAAGTGTTATTTAACGAAGAATAATCAAAAACTATTGAACCGTCATTTAAAAAAATTAATTGCTGCTACCCTCAGTCCTTTGCTGACTGTACAAGGTTCTTCTTTCTAGACTCTAAACCAAAGTATTTAGCTGTGTTTCAAGTATCAAGATAAGCAAAGTGTTTAACTCCGCTTCAATATGTAACGGATTCAGATGACCATCTCTATTGTTTTATTTTGTTTTGTCTAAAGAGGTTTTACTAACAAACAATGTACTATGTTAATGAAAAGGAAACTGAGTTGATGACAAATAATGATAAATACCTACTTACTTACGAAATACTATGTTACTCAGTTATCTTTGTAGCATCTGGACATTTTACACCTTGGACATTTTGACATTTGTACTTATTGACTAGTTCTTTTTGTAGCTTAAAGACATTTTAACACCGCCATCGGATTTGATGACCTTATGCAGCCTATCGCACATTGGGTCCTCCACGCGGTGGTTGCGATAAATCATGGTAGCAACAGCATTCCCAATGTGTCAGGCTGTCTGACGGATCAACGCACAGCCTAAACCACTGATCGTAGAGACCTAGAACTTGGAGGGTGAGTTTTCTGTATGTCGTAAGCATCCCATAAGAAAGGATTTAGCAAAATTTAAAGAGTTAGCGGACATAGTCGGAAGCGATGGCTAGTTGCAGTATAAATGAAGAATAAATACTGAACTGACCCCAATTTAAAGTCAATTTGCCTTGAAACATAGCGGTCTAGTTATCTGCTTTCGGTCTAACAAAGGTAAAAAAAATTATACAAAGTAATTTTATTTCAATCTTCTAATTGTATGACTACAAAAATGTTTCTATAAATAAAATTAATCAACTAAAATGGTAGATTTAAGGTGAAAGGGTACCGGCGCTCTCTCCATACAAACGAAGTAGACTGTTTCCTCCCTTGATAATGACACTAGCACAAATATTTAACTGCCATGCCTATGCCCTTGATTTTTTTCATTTTCTAATTATCATAGAAATTAAGATTTAAAAAACAAAAAATATTAAAAAACGAAACATAGGGGCATGGTCATGGCAGTTATAAGTTTTATGCAATAAAAATATTTGCTCTAGTGTCATTATCTAGGGAGAAAACAGTCGACTACGTTTGTATGGAGAGAGCTCCCGGTACCCTTTCCTCATAACATAACAATCAAAATCATAACAAAAATGATATTTTAGCTACAAAATCATGATAATTAAATAAATTAGAAATAGTTAAGGTCGCTGCATACGTAACGGGAAAAAACCTCGGACGGGAAGGGGACGTGACGTGCATTGTTCATAAAGTGTCCGTGGACTTAAAACATACGTAACGTGATCTTTCCCGTGCCGGACGTGAAGTGAAGTGACAATTTCTTGACAGCGTTTCATATAAAATATCACGTTCCGTCCGGCACGGAAAAAATCCCGTTACGTACGCAGCGACCTTTGAAAGGGTAAGAAAAGTAATTAAATTACGGAGTAAGTATTTTAATTTACAAAATAACAAAATTAAATGCTGAAATAGACATAAGTTAAAATAATAAGGCTTTAAACAAACCAACGCAAAAAGTCGCGCGACCCAAGCGACGACGTAAGCTTTATTTATTAATAGTTAGAGTGAGAGATAATGTCGAATCAGATTCATTGATTTTGTAAGATTAGAGTGGAACTCAAAGTAGAATCAAATCCATCAATGGATTACAGTGGAATAACTAGTAGAAACGAATTCTTCGATGGATTCCATTGATCCATTGAAGGTTTCGATAAGATAAGATAAAAGTAAAATAAAAATATGCATTTTTTGAGTCGCGCGTTTTCTTTTGCCGTTTTTTACAAACCAGAATACATTCATACAACAAACATACAATAAATTACAAACACACTTAATAAATACTTATTCTAAATTCATATAAAACAAGATTAATTTTAGTTGCTTCTTTCTTGTTTAGACACGTCCTAATTAAATAAACTTTTTAAGTAACGAAGGCTTATTAAAATTTTATGTACTAGCTACGCCCCGCGGTTTCACCCGCGTAATAATTTTCTGCGCAACTTTCTTAATTTTTTATTTCATAAGAACCTTCTCCTGATAATAACAAACAGACCAAAAAAAGAATTGGCCAAATTGGTCCAGGCGTTGTTAAGTTATGCGCTTACCAACACATTTTGCGATTCATTTTTATATTTATGTATAAGTGGGAGGTTGCTATTTTCCACTGACGATGACAAAACGAAGAAAAGTTTACACCCGAACCGGTGCAATGTGTCAAATGTATGGCATCCAACTTTTTCTTTTTTGTAATGCTCAGTGAAACAGCAACTCAGTGTCTTTAAATTAAATTAAATTGATTTATTTTCAGATGTCAGAAAGATCCATAATTTTTAAAAATTTTAAAGCTATTCAAGCATTTCTTTAGGTTCTCCTCTACAGTGACGCTTTATTAGGCGTGTTTATCACGACTTACGTATTAACTGTTATTATATTCTGTGCATCTATACCAATATTATAAAGTAAAAAGATTTTTTTGTTTGTAAGGAATATACTCTAAAACTACTGGACCGTTTTCGATAAAACTTGGCATGAGGATACATCAATTCATTGGGAATAGTATAGGCTAATCTTAATCCCAAAATTCTTACGGGATCGGCACTTAAAAAAAAAAAAATGTTGCAGTATATTCATACATCGCCATCTAGCCCCAAGCTAAGTAATGCGTGAAAGACAACTGATATACTACATAAATACTTTTCTTTTGTAAATATTTACATAGAAACAACCAGACCACAGACAAATATCTAAGCATAAATACTTGTCTGAGGCGGGAATAGAACCCGCAACCCTGTGTTTGGCAGTCCGGCATGGTGACCCTTGTGCCAAATTAACTTCTGGGTCGTCGTACCCAAATTAAGCGGGTAAAACCGTGGAACGCTGCTAGTATCTACTATAGTATAAACTTTGACGCAATTTTCGACACCTCCGATGATTATGCGCATCACTGCGTAAGCGATAAATCGCTGGATACATTGACTGTGTCGAGAACATTTACGGGTGATGTCGAAGTAACGGCCCGCTAAATTCAATTTTATTTTTCAGTTTTTCGTAAAAAAGTCCAAGACATAATTTATTTCTTCTAGAAGATTCAATAAAAACAAAAAATTAAGAAAAGTACCTAATCAATTCTTTATCAGGCTTTGGAGCTACCCCAAATTGAAATCAAACAGTAGTTTTTTAATTAACCATTGTTGATAAAAAATAGCAAATAGTACAGTTTCAAAGCCAAATAAAATTTTATAATGTATTTAATAGTTGAAAAAATAATTTGTTAGAGATGCGCAGATTATTAAATAACCATGTTAGGTTTCGATTTATAACTAATTATTATTATAACTTTTACGAAAAACTAAAAATTTAATGAATTTGGTGGACCGTTACTCTGACAATATTTTTTAAAATATTAAATTACATTTCGTTCGGATCATCTAAGTACAAAAATTCACTAAATGTTACATCATTCTATGTACAATATGAAAAAAAACATTGTAAAAATAGCACAAATCGTTTTAACACAAAGTCATTCAAACTCAGTTCGATATTTCGAAACTTCGATTATTCGATTCGATTATTTTACATTCCTATTTTTTAAGTCTTCTTTCAGCTCTAGCTGTCAATAAACATATTTAAGGTCAGTACAAACCTGCACGCAAAGTAGCTTGAACCACGCGATGTGACGAGACACAAGTAATTTGCTAAAGCAGATTGCGTCGCTTAAGTCGTGCGACAAGACGCCATGATTTGTCGACAGATAAAAAAACAAAATTAAATACTATTTTATCAATTTATAATTTCCATTTATGGGTAAGTATGTTAATTTGTTTTTTTTTCTGTCATTTCACCAGTAAATCTGTTTAAACGAAGCGTTGGTAACACATCAACGAGACAACGAACATTTTCTGATTAAAGTTTTTCTATAAAGGGTACGTTATTCAATTACTTGGCTTCTGTAGAGCTGGTACATGATTGAAGTTTCTGGAAAAATGAAAATAATTTGAGTACTATGATAGCTAGGTATTCAGTTGTAGGTAGGTAAGTATCCTTATAAAAATCATATAATTATACCGACAGCTCAAACAATAATGTTTATTAAGGTGAAAGGGTACTGGCGCTCTCTCCATACAAACGTAGTCGACTGTTGACCTATAACTGAATGACTATGCTTCTTTGTTTTAGTTTTTTTCATTTTCTCATTATCATAGAAATTAAGATAAAAAAAAAGAACATAGGGGCATGGTCATGGCAGTTATAAGTTTTATGCAACATACATATTTGCTCTAGTGTCATTATCCAGGGAGAAAACAGTCGACTACGTTTGTATGGAGAGAGCCCCGGTACCCTTTCGGCTTAATAACAGCCTACACTTTCCAATTGCAGGGCCAAGGCTTCTCTACCTATCTTCCATTGCTCGCGATCCGAATCTATTTAACACCAGTCATTCCTACAGGAATGTTTACAAATGTATATAAATATTTCAAACAATTGTCAATAAATATACCACACTTGAGCTATCTAATTAGATAGGTTCTAACAAAATAAAATATAAAGAAAATAGGCATTTTCTTTTTCTTGGATGGATTGGTCGTTTTCGCGATGGGATTTACGGGAAGACCATAGTGATCTCGCACGTCGTGCTTCGTCATGCAGGTCACACGACTGTCGTAATTACCATAAAACTATGCAAGTTAATAAAAACTATGATAAATGTACGCATTTAGCTATGTACGGTCGGCTGTATAATTGCAGACCCACCGTAGAGCTCCAAAACTGCTGTCATAAGAATGTTTTCAACACGAGCAAGATTCTAAACACCTGCTTTAGTTGAAGTCTAAAGTCTTCTAACCCATGAATTTATCAATCAAAACTTATTAGATAGAAAAAATTCCAATAATAGTAATTTTAGAACTCTACCGGGGGCTGCAATTATGCAGCCAACTGTACAAGTTCCAGACGTTTCTACATAATAAAATCAAACTGATTTTTTTCCAAAGACAATAAAGACACAGACACGCCACTATTTTTAGATGTATTTTATAAAACGCCAGCCATTACCACAGCAGGATGTCTAGTGATGAACGGACGGACTAAATTGAGAATTTTATTAGAAAACAAAAGAAAATACAGTGCTTTTAGTTGAGAAGAGTTTTGTAAACAAAGCATAAACTGAAAATGACTGTGGAATTTCGTAACTTTAAGCAAATACTAGTACTTACATGAACAAAATTGCAAAGCATGGAATATGAAAATTGGATAATTTCACGCGGTTTAGATGAAGGGACGTGAGGAGCATTAACAATTCACTAATGTTTTGTAAAAATACGTGCAAATCTTTTAGATTTTCTAGATTTTTTGGTGGTTTGTATATCGCTTTATTAATTAGTTAACATAGCAAAATACTTTTTGTATCTCTTTATTTTCGTATCCAAAGAGATTGCAATTACTAATATAGGTTTAATTGAAAGCCTTTGGTTGTATACAAAGACATCAATACATTACTTAAAATCTTTGTAACTGTAGTTTATTTGTGTCGTGGTATGAAAGGATGACAGGCAGGAAAGTCTCATATCATCATGGTCTCAGGAGGTGCATTAAGGGAAGAACCGAAGAAGCTTCTCTTCTACAAACGATTAAGTTAAAACCTAAATAGTTTCCTGCAACTAGTTTATAAATGTCTTTGTAGGTGGCTGTGATATGCGAGGGTGCTGCGTTGATTATTGTTATTTTTTATACAAAATAGACTTGCATTTGTCCTCATTTCAACTGAAGGGAAACGGAAAGGAACGAAAAAAGAAAACGGTCATGAGCCTCGACCTCATGAGGCTCATGACCGTTTTTTTCTTTCGTTAAAAGAGAACGGCTTCTTGGATAATACGATGGAACGCGACGATTCACTTAGCACCATGTTAGAAGCCGCTGGCCATGACTTAAATAAATAGGCAGAGAAGCCTCGCATACAATCCATGCCTCCTTTGTCACAAAAGGTAAAATTAAACTTACGTAGGTTCCGTCTAGTGCTTACGAAGTTTCCTAGCTGTAACTAGTTTATTGATGTCATGGTAGGCTGCTATCATGGTATGTGAGGGTGCTGCGTTGGTGGAACATGCAGGGAAACTGAGCATACAATCGACGCCTTCTTGGCCTCGTCGTGCGGCTCGCATGTAGCGGAAGAAACGAAGGATTTCGGGGTTGTCTGACACGGGCCGACGGAGTTCGTTCAATTCTCTGAAAAATTCCGAAAAAAGAGATAGTTAATTTTTAGCGTCAGACGATTTGTGTATCCATTATTTGCATCACGATTGTTTCGCTGAAGCCCGTGACAATCATTAACGAAACCTTGGCGTAGAGTTTTGGGCGTCAACGATATAATATCACTAGAGTTTGGATTTCACTTCATTTGGATGACGTACATAATTCATTGGTTCCAATTACATAAAACGTCACACAAACAAAATGGATAACCATTGGAATGTAAGAAACTAATTGGGCGATCGATACGTCGCCGACCTCGTTGATTCGTCGTCATTTTATCGGCCGATTTAAGTTGTTCGCCCTTTACGGCCTTTAACCTCTTTATATACTAAAAACGTCACTGACAAAAGACTATCGAGAAAACGGTAAAAAGATACTGGTTCAGTTACGTATATATTATGGTCCGGTATAAAAACCAAAGGCATTAAGGTCTTACCTGCTTAATTGCGCAGAAACCAGATTACTATACGGTGCATATTTCGCCGGAGTGGCGTACATTAGGCATATCAGTTGCTCTCTACATGCTTCGAGCTTCACATCTGTCAAACTCTGACCACCTATCTGCATGCCATCGTTTATATCGTTCTCTGATGGGGCTAGACCTGGAAAATTTAAAAAGACAAATCATTAGCGACGATAGGCTGGTTTTAGTATGTCTTGTCTCCAAAACCACTTTTAAGAAGAAAAAAGAAATATTAAATATTGCAGGACATTCCACACATCTAGCCCCAAGCTATGTAACTAGACTTGTGTTATGGGTACTAGACAACGGATATACGACTTTTATACTTTTCTTTTGAAATACATAGAAACAACCAGACCACGGACAAATATCTAAGCATAAATACTTTTCTGAGGCGGGAATCGAACCTGCAACCCTGTGTTTGGCAGTCCGGCATGGTGACCATTGTGCCAACTGGGTTGACCCACACGAACAAGAGTAGAAGCCGTTGGAGACAGATCATTCGATTCAAATGCAGACCGGGTGGTTTGCATATGTGCATCATTGGGTAATGAAGACCATGATCCTCAGTCATGATAGGCAGACTAAAGAGAAAGAGAGATAGTCCAGTCTAACTAAACGTAGCCCAGGACAGAGATGCTTGGAAGGACGTTAAAGAGGCCAGCTATTACTGCCTTGCAGTAAAGCAATTTGTATTGACAAAATCGAGGACTTTAGTTTTCTATCTGTATATATGGAAAATTTAATCAAAACGTATACCTAATAGTGTAATTACCTAATCGAGCAAAAATTCCATCGAGTCTTGACAAAAGTGGTGAGTAGAAGGGATCGTAGTTACTCAGGATCATAGATGAAGCTGGAATCTTCTGGAACACCTGGAAAAAAAATGCAAAAATACTTCAGTTATTTATTCAACAAAGGCATTTAATTTGGTATACTTTTTGTTTAGCTCAGACGTATTGATGAGTCTTTTGCACTAGACACGGTCGACTAAACTGAGAGAGTGGTATGGGATTTGGACGAACCTACTCCATCTAATACATTATCGTAATAATCAACAGTTCCCTGTGCCTTGTGTCACCTAAGTTGAAGTTGTCGGGTGTATGTGATTAGGGCGTGATAACTCCATAACTTTTGTATGACAATCGCGCCCTATCACGTCCTGTGGCTGATCCACAGGACGTCCACTGCTGAACATAAGCTTCTCCCAAAGACTTCCAAAGCGATCGGTCGCATGCTCCCTGCGTCCAACGACTTCCCGCGACCTTAATTAAGTCGTCCGTCCATCTAGTCGGAGGCAGTCCCGCGCTACGCTTTCCGGTACGTGGTCGCCAATCTAAGACTTTTCGGCCCCAACGGCCATCAGTTCTATCGCGCCCTAATTGTGTCTTATTTACACACGACTTAAAGCTTGGAAAATCGAGTCATTGAGAAGCATTGACTAACGTTTCTTGGCGCTGTAGTAGTAGCTACCTCAGAATTTTTATTGTACATTTGAAATTACCTTCTCAAACTTTTTTATGGGACTTTCGAAGTGTCTTTTATAGTATCGGCTAACTGGATAATTTGATTCGGAGAAATAAGAACATAGCTTACCTTATAATTATTAGCTGTCATCTGATTCTGATAATAGCTGTTCTTCGAAGGCATCTGCTGACCTGGTATACCGAACCTGAAGATAATTGTATAACAATATATAAGTTATTTATATTAAAAATATGGTAAACAAGGGTTGGAACCGCAGAGCATAGCACCTTACAACCCGTGCGCGTTTTTAACTAGACACCAAGCACTCAACAAACAAAAATGATTGGCTGAGAACTAGTCGACCATAATTTGAAATAAACAAAATAAACTAACGTGTAATAACTTTCAGACGGCAAAACCGATTTCAATAAAACATAGCTAAGAACATGTCGGACTAAGTCACCTTCCAAAAAAAAACTAAACCAAAATCGGTTCATCCGTTCGGTCGTACACACATACACACACAGACACGTCAAACTTATAACACCCCGTCGTTTTTGCGTCGGGGGTTAAAAATTAAACTCCGCATGATAAGAGGAAGTGTTTTTAAATTCCTTGCAATATTTGACCTTAACAAACATTACAAGTTAAACAAAAGCTTGAAAAAGGAGGTGAAAAAAAGGAGGTTAACGACTAACTTCGAATTCAACGTTCTACGAAACCTCGACCGATCGAAAACTACTTCCACCCTAACAGCGAAGGAAATAACAATAATATTCTTATGAGCTAAGTACCGATGGTATCTTTATAATCCTTTGCACGTCGTTTTACACCTTTATTATGTATTTTTTTATCACAGTTGCTCATAAAGTGGATCTTATTCAACGGCTTTTAGGCTCATAATCCAACGTATGCACGCGTGCGTTTTAGATTTGTTAACTAGTGCTGTAAAGTTATCTCGATGGGTTATACTGTTTTGATGTGTAAAAAAGGTAGGTACTAAAGAGTTTTTAGCTAGCAAAAAAGGTTGTCTCTAAAGTCGGTTTACGAACGAAAATTTTACGTGATAATGACTTAGAAAACGATTCAAAATGGAGTTACGTTTATTTTTTATTTTTTCTTTACTAAACTAAATATTGTTTTTCCGTACCATTGTGTTTTGTTCTTAACCTCCGACGCAAACACAAATAGAAAAAACCCTAAAAAATATTGTATGTCAGACGAGGCTGTATAGGTTAAAAGCCTTTAGCCTGGCCTTTCCGGAGCATAATTAACAAAAAAATATTGCCTTAAAAAATGTAAACATAGACTTATCACAAATATTTTGTTAATTATTATTTTGTTTTTGTTTTCAAGTTTTTTATTTTATTCGCAACTGTGATTAAAAACGTCGTACGATACACGTGTGGAATTGATCTTTGCATCTTGGCTTCTTATGACACGCTCGCTACCGCTCGCGCGTCATAAACCGCCTCTATGCAAAGATCAATTTACCACACTTATATCGTAATGTACTATTAAAAGCTTTTATTTAACTTGCAGTGTATGTAGGTATGTTTTAATGTAATTTTATTCGGGTCAAATTTTGCAACTTATTTTGTAAATAAGTAAAGATTTTTCTAAGCGTTTACTTTATAAATAACTAGCTGTTGCCCGCGACTTTGTTTGCGATATGGTTTTGGTTTATTTAGCATACCCGCATAGATACTATTTATCGTTCGGTGTAAGTTATAATAACAAAATCCATTGTTTTTAAACTATATATTTTTTTATTGAGTGCGTTCTGCGCTAAGGGTCTAGTTGAAACATACAGATTGTATAATATAGATGGACCTTTCCGAATATGTATAGAGAGGTCCAAATAATGCAGGATTTCTATTGTCTAGGCATGAATATTTATAACGGCTTTCTCGAATGCGCCCATGCCTTTAATTTGCATTGTATTAGAAACGCAATTATTGTTTAACGCGGAATACGTAATTTCACGGAGTCAATTATTCAAAAATTTTGTTAGTGCCTCAAAGTTAAGGCTCTGTACAAACCAATACGAATAATCGCGCGACTTGTAGACGATCCAAGCGACGCGACATGGTTGTGGCTATTTAACAATAGTGTTCTGTCAGTCAGGTTATTATTATTAGAAGAAAAAAAACATTAGTACCAAAACACTTTTTTTGCCGTGACGGATGATGCTTCTCAGAAAAGCCAGGCAACGTTTTTCTAACCAAAAAACGTGTTTTTTTTTACTATTTCTCAGAGTGTCACTTATAATCGTAGCCCATCACGGATTAGTTCTATAATTTAAAAAAAACTTGTGAGTTGTCAAGGGACATCCGGATGGAACGAAGTTTCTTTCGATTAATTAATGAAGGAATTATATGTTTATTTTTAGTTTAAATAATATATTTTTTATTATTAACAAATATCCTACTAATATTATAAATGTGAAAGTTTGTGTGAGTGTGTGTGTATGTATGTTTGTTACTCCTTCACGCAAAAACTACTAGAGCGATTGCGTTGAAACTCGGTATGTAGATAGCTGGAGACCTAGTTTAACACATAGGCTACCTTTACCGATATTCTCACGGAATCGGGACTTACGTGGGTGAAACCGTGCAGCTAGTAACTTAATCAGTAGGCTCAATTTTAGTAATTGCTTTCTATGAGAGAGAGAGAGAGAGACAGACAGAGAAACACGCTCACGGCTTACAACTATAGCAAAAAGTGTCTTTACAACTTTTGGTCTTAATTTTTTCCGTCTAGCCTCCTTTCGCAACGCGCGATAAGGAACTTCGTTAAAGACAGTAGTTTTCTAAACGAACGCATGCCACGTTTGCATCGATTAAGTAGCGCGATCAAACATGCAAATTTATCAAAACCCTAAATAATTTACCTAGACATATCAACGTTCCCGACTTCGTTGACTTCATTAGGATCCATGGTGCCATACGTATCAGGGAACACGTATGTACCAGCTTGATTGGTCTCGTAACCCATCACGTCTTTGTTATTATCGTTGTTGTATGAGGTTTGATCTTCACCGTTTATTGGTGGATAGCTGGCTTGACTGGATGATGCTGAGAGCTGGGATATTCCTGGAATCATAGAATATAATTAAAAAATTGGCTCTGCGGTTTCACCCGCGTAACTCCCGATCCCGAGGGAATATCGGGATAAAAAGAGCCTATGTTACTCCCAATGAATCATTCAACTTCGCATGAGATACTAAGTTTCATCAAAATCGGTCCAGTAGTAAAAAAATACAATATTAATAGGTAGTTTTTTTTGTAACTATTTTTTTTTTGTAAAGATAAATATTGCAAGACATTCTACACGGCGCCATCTAGCACCAAACTTAACAATTAGCCTTTTGTTATGGTGAAGAAAAGTATAAAAGTAGTATATCCGTTGTCTAGCACCCATAACATAAGTCTAGTTACTTAGCTTGGGGCTAGATGGCGATGTGTGGAATGTTCTGAATTTTTTTTATTTTATTATTAGTAACAAAATAACAAGAAAATAAACGAATTGTTTTCAGATTGAAAAAAAAAGGAAATATATATCTAATGACTTGTTTTCACGTTGTTTTCCCTATTTTTTTTTTATAATATTTAGTTATAATTGCGGTGGTAGGTGGCCCTCATTACCCGCAAGTAGCTTATACCTTATTCGTGGGAATCGAACCCTTCACCTTCTGTGTCACAGAGGCATGATCGCAGAGATTGCCGGTTGAATTTGCGTTCCCGAAATTGTATTGCAATGCTGTAACTTATTTTTTATTACACTTGCTCATAAAGTGGATCTTATTCAACCGCTTTTAGGCTCATAATCCAATGTATTACGCACGCGTGCGTTATGCATTACCTTGACGCCACTAGTGTGTAAAAAGTTATCCGGATAAGTTAAATTGGCATCTTACTGCTAATAACATGTTAGGTAGATGAAACATTCTAAATTTATCAGGGTTATACTGTTTTGATGGATAAAAAAAATGTAGGTACCAAAAAGAGTTTTTACTCTAGCAATAAAGGTTGTTTATAAAGTCGGTTTACGAACGATAATTTCACGTGATAACGTCTTAAAAAATGATTTAAAATTTAGTGTTGTTTTTTTATTTTTTCTTTACTTAAATATAGTTTTTTACGTACCATTATATTTTGTTTTTAACCCCCAATAAATGGAAAAAACCATAAAAAATATTGTATGTCAAACGAGACTGTATAGGTTATAAGTCTTTTGCCTGGCTTTTCGGGAGAATAATTAACAAAAAAAATTTGCCTAAAAAAATTGTAAACATAGACTTATTACCAAATATTTTGCTATTTATTATTTTCTTTTCTTTTCAAGTCTTTTCTTTTATTCACAACTTTGATAAAAAAACCTCGTACGATACACGTGTGGATTGATCATGTAATCTCGGCGCTCTGTAGACGCACTTGCATTCCGCTCGCGCGTCATATACTGCCTCGACGAAATGATTGATTTACCACATTTGTATCGCAATGTACAAATAGGGCATTTTGTCCATGGTTTAGTCTCACTACGGTTGAACTTTGAACAGCACCTATCTGCTGACGGGTAGTTCTAAAAGTACTCGTCAGCAGAAGCTTGCATTAGGCTGAATCCAAGCTACTGCTGACGAGACGAGTACAGAAGTTTAGGATGCATATACTCGACTGCCAAACACTCTGTCGTATATCAGTGTTCTTAAACTTAGTAACAAGAAAATAGGTACTTATGTAATAAATAAGCAAATAACCCCTCAAGCTATGTTGTGTCAAAACAGGAATTAATTGGAACAATTTAGAGGGAACACGAAATATGGAAAATCCCTGGAATTACGCGAACAAAATAACCATTATTATGTCACAAGTTCTTTGAGTAACAAACAAACAAAGAAATTGATAATAGATTTAAAATGATTTAATGTTTTTTATGAGATTATTTTGTGGTTCCTTTGTTTCGGTATCTGAGGAAAGTTTACCAAGAAGAGCAATTATTAAAGGACAAACACCGTAATTGGCTTTTTTAAGAACAAAGTGTGCTTAATGATGTTATTTTTATTTATTTAATAACACTCATCAATGTTATGTTTTAGGGTAATTAATTATTAAAAAGTTTAGTGTTCTATATGACCACAGGAAACTCGAATCCAACAATCTCCATTTTGTTTGATCACTTTGTCATAGTTGAATTGCCATAAAACTATATCGGTTTCAAGTGAGGTAATATGAATAGATCAAAACGCAATTGGAACGAAATTGATTCATGTAAATACGAGTTCAGGGAAGTATCCTGACACTCTAATGCTGTTAAGATCCTTTCTGTACTAGTTAATGAATCTAAGTTCTAATTATGTTATAATGATGAGTGCAAGCCATATCGTCTATAGAAGTCGGTTTTAATGCGATCTTAGCCGTGTAAGTTGATGTTAAATTTCCTAATGCGTTACTATTTATCTCTATGTGCGTTACTGCTCTATATTCATTAATCGCTTCCTTATAGTAAGAAATCATAACTTTGTACACGTGTAAAAAGTTATCCTGTTAAGTTAATTTGGTATCTTACCCCTAATTACGTGTTAGGTAGATAAAATATTCTTTAATTTATCTGGGTTATACTGTTTTGATGTATAAAAAAAAGGTAGGTACCACCAAAGAGTTTTTAAGCTAGCAAAAATGGTTATCTCTAAAGTCAGTTTACGAACGAAAATTTTACGTGATAACGTCTTAAAACGATTAAAAATTGAGTTTTATTGTTTCTTTACTTAAATATAATTTTTACCGTACCATTGTATTCTATCTTTAACCCCCGACGCAAAAACAAATGGAAAAACCCCTAAAAAATATTGTATGTCAGACGAGAGGCTGTTGAGATTAAAGGTATAAATGTACTATTTCGTGCTTTATTTTCTTAATCCTTAATATGATCTTAGAAGGACTTACCTTTATGCCCATTATTTTTTACCACCTGCAAACTGGAAAACCTAATGGAGGCCAAATCTCCTTCAATTACAGTGACCAATATTGAGCAGGAAAGGTATATACAGATCAAATGTATCTAATACGGAAAAGAAAAATTCGAACATACCTTTTCCCAAAATCTTTCCAAAACTTCCCAAAATACTCGGCAGGAACATCGCCAACAGTATCGACTTGAATAAAACTTGTCCTCCAATGAATAAGGGAAGTAAGAATTTGTTCAGACCGAAAGCTGAAACGTGAAATAATTTTATTATTAGTTTTACCCATTATAGTGTCAATCCTACTTCATCTAATACGTCATGTCCAAAGCACTATAGCGCATTGAATAGTACCTATAATATAGGTAAACTTGATGGTGCTGTTACTTGTGTTATGGGTGCTGGACAACGGATATACTACATTATACTTTTCTTTTATAAATATATACTTATAATACATAGAAACAACCAGATCGCAGACAAATATCTTAGCATAAATAGCTGTCCGCAACCGCAACGCAAAAAAGGTCATTATTATTGCGCATGAGTGCTGATGGGGTTTTCAGTACAATATTTTTAGTGCGATTGTAATAAATATGAATTAGCTACTTACATCTAAAACCAATCATCTCCGCTGCTTTCGGTAGATTTATCGACACAATGTGTGTATTAACAAAATTCTTCACTTTCTGCAACAACCTGTATTCATACGTGAATTTACTAAACAGTGCTCTTTCTTCATTCGGATCATCTATAAGACTCCTTTTATCCAATTTCTTCTCTCCATCAAGTTTGATTTCAATACCGTCAAATATTTTATATCTATCTTTACTTAGCGCTTTATCTAAAAGCTTTTCCACTTCATTTTCTAGTCTATCTATCGTCTTATTTACATAATCATTCTCTCTAAATGTACCTAATATATCTACAACACTATCGAGTAAATTTTCTGTATGTTTATTACTAGAAGAACAGCTATGGCATTGTGTACTATCTATATCTATTTTGGTTCTTTGACTTTCAGTCTGGCAGCTGACTTGTGTTATGTACAGAATGACTAGGAGGAGGGCCCTCCGTTCCATTTTTCTATGATTTCCTTGTGTTTTTCGGTTTATTAGGTCCATTTTTGTTTGGCTGCAACCACATTACCGATGATGTTTTCTTTAGTGACGGTGAGATCTGTAACAATTAATTAACTTTAGATTCACATTATTGTTTGATTACGGAAAGTGTCGGGTATGTATGAGAAATTCTTGGAAATCTTAACGTTGATTTATGATAATAGATTTAATAACGATATATTTTTATATATTATTGTAGCTTGTCACGCTTCAAATATCTACACTCACTGAGTACCACAATATTCCGTGACTTTTCAATACAAATTATGCTGTTTCAGTATGAGATGGTGAAGAAGTGCTGTTCATTGCTGAAACAGTGCTTACTGTGGGCATTGTCCCTAAGATGTTAATATTAATTGGATATTTTACGTAAAATATGGCCACACTAAGCAGTAGGCAGGATGAGCAACGAGGATAAATATATTCTGCTTTTTATGGAATAAAATTATCGTAGCTTCAGTTAGTTCGAGAAATGTCTCATCCTAAGTCAAGTTGGCAAAATTCTGACAGATGTAGCTAATCCAACCTCTTCGTTAAAAGGTAACCAACCTTTTTTTTAAGAAAAGCGTAAATTAGCAACATCGTTTTCTTCATATCTATTACTAGCAGTCCTGTTACTCCCGATCCCCTGGGAACATCGGGATAAAAAGTTCCCAATGAATAAATGTATCCTCCTACCAACTTTCATCAAAATCGGTCTAGTAGTTTCTGAGCCTATTAGTTACAAAAAAAGTAAAAAAATCTATCCACTTTGTATTATTAGTATAATAATAGACAAAATAAAATGGAGTCAAACTCAGTACATACCTTTTTAATCAGATATTAATAAAACTCTTTATACCAAGACATAAACAAAAGAAATTAAGCACAAAAAAGAATGGATATTTATTTGATAAAACTACCCCGTTTCACCTCATTCACGAGTTATAAATCTCTTTACGATTAAAATAAACAAAAGAAATCTTTATGATGGGTCATTAAGGGTAAGTACATCAAAAAGGAAAATGGGGTTGAAAATGCTTATCGCATTTTATCGATACCTAACCATAAGCTGAGTCTTCACTAACAACCTGAAAGGTCTGTCAAAATTAACGGACTGACATTGATGTTAAGTAAAAAGTTAGGTCTATATAGGCTGGTTCACAATGCTGAATTTTTATTTTTATTTTTGTTTCAAAATTTTTTTCGACACGTGTAAAAAGTTTAACTCGAATTAACACTATTTCTGGAAAACAGCATGTTTTTTTTAAATCCGCGCCCGTCTGTAAAGAAAAGAAGCCGTGGCTTCCTTAGCCCGACAAAGTTTTTGAACTGTCACAATTCATGTAATATATTTTTGGACAGTTGTGATATCAAAAAAAAATCTAAATCGCACAAGTCACGTCATGGCATAGTACAAATCATTATTGGCCAGCTTAATTCTAGACTTGTTCATACATTTTTGACATAATTTTAAACTCGAGTTTAGCTTTCTGTAAAAAAAATTGTATAGACAATAATTCTAACGAAATCTAGGTTAATTAAAGTCAATATTTTGCAACTTTACTGCAGATGGCCCACAATGCATGCAATTTCTTTCTTCGATTTTGGACTTAGTGTAACGTTTCTTTTTTTATAATTTTAATGACAGTGAAGACTATCCCTAAAACACTAATCTGGCTTTTAACTTTTACGATTATAGGACTTAACACGTCCATGTCCGTATAAACCATATGTATTTGTCGCTCTTTTTATAGAACTGTCAGGAAAAATGCGTGGACGTACCTAAGATTTTTTAGGTTGGGTATATTTCAACCATAATGCTACTTTAAAGATGGCTTATAAGATGCAGGATAAATTAGGCAAACTATCAGCGCTCTGCGTTTTCACTCGCGTAATTCCCTATGTTGCTCCCAATCATCAATGCATCCTCATACCAAGTTTCATCTAAATCGTTCCAATATTTAGAGCCTATTACTTATTATATACAAACAATAAAACGAAGATTTTTTTCTTTTTTATAAAATAGAAGTAGATACAGATTAACACTCTTTAAGACGAATACCCAAACACTCCATGTTTTTTTTTATGATCCCGCCAGAAACTTTATTTTTCTTCAAAAGTTGGATGCAATGTTAAAGTAATAGGTAGAAAACCTAGTATCCAAATTATAGGTATAGGTAGTTTAATGATAATAGATAAACCGAGGGATTTAACGAATAAATAATAATATTTTAAACGCTTTGCTAAACTTGTTAAAAACCACTTTGACATTGAGGAAACACAATGAAGTTTAAGACATTGCGACTTAATGTCGCGATAAAATACGTAGGTAGACTTAAGATTTGTATAAACTACACTACATCATGCTGTTTTGTTAAACTGCATTTATCTCGCCGCAATAGATGATGGTACATAAACATAAACATTGACAAAAAAACCTAATGAAAAACCTAGTCTAAAAACAAACAAAGTGAAAGATGTCCATAACTGGACAATTTTGACTAAAAATTTAAGACAATTGGCAGGTATCGGAATTTCCTCTGGATGCAAAAAATCCATCAGTGGAAATCTAATGTGTTTAATGTTTAATACAACCATAGTCTTCCATTTATGAACACAAATAATGCAGTACTGGCCGCAAGGAAATTTGGCCGGCCCTTGGCCAAAGTCAAAATTATTTATTTGAAATCATTTACAAGAAATCACACTGAAACGAATTAAAAATTAAGTTAGGATGTGTGGGTTAAAGGCAATCTTCATATTAGGCTATCCATCGAGCGATTTATAAGATGTTGCAAAGATTTACAGCACAAACATTTGTCTTAGTCTCCTGTCGCTCCATTGTGAACAAGTTCTTAAATACCAATGTTTAATAAATAAACGGGTTGGTGAAGAAGCCACAAACTTTGTAGCTTCAATTACAATTTCTATTTAAGAACTATTAGAGGCTAAGTATTTATTTTATCGTTTGTTTAATTAAGTATGGTTTAAAAAAAATTTAACGTGAATTTTCATCTCCTTTAAGAAAACTCTATCCTACTAATATTATAAATGTGAAAGTTTGTGTGTGTGTATGTTACTCCTTCACGCAAAAACTTCTAGATCAATTGCGATAAAACTCGGTATGTAGATAGCTGGAGACCTGGATTTACACATAGGCTACTTTTTAGCCCGATATTCCCACGGGATCGGGACTTACGCGGGTGAAACCGCGGGGCGCAGCTAGTTTTAATATATTTACTCGCCGATGTTTCGTTTGGGTTGCATCGACCATGCAACCACGCTGCGATAGGGTTTTAAAGTAAAATCACTAATCAATCATTAAGTAGATACTTACAAAATTGTCATAATTATATTAATGTTACTTAGGCATTTGGGGCATATGAACATAATATTTCTCTCAGTATTTACCAGTAAAAACATAATAATTTCACCCGAAACCAATAATAACAGTAATAAATAATATTAAACTGTACGAATATTGTATGGGTGATAATAAATTCAAAGTGTCCAAAACTCGTGTCAGTAAAACA